>CM062372.1:62387293-64887293 GCA_031216125.1 Dalbergia cochinchinensis | reverse complement strand
GTGCTTCAAATTGACCACCAGAAATAGGCATTCAAATGGTTCAATTTCCAATGGTTATCATACTGCTCTCTACAAATTAGCCAATGGGCTATTCATGGGAAGACATCTAATCCTACAGCTTTAAAGATATCCAACAAGAATATTAAACCAAAGACAATGTACCAGTATTCTGCTTATTTTATTTCCCACAAGATGTAGCTCTTCAATTGTTGTAAATGATTGTCTAAGCAGTTCAACCTGCCCAGTTAAAAAGACAATATTTAGCAATTCATAATTAAACATTAGGGAAAATTTAAGCAAGGAATATAAGTTGAGGAAAGATATAGAAGAGAACCTGGTCCCAATTGATGCCAGTACAATTTAAAACCAAAACATGGATGCTATTCAGTAGCGGAAGGTCAGACTTATAAGGTGACATTAAGTTGTTAGATAAGTTAAGAGTCCTCAGAGCAGGTAATTGTTCGCAAATTTTGCCAACATCCTGCAAACATATTAATTGAATAGAGAATAGATGATAATTATTGTCAATCAATTGTGGGCTGTGCAAAATAAGTAAAAGGAAGTTCTGCACGTGATTCCTGTACTGATTTTCTTTATAATAGAAAAAGGAGCTATGTAAGAAAGGAAAAGAGGGAATGTTTGAGAATGAAACATAGCAGTCCAAGAGCCTTAATACAAATGGCACCAAGTTCCTTCGGGGGAGTGTTTGATCTTGAGACCAAATCCCACTTTAGCCTACCCCCCCCCCCCTCTCTCTCTCTACATAGATATATATATATATATATATATATATAATATAGGGTGAGAGAAGGTAAATAAGATTTTACATGAATCATAAAAATTAAAACATAAAGTCATGTGACATTTTTAAGCGATCATGCGACCCTTACATGACTTTTAGTTGACCATCTATGTATGGTTTAACAGTCAAAATCTGCTCCTCTCATCTCTCACATAAAAATAACTCTCTTACTTGACACATTGTGTGTGTGTGTGCGCACGTATGGATAGAAAGATCTGTCTAATTTTTTGACATGTTAGGAATAGCGACTACCATAAAACATCCCAATCCTATAGCTATGCCAGCATTTTATTTTCGGTACAAATCAGCATATTTATCACAATCATTGTTACATGTTTCCCACAACAACTACTGAAAGTCTGAAACAATAATATTGCCCACCAACAGAGCTCTCAGGCTTCCCTTACCTTACTTGGTCATCAGAACACACATTTTTTAACCAATAAATGAGTGAAAGAGAGGGGCAAAGGCTTGGCATCAAACTTGCAATCTCTCGATAGTATCGCCGACATTTTTAGAATATAACATCTACAATCCCACTATCATTAAATAAGTTTTTCTTTTGAAAAATAAAATTGAAACCCTTTAACTAAGGGAGACTTCTTTAGGCTACATGCTCTGACATTGAGTAAAACTGGTATGAAATTCTTATTCTTCTAATTAAATATACTGTCATATCATTGTTTTCAAGGGAAAAGATCAGGGAACACAACTTGGAAGTAAAGTTCAGTGCAGCAACTGTCTATACTGAAATGAAGCAACACATCTTATGACCATGTTTTATGGCTTATGCACAAAATTCACTTAAGTGCACCCAAAGATTGTCAATGAAAAAGTAAGAGTGCATTTGGTTTCACCGTTTCCTATTTTCATTTTCACAAAAAACAGAAAATGCTGTAGAAAATGTGTTTGGTCACTCATTTTCATTTTCAATTTTAGAAAATGAACTCAACATTTCTGGAAATTTTGAAAATGAGAAAAAGTCATTTTCACTATTTTCATCTTTGTGCGGTGGCACTTTTGTAGTTTTAATGGCATTGATTTTGTTTTTCCTTCTTTCTTCGCCCGCCCCTCCCTCATCCCTAACACTGAAGACTATCCCAAATGCCAACTCTCTTTGTTTCTGACTCTCTGGAATCTGCCCTCAATAGCAACTCCCATTGAGATCTGGTCATCCATGGTGCTGCATCGAGGTTGAACCCACCTCAACCTTGTAAGTGTTGCGACACAACCCTCCTCCACGAGATGACAATGAGGTTGCCCAAAGCAAGATTGTTATGGTTGTCAACGTCACCAAGATGGTGGCTGGGCTTGGTGGCAGCAACCTCACCATGTTAGAGGAGATGGTTCAATTGCATAACCTGGTCTGGCTTTAGTAATTGAAAGAAAAAGGCACATATAAAAGTAAAGGTAGATGAGAGTAAGAAGCATTCCTCATCTTCGGTTTTTACTTTCAGATTTCTGTCGAAAATGTTTTTGGGGCTGTTGGTACTTTATTCTCAAATTTCAATTGCAACAATCATTATTCAAATATTATATGAAAACAAATAAATATGATAGGTCATAAGCTAAAGCAGCAAATACATGTAGTTATAGTGTTGAGGTGAAAAGAAAGTCTATTATTTGACTTGGAGAGAAAAGATAGAATTGAAAACTTAAAACAAACATGTTTTCAAAATCTGAAAACAAGAAAATGGATATGATTTTGAGAAATGAAAATAGAAAATGAAAACAGAAAATATTTTCAGAAACCAAACGCACCCTAATATCTTCTAATATAGAGAACTCAAAGGGGACAAACAAGTAAAAATATGGGGCTAATGGGATCTGTCATGAGTTAGATCCATTAGTATGTAAGGACTACAGTTTGCATGAAATCAGAAGTTTACACCTCAATGCCATTGTTATACCAACAAAAAGCAGTACTAGTAGTTGCAGTGACGTGATATGAAAATGTTATATACATTATTGTATCCTAGTAATCACAATCAGACTATTAAAATATAAAGGAAAGTTCTTAATACATACCTCCCAACTAAAAAGCTATTTCAGTTTTCCAAAAGAAAGAATATCTGCGTTTTAATGACAAAAATGTTCTGGGCAATATTTGAATGGCAAGTTGAAAAAGCAGACTAAAAGCTGCAGCCTTAGTCAGGATAGAATAGTGGATAAAACCTGGTAACATACCTTCCACTGTGAAAGCAGGTTCCCAGTCAGATCAAGTTCTTTTATATCTATTGACAAAAAAAATGGTTTCATCACATCAATATTGGAGGCTGAGATTTTGGAAAGCTAAAGTGCTGCATTATCCCTGCCCCATAGTAAACTCCAAACAAACTGATTACCTATATCCAAATTGCCCTACAGGATGGTAGCAGATATCAAAGAAACATAGTTTCCACTTATAACTTCAGGTAGAAGCAGTTCAACCAAAAATAAAAACTTTAGGTAAAAGCAACTAATTCACTGATGTTACAATTTTATCAAGAACAATAAATTTAAAAATAAAAATATTCAGAAATGGATTTGGACATGTTTCATTCATCTTCGTGTAAGCAAAGAAATGGAAGTGTTCAGAAGTGCTTACTTGGCACTGTAGTATTAATACGGCATGGAGTTCCAGGGGAACTAACACCCATATATGGCAATGAAGCACTGGTTATCTCCTCCAATCTACTTAGTTTATCATGAATTTTATCTTTACCCACAAGTTGAACAGATACTCGCTGGTTGCTAGTTGAAAGTACATACATTTCATCTGCCAAACACAAAAGAAGAGAAATCACATTTTTTTCTAGGATTTGTTAGAGTAACATGTATGAGAAATTATATACGTAAGAAAGACTAGAGGTAAACAAATTCATATAGAATGAAACAAAAGTTCGAACAGAATAAGTGTGCAACTAATTCTTACCTAAGGCTTCATAAACCATCAATTTCAATGACCCTAGAAAAAGAAATACCAGTGAGCAAGATACACAGTTCAAAATTCCAACGAATATCTTTTCCCTGTCGCTATTGTCTCTCTACTCTTCAAAAGCATTAACTTTTATTCTATTTGAGGTCCTCATTCAAATTGGGATTTTCACTTTCATATAAGTTTGAGCAATAAAGATGCCATCTTCCCTTCTGCTTTTGCTCAAATCTAATTATATATCTGCCAATTCACGTAGGAAAGTTTGAATTTCAGACTTTTCTGGTGTGTTTCAAGTGAATCCTCCTTTCTAGCTAGCAATCCCAAACAACAAAGATTTCTTCTTGAGAAACAACCCATTTGGAGCTACAATGCTAAGATTTCTTCTTGAGAAACAACCCATTTGGAGCTACAACGCTTCCTCTAAGGTCAACTTGTGCTTATGGCATACTTCAGACATTCTCTTGATGGTTAATTATAAAGGCTTTTGGTAATTTATGCCAGTGCCCATTTTGTGAAACTTTTGGTACATCCGAAGTAAAACTCTTACATTTTTGGCTGTGTTTCTTTGGCCATGTATTTGCTATGGGATATGATTATATTGATGGTTTCTCTTTTGCTATGCCATGGATGTTTCGAGGGTGGAGCCATTTCTAGTATAAATGAGTTTGGGCTGCATTTTTGCTTTTTTCTTTTTTTTTTCACATGTTTATCTTCAGAGGAAACCTTACTCTGCCGCACGTTGCAGCTTACCTCTTTCCTCGGCAATAAATTTATTTTTTCCAAACTAAGAATCCCATCAACTGTCATTTAAGTTGATCAGTATTTGAGAATTCATTTTAAGAATCATAATCACAAAGGATAACACAAATTACAATTCTGCACCATGCAACCAATTTCACTGTAAGGATAAACTAGCACTAAAACTAAATGGTGTCCTCCCACTTGGCATTTATTCCGGACATATAGCTAGAATAACCTCCTCTCCTCAGAACACAACAAAGGAATTAAAACAATAGAAGAAAACAACAGTAATGGATTGGTAACAACGATAGGGACAATAATTATAATACTTTACTAGATGAAGGTGACTTCTTTTCATTTCTTTTTCCCCCAAAAAAATATATATATATATATGACATCATTTCCATTAGTATTATGTTGTTTGTTCCATACTACTCTAGGGACTCATAGTATAGATAGTTTAACTACAAGTGAATATAAGCCAGAAAAATACCCTCTTCTTCCTTAGTAGAGTCACTTCGATATCTTCTTTCAAGAGCATCCAGCAATGAAATCCCTTGGTTCAGATTCTGGGCACGAACAAATGAACCTGATCTTTCAGACTTTGCATGAAAGTACCGGACACCATTGATGGATCCATCGTGTTTGCCTTCACCATTGTCCCAATCAACTCCAACCCATGTGCCTGAGTAGCCTTCTACAGGCCCCAGATACTTAACTGTGCCAATTCTCCGTAAATCACCAGATGCATGTACTCGTTGGCCTACCATGAATTCATGTCTTGACTCTGGGGAATCCTGCATCTTTTGTTAAAGTTGGCTGAGGCCTGAGAGCTCCTCTACTGAAAATCATGAAAGGTATTAACTTGAGATCCAATTTAACAAGCTACAAAACATAAGTCATTGACACAGATCAATGAACAAGGCTCATAATTAATTAATAAGCCATCAAGTAGACAGAGCAAGAAGATGGAAGCATCTTGTGGTATCTTGCAAGCCCATTATATAGAACATTATAACCTACAAAATAGTTGAATTTTTTTTCTTTTTTTTACTCTGTACAACATTACTAGCAGTCTAGCACACCAAACCACACATAATTCTCGCTGTTATCATGAGTTAGGGTCTTTGAGCGAGCATGCAAGCTAAATGTCCAGTTCAGACATTTTATCAAACAGATAATGTGCATCTTCAAATGAAAATGCCAAGCATTACCACTTAACTATATTTGATTTCAGAAAATTCAAATTGAACTAAACTATCCAAAATCAGTTCATTCTTAACTCAACATAGAATTCAAAATGGGATAAAAGCTTGCGATTATCTTACAAGACTTTTCGTTGTTCACAAATCAAAGGTGAAGAAGACCCCGGCATGACTTGAAAATAGACAAAGGAAGAGAAAAACAAAGACATGAACTTACCTCAGGGACGGAAGCTGTAGTGGCTGGCAATGGTGGGACGCAGGGTTTTTCCCACGATTCTTAGCATGTTACTACTATTATCAAGGAGTTGCTAGAGAACAACCAATTTCACATTGACATTGTGATATGATCTGGATCGAAATTATTTAGCAATTTTATTATTATTTTAATTTAATATTTTTGGAATATATCTGAAAAGTTCTTTAAATTATTATCCGTAACTGAGTGATGATTTATATGCAATTCAAAAGTAATAATAATAACAACTAACCCACATGAAGTAGACAATAGATAATATTTAGGGTAAATTATACAGACCTCTCCTGAGGTTTGTCAAAATGCAACAAACACCCCCTCTATTTGTCCACCTGACATATACCTCCCCTGAACTAAATAAAAACAAACAAAGAATCTCGAAAATATCCCCATCATTTTTTTTTCTTCTTTTGCTCTTTTTGGGGTGAACTCAAAATCCAATATTCACTAAGAAAAAATCGATCTTTATGATCCTCGTGTTACTATCAAGTTAAGGGGCGGATTTACCTCCCTATACTTGTTCAGGAGATTGTGATGACTGCAAAAAAAAAAAATGAAGTGAGGATCACCGTGCACCTTAAGTGGAATAGACCACCATATACTTCTCTTTTTCTTTATCATCTCTTCTTCTCCCCTTCTCTCGTAACTCTCTCATTCTCTTCACCTCCTCCTCTTCTTCTTCTTCTTCCCGTTCTCTTTCCCTCCCTCCACTTCCTTCTTTTTTTTATTTTACTTTATTTTTCTCAAAATATCATCACCACCTCCATCATCCTCATCATCTCCTCTTCCTTCTCATCCTCATAACCGTGTCTCTCTCTCCTTCCTCTCCTCTACTCCATTTTCTCTCTCTAACTCCATTAGAGGGAGCTTGAAGCTTGGGAAGAATTGGAGTGATTTTCTTCACCAATTCTACACTCCAAGTGGTAAATTAGCTCCTAAACTACTCTGTTTAAATTATTGAAATTTCTAATTATTTTAAGAATATTGTTAGGTTTATTGAATTCTAGAATTTGAGGCTTTTATTAATTTGGGGCTAATTTATGTATATTTGTGATATTGTTAGCTCACAAAAATTAATATTATCTTGTTCCTAGAGTGATAGAGCAATCGAGCATCAACACTTGAATTGGTGGCAGCAAAGGCTTTGTTCTTCGGTTCTTTGAACCAATAGTTCTGAGTAGATAGTATATCTGTAGGTTACTTTATGCATGATAAACAATATAAAATGGTATAAAGAGCTGAAAGTATGTTGATATAGAAGAAAATAATTTATTTATTGGAAATGTCGCTTTATGTTTGAAATGATAAACTTTTATTTGAAGGCCATAATATGATTTTTATGCTTGTTAAAATATTTTGAGTTGAACTGTAATGAATATTGAATTTGAAAACATATTATGTTAATTTTATATTATGTAATGTGCATAATTTTGAGTTAAATTGGGGAAAATTATGTAGTTAGAACCTGTAGTTAACGGCAGGGACGTTAGTCTCGGTGCACCGTGAGAAACTCTAGTTAGCAAGTGAGGTGCTAACCCGTACATAGCTGCAGCTATGTCTGGACTTGTATATGACTACGGGCCAACTCTAGTTAGCAGGTGTGGTGCTAACCCGCACAGTGCCTTGGGTCATGTCTGGACTTGTTATCGTTCTGCTTCGGATAATCCCCCAATATATTTGAATTCATGAGTATGTAAATCTATGTTATTAAAAAATCTCATGTTATAACTAAAATCCTATTTTATGAGTACATATACATTATTATGTTTATATTGCTTTATGTTTGCATTTAGTAATCTATGGATACCCTATCTCTCATTGAGTTGCAAAACTCACCCCGTTGTATTTCCACCCTTTTCGAATCACAGTCTTTGCTAGTTCTGGTGTTCCTCATCTTAATAAATTCTAAGTTGGTGAGCCTTTTTGTAAAGGTCCTTTTAGTTTTCATCCATATATTGGTTTAGCCTGTAGGTCTCAATTGCTCCATATATCATAGGCAGGTTCCTTGGACTTGTGTTGTACTTGTATTTGAGAACTTATGACTTAGCGATATATGTTATGTTTTGGAAAAGATTTGTAAACTTAATTTGGTTTTATGTTGAACTGTATTGGTACTGTGACTGGTATATGTTAAAATATTATTATGTACTAGAAGGGCGCATTCTGAGAATGCTTGATGCCCAAGTGTTGTGAATTTATTGGAAACATTGCAGGTTATGTAATTATTTGGAAAAAGTCCGAAAAACAGAGGAAACTCTGTCCGTTTTTCTAGAAAATTTAGTGTTCTAAGGATTGCTGGGAAAAGTGTTCCCATGCGCCGGTCATGGCCTAAGTTGGGTTGTGACAAAGTTGGTATCAGAGCTTTAAGTTTCCCTGTGTAATATGGAGCAAGTGTCCTTTAGTAGAGTCACGATTGTGTAAATGGTTGCCGGCTCATTTTCACAAAGCGCGATTGTAACGCCCCGATTTTTTCTTTCTGGGGGAAATGACCAAAATGCCCCTGAGGTCATTTCCTGACCCGAATTCGAGGGTAACCAACTCAGTCGTCCTCGAAGGGTCAACTCAATGTTTGAAGGGGATTGAATGGCCTTTGAATGCTTTCGGAAGCGAAAATCTCGTTTCATAGCTTTGGTCAAAATGACCAAAATACCCCTATAGCGTTTTTACACGGATAGAAGTGCCGTTTGAGCCCGAAACTTTCCCCAGATGTTTAAAAACATGTTTTCATGTGTCTAGAGGTCTCTGTTCAAGTCCCGGTGGTCCCGGGCAGTTTTAGTGCAAAATTACGATTTTGCCCCTAGAATAGTGTTTTTGAGCTTAATGACGTAATTAAGCAAACCTAAGCAATATTAGGCTCTAAATGAAGATTAATTAATTTCCCTAATTAATCTAGAGTCAAAATAATTTATTAAAGTTAATTAGAACCTAAAATTGCTTAGATTAAACTTAAATCCCTTTTTAGAACTCAAGATTCCTAGTCTTGGAATCTTGAATAGTGTTTTTTCTCTCCAATTCCCTAAATCAAGGAATTGTGTCTAGAGTTGTTTAGACTCTAAATTGAGGATCTAACTCACTAATGGTGCAAGACCACTCCCTAATTATGTCTAGACAACCTTAAATACCCATTTACCTCACCTAAACACTTTCTTACAAATTCCTAATCTTAAGCATAATCAAAGATACACCTAAACACAACTCTAAACCACAATTAAAATGCAAACACAACCCCACATGGGCTGATGCATTTCGACCAGCACACCTTCCCATTGGCCACATGTTTAATTTTCTCACTCAAAGAACCATGCTTGAGCCATACCTTGAACCATACCTCACCATACTTTGAACCATACCTCACCATGCCTCAAGACCACATTATCTCACCTCATGGAACTCATGGGATGCCCTCCAATCTGCACACATGGCCGAAGCCATTCTCCTCCATGAGCTCCCTTCATTTGTTTCATTTCTCTATAAATAGAATGCCTTGAGGAGCTTGCACCACTTTTAGATCATTTGCTAAGTTTAAGAGCACTCAAAGCTTTTCATTTTCTCTCAAAGTTCTAGTGTTCTTCAAGTTCTTGGAGTTCTTCAAGTTCTTCATCTTCTTCTTCCATCTTCAAGTTCATCACACCAAGTAGGGATTTTCTTTCAAGTATTCCTTTCTTTAAAGTTCTTGTTCTAAGCTTTATGTTCATAGTTTCTCTTAATTCTTTTTAGAACTTCTTTTCCTTTCCTTGCTCTTTCTTATTTTCGGCCATGAGCCTTGAAGTTCAAAGAAATGAGAGCTTGATGATGAGAGTTTCATGATGATGTTCATCACTTGAAACAAACTCTAGAGCTTGACCTTTGTTCTTGAACAAAAATGTTTCTAGTTCTTCCTTTCTTGAACTCTTGAGAACTTTAGCTTTGATGATGTTTTAAAATGGCTCTATGAACTCAATGATGAGGACTCATGATGTTGGTGTTAATATATCATCAAGATCATGAACTCTAGAGTTTTAAAAATGTTCCTTTTTCTTCTTGAAGATTTCGGCCATTTCCTTAATTTTTCTAAGCTTCATGGTTTGATTTCCTAAGAATATTATGTTGAGTTTTAAGAACTCTAAGCTTGACTTCACCTTGTTTGGATGAGTTTGGGTTATGGTTTAAATTCCTTTAAAGTCTTGTTAAGAGCTCTAGAAAGATAAAATGAACTTGCATAATTTATTTTATGCTTGCATTCATATTTACATTCTTGCTATGCATCTTTACTTTCTAGCTATCACCTAAGAACATAAAGATTAAAATGGAACTTGTATCATCACTTAATTTAATTCTCGAAACCTTTCTATTTCGGCCTTAAAGTCGATTGTTGTTGGGCCTAGAGCACTAAAATAAAGAATTGAACTTGCATTATCACCTAATTAATTTCTCGAATGCTTTTCTATTTCGACCTTAAAGTCGATTGTTGTTGGGCCAAGAGCACTAAAATAAAGAATTGAACCTTGCATTTTACTTTCAAGCTTGCACGTTTGAGTTTATGCTTTGCATTTTACTTTCAAGCTTGCACGTTTAAACTATGCTTTGCATATTTATTTTACGTCATCACTTTATTTTGTAAGCAAAATTAAAAATGAAAAGCATGAGCACGTTTATTTTATGTCATAACTTAAGAACCTAGAGCTCAAAGACTTGCCCATTTCATTCCAAGTTAAAGTTTAATGTGAAACCATTCTTTGAATGCATATTTTCGGCCAAGTAGTGATGATGGACTTGCAATGAGTTTTCATCTAGCTACTAGGACCAATAGTCTATGTTTTAAGTTTTCCTTAAAAGCTTTACAAAACTTTATAAGGTTATGTCATCACAAGTTGTGATTTTATTCTCTTTTAGGGGATGGAATATGTTTTGGTCAGTGACCTAAGGTTTCTCTTAGCCTCTTGATGAATTAAAATGTTTTGAAAAGAGTTTTAGAAGTTCTAGATTGATTCCAAGAGAAACTAGTTAACTTATGTACCTAGAAACATCAATTTAACTCTCTTATTAAAGTTAAATGTTTTCGGTTCTGATATGATGAGTGTGATGTTGTATGACGATGTTTTGATGTGTTGGAATGTGTGAAAATATCATATGATGATGTAGAAGCGATCCTATGCGTGATAGGTAAGAAACTAGCTAACTAGAAATACCGTAAAGTTGGAATTTGACATAGTTTTAAGCCATTTGCTTTTGGAACTTTTCCAAACTGTTTTAATGGGAACATAATCAGATTTAGATTGTTTAGACATGAAAAACTTGGTAACATTTGGATTAGAATTGAATTCTAGCACCCATGGGGAAACTAGTAACTAGAAAACCGTAAAAATGCAAATGTAGAACTCTTAGAACATTTAATTTTCTGGATTCTGTCCAGCACCCTTACAACATGATAAACATGATTAATAATTAGTCCTTAAGCATAGGAATGTCTCATAATTGATTTAGATTTAATATATAGCTTTCAAGTAAGACGGAACCGAGAAAGGGTCTAAAACGTAAGTTCTAGAACCCCGTAAATACAAGTTAGAGATTCTACCCTATGCTTTTCAGATTTAAGTATGAACATGAGGATTAGGAATGATGATTAATTATGAGCCCTTAGGTCCATAAAGATATGAGCGACGGATGTAGAGAACTATATCTCAAGATTAAGACCCGTAAGGGTCAAAGCATAAGCTACCGTAAGGGTAAGCGTTTGGATGTTTTATGATGATGCATGTAGTATGCAAATGATGATGATGTTATTCATATGAGGAATTCATGAGGTTATATGTTTATGTGGCATAAAGCAAATTTGGAAGGAAATTCGGTGTAATGCCGTTGTGCCGCCAAATTTTCGACAAATTTGGGGACTTAAAGAGATTTTGAAAATTAAGGCACTAAGATGGGTTCTAGGATGACACCGGTTCGGTCGAGCACCTCTATAGAACTCATGTGACATCGGTACCATTTTATACTCTTAGGTGACACCGGTTCGGCCGAGCACCCCTAAGAGTTTTGCCCCCTAACCCGTACTCAGATAGTCGGGATTTATGATTTATGATACACTTATCGTTAAGTGGTAAGTAAGAACTAGTGACGACTAGTTAAGGTATGAGCTCATAACCTAGATGTATGACACGTTCTGGGTGACAGAGCACCCCCAGTTCGATTGTCTTTTAGGGTGGCCCATGAGGAAGAGATGTTTCATGATTATGATTATGTCACTAAGTTTGTCCCATATGAATGTTTCTATTGCCACTTTATGCCACTAAGTTTGATGAGACTTGATGTTATGATTGATGTATGTGTATTAGATAGCGCCATGCATACATTTTCTATTATGTTGCATACATGACATTCAGATCATTCTAAAATGAATGGACCTTGGCTAAAGTATACCTTAAAAGATAAAATGAACTTGATGCATGCTCACTAGCTTTTACGAAAATAAACCCAAGGTTCCTGAGGACGTAGATGATGACACCTAGGTAGTAGGAGGCCCTACTGAGATTCTTTAGTAAGATTCTCACTCCCTCTATCTCTTCTTTCCGTCACATCTTCAGATGGCGACATTCGTAGTGTTCGTGGACACCCCGACATGGGAGGTGCACTATGACCCGGCTCACGGGTCATACCATTTTGAGGGGCAGTGCACGGTGCGGGCTTTTATGTTCATAGGACGCCCCTTCGCTCATCCCGTGCACACTCATCGCTTCTCCCCGACTGCACCCTATGGCGACGACTAGCGGGTTTTTGAGCGCTCGCGTACGCATGACGAGAGGGTGCTCCGCATGCACACCGCCGCCCTAGCCATGCGAGGCCATCCCGATTACGTGCCCTGGACCTACTTTTCGGAGACCGACCCGTCCGAGGACCCGTCTACTTATCCGTATAGCGAGAGCTCTGCCCCCTCTCCACCATTGATGAGGGAGGGCAGTGAGGATACCGTGACTCAGCCATGACTTGCGCGGCGACCGGAGATGCGGCCACACCGCGGGGGTCACTCTCGATCCCCGTTCCTCCTCTTTACGCCCGAGGAGCTCGCCCAATTTCCCCGATACTTGCCTCGTTCGTGAGACGGACATCAGTAGGAGGTGACGATCGACCGATGGAGTACCCGGTTAGAGCACACACCTCTTAGATGGGGATAAACCTTCTTTTGTTTAGAGGTTATCCCATTAGATGCACTCAGGTAGAGGAGTAGATCATGTTTAAGTTTATGTTGTATTTCCTTTCCTGTATTTTCCTTGTACTAAAGTAAGTCTCACACTTATAAGTGGGCAAGTTATATATATATGAGATGATATTCAGTGTTATTCATGGTGTGCCTCATGTTATGATGTTGTGAGACATTTGTTTTACTATACATGGTTTACCGCTTATCGCATCACGCGGCTCTCACTTTTTATTTCAAAAAAAAATTACCTGTATTTTCCGCTAAGTATTTCGAAGTAAAAATGAGAACTATGAAGTAACAGACTAGTGATTAACCTAAATATGTTCTAGAGTATTGGGTTAAAAATTAGGATGTTACAGCGATCCTATCAAAGGCCTAATAGGAATGTCTTCTTGAGTCTGTTTTTAAGTTGTGTGGTATTATGTCATTCTTATTCCAAAATTTCTATCTGCGTTCTAATTCCATGTTCAATCTATTAGGTACGATGCCTCCTAGAAAGCGTCAACGCAACGTGAGGCTAGGAGGTTATAACTTCTCCAATGCAGGACCTAACTAAGCTCCCAATCCTCCACTTAGAAGAAGGGGACAAGGTCAAGGTAGAGGCCATAGAGGGCAGAGTCAAGGTGGAGCCCGTAGAGGTCAAGGCCGAGGTAGTGGCCTTAGAGGACATGGTTGGGGTGGAAGTCGTAGAAGAACGACTAGGCCTGAACCTGAGCCCGAACCCGAACAGGAACCCGAACTCGAACAGGGTGAAGCATCAGGCCCACAAGGGCAATCAGCTGATCTTGATGCACGGATGTTGGGCATGCAGCAAGCCATCGACAATTTGGTGGTAGTTTTAACCCAACAGGCAAGAGATAGAGCCCAACCACAAGATGAACCTACCCTTGGTGCTCGAAGAAATACCCAAACTTTTGGATGTGAGGAAGTTACTATTGAAGCATATCTCCGGCTAAACCCACCTACTTTTACCGGGGACTCTGCAGATGAAGACCCACAAGAGTTTTTAGACAGATCAAAGAGAGCCCTTAGAGTTCTTAGATGTGAGGATGGCAGAGCAGTGGATTTTGTATCCTATAATCTTCAAGGTACCGCAACACACTGGTATGAGTCTCTATTAGAATAATATGCAGCTGATATGAGACCACCGCCAGTATGGGAGGAATTTTCACAAGCCTTTAAGGATAGATTCCTTCAGACAACAGAAAAGAGAGACTTGCTAATGAATTTGAGAAGCTGAAACAAGCTCCAGGAATGTCAATAACTGAATATGCTACTAAGTTCACCAAGCTGTCTAGATTTGCACCACACTTAATTGTAAATAAAGTAATGAAAGTACGAAGGTTCATCAAAGGGTTGAGAGAATCACTATGCACCAACCTACTTCCTAAAGTAGGAAGAATGTCTTTTGCTCAAGTAGCAGATGTTGCCTATGCTATGGAGACAACAAGAGAAGAAAATAGAACTACAAGGGAGTTAGCTAAGAAACCTAAGATGAAAGGAGTTTTTTCTGGAGGTCCTAGCTCAGGAGGAGGTTACACCGCTCCAAGACAACATCAGGAGCACTCAAGTAGAGCCACACCTTATGTATCTACTCCTATGACTGCATTCAGCTCTAAACCTTATTCTATTAGCCAATCTCAAGGGAGCAAACAAGGTTCCAAGCAATCAGGTCCAATAAGGCCATTATGCAGAACATGTGGGAAGCACCACGTTGAAAATTGTCATGAGAATAGATGAGCATGTTATGGTTGTGGACAAATAGGTCACTTTTTAAGAGATTGCCCACGCTCAAGAGAGGTCCAAGGTTAAAATTCAGCTCATCAAGCCATACCAGCATCATCTCAATCGACCCTTTTTCCAAAGGAGTTCCTTTGGTTCTGGTGGTAGAGCAATAGGTGGTAGAGAGTCTGGTCAAAGGGGCAGGGGTCAAGCACGGGTATTTGCCATGACACAATAGGATGCTCAAGCATCCAATGAAGTTGTTACAGGTACCCTCAAAGTTTGCTCTTTTGATGCACAAGTTTTGTTTGACTCGGGTTCTACACATTCATATGTATCTTCATATTTTGCATCTCGCTTTGGCAAGCAACCTGAGTTGTTGGAAAACCCATTTTGGGTTAGTACTCCAATAGGAAAATCTTTGTGGATCCAGTTAGTATTCCAATCTTGTATTGTCAGCGTGAATGGGGTAGATACCTTAGCTGATCTGAAATTACTTGAGATGGTTGATTTTGATGTTATCCTAGGCATGGATTGGTTAGCTTTTTATCATGCCAATGTCGATTGTTATTCTAAGGTAGTGAGGTTTGACTATTCAGATGGTCCATCTTTCATGTTTAAAGGGGATAATTATCTCATCCCGGCTAGTTTGATCTCATCCATGAGTGCTTTGCACTTGATGAATAAAGGTAATCAGGCCTTCCTTGCAATGGTTAGAGATGTTGAGGCTCAAGTGCCTAGCATTGACTAAGTCCCTGTGGTTAGAGAATTCCCAGATGTGTTTCCTGATGAATTACCAGGATTACCTCCTGAGAGAGAGATAGAGTTTAGCATAGACTTGGCCCCAGAAGTTGAACCTGTATCTATTCTTCCTTACCGCTTGGCTCCTGCAGAATTATGGGAGTTAAAAGATCAGTTACAAGATATATTAGAGAAAGGTTTTATTCGTCCGAGCACATCCCCATGGGGAGCTCCAGTGCTTTTTGTGAAGAAGAAAGATGGTTCAATGCGACTATATGTAGACTACCGGCAGCTTGATAAACTTACTGTGCATAATAAATATCCGCTACCAAGGATTGATGACTTGTTCGATTAGCTTCAAGGAGCTTCTTGTTTCTCTAAAATTAATCTCCACTTTGGGCATCATCAATTGAAAGTCAAAGATGAGGATATTCCTAAAACAGCCTTTTGTACTCATTATGGGCATTATGAATTTTTGGTAATGTCCTTTGGCTTAACGAATGCCCCAGCTGCTTTTATGGATTTGATGAATCGTGTGTTCAAACCCTTCCTGGATCACCTTGTGATCGTTTTTATCAATGATATCTTGGTATATTCCAAGAGTGTAGAAGAGCATAATTACCATCTAAGGATTGTACTGCAAACTTTGAGGGATCACAAGCTTTATGCCAAGTTCTCCAAATGTGAATTTTGGCTTGATCAAGTGGCTTTTCTTGGTCACATCGTATCCAAGGATGGGATTATGGTTGATCTGAAAAAGATTGAAGCAATCCAACAATGGCCAAGACCCACTTTAGTTACTGAGATTCGTAGTTTTCTAGGATTGGCAGGCTACTACCGTCGATTTGTTAAAGATTTCTCAAGAATTTCTGCGCCATTGATTAAGTTGACTCAGAAGAATGTGAAATTTCAGTGGTCAGATGCATGTGAGAAAAGCTTTCGAACACTTAAAGATTGCCTAACCTCAGCACCTGTGCTTGTATTACCTTTTGGTTCTGGAGGTTTCTCAGTTTACTGTGATGCTTCTCGGATAGGACTTCGTTGTGTTTTGATGCAACGTGGTCGAGTCATTGCTTATGCTTCACGGCAGTTGAAGAAGCATGAACAAAACTATCCCACTCATGATCTAGAGATGGCAGCAATAATCTTTGCTTTGAAAGTTTGGAGGCATTATCTTTATGGTGAGACATGTGAAATTTGCACTGATCATAAAAGTTTAAAGTACATATTCCAGCAGCGAGACTTGAATCTGAGGCAACGAAGGTGGATGGAGTTGCTTAAAGATTATGATTGTACCATCTTGTACTATCCTGGAAAGGCTAATGTTGTAGCAGATGCTTTGAGTAGAAAGTCTATGGGTAGTTTGGCTCATATTGCTCCTGTAAGGAGACCGTTAGTGGATGCAGTTTACAAACTTGAGGCTTGTGGTGTTCAGTTTGACTTGGGGGAGTCTGGGATACTCTTGGCACATGTAAGAGCCCATTCATCCCTCATGGAGCGGATTAAGGTGCTTCAGAATGAAGACCCGAGATTGCTTAAGCTGCGGGATGACGCTAGAAATGAAGTAACCTTTGAGTTTGTAATAGACCAAGAGGGAGTGCTTCGATTTGGTAACCGCTTATGCATACCAAATGTTGGAAATCTTAGAAAAACCATTATGGAAGAGTCTCACAATTTTCAGTACTCTATACATCCTGGATCAACTAAGATGTATCAGGATCTGCGACAATTGTACTGGTGGGAAGGCATGAAAAAAGATGTTGGTAACTTTGTGTCTCGTTGTTTGGTGTGTCAGCAAGTTAAGGCTGAACATCAGCGACCCGCAGGATTGCTTCAACAGATAGAAATACCTGAATGGAAATGAGAACGAATCACTATGGACTTTGTAACAGGATTACCTCGCACCATAAAAGGGTATGACTCTATATGGGTTATAGTGGACCGTATGACCAAGTCAACTCACTTTCTTCCTGTAAAGACCACATATCGAGCTCATCAATATGCACAATTATATATTGATGAGATCGTCAAACTTCATGGGATTCTGATTTCCATCATATCTGATCGTGGGGCCCAGTTTACGGCTCTGTTTTGGAGAGCTTTCCAAGAAGCCTTAGGAACTCGGCTTGACCTCAGCACAACTTTCCATTTTCAAACGGATGGGCAATCCGAAAGAATCATTCAAATTCTGGAGGATATGCTCAGATCATGTGTTTTGGACTTTGGCGGAAATTGGAGTAATTACCTACTTCTTATAGAATTTTCATATAACAATAGCTACCAAGCCAGTATTCAAATGGCACCTTTTGAGGCTTTATATGGGAGACGTTGTAGATCTCCCATAGGTTGGTTTGAAGTTGGTGAAACTAAGATGCTAGGTCCTGACCTTGTACAAGAATCTCTTGATAAGGTTCGTTTGATTCGCGAACGGCTCTTGACTGCTCAGAGTAGGCAGAAATCCTATGCAGATCATCGAAGACGTAACTTGGAGTTCTCTGTAGGAGAACATGTCTTTCTTCGGGTTTCCCCTATGAAAGGAGTTATAAGATTTGGTAAGCGAGGAAAGCTCAACCCTCGTTACATTGGCCCTTTTGAAGTTCTGGATAGGGTTGGTGTAGTGGCATATCATTTAGCACTACCCCCTTAATTATCTATGGTTCATCCAGTGTTTCATGTCTCTATGCTTCGAAAATATATTCCTGATCTGTCTCACGTAATCTCTCCTCAAGTGATCCAACTTGATGAGAAATTATCCTATGAGAAGGAGCCGGTGGCCATTGTTGATCTCCAGGTGAAAAAGCTTCGATCAAAAGAAGTGGTGTCAGTGAAAGCGATTTGGAAAAACCATTCTAGAGAGGAAGCGACTTGGGAAGCGGAAGAGGCTATGCAAGCCAGATATCCACATCTGTCTGATTCTTGAGGTATGTGTCTTATCTTCGAGTTATTGGAAATTCGGGGACCGAATTTCTTAAGGGGGGAAGATTGTCATGACTGCAAAAAAATAAAAATGAAGTGAGGACCACCGTGCACCTTAAGTGGTATAGACTACCGTATACTTCTCTCTTTCTTTATCATCTCTTCTTCTCCCCTTCTCATGTAACTCTCTCATTCTCTTCTCTTCTTCTTCTTCTTCTTCTTCTTCCCGTTCTCTTTCCCTCCCTCCACTTCCTTCTTTTTTTTTATTTTACTTTGTTTTTCTCAAAATATCATCACCACCTCCATCATCCTCATCATCTCCTCTTCCTTCTCATCCCCATAACCATGCCTCTCTCTCCTTCCTCTCCTCTACTCTATTTTCTCTTTCTAACTCCATTAGAGAGAGCTTGAAGCTTAGGAAGAATTGGAGTGATTTTCTTCACCAATTCTACATTCCAAGTGGTAAATTAGCTCCTAAACTACTCCGTTTAAATTATTGAAATTTCTAATTATTTTAGGAATATTGTTAGGTTTATTGAATTCTAGAATTTGGGGATTTTATTGATTTGGGGCTAATTTATATATATTTGTGATATTGTTAGCTCACAAAAATTAATATTATCTTGTTCCTAGAGTGATAGAGCAATCGGGCATCAACACTTGAATTGGTGGCATCAAAGGCTTTGTTCTTCAGTTCTTTGAACCAATAGTTCTGAGTAGATAGTATATCTGTAGGTTACTTTATGCATGATAAACAATATAAAATGGTATAAAGAGCTGAAAGTATGTTGATATAGAAGAAAATAATTTATTTATTGAAAATGTCGCTTTATGTTTGAAATGATAAACTTTTATTTGGAGGCCATAATATGATTTTTATACTTGTTAAAATATTTAGAGTTGAACTGTAATGAATATTGAATTTGAGAACATATTATGTTAATTTTATATTATGTAATGTGCATGATTTTGAGTTAAATTGGGCAAAATTCTGTAGTTAGAACCTGTAGTTAATGGAAAGGACATTAGCCTCGGTGCACCGTGAGAAACTCTAGTTAGCAGATGAGGTGCTAACCCGTACATAGCTACAGCTATGTCTGGACTTGTATATGGCTACGGGCCAACTTTAGTTAGCAAGTGTGGTGCTAACCCGCACATGGCCTTGGGTCGTGTCTGGACTTGTTATCGTTCTGTTTCGGATAATCCCCCAATATATTTGAATTCATATGAGTATGTAGATCTATGTTATTAAGAAATCTCATGTTATGACTAAAATCTTATTTTATGAGTACATATACATTATTATGTTTATATTGCTTTATGCTTGCATTTAGTTATCTATGGATACCCTATCTCTCATTGAGTTGCAAAACTCACCCCGTTGTATTTCCATCCTTTTCAGATACAGGTGCTGGTGCTAGTTCTGGTGTTCCTCATCTTAATAAATTCTAAGTTGGTGAGCCTTTTTGTAAAGACCCTTTTAGTTTTCATCCATATGTTGGTTTAGCCTGTAGGTCTCAATTGCTCCATATGTCATAGGCAGGTTCCTTGGACTTGTGTTGTACTTGTATTTGAGAACTTATGACTTAGCGATATATGTTATGTTTTGGAAAAGATTTGTAAACTTAATTTGATTTTATGTTGAACTGTATTGGTACTATGACTGGTATATGTTGAAATATTGTTATGTACTAGAAGGGCGTATTCTGAGAATGCTTGATGCCCAAGTGCTGTGAATTTATTGGAAACATTGCAGGTTATGTAATTATTTGGGAAATGTCCGAAAAACAGAGGAAACTCTGTCCGTTTTTCTAGAAAAGTTAGTGTTCTAAGGCTTGCTGGGAAAAGTGTTCCCATGCGCCGGTCATGGCCTAAGTTGGGTCGTGATAGAGACAAGCCGAAAAATCAGTTTTAAATCGGTGCTTGCATGATGTGGGTAGGGTTCGGCCCGAAAACCAGGTGTGGTAGAGAGGGAGCGCTAGAGAAGAGAGGAATCGTTCACTTGGCGTGGAGGATGATGATGTTGTTGTTGTTGGTTTTGTTGTGTCGTTTTCGTTGGTGTTGATGAGATTTTTGTACTTGTGAGCTCTTTCTCAAATTTTTGGATCAGAGGAAGGTCCTTGATGGCATCGCAGATGGAGGGCAGCGGTGACGTCGAGGACGAGAGGATGGCGTCGCGGTCGGAGGGCAGTGGTGGCATGGCTTCGCAGATGGAAGGCAGCGCGCAACTCGGAGCAGAGGCAGCTTCGTTGATCCCGGCAACATCGCTGATGAGAGAGCAGTGATGGCGTTGCAGGCGAGAGGGCGGCGTCGCAGACGGAGGGCAGCGCGCAACTCGCGATGATGGTGGCGTCGCTGACGAAAGGGCGGTAATGGCGTCGCAGAGGCAGCGCTCAACAGAGGAGTGAAGGTGGAGATGATTTGGGGATTAGCGTTCTTCAGATTTGGTGGGGTAAGTGTGTTTCAGTATGATTCAGATTTTAAGATAGGTTGACCCATGACCCATAGGGACTGACCCACTATTTTAGTGGGTTTAGTGGGTCATGGGCTTATTAAGGCCCCAAAACTGGTGAGTTAAAATTTTAGTAGGGTTAAAATTTTAGTGGGGCTAAAATTGTGGGTTTGAGACCTAGCCCTAGGGCTTGGGGCCATTTTGACAAGACTAGGTATTGTGGCCATCGCCACTGACGTCTTCCTGGGTTTTGGGTGTTGGGTTCTAAGTTTCTTGGTTTGGGGCTAGCAGAGAGGGGGTTGAGAGGGTGGTGGTGGCTTTGGGGACGGGCGATGGAGATAAGGATATAAAAGTAATTTAACTTTTTCAGTTGATAATCTTTGTTTGTTTTTATTTAATTCAGGGATGGTAAATGTTAGATGGACAAATAGAGGAGGTGTCTGTTGTATTTTGATAAACCTCAAAGGAGGTCAGTGTAATTTACCTTAATACTTAACTAATAAGGGCAAGATTGTCTTTAGACGGACAACTTGATATCAAAACTAAAAATTTCACAGTCATTAACTCACTGCTTGTCTCTTTGTAGCTAACGTATAATTAAAAATCATGAAAAATTGAAAACTAAATAATTTTCCTTTAAATTCCATAATTGGGTTATATCTCTGAACTTGCAAGTCAAAATTCATGAATATATATAATTCTTGAAGGCATTGTGGTAAATACAACATTCCAAAACATTCATCCTCATAGTCAAAATCTATTCATAAAATCCATTGAGCAATAAAGATGGTTTCATGAGTTTTCTAGCACATTTTCATGATTTGCATTTGAAAGCATAAATTCTAAACAATGTAATTCCATAACAGTTCATATAATTTCACCTTTGCAACCAAAATAATTTCTAAAATCATGATTGAATACCATAGGTCTATGAAATTATTCTAATGACCAAAATAAAGGTCATAAGATTTAAACCCACTCACTTGGAAAGGTGAAACATGAGGTGCCAACACCAAGGTAGCTTTGGGGTATGGGAATGACATCAATGTCTACAATGGAAGCAAACGAAAACCCATGAGAATTCATAAACACCTACAACAACTCTATGAATATTGAGAAAGTACACAAGCTTGACAATAATCAAGAACAACACCCACACTCATAAATACAAAGGAGTGGAGAGAAAACTAAACATAAACAATAAACGATCCTTATCTTGAAGTTTGAAAGAAGTAGGATTAAAGAAGAAGGAAAGTGAGAGGGTGGAAGAGAAGTTTAGGGGAGTTAACATTTGAATATTTTGATCAAAGCGTGGAGAAAGGTTTTTATAGAGAGAAATGATGATTTTAATGAAACTGCGTCGTTATGGAGGTTATTGGTATTGAGAGGCTTGCCATGGCGAAGAGGAGGATTGCCATGGCGGAAAGGAGGATCGCCGTGGCAAGTATGTCTGAGTGTGTCCTTTTTAGGGACTAAACAATGCGCTTGCCTTGGCCATTTCGAGAAGGACCCCTTCGCTATGGCGAGAGTATTTGCATAAGAGGTTGTTGTTTCTCTAATTTAATGTGTCCAGGTCCTTCCCGGTGACCTAAGTGGGTCCTGTTAGACCCTAAGGTCAGACTAGACTTATCTAGAAACACGGGGACCTATCTCAGAGTAATTAAACTGATTATAATTTGTAATCATTATTTGAGTCCGTTTGATTTTGATAGAACAATTAATTAACCCATCTTACTGGATCTAATAACTCACTTTTACATAGAACTTTACAACATATGATTATGATATGTCATGTACTAATAGTGCTAATTTTTAGTTAACTAACTTAAATATTTAATAAAGACATGCTAATTGTAAAGACAAGTGTTTTATTCAATCTTTGAAAGAAAGCTATTATAGAGTATAATTTCAATCGACCAATCTTAAAAGAGCCTCGTTTTTTTGGTTCATCTTATATGTTATTTTATTTCAAAATCACATTGATATTTTTTCTTGGTCTCGATGAAACTACTAACATCCAAGTCATATTATTTGGAATTTGACTAATTTGACCTAACCTAATTGAGGTCTTTTAAGGAGTCTTTTAAAAATATTTTTTTCAAAAAATATTATTTGTACTCGTGATGTATAGGACACCGGGTTGACACACATCTTATTCATCATTGGATGTAATGTGAACTCCATTCAAGTAAGGTCTACACCCCATCCAATAATGGATGAAATATGAGTCGGCATAGTGTCTCATGTATCATGAGCACAAATAATATAACTATTTTTTTCTTTTCGTTCTTAAGATACAAACTAACATCTTCGACTCACATTTTATTCATTACACCACATCCAAATAGAGTATACATTTTATCTAATAATGGATGAGATGTGAGTCGATATGATATTTTATATATTATGAATGTAAATAATATAATTCTTTTTTTTTCCATTTTGTTCCTAAGAAACAAACCAACACCTCAAGTTAAGGGACAATGTCCCGGGATCAATGTCCCTGCAAGAAAATATTTTGAGTTACACAAACAATTGGATACTTTTTTCTTGCTAGGGGCAAAAATGTCAATACAATTCTAAAATTGTTAGCGTAATAGTGTTGTTGCCCTAAACACTCTAAGAATTAAGGAGACGAAAAGCAACGGCTGAGATGCAATCCCTTTGAGGATCCAAGGGATGAGATCATCCCCACTCCCCTTATAAAATCATAATGATACGAGGTCAGCAGGTTTCAAGCTCTGGGCAGCGCCACACATTCGCAGTCGCACCCTTCCAAATCTCCACTTCCTAGGGTTTGCGATCTTGCCTTCTGCCTCAAAAAATGGTTCTGATCCCTTTCTCTTCACTCCTTCACCTTCTCTCTATTCATAGCTTCATTGTATTTATTATTTTCGTTGGTTATATGCGTTCGTTGATTTTGAACACCTCTGAATAATACCTTCGTGATTATGATCGTTTTTTATTTGGTTGTTCGTCGATTTCGTAGGTTCTCCAGAATGACATCGATTTGCTGAACCCGCCGGCCGAGCTTGAGAAGAGGAAACACAAACTCAAGCGCCTCGTTCAATCTCCAAACTCTTTCTTCATGGTAACCAATCATTCTTCTGTTAATTAAGAGTTTTTTTTATAAATCTTTTTTTAATTATTTAATGTTTCTATGTTCTTCGAATTTTTAGGATGTCAAATGTCAAGGTTGCTTCAACATGTAAGTCCAGTTACTTTGTGAATTTTATCTATTTAATTTGAATTTCTGAGTTAGCGTAAAAGATTGTAGGTATAGATTATTTTAATTTGGATACATATGGTTCATTTCGGTTTGAATTTGAATTTGTAAGCTAGTGAAAAAGTAGAAATAAATAATCTGAATTTGGAATGGTTGGTTCATAATAGGGTTCAAATTTTGTTTTTGTGCAGAACCACTGTGTTCAGTCACTCCCAAACAGTTGTTGTTTGTGGCAATTGCCAGACGGTGTTGTGCCAGCCAACCGGTGGCAGGGCCAGGCTAACAGAGGGGTGCTCTTTCAGGAAGAAGGGAGATTAGTTATGGAGCTTTCTTTTGTTTTGAGGGTTGGTTTTTCGATTCTTCACAAGAGAAATTTTGGCGTTGTTGGATTTTATAATGTTTCTTATATTAAGTAGTGTATGTGTTTTGGTTGTTCAATGGAACTATATTTTCTATGTGGAAGCTCTTGTTGTCTTGGTGAAAGAGGATTTTTGACTAAATGATCTTCGTTTGATATTGTTGTTTTTTGACATCTACAACTCTAGCTCTAATTGAAATTTAGTAATGTATTTACCTTTTTTTTTTTTTGGAATTGTTCATGGTTTATTCAAAATGATTGAGCTGAAACAATCCTAAATTTATCAATGTAGTGTCAAATGAATGAAAAACTTGTGACAAGGCAAGACTGATTGTTATAGTACCTTTCCTATTGATAAAATCCGTGACTCTCTGCATTCATCATTTTTTCTTAATAGCGCCAGATATCCATAAGCGTAGGACTGACGATTAGAAACTTTTCTCTGGTTGTTTGGTTAGTGGGTGAAAAAAGCGGGGGGGGGGGGTATGAAAACTACTCAATTTTTTTTTTTGGTACATAACTATTACTCAATTTTACCCTCAACCAAACATACCCTTCATAATAAAAATCCTCTGCTGCTTGGTATTCCCTGCAGACAGTATTGTGGTAATTTCGAATGTGTGTATAATTAAACCTATTCTGTTTGTTAAAATAATCCATATTATGCTGCTTGTGGTTTCGTTGCCAGTTTAGATATGGTAATTTTGGTGCCGTGGCTTTGTTTTTTTAAAGTCGAAGAAACGAGGTATCGTTCATTTTGGGGAGCGTGAGACTGGCATGTGTAGGGGGGTTTGGGCGCCTTTTGATTCCATTTTTCAATAGATTTATAAAGTGATTGGGTGTTTCGCTTTGCTGATTCCTTTTCCTTGTGGAAGGGGTATCATCCCAATATTTTGTTTAGCACTTGATTGTTATCGGCAAGGTTGTCAATTGAGAGATTTCTATAAAACCTGGCGTTTCACGTAAAAGTGCTGGAGGGTATTGTAAAATCGGAACGCAAATTTAGGTGTTGCAATAAAAGCATATTATCATTTAAAAATAGTTTGTTATTATATGCGAAAGTATTCTAAGTGATTTGTCCCCCAAGATCCGGCAAATTCCATAATTTAGTGTATATGAAATTCATAAACAATAAAATCATTTTAAAAATCAGTACTGCAAGCAACGTTACTTCAAAGATCAAGGATAGCATAAATATCAAATTTCATAAGAATGACAATAAAAAAGAGAGATTGTAGTGGTCTTTAAGAGGAATGAATAATGATGCAGGGCAAAGCTTTTGATAAAAGCTCCTGACAAATTGTAGTTTAGCGTTTGTGGCATAACGAACAATTGACCAACACTTTTAGAAGGTTTACAAATTACAATAACAAAAGTTAGATGGTAACAATTGGTATGGATTCAATCCGATGTCAACGGGGGTTTTATGGGAGTTTCTTACTAAAATAAAATAAATAAAATGATATATTATATATATATTCTTTTATTAAAAGTTTTACACATATGTCCTTTTTTTAATTATATAGAAATCGGTTTAAATCGATATCTGTTGTCAACAATGCAGATGATTAAGAACCAGCTTAAATCGATTTACTAAAATCTGTTTAAATTTATTACTGTAGCATGTCAGAAAGTGTTTAGAATCGATTTAAACCAATTTTCAAGTCAATTAATTGATTTCATTGAACAGTTAATTAAATCATTGTCTATAAGGCACTATTGTCTTGTTATCTTGACGGTGGACACTGATCAAGGGGCTACATAGAACATTACCATTTGATGCATACCAATTGATTCGGTTGGATATGGATTAAGACTTCACGCATTTCTTTTTTGCTTTGAAAAGCTTGAAGCGCAGAGATTGTAACTGTCACTGCAATGCAAAATTACTAGAAGTGTGAACTCGAAGAGTCATGTTGCACTAATAATAATGGTTTAGATTAGTTATTACTGTTGGATTTGATTGGAAAATTTATACTCTCTCCTTTTCAAAATATTTATCACTTTTAATCAAACACAAGTATTAAAAAAGATAATAAATATATTATATTAAAAAATAAATAAATATCATATTAGAATATAAAGTTATCTAAAAGTGGATAAATATTTTAAAAGTAGACAAATATTTTCAAAAAAGGAAATAGATAAAAAAACATTTTGACTATTTCACACACAATATTGGGAAAGGAAATAAGGGGGAAGAAGCTGTAGCATATAGAAGCAGTAACGGGAATGGCTTGGAGGTGGAGGCCGATGGCACGAGGATAGCCATATTCTCCACCGACGACAGAAAAGACTAGATCGTAGTTGTGATGGCGGCTGGCTTCACTGGGCCTCCCAGATTCCACAGCGACAGTAGTAGCGCTGCAGCGGCACGTGTGGGGCTCGTAAAGGTTGCAATTGCTCATGGTGGTTGACTAGTGGTTCATGGTGGTTGGCTCAGGAGTGAGAAGGTGAGGGCGATGATGATGATTTACAGTGGTTCATGGTTTTCCAGTGATGGCAGAGATTTTTGTGGGCAGTGGCTATGTGATTTTTTTTTCTTTTTATTCAGTGGGTGATGATGATGATGATTATAATGGGAGAAGATGAAAGTTGATACTGGAGGAAGGTGATAGCAGGAGAGGGTTGTGGGTTAATGATGAAGGTGATGGTGTCAGTAGAGTTCGGTGATGATGGTGAAGATGCGTGATGTGTGTATGCAAGTTCTAGTATTATCTATAAAATATAATAATTAAAATTTATCATTTGTAATAATGTCATTCATCAAATAGTTTTTTATTTTATTAATTTTTAAAATTATTTTTTTAAAAATTATCCAAATAGATTTTCTATTTTTTACTATTATTAAACTGTTTTTGAAGTTAACTTATTAAACAAGTTTTCTGTTTTTTTATTTTTAAACAATAAATTTAAACTTATTTTCTAAAATAATTTTAAAAAAATTTAAGAATAAAAATACTTCCAAACAAACCCATATTTCTCACCAATTACATTGCCAATCTCATTCTTGAAAGTAACAAAACATTAGTAGTTGTTATCATTTCAACTATGATAGGGCCACTATGCCTATACTATTGAGTTAATCCACTCTTGGTGACACTTGGCAAGCCTTTGTTTGAATTTATTTTTGACACTTGTTGTTACTTGTTGACTCAGTCGATCAAACTTTTATATATTAATACATAGATAAGTAGATTAGAACAACTTCCATGGTCTTATCAAAACTTAACTAAGAATAAAAAGTATGGGATTCTCTTCGGTACTTTTAAGGTATCAATATTTTGTATTTAACGGTTGTGATTCAATAAGTTCAATTAGTAAAATATATATGATTAATTTTTTGTCATAAATAACTAAAGAATATTAATGCTTTTGAATTTTATAAGAGCAAAAGAAAAATTCAAAAATATCTACAATTACAAATTGGCTTAAATATGTTTTTGGTCAATGAAAAAATAAGAGAGTTTTGATTTTGGTTCATAATTTTTTTATCTAAATATTTTCAAACCTGTTTGATTTTAGTTCTGCTATTGATTTGTTTCTGTTAAATGTTGAGTTGACTAATTGAAAACTATGTTATCTGATATGATGGGCATTAGCCATACTTGGCATATCATAATCACATGTGTCAAAATTCTACTGCAAAATGAGTTATTAAGTTCGGTAAAGTGAGTTGAGTCTGGTGGTGGGTGGGTTATTGGGTGAGGGTTTTAGCACATATGATCATGATATCCCACATACAACTTCTTACTATAATTTGATATTGTATGATGTGGTTTTCCATTGGCTAACTCGACATTTAATAGAGACATACTAATTATAGGGACTAAAAACGTAAGGACTAGAAATAAAACTTATTTATTTTTCAGGGATAAAACATATATATTTAACCGTTATGTCCCATTAAGGACTTAGAATTGGGAATGAAATTAGATATTGAAATTGGAATTAGTCACCCCAATTTCATTTTTCATGTTTAAAATAATATATAGAATTGAAATTATAATTCCATAATCCTTTACCATAGAATTAAAAAACAACTAAAATAAATTATTCTTCCTAACCAATAGGATATGAATCATCAATTCCAAAACTTATCAACTTTCTTTCCTCATTAAAGTAAAGCCTATATAATTCTTTCCCTCTCTCATTCCAATAACCATGTTACAATTCTTTGGTAAATTCAAACATTAAATTTAATGTTTTAAGTCAATTCCAATTATTTTAGAATTAAAATTGAAATTAAAATTCCACTTTATAATTATAATTCCAACATTCAATTGGACTCTCACAAAGTTTATATTTACAACAACTTCTTGTCATCTTTCTTCTAATTAATTAATTTTTCCAAAAGATGAATTGCATTAAGTTTGCATTATATAGTTTCCTCTGTTTTTTTTTCGTTTATATGTAGATTTCTTAAATTTTTAAAAATAATCCAATAGTTTAACAGTTCAATTGATAGACAGCTTCAAATATTTTCCTATATATACCAAAAGAATGCATTACATTTGAGACTCTTCTCTCTTACTTTTTTTTTTTATTTCTCAGGGTATTCCCACAGCTGACAGCTATGAGACTAATCCCTTCGCCCATGGTAGGCACCTCTAAGGGTGGGAGAGCTAACCCGAGGTTTTTTAATTAACTTTCTATACCCAAAGCTAGGGATCGAACCCCTAACATTTGGTTAAGGGAGGATGAGTCCTTAACACTCAACCACACCCCCGGGTTCTTCTTTCTTACTTTTTGTTCATATTAAGTTTGAGAGTTTAATATCTTAAACGACATTTTCCCCAACTTTTCTTTTAAGGGGAGTCGGTGCCTATGGGGGTGGTTCTTTCTTCCATGGATGCTGGCGACCCCCTTCTCTATTGGACATTAACATATTTTCTATTTTTTTCAGATGGCGGGATGATGGGGTTGGAGGGATGCATAAAGGTGAACTATTTTATAATCCGTGGAAAAGAAAATAGTGGATTTATAATCTATAATCTGCATTAACCAACATGATTAGAAAATAAAAAGGATTTAATTGGAATGCATTGACAGTGTAAAGAGGTTTTACACATTCATCTGATCATGTAATGACACATCAGCAAATATGATTACTTTCAACCCTCACTACTTGAAAAGTCATATAAAAGAAGAGATGTAATTGGATAGCAATGTAAAAGAGTTTTACAATGTTAATGCATCAAAATTAACTCAAATAAAAATTATCTTTGTAGCCGTATAGTAGTTTTTTTATCATAAAACTAATCCTCATAAAATTGACTCGTTTTGCAATTTTGAAGATAAAAAAGTTAATTTTAATGATAAAAAATGACTCACTTATATATTCACGATGAAATTCAATATTTGTGTAACGGAAGGAATCGCGGGATTTCTTTAGTTAAAATTGCATTGAAATCACTGAATGTGGGTATGAGAAATGATGCACATACATCACAATACATACATTAACTACTTACACCTCGCTAAATGACAAAAGTGATGTATAAAAAATGAAAAGGAAAAGAAAAAGGAATGTTTAACTTTCACCTACCCCCTTTGAAAAGTTTCTATTCTTTGTGCTTTTCTCGTTCATCTCTCCCACCCCCTCATAGCTCTCATTCTTGGTATCGCGCAGGGAGGAAGAAGAAGAGCATAAAACCGGCTGACATTAGCAGTGGCTTATGGCTCATTTCATTCTCTCTCACACCTATCAAAGCTTTTATTTTTTCTCTTAATCAAGTTCTTTCTCTCATTCTTCATCGTTTACAAGAGGAAGAAGAAGAAGAAGCAACATTCTTGCTTTATTTCAGAACTTGTTTATTCTCTTTTTCTTGTTTCTTTCTCTCACTCACCAAAACCTTCATTTTCTCTCTTTTTATTACGTCTCTCTCTCGTTCTTTATTGTTCGCAGGAGAAAGAAGAAGAAGAAGAATTTTCAACAACAAAATAATTTGAGAATGACCCTGTTAGAAGCTAAGATTTGCTATTATTGTTGAAAACTGGAGTTGAAAAATTATAAATGCGTGTGGAAAAGTTGTAAACCAGTAGTAAAAAGTTGTAAACCATTGCACAAAAAGTTATAAATCAGTCACAAAATGTTGTAAATCAATTAAGGACATATACTAAACATGTTGCTAAAACCTAGAGTTGAAAAATTGTAAATGCCTATTACGAAATGTTGTAAGCTAGTATGTAAAAAGTTGTAAACCATTACACAAAACGTTGTAAATCAATAGCAAAATGTTGTAAACCAATTGATGATACATACTAAACAAGTTACTGAAAACTGAAGTTGAAAAATTGTAAATGCCTGTTATGAAATGTTGTAAACCAGTATATAAAAAGTTGTAAACTATTGCACAAAATGTTGTAAACCAGTAGCAAAATATTGTAAACCAATTGAGGATTCCATGTTTTCATAATTTTATAAATATAAAATAGACCTAAATATAATAATAAAATTAAATTTTAGTCATTAGCAATATATTTATTAGTCTTATTTGGTGCTTAATTTGATTCTTTATGGAAAAAAAAGATCATTTATATATATTCACACATACATATAACATCATTCTTAAAGACATAATATATATTTAAAGATTTCAAAATTAGATCAAATAAGAAATTTAAAATTTTTAAAAATATATTAATAATATTGTATTAATAAAATTCATAATTGTATGAATATAAAATAGAACTAAATAATTATATTTATTAATTTAGTAATAAAATTGTTGTGTTTAAGTACTAAATAAGACTAATAAATATATTATTAATGACTAAAATTTAATTTTATTATTATATTTAGATCTATTTTATATTTATAAAATTATGAAAACATAGAGTCCTCAATTGGTTTACAATATTTTGCTACTAGTTTACAACATTTTGTGTAATAGTTTACAACTTTTTGCATACTGATTTACAACATTTTGTAATAGGCATTTATAATTTTTTAACTCTAGTTTTCAGCAACTTGTTTAGTATATGTCCTTAATTGGTTTATAACATTTTGCTATTGGTTTACAACATTTTATGCAATGGTTTACAACTTTTTGCATATTAGTTTACAATAATGTATAACACCCATTTACAATTTTTCAACTCTAGTTTTCAGCAACCTATTTAGTATGTGTTCTCAATTGGTTTACAACATTTTGCTACTAGTTTACAACATTTTGCTACTAGTTTACAACATTTTATGCAATAGTTTACAACTTTTTACATACTAGTTTACAACATTTCGTAATATACATTTGCAATTTTTCAACTCCAGTTTTCAGCAATTTGTTTAGTATGTGTCCTCAATTGGTTTATAACATTTTGCTTTGTATAATGGTTTACAACTTTTTGCTATTGGTTTACAACTTTTCATAACTTTTTATATAATGATTTACAACCTTTTATAATTTTTCAACTCCAGTTTTCAATAATAACAGCAAATCTCAGTTTCTAGTAGAGCCATTCTTAATTCGTTTTATTGCTGAAAATTTTTCTTCTTCCTTCTCTTGTGAACGATGAAAAATGAGAGAGAGAGAGAAACGTAATAAAGAGAGAGAAAATGAAGGCTTTGGTGAGTGAGAGAAAGAAACAAGAAAAAGAGAGTAAGTTTTGAAAGAAAGCAAGAAAGAACGTTGCTTTTTCTTCTTCCTCCTCCCATGAATGATGAAGAATGAGAGAGATAACTTGATAAAAAGAGAAAAAATGATAGCTTTGATAGGTGAGAGAGAGAATGAAATGAGTTATGAGCCACTAGAAACGTCAGCTGGTTTTATGCTCTTCTCCTTCCTTCCCTGCGCAATACCAAGAACGAGAGTTATGAGGGGGTGAGAGAGATGAACGAGAAAAGCACAAAGAATGGAAGCTTTTCGAAGGGGTAGGTGAGAGTGAGCCTTTTCTCTCATTTTTACTTCTCTGCACATTTCTTTCCTTTTTCCTTTTCTTCTGTTTCCCAAAATGCTCCTCCGTATTCAATACATCTCTATACAGAAATTTTGTCATTTAACGCAGTGTAAGTAATTGGTGTATGTATTGTGGTATATATGTATCATTTCTCATTTTGGTACATAAAGGAAATCATGGTATGCATGTTAGGTGAATTAATTGGAACATGTGTTTTCACGTTCAAGGTTTAATTTTTCAAAAAAGAACTAACACATGATTTTTCAGAGGAAGAACCGAGACTCAGAGTTATAAGAACCATTATTCTGCGTTTATTTCAACTCATTAAGGCTTAAACATAAAATCCTTTTTATAATTAAAAGCATAATTTTAACTTTTTTTAATTCTATAAAATAGAAAACATATATCACTTTCCCCTCAATTAACCTAGGCACATTAATTAGGTTGGGAAAACTAAATATGCAGATATAATGATGAATAATGATGGTATAATCTTAGGTTCACAGAAAACTCTGTGTAGTAATATATCAACCATTTGAAGTATAATTTAAAGTTCATATAAATATTATATAAGCACTTTCTGAAATTGTGTCATGATAAAATCCACTATAAACTATAGTCTATATTAATATTTTTCTATAATAATGTCATGCTTTAAATAGATATTATTTGGAAAACTAAGAAAGTAATATAAAAAAAAGAAAAATAACAAATTATTTTAAATTTAGTTTTTGTCCAACAAATTTTTTTGCATATAACTAATTTAATAAAAAAAACCCAAATCTGGGTTAATTTTATCTAACTCATTTTCCTCCTTCCCATTATCTCGACAGTTTTAATCACTAATTAAATCAATTTATAAATTATTTTTAAACTAGACACTCATTGATCAATCATTGATTTGATCGTAGTCAATTTTTTTTAAGGGAGTAAAAAACTAGAAAACCCTAAAAAGATTTGAAAAAGGAAGAAAAGGGTCTAGGTAGTCCTAGATGGGTATGGGAATATGGGTTTTGGATGCGAGTGATGGCACGTGCGATATTATGAGCAAAGACAGAGAGAGAAAGAAGTTGGACCCACGTCAATTCAAACCCCAACAACATTACCCAACACTAGTCATTTTTTCGTTTGGTTTCTCATTTCTTCCCCTCTCTCTCTTCTACTGTCAGCTGAGAAGACAGCCGCAGAGAGAATCTGCCAGACAGAGTGACACCAAAGCAACATCATCAAGAAGATCAAATCTTTCCTCTTTTTATCTTTTTCTTCTGTTCTTCACTCTGATCCAACTTCACCTTTCACCTTCACTTCCCATCTTTTGCTTTGATTACCGAGCCATCATGGGAGGCGGCCGTGATTGCTGCGCCACCCAACTCATCGACGGCGACGGCGGGTTCAACGCTTCCGGCCTTGACAACTTCATCAGCACCGTCAACCTCGCCCCCTGCGGCCTTTCCTACGCCGTAGTTGCCATCATGGGTCCTCAGAGTAGTGGTATGTATATGTACCCATCCGGATCATTCATAGATTCATTGCTTCACTTGTTTGTTTGTTGATTTGGGTTTTAGATTTATGATGAAGTTCAACGTAAGTTTTGTGTGCAGTGTTTTGGAAACTATTGAGCTTGGATCAATGATTGCTTTTGCTTCATTGATTGAGTACCCTGGTTTTTTAGGTCTAGTGATTTTTGGGTTTGATTCATTAAAGTCCCTTAAAAAGAATGTATTGTTTGTGGTGGGTTTTGGGAATTTATTGAGGTTTGGATCAATGATTGGTTTTGCTTGATTGAGTACCCTGTTTGTTTAGGTCTAGTCATTTTTGGGTTTATTTCATTGAAGTTCCTTGAAAAAAAAAATGTATTCTTTGTGGTGGGTTTTGGAAATTATCGTGGTTGGATCAAATGATTGGTGTTGCTTGGTTGAGTTTATCTGAACTGCGATTTTTTTTAGTTCTAGTGATTTGGGTTAGGTCTTTGAAGATCCTTCGAGAAAATCTTCTTTGTGCTGGGTTTTGGAAATTATTGAGCTTGGATCAGTGGGTTCAATCCCCTTCTGTGTGCTTGGATCGATGGGTTCTTTCACCTTTTTTTTTTTTTTTTATTGAGCTCATATTTGTCTTACTTATTTTATGGAAGTCGAAATAAAGTCATACTTTGTCAAATCTAAGATAATTTATATGGAAAAATAATATCGAAAAATAGTGAAATATTGTCAGCAAGTTTCTTCAGTGATGCATGCGCTACTTGTTGCCTCTTGTCTTAAGGGTTCCTTTTGCCTTTAACTTTGCTGGCTGTGAGCAGAAGACCAAAAAGAAGCCAAAAACATAGCTTTATCTCTTATTGAGTTTAGGATCAAATTTCCTGAGCCACATATACCATTGGACTGCATAAAATTCAGGTCGACTCACAAGTTTAATCTTGTTTTAATAAAAAACCAAAAGAATGAGCCATGATAAACTGCTCTGACGTAGAGGGACAGGTCTAGTGCTCCTCAATAAGGCAAAAGATTGTTTGACCGGAAAGTAGTAACCTCTTATTGGCCAACGTTAAGTGGCCTACTGTTTCTTAACTTGAACTTCCCATCACATAATATACATATGAGCAGAAAGAGTGGTGTAACTTTATGAATCTGTGACTACAATAGAGGCTACCTGAAAAAATGTTTCATTATTTCATTGTAAATTGGAGATCCTATCATCCGTTTTTTATTTTCCATTGTTAATCGGTTATTAATTAGGTGCATTTTCTTTAGCTTTACTCTCTCTCATGGGCTTGTTGATATGATCTCATGCTTTTATTTTGTTATCTGTGCAGGCAAGAGCACCTTAATGAATCATCTCTTCCACACCAGTTTCAGGGAAATGGATGCTTTCAGAGGAAGGTTGGGTATCTGAAATTATTGAGCTGTTATTTTGGGCTTATAAAAAGAACATCACAGGGAGGAGGGGGGAGGGGGCTGGGGAAGATTAAGAAAGGATGAAAACTGGATCTCTTCATCATTAATGCAGCCTATTATGTCATATTTATGATAGACGAATAATTGAATATCATATTGTTGCAGATCTCAAACAACTAAGGGCATATGGATAGCAAAATGTATTGGGATTGAACCATGCACAATTGCTATGGATTTGGAGGGTACTGATGGAAGGGAGAGGGGGGAGGTAATCCATTCTGTATTTGAAGTTTTTTCATTTCCCCTGTGCATTGTTATGCAAATTGTATTTGTTTTTGCATAATTTTTGTGTATGATCACAATTAACACCTGTTTGGAATGGGTGGGCTCCCAAACTGAAAATCACTGTAGCTCATGCTCATCCTTGGAAGCTTACCCGAGGTTTAGATCACCGGTTTCAGACCAGCAAAACTCATGAGAGACCATTTGTTTCCCTCATTTTGGTTGATTTTAGTCAAGACGACTGGTTTCCCTTAGTTTGGGTGCATGCGCATGTCAAGTTCTTGGAGGACGTTTGAGTGGGAATGTCTCATTCATTGAGGCTTCTTGTCTCTATAACCTTTCTATTGTACATAACTCCTTCATTATAAAATCTTCTCAAGGTCATCGCTTAAACTGTGATAAGTCCTCAGTAAAAATATCAGTGATAGGTGCTAGCAAATTGCAATGCCTCTTGATCTTAATTGATGTCACCCACCTTTCTCCCAATTCTCATACAAAAGTATGGACTTTGGTTTCCTTTGGTGTGTTTTTCTTGTCAGTCCGATTTTGTAGTTTCTTACTTTGTCCAACTGCAGAAGGTTTTTCCTTTGCAAACCTATTGCTGCCATGCTTGATTCTTCTTTTTACTGTTGTATTTGTAAAAGAAATTTAATGCCCTGCTATAAACATAAACACACATTATGTATCGTATCATACATGAGATCTATATTTTTAGTTGAAATTCTGAATTGTTTGCTATTAGTGGCCCTTAAGACCAGGACTTAGCTTCACCTCTATTAGCAAATCTGTTCACATATGTGATAACACATTTTAGATTTTTATATTATTAGGCTAATTCTTCTTTTATTGCATTTCAATCAGAACTCACTTTTGTTTTGTTTTGTTTTCTTTTGCTTTTCAAATATAAATCTCAGGATGATACTGCTTTCGAGAAACAGAGTGCTCTTTTTGCTTTGGCTGTATCAGATATTGTTCTTATTAACATGTAAGTTATTAGGTACAGATCATTGCTTTATTTAATTGATTGAATAGATGAGAATTTAGGGCTATCCTTGGACTTGAGCACTATGCTGGACTATCTACACACACCCGGCACTTTTCCTTAGAAGCTACATTGCTCAATTTGTGTCTAGGTGGAATTGCTAATCTTTCAATCTAACTCGGTGTATAGCATGTTTGTTCTAGTAACTTATGTTTGATAATAATCTTACTAGTGACCTGTCTGCCTGACACTTAGGATCAGTGATATCTTATATAAACGAGTATAGGATGTTACATAATGTAGTATATTCATAATGGCAGGTGCAAAGTAGGTGATATGTATAAATGCATTTTCATTTTTAATTTTCTAGGGGTGTGTACTTTGCAGTACATCCAAATCCTTTTTGTTTTCTCTTTCCTTCCTTTTGGGTCAAATTAGTGGTCAGGTTTCAGCGAGTAAGGAGAACTTTGTTTCATGGGTTATGGGAACTTACGATAGACTTACACAGGAAAACTTCAATCAATTGTGGACAACTATTTAATATTACATTTTATTCACAGGTGGTGTCATGATATTGGTCGAGAGCAAGCAGCCAATAAACCTCTTTTAAAGACGGTGTTTCAGGTAGTTTGCGGCCATGATTTTGCTTCTGGTTGATTTTCAGTATGAGCTTTCATTCATTGGCCTTTCTCTTGTCTTTAGGTCATGATGCATTTATTCAGTCCCCGCAAGACAACATTGCTTTTCGTTATACGTGATAAGACAAAGGTCTTCAACACTTGGTCCTTTCTTTAGAAAGCATCCTTCTATTCTGTACTTCTGTAATTCCATTCAATGTTTTACCCTGTTTTTGTCTGTCTATGCAGACCCCACTTGAACATTTGGAGCCTATTCTAAGAGAGGATATTCAAAAGGTGTTATTTCCATTTAATGTCTGAGTGTTTCTCTTTGTTGTTGTTTCTTCTATTTCATGATCTGCAGTTTTTAACATGGTATAAATCCCTCAGATTTGGGATGCAGTTCCAAAACCCCAAGCTCATAAAGATACTCCTCTCAGCGAATTTTTTAATGTAAGGAGAACTGTCTATCTCCCAGTTTCACATGCCTCTTTAGTTTCACATGCCTCTTTAACTGTTGTTGTATATATTTTGGTATATAATTCATAACTTTTCGAATAAAGGTGGAGGTTACTGCTTTGTCAAGCTATGAAGACAAGGAGGACAAGTTCAAAGAGGAGGTACTCTCTTCCTGAAATAGTGCATCTCTTTTAGGAGTTCATGCATGAATGTTATTCCTCATCTTGGAGGCCTTTTAGATTCTATTGCTTTCAAGGTGGGTCCATCTGGTTGACAAATTTCTGCCTGTAAACATCTATGCAAATAACATTATTTTTTACATTTCCGCATTGAACATTTTCCATGTTGTGTTCTTTTCCTCTGGGGGTGATGTAGATCACAGTGTTACACTTACTCATACAGATTGCACAATTACGGCAGCGCTTCTTCCATTCAATAGCACCTGGAGGTCTTGCTGGTGATCGGCGTGGTGTTGTGCCTGCTTCTGCTTTTTCTATTAGTGCACAACAAATATGGAAAGTCATACGAGAGAATAAGGACCTTGATCTTCCAGCCCACAAGGTTTGCTATTGGCTTATTTTTTGGGTGTGACATTGATTTGGTCTTGTTGATTCAGCATTTTATTTAACAGGTAATGGTTGCAACTGTGCGTTGTGAAGAGATTGCTGATGAAAAGCTTAGTCATTTATGCTCTGATGAGGTGCTTATTGATATACCCTCAATTGTAAGTTGCATCAGTTGTTATTAAATGTCAGTCATCACATGAATGAATTTGGTGTAGGGTTGGTTGGAATTGGAGGAAGCTGTTCAATTAGGTCCAGTACGAGCTTTTGGGGAAAAGCTAAGCTCCATTATTGGTGCCTACCTCTTACAGTAAGTTCCAGATGCTGGTGGACTTTAGTATTTGAGTCCGAGAAAATCTTATGTTCAGTAGCTACTTTACTTGCTGTTAACCCTTTGAAATTTCTTTGCATGTTTATGCGAGTCATTGAAGTGTAATAATTTTTCAATAAAATTGGGATGCATTTCATTATTGGATCACTAAAGAGGATCACACTGCATTTTTTATTTTCTTTACCATATTCAGAGTTTGCATGACATAATGAGCTCATTTGGTTAAAATTGTGGAAGAAGTACATATATAAATTCTTTAGAATTATAAGCAGAAAATTTTTATACATTTGGATGTAATTTTAGAAATACTTTTTATTAGAATCAGAAGTTGTTAAACTACTTGGATATAGTAGGTATAAAAGTACTTTTTTGGGTAAATTTACAATTAACGGTATAAAAAGTTACTTTCTAAAAAAGGTATCTAGATTTCCCAGTATTTTTGCACATGAATTTTTTCTATATCAAACTTCTTTTATTTCTTATTTAGTTTTAAACAAATATAATTAATAAAAAATATTTAAATAAAATAAAATCAATTCTTTAATAATTTATATTTGTTTATGTTATGTAATATTTATTCAGCTTATTAAACTAATTTTATATATATTTATTATTTTTGAGTTATGTTTTATTGAATTATAAAAATAAATTCACAAAATAAAATGTAATGCAAAACAATTAAATTATTGCGGATGTGATTGTGAAAATTGGGTGAGTGTTGAGAGTGATTTAGTGGAAGGTTATTTTTTGTCTTTTCATAAAATTTGTGAGGATAAATTTGGAATCTAAATAATCTCAAAAGTCAACCAAGAACACACTCTTCTACTACTTATGCTTCTATCAAAAGCATGTAGAGGCCTACTTTTGAAATAAAGCAGAAAAACTGACTGTTTTCTACTAGAAGTACTTTTTTTGTGAAAAATTTTGAAAAGGTTTTTTTTTCCCCCTCCTGGAAGCTTATCCAAATGAGCTCGATGTAGTGAAAGCAGAATAAAATCAAGTTTGATATAGAGTCTGCGCAATATTTTCAAAAGCTATAGATTTGAATAGTAGCACTTCCAATTGAAAAAGAAAAAATGGAAAGAACAGATTGATTGACAGAATTTTATCTGCATTTTTCCTTGGAAGTAGACAAGGATGCAGCTAATCAGTAAAGCTTACATGTTGATTAGACATTTTCTATATCGTAGTTTTGCTTAGTTTGATCATCTTTCGAAGTTCCAGTCTTTCATTTTGATATGTGGATAACATGATTCTGATAGATACGATGAAGAGACAATCTTCTTTGATGAAGCTGTGAGAAATGCTAAACGAAAGCAGTTGGAGTCAAAGGCATTGGATGTAAGGCTTGCTTCTACCTTCTAATTGCTTTATTTATTTGTTATCCATTTGGACTGAATTTTGATAAAATATTTATGGACTGTTTAAATGATTCTGTAACCCAGTATTCTAAAAGCTTAGGCTGAATGAATGAGTTAAATCATATATCAAACATAATGCAGCAACATTCTATACAAGTCCACTTGTTTATTGATTGAAAGATATAAGTAGCAAAAATCACCTAGGACAGCTGAAATATTATTGACAATGGCTTTTGAAGAGCATGTTTGTGTGTGTGTGTGTTATATAATTCTTTTATTTTGGTCAACTTTTTCAGTTTGTGTATCCTGCTTATACAACATTGCTGGGGCATCTGCGATCTCAATCTCTAGATGATTTTAAGGCTAAGCTAGAGCAATCACTAAACAATGGAGAAGGGTTTGCTTCATCTGTTCGCACATGGACTCAATCTATTATGCTCGAGTTTGACAAAGGATCTGCTGGTATTAGTCAGATAGGATTCTTCTTCATAACATATACATTGTCACCTGTAACTTTATATGCATGTTTTAGAATTTATTGACAATTGGGTTCTCAATGCTACCTTGAGTCTCATTTCATTTGTCTGAAAATTACATTAGGTGTTGTTCAATATTGACAATTGGGTTCTCAATGCTACCTTGAGTCTCATTTCATTTGTCTAAAAATTACATTAGGTGTTGTTCAATCATTCCTGCCTCTATTGTCACAATTTATACATTTCCCACTCCAGACTTAGGATCCATCAGTTATTAGTTAGTTAGATAAGGAAGTTAGTTAGGGGATTACTTAACTATAAATAAGGGAAATAGGGATTAGTTGGAGTGTCTTTTGATCATTTCTAATTGAGTTTTAGAGAGATGGAGACTCTATACTTTCCTAGGGTTCATACTTGTATCATTCCTTAGGGATTCTTGGGTATTACCAAGGGTTCTCAGCAAGAGTGTCATTCAGTATTAGTGTCTAACAACTTTATGTGTATTTTGGATGCTTTATGTGAAGAAATCGGCAAGCACCAACCTGAATCACCACTATTTTGAACAATTTAGATTCAGTTCTCCAAAGGTTTTCATGGTGTCAGTTCCCTAACTATTCTCTGGGTCGAGGACATATGCAGAATCTATTAAACATACCCAATCTTACTTTCTTGTCACGGTTCAAATGACTTTATAGGCAACTGGATATGGAAAATATCAAGGGAAAAATAAGAGTTCCTGTGAGAATGAATTACTATGATGGTATTTCTGTTTATCCTCTTAATGGATAGAGTTTGTTGAGTTTGACCTTTATCACCAAAATTTCCCAAGACCAGTCTTAAATTGACTTGATGATCACAATGTAACAAGTTATAATAAGAGATGAGATCTTCACAGGAGCTTATTTCTATAGCATTCTTCATTCCATTATTTTTTGTGTGTATGTGTGGTTCCACCAAATTTTTTTGAGAATGTTTGGAATTTGACTTTGATTCAGTTTTTGGTTATACAACTAATTATTTAAGTTGAAGCAGAATCTTAGGGCCTTTTTTTTTTTTTTCTATTTCATTGAGAGCCTGTCTCCTATCTGCTTTTATGGATGTCTTGTGTGAAAGGATTAGTCTGTCAATGTTTATATTTTCTTACTCTAGAGACCCATAGTCCCTCTTGTATGGATTTACCTGGAATCTCTATTTCTTCCCAGTAATCATGCATGCTTTCATGTAGTTACTAAAATGCTTACTACTATTTGGTGCCTGTTCAATATTATTTGCACCTTCCAGATGCTGCTGTAAGACAGGCTAATTGGAGTGCGTCAAAAGTTCGAGACAAACTGCATCGTGATATTGATGCACATGCTTCATCTGTGCGAAGTGCGAAAGTATCAGACATAACAACTAATTTTGATGTAATATTTTCATCACCATTATGAAGATTGGTTGTTTGAGTGGCCATTGATTGATTCTTGTAATATCTCTGTCAAACACTGAAATGGAGGGTCATTTGCAGAAAAAACTGGCTAAGGCGCTGAACCAGCCTGTGGAGTCCCTGTTTGAAGCAGGTGGAAAGGACACTTGGCTTTCAATAAGAAAGCTTCTTAAATGTGAGACTGAAGCTGCTGTATTGGAATTTTTAGCTTCTATTTCTGGTTTTGAACTTGAGGAAGAAACAGTTGAAAGTATGCAACATAGTTTGAGGGACTCTGCAAGACAAGTAGTGGAGAATAAAGCAAGAGAAGAAGCTGGAAAGATATTGATCCACATGAAAGATAGGTAACAGTATTTTAAAGATAACCATTGACATTTATTTGGTATATGTACCAACCTTGCATTTATATTGCACAATTTATTTTAAAAATTGATTGATTTTTGAACTTTGGGAACTGGGGCATAGCAAGGATTGAAAAAAAGTTATTGATGTCTTTGAATGGAGTAGAGTGCTAGAATTTTCAAGCAATAATTTACTGTCTGTTACTGTCATCAAACTTGATTGTTTTGGCATTTTACTATCTTCCGCTAATGTGCACTTTCCTAATGTTTCTTCGCTAGACATCCTGAGAGAGAGGGAGAGAATTTGCGCTTTATTTGATCAAAAGGGGTAGAGAAAGGCATAAGAAATTAGGAGATATTGTTGATCTTGGTCTAAATGGTGTTGCTGGATTTTTTTTTTTTAGTTAGAGATCAATGGGAGTGAATCCATGTAGTTTTCCTAACCTAGTGGAATAAGGTTTAGTTATTATTCTTTTTTGTTCCCATTTGTTTTGTTTGGTTTTGGAGGATGCCCTATAAGGGTTAATTTGGTGGCTGAATGCTTTTTGTAATACTTCAGATTCTCTACTGTGTTCAATCATGATGCTGATTCACTCCCTAGAGTTTGGACTGGGAAGGAAGATATCAGAGCTATTACTAGGGATGCTCGCTCAGCGGTAATTGATAGCAATTTCAATTATAGATTTTCAGCGTGCTTATGCTTGAATTTATGTTGAAAGTTGCTTATCATTCAGCACAATTTAATGTTTCTTCTACTGCCATATATCAGTCGCTTAAGCTTCTATCAGATATGGCTGCTATACGTTTGGATGAGAAGCCAGATCGTATTGAAAGTGTACTTCATTCTTCTCTCATAGATAGAACTGCTGCTGCAGTATCTTCCCAAAATAGAATTGAAGGAGCTGCTTCTGATCCGCTGGCTTCAAGCATATGGGAGGAGGTAGTACACAGTGATTTTTGTGGTTTTCCCTGATAATGTTGTAGATAAAATTGTTATATCTGATAGTCTATAACAAAATGTAGGTTTCCCCAAAAGATACACTTATCACTCCAGTGCAGTGCAAGTCCTTGTGGAGACAGTTCCAGGGAGATACCGAGTATACAGTTGCCCTAGCTATTTCAGCTCAGGTAGGAGCATTAAATTCCATTCCTTCATTTACGTTTTCCTCCTTACTTTTTTTTTTTTAATTGAACTTTTTTCTGCAGTTTTAATAAAATATTCTGCATTATACAAAAATGAAATCCTCAGGAAGTTCTGGAAAGTTTTCTTCCTAGGATTTCCACCTGTTTATTAATGTTTTGGCTGAAACTAGGATCTGTATAATAGTATGCTGTGTGTACTAGATGTTGAGAAAGAGCAAATGGCAGAAGGGGTGGATGCTAGTTAATATACAATTTATTAACTTGGATTATATGATGTATTGGGGGACACAAGAATCCTCTATAGAGCTAGATATAGTTGGTATTAGTTATTGGAGTTACACAGTTTGGTTCTATTGTTGGTAGTTGTCCAGTGCTTTCAAAATATTGAAAACCTCAGAATTTCCCAAGGTCTTCAGTCTTCACTGATTTCTAGCCAATTGTAGGAATTAGAAATATATTATCCCTGCACTCCGAGACTAGCAACAGTAGAATTATATGAGAACTGAAATACAATAATATAATATAACATTCGCTAGGATATAACTCCAATAACCTTGGATGCTCATTTCTAAAAAAGCCTTAAAAGAGGTTCTGAAGGCTGGTAAGTATATAATGTGTGTGTATAAAATTTTGTTTTGATGAATAATGGTCAATCTTGTTAATCATATTGTTTGTCTTGAACCTTAGTTCTTCCACACCTGTTTATTTTGATTCCTGCTTTCATCACTGCTCAGTGTGACCAGTTTGGTGGGAGTATTGCTTGCTAGGATTGCGGCAATGATGTTTGTTCCTAGATTTTGGCTTTGGTTTTTCACTTTTTACTCCTTTTTTTGGGTAGTCCTTTTTTTTTTTTTTAATTTCAGCATTCTACAAGAAAATGTCATTCATGTCCTATTCTCATTGCCCTGGTCCTTTTCCAATTCCAGGCGAACTAACAAAGGTACTGTTTCCATTCCTGTTTGTGTTGTGGGTTCAGGAGGCCTACAAGAGGAGTAACAATTGGCTACCTCCTCCATGGGCAATAATGGCAATGGTCGTACTTGGTTTTAATGAATTTATGCTTCTTCTAAGGTAAGTATGGACTACTAAAATCCGAAATCGTATCTTTATTTATTATTATTATTATTATTGCATTGCATTAGAGCTTATTTCCCTCAGTTGAATGATTCTATTTGCTGACTTTATATGTAAAACAGAAATCCTCTCTATCTGATGCTTATATTTGTTGCCTATCTAATTGGGAAGGCCATTTGGGTACAAATGGACATAGGTGGAGAGTTTCGACATGGCGCTGTGAGTATAAATGGACCTTTTTCTGTTACTTTCTATAGCATTTGGATGCCCAATATTGTCTGCAATGGGTTTTCAATAGCTAGTCACACACTCATATTCCGGAAATACAGAAACAATGAAATTCCACGGTCAAACTACCAATGTCAAACTACCAAATCCAAAATGTCGTGGATGAAATATAAATCTCTAAAATAATATATATAAAATATAGCAAATAGAGCAAACGAGAATGACTCTTACATCACACAATGTGCATACCTCACCAATTCTTATTTGCCTTAATCTGTTTTGTTGGAAGTGAATTGTAAAAGAATCAATGATAAATATAGCATAAGAAGGGCTTGTTGAATGATATCACTCACCGTGGTGACTTGCATTCTGTTTTTTGTTGCAGCTGCCTGGTCTTCTATCCCTTTCATCAAGGTTTCTGCCAACAGTCATGAACCTTCTTAAACGCCTCGCTGAAGAAGCTCAGGGTAACACAACACCTGAAGGATCAGAATCACAAAATTCAACTTCTCAGATGTTCAGAAATCAAGTTCAAAAACCAGATCCAGTTTCCAGCGCACTCTCCAATGAATCTTTTGTGTCTAATGTTGGCTCATCTGGCGGTGATAATGAATACTCATCACCAAACTTGTCCCACAGAAGGAGGACAAACCTTCCTGAAGCTGAATTTTCATGATGTAACGGTTGGCATGAGAATAGGTTATGTGCTTCAGCGGATTCAGTTTTGTATCACTTCAATGACGTTACCCTTCCTTACTTTTCTATTAATATTTGTATGCTGTAATGTGTAAATTATCTGAATGTGAATGGGAGGACCCCTATTTGGGTTCAACCACTCAGAATAATAACCCTATATTCAACAGTAACGGAATAGCACTATTAATAACTGATTTCCTCCTATTCAGAATGCTTGTTAGTTCCATCTCTATGTGAAAACAAGAAATTGATAATCAAGGTTCCTTTGCTTATTCCAACCTCTTTTTGGTCCAAGGGGAGCTTTTATTGCATCAGTCCCAAAACAGATATGACCAAAAAATAAATAAATCATGAAGGCTTACATTTATGATAATTCAAAGGTTTTTTTTTTTTTTTTTTTGACTCAACTGAAATATAGTAGGTTTTAGCTAAAGCAACTGGAGGTCAACTGTGGATTGCATGGATTTGTTTATATTTTAAAATTATTTTAATAAGAATATTTATCCAAAAAAAAGGATGAAAATGAAAATTATATGTGATTATCAATAAAATATTGAGAATTATTGTATTTATGAAATAAAAAGAATTAATTGAGAGTTTAATGATCACTTTTTTGCCTTCGTGAATTTATAGGGGAAAATCATGTTTTTTGTATGAATTCAGTCGTGAGTTTTGCATTTTGAAGCCTACTTGGATATTTATGTTTTTTCATGACTTTGAGATGATCATGATTTGATTTTCATACTAATTTTGACTTTCTTTTTGCATGAAGATAGCATGGGTTTTTCATGGGCAATGTGTGTTACATTCATATCAATATAATTATTTAAATTTCTTGAATTAATAATAATAACTAAATCAATATTTTGTAATATATAAACTTAGTAGGACCATCAATTGTGTATGTTTGGTATTATCAATTTGAGATATCAATATTAACAATAAAATTGTTCTAACTGCTCATTTTATTTGTCATGTAAGCATAAGTATGTTTAACAAAATTTTAATACAAACTTGTAGCATAAGTTCAAAAATTACATATAGGTGTGAGATAAATTAAGATATAATAAATTCTATATTGTACATTATACATATAAAAAACTATAAACTATAGATCTGATATATTATAAATTTATGACTTATTATCACTTGTTATATTGATGTTAAAGCAAATTAAGAATTACAAATTTTAATTAAAAGACAAAAGATTCATCCTATTTTTATATTTTAACATAACTTACTTGATTCTAAATTTTTTTAATGCACTTCTTGATAATAATTATAAAAACTCTCAACCCTTTTGCTAAGGTTATCCTATGGACAATATAATATATAATTCTCATAATTTAATGACAGCCTTGACTTATGTTTATTATTATTATTATATAACATATCGTTATCAAAAATTATTTTCTTCTTCATAAATAAAATGCCACTTTGAATCCTTTACTACCAAAATTATTTGTTGAATAAGAACTATTGTGCAAATATTACTTCACATAATTATTTTTCTTTTAATTATATAATTTTCTCAATGCCTACAAAATAACTTTGTTCCACTTGCACATTTCTAATATGAAATTTATACTCTTAAGGAGCATAATAATTAATATTTCTTTATTTTTGTAGGGGATGGGCCGAACTATTCATAGAATACTAATTTTTTAATCAATAGTGATCTATGTAATTATTTTTATTGTTATTATTTATTATATAATAACCTAGGCATAAAAAATATTCATATTTCATTGCATATTTTTAATGACAAATTTATGTTCTTAAAGAAAAGTATAATTGAAATTTTTTTCTACTACAAGCAATGACCTAAAATTTCAATCAAATTTATTAAAGTATTGTAAATTGTAGTACATAAGCACTTGTTTAATATATCATCAATTGCTTTGTCAATCACTTCCAAAGACTTTACACTGTTTTGCTAGACCTTCAACTATATAGAATATGTAATAATTAATTTAATTAATAACATCATTTAAATGAGTGCATGATGTTATTTCTAAACTTTATATAGAAGTATTTTAAAATTCTTGAAATTTTTTAATGTGAAAAAATATTTCTTCAATGTTTTCATTTTTTGAAGCACATGTAGGCAAAGCAAATATGTTTTTAAAATTTCAGAATTAAAATTACTTTAAAAATAAAAAATAAATTAAATTTTAAACAAAAAGTTTTCAGTTTTGCTGAAAATTAATGATGACAAATATGTTACTATTTTTAATTCAAAATAATAATTATTTATTTAGTTTTTGAGATTCCATTTATTTTCTAGTAATTATATTAATACGTAATAATATGGAATTATTATTTTTTTTACTATATTTTGTTTAATTAAGCAAGTATGAAGAAAAGTTTGTTGAGTAGCACAATCATTATTAATTAAATTAAAAAACTGTAAATTTTTATAATAATAAAATAAATTTAATCTTAGTGGAAAAATATTAGAAATAATTTTTAAATATTTATAATCATAATATACTACTTGTGATTTACAAAATTATCAGCAAACAAATTTTATTTGTTTGATTTAAATATAATTTTATATTTTCATTTTTTAATAATTCTAAGATGATTAATGTATTTATGATATACCACATTAAAGTGTTAATTTATAATTTAACACTTAAAATTAATATTAACTGGTAGTAGATTAATATCTTCTATGAAACTAAATGAAATATATTGCATGAATTTTGTAAAAGATGTATAGTCAATTTCCGTTAAACTTGGCCATGCATTAAATATTTTTAAGTTGAAAAATTTTGATTTAAAAATAAAATCAAATTAATTTTTAAAATGATAAAAATATTAATTCTCAAATTTAATATTACAAAAGTTCTGTTGTCATGAGTTAAAGTTCAATGTAATTATTGAAGTTTTAATCTAACTGTTTCAAAAATAAAGATTAATGAATACTCATATAGCTGCAAATTATTAGAAATTACAATAAGCTTTAACTACAAATTATATTATTATTTATGATAGTTATGAATTAAAATAAATTTTTATTATAAAATATAGTAATTCATATAATAATTGCAAGTTAGTGTGAGCAATGAAAGCAAATGTAATGGATTTTACTATTTATGCTTTAGCTTTTAAAATTAACATATGAAACTAAATAAAATATTGCATGAGATTTAATTTTTTTAAAGATGTTATGATAACTTCCTTTAAACTTGGCCATTTTTAAAAAATTGATCCATAAGTAAAATCAATTTAATTTTTAAAAAATTTAAATAGATTAATTCTAAAAATTAAAATTATAAAAATTATGTTGCCATGAGTTAAAAATCAATGCAATTATTGAAGTTTTTATCTAACTATTTCAAAAATAAATATTAATGAATACTCAAATAGTTATAAATTATTAGAAATTAGAATAAATTTTCACTACAAATTATATTATTGTTTATGATAGCTAAATTAAAATGAATTTAATTATAAAATATAGTAAATCATATAATAATTGAAAGTTAGTCTGAGCAATGAATGCAAATACACACACACACACACACACACACACACACACACACATATATATATATATATATATATATGTAATATCTAATACTGCTTGTTCACTCATTCCATTTATATTCCATTTTTTTATATTTGGTCCTAAATAAGTATTTTGATATTGCATACCTCGTTCTTCATAACTTATATTCGCTGGTGTGGGTCTTGGATAATAATTTCTAGTTTCCGGATTTCCTTTATTAGTATGGGTTGTTAATCTCGTTACTTCTAAAGTATTTATTTCTTTTTTGATACTCAAACCTTTAAGCTTTTCCTTTATATCTTCAATATCAGATTCTAATTTTCTATTGGGTTTTAATAATTCTGGGTTACTTTCTATTTTACATATATGAGTTTCAATTAATTTTGGAATTAAATTATTTTTCATCATGCTTGTACTAGCTATACTAGTGCTACTTTTTTCAGTTTTTTCTTCAATTCTTTTTAATTGATTATTCATTACATCTAACATTGTATTTGAATAATTTAGCTGTTGGTGAATTTTCCTTACATCTTTTTTCTCTATGTTTCCATTTTCATTAGTAATATCTTTATATTTAGCCATTTCTATTTTAGTATTTTCTGATAATCTTATTTTTACATTCTCTTTTGGAGGATATTCTGATTTTATTATTTCTCCGGTAAATGTTTCCCCTGCTGTAGTGATTTTTACTAACGGACAGAATTCTGTTACTTTATCATTTCTATGGATATTTATTAACCAATCAAAGAAATATAAATTGATTTCATGTTCTTCCAAATAATCATAAAATATTTTTCTAATATCTTCAGTTTCTGTTTTACTAAAAGTCTTAAAAAATCATCCCCTAATATCCTTATTATATTCTGTTTCAAAATCTTCTCTTATCCATGCTTTATCTATTTAAAGTCAAATAGTTTATCAGATAGAGAAACAGCCATATTAATAATACATGGATTTATAGGACAACTTAGAGGTTGGTGGGATAAATTTTTAACTCAACCAGATAAAGAAATAGTGTTAAATAGCATGAAATAAGAAGGTACTGGAACAGTTTCAGATGCATCCACAACGTTAATAGTATCTATTATTAAAAATTTTATAGGAGATCCTAGTATTTTTAGAGAAAAGGTAGGAGCTCAATTATTAAATCTAAGATGTCCAACAATGTCTGATTATAGATGGTATAAGGATATATTTATATCAAAAGTAATGATGAGAAATGATGCTAACAATGCATATTGGAAAGAAAGATTTATAGCAGTTTTACCTCGTTTATTTGTAGAAAAAGTTATACAAAAACTACAAATTCATTTTGGGAACCAGGTTCCATATGAAAGTTTAACTTTTGGTCAAATACATAATATTGTAGTAGAAACAGGAATAGAAGTATGCACGGACATGAAACTACAAAATAAGATTCAGAAAGAAAAAATGACTAGTAAAAGAAAACTAGGAACATTCTGTTATCAATATGGTATAGATCCACTAAAAGCTCCTAGTAAATAGCATAAAAAACAAATTAAGAAATTACATAAGTATGTATCTAAATACATAAGACCAAACAATCCCAGAAAACATTATCAACGAAGAAACATACAACAACAGCCTCCACCAGTTTATTATAATAAACCTTATCCTAAAAAGAAAAAATATCATAAAAATATAAAAAAGGAAAATGTGTGTTGGAAATGTGGAAAACCAGGACACTATGCAAAAAACTGTAAAGTACAACAAAAGATAAATGAATTAACTAACGAAGAACTAAAACAAACATTATTAAATATATTTATTAACTCTGAAACTGAACCAGAGTCTAAAGAAGAAAGTATAAGTGATGAAAAAGAAGCTATAGATAATGAAATATTTCAATTAGATATTAACTCTTCAGAAGAATCAGAAATAAAGGAAGAAGAAAATTATTGTTTAGGACCGGGTTTATATAATTGTGATAATTGTGTAGAAAAAACAATATATGTATTAACTAGTGATCAAACATCAACTTTGATATCTATAATAGATAAATTAGAAGATTCACCGTTAAAAGAAGAATTTTTACAATAGCTAAACGCACTAATTACCAAAGAGGAAAATCAAAGGAAAGAAATTAGACTGAAATGAAAGAAGTTTATAATAGATTCAAAATACCTAAAGAAACTATAACTGTAAAAGATTTGCAGAATGAAATTAAAAATCTTAACAAGAAGTTTCACAAATAAAAGAGCAAGACATAACTTTAGAATATAGGTTATTAAAACTAGAAGGCGAATAAATAATCCATAAACAAGAATCAAAAGCTTTAATTATAAAAGAACCAGGAGCGGAAGAAAGTTCGACCCCTTTTATTAATATATTAAGTTTAATAACTCTACATAAATGGTGGACAAAAATCACTTTAATTGTTAAAAATGAAAGATTCGAAGTAATAACTTTAGTAGATTCAGGAGCTGATATTAATGCAATACAAGAAGGAGTTATTCCAACTAAGTATTATGAAAAATCAATTGAAAGAGTATCAGAAGCAAGTGGTGTAGGATTAAAAATTAAATATAAACTTTCAAATGCCAAGATTTGTAAAAATAAAGTTTTTTTAAAAACATCCTTTGTATTAGTAAAAAATATTATTAATACCATAATATTAGGAACCCCTTTTATATGTTTATTATATCCATTTTGGACAACTGAAAAAGGAATAGAAACTCATGTAATACCAGAAACCCCAGTTCTTTTTGAATTTTTAGAACCTCCTAAAACTAAAGAATTAAATATGTTACAAAAAGCCTTGATATCAACAGAAGAATTAATAAAACAAAAGCATAAACAAATTAATTTGTTCAATAGAGAAATTTATTATAAAAAGATAGAAGAACAAATTGAGAATCCTAAAGGAAAGGAAATGATAAAAGAATTTGAAAAAAGAATAGAAAAAGAAATTTGCGATAACAATCCAATGGCTTTTCATCATAGGAAAGTTTATAAAATATCTTTACCATATGAAGAAGGATTTAAAGAATCAGATATACCAACAAAAGCTAAACCCATACAAATGAATGAAGAATATTTAAAATATTGTAAAAAAGAAATACAAGAATACTTAGAAAAAGGATTAATAAGATCGTCTAAATCACCCTGGAGTTGTTCAGGATTTTATGTTATGAAAGCATCCAAAATAGAAAGAGGAGCCCCTAGATTAGTAATTAATTATAAGCCTTTAAATAAAGTTTTAAGATGGATAAGATATCCTTTACCAAATAAGCAAGATCTAATTAAGAGATTATATAAAGCCAATATCTTTTCAAAGTTTGATATGAAATCTGAATATTACCAAATCTCTGTAAAAGAAGAGGATATATATAAAACAACATTTGTAGTACCTTTTGGTCATTATGAATGGAATGTAATGCCCCAAGGTCTTGAAAACGCTCCAAGCGAATTTCAAGAAATAATAAATAATATTTTAAATCCATATATGGAGTTCTCTATTGTTTATTTAGATGATGTATTAATATTTTCTAAAGGAATTAACCAACATAAGGAACATTTGAATAAGTTTATTCAAATAATAAAAGATAATGGATTAGTTATCTCAGCCAAGAAAATGAAAATATTCCAGGTTAAAGTAAAATTTTTAGGATATGAGATATATGAAGGAGCGTTTACACTGATTAAAAGATCTATTGAATTTACAGATAAATTTCCAAATGAAATAAAAGATAAAAAACAATTACAAAGATTCTTAGGATGTCTAAACTATGTAGCAAACTTTATTCTCAATATTAGAACTATTTGTGCTCCTCTGTACAAGTGTCTTAGGAAAAATCCTCTTCCATGGGATGAGGAAATGAGCTAAGTTGTCATAAAAGTTAAGAGTATTGTTACGAGCCTTCCCTGTCTAGGAATACCAAATCCTTCTGCATCATTAATAGTTGAAACAAATGCGTCTGATCTTGGTTATGGTGGAATCCTTAAACAAATTCTTCCAGACTCCACAAAAGAACAATTCGTCAAATATCATTCAAGTATTTGGCATCCAGCTCAGCAAAAATATTCAACTATTAAAAAGGAAATTTTATCTATAGTACTATGTATTACAAAATTTTAAGATGATTTATTTAATAAAAGATTTTTAGTACGAACTAATTGCAAAGCAGCACCTCATGTTTTACAAAATGATGTTAAAAACTTTATTTCAAAACATATCTTTGCTAGATGGCAGACGATTTTATCTTGTTTTGATTTTGAAATAATACACATAAAAGGAGATAAGAATGCCCTTCTAGACTTTCTTACAAGAGAATTCTTGCAGGGCTCTATCTAGAATAAGCCAGAATCCAAACACGAGAGATAATTATGGTCCCCCACAGAACCATAAAAAAGAATCTGTACCAGCATCATCTAAGCCTTTGACTATGTCTCAGGTTGTTAGAAGCTCAATGATATCAAGCAGTAAAAGCAATATTGATAAAAGCTCTACTGATATATGCTCTAAAAAATATCCTAGCTATCAACCAGTCACCCCTTCCCAATTATTCCTTACCAAGCCTACATACCAAGACCATCATCACATAGAAAAACCAAATTCGTTACCTGTAGTAGCCATTGAAAGAGAATGGTTTACCTTAGACAAAAAAACCATGTATAAGCACATATTCCCTAAACCTTTTCATTATCCACCAGTCTATCCACAAAAAAACCCAAAAGTATTATGAATATATTCTTGTTGATACAGACTCAGTTGAAATAACCCATGTAGTAGATAAAAAAGACCCTAGTAGAATTTCCCATTCTAAACTAAAGATCATAAAAGTATTATCCCTGAAAGAATGGAACCAACCCTTTTTCCAGACAAGAGAGTTTACCAGAGAGTTTGAACCCCAGTATTATAATTACTTTGATTATATAGAAGCTTGGAATCATGTATTAGACTTTTCATCAAGCCCCCATTGATGGTTCTTTTGGTTCAAAAAAGGGATCTCTTTACAATTCCCTAAATGGTTCTTGGATTTCGATCCAGTTTCGGCCATATTTTCGAAAGAAGCAGCAATGAGATATGAGTATTGGAAAGCTAAGACCTCATTTATACTAGAAATGAAGATGATCTCGTTTATCGCATGTCTAGGTGTCACTTGGATTATGTAGTGGGATTATAATTTAGCGAAAATGGAAAAGATAATAGTATTCAGTTTCTTGTAATAATTATAAAAGTATGATGGTGGGGAACATTTGATCTAAATTTAATCAGTAAAAGCGCCATTGATTCATGGATAACAATCTCACATGAGAAGAGAACCCATTTTTCCACTGTCTCTCCAAGCACATCAAAGATAAGTGAAAAAGGAAAAGAAGCCCAATTCCTAGCACAAAAAAGACAATTAATGGCAGCCTTAGCAGCAGCCACGTCAGACAAAGAAATTCAAGAACAAATCAAGGCCATATAAGCCAAACCAGATGAAGACGAAGAGGTCAGTTCAAGCCCAGGCCATTATTTTGAAGATACCAAAGATCAGTATAACTTTTGAAAAAGTTTCAAGATAAGAATCCCAAAAGCAAGTGTCGGCAGCATCTTTAATGATAAAAGTAGAAGAGAACATATTTACCATCATTTCGAGTACAAAGAAAGCAAGCCCCAAAAGTCAAAAAGTCTACAAGCTAGCTTTATCTTAAAGCTAATGTTATCATAATTATAATAGCTCCATTATTGGTGTAATAGTAATAGTGTTAGGTGAAATAGGAACCTTCAGCCTTCTATAAAAGGCAATACTCATATCAGATGGAGATAATCAAGAAAGATCGAGAAAAATCATCAAGAAAAATCAGGAAAAACTCTCAAGAAAAGCCTTAGACTAAGTTTTGAGTGATAGCTTACACTACCCTCATCACTATATCCCAAAAAACCTTTGCATCATCCTTTGTACAAGCCTTGGAAGCATTCAATAAAATTTTCTGAAGTTTATCAGCATATTTTCTTGTAAGCTTATTCTTATTTTATGACTCTTCCTTATATCTATAAGCTTAAAAGAAGTATTAAATTTCTAAAAACTGAATTAAATAGAGTCTTAAATCATATAAGTCAAGAAGAAGCAAAAGAAGATAAAGATTTAAATCTATTACAAGAATTATAGTTTGAATTATCTAGAATTTTATAACTTTTAAGTACTTTCGATCCTTTTGTAGAAGTTTTAAGTAGAGTATAAAATGGTTTCAGCTTATGTATGTAGATATCCTTTATTTCGTATAAGAAAATATTAAAAGCAAGTTTTAGATACTATAAAACTATTTGAAGAAGAACCTTTTCCAGGAAATCAAGCTCTTTTAGATCGGTTATATGATATGTATTTATTTCTAGATAAAAAAGAAACAAAAATTAAGAGAAAAGCAATTGCTTTAAGTCAGTGTTAAATGTTTTTAGCTTATTGTTTAAGATTAGAACTAAAAAGATTAAACAACTATTGGTTAAGAGTTTTACAGGAAATATTTGAACTAGATCAATTACAACGTACTTTCCCTATTAGTATAAGAATTAATAATTTACATCTTGAATTATCAGCTATTGAATATAAAATAAATAAAATTAAAGAAAATTACAAGTCTTAGCAGCCTAATAGCTCATTTGATGATACAAGTTTTTTTTGTTTGTTGCTATTACTGTCAATTTATTTCTGCCTTTAAGTTTTGTTATTTATCTTTCTGAGTAAGTTCTAGCTGTAAGTCTGGATTAGAGTCAAGTGTAGCAGTGAGAGCTGTGTGTACGTTGGTCAGCCCAGATAGTGGTCTTGGCAGTAAGGCCCAGGTGAGGCAGTGAGACCGTTGGTTAGCTAGGGTGGTTCCGTAACATAAAACTCTGATAAGATTAATGGCTAGACTTCTTAGAACGTTAAGTAGCTTAAACTTAGAAATAATGAGATAGTAGTTAGAACAAATAATGAAGAAACTTCATCTAGTAGTAATAATAATAATCCCTCATCAGAATTACAGATAGCTAGAATAGAAGAAAGATTACATAATTGGTCTATATCAATAATAAGAAAAAATGAGATATATGAAAGTCAACATTTTTGGCAACAAAGAGATGAAGAAATACATATGTTGGAATATAGTTACCTAGGTCCCAGGAACAAGTAATAAAAATATTATAAATATTCTAGAAGATGAAAAACTTAAAGAGCATAAAGAAAAAAGGTTTTAATTTTATACATATAGGATTAATACAAGTAGCAGCGAAACCAAATTTTAAGATAGGAGTAAACACCCCTATTTTAATAATATTAAGAGATATAAGATTTAAAAAGTTTGAAGATTCATTAATAGCTACCTTGGAAAGTAATTGTCATAATGGTCTAGTTTTCTTTAATTGTTATCCTAACTTTGCAATGAATATAAATAATGATTATACTTCAGAAGTAATAAAATTATATGTAAAAACTCCTGATGATATAATAGATGAAAAATATGACCCACTTCAAATAATATATCGGATATATTATAAGATTACAAAAATAGATTATAATTTCAGAGCTTTAAAACAATCTCCAAAAGATGAAACCATATTAGTACAAGCTAATCTAAGAAAGACTATGGTACAAGTTCCTAAAAAACTTAAGCATTCAGAAGTTATAAAACATATTTTAGAAGAAATTAGGAAAATATTCTATGATTATATGGAAGAAAATGAAATCAATTTATATTTCTTTGATTGGTTAATAAATATCCATAGAAATGATAAAGTAAAAGAATTCTGTCCATTAGTAAAAATCACTACAGCATGGGAAACATTTACAGGAGAAATAATAGAATAAGAACATCCTCCAAAAGAAAATGTAAAAATAAGGTTATCAGAAAATACTAAAATAGAAATGGCTATGTATAAAGATATTACTAATGAAAATGGAGACATAGAGAAAAAAGATGTAAGGAAAATTCACCAACAGCTAAATTATTCAAATACAATGTTAGATGTAATGAGTAATCAATTAAAAAGAATTGAAGAAAAAACTGAAAAAAATAGCACTAATATTGCTAGTACAAGCATGATGAAAATTAATTTAATTCCAAAATTAATTGAAACTCCTATATATAAAATAGAAAGTAACCCAGGATTATTAAAACCCAATAGAAAATTAGAATCTGATATTGAAGATATAAAGGAAAAGCTTAAAGGTCTAAGTATCAAAAAAGAGATAAATACTTTAGAAGTAATGAGATTAACAACCCATACTAATAAATGAAATCTTAAAAGTAGAAATTATTATCCAAGACCCACAATAGCAGATATAAGTTATTGAGAAAGAAGTATGCAATATCAAAATACTTATTCAGGAGGAAATATAGAAGAATGGAATATAGATGGAATGAGTGAACAAGCAGTATTAGATATTACATGTCAAATGGCAATGTTTGCCACTGTATTAAAATCAAATGGTTTATCAGATAAAAAAGCAGCCATATTAATAATACATGAATTTATAGGACAACTTAGAGGTTGGTGGGATAATTTTTTAACTCAACCATATAAAGAAATATTATTAAATAGCATGAAATAAGAAGGTACTGAAACAATTTCAGATGCATCCACAACTTTAATAGTATCTATTATTAAAAACTTTATAGGAGATCCCAGTATTTTTAGAGAAAGGGTAGAAGCTCAATTATTAAATCTAAGATGCCCAACAATGTCTGATTATAGATGGTATAAGGATATATTTATATCAAAAGTAATGATAAGAAATGATGCTAACAATGCATGTTGGAAAGAAAGATTCATAGCAGCTTTACCTAGTTTATTTGCAGAAAAAGTTATACAAAAACTACAAATTCATTTTGGGAACCAGGTTCCATATGAAAGTTTAACTTTTGGTCAAATACATAATATTGTAGTAGAAACAGGAATAGAAGTATGTACTGACATGAAATTACAAAATAAGATTAAAAAAAAATGACTAGTAAAAAAGAGCTAGGAACATTCTGTTACCAATATGGTATAGATCCACTAAAAGCTCCTAGTAAACAGCATAAAAAACAAATTAAGAAATTACATAAGTATGTATCTAAATACATAAGACCAAACAATCCCAGAAAACATTATCAACGAAGAAACATACAACAACAGCCTCCACCGGTTTATTATATTAAACCTTATACTAAAAAGAAAAAATATCATAAAAATATAAAAAAGGAAAATTTGTGCTGGAAATATGGAAAACCAGGACACTATACAAAAAACTATAAAGTACAAGAAAAGATAAATGAATTAACTAATGAAGAACTAAAACAAACATTATTAAATATATTTATTAACTCTGAAACTGAACCAGAATCTGAAGAAGAAATTATAAGTGATGAAGAAGATGCTATAGATAATGAAATATTTCAACTAGATAAAAACTCTTTAGAAGAATCAGAAATAAAGGAAGAAGAAGATTATTGTTTAGGACTAGATTTTTGTAATTGTGATAATTGTGTAGAAAAAAAATAAATGTATTAACTAGTGATCAAACATCAACTTTGATATCTATAATAGATAACTTAGAAGATTCACCGTTAAAAGAAGAATTTTTACAACAACTAAACGCATTGATTACCAAAGAGGAAAACCAAAGGAAAGAAATTAGACTAACTGAAATGAAAGAAGTCTATAATAGATTCAAAATACCTAAAAAAACTATAATTGTAAAAGATTTGTAGAATAAAATTAAAAATCTTAACAAGAAGTTTCACAAATAAAAGAGCAAAACATTACTTTAGAATATAGGTTATTTAAACTAGAAGGAGAACAAATAATTCATAAACAAGAATCAAAAGCTTTAATTATAAAAGAGCCAAAAGCAGAAGAAAACTCAACCCCTTTTATTAACATATTAAGTTTAATAACTATGCATAAATGGTGGACAAAAATCACTTTAATTGTTAAAAATGAAAGATTTGAATTAATAGTTTTAGTCTATTCAGGAGCTGATATTAATGCAATATAAGAAGGGGTTATTCCAACTAAGTATTATGAAAAATCAACTGAAAGAGTATCAGAAGGAAGTGGTGCAGGATTAAAAATTAAATACAAACTTTCAAATGCCAAGATTTGTAAAAATAAAGTTTGCTTTAAAACATCCTTTGTATTAGTAAAAAATATTGTTAATACCATAATATTAGGAACCCCTTTTATATGTTTATTATATCCATTTAGGACAACTGAAAAAGGAGTAGAAACCCATGTAATATCAGAAACTCCAGTACTTTTTGAATTTTTAGAACCTCCTAAAACTAAAGAATTAAATATGTTACAAAAAACCTCCATATCAACAGAAGAATTAATAGAACAAAAATATAAACAAATTAATTCGTTAAATAGAGAAATTTATTATAAAAAGATAAAAGAACAAATTGAGAATCCTAAAATAAAAGAAATGATACAAGAATTTGAGAAAAGAATAGAAAAAGAAATCTGCGATAACAACCCAATGGCTTTTCACCATAGGAAAGTTCATGAAATATCTGTACCATATGAAGAAGGATTTAAAGAATCAGATATACCAACAAAAGCTAGACCCATACAGATGAATGAAGAATATTTAAAATATTGTAAAAAAGAAATACAAAAATATTTAGAAAAAGGATTAGTATGACCATCCAAATCACCCTGGAGTTGTTTAGGATTTTATATTATGAAAGCATCAGAAATAGAAAGAGGAGCCCCTAGATTAGTAATCAATTATAAGCTTTTAAATAAAGTTTTGAGATGGATTAGATACCTTTTACCAAATAGGCAAGATCTAATTAAGAGATTATATAAAGCCAATATCTTTTTAAAGTTTGATATGAAGTCTGGATATTACCAAATCTCTATAAAAGAAGAAAATAGATATAAAACAGCCTTTATAGTACTTTTTGGTCATTATGAATGGAATGTAATGCCTCAAGGACTTAAAAATGCTCCAAGTGAATTTCAAGAAATAATGAATAATATTTTGAATCCATATATGGAATTCTCCATTGTTTATTTAGATGATGTATTAATATTTTCTAAAGGAATTAACTAGCATAAAGAACATTTGAATAAGTTTATTCAAATAATAAAAGAAAATGGATTAGTCATCTCAGCCAAGAAAATGAAAATATTCTAGGTTAAAGTTAAATTTTTAGGATATGAGATATTTGAAGGAACTTTTACGCCAATTAAAAGATCAATCGAATTTACAGATAAATTCCCAAATGAAATAAAAGATAAAAAACAGTTACAAAGATTCTTAGGATGTCTAAACTATGTAGCAGACTTCATTCCCAATATTAGGACTATCTGTGCTCCACTATACAAGCGTCTTAGGAAAAATCCTCCTCCATGGAATGAAGAAATGAGCCAAGTCATTATAAAAGTTAAAAGTATTGTTAAGAGCCTTCCTTGTCTAGGGATACCAAACCCTTCTGTATCCTTGATAGTTAAAACAGATGCCTCTGATTTTGGTTATAGTGGAATCCTTAAACAGATTCTTCCAGGTTCCATAAAAGAATAAGTTGTTAAATATTATTCAGGTATTTGGCATCCAGCTCAGCAAAAATATTCAACAATTAAAAAGGAAATTTTATCTATAGTACTATGTATTACAAAATTTCAAGATAATTTATTTAATAAAAGACTTTTAGTACGAACTGATTGCAAAGCAGCACCTCATGTTTTACAAAATGATGTTAAAAATCTTGTTTCAAAAGATATCTTTGCTAGATGGCAGGCGATTTTATTTTGTTTTGATTTTGAAATAATACACATAAAAGGAGATAAGAATGCCCTTCCAGACTTTCTTACAAGAGAATTCTTGCAGGGCTCTATTCATAATGAGCCAGAATCCAAACACAGGAGATAATTATGGTCCCCTATGGAACCATAAAAAAGAATCTGTACCAGCATCATTTAAGCCTTTGACTATGTCTCAGGTTGTTAAAAGCTCAATGATATCAAGCACTAAAAGCAATATTGATAAAAGCTCTACTGATATATGCTCTAAAAAATATCCTAGCTATCAACCAGTCACCCCTTCCCAATTATTCCTTACTAAGCGTACATACCAAGACCATCCTTACATAGAAAAACCAAATTCGTTACCTGTAATAGCCATAGAAAGAGAATGGTTTACCTTAGACAGAAAAACCATGTATAAGCACATATTCCCTAAACCTTTTCATTATCCACCCGTCCATCCACAAAAAACCCAAAAGTATTATGAATATATTCTTGTCGACACAGACTCAGTTGAAATAACCCATGTAGTAGATAAAAAAGACCTAATAGAATTTCCCATTTTAAACTAAAGAGTATAAAAGTATTATCCTTGAAAGAATGGAACCAACCCTTTTTCCAGACAAGAGAGTTTACCAGAGAGTTTGAACCCCAGTATTATAATTACTTTGATTATATAGAAGCTTGGAATCATGTATTAGACTTTTCACCAAGCCCCCATTCATGGTTTTTTTGGTTCAAAAAGAGAATCTTTTTACAATTCCTTAAATGGTTTCTTAAATGGTTCTTGGATTTCAGTCCAATTCCGGCCATATTTCTGAAAGACACAGCAATGGGATACGAGTATTGGAAAGCTAAGACCTCATTTATACCAGAAATGAAGATGATTTTTGACAACTCAATTCTGACACTTAACGAAACAAGTGTTGGAATTAGAAACGCCTGAGTTAACCAACACTCGCACCAATATTTGATTTCCTTCCACCAAACAAAACATGAAAGAGTTATTTGATTTCCTTCCACCAAACAGAACATGAAAGAGTTATCCTATTTGAATTTCGTACTAAAATTATACTATTCCAAAAGTATATGAAACATGAAGTTCATCGTTATAAAGGACTAGAATAGTTATATGAAAAGGCAGGATTAAGAACAATTTGCATCTGTCAACAACTCGGAGGAAAAACTTATGAAAATAGTATAGCATGACAACAAGTTAATTATTGGAGGACTAATTCAAGTGATTACTCTTATGACAATAAATCGCAAAGTTACAGACCATGTTTTCATTATTTATTTCTTTTCTGATCTTTTATGGCTATTAATATATTTATTTATATTTGAAATGAAATTAAAGATCTCTATTTGAATCTTCACCTACCTAAAGCAGATTCTATTAAATATTTTTATGCTAAGATTAAAATGAAATATCTATTAAATATTGGTAAATTACTTGATTAGAAGACCACAGATCTGGGTACGTTGGTAAATAGAATTTAGAAGGCACTCAAGAAACCGAAAGTAAAGCTATTTAATTAGAGTTTAATTTTGACGCACTGATAGTGTAAAATAGTTTTACACTGTCAACCAATCAAAACATTTGGTTTAGATGACTTTTCAGGTACGGGATATAAAAGTCAACTATCATGAATTATGTGATAATACATGATTGGATGACTGTATAATTTTTTTTTACACTGCCATGAGAATTAAATCCATTTAATTATGAATGGCAATTTTTTTTTTTATAACGTAAGAACTATAATTTATAAATCATAACTATCGTGACTTGTGTCAACAACCAAGAGCAACTTGACGCTATCTGTGTCCTGCGACACATTTCTAAGATATGGATTTGTTAAACGAAGTGCCAAACATCAAGCGAATATTCCATCATACCAGCAAACATGGTCTGTGAAGAGACCCATCTTAAACTTCTTATCTAGAGGCCCATTCCTTTTTCCTCCCAGGAGAAAGCTTCTGATCCAATCAAGAGCAAGAGTGGTTATGTTGTGGTTATTGCAAATTTCTTGGGTAAGATAAATTGACATAAACTCTGGCACAGGAAAATTTGTATTGGAAAGTTGTCAGCACAACCGCAAGTTCGATTGATGTAAATTAATATTCTATTAAACAAATGGAATTGTAGCTAAGAGCTTGCTTTTCAATCCTATGGTTGTTTCTTCTTGCATAGATTGCGTAATTTAGAAACTGTTAGATCTGGACTTCCAAACCCATCCATTGTAGCATTTGCCAATGGGAACTGGGCTCTAGATGTCAATCTGCAGGAAACAATCAATTAAGCATGCACCAATACTGAAACAAGAACAAGGACATTATAACGATGTTAAGGCACGTTGAGTGAGATCATGCCATAGTGTAATTGTGTAAAACCCATGTATTACACGTTCATTGAATTCCCAATAATAAAACAGTCACCTCCTCCTTAAAACAACACATGGCATGCCCACCCGATTAGTTCCAACTACTCACAGATTGGCTTCCTGCAACAAGGACATAGTTGCAGACAGGTAACCCTGCATATTCAGCTCCTGCCCGTACTGCAGCCACAATCTTATCTAGACTGGACAGATGACCAACAAATTAAATGACAGTCGACCACGACAGTAGTATTTGACAATGTAACTATAACCCAAATCAATCATTAATTTGACAATTGATAAGCAACCAAATGCTAATTTATGTTCATGAGCTCATTTTCTGGTGGGGTTAAAAAATATACTGTTCCAGAATAGTGAGTTGACATACAAAGATAATTCAATATGCCTAAACAAATCCATCAAAGTTTGAGAAATTTACTTTTAATAGTCATTAAAAAATTCTTGGATTGAATGAAAAATCCAAGATGAAGGGGAAATCATGTTAGGATTTTGACTGAAATAGGTTTGGGAAAAAAGTCCCACATTGCTTAGAATTGGGATAAAGGGGGGTTGCCAAGGCTATATATAGGAGCCTAAGTTCTCCAATTCAATTTGCACCAGTCAGAAAACACTTTAAGATTGTATCTGACTTTTCTTTCTCTGTACTCTTATTTTAGAGTGTTGTGAAGTGTAGTTTAAGTATTTGCTTTGGAGAGTGTAGGTGTATTGGGGTGTGGGTGTTTAAGAGAGAAGTCTATATATTATAATAATTTTCACATAGTGAGATTCTCTTGTTGTTTTTTGACAGCGGCCTTGATTTTTCTCCGATTTTGGAGTTTTCTATGATAAATTCTTGTATTGTGTTTCTATTTTATTTCTCTGTTTAAGGGGATTCTCAAGGAGAGAAAGTGACTTATTTTCCCAATATTTGGTATCAAGAGCTTTGGTTCAGTCCACATCAGAAAAGAATTTCTCCCTGGTACTTGAGGATCATCCTTGGTTGCTGTTGCTAAAAAGCAGTGCGATACTGTGAGAGTGCGGTTCACAATTTATAGTTGATTTATACTATTCTAGTATACTGTTGCAACAATGTCAAGTTTTTCAAGTGCTATGAAGTATGACATAGAAAAATTTGATGGAAGAATCAATTTTGACTTGTGACAGATACAAGTCAAGGATGTGTTGATACAATTAGGTTTGCACAAGGTATTGAAAGGAAAGATCACTGAAACGGATAATGAAAACTGGGAGGAACTAGATTTGAGAGCAGCAAGTGCAATTCGTCTATGTTTGGCTAAGAGTATTTTTGCAAATGTACAAGGAATATTGATAGCCAAGGAACTTTGGGATAAACTCGAAGGGTTACATCAGGCAAAGGGCATCTCAAATCGATTGTTGTTGAATGAGCAATTTCATAATCTGCGCATGGAGGATAGCATAAAAGTCTCCGACCATCTTAGTGCCATTAGTGATATTGTCTCTGAATTAGAGGCAATTGGAGTGAAGCTTGATGGTGAAGATAAAGCGCTAAGGCTTATATTGTCTCTTCCGTTTTCCTATGAGCATATCAAGCCTGTATTGATGTATGGAAAGGAAACTCTGAATTTTGAAGAAGTTACCAATAAAATCATTGCTGAAGAAAGAAGAATGAAAAATGAGGGTAGCACTTCTTCTAATTCATTGTTTGTAGCTAGAAGTGACATTTATGGGAAAAAGAATCATGGAAGGACATGCTGGAAATGCGAAAAACCTGGGCATATAAAGAAAAATTGTCCAAGCGGCGCAATGTTGGAAAAAAGTTCTCAATCAGATGCTTGCAACATTGCTCTCCTAGAGGGAGAAGATGATCTTTACTAGAAGGTAAAAAGTGTATCCCCATGACATTACTGTGCTGCCATGGAAAAAGGATAAGTTGTTGCTAGCAGATCCACAATTGCACAAGGGCATTGATTGGCGTTGAGATGCAGGGTGTGTGGTGGGAGTTATGTCGATGGTTGAGGAACTTCCAGGAAAAGTCAATGTGGAAGTTGCATCATAACTTTTCAGCAAAGTTAGGTGAAATTCTTGGAATTGTTCTATTCTGAGTGAGCATACTTTTTATGGTGGAGTATGATATATTTCTTTGAACTATGATTGTTTGTATAGACAATGACAGTAAGAGATTGTCGGTGTTGATAACGGAAGAAGAAGCTGTGCTTATTTCAATCAAGGTGGAGATTGTTAAGATTTTGATTGAAATAGATTTAGGGAAGAAGTCCCACATTGCTTAGAATTGGGATATAGGGGGGCTGCCAAGGCTATATATAGGAGCCTAAGTTCTCCATTTCAATTTGCACCAGTTGGAAAACACTTTAAACTTGTATCTGACTTTTCTTCCTCTGTAGTCTTGTTTTAAAGTGTTGTGAGGTGTAGTTTGAATATTTGATTTGGAGAGTGTAGGTACACTAGGGTGTGGGTGTTTAAGAGAGCAGTCTATGTGTTGTAATAATTTTCATATAGTTAGATTCTCTGGTTGTCTTTTGATAGCGGCCATGGTTTTTCTCCGATTTTGGAGTTTTCCACGTTAAATTCTTGTGTTGCGTTCCTATTTTATTTCTCTGTTTAAGGTGGTTCTCAAGGAGGTGAAGTGTCTTATTTTCCCAACAAATCAAACATAGAATAGAGAATGATGATTGCATAAATCTGAAGTAAATGATAATAGAAACTAGTATCTTTATTTGACTAAATATGAGAAACTGAAAAGCAAGACCCTGTTACAGTTGAGTAGAATGCAGGAAAAAAGACTGTGAATAGAATAATGAGAATAAGATGGTGATAATCAAGGTCTTGGCCCTCCTAATGGCCTAGGCCATCTCTCACTTTAGAATGATGATTGATGTCTTCCATGCCTCAACCAATTCCACTTTATGCATTTCCCAAAATCATTCCTTCCACTCACCTGCTATCATCTCAAACCCCTGCAGGCGACTATATTGTGGGTATTGTGGCCTATTTGCTCCTTCGTAACCATTCTAATATATATAAATTAGTTAACGGCCTATCAAGTATCAACTATCAAAACACTTTCCATCCATTGCATCTAAGGTATTCCTTCATATCTGCAGTTCCATGGTCTAAAGTTATTTGGCTTGGCTAAGCCAATATTACTTGTCACCAATAATGTTAGGGTATTATCATCTCATGCAACACAACAAGGCATATAATTCATCTAATTATAGGAAGGTATGACTGTTTTTCTTCTTCATTCAAATTTGTTTAGTGCCAATGGTCCTATGCTAAGATGAAATGTTATGCTCGAGATATCATAAAAGCACAAAGCATGGATTTTTTTTACCAAGCAATTAATGTGGTTAAGTTTTGGGACTATTTCCAAAATCAACAACCAATAGAAGTTAATAAGAAGTGTCAAACACAATGGCTTGTTTTTTCCTTGTCTTTGAAAATTAATAGACAAAAAGTCCAAAACTCTATGCAGCACATGGAGTGATGCTTTCGGTAGAGCACATAAGATGACAAAATTTTCAATATATTGTATGAAGTTCGGTGGTACCGAAAAATAAAAGTTGAAAATTTTGGCAAAATAAGCTCTATAAATAGAGCTTCATTTGTAGCAATTGAGGAAGCATCATAACACAACGAAGAAATAAAAAATCCTTTCCTTATTTTAGTGATAGAGTAGACTTATTTGTCACTTATAAATTATTCTCTTTTGCGAGTTGAGAACATACACTAGTGAGATAAATACTGTGAGATACTCTAGGTGTATTTGAGATTTGGGTTGAATAGAGTGTCTCAACTTTTGTATCTTCATTATATTTCCATAATGAAATATTTAGTTGTCACCTTTGCCCATGGACGTAGGCTTAAGTTAAACCACTTAAACTCTTGGTGTCATTTATTTTACGCTTCCACATATTTATTTTCATGCTACTCTATTTCTAGTTTTTGGGCCCGCCATTTCACAACAAACTGGTATTAGAGCTCTTATAGAGTTCTGGGATAATTTGTTTAAAATGTCTACTGTAAAATTTGATATTCAGCAGTTTGATGGACGCATTAATTTCGGAATGTGGAAGGTCCGTATGATGGCAGTTCTTGTACAGTAAGGTGTAAAAATAGCATTTTCTGACAAGAAAAAGAGGCCCGAGACAATCAAGCAACCTGAATGGAAAGATACTAATCAAAAGGCTCTTTCTATTATTCAGTTATGCATTACAGATGATGTGCTACAGGAGGTCATTTCTGAGAAAACAACAAAATCACCGTGAACCAAGTTGGAGTCATAGCTGAGTGTTTTACAACTAAGATGGTGGCTAACTGTCTCAGTGTTTTACAACGTCTGTACATGCTTCGTATGGCAGAAGGGACATCAATCCACACTTACATAGCTGAGTTCACGTCATCCATCACAAATTTGAAAAATATGGACGAGACATTTTCAAGTGAGTAATAGGCAATGATGTTGCTTTGTTCCTTATCTCCTACTTACTTTGTTCCTTATCTCCTTCTTACAAGCACTTTTTTGAAATGCTCATATATGGTCGTGAAAGCCTCAAAATTGATGAGGTTAAATCCGTACATTTAAGTCTCGACAAAATAGAGCACGATACTGGAAGTTGTGATGATACTGCATCTGGCTTGTTTGTTAGAGGGAGGTCAAAGGAGATGAGATCGAGTAGTAGCAAAGAAAGGTCTAGATCTAATTCTAGACATCGTAAAAGTAGATGTAGATATTGCAAGAAAGAAGGACACTGGAGAGCAAAATGTCTGAGGCTCAAAAACAAAAAGAACAGAGATTCAAGTGATGCAGCTAGTATAGTTGAAAGTACTGATAATATTTTCACAGTATCAACCAGTTCAATTAGTGATACTTGAATACTTGAATACTTGATTCAGGTTGTTCCTACCACATGTGTTAGAACTGGGATTGGTTTACAACTTACCAGTCAATAGATGGTGGTGTTATCCTTATGGGAAATGATATGCCCTGTAAGGTCATTAGCATCGAAATAGTACAAATCAAGATGCACAATGGAGTTGTAAGAACGCTAACTGATATTCGGTACATACCAGACTTGAAAAAAAACAATCTTATATCCTTGGGCATCTTCAATTCTTAGGGTTATAAGTATTATGCTAAATGAGGAGTTTTAAAAATCTCCAAGGGTGCTCTTATTGTGATTAGAGACAAGTTGGTCAACGGTCTTTATTTACTTCAAGGATGTATAGTTGTTAGTGCTATCTCTGTGTCATTGTCATCTGATTTAGATTTAGATGGTACTTGTTTGTTGCATATGCGTCTGGGGCATATGAGTGAAACAGGAATGTCAATTTTGAGCAAGCACGGCTTGCTAGGTGATCACAAAATTGGGAAGATTGAATTTTGTGAACACTGTGTCTATGGGAAGCAGACCAGAGTTAAGTTCAGCGTTACTATCCACAGAAATAAGGGTACAGTGGATTACATCCACTCTGACTTGTGGGGCCCTACACTTGTTCCATCAAAAGGTGATGCTAGATACCTATTAACATTCATTGATGATTTCTCAAGGAAGGTATGAGTTTATTTTCTGAAACACAAGAATGATGTGTTCCATACTTTCAAGAAATAGAAAGCGCTTGTTGAGAATCAGATTAGCAGGAAGATCAAGCATATCCAAACAAACAATGGTTTAAAGTTTTGTGGAGGTTACTTCAATGAGTTTTGTGAAAATGAAGGCATAGTTAAACATCGTATTGTGCAAAAGACTCTGCAATAAAATGGAGTAGCAAAACATATGAACAAAACTATTTTGGAAAGGGCTTGCTAATACTGGTTTGCCTAAAGAATTTTGGGTTGAAGCTATCAATATGACTTGTTATTTGGTAAATCGGTCTCCGTCAATTGCAATCAATTTGAAGACTCCTATTAAGATATGGTCTAGTGCTCATGCTGATTATTCAAATATGAGAATTTTCAATTTTCCTGCAAATGCTCATATTGATGATGGAATGCTTGAGCGAAGGGCGCTAAAATGTATATTTCTTAGATATAAAATTGGGGTGAAAAGTGATAGATTATGGTATATTGAACCTAAGTCATCCAAATTCATAATTAGCAAAGATGTCAAGTTTAATGAATCATCCATGTTTTATTCGAAAAAGGAGATTGGTGAAGCACAAAAGACCAGGATGCTAGTAAGTAGGTGGAGTTCAAAGCTGAACCACCAAAGCAGATGGAAGAAGAACAAGATACCTCACTAGAGACAAAGAAAAGAGGCAAATAAAGCGACCACAAAGGTATGGTCATGTAGACATAGTCTCTTTTGCATTATTAGTGGCAGAGAATGTGGAATCAGAAGATCCTACCACATACCATGAGGTTATCTCGAGTGAAGAGTCTGCACAATAGATTGCTGCGATGAGTGAAGAGATGGAGTCTCTTCATAAGAGCCAAACTTAGGAGTTGGTAAAATCGCCTAAAGGACATAAAGTCGTTGGCTGCAAATGGATCTTCAAGAAAAAGGAAAGATCCTTTGGAGTTGAACCAGCTCAATACAAAGCATGCTTAGTTGCAAAAGGTTTTAGCCAAAGGGAAGGTGTAGACTTCAATGTTGTAAGACATAGCTCCATTCGGGTTTTGCAAGCCATGATTGCACTGTTTGACTTAGAGCTTGAATAACTCGATATCAAAACAACTTTTCTTCATAGTGAGCTTGAAGAACAGATCCATATGTAGCTACTAGAAGGTTTCATTGTTCAAGGCAAGGTGGACCATGTTTGTCTCTTAAAGAAGTCATTATATGGCTTAAAGCAATCTCCTCGTCAATGGTATAAGAGATTTGACACTTTTATGTTAGGTCATGGTTACTCAAGGAGTGACTATGACTGTTGTGTTTACCATAAGAAGTTCTCAGATAATTCATTTGTCTATTTATTGCTCTATGTTGATGATATGCTCATTACTATTAAAGAGTATATCTGAGATCAAGAAACTGAAGGAGTAACTAAGTGGTGAATTTGAAACAAAAAACTTAGGTGCAGCTAAGAAGATTTTAGGCGTGGAAATTCACAAGGATCAGCATGCTAGCAAATTATAATGCAAAATGTAAAGCTTGTGAGTACTCCGTTGGCAGTCCATTTCAGATTATTAGCTGCACATTCACCATAGTTTGTTAAAGAGGAGGAACAGATGTTAGACATTCCTTACGCATGTCCAGTAGGAAGCATAATGTATGCTATGTTAGACATTCCTTTCAGATGCCGCTGGTGTTGTTAGCAAATATATGGGACATCCTGGCAAGATGCATTAGCAAGCAGTAAAATGAATACTTCGATACATTTGAGGTACTGCAGAAGTTGGCTTAGTATTTGGTAGAAGTTATAACACTGGTGGTAGTATTATTAATTACGTTGACTCGGATTATGCTGGAGATGTTGACAAAAGGATATCTCTAACAAGATATGCCTTCACGCTTTCAGGTAGTGCGATTAGTTGGAAAATAGCTTTACAGTCTACTATTGCATTATTAACTACAGAAGCTGAATACATATCACCAACAGAAGTAGTGAAAGAAGCCATTTGGCTTAAAAGTTTGGTAGGCAATTTGGGCTTGGAACAAGATGTCACAACTATCTATTGTGACAGTCAAAGTGCCATACATTTGAGAAGGCAACTTCAGAAACTTAAAGATGGATGAAAAATCAAGCCAAGGTGGAGATTAGTCTAACATAGTGGCTTGTTCTTCAAACTTGGTGGCTTGTTTTTTCTTTGTTTTTGAAAATTAATGGACAAAAAGTCCAAAACTCTGCACAGCCCATAGAGTGATGCTTTCAGTAGAGCACATGGGATGGTAAAATTTTCAACATACTGTATAAAGTTAGGTGGCACCGAAAAATAAAAGTCAAAAATTTTGACAAAATAAGCTCTCTAAATAGAGTTGCATTTGCAACAATTGAGGAAGCATCAAAGCACAACAAAGAAACCAAAAATCCTCTCCTCCTTTTAATGATAGAGTAGAATTATTTGTCACTTATAAATTATTCTCTTTGTGAGTTGAGAGTATATACCAGTAAGAAAAAATATTGTGAGATATTCTAGGTGTATTTTGGGATTTAGGTTGAGTAGAGTGTGTCCTCCTTTTATATCTTCATTATGTTTCCATATTGAAATTTTTGGTTATTGTCTTTGTCTATGGACTTAGGCTTTAAGCCGAACCACGTAAGTTCCTAGTGTCATTTATTTTACGCTTCCACATATTTATTTTCATGTTACTCTGTCTCTGCCTCTTGGGCCCGCCATTTCATAACAAGAAGCATGCACACGGTACGATTTTTATCAACTTTAGCTACACAAAAGCAAAAAAGAAATTAATAATAGATGTTCATTAATGAAATCAAACACCCTTTTATACACACCATATTTCTCACTAATTACATTGCCAATCTCATTCTTGAAAGCAACAAAACATTAATAGTTGTTATCATTTCAACTAATGATAGGGTGACTATGCCTATGCTATTGGGTTAATCCACACTTGTTGACACTTGGCAAGTTGTTATTGACTTTTAAGTGAGACTATCAAACTTTTATATATTAATAGACTAGTGTAGTGCCATACTTTGCACATGAAGTATAAAAATATAGCAGTATAGCTTCTTAATACCATGTATGCTAATAGAGACCAAAATGATATTAGCATAAATTAATAGTAGTATAATATAGCTCATCTTATACTACCACATGAAGTCTCTATTTTGAAATAAGGGTGATTTGTATCGATGATGTATAGCTCGAATGAAGAACTTGTATTTCTTCTACAAATTACTGCAAAACTCTAAAGTTGCTGCAACATGGAGGAATAGCAGCAACCATTTTCATAACACAAAATGTGTTATACTATAAAATTAGTAAAGGTCCTACAAACAAACTTCTAAGTCATAAGTCTTGACATCATATCTAGCATTAGTAGAAGATAGGAGAACCAATGTATTCATGATTTCTGTTAATTTCCATTTCATTGCTTTTGAATTCAAATGATGAATTGTATAAATATAAACGTGGTATTAGCTAATTAAAGAAGTATAAATTTTTGTTTTCGTTATCAAGAAAAATTGGAAAGGAAAGTCATGGTTGTTGTAGATCTGAAACTTGGACTAGGTGGTTCTTCTCTCGCCCTCTGTCAAGCCATGGAGTGCTCACAGGAACTAGAATTGCTTACGAAGAGTTGTTGGGTTTGCTTGAAGGAGGTGATGGCGGCACAAGTTATTGGGGGGGCAGTGGGATCAGCCGAGAAGAAGAAAGGATAAAAGGGATAGATCCTTTAAAAAATAATCTTTGTAGATATTAAAATATAAATACATATTTTATTGTTTGAAAAAGTGCAATGGATAACAACAATTAAATTCATCTTTGAATGAGTCAGATTTTGCGGCCACATGAATCTAAACTTCTCTCCCCATAGCAAAACTCGCTCAACAATATTGGCGAATTCTATAGTGGGGAAAGATGAGTTTGAACTCATATGGTCTAGGTTAATATAATAATAAAAATAAAATAATAAAATAACTTTTTTATCTGATGCCCTTTCTCAAGAAGCTGGCCTTCTCGTAGTTGGCAGATCCCTCCAAAATGCTACAGGCTGGAACCCCTCCAGGAGGCTCTCTGCCATAACTCCTCTGACGTAGCCCTCATATTCATCAAACTCCATCATTGTTTTGCTAGGGCAAAATGGCAGCGCCATCTTCTGCATCTTGTCACAACTCTTTGCTTCATGCGCATCCTCCAACAAGATCCTGTTAGCTCTAGAACCCTATCAATATGTGCTTATTTCTTTTGAATAACAATAAAGCCAATTTAAAGAAAATACTTTGAAGAATGACTGATGTTTCTCTTGCGTTTCTTGTAAGTATATAACAATTTTTTATTATTTAGCAAAAGTAAGGCTTACTCAAATGAAAATATATTTCACTATGCATGTGTAAACATGTTTATCTCATGATACGAGGTTTGATTTGAAATGGAAGTGAAATTATATCTTTATTCAAGCAGTTGATAGCTAACGATCAAAAGAAAACTTCAACACTACAAGAAACTGAGTCCTAAGACTTTAGAAAATAGCATGGACATCAGAAAGTACACTAGCAAGAAGATATGAAGCATTCTCTGAAGACCGAATGTTACTCTATCTTCAAACAGGACAATGGCAAATGTTTGGATTGAAGATCAGAAAGTGAAGATTTCATCAAGGAACTGATTGCGCACATTAGAAAACTTACTTCATTGTGGATCACTGAATACTAAAGAAAAATAAGGGAAATTTGATTTTTGAATTTCAAATTTTCAAGTCAAACCTAGTTGCAAACTGATACGTCATCTCTTCTGCCTAATTGATCAACCACCCTAGCTTCTAGAAGGAGAAGTTCAGAAACCATTATCAGAAAGTGAAAAATGATTTATGAGGGAGCATCAGAAACCTTAACTATATAACAGCTTCTGCAACTGATATGACAGACTGTCAACTTACTCTTCTAGACTGACTTTCCAAGACACAAACAGATAGTCTACACGTGTCACTTGGAGAACTGATCAAGGGGCAATGGTCATAAGGGAAAACCGCTATTGATGAAGATGTTGTGCTTGAAAGGTTATGAGATTTTGAATATTCAAGAGAGGAAATGAAGACGTTGTGCTTAAAAGCTTATGAGATTTTGAATATTCAAGAGAGGAAACTCTGCAAAATCTCTTTTCATTTCCTTAAAGGTTCAATGTATATCATGTAATCAGATTTTATCCTTGAAGTGTAAAAATCTTCCTTCTACATTTTCAATTGGATTTATGCTCTTCTTAGGGAAGAAATGATAGAAGAAAGTCATTCAAGTTTTTCCATGAACTTTTCATGTATTTGTTAAGGAAACTTAAGTATAGGTTAGTTTGAGTGGCAACCCAAGCACTTAACTTTTGTATCTGCAATCCAGTGGTGAACGCTGTTAGATAGCTTGGAAAGACTACTATAAAACTACTTGCAATGTGACAGTAAAGTGTTCTTGCTGATCACAGTTTAGCTTGGAGAGGTTAGTCAAAGACTACTTGTAGCTTGGAGAAGCAGGAACAAGACTATTTGTAGCTTAGAAAGACTGGGGCAAGACTAGTTTCAACGCGACAGTAGAGGTTGCTACTGGTCACGAGTTTCAGCTTGGAGAGGCTAGTGCAAGATTATCGTTTTAACTTGGAGAGGCTGGTTCAGAACTAATTATTTTTGCTTGGAGAGGCAGGTATAGAACTACTTGGTTCAGCTTGGAGTGGCTGGTGAAGAACTACTCAATCTATGGCAGCAGGTGATTTTTGAAGGTTACTGATGAGAGTTTGGGAAGGTTAATGTGAAGAATATCCATTTGTTCTTTCTCAGGTTGAGAAAGATGTTTTAGGAGAGCCTTAATAGTTGTTCAGTACTGGATATAGGCAGTTTGATAATATTTGTGTCTCATCTCTCTCTCTGATCTCCTTTATTTTTCTTTGTTATGCCTTATTGTTCACTTATACGCTGGTCTAAAGTTCATATCATTCTGTTATTTATTCTATGATGTTCGTTTATTGACAAACATTTTAGAGACTTACTTTCTGAAATTAATAACTATTTCCGCTACACTACAAGTTTCATACTTGATAGTATCTTTGTTAAAAGTTTCAGAGAAGCGAAAAGAAGCACTTGTACAATTCAACTCCCCTTTCTCGTGAACATTTCCACCTACAGATCCTACCCTTTAACACGTAGCAGATCTGGAAGCGTGGTGATGACCTCCACACCGACACCTCCCTCACCGAATTCAACAGCCCGAAATTCCAGGGTGCCAATCAAAGCTTCCTCTTCTTTGGCGTGATTCAATGTCGAGCTCTCCTACACTGCTAAGCTTAATCATTTGTACCTATGCTGCCACATTCTCTGCCATGAATGGTGTTCTTTACAACAGTGGGTTCCAACTACATCTGTGACTCACCGATGCGGTCACCACCAAGCACCACCTTAAACTCATAGCCACCATATTCTTTATCACGTTAGCATCGCTTTGCCTTCGTTGTGATTGCCACACCTCGAAACCGTCGCAGGCACCACCAAGTGCCTCGAGCTACCAGACAGGTTAAGGCTTTGACCAGGAGGAGATAGAGAAATGGGAGTGGTGGCACGGTTGTGGGGAAGACAGTGATCGTGAGCAGAGGAGAAATAGGTGGCGGCCAGAGAAGTTTTGATGAAAGGTGGGTGGCTGGTAGAGTGAGGTTTAAAGTAGGAATGAAAGGGTAAAATGGATAAATCATTTGCAAAAATATTGTTTATAAATGGTAAAATGTAAATATATATTTTAATTATAACTTATATCTACCATTGGATTCAAATTTTAATTGATGGGATTTAGTGATTGTATGGTTCCGAACTCATCTTGCCTCACCTAAAAACTCGCCTAACAACATCACACAACTTTCGATTTTTAGTTTTTCACTATTCAAATTTTGAGAAGGAATTTGTCATTCACCCTTCTTCCCCTCTCTCTTCTACTGGCAATTGAAAAGACAGTCAAAGAGAGAATTTGCGACATAAAGAGACACCAAAGCAACATCATCAAAAAGATCAAACCTTTCCTCTTTTTGTCTTTTTCTTTTGTTTGTTACTCTGATCCAACTTCACCTTTCACCTTCACTTCCCATCTTTTGCTTTGATTCATGAGATATCATGGAAGGTGACGGTGATTGCTACACCACCCAACTCATTGACAACGATAGCAGGTTCAACATTTTCTTCCTTGACAACTTCATCAAGGCCATCAACATCGCCTCCTGCAGCCTTTCCTATGCTATCATTGCCATCATGAGTCCTCAAAGCAACGGAGACGGTTATATTCGTTGGGTTCAACCACTTAGAACAATAACCCTTTATTCAATAGTGACAGAATAAAAATATTAATAACTGACTTCCTCCTCCTATTCAGAATGCTTGTTAGTTCTATCTCTTTATGAAAACAAGAAATTGATAATCAACATTCCTTTGCTTATTCCAACCTCTTTTTGGTACAATGAGAAAAGGGGACAAGGGCTAACGACAACCAAAAAAACCTACATTGGAAAAAACTACAACAGCATACCACGAGGAGTATATGCTTTTATTGCATTAGTTCCTAGGAAAAATAGCACTCGTTTCATCGTGAAGACTTACATTTATGACTAGAAAGTTAAAGTAATATATATTTTTTCTTATGATAAAATTCTAACCTTACTTATTTTATTTAATGCATGTTTGGGAATGATTGATTGTTTTCTAAAACATTTTATGTAAATATAGTTTGATAAATATAGAGAAAATTGATTTTAATATTTAGTTTTCATACTTATACTAAAAAAAAGCATTTTAATTATTAGCAGAGGTTAATTATTCAAAGTTACTAGAGATCAACCCCGTGCATTGCATATGCATTGCACAGATTTGTTTATTTTTTGTAAATTATTTTAATGAGAATGCTTATTAAAAAAGTATGAAAATGAAAATTATATGTGAAAATAATAGTGATTCATGTTGGTGTTTGTCGATTTCTTCACATAAAGTATCCAAAATCCACATAAGTTGTTAGACACTAATATTGAATGACACTTTATTGCTGAAATCCCTTGGAAATACCTAAGAATTCCTAAGGAATGATACAAGTATGAACCCTAGGAAAGTATTGAGTCTCCATCTCTCAAAAACTCAATTACAAATGATAAAAAGACACTCCAACTAATCCCTATTTCCCTTATTTATGGTCAACTAATCCCCTAACTAACTTCCTTCTCTAACTAACTACTAACTAATGGATCCTAAGTCTGGAGTGGGAAATGTACAAATTGTAGGCAAGAATGAGTGAACAACACCTAATGTAATTTTCAAACAAATGAAATGAGACTCAAGGTAGCATTGAAAACCCAATTGTCAATAAATTCTAAAACATGCATATAAAGTTACAGGTGAAAATGTATATGTTATGAAGAAGAATCCTATCTGACTAATACCGGCAGATCATTTGTCAAACTCGAGCATAATAGATTGAGTCCATGTGCAAATAGATGAAGCAAACCTTTCTCTATTGTTTTAGTGATTGCTCTAGCTTAGCCTTAAAATCATCTAGAGTTCTAGATCACAGATGCCCCAGCAATGTTGTATAAGCAGGAAACACAAACTGAAAATATTGACTGAAATAAAAGAATTATATAACACACACTTACAAACATGATCTTCAGAAGCCATTGTCAATAATATTTCAGCTGTCCTAGGTGATTTTTGGTACTTATATTTTTCAATCAATAAACAAGTGCACTTGTATAGAATTTTGTTGCATTATGTTTGATATATGATTTAACTTATTCATTCAGCCTAAGCTTTTAGAATATTGGGTTATAGAATCATTTAAACAGTCCATAGTTGTTTTATCAAAATTCAGTCCAAATGGATAACAAAAGCAATTAGAAGGTAGAAGCAAGCCTTACATCCAATGCCTTTGACTCAAACTGCTTTCATTTTGCATTTCTCACAGTTTTATCAAAGAAGATTGTCTCCTCATCATATCTATTAGAATCATCTTATCCGTAATCAAAATGAAGAAAGTTAAAGTAATATATATTTTTTCTTATGATAAAATTCTAACCATACTTATTTTATTTAGTGTACGTGTTGGGAATGATTGATTGTTTTCTAAAATATTTTATTTAAATATAGTTTGATAAATATAGAGAAAACTGATTTTAATCTTTAGTTTCCTTACTTATACTAAAAAAAAGGATTTTAATTATTAGCAGAGGTTAATTATTCAAAGTTACTAGAGATCAACCCCATGTATTGCATGTGCGTTGCACGAATTTGTTTATATTTTTGAAATTATTTTAATGAGAATGCTTATAAAAAAAAGTATGAAAATGAAAAGTATATGTGAAAATAGTAGTGATTCATGTTGGTGCTTGCCGATTTCTTCACATAAAGTATCCAAAATCCACATAAGTTATTAGACACTAATACTGAATGACACTTTATTGCTGAGAACCCTTGGTGATACCCAATAATCCCTAAGGAATGATACAAGTATGAACCCTAGGGAAGTATTGAGTCTCTATCTCTCAAAAACTCAATTACAAATGATAAAAAGATACTCCAACTAATCCCTATTTCCCTTATTTATGGTCAACTAATCCCCTAACTAACTTCCTTCTCTAACTAACTACTAACTAATGGATCCTAGGTCTAGAATGGAAAATGTATAAATTGTGACAATAGAGGCAGGAATGATTGAACAACAACTAATGTAACTTTCAAACAAATGAAATGAGACTCCAAGTAGCATTGAGAACCTCAATAAATTCTAAAACATGCATATAAAGTTACAGGTGACAATGTATATGTTATGAAGAAGAATTCTATCTGACTAATACCAGTAGATCCTTTGTCAAACTCGAGCATAATAGATTGAGTCCATGTGCGAATAGATGAAGCAAACCTTTCTCCATTGTTTTGTGATTGCTCTAGCTTAGTCTTAAAATCATCTAGAACTTTAGATTGCAGATGCCCCAACAATGTTGTATAAGCAGGATACGCAAACTGAAAAGGTTGACCAAAATAAAAGAATTATATAACACACATACACACACAAACATGCTCTTCAAAAGCCATTGTCAATAATATTTCAGTTGTCCTAGGTGATTTTTGCTACTTATATTTTTCAATCAATGAACAAGTGCACTTGTATAGAATGTTGCTGCATTATGTTTGATATATGATTTAACTCATTCATTTGGCCTAAGCTTTTAGAATAATGGGTTACAAAATCATTTAAATAGCCCATAGTTGTTTTTATCAAAATTCAGTCCAAATGGATAACAAAAGCAATTAGAAGGTAGAAGCAAGCCTTACATCCAATGCCTTTAACTCAAACTGCTTTCGTTTTGCATTTCTCACAGCTTTATCAAAGAAGATTGTCTCCTCATCATATCTATTAGAATTGTGTAATCCGCATATCAAAATGAAAGACTGGAACTTCGGAAGATGATTAAACTATGCAAAACTATGATATAGAAAATGTCTCATCAACAAAAATATGTAAGCTTTAATGACGAGCTGCATCTTTATCTACTTCTAAGGAAAAATGCACATAAAATTCTATCAATCAATCTGTTCTTTCCATTTTTTTCTTTTTCAATTGGAAGTGCTATTATTCAAATCTATTGCTTTTGAAAATATTGTGCAGACTCTAAATCAAACTTGATTTTATTCTGCTTTCACTACATCGAGCTCGTTTGGATGAGCTTCCAAGAGGGAGAAAAAACCTTTTCAAATTTTTTTGCAAAAAAAGTACTTCTAGAATGTTTTTAGCATATTTGTTTGTGCTTCTTAAAAAAAATAATAGTAGAAAATAATTAGTTTTCTGCTTTATTTCAAAAGTAGGTTTCTACATGCTTTTGGTAAAAGCATACGTAGTAGAAGAATGTGTTCTTGGTTGACTTTTGAAATTATCTAGATTCCAAATTGATCCTCACAAAGTTTATGAAAAGATAAAAAATAACCTTCCACTAAATCACTCTCAACCCTCACCCAATTTTCACAATCACATCCCCAATAATTTAATTGTTTTTCATTACATTTTATTTTGTAAGTGTATTTTTATAATTCAATGAAACATAACTCAAATAATAAATATATATAAAATTAGTTTAATAAGCCGAATAAATATTGCATAACATAAAAAAATATAAACTATTAAAGAATTGATTTTATTTTATTTAAATATTTTTTATTAATTATATTTGGTTAAAACTAAATAATAAATAAAAAAAGTTTGATATAGAGAAAATTCATGTGCAAAAATACCGGGAAATCCAAATACCTTTTTTAGAAAGTAACTTTTTATACCCTTAATTGTAAATTTACTCAAAAAAGTACTTTTGTACCTACTATATCCAAGCAGTTTAACAACTTCTGATTCTAATAAAAAGTATTTCTAAAATTACATCCAAATGTATACAAAAATTTTGCTTCTAATTCTAAAGAATTTAAATAAGTACTTCTTCCACAATTTTAACCAAATGAGCTCATTATGTCATGCAAACTCTGAATATTGTAAAGGAAATAAAAAAATGTAGTGTGATCCTCCTTAGTGATCCAATAATGAAATGCATCCCAATTTTATTGAAAAATTATTACACTTCAATGACTCACATAAACATGCAAAGAAATTTGAAAGGGTGGGAACAAATTGACTAAGCTCTGAAAATTAACAGCAAGTAAAGTAGCTACTGAACATAAGATTTTCTCGGACTCAAATACTAATGTCCACCAGCATCTGGAACTTTTTGTGAGAGGTAAGCACTAATAATGGAGCTTAGCTTTTCCCCAAAACCTTGTACTGGACCTAATTGAATAGCTTCCTCAAATTCCAACTAACCCTACACCAAATTCATTCATGTAATGGCTGAATTTTAATAACAACTGATGCAACTTACAATTGAAGGTATATCAATTAGCACCTCATCAGAGCGTAAATGACTAAGCTTTTCATTAGCAATCTCTTAATAGCGCACAGTTGCAACTATTACCTGTTAAATAAAATGCTGAATCAACTAGACCAAATCAATGTCACATCCAAAAAATAAGCCAATAGAAAACTACATCCACCACCATTCCGCCAGGGCAAAATGGCGGCGCCGCCTCCTGCATCTCGTCACAACTCTCCACTTCATGTGCATCCTCTGACAAGATCCTACCCTTTAACATGTAGCAAATCTGAAAGCATGATGGTGACCTCTACGCCTGCACCTCCTTCACTGGATTTGACAGCCCGAAAGTCCAACGCACTGATCAAAGCTTCCTCTTCTTTGGCGACGATGATTCAATGTCCTCTACTGCTAAGCTCAATCATCTCTGCCTATGCTAAAAAGACTATGAAACTAAAAACTTTGTTATTGATTAGGAATGGGTTGTTTATATAGATGATACATGTTGTATCAATGATAGTTAAGGGAAATGGAAGAGTACAGCGAGAGTTCAATTGTAAGGCAACTAACTATATATTAATAAAACTAAGACATCATACATCGTTAATTAAAACTAATTAATTCTTGGTTATTAACCTCCCTCAAGTTAGACAGTGTAGGTTGTACATTCCCAACTTGGAGACAATATTGGTGAAAGGACTTAGTTGGAGTGGCTCGGTAAGGATCGACTAGTTGTTGCTTGCTTGAGATGGGTAGAAGATAGATGGTGCCGTTGAGGACCTTTTCCCTAATAAGGTAACAATCAAGCTTGATATGCTTGGTTCTTTCATGAAATGAAAGGTTGTGTGCAAGGCGTATATATAGTTGATTGATTATCACAATATAGAAGAATAGGTAGTGGAGGAGAAGAATTTAGGTATGTGAGCAAGTACCAGTCATTGAAAGTCACAGATAGGATTGCCAATGGCTCTATGCTCTGTTTCGGTTGAATCATTGCCTATGAGTACCACGTTAGCAACATAAACCAATAGGATAGTTATGGAGGTTGTAGATTTCAGTGAATAGAGTGTGGTCTAAGGCATATTGTGAGTACCCTTGCTTTGTGAGAATGCTAGAAAGAGTTGAAAACCATTCTCTGCTAGCTTGTTTTAACCCATATAGAGATTTCAGTAGGTGGAAAACTTGGTTTGGTTTGTTGGAATAAAAACCTTGTGGAAGGGTCATGTAAACTTATTTTAGAGTATTAGGTAAGAAGCATTGTCTACATCTAGCTAATACAGATGCCACTATTTTGCTGCTACTAAGGCTAAGATTCTTCTGAGTGTTGTTATCTTGGCAATAGGTGAGGATGTCTGAAAATAATCTACTCCTTTTACTTGAGTGAATCCTTTGGCAACTAACCATGCTTTATACCTATCCATGCTTCCATCCAGCTTGTATTTTATCTTGAAAACCCATTTGCATCCAATTAGAGTCTTTCCTGGAGGTAAGTCTACAAGTTTCCAAGTCTGATTTCTTTCCAAAGCTTCTATTTCTGCTTTCATTGCTTCTTTCCAACATTGCATATTTGAGGCTTGAGTTTAGCTCTTAGGTTATGTCACTGTAGAGATGTTGCACATGAAAGACTTGTGTTTATCTGACAAATTTATCATAGGAAACAATAGAGGAAATAGGATATTTATCCTTTGTAGGTTACTTTGGATTGACCGACTGGCCATGTGTATATGCGATTGCAAGTGTTGTGATGATAGTCTTGCAAGTACACAGGTAATTTTCTGGGCCTTTATGAGTGTCTTTGATGATGCAAGGGTTGTGAGGTGTTGATTAGAAGTTCTAATGTGTTTTTGTTGGGTGAGTCAGCCTAGGGATTTGTCACAGGGTTGGTGAGTAGTGTATAATCAATGGCTTCAGTAATGATTGAGGCTGGATAGGGTTGAAATTTGAGTGTCTAGGTTGTGTTATAGTGTATCAAAAGGAAAGTGATTTTCATAAAAAATAACATTTCTTGATATAAAGGTTTCTCGATTTGTTAAGTCAAATAGAATAAAACCTTTTGTAGCTAGTGGAAAACCAATGAAAATGCATTTTCTAGCCCTGCAATCGAGTTTGGTTCTCTAACTTTTCAAAGACGAAGGAAAACATAGAGAGCCAAAGACTTTAATGTTAGAGAAATCAGGTTTTGACAAATGTAATGATTCGAATGATGTTTTGAGATTTAAAACCTTTGAAGGAGTTCTATTAATAAGATATGTAGTATGCATGATAGCATAAGACCATAACTTTTTAGGTAAGTTGGCTTGAAATAATAAAGCTCTAGGTGAATTGACTGATTCGAGTTTATTCTTGGTGAGGAGACTTATTGTCATGCTCCTTTTCCAAGTGTAAAAATTCTTTTCATCAAGTAGATTTGTGATAAATTGCAAAAATGTAGTTTCATTCAGACCAAGATAATAGCGATTGTATGGATCTTGCATGTCAGTGATTGTGTATATAGAGACACCATTGTTGGTGTTTGGAGCAGCCATGGATGTGAAAAATAAGAACAGAGAGGAAAAGAAGCAAAGAGAGCGTAGTGGAAACGTCAAACTGATACCATAACAACATTATGAAACTGAAAACTTGAGTGTTATTGATTGGGAATGGGTTGTTTATATACAAGAGGGATAGATGATACATACTGTATGAATGATAGTTAAGGAAAAAGGAAGAGTATAACTAGAGTACAACTGTAAGGCAACTAACTATATATTAATAAAACTAAGACATCATACATTATTAATTAAAACTAATTCATTCTTGGTTATCATATGCTGCCACGTTCTCTGCCATGAATGGTGTTCTCTACAACTGTGGGTTCCAACTACATCCGTGACCCATCAATATGGTCACTGCCAAGCACCACCTTAAACCCGTAGCCACCATTTTCTTTATCGCGTCAGTGTAGCCTTGCCTTTATCGTGACTGCCACACCTCGAAACTACCTTAGACACCACCAAGTGCCTTGAGCCACCAGACGGGTTAAAGCGTTGACCAGGAGGAGATGGAGAAATGGGGGGGTGGCACGGTTGTGGGGAAGGCAGTGATCGTAAGGAAAGAAGAAATGGGTGGCAACCTAAGAAGCACGAATATTCCAAAAACCTTACCGCATCCGTATTGGACACTTTAGCAACACTGACATTTTGACGACACTCGGACACCCATGTTCAAATTCATTTATGTAATGGCTGACTTTTAATAACAACTGATGCAACTTACAATTGAAGGTATATTAATAAGCACCTCATCAAAGCATAAATGACTAAGCTTTTCATTAGCAATCTCTTCACAATGCACAGTTGCAACCATTACCTGTTAAATAAAATGCCAAATCAATAAGACCAAATCAATATCATATCCAAAAAATAAGCCAATAGCAAACTACATCCACCACTGTTTCGCCAGGGCAAAATGGCGGCACCGCCTCTCGTCACAACTCTCCGCTTCATGCGCATCCTTCGACAAGACCCTACTTTTTAACACGCAGTAGATCTGGAAGCATGGTGATGACCTCCACGCCGACACCTCCCTCACCAGATTCGACAGCCTGAAAGTCCAACACGCTGATCAAAGCTTCCTCTTCTTTGGCGACAGTGATTCAACATCGAGCTCTCCTCCACTGCTAAGCTCAATCATCTCTTCCTATGCTAACAAGATTGTGAAACTGAAAACTTGAGTGTTATTGATTAGGAATGGGTTGTTTATATACAAGAGGGATAGACGATACATGTTGTATCAATGATGGTTAAGGGAAAAGGAAGAGTATAGCTAGAGCATTCTTTATCTCTCAATCTCAAGAGCCCCTGATATGCCACTGAACATGACGACAAACTCCATTTTTATTATGAAAACATTTTTTATTATTTTTTATGGATAAAAAATTGTGTCAATTTTTTTATTCTTGTAATTCTTTTGGTCAGTTCTTGGTTATGGGGTATTTTTTAGCTATAAGAATGTTTAGATTTGATTTTTCTCATCATAGCATGTTATTTTTATGTTTTATTATACAATTTACCCTAATTGCATCGTGTCCTATATTTTGTAAAAATCATCGTGTCCCTGTATCCGTGTCGTGTTGTATCCATATCATGTATCATATCAGTGCTTCCTTGGTGGCGGCCAGAGAGGTTCCAAGGAAGGGTGGATGGCTAGTAGAGTGAGGTGAGAGAAAGAATAAAAGGATAGAATGGACAAATCATCTGTGAAAATATTGTTTATAAATGGTAAAATATAAATACATATTTTAATTATAACTTATATATCTACCATTGGATTCAAATTTTAATGGATGAGATTTAGTCATCGTATGGTTCCAAACTCATCTTGCCTCACCTAAAAACTCGCCTAACAACATTACACAACTTTTGGTTTTCAGTTTTTCACTATTCAAATTTTGCGAAGGAATTTGTCATTCACCTTTCTTCCCATCTCTCTTGTAATAGCAGTTGAGAAGACAAAGTCAAAGAGAGAATCTGCAAAACAGAGAGACACCAAAGCAACATCATCAAAAAGATCAAACTTTTTCTCTGTCTTTTTCTTTTGTTCTTCACTCTAATCCAACTTCACCTTTCACCTTCATTTCCCATCTTTTGCTTTGATTCGCACCTTCATTTCCCATCTTTTGCTTTGATTCGCGAGACATCATGGAAGGTGATGGTGATTGCCATGCCACCCAACTCATTAATGACAATGGTGGATTCAACATTTTCGACCTTGACAGCTTTACTAGGATCGTCAACCTCGCCCCCTGCGGTATTTCCTATCCCATCATTACCATCATGGGTCCTCAAAGCAACAGAGACAACTATATTCATTGGGTTCAACCACTCAAAATAATAACCTTACATTCAATATTGACGGAATAGCAATATTAATAACTGACTTCCTCCTTCTATTCAGAATGCTTGTTAGTTCGATCTCTTTATGAAAACAAGAAATTGATAATCAACCTTCCTTTGCTTATTCCAACCTCTTTTTGGTACAATGAAAGAGGGGGCCAAGGGCTAATGACAGGAAAAAAACTACATCAGACAAAACTACATCGGCATGCCATGAGGAGTACAAGCTTTTATTGCACCAGTCCCTAAGAAAAATAGCACCGGTTTCATCATGAAGGCTTACATTTATAACTAGAAAGTTAAAGTAATTAATATATATATATATATATATATATATATATTCTTTCTTATGATAAAATTCTAACCTTACTTATTTTATTTAGTGCATGTTTGGGAATGATTAATTGTTTTCTAAACATTTTATTTAAGTATAGTTTGATAAATATAGAGAAAATTGATTTTAATCTTTAGTTTTCATACTTATACTTAAAAAGTATTTTAATTATTAGCAAAGGTTAATTATTCAAACTTACTAGAGATCAACCTCGTGCGTTGCACGAATTTGTTTATATTTTTGAAATTATTTTAATGAGAATGCTTACAAAGAAAAGTATGAAAATGAAAATTATATGTGAACATCGATAAAATATTTTGAGAATTATTTTATTTATAGAATAAAAAATTATAGAGGGAGTTTAATGACTACTTTACTGCACCCATAAAAATCAGTGGCTAGTCTTGATTTTGGAGTCTATTTGGATATTTACATCTTCATAACTATGGGATGATCTTGATATAATTTTCTTACCGATCTTGGCTTTCTTCTTGCATGAAGATATCATGGGTCTTTCACAGGCAATTTGTGTTGCATTGTCATATCAATGTGGAATGCATTCATATCAATATAATTATTTAATTCTCTTGAATTGATAATAATTAAATCAATATTTTGTAATATACAAACTGAGTAAGACCATCAATTGCATATGTTTGGTATTACCAATTTGAGATATCAATATTAATAATAAAATTATTCCGATTGATCATTTTATTTGTCATGTAAGTATAATTATATTTAACAAAATTTCAATGTAAACTTGTGGCAAAAGTTCCAAAATTACATGTAGATGTGAGATATATTAAAATATAATAAAGTCTAGATTGTACATTATATATATCAAAACCTATAAACTATAGACCTATTATATTACAAATTTATGACTTATTATCACTTGTTCTATTGATATTAAAGCAAATTAAGAATTACAAATTTTAATTAAAAGACAAAAGATTCACCCTATTTTTATATTTTAACATAACTTACTTGATTGCAAATTTTAATAGAATTTACTTGATAACAATTATAAAAATTATAAAAAACTCTTGATAACAGAATTTACAAGCACTTCTTAATAACAATTATAAAAACTCTCAATCATTTTGCTGAGGATATGCTATTGACAATACAATATATAATTGTATATGACAAAATATATGTATTGACAAATATAATTCTCATAATTTAATGATAGTCTTGACTTATATTTATTATTAATAATAATAACATACTGTTATCAAAAATTATTTTCTTCTTCTTCTTAAAGAAAAATTCAATTTGACTAATTTATTATCAAAATTATTTTTTGAATAAGAACTATTGTGCAAATATTACTTCACGTAATTATTTTTCTTTTAATTATATAATTTTCTTGGTGCCTAAAAAGTAACTTTGTTCCATTTGCATATTTCTAATATGTAATTTATGCTCTTAAGGAGCATACTAATTAACATTTTTTCCCTTTCATAGCAGATGAGCCAAACTATTTGTAGAATTCTAGCTTTTTAATCAATAGTGATACATGTAATTATTTTTATTGTTATTATTTATTATATAACACCCTAGGCATAAAAAGTAGCCATATTTCGTTGCATATTTTTAATGAGAAATTTATGCTCTTAAAGAAAAGGATAATTGACATTTTTTTTTTCTGGTGCAAGCAATAACCTAGAAATTCAATCAAATTTATCAAAGTATTGTAAATTGTAGTACATAAGCTCTTGTTCAATATATCATCAATTGCTTTATCAATCATATCCTAAGACTTAACAATGTTTTGTTGCCAGACCTTCAACTATATAGAATATGTAATAATTAATTTAATTAAAAATATCATTTAAATGAGTACATGATGTTATTTCTAAACTTTATATAGAAGTATTTTAAAACTCTTGAATTTTTTTAATATAAAAAAATGTGTCTTCAATGTTTTCATCTTTTGGAAGCACATATAGACAAAGCAAATATGTTTTTAAAATTTGAGAATTAAAATTACTTTAAAAATAAAAAAGAAATTAAATTCTTAAACAAAACTTTTTAGTTTTTCTCTAACAATTAGTGATGGAAAATATGTAACTATTTTAATTCAAAACAATAATTATTTATTTAATTTTTGAGATTTCATTTATTTTTCTGGTAATTATATTAATATATAATAATATGTAATTATTTTTTTTTTACTATGTTTTGTATAAATAAGCATGTTTGAGGAAAAATTTGTTGAGTAGCACAATCATTACTAATTAAATTAAGAAACTGTAAAGTTTTTATGAAAAACCATAGCAACAAAAGTAAATTTAATTTAAGTGGAAAAATATTAGAAATAATTTTTAAATATTTATGGTCATATTAAATAATAAATATTAAAATAAAATACTAACTAATAAATAAATAATGTGCTACATATAATTTACAAAATCATCAGTAAAAATATATTATTTGTTTGATTTAAAAATAATTTTAGTTTTTCATTTTAAAAAATTCTAAGATGGTTAATGTATTTATGATACACCGCATTAAAGTAATAATTTATAATTTGACTTTTAAAATTAATATTAACTAATAAAAGATTAATATCTTATATGAAACTAAATAAAATATATTACATGAATTTTTTAAAAAGATGTATAGTCAATTCCATTAAACTTGGCCATGCATTAAATATTTTAAAGTTAAAAAAGTTTGATTTAAAAATAAAATAAAATAAACTTTTAAAATGATAACAAGATTAATTCTCAAAATTGATATTACGAGAATTATGTCATCATGAGTTAAAGTTCGATGTAATTATTGAAGTTCTAATCTAACTGTTTCAAAAATAAAGATTAATCAATACTCATATAGTTACAAATTATTAAAAATTACAATATGCATTAACTACAAATTAAATTATTATTTATGATAGTTATAAATTAAAATGAATGTTTATTATAAAATGTAGTAATTCATATAATAATTGCAAGTTAGTGTGAGCAATGAAAGCAAATGTAGTGAATTCTACTATTTACACTTTAGCTTTTAAAATTAATATATGAAACTAGATAAAATATTGGATCAAATTTACTTTTTTAAAGAAGTTATGGTAACTTCCTTTAAACTTGGGCATTTAAAAAAATTGATTTAAAAATCAAATCAAATCAAATCTATAATCTACAATCTATAATATTAATATTTGAGACTCATTATATAGAAAGTTTTCTATGTATCATTAATAGAGAAAATTAGGTCTCATTATTTTTATAACCTTAATAATTAAAGTAAATGTTTAAATTTAATTTACCTTTTAATTATTATTTTATTTTTTTCAATCATACTTTTATATCTTTATTCCATTAACACAATAAAAATACTCTATAAAATATTTCATTCAAAATCATTTAATATGAATATAATTAAAAATAATATAAACAAAATCATAATTGAAAATACTGTTATATCATTAAAATTTTATATATATAATTATTATAGTATTAATTAATAATAACAAAACTATTATAATTATGTTATGAAGAAAAAAGACTATTATACTTAACGATAATTTTATTGATCATGTGTTACTATTATATAATTATTTAAAAAGCTATTATAATAAATTTTTGATGTTGATGAACTAAAACTACAAGCCACATATGATGTCAAAAAATTATATAAATTAGGATTTTTTTTTTACTAATTTATAATGCATAATCTATCTATAATAATACTAATATTTAATACTTATTACATGGAAAGTTTTTCATGTGTTATCCATAGAGAAAATTATGCCCCACCATTTTTATAATCTTAGTATTTTGAAAAAATTTAATTTAATTTTTTTTCTAATTAGATCTTCATATCTTTCTTCCATTAATACAGTAAAAATACTCTATAAAAAAACCTCAATCAAAATTATTTAAGATGAAAATAATAACAAATAATATAAACAAAATGATAATTTAATGTATTATTATATCATTGAAATTTTATATGTATAATTATTATAGTATTAATTAATGATAACAAAACTATTATAATTATGTTACCACCAAAAACTATTATAATTAATAACAATCTTATTGACCATATATAACTATTATATAATTATATGAAAGCTATTATAATATTTTTTTTAAGTTGATAATGAACTAAAATTACAAGCCATATGTAATGTTAAAAAAAATACATAAATTATGATTATTTATGAGTTTTTTTACTAATTATAATACATTAACTATAACATATGTTTTAAAATTCATATTTTAATATACTAAATTGATGCACAAGGAAATGAGATATAATTAGAATCACATAAATTAAATTTATTCATTATTTTTTATTAACTAGAAAATATATTTTTATGTTTTTATAAATTAAATATTTTAATTTATTAAAAAGACGTAAAATGACTAGGGATGACAAAACAAATACTAAATCAAGTACCCGCGTGATTATCCACAACAAGGATTGGTTTAGTCTTCATAGGGATGCAGTGAAGTCCCTGTTTATTAAACGGGACAGAGACAGGGAATAAGGTTCCCGCCTTATAGATACTGGCCAATTTGTCATTTATATATATTATTTAAATATCTGCTTCATCATTTTTATTAATTATTTTTATTGGATTTACATTATGCATATATTTTTGTTTTTAATTTGGATTATGTTACGTTAGTAATATTTATTATTAAGGACATTTATATTTCGAATTTCAAAGTATTTTATAAACTTTTCTCTTCTTAGAATTTTTTTAAACCCGCAAATAACCATAGGGATTCAAATTCCTAAGAGAAATGGGGACTCGTGACAAGGATGAGGATGTGAATGAGAGGCAAAATTCTAAACGAAGACAGGGCAATGGCATGTCTCATTGCTAATTGATACTCATTGTCATCCCTATATAAGGCTCATAATATAGTAAAATTGTCCACTTATTCTCTTTCATTATTTAACAATTTTAACTTTCGAAACGTGTAAAATTCTCATGAAATAGGCTATTTATTATTAGTTATAGATTATTTATCGAGATTTTTTAACCTTATACACATGGGGTTTAAAATAAAATATAAAATAGAACGAGACATCTATATTTTATTTATTTAATTAATTATTTTTCTATTAACTTATTTTCAAATGAAATTTATATACACAATTTTCTATAAGATATATTTACATAAATTATAATTTATTTTCAATAATGGTTAATAAATTATTTTTTATTATCATCTCATGCATCACACGGGTTAAACGACTAGTTAGTTTAATAGATTAATTCTCAAAATTTAAATTACAAAAAATTATGTTGCCATGAATTAAAATTCAATGCAATTATTGAAGTTTTTATCTAACTATTTCAAAAATATATTAATGAATGCTCAAATAGTTGTAAATTATTAGACATTAGAATAAATTTTCACTACAAGTTATATTATAGTTTATGATAGTTATAAATTAAAATGAATTTTAATAATAAAATATAATAAATCATATAATAATTGAAAGTTATGCAGTGAATTTTACTATATATACAGACACTTTAACTTTTAAAATCAATATATGAAACTAAATAAAATATTGCATTAAATTTATTTTTTTTAAGATGTTATAGTCATCCCCTTTAAACTTGGCGATTTAAAAAAATAATTTAAGAATAAAATCAAATTAATTTTTAAAATGTTAAATAGATTAATTCTCAAAATTAAAATTACAAAAAATTGTGTATCCATGCGTTAAATAGTTATATGAAAAGACAGGTTTAAGAACTATTTGCATTTTTTAAGAACTCGGAGGAAAAACTTATGAAAACAGTATAGCATGATAACAAGCTAATTATTGGAGGACTAATTCAAGAGATTATTCTTATGAGAATAAATCCCACAGTTACAGACCATGTTTTCATTATTTACTTTTTTCTGACTTTTTTTGGCTTATTAATATATTTCTTTGTAGTTGAAATGAAACTAAAGATGTCTATTTGAACCTTCACATACATAAAGCAGATTCTATTAAATATTTTTATGCTAAGATTAAAATGAAATATTTATTAAATATTGGTAAATTACTGATTAGAAGACCGCAGATACGGGCACGTTGAGAGATAGAAGGCACTCAAGAAACCGAAAGTGCAGCTACATAATTATGAATGGCAAATTTTTTTTTATAACGTAAGAATTATAATTTATACCTATCGTGACGAGTGTCAACAACCCAGAGCAACTTGATCGCTATCTCTGTTCCGCGACACATTCTAATTCATCAAGGGTGCCTCTTCTAATGTTAAAAGAAAACAAATACATAATCATCTTGCATCTACATCTTGCAAGAAACATCTCAGTTCCATTCAGATTAAAAGTATCACATCTGACAAGAACTAATAGTTACAACCCAGCAACTGCAGTTACAGCTTCTCCAAAGCCACAAATAGGAATTATCTTTCCATATGCTGCTGAGAGGGATGACATATGATGCATTATGCAAGCAAAAGCCACATGCATTACTGTCTCATCCTAAGATATGGATTTGTTAAACGAAGTGCCAAAAATCAAGCGAATATTCCATCATACCAGCAAACATGGTCTGTGAAGAGACCCATCTTAAACGCCTTATCTAGAGGCCCATTCCTGTTTCCTCCCAGAAGAAAGCTTCTAATCCAATCCAGAACAAGTGTGGTTACGTTGTGGTTATTGCAAATTTCTTGGGTGGTAAGATAAATTGACATGAACTCTGGCACAGGAAAATTTGTATTGGAGAGTTGTCAGCACAGTCACAAGTTCGATTCATGTAAATTAACATTCTATTAAATAAATGGAATAGTAGCTAAGAACTTACTTTTCAATCCTATGATTGTTTCTTCTTGCATAGATTGCGTAATTTAGAAACTGTTAGATCTGGACCTCCAAACCCATCCATTGTAGCATTTGCCAGTGGGAACTCAGCTCTAGATGTCAAGCTGCAGGAAACAATCAATTAAGCCTGCATCAATACTGAAAAAAGAACAAGGACATTACAATGATGTTAAGGCACGTTGAGTGAGATCATGCAATAGTAGTGTGATTGTGCAAAACCCATATATCACACGTTCATTGAATTCCCAATAATAAAAGCAGTCACCTGCTCCTTAAAACAACACATGGCATGCCCACCCGATTAGCTCCAGCGACTCCAGATTGGCTTCCTGCAACAAGGACACAGTTGCAGACAGGTAACCCTGCATATTCAGCTCCTGCGCGCAGAGCAGCCACAATCTTATCTAGACTGGACAGATGATCAACAAATTAAATGACAATCGACCATGCCATTAGTATTTGACAATGTAACTAACCCAAATCAATCATTAATTTGACAATTGATAAGCAACCGAATGCTAATATATGTTCATGAGCTCATTTTCTGGTGGGGTTAAAAAAGATACTGTTTCAATATACCTAAACAAACCCATCAAAGTTTGAGAAACTTACTTTTAATAGTCATTCAAAAATTCTTGGATTGAATGAAAAATCCAAGATGAAGGGGAGATCAAACATAGAACAGAGCATGATGATTGCATAAATCTGAAGTAAATGATAATAGAAACTAGTATCTTTATTTGACTGAATATGAGAAACTCAGAAGCAAGCCCCTGTTACAGCTGACTAGAATGCAGGAAAGAAAACTATGAATAGAACAATGAGAATAAGATGGTGATCATCAAGGTCTTGGCCCTCCTAATGGCCTAGGCCGCCTGTCACTTTAGAATGACGATTGATGCCTTCCATACCTCAACCAATAAAACCTTATGCATTTCCTGGAATCCTTCCTTCCACTCACCTGTTGTCATCTCAGACCCCTGCAGGCCACTAGATTGTGGGTATTGTGCCCCATTTGCTCCCTCCTAATCCTTCTAATATATATGCATTAGTTAAGGGCCTATCAAGTATCAACTATCAAATCACTTTCCATCCGTTACTTCTAAGGTATTCCTTCATATTTGCAGTTCCATGGTCTAAAGTTACTTGCCAATGTTACTTGCACCAATAATCTTAGGGCATTATCATCTCATGCAACACAACAAGGCATATAATTCATCTAATTATAGGAAGGAATGACTATTTTTCTTCTTCATTTAAATTTTTTTGGTGCCAATACTGCCCTGTTTTGGATTTTTAATATAAAAATAAGTTCTATTAGACAAAAAATAACATATTTTGTCTACAAATTGCATTCCCATAGGTCTTTAATGTTGGCTTTGATTTAAATAACCTAGGCAAGTTAGGTCTGGAACAATTAGAACCAAACCCAAACTGCATTGTGAAACAAATTCTAGAACATAAAATTTAAAAATGAATGAATTACCAAAGCCTACAACTAGAGAAATCAAAAGTAGTGAACATAGAAATGAGGTAAGTATTTTTTTTAATAATACACAACCAGATAATTAAGTTGGATAATTATTTCTTCTAACTTTTTTGCCTAATTGCTAAATGAATCTTCTGTGTTTTATATTATTGATGTCACATCTAACAGATAAGACCTTATTTTGACTTTATGAATTTCAATGTAGCTACATGCTAATAGAAAAGGCTATCTCTTGTAGAAATCTTTTGCAAGAGTTCAGAAGATGTAATAAATTCATTCAGAATTTTGCATAAAATGAGCATGCACCTTACCCTTATCTGTAAGCCTAGGTTTTAGGAGACTAGGAACCTTAGGGTACCGTATAGATGGAGAATAAAGGAGGGAAAATCTTCCAATTTGGGAGTTATATAAAACAAAGGGAAGAAAATGAAAAATTTTGATGTAATCCTCCAAAACTCTGCCATATAAATTTTCAAACTTCTAAATTTGAAACTTCCAAATATGGAAGGAAAATCATTATTTAAACCCCAATTTTCTCCCCATCCTTTTTCTTCAGTTTTCCCTTGATTCCTTCCCATTCCCCTACAAAAATTGCATTTGTGAACCCAGTACCTTCAACAACTATGAAGCAAAGTCCTACTCCTATAGATTTCAAGTTTCTCTTTCCTAAGACCAAGTATAGATCCCTAACTAAAAGTGTCCACAAAAGATAAAATAAAATAAAATAAAGAAGGGACCAAGATAATTTATTTTATGTTTTGCAAGGACTAGCGGAGACAAATTAACTAACCTTTCAGATGAGCTGGTATCAATCTCAACACTCAACTTTAGCATGGATGCTACCTCCTCTGCTAACCTTTGTTTCTCAGCAGAAACTAGCCAAAAAAGGCACCTGAGAAACAATGTTGTGCAGTAAAAAGACATGCATGAGATAATGAACTACATACCTGCTCTTTTCACTTCCTTGGCAAGCTCTTCATCCACACCAGAAGCAATCACCTTTCCTGAGACTAATTGGCCATATAAACTTTGCTCAACCTCCTTATTCCCCACAATGATTACCTTTATGCTTCGGTCATTACCAAGCTTTTCCATCACAGCCCTTACGTTTTAATAAGCACAAGGCAATAAGGAAGGAAATATTAGTTTGCTCACATTTTTGTCGAGAAAACAACAAAAGAAAAGGTGGAGGCTAAACAAGCAAAGAGCAACCATCAAATAGATTGTGAACCTCAGGGCCCCTCAATAATAGAAGTTTTATGGAGCTAAAAGAATATACATTATATTGAAGTAGAGTGCTATTCACATCTGCACTAGCAATCAAATACAATGCATCTTCACAAAACTTACTTCAATCTGCAAATAAAGAATATTTTCTGTAATTCCAAAAGCCAAAAAAAAGTGAAATAAGCAAGAGAAAAGAATGGGATATCTAGATTTACAGGATAGACAAGAAGACTGTGATTGAATTGGTCGGGTATGGCTTCGACTATTTGTCATGCCCACCAATTAGTCAACCATAGACATGTTTAGTTAAAGGTCCTAGACTCGCAGTAGATATACCAAATTATCACTATGGAAAGGTGTACTAATTATGTGGCTTAAGCCATATCCATATGTATACCCATCATACTTCCACTAAAGAATTCCACAAATAAGGCCACTTTTCATGACTCAAAAGCATCCTATTAAACCTATAATGCACATATTATCAATCAGATGCTCCAAGTTTGTTTCAACTTTCAAATAATAAACCCCAGGCAAACCCATCCTCATCCCTTCCACCACCTAAAGGAAGTTTATGAGTGATTGAGAATATCTCAAGCTAATGTACACTAGCACCATTATAAGGCTTTGGAACTAACTAGAAGTACCTCGCAATATTATCACCACTTTTACTGTAGGCAGTTAATATAATAACTGGAATTCCTTCATTATATGCATCATCAATGAACCTGCCATAGACAATTACCCTATGTTAAGGAAAACAAACAAAAGTTCCCGAATTATTCAAAGTTCCTAAATTTATGAAGTACATGGGAAACATTTAAGTTTTGAATCTTTGAGAGAAGTAAAACAAGCAACTGGAAAACAATTCAATATTAAGAGGCAAAAATAACAAGGAAGAGCAACCAAAGGTTTACCATGGTCCTTGAAATTGTATATATCCTTTACTTTAGTCCTAAAATTTAAAAATTATCAATTTAGTCTTTGCAGTTGCAAAAAGTGATTTTAGTCCATATAGTAATGTTTACAAAGAGTAACTTTAATCACAAAAAAAAAAACTCATTTGAATCACATTTTGCAACTTTAGAGAGTAAATTGTTAATTTCTTAATTTTAAGGACTAAGGTGAAGCATGGATACAATTTCAAGAACTAAAATGAACCTAGAACTTCCCAATGAAATCCTTCTAATAATGAATGGAAAACCAACTACCAACTACCAACTGTAAATCTCATGAAGAAAGTGAACATAAGATGTACACACCTAAGGATTTGCACAAGCAGCCTTACCTCCTAGTGGAAACACATCAATTCTGTTGAAAACCAAATTTACTCCTAATTAGTTGAACGAAAAAAATTAAATTCTAAAGGGGAAATTCCTTAAAAAACTACACTCATGGGCCTAGAACAAATCTCTCAACTAACAAATAATCTATATTAATATTTAAATTGCCAGAAAGAAAGGCCATGGCAAAGAGAAATGTGGTGAAAAACCAGAAGTGTCTGATAAATAATGACATGTCTCGTATTTTTTAAATAAAAGTAAAGTTGTATTAAGATGACGAGAAAAAGAATACCAAATGATAAGAGAACAAGAGATCCTCTATACAATGAAAACAAAAGAAAAAAATCATCAATGAAGTAAAGATTTCTGGTATCTCAGCATATCTAAGAGATAGAGGGAAATCCCCATACAAAGATTATGTGCTTTACACCATTTAGAATGAATAACTATAATAACTCAATAGAGAATGCCTTCTTATTTAATGTACATATTGCTCTCCTTAACTCTAAGGCAAAAATATTGCTCCCATTGAAAGATAGCTCTTCATACGGAAAAACACATATCTAAGACACACAAACATGCATAACCCATCATCTGAGAATGTGAGGTAACTTACTGTTCAACTCCGGGTCGTAAAGGTAGATTTTTTGACATCACAAACTCTTCCATTGCCTTTTCCTGCCAATACATTGAAAAGTTAATAGGAATAGGATGCTCTACAAGTTCTCAACACCTTGAATACAAGTAAATCAGAAAATCATTTCACCATTTGGGGAGGGATTTTAAGCTTACTAGGCTATACAATAACAATTCAATCCTTAGGAACTCAATATCAAGAAAGAACTCTATTCACATTAATAAATAACAATGTCATTTCAATTAATGCAGAATCACTGTAAAATTCAAAGGTAATATATTTTGCCAAAAAATTTGATTTCCCGCCCTCCAAGTGGAATTCTTTTCCCAGCTATATTTTGTGTATTTTTGTATTATAAATTATAAATGAGGGCTGGAATCAGGAGTCAGGACAGTTGAATCACGATTCCTGAAGATTATTTGTTCTTCATCAAACAACATCCTCATTCTACCAAACTTAAACTCTTGAAGTACATCAAGTATTAGCTGTATACCATTCATCATGATCAAGTGTAAGTGCAATACCTTTTCCTGCAAAACACTTTTTGTGAACACTCCCTTCTCATTTGTGGGTAACGCAGTCGGCCACCCAATCTGCATTAGATACAGATAATGACGGCAGAATATAGCATAACTAATGTTTGTAATGAAGAAAATTACAGAAAGTTACCAATAAGCTCACTTTTTTCTTTGAAAAACAGTTCCTAATGCAGACAGAAGATAAACAACTTACTCTATTAAAATACAGAATTACCATCTTTTCTTCATCTCCTGCACTTCTCCTGGAAAGAATGTAGAACATAGATTTCAAGCATTTCAGGCAACATAGGTTTACACACATTGATTTGCAGCACACAAGGGTCAAGACATTCCAACATTTAATGGCCAAAAGAAGTTTAATTGAGTGGAAATCCAATTCCTTTGCATCGAGAATTGCCGTTTCCATTAGAATACAAAACCCACCACAGGTGCATACATGAATAAGCAAGAGAAAACAAATAGAATTTAGTTTTGATACATTGGGCAATATAAAAATAATTATACATTGTTATTCAATCAAATTTTTCTATTTGCATGAATTTTCAAATAGTGAGTGTGAAAGTCAATTACATTTGCTGATAATACATGATTACATAACTACGTAGAAATTTTTTACACTACCAGTTCATTAAAATTTTATTTTATCTAATCCAATAAATAAGTGGACTGTTAAGCCCCGTACCTTACCAAAAAAATAATCCAACAAATAAACGAAAAACGAACACACCTTAAAAGGTCTGCATAGATAGGTTCAGTCCAATTTGCACAATCAAGCCCAAGCTTTTCAAATGCTGCACGCCACAAGATTTTCACAACCACGTTAATCACAATTACACTCACCAGCTAAAAATCAACCCAAACCCCAAACACATACACATACAACTATGCAAAGCGCGATTTCTCTTACCTTTATTGAATGCTAGTCGATTGCCAACACGGTATGCATCCATAAGAACCCTAACACAACAACAAACCAAAAAATAAACAATCAAGTAGTAGAATAGCAAAACGAGATTGAATGCGACAAGCATATAAAGCATAATGAAGAAAGTGAAATGGAGGAGCAAAGTGAAGCGAAGAGAAGAAGAATCACCCGTCGACTTCGAGAAGAACAGCGAGGTCGTCTTGAGCCGAGTTTTGAGATTGTTGGCTGGACAAGGCAGGGAAACGAGCGAAGCGCGAAGGTTTTGAAGTGAAAGTGGGAAGTGGAGGAGGAAGACGAAGAGTTGAGGAGAATCGATGGGAGTAGGATGAGGGAAGGGAGCACCTGTTGTAGCTGAATGTGCATGGAAGGCGCAGAGCGTGTGTTTGCAGAATTGGACTCACCACTGTTGCTTCCATGGCGGTTGCTGCACGCGACGGCTTCGGGTTGAGTTGTTCTTTTTTCTTTTTTAATTTTTTTTTCTTGTTGCCGGACCAGATTCAAGCCTAATTATTTACAGTCCGATATTTTTCAAGCCGTGGATATCCAGAACCAATATGGGCGATAAATTTGTCCATGTTTTGCAGCCAGTTGTTGGTTATTACCTAGTTATTCAATTCAGAAACAGCACTCTCAATTTTCTTTTAATGGGTGTTGGTTTAGCTATTATAGCAAGAAGGAAATTTCCTCTTAATGGGTGTTAGTTTAGCTATTAAGTCTCCAGTATCAAGCATGAACCCATTTTACATGCAAAATCCAAACATTTTTCAATAAATTGTTGTTTTTTTTAAAAGAATGGGTATCATAAAATGGGTTCAGGATTTATGACGTAGGTGGAGAAATCAATCCTCTTATACTGAAATTTTATATGATATTATTATATATTATTTTTTTATATTACATGTCATATTTGAATCTGACCATTTAAATTAATGATAAGAGATTACATTGAACAAATTCATTAAAGTTTTAATATACAAGGATTCATTTGGTGGACGGAACAGTTTGACCCGAATTTTTGAAGAAATAAATGGTAATGGATTGAAATACAGTGATAAAATTCACAAGATGCCAATAGCATCACATCATTTTAATATTTACCTTATGAGGAAAACTTTGTTCTATTTTCAACGGCAAATATATCATATAAGTTTTGGTATAACTTTGATGTGTGTCGCTAAGGAAAAATCTCTCCATCAATTAGTTATATATTATTGCACATCTGATTTTAAAATTATTATTATAATAACTAAATAATTATATTATTATTAAGATGTGATTGAATAAGTGAATAAAAATATTTAATTATTAACATTAGGATTAAATATCACAAGTATTTTATTTTATTGTGATTCATTTTTCAAGGCATTTTGTGTGCAGTTTTCTAAGAATTTAATTTCTATATAATAATGATATAAATTTTTTTTATAATATCATCTAATTATGTATTATTATATCAATAAAAATAATTAAATTTTATACTCATTATTTAATAAATTATACAAATAAAATGAGTTAATTAGATGAAAATATAAAAAAAATTTCATTGCACAGAAGTTAAACTATTTTTCTGACAATATTCCTTTAAGAGAAATGATATTTTGACACCTAAAAAGTAGGTGTCTGTTCAGACACCCACTTTATAACCATTAGATGTGATGGTGGTCCCCACATATTCTTAACATTCATCACATCCAATGATTATAAAGTGGGTGTCTATTTCAGACACCCACTTATTGGTGTCAAATTAGCATTGCTCTTCCTTTAAATAATTCCAACATTGCTTGCAGCTGTAAGGAAACGTCATCGTTTCATTCCAGTTCCAGTAAACCTCCTAAACCCAGAGAGCAGAAAGGCTGGCGTTCCAAGTTCTAACAGAGCGGTCTCTCTATTGCTGGCTCTCTCCACAAAGGTACTACCACACACCGAATTTCCCCCTTGTTCTCTCTTCTTTCTTTTTTTTTTTTTAAACTAAGATTTCAAAGTAACTTCATGATAGGGGGCTTGTTTACAAATCGGAATTCATGAAATCACTTTGGAGCTCCTTTTCCTTGTAAGTTATGACTGTGTGATTTCGATGCAGCGAAAATGGCAAGAGGTGGCTTGATATGGGCTAGGGCTGGGGATTTGGCTAACAACAAAGGACGAGTTCTGTCACTGTACCGTCACATACTGCGAAGCCTGAATTCCCCAAAGTTGCCGCTGAGCTTCGCCGCAAGACTGGCGAAGAAAGCGGAGGTGCGTGCAATGTTCTGGGTGGGTTCTGATGAGCGGTCCTTGCACAACATCGCTGACCTCATCGATGCCGCCGAGTACTCTCTCTCTTTTCTCAAGAAAGGCGAGCTTCCTCCTCGCTACATCACCTGATGGCTCAACCCGCTTGGTCCCGTCACTTCTTTGCAAATTAAATTATTACAGTATGTGAGCGTCTTATGTATATGTATTTTGCAAAGTAGATGGAAATTAAAAGGGTATATTGCTCATGTGATTGTAAATTAAGGATGGAAATTACCATAGCATAAGTAAGGCATGGCTTAGAATTCTAGGCTGGTGGTCGAGTTTGAGGACTAGTTATTCTGACTGCTTATTGCAAATTTGACTCAGTCTAGAAAAACCAAGTTAGATTAAACTTTTCTTCTTTGGGATTGGGGTGTTAGAGCATTTACCCCCCCAGAGCTGTCTTTGGTTCCGACTATTAGAACATTTATCCTGCGAGTTCCTGTTTAACACTAACTCATGGAATGTGCACCCAAAAAAGAAAAAAAAAAAAGGAAAGAAAATCGCTCATGGGAAGCAAATATAGTAAAGAGCAGCCTAGTGGATGAAGCTTTCTCCTGATAGAGTATAGGAAAGATAGATGTACACAATCTTGTCCGTGCAAATAGAAAGGTTTAAGGTTTATTCTAATATTTGAAACCATGACCTTCAACTCCCAAAGCAACAGTTTTATGGTTGGCAAGCAATTACTGTGTTAAGAACAAGATGAACAGAAATGAAATAATACTAGTGGAAGAAGGATATTTGACAGTTTATAAGCCTGATGATGAGAACTCTTCGAAAACTAAGCCGTGCATTTGGGAATGGGGATGATTTCATGTAATAATTTCTTCCTCTTGTAGCAAGGCTGATGCCTCACTGTCGTCTTCACCACTAAACTTTACACGTTTATGCATTGGGGGTGCCATGCCAATGTCTGATGCAAGTATATTGTTCAATATTTTTGTTGCCTGAACAGGATATTTGGACATTTAACTATTTAACTGACTTCTTGACCTTCCACTTAAAAAACAATTTTGACACTTGCTAAGATTATCAGAATTATCTGATGAGGGAGGATGCAGCTTTGGAGGTGGGATAATCTTTTTCACTTACTAAGGTTTTTTTTATCACATGCCTGACTTTCTAAATTGATGCTTAAAACTTTATGCAGTTAATTGTGAGTGCCTGATGGCTCCTTAATTTGTTAAAACTATGCAAAATGGATAACCATCATGGCCGTGTTAACATGGTCCTTCGTATGTTTTAGATCATGTGATGGTTCATCAATAAAATTATAAAAATGACCCCGCCTCCATTTAACTAAGATTGCAATTAGAGTCCTTGCTTTCGAAGTCAGAGTAAAATGGACATGTTCCACATTGTCTGAGCTGTTCCTCATCTAAATGACTTCGAGAAGGAAGGTCCGTTTGATAGTATGATTGCACTACTATGGTTAGTCAATGTGGACCGCTTTACCCTTTAATATTTTTTTTTTTAGAAAACTTTTTTCCTTTTTGTTCCGTTCTGCAAATATCAGACTTGGATCTCCTCCTAGATTGTTTCTGTGACTTGGGAAAACCCAAGGTTAGACCAAAAATGAAAAAAAAAAAAAGAAAAAAGAAAACCCCAGGCATTGCTATAGAGCCATAAAAAAATGGACACTCTTTTCAGGTGACTTGAGCCTAGTGTTTCCCTTTTGCTTCTCATTCCTCGCTTTTGCTTCACATCCAGGAGCTTGGTTCTATTTTTGTTTTGCCTCTAATGGCACCTTTGCTTTTGTTTTTGCTTGGATTCTGTTATTGTATTTTTTCTTGGCTCCTCCCTTCTGGGATTGTTGAGAGAAAATGGGAAATCAGGAAACTTTCATCGTTTTACCATGAAGATAATTTTAAAAAAAATTCATCCTTCATTAGTTAGAGCTGCGACGAAACCAATTACATTGTCACTGTGGTCCACCGCCAATGTACCATTCACCCTTTTGGTCGAAAACCGATGAGGGCTCATGTCCAAAATTCAACACCTTCTGCCATCCATATTAATTTCAAAACAAGATTAGGTGCGGGTTTTATCTCCACCATTTGATTTTCACTAAAGTCGATCTAATGGCTTAAAAGGGTGGACCATAACAGGGTTCGCAGGACACAAGGCACCAACTTAACACGAGCCAACCATCATAATGTGAGAATGCTACAGTTAAGCTTTCATCAATTAAAGCAAAATTTGTGCCTAAGATTTTTAACAGTCCCCGTGACACTAATTTATAATGTCAAATCAAAGTTGTGAGCATGGGATTTATGCCATGGCTTGGAGCAGAGGGAGAACTTTTCAACTCAGGACACTAGTGTGCTCTATCTTGCAGAAGATAGGGCATTTTAATATTAGTTGTGTACTTCTGGTTTTAGTTGAGGGTTGCTCTTAGTTTTGTACTTCTGCTCTGGCTATTCCAAGACGTGTTTTGTTAATTGGCTACAATACTCCATTATATTGCAAACATAGTATTCTCGTTTAAATGTTTACTATTTTCATGAGAAGCCCAGTTTCTCTCCTTTTCTTTTATCCTACTTGATCTTTTTGATTCACAAGTCTGTGCACTTCTTAGTTGCTTGACGGTTGAAATATAAAAAGCACGGATACACCGACTTGGTGGCGTGTTCATGTATCGAACAAGTGTTGGACATGCATACAATTAAAAAAATAATTTTTTCGAGCTTGGATTCACACCGAACAAAGTTGAACACTATTCTAATTCACTATAGACGCAGCTTAGACACCCCAAAAGCATACCTAAGTTGGTTTTTTTTTTTTTTTTCAAATTTTAATACTAATATGAATCCAAAATCATCCCTAATTATTTAGTTTGACCTGTACTGTTAAGTCATTTTATTTTATTATATAACAAAATAAAAAAATTTATATATATATATACCGTGTCAATGTCTTATAATTTTTTAAGTATGGTGTGTCTCTGTGTCCGTATCGTGTCTCATTTATGTGTTTGTGTATGTGGTTTATAGATTGAAAAGTTTTAATTTTGAGAGTTGGCGTGAGAGTGGATTGACATGCTATTTTTTTTTTCGAAAATTGGTAGCTAGTGTCTTCATTTTTTGATATTTGCAAACAAGCCCTTTATTTGTTTTGTCTTCCACATCCAAACAGGGGTGCCCCTCCGGTGGCAACTGCGGCACCCTAGGGCAAAGACGACAGCGCGACATGACATCAAGTGGTAGGCAGAGCAGCAAGCAGTGGCAGCAAAGGCGAACTCAAGGTGGGGCTTCTTTCTCTTCCATATTCTTTCTTCCTTGTGGCGGCTCATCGCACACGATATCGAGATGGCAGAGATGCAAGTCAGCCACAGCAACAGCGGAGAACGAATCTCGAGATCTAGAGGTTGTAGCACAGTCCACAACATGCAACAGTGGTGACACAAGAAAGAAGCGATGCCCCATCATGCAACGGGCATCGGAACTGATCATCTTATCCTCCTTTCAGCTTCTCGCTTGACCATGGCACGACACGGTGGCGACCAATAAAGGGAAAAATGTGAAGCCCTAGAAGCCCCTATGTAGTGTTAACAAAAACAAGGGGAAGGACTCTCCATGCACAATGTAGCTGCGGCTACCGGCGATCCTGTGTTGGGTGAAATTTGGGAAGGGGGTGTCATGGGAAGAAGGTTGGAATCTGAAGTGGTAGAGAGAAAGGCAATGAATATGAAAATGAGGGAGAAAGAAGGTGGAGCAGCATCAGGTGGAGGCCATGGGTATTGTTAAGGAAGGGTATCTCTGTAAAAAAAAAAATCACAAAAAGGGTATAAGTGCAAAACAAAACAGTTAAACTGATAAAGCACATGTTCTGCTTTTTTGAGATTTTGAGGGTGCTCTGCCTTTAGTCCACGACTTGGGTGCACTAGCGAATGTTTGGCTCTATGAATATTTTTTTATTAATTATATTAATATTAATAATTTAATATATTTATTTATATTTTAATTAATTATATATATATATATTTATTATATTTTAGTTGAATTGGTTGGATCTTTAAATCAGTACCTTGATCGATTTAATATTCGGTCCAATTTTCTACTATACCATAACTAATTTCACCCTCACCGTAAAAAGCTTGAATGAGAGGAAAAGAGAAAACTGGTAAGAGAACATATAAACAAAGTAAAGGGTGGAACAACTTAGAAATAAAATAAAAAAAAACTTACTTTTGCATCTAATGGGGTAAAAGTAAGTGAGAAAAAAAACGCATACAAGTGGGAGGGAACAAAAGAGGGGAAAAGCACTAGTGAGTGCTATGTCATCAAAAGAGGGGAAAATGCATACGTAGCTAACGTTTTATTTTGTCCTAGTACAGTAAAAATAGAGATAGTAAAAGCTATAGAGATAGAGATATAAAAAAAATTATCTCTGTATCATATTTAATTATGAAGTATAAGACATGATAATTATTTTTATATCTTATTTGAAAATACACGAACAAAATAATAAATATATGATAAAAATATTATATATCTTCACTAACCACCAAATTGCCGCAAGACCACTGCTACAGCACCCATGACTGTGAGGACCTAAAGAGAAATATTAAATATATATAGAGGTATTATTAGAAAAAATATTAAATTTTTTTCTGCATCTCTTGTTCTCAATGTCTTCACATTTTAGAGATACAAAAATTTTCAATATTTTGTATCGTGAGAGAGAAAATTTTTGTGTTCCCTGTATTGTTTTAACACCAAATAGATACGTGTAAACCAAATGCTATCTTAGTGAACAGAAAACCCATTTTGGACCTTGGATCTCGTGGAATCCTTTGGAGGGACAGATAGAAGATGAATAAAACCTATTGCATGGTTTATCATTGTTTGAGGATTTGTTAAATCATAACTTCACCATTCCTCCTAGTCCTGGATTACAAAAACATGATTTACTTGCTGGCCATGCTTTGTTTTCTTGTTTTGTTAAGGGTCTGGCAAAAAAGGATAGTAGGGACCCTCATGCGTTATAAGATAGTGAAGATAAATCATTTTGTACTCAGACCAAAAAAAATCATTTTGTACTACTTTGTGAACGGCAACCAATTTGCCCCTTTTATGTGCAAAGAAACCTGACGGCCTTTGCCACTAGATAATTCCTATCTATTGTAAACCCCACCCTGCTTTTCTACTATATAAACATATCATCATTTCACTCGTGAATTAATTTTTCTTCGATAGGAATCTTTCCGAAACGATCTAATGCACTTTGCTTCAACAAGTTAAAAGACACCGGAAGAAAGCAAGAGGGGCCTGCCTCTCTTATTCTCTTACTGGTCTAACTATGAATTCTTTTTAAAAGTAGGGACCACTAATCAGTAATCAATCAGGGTATATATTTCTAACAAATACAATATTTTTCTTTGTGAAAATATCATAAAATTCAATTATTACGGTTTATTATTCTAAGTACCTTAAGATTCAGTAAAATTTATCCTGATTCCTTTCAATTTATAAAATTTACTGAGAAATTTTCTATGATTATGAAATTATTATACTAATCTCTCCTAAAAATAAAGTTGACATCTCTACTATTGCACATCAATAGTGCATTCAAGGATGACCAATGTAATTTAGATAAATAAATAAAAAATTGAGGTGAATATCACCGTGCTATGAGGAAATGAAAAGTCAATGCAGTTTGCTTTCTTTTTTTTTCTTCCTCTTCTTTTCTTCTCATCAATGGCCGTTATCCTACTGTGGCTTATGTGAGATCATGTTGATCATGTGAGATCCCTTTCTTTTTTCATATATGTACAAATCATCTCTCCTTAGCAATATAGATTTCCCAAAAGTCAAATCCATGTTTCCATCAACAACGTATCCCTCCATGCCGCGCAACCTATCCAATGACAATAAAGTGCATTTGGAAAATTATGATTTGGTAGAGTCATGATTATAGGTGCTCCAAATTGTCTCACCATTTATATGAATTTTAAACTTCTTTTTTACATGCTTTACTACATCTAATTCCTCTCATCATACCCGGGACCAATACAGACACCCTGCTAGGTAATAGAATAATAGTTTTACAAGTTTCTTAGCACACATATGAGAAGTTGAACGCCATAGAAATGTGTAGATACTTATTACCTTCATTAGACTTCTTAATAGCTCTGTCGTAAACTGGATGCAAGGGAATCCTAGCTATCGCATGACAGAAATGCTAAAGATTCGTTTGTTTGGTTGGTTGTGCAGGAGGTATCCACTACCAGCACAATTAGTTAATTCCCTCATAGTTCGGAGGTCACTGAAGTGGATAGATTGTTGCCCACGTAACGCTGCTCCATTCCTATCGGGTGGGATTGAACCTCACATCTCATGGTCAAAGGAGAAGGCTAGCTATCAACTATATCACATTTCGATTATAGAAATACTAAAGATTATTTATTAGAAAATAAAAGTCTTAAAGATTATACTAGGTGATGATGATTTAAAAAGAAAATCTTAAAAAAGAAATTACTAATGACTTTTGCACAGTGGCTAATGAAAACTGGACCCATAAGTATTTCCTTAACTAACAAGGCACCAACATTCAATGATGTTCAACATTAGTGGCTCATGAAACGTGGGATGTCTTAACCAGCCACAGGTAGCAACCAAGCAATGAGAGTTTCAACTTTGATTCACAGCGCGGGTTTAGGACTTCGAATTGTTTTTGTTGAAGCTCAATTGGCGCGTTTCATGATCCTTAGTTCTTTATGGACCACTTAATTCCAAGGTTGACCAATGACTATCACTAAAAACTTTGCTGCTTCTTTATCTTTCTACACTAATTAACTTGTGATCCTTCAACATAATGGCCAGAAGAGGAAAAAGGAAAGATTATTTCCATTATCACGAAGAAAAATATTATTTAATATATCAAATTTTGTTATAAGAATGACATGATTTTATTTTTAACTTCTATTTAACTATTCTCCTTAAGTTTTGTCAATTTTTGACAAATAGTTCTAGTTATGTAACGTGCAACAAATTATGAGATATCACTATTGTAACTGATCTCTTACTTGTATGTCCACACAATGCATCCCTCGTTTTTCACAAAAAAAAAATGTGCAAAACTACGAGATGCCAAGGCATTTGGGATAGAGGAAGGTATAAGGTATATTCTGGGGACAAAAGGTTCATGATCTTCCCAAATGGGTCCCCTTTGCTTTGACTTTGATGCATAGCTTTTCTGTTTTCAAAGTGTCGTTTTTTCTCATGTCTCAAGTCAAACAACCGAAAGAAGAAAAGCTGTTTTTTTCCTCCAGCCGTCTCGAAGCACTGCCCTCTTCATTTTGACCATCAAATGGCCGACTTGTGAGGTTACAAGACAATATGAAGGGGTGCTGCATCTTCATTGCTTGCTCCCATTGCCCTTGACCACAAAATTACTCCCCAATCACATTGTCCTGCACGAAGGGGTTTGTCAAATGGTTTGATCTTTGAGGGGAAAAAGGGGAAATGGGAAATCATTGCTTTACCTAACTCACCTGCCTATGAATTCCTTTTGGTCCCTTTAAAGCCCACAATGCTTGCAATCATTCCATTCGTTCAATGCCACTCTTAATTATTGATGGTAGGTTGCTTCAAATAACAGCCTAACCTCCTACTTTGAACAAAAGCATCACATTATTGTTCTCTTGTTATTTCACAATTTTGAAAATAATGTTTCTCTATATTTTATTCGTGTCACACTACTTACTTCAACTTCCAATCCAATCTTCAGTAATATTAATATACTATTGCTGAAGATTTGGTCAACAAGCATTAGCCAATGTTGATTACCCGCTACCATTGAGAATAACCATCAATGCATGATGAAATGGTGCCTGATGACTGATATCATGGTGCCCACCCTCGAACTACAAGACCTCTTTGTTTGTTCTAAGTGTATTTAATACGTAGACGTACAATTACAAATTCAAAACCTAATTAACATTGTTAATTTTTTTCACGTTAGGCTGTAAAATACTCTCATATAGCTAATCTTAAATGCATGTGGTCAACCAAATAGAACCTTCTAGGTGGCCTTATTAAGTAAATCATATTTAATTTCTTATTAATATTGGGGAAGAATATTGGTTTAAGTTCTTCTAATGAGAGGGAATTTATTGCTATCCTTGCAAATGGGAAAGCTTGTCAGTTCGGTCCTGAAACAAATAAGAAGAAGAGGGGTAGACTGAGGAAGAATAAGGCCACCAATGCTGCATAAAGCCATGTTCTCATGTTAGTGATTTGTTTTGTTTCTTATGAATTTGATATGTTGGAATATTAGAGATATCGGGGGAAATGAGAAAGATGAGACTACTAAGAAATTAGTTTATAGTCATTTTGCTTCTTTTTGGGTTAGTTGAAACAAAGCATTCGAATGTCTTTAATCTGAAAATTAGAAGATGGTGGGGGTGTGATGGGTTTTGCTTGGGTGATTCACCAGTGGTTGATGGTAGTGGGGGTCTTTTATGCATATAGGATAAGGAAGGTTTTAAAACAACTCAAATCAGGAAGGGAAACAAATGGATTTGTGTAGAAAGTGAGATCTGTAAGGCTTCATTTAGGCGTGCTATTATTGTTATCTATGTGTGATACTCAAGGTACACCTGTCCGTAGACGAGTTCCATACTGTCTAGGACCCCCCGGGGCCCACCACGATAGCCGGATCGGCCATGAAAGCCAGAACCGAGTTGCAGCCCAGGTTTTGCAAAATTATGCAGAACAGGTTTGCTGCAGCGAAACAGGTGAGCCTTCATACTCGTTGTAGCGAATATTCCTCGCTACAGCGAGTGATGGTTTTTCTTAGCTCACTGCAGTAAAGAAAACTCGCTGTAGTGAGCAACCGTGACAGCACAGTATCAGTGAAACAACGCCGTTTCATTTTTTGCCTCTACAAAAACCCTAATCGGGCTTCCCCTCCCCCATAGAAGCAAAAATAGAACCAGAACCCTTCCTTATCCATTTTCATCCCTTTTTCTCTCATCCTACTCCAATCTAGCTTCCCTAAATCATCAAGGTATGTATATGTTGTTAGATTCAGTCTCCATTCTCTCCATTCTTTCATGATCTTGAGTTGGGTATTGTTGTTCCTCTCTTTTTATCAAGTAGGGGTGCTCCCCCAATGTTGTTAGAGCTAGATTAGAGTTGTTTAGAGATTAGTACAGACTAATCTTGAGTCAATGTTGCTCTGTGGCAATTGTTAGTGTCATTCCATGCTTTGGAGATTAAGTTGGTGGTGCCTACATACTCCCGGCTCCATACGGTGAGTAGGTTCAAATTCATGACCTTAGTTCCATCATTATAGCTATGTTTTATGCATTTTGTTGTTATGAATATAAAATTTGAGATGAGCAAAGGTAGAGAATATGATTTTATATGATTATGTTAAATTAGAAAAATTATGATTTACGACAATAACATAAAAGAGAAAGTTTTACAAAACCATAGGATCATGATTGATATGTTGTGTGTATGGAAAATGTTTTACATGCTAATGAAATGATTGTTGGAAGAATATATGATTTTATCTAGTTGCTTTTTATTCAAATATATTTTATGAATTTATGACACTATTATGTTTTTGAGATTTAGATTTCAAGCTATATTTTGAATATTCAGTTAAGATAATTATACATGTTAGAGAAATATGAACAAGAGTATGACTCAGTTTTAAGGATAGATATGCTATATGATTTTCGAGTTTTATGATTACGAACCCAGTACTTTGAGCTATGATTTTAGATTATCAAGTATATGGAAGTTATGTCAGTTTAAGATATGAATTTAGAACTTAAATTTTATGGTACCAAGAGGTACGAAATTCAGTATGATTCTTAACAACTGCCAAATACATATTCTTGGTGCTTGAGATCAGGTTGCCTACAAACCGGTGATCCATTGGGCACGATTCTCACAACCACAGTTATGCTAAAGTTAGATTGTTAAAGTTATATGGATCCAAAACTCCCAGTGTACTAAGAATTTAGGGGCTCTATTCGCTAAGGATAGAGTACCCATTTTTCTGCTATGGGTTTTGTCAAACTAATTTAGATGGTAAAGATCAGGAAACAGACAGTTAGTTAACAGCTGTATGAGATCATTAACTTTGGTACCAAGTTGTCTGTTAGAGGACAATATCGGCCCACAGCAGATACAAAAAGTGGGACCTAGATAGGTATCCATAGCTCATCTGCCAAGGACTATGAGACTTTATAGCTTCAGTTATTATATATGTATTTATTCAACTCAGCAGATATTGTTTCCCTAGGTTCTGCCGCACTGCACTTTAGTTAAAATGATTTCGTGTTGCTTGTGAGTTTACAATTGTGTGTTCATGAATTTATGAAATGAGAAATGATTTTCTTTTTAGAGCAAGAACTTAGAGATGCTTTCCTATGAAATTATAAATACAAAGATATCTTTTCTATGCATAGTTATGCAAATGAATATTAAATGATTATGATTGTTGCATGCATGATATTATATGTATATTCTTTAGTTGTCCCATGTGGGTGATGGGTGAGAGCTCACTCACTGAGTCCGTTGACTCACCCCCTCTCCTTTCCTCTCATAGTTGCAGGTACAAGTTCAGTCTCCGTCCAGCCTCGTTGACTTAGCAAATTCCAGTGGTAGGCCTTATTTGAAGTGAGGCTTAGTTTAGAATTATGTTAGTAGTAGAAGTGCTTCAGTAGATGTGCAGGCAAGATCCTGGCCATGCATTTAGTGTAACACCCTAATATTTAACTCAACATGCCTAGGATGCATTTAAGTTAATTATTAGTTATTACTCTTTTGTTTCAGTTTTTAACTCAAAACTCCTTGAAAATACTTTAGTGAAAATATGGGCAAATTTTTTTTTGAACTTAAATGCCAAAACATGAACCGCGTATACTAAGTATCTAATGTCATTTATCTTGTCTGCGTAAGAGAGATGTTAGAAACAAATAACAGGTAAATACACAATACAACCATGGCATAACATAACTCAAATAATAATAACATATCCATAATTGTATCATAATAGTGATGTTCTATAAACATAAGGACATCAAGATATATCCATCAATAGAATACAAACTGGTCAATGAGATACGATCACTCTAAAGGCAAATATCCAAAGGAAAATTATCTCCGTAGCTCCTCGTCCAGTCTCAAGGTAAATCATGAACTACACCATCATTCATGTCTGGAGACGACACGGAAAAGAAAAGGGATGAGAAACTTATACAAGAATCTCAGTAGGGCTTCTCGACTCTAACACAAGTGTCATCGTCATCATCCCTAGGAACCTCGGGTTTAATTATGAAAATGGTGGACATATATATAAGGTTCATTTATTAAGTTCTAAATACCATTAGCCGAGACCCGTATCTTTTAGCCTGAATCTTAATGTCAAGAATGCAACATACTAGTCATGAATACATGTCAATATCATATACAAAATATCATAGTTCATAAACATGATATAAAGAACATAGAATCATGATCATTATTCTCATAAGTGACTTAAACTTCTTATTCTCTTTTCTTTGGGGGCCGCCCTATATTCTCTCTTTTCTTGAGAGTTATAAGTTATGAGCTCATACCTCATTAGTCGTCACTAGTGTAGTCTTATTGCTTTTGATAAGTTAAATTCCCGACTCTTAATGTACGAGATAGAGGGTATTAGGATCACCTTTCATAACCTTTAATTCGGGGAGTCTAAAGGATCATTTCCTATTTGGATTGCCTCTCATAACCATTAATTCCTGGAGTCTAGAAGGATCACTCCTCTGGGTCACCTTCCATAATCATTAATTCCTGGAGTCTGGAGGATCCCCTTACTGGATTACCTCTCATAACCTTTAATTCGGGGAATTTAGAGGATCATTTCCATGTGTCTTATGTCACCTTTAATTTTGGCATATTATATAGAAATGCAAACATGAATAACTCATCATTTCAACATTTCATGCTCATAAACTTTATGAAATCATGCATCTCAATTTATCAAGCATAATCATAACATGCCATAATTTAAACCACATAAACATGCATCATATTTCATTGCATATATCCATAAGCCATATAAATTTCAACACATGAACATAGCCTTCACAAGACAGCATTCACATTTATCTCATCAATTTATCAATATTTAGGCTTAAGCCCCAAAGAGGTCAAATCATAATTTGTCAAAGGTTATGGATCAAAATGCAAATACTCCTTTTTAACACATTCTTACAAACTAGAGATCTTTAACATTAACCAATACTTTCAAGAGACATATAACTATTAGAAACCATTCAAACTCATCATAAAAACCTTTTAAGGGCATAGACCAAATTTTAACACACTTTAAGGGTCGAAGTGCAAAATCACACATTTTGAACACTTAATAGCAACCAAAAATTCTAAAACTTTTTCTAAATATTATAAATGGTATTTTGAACATATGGACATATTCAACATCATTAGTTGTTCTAATTAAAAATATTTGGCTGAAATAACATAGTTGATAGTTCAAAACACATCTTTCTGCATTTTGCAAAACGGCCCAATCTAACACTTGTAATTACCCTTTTATGCATCTATGATACCAAAAATAACTTTTACATCAAATATAAGTAATTCTTAAGTGTGTCAATAATATGAACAGCCTTGAACAACCCTTGAATAGAATCAGAAAATTAGCCCCCTTAAAGCTTCATAAAATCACAATTTTAATCCTTTCTAGTTACTAGACTTTCCTAAAATGCTAAGAACAATTTTTATGTCAACTACAAGTGATCCTCAAGTGTGTGAATAGTAATAAATAGTAGTGAACAGTGATTAACAGGGCTGAACAGTAATCAGAAAAATTAGCATTCAAAAAACTTCATAAAAACACAATTTTGATCGTTTTTAGTTACAAGTTTTTCCTAAAATATTAAAAACAATTTTACAACAACTATTAGTGATTTAAACTCATCTAAACATTCTAAATCAGTAACCATTCCAGTTCTAAAAGATTATATCAGAATTCTAAAACTTTAGCATTTAAAATCATGAGAAAAACCATATTCTTAATCTTTTGTAATTTCTAGGTCTTTCAACATTTCTTTGTACAACTTCAAAGACAAGATCATACCTAAAAATAAAATATATCAAGCTTTAAATCAGAATTATATAAGGGCCAAAAATAAATAGATGAGAAGTGTCCATGATCAAAATTGCCATTTAAAATAAAAGAAGTAAATCTTGAACTTTAGAATTTAAGCGATGACTAGAATCATAAACTTGCCTTGTAACTTTATTATTATCATTATAAGGTGATAACTTGGAAATATAAATATGAAATGCAAGGCTTGAAATATAAATATAAATATGCAAATTCATTCTTAGATCTTTATGATTTAGGTGATAACTTAAAATGTAAATATGAATATGCAAGTTCATATTATTATCTTCAAGAATTAAAGTGATAACTTGAAATATAAATATGATTATGCAAAGCTTGAAATATAAATATGATGTGCAAGAACTTGAAACATAAATATGGATGCTAGTTCATTTTTATATCTTGTTAAGCTTAAAACTCAAAACTTAGGAATTCCTTTATTAATCTTTTAACATTAAGAATTAAACCTTGGGCTTTAGAGGTTATTTAAATGATGGATTCACAACCACCACCATGATTCCTCATCATCAAGCCATGGTCATTATCAAATCATAAAAACCGAAAATATAAAGGAAGAACAAAGAAAGAACATGAAATAAAAACCCTACCAAGTTGTTTCTTGTTAAAGAATATGAAATAAAATCCCTACCAAGAAGAAAATATGTCCTTGATGAGTGTTGTGAATTCGGCCAAGATGAGAATAAATGGAGGAATGATTTTTCTTGTGTTTTTTGTGTTTGGTAATGGAAAGGTTATGTGTTTAGGAGTTGATTTATAGTTGGAATGTATATGCTTGATGTTTAGAGCTTGGTTAGATGTTGGGAATGGAGTCTCTTGGATGTGAATAAGGAAGAAGAAGAAGAAAACTTGAAGTATTGAGAGAATTTGAGAACTTTGAGTAAACTTTGAGTAAGAAAACTATCAAGTAAGCAAGTACCAATGTTATGAATGTTTGTGTGAATATTTTAGCAATGGAAGAGCTCATATTTATAGGCCAAGGAGGCTGTATGGCCACTGGCTTCATGGCTGGAAAATGGGGTTTTTAATTTCATTTTTCAATTAAAGAAACATAGAAAAAGAATGCTTTTATTCTTCTAATAATTTGGTTCATGCTTAATAGATGAAAACACTAAATTATGAGGCTAATGGGAGACATTGTTGCTGATCACATCATGGCTGAAATGGGTGGGTTTTCTTTTGAATAAACATAGCCAAAAATAATGCAAAAGAAAGCTAAAGGTGTGGTGTTATGGTTGGATATGTTTCTTTGTTGAAAAAATAATAAAATATGGTGATCATGAAGCAACTTGGCCACTACTTTTCTGGTTCTAAATGATCAGATTTGTGTTCTTTTTACAAGTGGCAAATCATGTATTAGATGTGTAATTACTTAGGTAAAAGATTAGGAATTGATAGATTAGTGAAAATGGTAAAAGGTTAAGTATTTAGGACAAAACAAGACAAGGTAAAAAAGAATAATCATACACTAGTAAATGAAGTTAATCTCATATGAGTTAAAGTCAATTTGTAACATAGGTCTTAAACTTAGGATAAGAAAATGTAAATGTACTAGATTTTACCTAAACCGTAATCTTAACTTTGATCTCAAACATTACTAATTTTATGAGCTCTTGTAATTAAGGAAAAGGTAATTTAATTTTACCTTTGGTAATCTTAGGCTCTAATTACCTCAAGTAATTATTTTTAACCTTGGGTAATTAATTTTTAACTCAAGGTTAATGAATAAAATTAATTTGAGTTCAATTTGAGTTTAATATTGCTTTAATTACATAAATAAACTCATTTAGCATAATTAGGGTAACAAGGTAAGTTCATACAAAAACTCCATGTAAATACTGGACATTCTCAAATCAGACTTGAAATAGTCATTTTGAACTTTTGGGTGAAAATCAAATTCAAAAATTATATAATTTCATGTAAAATTACTGCATGAGTAAAACAGTAATTTTACGTACGGTAAAAATTGAGAATTGAGATTTTTACCTCTAAGGCACATATAATCCCCATCAATCATAAAACTAACCCCTCAAAGATAATTTAGATTGGTTATTCTTGATTTCTTGGTAAAAATGACCTCAGGGGCATTTTGGTTATTTTACACATATAGAAAAATTGAGATTTGCGACTTTCGCACGATCGCTATTCAAATTTCTCATAATGTTGCTCTAATGTTACATTTCTTTGAGGATTATTCGGCCTTGAATTACGTGCAAAAATTACCTAAGGGCATTTTGGTAATTTTTATACAGCAGTAAAAATTGAAGCGTTACATTTAGTTTCAGAGTTTGTATAAAATTTCAGTACTTGAGATAGTTATATATATGTTTTCTATTTACAAGCATAGATTTGAAATGGTAAAGTTGATTTGAGTTTATGTAACAAGCTATAAATGCATTTATAGTTTAGTTTCCAAGTATTAGGTTGATTTTCAGATTTAAAATTTAGATCAAGTGATAAAACAGCTTATGTTTTCATGGTTTACATGTTTATTGGAAATGTCATAAAGCTTTCTATATTAAGGTAATTCAGTCTTGCGAAATTGGATATCAAATTTTGAATAAATATTTGGAAAATGATTTAGAGGAAATTATGTTTTCAAAAAGTAATTTAAGTATAATATTATTATAAAGTATGCATTCACAAAGACATGTCACCTAGAAGGCTTACGTCGGGATAAGATTCCTCACGTGCCGATCACGTTCTCAAGCTGAGTCGTGACACTATGCTGCTAATGATAGAGGTGGTAGAAAGTGATTGTAGGAAGAATTAGTTAATCTTCATAGCAATCGTGATTCTCGTTGTATCATCATGGGAAAGTTGAATGAAATTCTAAATCCTGAGGAAAGGAATCGTGTAGAGGTTGTGTGAATAGCATTGCTGAATTAAGGCAATGGGTTTAGGATATAGGAGTCTATGATTTACGACTTATTGGGAGAAAATTTACTTGGTCAATAGGAAAATCTCGGAGTAGGTTGGATAGGATGCTAGCTGAGGCGAAATAGTGCATGAAATTTCCATCTATGAAATTGACCGCTTTACCTAATGTGGTTTCAGATCATACTCGTTTGTATCTGGAACTTATGAAGTATGTGGGTGAGCCTAAACCATTTAGAAGCCTCGACATGTGGTTCTCCTATCCAAAATTCTTTAAAATGGTTAAGCAGGAATAGAGTTGTATAGGAAATATCTCAATTGTTGACAAGCTAAATCGTACGAAAGAACCGCTGAAAAAATGGAACAAATTGGTCTTTGGCAACTTTGGTGCAGTGATAAATAAACTGGAGTCTAAACAGGTGATCACAGAAAAGAGACTCAAAGATATGGGTTATAATGAAGTTGACAACGCTAGACTGGAAGCAATAAATGCTCAACTAAAGTTATGGTATGGAAGAAAAGATTCTTATTAGAGATAGGTATCGAGGGAGAAGCATTTCAAATTGGGTGAAAGGAACACTAAATATTTTCATGTGGTGGCGGTTGGTAGGAGAAGGAAGAATAGAATCAAGCAAATTAATAGAATCAAGCAAATTAAGTGTAAGGGACGGATGCTACGAAATCCTAGAAGTATTAAGTCTTCTATCCTACACTTTTACAAGAACTTGTACAAACAGCCTTTTTTGCCTAAGATCAATATTCCTCATGGTTTCTTCCCCACAAGTAGCTTAGAACAAGCAACTTTGTTAGAAAGATTACCAATGGTACTAGAGGTGTACCAAGTGGTACTATCTTGTGACTCTTTTAAAGCTCCAGGTTATGATGGGTATAATATGAACATTACTAAGTAGTTTTGGTCTGATCTTGAAAAGGATATCTGTGGACTGGTTAAGGCTTCCGTTGGAAATCAATACAATACAGGCCACATTGATCCCTAAGGTAAAAGTTCTTGCAAATCGTCTAAGGCCTGTGATGTCTGGGTTAAATGTTGAATCACAGTCTGTATTTATTGGAGATAGACAGATTCTTGATAGTGCATTGATAGCAAATAAGGCGGTATGGTGGTTAAGAAAGGCAAAAAATAAAGCAGTTTTATTAAAGCTTGATTTTCAAAAGGCCTATGATACAGTTAGATAGAGCTTTTTGGAGGAATCATTAGAGAAGATGGGCTTTGGTGAAAAATGGAGACGATTGATTATGCAATCTGTCTCTACGATGTCTATGTCAGTTTTAATTAATGGTTCTCCATCTATTCCTTTCCAACTTCAGAAAGGACTAAGACAAGGAGATCCTCTGCCTCCATTTTTATTTCTTATTATGGCAAAATCTTTTAGCAGGATGGTTCAAAGGGCAATTGAGATTGACCGTATTAAAGGTGTTGTAGTAAGTGAGAATAGGGCTTCATTATCACATTTGCAGTTTGCCAATAATACTCTAATATTTGCTCCCGCTAAGTTGGAGTGTCTGAGAAATTACAAATATTTGTTGGCATGTTTTTCTCTTATGTCAAGGCTAAAAATCAATTTTAGGAAATCTGCGCTAATAACATTTGGGTGTGATGAACTTTGGACTCGTGATGCAAAGGAATTGCTAGGTTACTGTGTTGTACATCTCCCTATTACATATTTGGGTATACTTCTTGGTGCTAATCTTAGGAGGGTGGAGATGTAGAAGCCTGTGGTGGACAAAATTGAAAAACGTTTAGTTTCTTGGAAGGCTAAATTACTATTAAAAGTTGGGAGACTAACACTTATTAGATCTGTGTTAAATTGTCTTCCTGTTTATTATCTCAGTTTATTCAAAATTCCTAAATCGGTGGCATCCAAGATTATTTCTATTCAAAGATGTTTCTTCTGGTTTACTGACTCCACTAGAAAAGGTATCTCGCTAATATCTTGGGATGTAATTCAAAGGCCGAAATCTATGGGTGGTTTGGGTGTGAGATATATCATATTTCATAATGCAGCGTTGCTTTTCAAATGGTGATAGAGATTCTCTAATGGATCCAATTCCCTCTAAAAGAGTTATTTGTTCAAACCATGGGGTGTCTCAGCAATCTCAGTTATCTGTCTTGAATCCCCTAGGTCCTCCAAGTGTTTGGAGGCAAATGTCAGATTTTAGATACTTTAGGAATGAGGTATATCAGCTTACAGTGAATGGTTTGAGGAAGAGAGTGGGTGATGAAACTTCAACAAAATTCTGGTTAGATGTTTGGTTAGGGGAAGTTAACTTGAAAGATAAATTTCCCAAACTATTTTCGATTTCTAATCAACGAGATTGTATAGTTTTGGAAATGGGTAGGTGGGAAAATAGATCTTGGAAGTGTGGTTTGGAATGAATGAGGGGTTTGTTCTCTTGGGAAGAACCATTGTTTGCTGATTTTCTACTAGCCTAGAATCAACATTATTTAATAAAAGGTATGAGTAATGAGTGTTTTTGGACACATACCACTTTTGGTTCTTTTTTTTGTTGCTTCTTTTACTTTGTAGGTATTCAAAGATATTATTTCTCCCTCTTCTGAATGGCTAGTAGGAAGAAAATATAAAAAAGGTTTAGCTCCCCCTAAAGTTGAACTGCTTATGTGGTTTATACTTCAGCGAAAACTCAACACAAAGGAAAGGTTTCATAGAATTAATTGTCTTCCAGTGAACGAATTAACTTGCTCCTTTTGTGGTGATGGTGAGGAAATGCTTGAACATTTTTAATTTTCTTCTCTTGTCAAAAGTCAATTTATATTTGGAAGTGTTGCTCTCAGTGGTAGCATATCTCTTGGTACTTACCACAAGATCCTATTTTAATTTTTGATGCTTGACTTGGCACCCCCTTTCGGGGCTTTGATAAAAAATTGTGGATCTCTTTATTGTACATGGTTTGTTAGTCTATTCGGTGGATTCATAATCATATTATTTTTGAGAATTTTAAACTAAATTGGGAACTAGAAAGCAAGAACATCTTGCACAGATTGGGCTATTAGACCCAAGCTTGGTGTGATACGTTACCTTTCTGTCCAGAATTTTTCATTACAAATATTGAGGTGATACACTGTTGGAAAGGGTGACAATGATGCCATCTTTAATTGAATGCAGAAGGTTGTGCGTTCATCTTACTGTGATGAAGCCTATGCTTCTTTTCCACCTTGATTATTGTAGATTGCTTATTCTAAGTTTGGTGATTTATTTTGTGTGTTTTGTTTTGGATGTTATTTCTTTATTCTTCCTTTTATTTCAGTGTGGTTTGTGCTACTGTCATATGAATATTGCACAGGGGTATCTCTTGGTTTTGTGGTTATGTAATAATTTTATGTACTTTTTCACTTCCTTTCCACAAGAAGTGGTTGAGCAATTTCCATTTACCTAAAAAAAAAAAGCATTACTAATTTTTGTTAAATTAGTGAAATGTCATGGTATTAGGTTTTGACAGCTTCTCTTTCTCTAAAATTTTACTCATCTATATATGCAGAGACAGATCTACATGCATTGTCATGGGGCTTATGCCCCCTATTAAAATTTGAAAACTTTTCTAGAAATTTATAAATATATGTATATTTCGACCACTTATTTTATTGAATTTGACTTCACACTAAAGTAAAAATCATGTAAAATTGTTTAGTAAGCATATGAATTAATCTTTTTTCCACCATCTAAATTTTTTAGATTCGCCATTGTATATATGTTTAAAATTTCAAATTTTGTGATCCTAGGTAGCATTGTTTTTTGGATTTTACCCATTTTTTTGCATTTAATAGACCAAATCAAACTTATATTGAAATGGCTAGAAGGGAAAAAGAAATAATGAAATAAAGTTACCTTTTTTCTTTTTTAGGAGATTAATAAGTTAATAAAATGAAACATCCAATAAAAATTATGGTATACTAGATAAAGTGTGAGATACCACATATTATGCGACTAAATACATTTAAAAGCATAATGGATGAATTTAGCTATACTTTATAAATGTATGTGTATATATATATATAGTAAAAAAGATAGTTAAAAAGATGAATTCTACTATATCATAATCTAATTCTCTATATAATAATAGATATAATTTTTTCTATATAATATTATAACAATCCATAGAAAATATATATAGAATTTTAGAATAATATATTCTATAAATATGTATAGATTTATGTAAATTTATGTAATCTATATTTAAATAATATATATATATATATATATATATCGCTGCTAAACATATTGTTTAGAGGTTACAATTTTAAGTTCCCTGGCATTTCTTTTTCATTTTAACATATTTGAAGGAAACCAACAAAATGGGCTTTGAGGGGGAAAATTAAATACTTCCCTTTGAGTTTATTTTCATTCCTATGTAAGTATACTTAGATTCCTCAAACAAAAGAATTTATCTTTTTACCTCGTTTCCTTTTTCTTTCTCCCATTATCCATTAACCAAAAGTATAATAAATACCAAATTGGGATAACTTTTCAGGCACATGGCCAAACATAATACTATTAAGGTATGCTTGTAAATTTAGATTTTGTGAGTTTGGATTTTAGAAAGTTTCATCTCTAAAGTCTAAACTCACTAACATAACCTTAAATAAAAAAAATGATGAGTATATGCTCAAATTGATCATTAAAAGATATATAAAATATTAAATTATTCTTTCTAAGATTTTTTCAATCAATTTTCCCTTTCATAATATAAAACATTAATTAATTTAATGATAAATTGATATCTTAATATGCATGAAAGAATAAATCAATGCCTGTTTAAAATTTTGAAAGACTAAATTACCCAAAAGTTTTAGAAAAATAATTTGATATTGGCTATATTTTGTGAGAACAAATTTAATTAGGTGTTCACTTATATTTTTTATATATAATCTATTGTCTCTCTCTCTATATGTAAAAGCTTTTTCCAAACTACTGTCTCTTGGTGAAGGAATATACGATTTTAACACACTTGTCTCCTTCTGGCCATTGAGATATATCTATTTCTTGGAAGATCCGAAAGAATAAATTAGTATTACATATAAGGACTTGTAGGTGCATGTCCCTTAACCAGGGCACTGGAAGCCTAATATAGCTGGTGTCCCAAAAGCATAGTGATTGACTAACTGCTGGTAGACCCAGGAGTTGACTTAAGATAATTATTTGGTCCATAAACGTGAAAATCTTGACATTGTGTACAATATAAGAAAATAGGTCAACCTCATTATCATGTGCTTCTGTGTATGTGGGGGTGTAACAAAGAGTACAAGCATTAAGCACTCAGTCTATAAAAGAACAATGCTAATTGTTACAAAAGTTAATTGGTATACCTTGTATGATTATTTTTTTTATATATTAAATTTTTTAAGATAATGAGATTTAAACTTAATTATTATGACTCATATATATTATTCAAGTCTCTCACGTGTAATTCAATCTTATGATTTTGTATGGTTATTTTTTAAAATTTAATTTCTGTGTATTAATAATATAATTATCATCCAATCATATATTGATATTTTATATTTTAATTTTTAATTTCTTATTCTTTTTATATTATTGCTACTTGGATTTTTATAATTTTTTTTAAAAAATCGTATTAATTAAATAACAATGCCGTTTGTATATACAAACAAAGTTCATCTAGAATGAAGTTATACCAAGAGTGAGAAATTAAAGTGGAAATATCCAATATTAAATCAATGGATTAAAGATATATATTTTATAGACTGATATTATTTGGACACTTAAAATGATGGGGTATCCATTGATATCCATATGAATTCAAGGGTTTTTTTTTTCTCTCTTCTAAGAGAACATCACATAAAATTTAAAGGCAATAGATTGTATACCAAACATGGGATCCAAGGGAATAAGGATTAAAAAACATTCCACTTATTCATATATATTGCTTTGGCTGTCCAACTTCAACCCTCTTTTCCTCTTTCTCCCAGTGCCCCGACACTCACCTTACCTAATCACCAAAGGAATAAGACAAAAGATCCCTTGGCGAGAATCTATACCAAGCAAAAATTAAGTGGAAGGAAATAACCTCTACTTTATTAATTAAGACTCTCGATCTACTTAGTAAACTACAATATACAGAAGGTTGCATGTGACTTGCTCTTACATCTTGCAGATTCCAAGCATATTTGCTGTCGAAAACGAATTGTACAAATAGTCCAACAACTAGGGTCACATTGTTGGTAATAAAATGGGCTATGCAATAATTTTCTTAAGTAAGAACCATGCATGAGAATCGAATGCATTAGAATGGCATGATAGCGAATTTAATGTTGATATATATCATTTGAAATTCAATAATTTTAATGAGAGTGATTTATAAGTATTTTTGTAAGTATTTGATAAGATATAAAATATGCCTAACAAACCCTAAATTATTGGGTATATTCTAAAGTTTGATGTCAAATTTTTTAGCACAAAATATTTTTTTATTGGAAAAAAATTAAAGTGAGAGGAAAAACTGGGTTTAATATAAGGTTTGAAGTACTTATAAATGACCTACTAACAGAAAAATTTTGATAATCAACCTCAACTTTTTTTTTTCGGTTATAACAATGTATAAGATAAAATCTTACCAAACGAAGCAATTCCCCTTGGTTAGCATTAAATATTTGATTAATTATAATAAGAGTAATAAGTAAATTATCTATTACTAAAAAATTTTAAAAAATTTCTTTAGTACCCTATAAATAAAATTCAAAGATACTGGTATCTTTTAATTATTTATAATTAAAAATAAACCATATGTTTCACTAACTCAAATATTTGAAATCTATCCAATCAAAAAATCAAATAACAACCGTTTGATTATACAAGGGTGTACCAATATCCATCGAGTATTGAAGGAAAAACCAAAAACTTTATATACTACTAAAAAAACCCACGTGGTTTATATGATAATCACCATAAGATTTATTTTTGTGACAAAATAATCAAATAACTGCCTTTCCATTCTTAATTGCATTTTTGAGTTTTATTATTTTTATTGAGTTATATCTAATATAAGGGGATTTCTTCGGTACATTGTAAAATTAATGAGTATTGATATTTTTTGGATAATTTGTGACTAAAAATTTATGTGTTTCACTAAATTTACTAATATTTTAAATATTTATAATTAAATCACAACCTTTAAATTTAAAAGGGTACCGGTACCCTTGAGATATTATAAAAAAACTAATATAATTTGATATTCTCTTAAATTTTTATTAGGTGAGGCTGTATGTAAATTAAACTCTTTAATCTCTCTCATTTTATTATCTTCTTTCAAATACATAATTTTTCTTTTAATGTATCTCTAGCAGCAAATACAGAAGATGGCAAACAGAGAATTTAAGGGAGAATAAAAAAATCTTTGGCGCCCGAAAGTGTCCCGTCATAAAAGATGTATTTTCCACAAAGAAATTCTTACATTTGATCGACAAAGGGATATTTCTTCCTTTTTCAGAAAGATGACACAAAAGTCGGATTTATCTGGATTTAAGATTCACACACATTCAAGACTTAATGGTATAAATTCTTATTCAACGGCTACCATTTTTTGGTAAATAAAAATCCTTCTACACTCCTTCCAATATCAAATTCTCTTTTTGCCCTTCTTAATTATCTAAAGGCATTTCTGGACTGAGACCCACATCAGATGTACATGTGTAGAACCATTGTTGTACCGTCCTCGTGCCCTTCCCCTTTTTTGCTCTTTGGCACTTTGCCATTTTGGCCTATATAACCATTTGCCTAACCTTATAAATTATAAATTATACTAACAATTATATAATGCAGGGCCACTCCTTCCCTCCCCCACATGCCTCACTCTTTTCTTCTCTTTTTCTCACTTTTATTCACTTTCTGAGTGTTTTTCTTCTTCCATATCTAGCTAGCATTTAGCATTGCTATTGCTAGCTCCCTAGCTTACATATACTGGGTATCTTTCTAATGTGTTATTAGCCATTCTCTTCTATATAGTGACACTATATTTCGCTATTAATTCCTCTCCCTAGTTTGTTACACAAGAAAGAGCAGAGGACCTTCTTCTGGAGGCAGGATTGATATGAAGGAAGGGGGTGGTAGGAAGCAAGGTGCAGCCTCACCTTGTGCTGCATGCAAACTTCTAAGGAGAAGGTGTGCCCAGGATTGTGTCTTTGCTCCTTATTTCCCAGCTGATGAGCCCCAGAAGTTTGCAAATGTGCACAGGGTGTTTGGTGCCAGCAATGTCAACAAGATGCTTCAGGTCTGTTCTCACTTTCTTCACTTAACCACTCTTTTCTTCTTCTCCCAAAGATATGTCACTACCCCACACGTCTTATTGAGCCAACTTTTGATTGTCATTTGTCAATGGTTATGATTTAGCAAAATATTATTTATATTTATACGGTATTCAATATTGGGCCAATCACAAGACAAACAGTGCACTACTGCTCCAATGAACAAATAATACAACCCTATAAATTATGAATAATCTTCAGCCGGACTCTTCATCTTTATTCCCTCTTAATCAAATTCACTTATGTCATAATCCTATACATATCTCACGAAAAGAGGGTCTAAGCTTGTGAAACACAAAAACTTCATATCAATGCTTATACTTTTTAGATTTCTTTATAAAATTACCATATAGAGTAGTTTTGGTGTGATTAATGGCACACACATTATGTTAAAATTATGGATAAATAACAAAGACTATTTTTTAAGTTTGCTCAAATGACACTCAACCCCATTTTTTATCTAAAATAATAATAATAATGATAATAATAATATTAATAATAAATAAACAAAGAGAAAATTAATAAAGAAAATAAAAAACTAGCAAAAGAACAAATTTTATAAACATAACTTCAATTTGGCATGTCTTCTAGATTAAACTAATTCTTAAAATTTAAATCCTAAATTTCATATCCCAAATCTATACCCAACCAAAAATAGCATTAAATTAGTTGAGTTGTTGCATAAGAATAATATATATGCATTGCAATTAAAAAGTAAAAATAAATTATAGTCTATCTTTAGTATTTTTTGAAGAATTTGTAGGATAAATTGATTCCTAATGGTTTATAAAATTGTTCAAATTAGTGTTTTAAAAAATACTAATAGAATAAATAAATCTACTTAAATATTTGTCATACGCTTTTAATTATGAGGATCACGAATGTATTTTTTTTCTTAGGAAACTAATTTATCTCCACTATTTTTATTAGTCGTTAACTTAGCAATTTACTCGTTTTTTAATATATCTGTATTGTTCTTATGTAGTAACTCAAATAAATAAATAATTTATTTTATTTTAAGTCAGGTATAAATTTAATTATATGAAATTTAGGATTTTGAATTTTAAAAATTAGTTTAATCTAAGAGACATGTCAAGTGAAAGTTACATTTATAAAATTTATTCTCTCACTAGTTTTTATTTTCTATTTTGGTTATTTGTTCTCTTTTTTTTTTTCAAGAATGGGATAGAGTATCAATTTTTTCTTGAAAAAAAAAAATAAGGTGGAGTATCATTTGAGTAAATTTCAAGGTAATATTTGTTATTTACTCTTAAATTATTCAGCTACTTTACCCAAATATAAATATATATATATATATATATTCTCAGTGATGCCACAAGTTAGTAGCAGTTTTCTTTCTCCATTTTAGGAAGAAAAAAAAATGTTATCTCAGTTTAAGATAGTTGTAGAAGAAGGAAAGAAAAATTGCCACTTAAAGTTTATTTTAATGATAAAAGTTATTTTGGTGACACTTCTCCTAGAAGATTCAGCACAATAATTGGTTTGGTAACGTTTATGTGCCAAAAATTATTAAAAAGGTTCAACACATGAGAATTTACGAACAGTCGGCAATAAATCTTAAAATTTATTAATGATATAAATACTAGTAATTTTTTTATTATACTTCAACAAAATTTTCAGACATTGTGACGATAAATTCTTTAATTTTATTGAACTCATTAACAATAATTTTTCTATTCCTCTGCAATGTTCCTCCCAAACAAAGATACCATTCGGGGACTGTTTATTTTCTTTTCTTTTTTGAGATGCTCACTTTATTGGCTGTTAATTTGTACAAACGTTGAAGTCACTTCTTCACAAAGAGTAAAGTTCTCTAGGGTGCACGCACATGTATATAATAATTATTTCTCATCAATTAAGAAATGAATTTCCCCATCAAAAAAAGAAAAAAACAAAGAAATTTCTAGTTAAAAAATTGGAGTGCTAATAATTTTAGACTAATATCAGAACCCATAACGCGTTTTCATATAGATTTTAAATAACAGATTAAAATAAGTTAATGAGAAATAATAAAACAAAATTTGAGGGGATCGTAGTATCAGTGGTCTTATTTTTACAAGTAAATAAACAAATATTTCTCAAGTAAGCCAGTGTCACAAACCACGTGGCTTTTTCTAAGCAACCCTTGAAAATTTCGTAAAGGGAGAGAAGATTCGATACCTTACACATCCTCATCTCTCTGTCTGCTTTTGTATTTTTACATATTTCAATAAAGACCACCCTTTACTCGTTAGTCCTATCTTTTGTCTGAGTGTTTTGGTTTGTTAGAACTTTGGACTCTGGCTGCGATCAACAAAAAAACAAAAAACAAAAAAGAAAAAGGAACTTTGAACTCTTGAGGTTCTCTCCATTGCAAATAATTGAAGGAGAAATATAGGGATTTATTTTTATAGAAGAAAAAAATTGGTAATACTTTATTGTGTGTATATATATATAATCAACAAATAACTTGGTAATTTTCAATGAATTAAGAAAAAAAACAAAGTATCTATAATTTTATTATTTAGATTGAAATAATGATTTATGAAAATTAAATTTGATGAATATGTTGCTAAGGTTATATATTGACCATAAAACATTATTATAGACAATATTAATGTAACTGCACTTATATATTAATTCTCAGATTTCAACTCTTCATATTAATGCGTTTGTGACAGGATTATTGTTGTTATTATTATTTTGTTGAGTTATTAACAGTTGCATTTTCTTTATTAAACGGAATAAGAAATACTTAAGTGCTCGAAGCACCTAATTTTTCATAGTATAATGCAGCACGCAGTTTAAATTTTAAAGCAGCTTGACACGTTAGAGATTCTGAAAATTAGTAATTTTTTCTTTTATCATGGTACATTTGGCCATTTGGGTGAGCCAATGAGAGCTTGTGAAAGTGATTTTCGCATTCAAAGTCAAGGTGAAGCACCATTAATTGTAACAAACACGACATAATCGACCAACTTATAATTTTGAATCACATTTCAGAATACGTCGTTGTGCACTAAATATTGGACCTTCACATTCTACCCTCCTCCAAAAAAGGTTTTAAGTAAACATTCTCTTACTACACACCACGTGAACCTGTCTCTTCCAAGTCATTTTTTCTTTCAAATCAAAGGTAAGCAATAGTATGCGAATAAAATTGCTTATTTCCTTGTCAAAAACCATGTTAGATTAATCATTGCAATTTTCTTGTCTTTTTTCTCTTATGCATTTGTTTTTTTGCATGAAAGCATGTAATGAATTGTGAAGCTTTCAGGACCTACCAATGCATCAACGAAGGGATGCAGTGAGTAGCATGGTGTATGAGGCCAATGCTAGAGTTCGAGACCCTGTGTATGGGTGTGTAGGTGCCATTTCTTCTCTTCAACACCAAATTGATGCTCTACAGACCCAACTGGCCCTAGCCCAGGCTGAGGTGGTTCACCTTAGGGTGCGCCAAACCACTTGCCTTTCCAATGCTGGGGTTGGCCCCAACAGCCCAACCAATAGTGGGTCCCCACCCTCCAAAATAATGGACTCACAAGTCAAGCCTATTTTTGACATGGACATGGTGGTGGACCAAGCCAGCTATGGTGATTCAATGTGGTCATGATTCTTGCTAGCACAATTCTCTATATATAATTTCTAGTATCTGTTTAGTGGACCTTAGGCACAAAAAAAAAAAAAATGGCCTTCTACACTTTTGTGAGGGGTAGGATTAGGTGGTGGCGGCTGTCGCTGGCTATTGCAGTGGCGGAGGCCGTTCGCCCGCTTAAATTAATTTGGTTTTGGAAAAGTGGTTCCTCATTGGCCACATTTAGTGTAAATATTATCACTTGGCATTATATGAAGGACAAATTTAGGGTGTGATTGTAGACATTGCAAATGGTTGCATGGAAATTTCTGTTGTGGGTTGCTGTTTTAGTGATTTTATTGACTTGCCATAGTGCAAGATTGAAGGATGCACCAACTTCCATTTACATTGATTTTGATTAGTAACGTTGCTTCTTGGTAATGCTGGACTATTTTACTCTCGTAATTTGAATTCGCATGACATCAGGTGAACTTGAGAGTGAATTATGCTCTGACCGAAAAAAATAAAAAGAGACTGAATTATACTAAATTACTAGAAATAAACCCATGAACTGTATTTATTTTTTCTTTTTTGGTAGATAGCAAGACAAAAGAAAAGAAAAGACGAGAACACACAAAGTGAGCTTTCCCTATCAAACACCATTAAGGCGGAAAGAGCAGGAGAAGAAGCCTCTCATGTATGAAAATCATCACTTGAGACAGCTCCCCAACGTGCCAAATAATCAGCACAACCATTAAGGCGGAAAGAGCAGGAGAAGAAGCCTCTCATGTATGAAAATCATCACTTGAGACAGCTCCCCAACGTGCCAAATAATCAGCACAACCATTCGTATCCCTTAAAATCAAGATAAATTGAACACACCATTGACGAGTGACTAGCTGCTAAACTTCAGAAACTAAATTTCTATTAACATGATTGCTCTGGATTTTAGAAGAAGTCACATAAGAGAAGGCTTCTAGGCTATCAGTCTCATAAATTATGTTCCTGCAACCTTTATACCATTCATATTGAAGACCCCATTGGATAGCAAGAAGCTCTGTATAAAGGACTTGTATATTTTCACTGTGGCCGGAAAAGCTGCCACACAGTCTCCTCTTGCATTCCTAATAATTCAACCATAACCAGCCCGCCTCGATGACCCAAGGACACTACCATCAACATTAAGTTTGACAAAAGCATAAGTAGGAGGTGACCATTTATCCATGACCCGCGTATCTTGCCAAAAATGCTTTCGCTTATCAGCGCAATGAACATCATAAGCGAGCAGATGGGCATTTCTAGCTATCAGGATGGTAGGCCAAGTATCAGCACCAAAACATCATTATTGCAGTTTTTCCATATCCACCAACAACCTGCAAGGAAAAGAATAGCCCTCTTCCCAGTTCCAAAGGTCTTAATCCAATGACTATCCTGAAGCTCATCAAACAATGGCTCTTTCAAGAAATCCAATGTCACGACCCGATTTGGATCGTGACCGGCACGTGAGGAATCCTGTCCCCACGTAAGCCTTATGATTTCTGTACTGTACTATATGCTTGCTTTATCTGTAAAACATGGTTTGATAATATTTCAAATTAATTGTAAATCCTTACTACTTGTGAAATAAACCTCGTAAATAAATTATGAAATTGTAGCTACAAAATACATTTCAGCTGAGTTGCTCAAATACAAAATAACTATGAAAAATATACTGTTAAATACAAAAGAATCATGGTATAATTAAAATGCAAAATAAACTATATGCAGTTCAGGACCCTGCCTGTCACATCACTAGAGCACATCTACCATGAACAAAATACTACGGCTTCATGTCGAAGTGAAGCTCACCCAAACTGAAGGATGCTACTGCTGAGGAGGTGGGAGAGGAGGATCCTGTGCTACACCTAAATTTGTGGGAAAAAAAAGGGGGGGTGAGTTTTGAAAATCAAAACTCAGTGAGTGGATCCTCACTCATAACCATGCATGGAACAAGAAAACGTTATAAATAAATAATGACAATAGCAATACAACACTTATAAACATTTCTGTTTACTTTATATACTTATAATAATCTTTGAAACCTCGAGAATTACACAAGGGAATATAGTATTCATCAACTGTAGGGAGGGTGCTTAGTCCCTGGCGGACAAAGCTCCCAGCTAATGGGATCTTAATGGTCCCTGGTGAACCGTGCCCCTGACGGATTGATCTAACTCAAGGATGACTTGCCCCTGGTAGGCCTTGGTGTACCAAGGTTAACGGAATAACTACCATTAAGTCATAGTTCTGTTTCTTTCAATAACTCTCTCTATATCTAAAACCAACTAAAGTTGTAAAAAGAGGATTCTATATTTTCTAATTCAACATTTTTCAACTATAGCAACACAAATCTTTAAATTTCATTTGGCAAATCATGGTGAATTCCAATTTGCCATAATAAATAAATTCATGAATTAAACAATATAAATTCTTTATGAAATAATTATGGTCCCATACATTTTTAAAATCATAACTTCATGTATAAATATGGAGCATTTCTAAACAAAGCACATTATTCAGATAATTACATATCATGTGAAAACAAATTGTTCCAAGTCTCTAAAAGCTCCGTAATGCTAGAAAATAATAGTATAATGACCAAAATAAGGTCATGAGATAAAACCCACTCACCTGGAGGGGTAGACTGTGAAGTACCAATATCACAGGGATTCCGGGGAGGAGGAATAGCATCAATGTCGCCATTGAAACCATAAAACTCATCAATGATTTGTGGGTACTCTTAGATTGCCCTAAAACAGCTCTAACAATATTGGGGGAGCACCCCCACTGGATATTAACGAGAGAAATAACAAGACCTAACTCAACATCATGAAAGAATGAAGAGAATGGAGACAAAAACTAACAACATTTACATACCTTGATGATTTGGGAGAACTAGATTGGAAAGAGTAAGAGAAAAGGGGAAGAAAAATGTAGAGGAAAGGTTTTGCTTCATATCTTCTGATGGGGGAAGGGAAACCCCGAAATGGGGTTTTAAAAGAGGCAAAAACTGAAACGGCGTCATTGGGGGACCGCTATAGTGGTCAGGGTGTTGAGGTACTGTGCACTTATAACCGCTGGTGACAACAACCCTCAACTTCTGCATTTTTTTGTCATTGGCACATGGGTTATCCCAATTCTCACTTATTTACATTTCTTAATTTTAAGTTAATATCCATTAACTTTAAAACATAAATATAAATAAGGAAATACCTCCCATTTAGATTCAAATAAAATATCAGAAAAAATCAAAAATCTAATAAATCAAAATCCAAATTTTGGGTTTTAGTTTAAATTCAAAAATTTTCAAGATTTTCTAAACTTGTGGGCTAAAAACAAAACGTTTAAAGGTCTCATAAAAATCATTAAAAATCACTCTTTAACTTATTTTCCCATTGACAATAATTACCGGGACTTTTAGACCCAAAAATGTGGTTCTATCATATAGCTCTTCAAGGAGGTGTAGGATTCAGACTTAGTGAAATTCAGGACCTGGCAACATGGGTGGGTCCTAAGGACTAAGGCTGTACGAAATCTATCCACTGACACGTGTGTTTTAGGTATCACATCCAAAGCATCCCAAACTTTTTTAGCTTTTGGGCAGTTTCTAAGACAGTGTATATGAGTTTCATGCCCCTTCCCACATTGATTACATATGAGAGAATCGGCAAGACCTCTTATGAAACGAAAAAGATTAGTAGGAAGTGCATCATGTAAAAGTAACCAAAGCATCACCTGAGTTTTTTCTGGGCAAACCAAACGCCAAAGCCAAAACCAATTCTGAGTTGTATCCTAATCGCATAACTGTTCAATAAGCCAAAAATAACCAGAAGCTGTAGAATAAGTATAGGAGGAGGAATTTGTCTAGAACCAACCATGTCTTTCATCTCCACTCAATTGTACAGGTAAATCACCAATTTCATTCCTTAATTCCTCTGAAAGATTAGTAGAACATATATGCCAAAGCCAAGCACCATTACTCCAAATATTATGAAGTAAAAGCAAGGTATCAAATATATGGACATAAGGGACTCTAGTGCATAAAGGTCTCAAGTAAGATCAAGAATCATACCAAAATGAGGTATTGTCATGACTAGGATTCCAAGCAAAGCCATCTTTAAGTTCATTAGCTATCTTCATGATACCATTAACCATACAAAAAAAAAGGCCACACAAAGGTTATCATTTAAGATAAATGAATTTGTGAAATACCTGTGTCTAATCACTTGTGGGCACAATTTGTCATTATCATAAACTAAAGTCCCAACAAGTTTACCCAATAAAGCCAAATTACTTCAATGGGCTTCACGAATACCCAAACCCCAAAACGTTTAGGGGTGATAATCTTTTTCTAATTGATCAGATTAAGACTTCTAGAACATTCTCGACCATTCCAAATAAAGTGTCGAGTCATGTGATTGATATTCTTGCAGACCGCTTGGGGAAAATAAAGAGCTTGCATCTGATGAACAAGAATGGATGAAATAACTGACTTAGCTAGACAAATCCTACCAGCCCTATTGAGGAGTTTCCTTTTCCAATAAGCCAAGCGGCCTTGAATTTTGGCAGTAATGTCATCAATGGTAGATCGCTTTACCCTATCCTTGATTAAAGGAACACCCAAGTATTTACCAATATCACATGTAAAGCGTATGGAAGATATACTAGTAAAGTTTTCCTTGCGTTGACGAGAAATATTCTTCGAACACAAAGCTCTAGATTTTTCAAAGTTGATTTTCATTCCTGATGCTTGGCAGAAGTCATTGAGTGTAGATAAGATTAGATGAACTTGGGTACTTTTAGCTTTGCAAAAAAGAATAACATCATCAGCAAACATAAGATGAGAAATCCTAGTTCCCCATCTAGAAACTGCCACTGGCTCCTAAACACCACTCTCAACCTTTTGGCTAATTAGAATTGCCAATTTCTCCATGCAAAGGACAAAAAAATAAGGGGACATAGGATCTCCTTGTCTTAAGCCACGAGAGGAAGCAAAGGAATCTAACTTAGCACCATTCCAAAGGATTGAAAGAGAAGAAGTAACACACCTCATAATAAGGGCAACTAAAGAAAGAGGAAATTCGAAGTCAACCAGTGTCTGCTCCAAAAGTTCCAATCTACCCGATCATAAGCCTTTTCCATATCAACTTCAAAGGCAAGAGTCCCATATTAACCCATGCACTGTATGGGTTTGTTATTTTGTTTTCATAATTAAATTTTAAAAGAAAAATGTTGTAATTATTAAAAATTTGCATATGTCGATTTTTCTCTTTACTTATTTCTGAACAACAAAATGTATCAACATTAAATAGAGAAAAATCCAAATTTAAAAATGTCCAAATTGATCTTGATACTTTTCAATTTGTATATATTATGATTTACGATATTATGTTTGTCACAACCTGACTTGGATCGTAACCGGCACGTAGGGAATCCAGTCCCCGCGTAAACCTTATGACCTCTGTGTCATACTATATGCTTGCTTTAGTTCATAAAACATGATTTAATCATAAGTTAACTTAACTAATAAACCTTGCTAAATTTAGAAATAACCTCCTCTTGATAAATAAATAGCATAACTGTTGCTACAAAATATATTTCAACTGAGTTACTCATATACAAAATATCTATGGGTGATATGCTGTGAAGTACAAAGAATCATGGTATAAAATCAAAATGCAAAATAAATGATTATATGCAGTTTGGGACCCTGCCCGTCACGTCACTAGAACTCATCTACCATGAACAAAAGTACTAAGACTTCACGTCAAAGTGAAGCTCACCCAAACTGAAGAAAACTACTGCTAAGGATGTAGAAGAAGAGGATCCTGAGCTACGTCTGAATCTGTGAAAAATGAAGAAAAGAGGGGTGAGTTTTGAAATCAAAACTCAGTGAGTGGATCCTCACTCATAACCGTACATGGGACATGGAAAACATAATACATAAATGATGGTAAAATGCAACATTTATAAACAGTACTATTTACTTTACATATTAATTATAATAAAAAAAACTCAAGAATTACACAAGGGAACAGAGTGCTCATCAACTGTAGGGAGGGTGCTAAGTCCTTGGCAGACAAAGCCCCTGGCTAAGGCGATCTCTTTGGTCTTTGACGAACCGTGTCCCTGGCGGACAGATCTAACTCAAGGATGAATTGCCCCTGGCGGGCCTTGGTATACCAAGGTTAACGGAATAACTGTCGTTAACTCACAGTTCTGTTCCTCTGAGTAACTCTCTCCATTCTAAAACCTTTGAAATCACAAAAGGGGAGTTCTATGTTTCTAGTTCAACATTTCTCATTACTAGCAATTGTAAATTCTTAAGTCTCAACTCATAAATCACAGCAAATCTCATTTATTCATAATCAAATAAATTTGCAAATTAAATCATATGAAGCTTTTTATAAAATAAATATGGTCCCATACATTTCTAAAATCATATTTTTATGCATAAGTTCAAACAAAGCTTTTCTAGCAAAATATATATATTTTTCATAAACTCATATCGTACTAGAATCCATTTTAAATCCTCTAAATACTCCGTAATGCTAGAAAATAATAATGTAATGGCTAAACTAAGGCCATGAGCTCAAACCCACTCACCCGGAGGGGTAGACCGTGAACCGCCAACCCCGCGGGGATTCCAGAGAGGAGGAATCGCATCAACGTCTGCCATTGAAGCCATAAAACTCTAGATTAGTCTCCGTTAATCTCTAGATTACTCAAACACAACTCTAACAATATTGGGGGAGTACCCTCACTTAACAAAAATGGAGACAAACCACAACCCAATCACCAAGATATGAAATGGAAAGGAAAGGAACAATAAATGCCCATAAATCTTACCTTTGATCTCTTGGGAGGGAAAGAAATGGAGTGAATTTGTGAGAAAGGAGTGGGAGAGGGAGTTTGGAGAGGTAGAGCTCGGAAATAGGGGAAAATTTCTGAGTTGGGGTGTTTAAATGGGAGTTGGGGGTCTCACTAACGCGAAACAACGCGTTTTGCATTGTTCATGCACTGTTCACGCCGCTATAGCGGTGTATGACCGCTATAGCGATCCTGCCATCACTTATGACCACTATAGCAGTCCTAGACCGCTATAGCAGTCCCAGAGAGTGAAAAACGTTGCTGCCCCCATACATGACCGCTATAGTGGTCTCCAGCACCCCCAAAACCTTCTCATGACCGTTATAGCAGTCCCCTGGAGCCAAAAACACACCACCACCCCTCTGTGACTGCTATAGCGGTGACAGTTCATACATCAGCTGCACTAAGGGTCCTCCGGGCATCCCGGGGTCTTTCCGACAACACGGGTGGGTCCTAGGGGACCCGGGGCAAAATGAAACTTATTCACTGCCACATATACACTGGGTATCACAATGTTAACATATGACAGTTTTTGGACAGGAAAAGACATATGAGATGCATGTGTCAAATAAAAAGATCATTATGAGAAGTATGTGAATCAACAGTGAAAAATAACATTTCAATTGCATATTTTTTAATCCAAAGACTAATATTTATTAATAAAATATAGTGTTTCACACAAATTAAAAAGTATCAGTGTCCAGTAATACATAGAAACATGATCCATGTAATTATATCATGCGATGCATGGGTGGATAATGTAACTTAAATACAAAGTTGGTTCATGTAATAAATATATTGATTCAATTTGACATTATTTTCTAATTACAAGAATAGTTGAAAACATATTTTAAGATTCTTCATCAGTTGCTTCACACTAAGTCCGTTCAATTTTTCATTAGTTAAATAGTAAATAATATTGTGTTCTAAAGCTTATAATTATATTATCTAATGGCAAATATAGTTGTAATTCATAGTCCTATAACTTTAGAATTCTATGATTAAAAAATTTAACTATAAATTTTATTCTTAATATCTATTATTGAGTTTAAGAATTTAATAATTTAAATTGATAATAATTATCAAATTTAATAATATATACAAATCTATAATACTAATATTTCAGAGTCGTTTGAGGGAAAGTTTTACACATGTCGCAATGAGAATGTTTCAGGGCCCACATCTTTTAAGAAGTTGTCCATTAACTTTTTTGAAAAAAATAAAACTGCAATTATTATAAATTATTAGCATATCATTGATAATCATCCTATTTAATAATAGGATTGCATTGCATTAATTAAATATCTTTAATTATTGCGATGCTGAAATCATGAATTATATTGATAAATTAATTTTATAATTTTAGTATTAATTTCACATCTAACATTTTTATATTTGATATAGGTGGTGATTTTCTTTTGAATACTATTATATTAAATTTATGAAATTAAGTATATAAATTATAAGAAAGATGCAAAATATATGTGCTAGATTATAGCATTTACCTTTTTTATTAACAATAAGATTATAATAAATTTAATTATTTAAAGGCAGAATATTTTTTTATGTCATTAGTAATAATATTATTTAATTATATATATAGACTAATTTAATGATTTGAAGATCAAGAATATGCCAATTCAATAAAAAAAATTTATATATATACACAGGTAAAAATGAAAATCCTGGGATGCCATAAAATTATACATTCAATAACCTCTGAACTCTTGCAAATAATTTTGATAATTTTATATTTTAAAAGATTTGAATGAATTTTGAAAAAAAAAATCAATCATAAAATTCATGATAATTTTGATAATTTTATATTTTAAAAGATTTGAATGAATTTTGAAAAAAAAAGTTGGTGTTAAAAAAAATTAAAAAAATTGGAGAAGATTTTAAAAAGAAAAAAAATGATAGAGCTTTATCATAATCTTATTTATAATTAGAAGTTATTAATAATTAAGATTTCATATAAAAATTATTGATTGTATAAATCAACTATACTAATATTTCAGACTCATTTCATGAAAACTATTATGTCATTCATATAGTGATTTAGACTTTACATGTCATTCATACAGTGATTTAGGCCCCACTTTTTTCAATCTTTATGTCTAAAGAATTTTTTAAACTTAATTTATAATTTACTTATTAATTATTTTCATATGAAATAAAATTAGATATTACAATCATTAAAGAATCAAATATTATAATCATTAAATATCATAATTTGCACCAAGAGAGAGTTCATGTTAATATAATTATGATTTATAATTAAATTAAAAATCATTAATAGCTTCACATTATGAAGGTAATATAAAAAATTATAAAGAAAATATTTTTAAAATAAATAAGCTTTAAAATCAACATATTTGTTTTGAAGAAAATAGGTAAGTCAAATTGTTAACGAATTGCTAATTAATTGATTTTGATATGATAATAATTCAAAGTTCAATTTATACCAAATTTATTCTTAATCAAATATGATAATAATTGATATAATACTAATATTTAAGACTCATTATATAAAAAGTCCTCCATGTGTTATTTATAAAAAAATTATACCCCACTTTTTTCATAATCTTAACACTTAAAGTAAGTTTTTGAATGTAATTTATATTCAAATTATCAATTGTTTTTTCCAATCATACATTCATATCTCTCTGCCATTAACAAAATCAATATAAAAAATAAAAAATAGTATAAACAAAATTATAATTCAATATATTATACCATAAAATTTTTATATGTATAATTATAGTATAAACGATAACAAACCTATTATAATTGTATTGCATTATTAGTATTTGTTATTATAAATATTTATATTTTCAAGTTTAAAGTATTTTTAAAATTTTTTATTTTTTATTTTTTTAATAAACCCGTAAATATCAATAGAGATTCAAATCTTCATGTTAAATAAAAAATAAAGACCCATGACCGGGATGTGCATGAAAATGGAGGCAGATTCTAAATGAAGATAAGATTAGGAGAAATTTTCTAATTTCAAATGTAGAAATTTTGAAAATCATAATAAAAAAATTATCTATCTACATGTATCACTATATTCTATTTAATTTTTTACAACTTAAACATTTTAATCCATCAATTTCATAATTTTTTCATACTAAATTTTTTTAAAAAAATACCTTCAATTTTTTAACACTAAAATATTTTAAAAAATTGATTCTATAATTTACACTTCTTTGATAATGATATTAAATATTTATTAATTTTTAAAAAGTAAATGTTTTTTATTATTTTTTATTGAAAAAATTATAATTGATATACTACTCTAATAATTGAGATTATATAAATTAGAATTATAAATGAATTTTTACTAATTATTATAAATTAATTATAATAGATATTTTAAAATTAATATTTAAATTTATTAAAAGGATATACAAGGAAAGGATGTGTAATTGAAATCGTATAAATTAAATTTATGTATTAGTTTTATTAATTAGAAAATATATTTTTATATTTTTAAATTAAATATTTTAATTTATTAAAAAGATATAACCGGTTAAGGATGATAAAAAAAATTAAAAATGGGTACACACTGGAATTATTCAATGAGGAAAGGAATTGACATATATTTCGACTTCATAAAGATGATCTGTGGGGACTAAGTCCCTGTTTATTAAACCGGATAGGGACAATGATAATACATCTTTATTTTTTAATTATTTTTATTATATTTTTATTTTGTATATATTTTTAATTTTAATTTGGATTATGTTGCATTAATAGAATTTGTTATTATGGATATTTATATTTCAAATTATAAAATATTTTTAAAGTTTTTCTCATTTTGAAATTTGTTAATAAACTCCTGAATATCATGGGAATTCAAAACTCCCACGAGAAATGGGAAATAGAAAATGAGGACCCATAAGGGGATGGGTATGGAGATGAGACACAAAATTTTAAGTGGTGACGGGAGGCATGGAACATGTCCCCCTTCTCATGGATACTTATTGTCATCCCTATAAATGATTCATGATATAATAAAATTATCTATTTGTTCTCTTTCTTTATTCAATAATTTTAACTTTTGAAATGTACAAAATTTTCATAAAATATGCTCTTTATTGTTAGTTATAGGTCATCTATCAAGATATTTTCAACCTTATAAACATGATATTCAATATAAGATATAAAATAGAATGACATATTTATATTTTGTACACTCATTTAATTATTTAACTATTAATTTATTTTTAAGATAAATTTATATACTTAATTTTCTGTAAGATATATTTAAATAAATTATTATTTATTTTTTATGATAATCAACAAACTATTTTTTATTATCTCCTCGTGTATTGCACGAGTTAAACAACTAGTAGTAATTACAAAATTGAAAATTTAGATTTAAATTTAATAGTGATCGATTAAATTTGTGTAGTCACTTTACTCCGTGTTTTAGTTCATACAAATTGATACATCTCTTGCCCCTTGAGTGATAAACGTGTAGATTAATTAATTAATCGATTCAAATATAAAATATGACAAATACATTGAATAACTGATATATATAACCTTGTAATTCTAAGATTGTTTGAAATTTAATGTTAAAAATTACTTACTTGTTTCTTTCAAGTAATTAATAAATCCATAGAATTTTCGTCAGTTAAAGAATAAATGAGATTGATTTCTAAAACTTAAACTATGTAATCTATTTTTTTGGATCTAATAAATATAGCTATAATATGTATATCTAAAATTGAAGTGTCATGATTTTGTTAAAAAAGTAAATTTAAATTATTAATATATCTTTGTATAAACATTTTCCCCCTTTCTTTTTTGGTAATACAACATGGTATGTATTAAGATTTTGAAAACTTAAATTTTTAAATGAATGCGCAAAGCTCAAATAATATAGAAGTTCTTATTCAAGGTTTAAATGATTTATAATCAATAACTTTGTTCATTTCCACAAAAAAAGAAAAGAAAAGAAAAGAAAGGAAGATCAGGTTAGTAAGAAAATGTTTCTCTTTTTGTGTATCTGATATCCTATTATGTTCATATCTCAAAAATCTCTGAGAGACATATCCATAAAACATAAAAACTAACATCTCTGGCTAATTCTAGACCTTCCAAATCAAAGTTTAAAAATACATATCATTAAATAACAAAACATTTAACAGAAGGATAAGAATTGAATTTAGGGTCTCCATTTCTCAACTTAGCCTAATCTTACAAATATTAGAAGTTGCTTGGGCCAAAATAACAACTACATGAATATCTTTAAGTGTATCATATATTTACAGAGATTTTTTTAATACCCTATAAAATTTATTAAAATATATTAGTTTGTATATTATAATTTTACATAAAAATACTCTATTGCTATATTATATTATTTATCATTTTTTTTAGTATATGTGTTTGTTCAAATTTAATAAATTTTTTTTTTTTTAGGTTTTGGGCGAAGGGAGTAGTACATTTGTTAACATATAAATGGTGAGACAGAAAAAGATAGAAAAATTGGGGACAGAAGTCTGAATCCCATGAGTCCGAAGCCGCTAAATCATCCTGTAACATTTTGATTACACTACAACCAATGCATACGCTGTCTGTCTCCTCTCCTGTCCTCCCTGCATATGGCCATGGCTAGTCTTCCCCGCATACCCAACTACACCACCACCCACGTCCTCCAGCAACTCCCCCATTCCAAACCCCAAATTCCCCCAAACCCTCCCAACAACCTCACTCCCATAAACCCCTCAATCAACAACAACTCCTCGTACAAGTCTCGCTTCGACCACATCTCCGCACTCTGCAAACACGGCAGAGTCCACGAAGCCCTCCACTCCCTCGCTCAATTCCACGCTCAACTAATTAAAAACAACGACTACAACAACGACTACATCCAAACGAAACTGGTTATTCTCTACGCCAAATGCGGTGCCTCCCACCAAGCCAACACTCTCTTCCGCACCTTCCCAAAACCCAACTTGTTCTCCTGGGCCGCCATTGTTAGCCTGCACTCCCGAACGACGGGTCGTTTTGATGAAGCTCTGCGCTGTTACGTCGAGATGATGGAAAATGGGTTCTTGCCGGATAACTTCGTTGTACCCAATGCCCTGAAGGCTTGCGGGGTTCTTGGGTGGGTTGGGTTCGGGAAAGGGCTACATGGGTACGTCGTGAAGATGATGGGTTTCGATGGGTGTGTCTTTGTTGCGACTAGTCTTGCTGATATGTATGGGAAATGTGCGGTTTTGGGGGATGCGGAGAAGGTGTTTGATGGTATGCTTGAGAGGAACGTTGTTGCTTGGAACTCGATGATTGCTGTTCATGCACAGAATGGGATGAATTGGGAAGCAATTGAGCTCTTTCGGAAGATGTTGTTGGAGGGCGTTGAGCTGACTCGGGTTGCTTTGGCCGGTTTCCTTTCGGCGTGCGCTAATTTGGGGGCTGTCCAGGAAGGAAGGCAAGGGCACGCGCTTGCCGTTTTGGGAGGGTTTGAGTTGGATGATGTTTTGGGTAGCAGCATTATGAACTTGTATTCCAAGGTTGGTTTGGTTGATGAGACTGAGCTAGTTTTCGGAAAAATGGTGGTGAAAGATGTGGTGACTTGGAATTTGATTATATCTAGTTATGTGCGAGCTGGGCAAGTTGAGAAGGCAGTTGAGATGTGCTATCTGATGAGGGAAGAGAACATGGGATTTGATCAAGTGACCCTCTCGTCTTTGCTGACTATTGCTGTGGATACGAGAGATTTAAGACTTGGTATGGAGGGGCATGGATATTGCATTAAGAACAACTTCGACTCTGATATGGTTGTCTCGAGCGGCATTATTGATGTGTACGCGAAATGTGGAAGATTGGATTATGCGAGAAGAGTGTTCGACTCAGTCGCCAAGAAGGATATTGTTGTTTGGAATACAATGTTAGCTACTTATGCAAAGTTAGGTCTGAGCAGTGAGGCTTTAAAATTGTTCTCTCGAATGCAGCAAGAGATCGTCCCACCTAATGTCGTTTCATGGAATTCTGTGATCTTTAGTTTCTTTCGAAACGGTCAGGTTATTGAGGCTCAAAACATGTTTTTAGAAATGTGCTCCGTAGGGGTTAGGCCTAATGTGATCACATGGACTACTGTTATATCTGGGCTGGCTCAGAATGGCCTTGGTTATGAAGCTCTTCTAGTTTTCCGACAAATGCAAGAAGTGGGAATCGGACCTAACAGCATAAGCATAACTTCGGCACTCTCAGCATGCACAAATATGGCATTTTTAAAATACGGAAAGTCAATTCATGGGTATATAATGAGGCGTGGCATGTCTCTCTGTACTCATATCACAACTTCCATAATGGACATGTATGCTAAATGTGGAACTCTAGATAATGCCAAGTGTGTTTTCACTATGTGTTCAAGAAAGCAAATGCCTGTCTACAATGCAATGATATCGGCTTATGCATCATATGGTCAAGCTATAGAAGCCCTTGCTCTTTTTCAACAATTGGAGAAAGATGGTATGGTACCAGATCCCATAACTCTTACAAGTCTTTTGTCAGCATGTTGCCATGCAAGATTGGTGAAGGAAGGCCTACGGGTTTTCAAATATATGGTTTCTGAACTCCAATTGAAGCCAAGTGCGGAACATTATGGTTGTTTAATTAAACTTCTTGCTAACGATGGTCAATTGGATGAAGCTCTTAGGATTATATTGACAATGCCAAGCTATCCAGATGCACATATATTAGGGTCTTTGCTTGCGGCTTGTGAACAAAACCAGGAGATTGAACTTGCAAGTCATATAGCAAAATGGTTACTGAATTTGGATCCAAAAAATTCAGGTAATTATGTGGCTCTTTCAAATCTGTATGCAACAATAGGAAGATGGGATGAAGTATCAAATGTAAGAGGACTCATGAAAGAAAAAGGCCTAAGAAAGATTCCTGGGTGTAGCTGGATTGAAGTTGGGCGAGAACTTCATGTATTTATTGCTAGCGATAGATCACACCTTGAAAAAGAGGAAATTTATATGATATTGGATTTGCTGGGATTGGAAATGCAACATGAAAAGTATCCCCCTTTATAGTACCAAGCTAGCATCCTTCATGTAATTGTCTTGATCTTTGTGGAGGAATCTTAAAGTGATTAGCATTCTAGCAAGTTCATGTGAAAGAAAGAAAATGCATGGTATTTGTAATTAGATGGTACCAAAGAACTAAAAAGGAAGTAGTTATGAGCTTTAAGGTTTTCATCTCCTAGCTCCAAGAGGTTTATACCACTTGCCTTCTAATTTAAGAAAGGATTCCCACAAGAAACATCTATTGTCATTCAACTTAACAGCAACCGTTTTAGGGGGATGACACCCATTGCCCATCTCAAAAGGGACAAACATGACATTTTATTTATTTTTGAATATTTTAAATTAATAAATCACAATTGGTTGTGTGCTGTTCGAGTTTTAATTTGAGGCGGGTGAGACTCATTAGTAGAAAACTAGTCAGAAGATGAGGGGAGGGGCTCCCTATTGAAGAATGACGTAAGGTGTGGGTAGTGGATCCCTATGCAAAGAGTGAACCTATCCTGAATACTGATTACCATTTATGGAGATATTTTATAATGTGGGGTCATTAATGTGGGGCTAGTATGAAGGTGTCAATAAAGGGTTTGAGTGAGAGAGTCCGGCAAGATTGAGGATAGGACGATTTTTCCATGCAATAATATTATTTTAATACTGATTTTTTATTACCATTGAATGAGATAATTAACAGGGATAAGTGAGGGTTACTATTTCATCTAATAATGATAAAATGATTCTCAAAGTAGTTGTGTCAGTAAATCCTTATACCTGAGTTTACATAACTTCCTACATAAAGAGCATTTTATTTTTACATAATCAAATGTTATCTTTAACTAGATATTTGTAAATATTATGGTTGAATATAATGTAATTTATATAGAGGAAAGTGACTAAACAAAATAGGATCTATCCCTTTTTTTTTAAAGAGATATCTATAAGTGAGACTGAAAAATACAAGGCCGTGCTCAAATGAACTGAAAGAGTTATCAGTGTTATTTAATTTGTCAGTTTACTTAGAGATTGAGAAATTATTCTTGAACAATATAAGGGTGACATTATTCATGCATTATGTTCAAATTAGATATTATTTGACAAAAGGATCATGACATATTCTATTAATTAAGTTAATATGATCTTCTAATATATTTACTATTACTTGAGTCGATCATAAAGTCTTGCTAAAGACCACTTATGACTTGTAGATGTGATAACAGTATTGGGCCTATTACTAGCGTAATGTAAACCTATCGGGTCGCACACTAAGAATGTAGTGAACTGAATGAGGTTGTTTAAGAATTTAAATTTCAATATACATGGATATATATATATATATATAAGTATAATATTTGTATATTAAATTTGTGATTTTTTTTATATTATCAGATAATATAAATTTGAAATCTGATAATAAATATATTGGATATTATAGAATTAGATTTAAGAAGATTTATTGTCAAATTCTCAAAAAAAAAAATTTCTAAATTGGATATCCTTTTTCCTAATTAGTTAGGATCGCATATCTCTATGTAAATAAAAGAGATAAGAGTTTCGGTTTGTGTGTGTGACACAGCTTTAGAAACTGAAAATGACATTGAAGGAAACCTTAAACATGCGGTTTGGAATCGTACAAAGCTAGCACTCGACAGTCATTCTTGTATGGATACTAATAGACAGTAGTCATTCCTTGAGCAGTGCCTACAATCCAAGCACGATAATTGAGTTCTGTAAAGCATGTTCTGAGGCACATAACTTGAACCTTACTTTCAAATTGCGCAATCCGTACAATATGATTGCATAAAGACCCAACATCAACCCTAAGCTCTAAAGAGCGAAGAGACGTAAAACAATCAACCTGAGATACCCAAGGTAGTGAATAGGTGGGTGTCCACCCTTTGGTTTGTAAAAAACTTGGGTATGTAAGGTACTCCCTCCATTCCTTATTAAGGTCCATACTTGTGTGAAGTTGTGAAAAAAGCTTCACAAGTGAAGCTGTGTGCTGCCATTTGTGTAAATGACACTTATTTGGTTTTAAAGAGAGGCAAAGGGTGAAACGAATTAAATGATGATATGTATAGTTAATGGACTCCACACATGTTGACTTTGAAGAAAGTGTTTAAAGATTTAAAACATCATTAACTAGTGTGATTAAAATAAACAAAAATTATGAAAAAGAGACAAAATTGAAAGTTAACTGTTTGAGCACGATTCCAAGTTTGTCAATATGGTGACCATCAGTGACGAAGAGCCGGCTACCACTACAATGAGGTAACCCTTCACCGACCAACACCTTCCCAATCCTCCTGAAATTCTATTCCTCTATCCCTATCGTCACCACCACCACCACTCCAACAAACGAGAATTCGAAGAGCCCCTCCTCGACGATCATGGTAGAGTATGTGCTATAGGTCTCCGGTTGTATTTGCTGGTTATCTTTGTTGGTTTTAATGTTTTAAATTGTAGTTGCTGTCGCGGTTGTGGTTAGTGCGGTTGCAAAAAATGTAGCCGTTGGAACATGCATTACGGCTGATACAATGTGAAATTTTTGTGTCTTCGAATTGAGAAAGAGCTAATTGCAGCTTGTTGCGGCCTTGATGCGACTCGTTGCGACCCTAATGCCTCTCATTGTGCCCCGTAACAGTCTTGATACAATTGCATTACGGTTACATTATAATTAATTTATGTGAAAATATATCACACTGCAATTTGGTCTGATATGGTTGTGTTGTGGACTACAACTATAATATTGCCATCGCATGAAGTGATGAAGTCTTGGTTGTGTTCTTGTTGGACTCTTTTATTATTATTATTATTATTATTATTATTATTATTATTCTGATAAGTTGAATACAAGTCCACCGTGCTCCCACTGTCGCGGTTGCCGACACCTCCTTTTGGCTTCGCAACCAATAGATCTGGTACCTCTTCCTCTTCCGCTGCTTGGCTCCTCTCCTTGTCCTCCTCTGCGACGCCCTCCCCTTCCCCTGCGCCACCGCCTTTGGCAGAGGCTCTTCTGCGACATCGACAGAGGTGATACCAGCACAGCGAAGCATCTTGTTTGTATGGTTCCATCACTCCATCACACCACCTTCTGCTTCGATGCAGTAATCCAGTTAATGGCACAGAAGGCTTCACTGCGAGCACGGAAGGCTTAATTGGCTTGGCCATTTTAAATGGGGGTTTGGTAATTTGCTTTTAGTTGTGTAATGTTAGTGTAGACCAGTAATTGATTGGAAAAAATTGATCTATGCTTTAATTTCTATATCTGTGTCTTTTTTTGTATTTTTCACACAATAACATTTGCCAATGTAGTCTGTAGTCTGCACAAAGAGAAGAGGAGAGAGAAGAGGGGTGGATGGGGGAGGAAGAAGGAGAGGGAAGAGGGTGGAAGTGGGGGAACAAGAAGGAAAAGAAGAAACTGGATGAGGGATGAGGAAGGAAGAAGGAAGAAGGAAAGAAAGAAAAAAACTGGAAAAGGGATAGGGGAGGAAGAACAAAAATGTTTAGTTTAATTTTAAAATAAAATGGTAACTAAAACGTAATTAATTAGGTAATTAAACAAGGAGTGTCAGTTATATCTTCTTCCAGCACACAGCTTCATTCATGAAGCTAATTTTGCAACTTCATGAATATTCGCCCCTTGTTAATTGTTATGGTGGGAAACTGTGCCATTAATAAGGATGGGAGGGAGTAGCTTATTTAGAGTTCGACCAAGCCATAAGCCCATAAGGCTCAAGACAATCATAACAGAGTATTCTATGATATCCATTTTAAAATTAAGGGATAGTCAAATGTAATTTTCAAAACTTAAAGGAGGTAGCTGCAATAATAACAAATCTCAAGGGGTCAATGCAATTACCTTGGCTTAAATGTGTGAGAAATTTTAGAACTCAATATATACTTTATTTTTAATAGATATCATTTTCTTATTTTACAAACCTACTCATTTGAGAGGAGTTAAATTCAGGATATCTCAATATGTGTGTGTGTGCTTTTATTCCAATTTAAATTTGCTTTTATGTAATCTTGTTTTTTCTATGCATCTATTGCCTTATGATCTTTTCCCAACAATTTGAAGAACCGATTAACTTAATTTTTAAGTTAATTTCAATTCAAACATGATTTAATTTTAAACTAATTTATTTTTATGAAATTTAATGTAACTAATTTTATTTTGTATCATGTTAAATTAGTTTTTCAAATTTTCAAATAATCCGTAGTATTTTAACAAAGTCAAAGCTTTAAATGAACGATTGAACTAGTTCAAAATCGGTGATAATAAACTATTTTGAAATGATTTTGTCAAAATATCTTTTTTTTAAAAAAGAAAATCCACCGTAACTCCATTTTACTATAAACACAAGGGAGTTGCCCTGAGATTAATTTTAATGCATTGTTAATATATAAAAGAGGTTTATATTATATATCATTCAATTAAATATTTCTATTTATAAGACTTATAAAATAATAGGTAATTGATACATCAAAAGAAGAAAAAATGATTGAGTCAAATACTTTTCTTAACACAATAATACATTATTGAATATCTATCCAATTTGTTAACACTAACCAGGCATGAAAATTAAATTTTATATATATATATTTTATAACCTTCAAATGAGTGTATCTTGCTCTATTGCCGCAAATTGATATCTTTATAATTATCTTTAAAACTTGGACAAAGTTATTTTAATATTTTAAAGAGATGGACATCTAACACACAAGAAAAGAATAGAGAGGGAGATGATAAGAGAGAACAAAGAGATTTGCAGGTGACATATTTTTTGTGAGAGTGGTGTCTAGAATATTTGAGTTTTGGGGTGTTAAAATAATATTATTGTTAGAACTCTAAACAAATGACAAGATGTACCTAAAATTTAAATACTGTGTTCATTTTTATCTTAATCACATAAAAGATTCAAATAACAACCAGATAACATTATCATCATATCTTGTTTAGTTTTAAGATTCGATTTTATTTTCCTATATAAACCCCATTAACACCGCAACTAGTGAACTCAGCGGACAGCTATTGCCATTTCTTCTGAAATCATGTTTCATGCTTTCTTCATTATTATTCTCCTTCTGGCGGCACAACCTTTCACTGTCCACCCCAGAAGCCTTAGATCAACGAATGTGCAATCTCAGCACTTGCAACAAAACTCTGAGGTCATTCAAAATCTTAACAAGACACCACAACGTGGTGTTTCAGTTGCAAGGGCCAGAAGGTATCTCCATGCATATGGATACCTAGAAGAAGTCATAAATGCTACTGGATTCATCAATACATACATCACCAACGGGCGCATGAATGCTGATGGTGATAACAATAATGGCAATGGCGACGAATTTGATGAGGGTTTGGAGAAAGCAATCAAGAAGTTCCAGGAATATTACCATCTAAACGTATCAGGAAAACTCGATTCAGAAACCACAAAACTCATGTTGTTGCCAAGGTGCGGTGTCCCTGATCATCATCATCATCAAGATAACACTAATAACCAAAACATTGTTACAGGTTCCAATTCCAAACCCATCAAGGTTACCTCAAAATATGCCTTCTTAGAAGGGATCCTTCAATGGCCTAATTCCAAGAGAAACCTATCATACAGCTTCGACTCATCAGGTGTAGAGGTTTTGCCACAGGAGATTGTAAGGGAAGCGTTCAAGGTTGCATTTGAACAGTGGTCAAGTGTGTCAGCATTCACATTCGAGGAAGTTCCAACAGGAACAAATTCGGACCTTGTGATTGGTTTCTTCAGTGGAGACCACGGTGATGATGCTCCATTTGACAAGTTTGGTCCAATTTTGGCACATGCTTTTGGACCACCAGATGGAAGGTTGCATATTAATGCGGATGAGCCTTGGAGCACACAAGTGCCAATACAAGAAGGTTTCTATGATTTGGTTTGGGTGGCCATGCATGAAATAGGCCACAATCTTGGCCTTGGCCATAGCAATCATCGTGATGCTGTTATGTATGCATTTACGGATCCTGGAGTGAACAAGAGGGAGCTTAGGACTGACGACATTAATAGCATAAACGGTTTGTACTCGTCGCCCATTAGAGTGGACTCACACTCACCTGCGATGGCACAACGGAGTGACTATTATCATCTCCTGATTGTTACATTTCTTTGCTTAATTGTTATCTTTATGTTTTATGATATGGTAAGTTCAGGGTCCTTTGATTAGGGTTTTGGGTTTGATTGCTCAGATTTTTGTTGTGATAATTTTTGTTGTGTTGAATGTTGATGTTAAAAAGTGTTTGTTTAGGAAGATATATAATGCATTTTACAAAAAAAAAATGCTTTCTAATAGGAAACTCTTGGAGATAGGAAAGTAGTACTTTCTCCAAAAAAATTTATTTTATCTTGTAAATCGTTTTATTTAAGTTCAATCCTTGTAAATTAATATTATTGTTATATAAAGGAGATTTCTTGTTTGGTGTTTAGTTTTTGTTTTAAATATATATGAATTCATCATACTGTTAATTACAATTTGATTTTCAAAAAAACTATTAAAGAGAATAAGATTATATATATATTTGCTTGTTGGGATATTTAAAAATCAGTATAATGATGATAAGATAGATTTATCTTATTGCTTATTTTATGATTTATAGATAAATATTTTCTTGAATATGTAAATTGACCATTTTCGTTAATTTTGTTGTCAATTATTAATAAAAATATCACAAATTTAAGAAAATATAGGATACCAGATTGCACATTTAGAAAAATTGAAGGGATGAATTTAATTGGTCATAGTTTCAACGAAATAAAATCATACTCAAGTAGAATCGAGAAATACTTAATGTATCGAAAGCAAAAAAAAAAAAAACTAACTTTAATCCATTTATTTATTAACATAAATTTTACAAGTCATTATTATCTCTACTTCCCCTACATTCTTAATGCAATAGTTATTTTGTCAATCAATCAATAGTTGTTTCCAGCGCAAGCTATGCGGGAGGGGATCAAACCCTGGGTGCACTTACCTAGAAGCAGAGGCCAATACCATTTGTGCTGGCCTCATGTGCTTTGTGTGTTCATTTTATGTATGTCCTGTTTCGGCAAGGGATGCTGCAGGAATTATAGTCTCTTTTGCTGATGAAGAATCATGGAGGGAAACAATCCAAAGAATTCACTCGAAACTACGTGAGACTGAACCGTCACACACAATATTGGCATTGTTTTGGGCTTGACATGATTTTCTCTCTACCTTTTATATCCAAACTCACCCATGATTGGTCATCTAAGCTTTCATAACACTAGGAAAATAAATTCGTACCATTGATCATCGTTCATTTCGCAATACAGAAGAGTATCTAAAGAGAAACAATGTGAGCATAGTCTCAATTTTCAAAAAGTTATATAAAATGTATGCGGGATAAAATGTATGCTCATATGGTTTCGAGAAAAATGAAAAATACTACTCTCGTCTCCGTCGCCTCTTCACTATATATGGATCATTAGAGGCGGGTCATCCACACGCCCTCGTACTCTCCTGGAATAAAGTGAATGGCCAAACCTTCCTAGCTATGAGAGAAATTAAAATGAAGACGATTTTTAAATTTGAGTTTTTTGCTTTTTCTACGTACCTATCAAGCTAGCAAGATCATTTTGACCGGGATGCGTATTAACAATGGGCTATACACACCAATAACGAGGGGATACATTCAACTTCTCAACGTTTGTTTTATTTTAGAACACAAATCATGAACTATTTATTGCCTAGATTAGAGTCACGAAAGAACAAAAACTCAGATCAGTTTCATTGTGGTTGACGTTCATTACATTCCACACAAAACAACCAATTCAAATTTACAAAAGGAGCGCATAATAAAATATCCCACGACCAATAATTTCCACTCCAAAAGAGTTAACCTTCATGAGACCTCCTTCCTCTTCTATCCCCCATTGCCTCCTTCCATCACCATCCTAGCTTGCCTGATAACAACAAAACAATAACCAAACCACAGTCAATCAAATTCGGGGAAAAAAAAATCTGGTTCATTCAAAACACTAATATAAACTTAACAATTAACAGATAAAGATATAATATAATAGCAATATTAAATGTAATAAATGTTGATGACAGAATGAGAGAATTTGTGACGAAATTTTACATCATGTTTGGTTTTATATAGATCTAAATTGACTAATATCTCTACAACTGAGCATGAGAGAAGTAAAAATTTATTACTCACTCTGAAAATCACTTTTGAAATAATTCCCAAACACAGGTGACTTTATTTCAAAATCAATTTGAATGTAATCAATTCTACAAACATATAGAATAAGATAGACATTAATTAATTAGAGTGACCGAAAAAGGGACATGATTGCGGAAATAATACCTACCTAGTGTGGGAGAGAAAGTGAATCTAGACATCCTTGGCAATGAGATCACCGTTGATAAGCTCTCTGTAGGCAGCAACAGGCCAGCTGAACCCTCTAAAGACGAGCCTGGAAGCAAGCGGCACATCAATTATGATCTCCTTCTGCGTGGGCTTCTTGTCGTCCCTGATGGCAATCAGGTAGCTCCGGCCCACCCACCCGATCCAGCCCGCGATGTACAGGAACAGTATCCCCGGAGTGATGAACTCTCCCCAGTGCCTCTGGTCCCCGCTCACGATCAAGTGCGGCAGCCCGTCAGACCCGCAAAGCAGCCCCTGCTTCCCGTAGTTCTCGAACCTTCTCTTCGTTTTCTCTATCGTCGCCTTTATCGCCAGCGCCGGGGCGCTGTCCGGCGCGTAGTTCTTCAGCGAGGACTCGAGCTTCTTGATCGACTGCTTCTCGCGCTTGGCGAATTGTTTCGATTCCTTGCATGGGGTGAGCCCCGCGATGTCGGCGGCAGCGGGGAGTGGGGCTGACAGGAGGATGGAGGAGAGGGCTAAGGCGGCGGAGAATGCCTTCAGCTTGGATTCTGCGGTGTCGGTGGTGCTGTTTGATGATGATGACGAGGTCGTCGGGTTGCTGCTGCATAGGATGGTGTTGGGCTTTGGCTTTGTGGAGGGTAGTCTTGTGGGCTTGAGGGTGGTGGGTTTGGAGAGGTTAGTTGGGATGGTGAGAGACATGGTTGTGTTGGGTTTGTGGCGTGAGTGTGGAGGATATGGAAGGGGTAAAGTGTGTCTGCGTGTGGAGTGTGGGGAGGGAAGGTTTTTTTAGATTCTGGGAGGGGGAGATTGGTGGTGGGAAAGGAAAGAGGGTGATGGATAGTGGATAAGGTGAAGTGGGTTTGGAGGCTGACTTGGATGCTTGTTATTGGTTTTTGTGGGTTTTCTGAGTTTGAGGGTATGTGATCTGTTATCACTCCTTTGGGGTTGGATAAGAGAGCTGGCTCGTAGTGGGGTCACGTGATTGGATCTCCATTGATACTTTTTGAATTATGGAAGGATTTGTGTCTATGTCTCTGTTTGGATTATACTTGCGTCTATGATGACCATAATTATAGAGTGTAGCTGAGGCTTGGCTTTATTATATATACTTGAATGTTCGGGTAATTTGTTTTTTGTTGGATAATGATCGTGCAGTTTTACACTAATAGGATGCTTGGGAACAATCAAAAATAGTTGTGTGTTAGAAAAAACTGGGGTAAGGATTTGTTAGTCCACCCAAGTTGTGGACGCACAGTGAATCACCCTCAAAATCCCCAAAAGTAAGGGCATGTGATTTATTAGTTCAATTGTTATGTTTTTTGCAAATATAGGCCTCAAATTTTCAAATTGCAAATAGAGTCAATGTCTCAATCTTGTCTTTCCGCATTATTCACACCCACAGCAGCCATCCATGTTTCTTCCCCAATCTCTCTCTTAAAACCAACCATTACAGAGATGAGGTGCCCATAACTATATTTCCATTACAAGCTTGGCCTTTACCGCCAACTGTGAGACGCCTTCCACTCTTCCAGCAACATTGGCTCGCAAGCACCAACAAGTGACCTTCAGTGACAGCAGACGGTTGCCTCGACCAGCGATGGCGTCAATATTGTGGTGACTCTCATGCTTTGCCTCAGTTTTGTTTTCATATCTGGAAGGTAATGCAGTTTACAGACCTCTCACGGTCCACTTGAGCATCGACTGCGGAAGATTTGCAAGACAACGTCGTTGAGGGTTTAGTCTTTGTCGATGGTGTTAATGATAGAGACGAACAATGGTTCGCGACAATCGAGCCTGATGACCGAAGGCATGAACAGTAGTGGCACGAGGCTCGGACGACGACGTTGACGATGCAGATCGGGTTGTTCTATTTCGTTTTTTTTTTCTTCTTTTTTTTTGAAAAAAAAATTGATTTTGATTCTGTTTTGGGATTGGAAGGCTTGGGTTACGACTCTAGCTTCTTGTTTGTTTTTGAGATGGTCATTTTATTCGTAGTTGGAAGGAGGTGATTTTCATCCTAGAATTGATTTTGTGCCATGATCTGAAATAAGGGGAAGCACTATCTATGCAAAAAAAGTAAAAATTAACAGTTAAATGTGTAGAATAATATTAAGGGTCATTTTTATACTTTCCATATGATTGTGCCATTTTTAAGGGTGACTTATCAACTAAACAATCCTTCCCCGAAAAACTGTTTTTGGGAAAGCAAATTGTGCTGAAGCTGTATTGATACAAGGACACACTTCCATTCATGCAAGTATGAGATCTAAATTAAATAGAATCCATATTTTATTTATAATAAATAAGAGTATATCGTCACAAATATACAATGTCTCATATGATATTTATCTTGTAAAAGTACTTTTACTTGTATGAAAAGGAATATATTCTCTCCATTTCAAAATAACGGGCAAAAACCAAACAACAACATATATTAAGAAAAATGAAAAAGATATTTTGGTAAATATAAAAAATTATGAGTTGCTAAAACTATTCTTACTAGCAATGCCAGTCGAGTCGCTTTTTTATCTTTTGAGAATTATTATAATTAGTGCTCAATAGTACATACGGTAACTTTACCTTAATAAAATAAATATTTAAATATAATATAATATGTCCAAATATCAAACAAAAAAGGAGTAAAAGAAATTAATATTAATTTTACACACTCAAATAATGTATTTTTCGAAGCTACGTAATATGTTTTCTTCATAATGTCATTAAAAGGGATACTATCTCATCCTGGTTGTCCTAGTTGGGTAGAGACATGCAACTTTATCTTATGATTATAATGTTCATAATTCTAGGTAACTATATTTTTATTGATTATTCATCTCCAAATTTGGTTGTAATAATTATGATACTATATGATAATATTAACAAAAATACATTTGTTGGAATTGGGAAGTTCATGCAAAACAGGATTATAATAGCCTCTGAAACCAATTCATGCCCCTTATTAACATGCCACTTCCATTTGTCTAATATCATTTCTTATTAATTGCTTGCATTTTGATTATGCCTCAAATGCCCTCAAGGTGTTTTAAACATAACTAGATTTTGTTGTTTTGTTTTCATAACTAAATTAAAAATTATACACTAGAATCTCAATTATCTATTATCACTTTTTATTTGTGACATTTCTGAATGACTTTTTTAATTGAAAATTTATTTCATATTTCTAATATATACATTGCTACTAAATTAAGAATAAAAAAAAGTATGCCTTTGAGAGCTTAGGTCAAAAGGCAGTTCGTAAATCTTTAGGAATAAAAAAAGTGAGCACCTAAAATTGGTCTCCATTTTAATTTCACCATATCAAAACTGATCAGAGATTTAAAAACTACATTCTTTGTCCTATTGCTTCTTGGAAATTGTATCCATTGTGCACAATATTTTCTATCATTGAAAATTCAAGCTAAGTATGAGTGATGTAATCTCACATCCATTAAAAAAGAACCAAATCAATAGTATATAAAATGGGAGGTCCTATATAGTTGTTGTGTTAATGTCTTGGATCAATATAGTTGTCACAATCGAATTAGCAAGAGAAATTTCATTTGGATATCCATATTAATGACTTTTGTATTTTTTTTAATATACATATATATATCCAAAATTAAATTATGAATTGAAAAATAATTTTTTAACTAAAGTCATTTAGAAATATTACAAATAGAAAAACAAAATAGATAATTGAGATTCTAATGTACAATGTTTAATTTAGTTTTAAAAACATAATGAAAGAACAAATTATTCAAAATACTGTGAAGGTATTTGAGGAATAGTCTAAATACAAGTAATTAATAACGAATGGCATTAGACAAATGAAAGTGACAATAGCCACTCCCTATTAATATTATCATGGGTTAGCTAATCAGGTTGACCTCTATTTTAAATATTACATAATAGACTCCGTTTCATGTCAATGCTGTTTGAGAACCTATTTTTCATAATAGGCTCTAATTTTTTACTTTGGTTCCATCCACAACCATAACAAAAGAAAGGCACAACAACTTGTTACAATCTTGCACACACAATCCAAACATGAAACAGAAATAATACCCACAATTCATAATTCTCATAGTGCAAATTGAGTAGACAAATCAAACCAGAACACAACTCAATCCATCAGAGAGAATAAGAGGAAATATGAAAAGGTAAAAAAAGAAGGAGTGTAGTAGAACCATTCTTCACCTTCATCATGAAGGAACCAGGGCGTGAATCTATGTTGTGTGCCTCCAGTGTCACTCGGCCCCCTTTTCTCCTGTTACTCGGACCAATCAAGAATGGTTGTCTGTTAAACTACCGGTGCCAAGCAAAACCAACTGGATTTAAACTTGGGACTGACACCCATATTAGATTATCATAACGATGATGCAAAAAACTGAAAAGATTTGTCCATGCTTGTTGTATTTAATATAAGGGTTTAGATTATTATACATATCTTATGAACTAATGTTTAAGAGCAGCAGAAAGCCTTAAGTGACACAATGATAAAATCAAGCATAAGATACAACCCATATTTGGTCTTAGATTCTCAGTCAAATATATCATCACTCATCTTAAAATTTTGGATAAAATATACTTACTTTCCTTGGGCTATCAAGAAATAATATTGTACCCCCTTTTGTTTAAAAAATCTACACTCCATCCCATTTCATTAAGGGTGTGTTTGGTGTTTTCTCTTTTATAAATTATATACTAAATAATAAAAATAATTATAAAATAAAATATTGACAGATAACTTTTTACCAAATTTGATATTTTTATGAATTTTTTTATCAATTTCGGTTAAAATTATTTTATATTTTCAGTTTATAGAAACTAAATTCATAAATAAAATTAAGAATTATATTAAAAGTTAATAATAACTATTTTATTAAAAATTAATAATAAGAATTTTAAACAACTAATATATAAAAATTAAATAAAAATTTATAGTAATATTAAAATATAGAAATAAACATTAATTATTTTAAAAAATAAATAATACTTGCTAAATAATATTAGTAATAAATAATATTAATGTAAAATACAATTATATGAATGAGATTCAAAAATATTAAAAATAATTTTTATAAATCAATAATTTAATTATTATAGTTAATAGTTAGTTTGCAGTGTAAATCATATTTTAACACTTTTTGAATTTTTATTAGTTTACAGTGTAAAATATGATTTTACACTGTACACTAATAAAAATTCAATCAATTATCAAATCATGATCTGTAGTTGTCATAATAGGCATTTATCTAATATAATTTGACACTTTTTTACATTACTATTGCTTGATTTATTTTACAATTGTTATTTGCATGATTTTAATTTTGATGAATTAATAGTGTAAAAGTTATTTGCATTATTTTCTAATTAATTATTTCATTTAAATGAATTTTCAAGAAGTGAATATAGAAATAAATCACTGTAACTATAAGACAATATATGCTTGAATATACATTATAAAACTCATTTATACTATCATTACATCAAAATTAAATTCATTAAAATAATAATTGTAAAATGAATTAATCAAATGTAACCAAAAAATAATCAATCAATAGAAATACTTATTATTAATTTTTCTAATTAAAATAATAATTATTATATAATTCTTAATATTAGTCATAAATTTAGTTTCTATAAACTGATAGTATAAAATAATTTCAACCGTGAACCAACAAAAATTCAAGAAAATATCAAATTCAATAAAAAAAATTATTTGCCAATATTTTATTTTATATTATTAATGCATAGAAATTAAATTTATTACTTGTTTTATAATTAGATTTATTACCTAATATATAATTTATAAAAAATAAATCACAAAATAGAACACACCAAATACACATTTAGTAAAATAGGGTGGAATATAGGTTTTTCAAACAAATAAGATGAAATGTCATTTTATGATACCTCCAGAGAGATAAGTGTATTTTACCCTAAAATTTCAAAACGAAAAGTAACTACTGAAATCATTCCAATATCTTACCCACCGGCACTTCTGAAATCCCCTAACGACATTTGGCCCAACATTTAAAACCGGTCTCACAGAGTTCATATCATTTCATCATTCCTTGTCCCCATTACTCAAGTCTTCGGTTTTCCCAGTCTTGGCAAATACGAAAGACAACAATGCTACATCCACTCGTGCAAATCCACTATTATCTACCTCTTTTGAGCAACCTACAGAGGTCTGAATCAGCTTGGATATGAAAAGCCAGCTATTAGAATTTTTTTTTTTTTTATAACTCCCATTCCCAAAATCATAGAGATGAGGCACAATACCGCAAATAACTTCCTTATCCTGTAACATCAACTTAAGAAGAAATAGATGCCACACATACACTTAATTAGCACTTCGAACGCCAACAGATTAAATTGCTCACCTATATTCAAATTTCAAAACCATAAAAAATATAATGAATATGAATCTATATTTACTCTTTTGGATTGATTTCCACCACAAACTTTCTTACTCATGATTTGATTCCTTCCGCCACCTACTACTAAGGCAAGTTTATAGACTACTCCTGGAGCCAATCTATCGCTATTTGCAAGCTTCTTTTTTTTACCAATTTCTTTGTTCTCGAATATCTTCTAGTTCCTGTACTTCCATATAGACCATATGCAAAGAAAGCTTGTATCCAGACATAATGGTAGATAAATAAAGTACTAAATAAATATTAAACATATCTCACTTAAAAAAAAATGAGTATCCAAAAGGTCATCATCGTTTTATCATGAAATCATGCACTCAAATCAAAGCATGTGTCCAAACACGATAAGAGTGTATGTGTAGCTCTAATCAAAGTGGATACACTCAAATCAAGCAGTCACGGTTGTTTGATTTGGCAATCAAAGTGACTCTGTCTCTGAAGTTCACACTCACCCTCTGGCTGCCAACTATTCTGAAGCTCTAATTCCTCTATCCTTCATCAAACACTTGGTGGCTAAAATAAAAACAAAAATCATAAAACAAAATAGAAAACAATTAACCAAAAAATTGAAATCAATAAATTAATACAAATTAAAAACCCCTGCCACGTCCATTTACAATCAAAAACAGTGATTCATATGTCTTTGATCTGTCACAGCTTCTTACCATTTTATGAAAGCCATAACAAAAGGGAGTCACAATAACATGTTCCAATCTATCACACACAATCCAAACATGAAACATAAATTTTCATTGCACAATGTAGATAGTACATAATCCCAACAGTGCAAACCCAATACACAAATCAAACCAAAACATAACCCAATTTAGTGAAAAGAGAACAAAAAATAGAAAAAGGAAAGATAAACCTAAAATTTCAAGGGGATAACAGTGAAAAGTTGTGGACTTGAACCTAAGAATCGATCCCAATGGTGCAAACCCAGTACGCAATAATTCAATCCATCAGAAAGAATAATAGGAAATATGGCCAAAAAAAAAAAAGGAGTGAAGTTGGACCATTGCCCACCTTCATCATGAACGAACCAGAGAGTGAAGGTATGATGCGTGCTTCCACCATGCCGCCACCGTGCCACTCGGTAGGTCATCTCCGTCGTTGCTGCGCCATCACCCCTCTCCTTTACCTGCCCGTCGTGTCTCTGCTTCCGCTGCCAGTCGCGCCCTCCTCTGGTCACATCACGTTGGGCCAAAAGCGACGGTTCTGCTCACATCGTGCCATGACTGTATGCATGCAGGAGCAGGCCGCGCCGGATCGCCCCCCAGCCACCACAAAGGGGAACTAAGCCTTGCACCATTGGCACCACCTCTGCTTTAAATTAGGGATCAGGTGTCCTGAAGAATCAATGCAGGGAGTTAGGAGAGGTTTCTAATGGTGAAGAAGAGGAGTGAAAAGATAGAAAGAGAAGAATCGATTTAGGGAGTTAGAAGGATGGAGGAGTGGTTGCACGAAGAGTGCATGAATGAAGGAGTGGAAACTGTTGAGAAACATGGAAAATACTGGAAGGGAAGGGAATGTGGGACCGAAGATATTTTGGAATTTAATCCGAATACGGACGTGAAAACTCGTTCCAATTTATTGAGGGGATACAAAAAATCCGGTACAAAACTCAATCCATTTTATTTAATAGTACAGATATATTTATTATTATTTATCTTAATAAATATATTAATTATTTAATTAATATATTTATATTAAGAATACACATGAAGAAAAATGAAAATTACTTAACCAGATATTATAAATAAATAGATATTTTGAAATATTAAAAATTTTAAAAATGAGATAAAAATTTTCTATTTCTAAATAATATCTTATTTCCTGTCCCTCAATCATTTATTATCATATGAAAAAATAAGTATTAAAATAGATTTAAAAATTTATAAATTAATAAATATATAATACCTGTCTTATATTAAAAAATAATTGAAAACACAAAAAAAGATACATCATCCATTTAGAAATAAAAGATTTTCATATAAAAAAAATGATAATTATTCTAAAACAGAGTTGGTATATATTTCCGAGGGTGTCAATTGACATACATAATTTAAGCTTTTTGTGACCCCATTTATTTAGAGAAAACAATAAAACTGTCTGTCTCCGTTTAACGAAAATGCATAACATCCACGCTTGATTAAGTCTCTCTCTAAATTTGTCGCCCTAAATAATGAAACTGTCTCCGAGTTCGTGTATGATTTATTGTTCTATTCATTCCTTATTAACAATAGTCTTGGAAAATCGAGATAAGTGTATACTATCTCCATTCTTTAATGAGCATTCATATATAAAATTTCATTTTTTTATTATTATTTATTATTTTAAAAATTTATGATAATATTAGTTTTTTTATTACTCTTAATACCCTTATGAGAGAGATAGAGAGTTAGCGAATAGATTAAATATAAAAAAGAGTGTTGAAGTAAGGGATAAAAATAGTATTGTATAATACATTAAAATTTATCTAGTTTTAAATTTATGCAATTATTTATTTAATATGTGTGTAAAAATAAAGATTGACATTTATTAAAAAACAAAGATAGTATATTAAAAAGTTAATTCATCTGTTTCCAATTTCCTCTTCTGAAGTTGCTTCCCTCGAGCATTGCTCATACCCGCAAAAGTTACACATCAAGCTTGGCCTATGCCTCGCATCGTTAATTCTTTCATAATTAATTTTGTTCGATTTTAGTGAGCTTTGGAAAGTGACCAAATTGATTGTTACATGGGTTGGCGAAATTGTGACCTCTAATTACCATTCGACGTGTGACATTTTCTTATCATTCGTAATGTTGGCCAACTCAAGCATTCACTTAATTAGTTAATTCATACTATGGTTTTAGTTGAAGTTTAGGTCTCTGATTGTAACACTGAATGCCAGATTGCACACTCTCTCCCATATTTAAATAATTATTCATTTTAAGAATTTAAATAATATGGATCATTTCTTTTTAATAATACTCTCATTCAATATTATTAACTTATTAGTAAAGAAGATAAGAGAAAAGTCAAAATAGTGAAAAAAAAATGATAATTTAGTAAATTATTCCTAACTTTTACTAATCATTTCCTTAATTCTAATGAGTATTTAAAACTGAACTATTATTCAATGGCAGGAGAGTACGTATATTACTTAGAGGTCACAATTTTAAATATGAAAATTTTAGTTACAAATAGTTGAAATTTAACCCAAAATATCATATCAGAAAAGATTAATTGAAGCCTTATATGAAGGTTGACTTACAAATAGAGCTTTTGGTTGATTAGTTTGGATATCCTCTAAAAATGAGAGCAATCCATTGTATGAATAGTTTTTAGGAGCTATTCATATGATGAAAAAATTTATAAGGATGATTTGCAACATTAGCCGCTAAAAAGTTATAGATAGTACAAAATTTTGGATTGATTTGTAATCATTGGCATAAGTAGTGAAGACCAAATCATATTAATTATTGTGTGCTTTTTTTAATATTTCTTTGGCTTCCGTTGCTCAACAAATGAATGACCCTCTTTGGTGCTATTTTTATTTTAGAGTCACAGTTCGTGCAGAATTTAACTCAAGCTACATGATTAACTAGCAAAAGTAGAACTTGCTGATGCTTACCTAGCTTATTAGCTACTTCATTCTTTTCAGAATATTTGTCACGATTAGAAAATTTTATATTTTAAAATATCTATCAATTTTGATTTTAATAAAGTATTAGTTTTGTTCTTCTAATAGTATCCCTAATTAATTTCACATTTTCAAAGCATTCTATCTAATATTATTTTTGAACATTGTGCTAGATTATTTAATACTTAGGGATATATTTATCTATTCACTTTGTTTTACTTCATTACCAATATCATTTATTATTTTCTTAATATGTATATTAGCTCAAAATTAACAGATATTTTGAAAAGGGGAGTACATTTGAGTCCTTTTAACTTCCAGAAGCAATTATTATCACATATATGTCACAAACCCATTCATCACCAATCTCAAGTTTGTAATCCCCTAATATATCGAATAGTGATATGTAGTTTACTTGTGTCCTAGCACGTGACAACACATTAACTATTGATTTTTATAGTATTTATATATTATATAATGTCAAATTATATTTTAAATGATTGATATGTTATCACATGGAGTGATCACTTTGAACCTGAATCTATACTAACATCACTCAAATATATATGTGCAATCGACATTTCTCCCACATTTTTTGTATGTTTAAGTAGTAGCTAAATTACATAGTCCAACACACATATGCAACAACTCTAAGACTACATACTAAAAAAATAATTGTAACTTTCTATTATTATTGTTTTTAATATTAAAGAGATGTATGGATAAACACATAAAAGTGAATCATGCCAAAGACAACTCTTACACTTCTCGATATCATATGTGTAGCAAGACTAACTGCTAAGCCTAAGCTGATCCTCCATTCGTCATGAATTCTTAGATCCTAAATATTTGATTGAGTGCTTAAAAACTAGGCCAAAAGCTCTAGATATTAATTAATTGGGGCGCAACTCTTTTTATTTTATGTTTATTATCAAGTGTCATAATCTGATTTGACTTCAACTGTATTAGGGCCTTATCAAGGTAGGATGCTAGTTCGCAACCAATACCGAAGAACTGAGGAGGCACATGATCACTGACTTCCTTGCTAATTATAACCAGAATGTTGCCAACAACCAGTTTATGTGAAAGTATATTCAGGTTGTCTTTGTAAATTATTGCCTGCTATGCCCCTCTCAATCCTCAACCCATTGAAACAATGAAACCAATCTTTCAAAGCAGCACACAACATAATTTCTGGCCCTGATGCTTAGCAAGGCTTTTCTATTTTAGAAAGTACATATTGTCATGGATTTGCTAGGCAAGGTGCCGAAGCTCCCCAAGGCATTCCTTTAATTTCTCAGGGAATGGGGGAGGGAGGTGTATTGTTAGGCTTCCAATGCAAATCTTACATATCTACGTGTAAGATAAAAATAACACCAATGACTTATCTGTCTCCGACGATCAGTGAATTTCCAAGTTGTTGCAGACTGGGGAGAATTCAGAGATAACGTGTTAGTAACAAGTGCGTGTTTGAATTGTGTACAAGGAAAAAATGTACATTTACTTTTTGGTGTGATCATTCTGCGGTTTTCTTTGGAATCATTTTGGTGTTCTAATTATATCTTTTCTTTGCATAAGGTTGAAGAGGGAAGGGTTGACTGTTATTGGTAGCCTCAGTACGCCCTTTTGTTTATACTTGGTAACATTATAGTTTTAAGAAATAATTGCATTTTTAAAACTTATCTCACGAATCTTTTAATTTAGAAACTTTCAACTCAAAATAAGCTTATCCAAACATATTTTAACTTTGACAAAATATCCAAATTAGTCCCTCAAAAATATACCAAAGAAGAAATTAGTCCCTCAAATTTTGAAAATCTTAAATTGATTTCATATTTTTTAAAAGGGTAAATAACAAAAAATATCTTTGAGATTTGAAAGAAAAAGCACTCCACCTCATTCTTATTCTAATATGACACTCCACCTTAGATATGTGATGGATGCTAATAATGACCTGATTAACTAATTTTTTATTATTAAAAGAAGAGAAAATATAACTAATTATTATTATTTTTTAATAAAATACCATTTTATTAATAATTATATACATTTTTTTTTTTACAAAGTAAAATATATGCTGGTTATAATAATATAAAATATTAATATATTTATGTTCAATTTAATTTCTGAAATTTCACCATATTAAGAGAACAAATTACCAATAGTAATAATAAATTGTAATAATTATTTTAAAAAATAAAAATTATATATTTTCTCAGCTTCTAATTTTAGAATATTAATATTTATAAAAATAAAAATTATTTGTCAATATCGTATATAAACATGAATTACAAATAACATAGCAAGAAGAATTACTATAAAAAAAAATTAATATTCTAAAACTAGTAGTTGAGAAAATATATTTTTTTTACAAAAATAATTACTATAAAATATTATTATTATTAATAATAGATTTATGAATGAGTTTAATTTTATTGAACTATAATTATTTTCACAAGTTATTCAATTACATATTATCACATCTGTATAACAAATTTACTCTTACCTCTACTATTTCAAAAGTCATACAACTAAGAGAATTCAATTGGATAAAAATATAAAAAAGTATACTATAAATGCATTTAATTCAAAACCATTATTAATAATTATAATAATTTATAATAGTTATTTTTTGTAAAAATAAAAAATATTTATTTTTTCAACTATTAATTTTAGAATATTAATATATATATTATAGTAAAATCACAAGATTCTTATTGTTATGTTATATATGATTTATCTTTATATACGATATTAACACATAATTTTTTTTATATACATCAATAATCTAAAATTAAAAATTAGGAAAATACTTAATTTTTATTTTTATTAAATAATTATTACAGTTTATTATTATTATTAATAATTTATTCTCTTAATCTAGTAAAATTTCAAAAATAAAATAATATATAAATATTAATAAAGGATATTTTATTTTAAAAATTAATAAACATTAGTTATATTTTACCTTTTTTGTAATAATAGAAAATTCATTAGTTGGATTATCGGTGTCATATCCATTACATATTAGTGTCTTTACATTAGAAGAAGGATGGGATGAGTGCTTTTTCTTCAAACCTCAATGATGTTTCTTGTTAATTACCCTTTTTAAGAAAAAGGGACAAACTGATCGCTTCGTACATGTTTATATAATATATTTTTTAATTATATGTATATGTATGGAGGGACCAAATTGTTATCTTTTCTATAATGTAAAGACCAATTTAGGGTTTTTAAAATTTGAAAGACTAATTTGTTCACAGATACATTTATGAGAGAATAATTTGAGTATTAACTTTTAAATTTTTTATTTCTTTATGCTTAAGAAATGATGATGCACTGTATCCTAAGGAAGTGATCTCTTCAACTGTTTGCTTGTTATCATAGTCCATCTCATGGAACATTGTGTCTTTTCATATTTCAAACTGATGTAATTTGTTTATGTTGCTGCTAGGGCATACGAGATTAAAGGTGAAATAGATAGAGATTGAACTAACAAATCAAATTCCAAGTGACATATCTTGGGACATTATTTTGAATATGGGTGTTGGGTGGTGTTTTAAGTATAATATTAGAGTTTATAAAATTTATCTAGAATATAATTTTTTAATACAAATCGCTATGTAGCAATTCTTGTGCAATCTCAATTAAAAATATTGGTATTTTTCATATACAAATCACTATGTAGCGATTTTATGATAAAATAATATTTTATTTTGACTTTTTAGAATTTTAGATACACACAAACGTTAGTGAACGACTTTATTAAAAAAAAAAATCCTAAATCACTAAGTAGTGATTTGTGTTGATGATATAGTACGTATTTCAGATTCCATTGCAAAGTCATTTGAATTGTATCATAAATCACTAATGAGCGATTTATATGGAAAAAATCACATCAATCCAAATCTCCCCTTAACCCCATTTTATACCAATATTTACACCCAAACATCATTATAAAAAAAAAAAAATTCCCCTATATCTTATTTTTCATTTAGTCCATTCTGTGTATATATATATACTGAACTCCCAAATTAATTATGATAAATAGCTTATTATTTGCGTTCTCTTTCGATATTGTCATGCAAACCTTCATTTTTGGTGGAAGTTATGAAATTTCGTCAATAAGCTAGCAATATCCTGATTATATAACTGCAGTTACTTCTTAAAAGATTCTGAAAATTTTGCATTCCCCTTCTTATTAAGGGCTACTATTTTCATCTCAATATAAAAAGTTACCAAATTGTGGAGAAAGTTTTCAGTTCATAAAATGATGTGTATCCTTTTGTTTTTTGTGCTAGATCTATAGGTGTCCTCACTAATTAATTCTTATTTAGCGCTGGTTTGGATCTAGCTAGGCCTCTTTAAGTTCAATTAGTCAGCCGATCACACTCGCACCCCTTAATTTCTCATATTTCTTTCCAAGTTAGTAGCTTTATTCCACGCATGGTTATTATATAAAGATTTCAACCTCAGTCTGGCTGATTTTTCTTACTGTTTCATCATATTGAACGCCCTTCAACTGACAAGAGTCATTATGTTTTCATTCCTTTTCTAAATTACTCTATCAATCTTGAGTCCTTGGCTGTAGTGCATAACATCATCCCTTGAGTTAAATCAGTTGTCATTTATTTCCAATCTGAATATATTGTGTTAGTAATATCAAGAGTACGATACATTCCAAATGTAATAAACACTTTATGGATGTGAGCGGAAGCGTGCCCAAATTTGTGAAGAGACGGAAAAATGATGCACGGTGAATAGTATTACACAGTGGGACCCACAAATCACTATTCACATAAATAGTACTTATCTGATGGGACCCGCTTCACTATTATGAATAGTATTATACAGTGGGACCTGCGTCACTATTTATGAATAGTATCGTTACTATTCGTACCAACAAAGTAGATCAAAAGAACTGCACACCAATATTTTAACGTGGAAAACCCTCCTGTAATTTTGAGGGAAAAATCATGGGCCAAACTCCGAAAAATACTCCACTATATTTAAAGAGTAATTACAATATAGTGTATCCCCAGTGAGACTCTCTTCTACTACAATTTGTAGTATTACAGAGATCTAGAGAATAGACCCAAAACCCCCAGTGTATACTCACACTACACTCTTGGAATTTCCTTACACCCTCTCTCTATTTTTCTCTCACTACAAGAAACTTATACCACTTCTTTCTAAATCAGCTGAGAAATGCATTTAGCTTGGGATGGATTTCCTTCGTTTCCATCCCCTCTATTTATAGAGTTTTGAGGGAGTTACTATGCAAGTGCACAGTAACTTCCCGTGAGTAGGTGAGATGGTTAGGTGGAGTTACTATGCAAGTTACTATGTATGCATAGTAACTTTGAAAAATCAAAGCCGCCCAACAATTCTCCACCTCGGCTTTGTATTTTGCAACAGCCTTCAACTTCTGTAAATATTGACTAAGTCCAAGAAATTCTTAAACTTGTCAATCGGTAACGGTTTTGTCATCATGTCAGCTGGGTTTTCAGTTGTGGCAATCTTCTGAACTGCAACAGTACCATTATTGATACTTTCTCTGACAAAATGAAGTCTAACATTAATGTGTTTTATCCTTTCATGATAGACTGGATTTTTGGCCAAATGAATGACACTTTGACTATCACAATGTACATGTTGATTCAACCCAAAACTATCCAAAAGACCGTGCACCCAGATGCTCTCTTTACTTGACCTCGATCAATGCCATATACTCAGCTTCAGTAGTTGACAATGCCACTGTAGTTTGCAATGTCTCCTTCCAGCTAATAGTACATCCAAAGACTGTAAAGATATAGCTTGTCAATGACCTCCTTTTATCCAAATCACCTGCATAATCAGAATCTACATAACCCACAACTCCATGATTCTTCTGACCTTCAAATACCAAACAGACATCAGTGGAACCTCTCAGGTACCGCATGATCCATTTCACAGCTTCCCAGTGTGTCTTTCCAGGTTTGCTCATAAATTTGCTTACCATACTCACTACATGTGAAATATCTGGTCTAGTACACACCATGGCATACATAAGGCTGCCAACTGCACTAGAATAAGATATACGAGACATGTGCTCCACCTCCTCCTCAGTTCTCGGACATTCTTTTGAAGATAGCTTAAAATGTGTAGCTAATGGAGTGCCAACTGGTTTGGACTGATCCATATTAAAACGTTGTAGCACTTTCATAATATAATTTTGTTGCGTCAAGCACAACCTGCCACTATTCCGCTCCCTAAGAATCTCCATTCCCAGAATTTTCCTTGCTACACCCAAGTCCTTCATCTTGAACTCTTTTCCCAACTGTGTTTTTAACATACTAATTTCAGCCTTGTTGTGAGCTGCAATTAGCATATCATCTACATACAACAACAGATAAATCCACGAACCATCTAGAAGCTTCTTAGAGTAGATGCAATTATCATATTGGTTTCTACTATATCCAGTACCAATCATAAATGCATCAAACCTTTTGTACCACTGCCTCGGGGACTGCTTCAAGCCATATAATGACTTCTTCAATAGGCAAACATGGTTCTCCTTTCCAGGAACTTCGAATCCCTCTGGTTGACTCATGTAGATTTGCTCCTCTAGCTCACCATGTAAGAACGTCGTCTTCACATCAAGCTATTCTAGCTCCAAGTTAAACGTACTCACAATAGCTAATAGGATCCGAATAGAGCTATGCTTCACCACAGGAGAGAATACTTCATGAAAGTCAATACCCTCCTTCTGAGTATAACCCTTTGCTACCAGTCTCGCCTTGAACCTTGAAGGTTCAATGCCAGGGATTCCTTCTTTCCTTTTGTAAACCCATTTACAGCCAACTACTCTTTTCCCCTTTGGAAGTTGTACTAGCTCCCACGTCTGATTTTTCTGAAGAGATTCAATCTCCTCATTCATTGCTATTAGCCACAACTTCGACTCCTTACTATTTACTGCATCACGGTAGGTGCATGATTCATCTCCAACTGCACCATCTGCCATAGCCAAGGCAAAGGCTATAGGCTCTGCATCTAATGAGTCAAGTGCACAGGCAGCAGAATCTAGATATCTTTTTGGTTTCTGAATTTCTCGCCTTTCTCTGCCAGTAGCAATATTGTATGGCTCTACTTCTCTGGTTTGTTCACCAGTATCTTCATGTTCATCTTGTTGTTCTACTTCAGGTTGAGTAATTCCTGAAGTACTCGGCTGATCCATTGTATCCTTTTCTTGTTTCACCTTCCCACAGTCAATCTCTAGCTCCACGTGCTTCCTAGTACTATGATCTGTTTCTGCCTCATCTAAATTTGATTCCTTCTTCTGATTTAGCATTGTCGCCTCATCAAAAGTGACATCTCTGCTGACAATAATTTTGGGTGAACTTGCCTTTTCTGTACACCACAGTCTGTAGCCTTTCACCCCTCGTGCATACCCTAGAAATATACACCTTCTTGCCATCGCCTCAAGTTTACCATCACTCACATGGGCATACGCGGGACAACCAAATATCTTCAAATCAGAATAGTTTATGGGTCGACGGGACCATACTTCTTGTGGAATCTTCAGATCAATAGCAGTTGATGGAGATCTGTTTATCAGGTATACAGCCGTATTGACTGCCTCAGCCCAAAATGATTTGGGAAGTGCTGCATTAATTCGCATGCATCTTGCACGCTCTAGAAGTGTTCTGTTCATCCGTTCTGCAACTCCATTTTGCTGTGGTGTTCCTGGTATAGTATAGTGTCTTACTATACCAGCATTTCTGCAGAACTCCGCAAATTCTTTACTACAAAATTCTCCGCCATTGTCAGTTCTCAGTCTCTTGACTAATCGCCCGGTTTGCTTCTCGACCATGGCCTTCCATTACTTGAATTTGTCGAACACCTCTTCTTTTTTCTTCAGGAAATAAATCCAGACTTTCCTGGAATAATCATCTATCAGAGTAAGAAAATAGCTAGCTCCACCTATAGAGTTGACAGGGGCTGGACCCCAAACATCCGAGTAGACATACTCCAATATCCCCTTGCTGTTGTGTTTGCCAAAATTGAACTTAACCCGTTTTTGCTTTCCAAATACACAATTTTCGCACAAACCAAGTTTGCAATTCTTCAGGCCTTTTAGTAAGCCTTTGCCAGCAAGGATGGTCATTCCTTTCTCACTCATATGACCAAGCCGCATGTGCCAATTCGTGCAGCATCATCATTTCTTTCAGAGGATAGAACAACAGCAGTTCCATCGATTGTGCTTCCCAACAATAGATAGATTCCACCCTGCAATTTTCCTTTCAATACCACTATTGCACCTTTGATCACCTTCAAGAATCCACTTTCTCCAATGAACTTGTACCCCCGATTATCTAGGGCACTCAATGAGATCAAGTTCCTACCCAGTTCTGGAACATGCCATGCTTGAAACATCCTTTTAGTACCATCATCCAATTTTACTTGCACATCTCCTTCACCTACAATTGGAATTATTCTATTATCTCCCAATCTAACTTTTCCATCCCGCTTTTTATAGGATGAGAAAAAACTTCGATTAGGTGTCATGTGAAAGGATGCACCAGAATCTAGGATCCATTCATTTCCTGTGTCTCCTGTGAATACTGTCAAGGCCGATCCAGCATCACTATCATCAGAACTTTCAATTGTTATGTTGGCAGAATCTCCTGATTTCTCCTTTCTCTCTGGGCAATTTCTTCTGATATGTCCCATCTGGTGACAATGAAAGCACTTAACAGACTTGTGCCTTTTGGACTTTGATCTTCTCTTGCTTTTGCTTCCTGATCCTCTCTCTTGACTTCGCCCTCTCGTTACAAACAACCCATCTGCAAGACCTTCGGCACTGGGTCCGGATACTAACTTCTGATACTCTTTTATTATCAGTGATTCTTTGACATTTTTCACTGAGATATCGGATCTACCATAAAGTATGGTATCACAGAAGTTATCATAAGACGGAGGTAGCGAAGTTAATAAGATCATGGCTTGGTCAACATCTTCTACTTTAATTCCAGCTGCTCCAACATCAGAGATCATTCTGTTGAAGTCGTCTATATGCTCTTACATTGATTTTCCTCCTGAATATTTGAACGTGTACAGTCTCTTTCTTTGACAAAGCTTGTTGGACAAGGTCTTTACAGAGTATTTTTCTTCCAAAGCCTTCCATAATGAATCAGCGGTTTCTTCTTCCATGACTTCTCGCAGAACATTGTCCGCAAGACTCAACTGTATTGTACTCAGTGCTTTGAGCATCATCTCCTCCTTCTTGTCATCAGCTAATGACATTGGCAATTTTTCTTTGCCTTCCAACGCCTGTGCAAGACCTTGCTGATCAAGCAATGCTTGCAGTTTCAACTTCCATAGTCTGAAGTCGTTGGACCCGTCAAACTTCTCCACTTCAAATTTTGGCACCGACATCTTGGATCTTAGTCAAAACCTTATATCAGAATCAGATATCTTGGAATAGCGTAAATCAACTGTAAACAGTGCACCAAGAGGGTTCCCAGGAAAGAGAGGTGGGTCACAATGGACATGCTTAAATAACAAGTCTTTCCTTAGCCAGAACCTTTCCAAACTGCACTCTCACAGTATCACACTGTCTTCCAGCAACAGAAACCAAGGGTTGATCCTCAAGTACTAGGGAGAAATTCTTTTCTGATGTGGAAGATCAGACTAAGCTGCAACCACAGAGCATACTAAGAATAAATCCCATCGAACCAAAAGAGCTTTCATGCCACTTGTTAGTAATATCAAGAGTACGGTACATCCCAAATGTAATAAACACTTTATGGATGTGAGCGGAAGCGCGCCCAAATTTGTGAAGAGACAGAAAAATGATGCACGGTGAATAGTATTGCACAGTGGGACCCACAAATCACTATTCACATAAATAGTACTATACAGTAGGACCCGCTTCACTATTATGAATAGTATTATACAGTGGGACCTGCGTCACTATTTATGAATAGTATCATTACTATTCGTACCAACAAAGTAGATCAAAAGAACTGCACACCAATATTTTAACGTGGAAAACCCTCCTGTAATTTTGAGGGAAAAATCATGGGCCAAACTCCGAAAAATACTCCATTATATTTAAAGAGTAATTACAATATAGTGTATCCCCAGTGAGACTCTCTTCTACTACAATTTGTAGTATTACAGAGATCTAGAGAATAGACCCAAAACCCCCAGTGTATACTCACACTACACTCTTGGAATTTCCTTACACCCTCTCTCTATTTTTCTCTCACTACAAGAAGCTTATACCACTTCTTTCTAAAACAGCTAAGAAATGCATTCAGCTTGGGATGGATTTCCTTCGTTTCCATCCCTTCTATTTATAGAGTTTTGAGGGAGTTACTATGCAAGTGCACAGTAACTTCCCGTGAGTAGGTGAGATGGTTAGGTGGAGTTACTATGCAAGTTACTATGTATGCATAGTAACTTTGAAAAATCAAAGCCGCCCAACAATTCTCCACCTCGGCTTTGTATTTTGCAACAGCCTTCAACTTCTGCAAATATTGATTAAGTCCAAGCAATTCTTAAACTTATCAATCGGCAATAGTTTTGTCATCATGTCAGCTGGGTTTTCAGTTGTGGAAATCTTCTGAACTGCAACAGTACCATTATTGATACTTTCTCTGACAAAATGAAGTCTAACATTAATGTGTTTTGTCCTTTCATGATAGACTGGATTTTTGGCCAAATGAATGGCACTTTGACTATCACAATGTACATGTTGATTCAACCCAAAACTATCCAAAAGACCGTGCACCCAGATGCTCTCTTTAACAGCCTCAGTCAATGCCATATATTCAGCTTCAGTAGTTGACAATGCCACTGTAGTTTGCAATGTTGCCTTCCAGCTAATAGTACATCCAAAGACTGTAAAGAAATTTTCCCATGCTTAAACAGTAAAATCACTGTTCACGCATGATGATGTTAGTGCTGACATAAGAATTTTCAACGCATAAACAGTAAAATCACTGTTCACGCATGAATAGTCGATACTGAAGAGAATTTTCAACGCGTGAACAGTAAATTAATTACTGTGCACGCGTTAAGCTCCCTCTATAAATAGAGGCATTTGCTCAGTTTCAGAAGCATAAGCAGCAGGGGAAATACAAGCTGCATAGAGAGAAAAATACACAGAGCTTGTGTTATTTTTCTGAGAGTGAGAGGAAAATAGAGAGTGTGAGTAAATCCCAGAGAGTGTAGGGTGTGGGTATATACACCGGGAATATTTTTGGGTATCATCTTTATTACTCCTTGGTACTGCAAAAGTGTAGTATTTGAATAGGAGGGTTCTCATCGGGAAACACTATATTTACCTCTTGGGTTGGAGAGTGTGGAAAAGATATTGTGTAATTATCCTGAATATAGTGGAATATTTTTCGGAATTTGTCCCGTGGTTTTTCCTCCGGTATTTGGGGGTTTCCACGTTAAAAATTCGGTGTGCATATTTCTTGATTTATTTTGGTGGCGTAAACAGTGACGTGGGTCCCACCACAGTGAATAGTACTCCGAATTTACTGTTCACGAGAATAGTGATACGGTTCCATTGTTGAGTGCTGTCCGCGTGAATAGTAACAAGTGGGCCCCACCGTGAATAGTGATCAGCGGGTCCAACCATACATTACTATTCATCTTGATATTTATTTTTCCGCTGCGCTGCGCCGATTGGTAGATTTAATTTTATCGGGTTTATTTTGGTACTCATTGCCACACATTAGGCATCATTTAATTATACTGTGAATCAGTCTCTGAACTTAACAGAAAGATCTCTACCATTAGCTTCATGGTAGGAAAACCGACATCACGTTTTGTTACAATTCTCCAAAATTTATTTGTTTGCATTCGTATATGAGATGAACCACATTTTCCTACCGCTCATAAAGTTGGCCAGCTTAATTGCACGTAGCATGAGGGTTAATTGCACATAGTAGGGTGTTGCGTTGGACAACAAAAAAATGAAAAGAGTATATTAAAATGTTAATACATATTTCTTCAATTTCCTCTTCTGAAGTTGCTTTCCTCGAGCACTACTCATACCCACAAAAGTTCCACATCAAGCTTGGCCTATGCCTCGCATCGTTAATTCTTTCATAATTAATTCTGTTTGATTTTAGTGAGCTTTGGAAAGTGACCAAATTGATTGTTACATGGGTTGGCGAAATTGTGACCTCTAATTACCATTAAAGTGTGACATTTTCGTAATGTTGGCCCACTCAAGTATTCACTTAATTAATTCATACAAATACTATGGTTTTAGTTGAAGTTTTAAATTATGTAGGCCTCTGATTATAACACTGAATGCCAGATTGCATACTCTCTCCCCGTATTTAAATAATTGTTTATTTTAAAAATTTATTTAGTCTAGAAATAGTTATTCATTTAAAAAAATTTAGTAATATCAATTATTTATTTTTAATAATACCTTCATTAAATATTATTGAATTATTAGTAAAGAAGATGAGAGAAAGTTGAAATATTGAAAAAAAATAATTTATAAATTATTCCTAACTTTTACCAATATTGATATTTTACCAAGTGTTTCCTTAATTCTAATGAGCATTTAAAATTGAACAATTATTCAATAGCATTTAAAACTGAATAATTATTCAATGATAGGAGAGTACATTAGAGGTCACAATTTTAAATATGAAAATCTTAGTTACAAATGGTGTTGAGATTTAACCCAAAATCTTACATCAGAAAAGATTATTTGAAGCCTTATATGAAATTTGACTTACAAATAGAGCTTTTGGTTGATTAGTTTGGATATCTTCTAAAAGTGGGAGCAGTCTATTGTATGAATAATTATTAGGAGCTATTCATGTGATGAAAAGATTTATAAGGATGATCTGCACCTTTAGATGCTTGAAAGTTATAGATACTACAAAATTTTGGATTAATTTGTAAAGTCATTGATGCAAGTAGTGAAGACCAAACCACATTAATTATTGTGTGTTTTTTTTTATATATATTTCTTTGGCTTCAATTGCTCAACAAATGGATGACCTTTGTGCTATTTTTCTTTTAGAGTCACAATTCATGCAGAATTTAACTCAAGCTACATGATTAACTAGCAAAAGAAGAACTTGTTGATGTTTACCTAGCTTACTAGCTACTTCATTCCTTTCAGAATATTTATCCACATTTAAACAATTTCATATTTCAAATATCTGTCAATGCCAACATTAATAAAGTATTAGTTTTGTTCTTGTAATATTACCCCTAGTTAATTTCACATTTTCAAAACATTCTATCTAATACTATCCTTGAATATTATGCTTTATTAATTAATACTTAGGGTTATATTTGTCTATTCACTTTATTTTACTCCATTATCAATATCATTTATTATTTTCATAATATATATATATATATGGTCAAAATTGACAAATATTTTAAAAAGGGGAGTACATTTGAGTCCTTTTCGCTTGCCAGAAGCAATTATCATCACATATATGTCACAAACCCATTCATCACCAATCACAAGTTTGTAATCCCCTAATATATTGAATGGTTATATGTAGTTTACTTGTGTCCTAGCACGTGAAAACACATTAACTATTGATTTTTTTTTACTATTTATATATTATAATGTCAAATTATATTTTAAATGGTTGATATGTTATCACGTGGAGCGATCACTATGAACCTGAATCTATACTAATATCACTCAAATATACCTGTGCAACTGACATTTCTCCCAAATTTTTTGTACGTTTAAGTAGTAGTTAAATTACATGGTCCAACACACATATGCAACAACTCTAAGAATACATTCTAAAAAAAATTGTAACTTTCTATTATTATTGTTTTTAAAATTAAAGAGATGTGTGGATAAACACATAGAAGTGAATCATGCCAAAGACAACTCTTACACTTTTTGATATCATATATGTAGCAAGACGTATTGCTAAGGCTAAGCTGATCCTCCATTTGTCATGAATTCTTAGATTCTAAATGTTCGATTGAGTGCTTAAAATCAAGGCCAAAAGCTCTAGATATTAATTAACCAGGGCACAACTCCTTTTATTTTATGTTTATTATCAAGTGCCAAGATTTAATTTGATTCCGACTGCATGCATCGGGACCTTGTTAAGGTAGGATGCTAGTCCGCATCCAATACCAAAGAACTAAGGAGGCAGATGATCACTGACTTCCTTGCGGACTGCGGAGAATTCAGAGATGACGTGTTAGTAACAAGTGCGTGTTTGAATTGTGAACAAAGAAAAAATGTACATTTACTTTTTGCTGTGATCACTCTGCGGTTTTCTTTGGAATCATTTTGGTGTTCTAATTATATCTTTTCTTTGCATAAGGTTGAAGAGGGAAAGGTTGACTATTATTGGGAGACTCAGTACGCTCTTAGTTTACATTTGGTAACATTATAGTCTTAAGAAATAATTGCATTTTTAAAAGCTATCTCACGAATCTTTTTAATTTAGAAACTTTCAACTCAAAATAAGCTTATCCAAACATATTTTAACTTTGACAAAATATCCAAATCAGTCCTTCAAAAATATATCAAAAAACAAATTAGTCATTCAAATTTTAAAAATCTAAAATTAATTTTATATTTTTTAAAAGGGTAAATAATAAGAAGTATCCTTTAGGTTTGAAAAAAAAAAGCACTCCACCTCATTCTTATTCTAATATGACATTTCACCCCAAATATGTGATAGATGCTAATAATGACCCGAATAACTAATTTTTTATTATTAAAAGAAGAGTAAATATAACTAATATTTATTAATTTTTGATGAAATGCCATTTTATTAATACTTACAGACATATATTATTTTTACAAAGTAAAATATATCTTGGTTACAATAATATAAAATATTAATATATTTATATTCAATTTAATTTTTAAAATTTTACCATACTAAGAGAAAAAACTATCAATAGTAATAATAAATGGTAATAATTATTTTTTAAAAATAAAAATTATGTATTTTCTCATCTTTTACTTTTAGAGTATTAATATTTATAAAAATAAAAATTATTTGCCAATATCGTATATAAACATAAATTACAAATAACAAAGCAAGAAGAATTACTATAAAAAATATATATTAATATTCTAAAACTAGTTGTTGAGAAAATATATATTTTTTTTACAAAAATAATTACTATATATTCATAATAATAATAATATTTTAATTAATGAGTTTAATTTTATTGAGCTATAATTGTTTTCACAAGTTATCTAATTATATATTATCACATCTGCTTAACAAATTTACTCTTACCTCCACCATTTTAAAAGTCATGCATATGAGAGAATTTAATTAGATAAAAATATAAAAAAATTACACTATAAATGTATTTAATTTAAAAACATTATTAATAGTTATAATAATTTATAATAATTAATTTTTTGCAAAAATAAAAATATTTATTTTTTCAAATATTAATTTTAGAATATTGATATATATATATATTATAGTAAAACCACAAGATTCTTATTGTTATATTATATTTGATTTATCTTTATGTATGATATTAACACATAATTTTTTTATGCACACCAATAATCTATAATTAAAAATTGGGAAAATACTTAATTTTTATTTTAATAAAATAATTATTACAGTTTATTACTATTATTAATAATTTATTCTCTTAATCTAGTAAAATTTTAAAAATAAAATTTAATATATAAAATATAGTTTTATATTATTATAAGCCACATATATTTTATTTTGTAAAAATAATATATAAATATTAATAAAGGATATTTTATTTTAAAAATTAATAAACATTAGTTATATTTTGCCATTTTTATAATAATAGAAAATTTGTTAGTAGGGTTATTAATGTCATATCTATTACATATTCAGGGTGGAGTGTCATATTAGAAAAAAGACGAGGTGATTACGTTTTTTTCAAACCCCAAGGATGTTTCTTATTAATTATCCTTTTTAAGAAAAAGAGAGAAATGGATCCCTTCATACAATTTTGTGTAATATATTTTTTTAATTATATATATATATATATATGTATGGAGGGATCAAATTGTCATCTCTTCTATAATGTAAGAAGTAATGTAGGATTTTTAAAATTGAAAGACTAATTTATTTGTTGATATATTTATAAGAGAGCAATTTGAGTATTAACTTTTTAATTTTTTATTTTTTTATACTTATGAAATGATGATGCACTGTATCCTGAGGAAGTGATCTCTTCAACTGTTTGCTTGTTTTCTTAGTCCATCTCGTGGAACATTGTGTCTTTTCATATTTCAAACTCATATGATTTGTTTATGTTGCTGTGAGGGCATGCGAGATTAAAGGTCAAATAGATAGAGATTGAACTGACAAATCAAATTCCAAGTGCCATATCTGGGGACATTATTTTGAGTAGGGGTGTAGGGCGGTGTTTAAAATTGTAATATTGAAATTTATAAAATTTATTTGGAATATGATTTTTTTTAATACAGATTGCCACGTAGCGATTTATATGCAATCTTAATTAAAAAAAATTAGTATTTTTTAATATATAAATCATAATATAGTGATTTGTGTGATAAAATAATATTTTATTTTGACTTTTTCATATTTTAGATACACACAAATGCTAGTGAGTGCTTTTATTAAAAAACATATATCCTAAATCACAACATAGTGATTTGTGTTGATGACACACTATGTGTTTTAAATTTCACTGTCAAGTCACTTGCATTGTATCACAAATCACTAATGAACGATTTATATGTAAAAAAAACACATCAATCTAAACCTCCCCTTAGCCCCATTTTATACCAGTACTGATACCCAAACATCATTATAAAAAAAATTCCCCTATATCTTATTTTTCATTTTTTCCCTGGTCCATTCTGTATATATATCCTGTACTCCAAAATTAATTATGATAAATAGTTTAGTATTTGCGTTCTCTTTCGATATTGTCATGCAAACCTTCATTTTTGGGTAGAAGTTACGAAATTTCTTTAACTGCTGTTACTTCTTAAAAGATTCTAAAAATTTTGCATTCCCCTTCTTATTAAGGGCTACTATTTTCATCTCAATATAAAAAGTTACCAAATTATGGAGAAAGTTTTCAATTCATAAATGATGTGTATCCCTTTTTTTTTTGTCCTAGATCTATAGGTGTCCTCACTAATTGTTTCTTATTTAGCGCTGGTTTGGTTCTAGCTAGGCCTCTTTAAGTTCAATTAGACAACCGATCACACTCACATGGTTAGTAGCTTTATTCCACGCATGGTTATTATATAAAGATTTCAACCTCAGTCTGGTTGTGCGTCACAAGCAGGGGCTGGGATGTAAGGCCAATGAAATTTTAAGGGAGACGTTGAGCCAATAAGTCAAATATTTAGTAGATAAAAGTGCTCCCAAGACTTTCGGATATTGCAACAAGCAAGGAAAAGTTGACCAAGTATTCTCTACAGTCTATATATTCTACAAAAGTACTGACCTCTCATGCCAAAGCCAAAGATAACCCAAACACTGATCAGAATCCAAATGGGCAGCCACACTGATCAGAGTCCATTCATCATGAATCCTCTAGATCCTAATGAATTTAGAAGGCAAGGCCACATGATCATTGACTTCCTTGCAGACTATTACCAGAATGTTGCCACCTATCCGATCTTAAGTCAAGTAGAACCAGGTTATCTAAGCAAATTGCTGCCATCTTCTGCCCCTTTTGGTCCTGAACCAATTGAAACCATCCTTCAAGAATTTCAGCAACACATAATCCCAGGCATAACTCACTGGCAAAGTCCTGGCTACTTTGCTTACTTCCCTTCCAGTGGTAGCATAGCAGGCTTCATGGGTGAGATGCTTAGCACTGGACTGAATGTCAATGGCTTCAACTGGGTGTCATCCCCGGCTGCAACTGAGCTAGAAAACATTGTTATGGATTGGCTTGGCCAGGTGCTGAAGCTCCCCAAGGCTTTCCTTTTCACTGGAAAAGGTGGAGGTGTGTTGTTAGGCACAACTTGTGAGGCCTTATTGGGAACACTAGTTGCGGCCAGAGATCAAATGCTTAGCCAAATTGGCATAGAAAACATGGGAAAGCTTGTTGTTTATGGTTCTGATCAAACACATTGTGCAGTTCAGAAGGCAGCACACGTAGCAGGATTTCACCCCAAGAACTTCAGGGCCATCAAGACTATGAAGTCAAATTCACTGATTTTGTTGCCAGAGTCACTGTTATCAACCATTCAGTCAGATGTTAGAAATGGATTGGTTCCATGCTATCTATGTGTCACTGTTGGAACTACTTCAACAGCTGCAGTTGATCCAGTTGGGCCACTGTGCAAGGTTGCAAAAGATTATGGCATGTGGGTCCATGTTGATGCTGCATATGCTGGTAGTGCATGCATTTGTCCAGAGTTTAGACACCTCATTGATGGGATTGAGGATGCAAACTCTTTTAGCCTCAATGCACACAAGTGGTTTCTGACCAATCTAGATTGTTGTTGTCTTTGGGTGAAGGATCCAACTTCTCTGATTAAGTCCCTCTCAACAAACCCTGCATACTTGGACAACAATGCTTCTGAGTCAAAGGAAGTGGTGGACTACAAAGATTGGCAGATAACACTAAGCAGAAGATTTCGTGCACTGAAAACGTGGCTTGTTCTTAGAAGCTATGGTGTGGCTAATCTCAGGAACTTCCTCAGAAACCATGTTGAAATGGCCAAGACTTTTGAAAGGTTAGTGAAGTTGGACAAGAGGTTTGAGGTAGTGGTGCCTAGGAATCTTTCTGTGGTTTGCTTTAGAGTTTTACCATCAGCCGTTGCAAAGATTGCTAATCGCAAGATCCAGAATAATGGGCGTGTCACTATTGATGATGATTTTGCAAATGAAATCAATCAAAAATTGCTGGATTCAATCAATAGTTCAGGCACTGTGTACATGACTCATGCTATGGTGGAAGGAATATTTATGATTAGGTGTGCTGTTGGGGCCACTTTAACTGAGGAAACACATGTGATCATGGCCTGGAAGGTGGTGCAGGAACACGCAGATGCTATCCTAAACTACTAGTAGCCAAATTAAATCACAAGAAGGGGAAAACATTTTTTTCTCTCTATTGAATCCTTTTTTTTCCAGAAACTGTTTATTGGTTACAAATAAAATTTGCCTTTAGAGCTAAGTTATTAGACTAAACCTGTTGATCGACTTGATCAGGATACTAGGTTACTGGGTTAGTTATTCAACCAGTGAATCACTAATTAAACCAGTTAAATCAGATTTTATTAAATCATTCTCTGTGTGTGTATAAAATCATTGTGTGTATGTGTGTATATATATATGGTGGCCTAGTGGTTGTTACACACTATCCTTCCCAAGCGTTCCAAGGTTTGATTCCGATGATACAATTTTTTAAAATTATTTAAGATTTCACATGGGCTCATGGTGTGGACATGCTTTCAGAAGGGGCACATGCTAGGCGGGCGTCGGGTTTTCATTACTAAGCTTCATGTATTCCTGGCTTGTTGAGCATTAATGGTTCTTTGCATTTTGTCTTTTTTGTTTTTATGCAAATTCTACTTGTGTAGTTGCTATCCTTTATCTCAACCTTCTAGATGTGAATCAAATATATTTATTGCTTTCATTGCAAAGTGAAATGGTACGTAACAATTCATGAAATTGACATATTCTGAATGTTGCTTGATGAGTGAAATCTCCATCCGCTGCCTAACTGTCTCATTAATTAATCTGACATAAGCCGAATTGTCAGTTGTGTAATATCTCCCAATTAACTCTATTTAAATTTTGAGACGGTTAATGAATGGCTTGATATATCAAAATTTTTATAGTCAAATGAGTTAGAATTTGGTCTTTAATCAATCCCATTCTTCCAAATTGAATTTCAGATTATATTGTTCATCCTTGTTAACAATCTATGAAAACAAGTGTTGTCGATAAGATACATTTTTAAATGAGAAATATTTGCTTGATATTAGAACATCTATTAATGTACTCCATAAGTACATATTCATTAATAAAGTTGTGAACACCTGATTTTATCCGGTCTTTTAACAATAAAATTCAAATATTTGCATCTAGTTTACTTGCTTTATTTACTTTATTACAGTTCCATTAATTATCTTAAAAAAAAATGATGAAAAAATAATGATAATAAAAAGAGGCCCAAACTGTTTCGGCCTAATCCATGCTTGTCCAAATTTAAGAGGAAGTGTCAGTTGCCTGCCAAAAAAAAAAGAAGAAAAAACAAAGGAGTTCACGGACTCCTGTCATTTCACTTGCCCGAGATATGCATGTGAGCTAATAGTAAAATGGGGATAAGAGAAAGCATGAAAAAAATGAAACACAATGATGATGTTCTGGAATTTGGATCTCTGGGGGGAGCTAAAAAAATAACAGAGGGTATACATATTGAGGAGGGGCAGAGAACAGGGGGGAATTCCTTTTCAACAACAAATTAAACACTAAATGTGAATCCTACAAAGAAGATTACACGGACACCATCATCAGAGAAACAATTTCACACTATTATCTACAAGAAATTTTCAAATTCAACAATATTTAGTCCAGCCAGCAAGAAAAATCAGAAGCAACAAAAGCGGCCTAGGTATACACCAGCATCAATTTTAAAATTTTAAAGCAAAAAAAAAATAGTGAGGCCGCGGCCTCCTTGCTCCGCCGCGGCCTCCCCTCCCTTTCCTCCCTTTTCCTTCATCATCTCTTCCTCCTCCACTATGAGCACCATCACAACCACCATTTGAGATAGCCACAGCACCCTCCTATCATCATCACCGCCACCTTCTACCTTCTCTCTTCCTCCATGGGCCTCATCATCATCAACACAACCACCATCAAACACCATAACCACCGCCAGTCCTCTTCCCCCGCTCAGCCAAAGCTGCCGCCTCAAACTCCATCAACAACCGTGGCCAAGGTGAGCCAGCCCCCTGCCATCGCTAACTCCCTTTCCAAATCGCCGGATCTACCAAGCTATGGCGTCCTCCATGAGCACCGCCGCACACATAGCCGTTAGATCTGCGAAGCTCGTGAATCCATCATCGCCACCACGTCGGCGCGCCAACCCTCACATCTTCGCCACTACGCTGGACCTCCCCCCTGGCCGCGGCACCGATTCCCTTCTCCATCGCGCAGCCGCACTTGTTCTCCCTTGCACCGCGGAGCTTCCTCCCGCGCCAGCCTCCCCCCTCATGGCCTCCATGACTCCCCTTTCCGCAGCCTCCCCTTCTCTCTCACCCTTGTTTTCTCTCTCACCTAGTTCCTCTTTCTCTCTGTCCGCATTTTGTTCTTGTGAATGTATTTGGGGAATTTTTTTTTAGTGCGTGGCTTGGTAAGTGAGTGTGAAAGGGTGAGTTTGAGTGTGTGATAATGTAGAGTCCGTGAATGTATGCCTGTGATAAGTTTTGTTTTTTGTTTCATTTGATGTATGTGGTCCCTCAATTCATGCCTTTTTGTTTTTTTTAAAAAAAACAATGATGAAAAATGGAAGTGAAACCCGCTTGAGTGTATGTTTGTGAGGAGAGAGAATAAGTTTTGTTTTTCATTTGATGTATGTGGTCCCTCAATTCATGCCTTTTTGTTTTTTTTTTAAAAAAAATGGTTAAAAAAAAAATGAAACCCCAAGCTGATGTATTACCCGCGTGAGTGAACAAGCTAGTTTTTTTTATTTTTTTTAGCAATTAAGTTAGTCATGTGTTTGTTTTGAAGTTTGACTTTTTATGGTTATCTATATTTATTCTTTTATCTTTGGACCAAATGTGTTTCTTTAGTTTAGTTCTAGATTTTATTTGATTTGATTTTTTTTAAAAAAATTTAGTTTAACCTTCTCATGTGTTCTACTAAAATTAATCGTGTTGTTTTTTTTTATGAATTAATTTTGTCAATTTCTGTTAAAATCATGGTTTTGTCTAAAAATGAAATAAAACAAAAGGAATGATTTAATTATTTCTTTGATTTGAGTGAATTTAATGTCAATGTTTCTTTTCATTAAAAAAAAGAAGAAAATGGTAATTAGGACCCTTATTTGTTTATTTAATTATCTTATATATTTTGTTTGATTGTATGATTATGTTTACGAATTAGTTTTATTTTGTTTAATATTAATTATTTATGTGTTTTGTTCAAATTATTTGTGTAATTGTGTTTATGTTTTTTTTAGTTTAATCATTTTATATGTTTAGGTGTTTTGTTTAAATTAATTGTGTCATGGTTTTTAATGTATTTTTGGTAATTTCAGTTAAAAAATATTAAAATATTTTTATGAATTTTGGGTTTAAAATAAACAATTGAATAAATTTGCTTTACAAAAATTTGAGTTAATTAATCTTTTTCTTTAAAATAGGATTAATTTAACCGTGACGGTTTGTTAATTCTATGTCCTGTTAATATTCTGAATATTTTAGCTGTGACAGCTTAATATTCTGAATATTTTTTTAAAAATAAGATTAAACAATATCACCTTTTTTTATAGAATTACGTGACTTTGAATTCTCTATTGCACCAGGGGATACGTAGGAGCAGGCAATTCTAATCCCTGTCAAGTCAAAATTAACTTTTCATAATTCATTTTATTTGTAAATTTTTAATACTTTTTACTTGTAGTTTTTTATGCAATTTTTGTACTTTGTTATATTTACAAATAATTTCTCTATTTTTTTTAAAAAAAATATTTTATTTAATATTCATTTATGTGAGGAATTTTAGAAAAGATGTTAATTTAGCCGTGACGGTTTATTAACTCCATATTTCGGGCATTTGGGTTGTGACAGCTTAATGACCTGAAAATTTCTCTAAAAATGTTTGTTTTTCTTTTATATTTTTTTTTATGAAAATATAAAAAATAAATTTCTTTTTATCTTATTTATAGTTTATAATTTCTTTTTTGATTTAAATTTATTCATTTATTTTAAATAATAAGGTTAATTTAGCCGTAACGGCTTGTTAACTTGATATTGGGATATCTGAGTTGTGACAACTTGATGTTTCAAATATCTCTCGTAAAGTTTTTTATATTTTCTCTTACAAAAATACCAAAAATAAATCTTCGCTTCTTTTTAGATTCTATTTACAAATATTTGTTATTTAGAAGAATTCTTTTTTTAAGTTATATGCTTATTGTCAAATGCTTTGTTTCAAATAAAAAAGGTTAACTTAGTCGTGACGGCTAGTTAACTCATTTTTAGGACACCTGAACTGTGACAGTTCGGAGCACTAAAAATTCTTTTCTTTAAAGAAAAAAAAATAAATTCCTTTTAATTTTCTTGTAATAGAAAATAGATATTTAAAAGGGGTTATTATTCAATTTGCAAGATTAATTAGAGTGCTGCCTAAGGGCCAGATGTCTAAGTGCGCAGGATTAAACTCCTACCCTTCCCTATGCATAACCGACTCTCAAACTCAAATCTGGTTTTAAAGACCATTTTCAAAATGAATGGGTTTTTCCAGGTTTTCCCAAATTTTAATAAACTTGGTGGCGACTCCATTATTTTCAAAATAGAATTTCTTTCTTTTCGCCGTCCCGTCGCGATCCCAGTTGTGACAAAAGTTATATTTGATCTACAAATCAAAATTTAAAATGGATTCTAACTTAAATGTTAAAATATTATTGAATATAAACATATTTAATTGGTGTTAAAAAAACATGTAAGTATTTCTCATGTTTGAGTTGCATGAAGATCTTCTACACCTGCAAAGAGAAGGTTGACACAATGAATATGATGAACAGAAATTTTAAAACGGTGGATGTATTCGTATTGGATATTTTAGTGATGTATTTAAATATTTTTTCTTATATTTTATATGTTTTAAATTTAATATATATCATTTCTTTACATCATACTCATGTAGTGCTGAATACTGGTACCAATATTCATATAACATATAATCCTCAATAATTGTGCTGCCAGCCAACACTTGGCACGATGCAAAGTCTTAAAGCAATTTTACATTTGACATCAAAGAAAGCAATGGAGCTAACCAAATAAGCCAAGAGACAAATCGCAATTGCAGTTTGGCTTATGAATATGGGCAACTTATTATGTGGTGCCAGAAATGTTTGGTATCACATGGTGACAAAATCTCAGGCGCACAAAAATCTATCGTGTGGCTAAGATGAAAAGTATTTCATAGTCTTTAAAATTACAAATATTTTCCCAAATTCTTATCCATTTACAATTAGTGAATATTACTTTAGTCCACATTTTTTATTTTTTGAGTTAGGTGCCATAAATATATTTTAATAAATTTTTTTTGAAGTTATTAAACAGTGTTTAACAAGATGAATAATGATAATTAATTATTAATTAACTATTTTCTTCTGTTCTTCCCAAAACACATAGTCAAAAGTCCCTCTTTAAGCATCTTTTCCACCAATTTCCAAGCTTCTTCAATCTTCCCTAATCTCTTGACCACAACCCATCAATCATCGCAATACAGGCAATCAAGCTCGAAACACATCCTTTCTCCACAACTCATAAATAGGCCCCAATGCTCTAATAGCATCTCCATTCCCACACAAAGCTTCCACCAAATCAAAATACCATAGCCTATATGCAAAACGCCCCTTATGCAGAAATCTACTCATCACATCTCATATGTGCAATGTGCCATCCACCTTAATTCAAAATAAAATAGAAATAAAAATGAAATTTATACAGCAGAATAGAGAACAACGTTGCAAAATAATATGTACTTGACAAATCACCTCCTTTATACATCATCCAGTCACAGCATTCTTCTTCTTCATTTCACTTCACACACATCCCCTCAAACCACTCCCACCTCCGACAACTCGTCTACATCGATTGCCTCCTCTTTGATTCTCCTTTCCCCTCCGTCATCGACCTCCGCCCCTTTGTCGTCTAGTTTATCGACTTTGTAGTAAACGTTGATATGGATTTGGTGCGGGGGCAAGAGAAGATGGTGAAGGAGCATGGCATTTGGCTCCAAACCTTTGTTTTTTTTGGGTCAGACTCCAAACCCTTGCTTGAAGCACAAAATTTTTAATGCTAATGATTTTCCTTTTTTTTTTTAATGTGTTAATCAATTTGTTGGGGGTGTTTTTGTGAGCTTCCATATTTATGACCTAGCCCATTTTTAGTTCTTTCAAAATTACAAAAGAAGCCCAATTTAAAAGTATATTTACAGTCACCATTATGTACGGGACCATGCAAGAAGCTGCCATTGTATTTGTCAAATATCAAGCACAAGATAAGTAAGAAGGCGGTCTTGTGTTGTGAGTTTGGACAGTCACATAGAACAATTATAACAACTTATATTTTATGCATGGAAATCTGCTCCACAAATAATATCTCTTTCTTGTCTTTCAATTATTTATTGACACATATAAGATATATATTATATATTTAATAATTTATAAATTTTTAAATTTATTTTAATTCTTATCTTTTTATATGACAATAAATAATTAGTAGATCAAGAAATGACGCAACATTTGAAAATAGAATATTTTTATCTATATTTTACATGCGTGCAAAAATATCCCACTCTGGACCTGAGGAAATTAGACAAATATTACTGTACCCAAAAGTAGGTGGTGGCTCTCAAGGAGGATCCCTAACTTTGGGTCCACCATGGTCCACTTAAATTTATTAATACAATGAATGAACAACCATATATGACACGCATATTTTAAAAGGTAATATTATTTGACTCATATTTTATAGGATACTATATTGATATATTTGTATTTATTATTGAATTGAACATGTACTCTATTTATTTTATGTCTCACACCCCATTCAATGACAAATATATGTATTAACACGGTATCCCATAAAATATGAGCCAAAATAATATTTCTCTATTTTAAGTAGTTGAGGAACTTGCACCAGATTGTCTTATATCAAATACTTGGTGGATTTTATGATTTTGAGTCCATCATAAATTTTCTATTTATTGGTTATTGAATTAAACCATCTAATAAAAATAGTATTCATTTAATGGCTAGTAATAGAGATTCATAATGAAACTCAACATATGAAGTCATAATTTACTCAAATATTTTATGGATACTCTTAGATACTTCTAATTGCACTTTACATATTTTTTATTTGATCAATGCCATATTTTTTGCCACACTCGTGCTGTGCCGGATAATAGGATCTGTACAACATAGATGAACTGCTAAAATTAAAAGTTCATAAATATTCAAATAATTATTGTATTTTCAAACTAAAAATCTATCCCTATCAAAATTTTCTCTCACTTCTTGTCTCGGACTTTCCCTCGTTTCCTTTCTTCCCTTTCAAGCCTCTTCCAGTTTTTGGTCTTCAATTTTTAATTTTCATAATTTTTTTTATAAAATTTTGAAAAATAAAACAATTTGAAAATTAAAAATAAAAACTGTTTTTAAAATAAAAAGATGGCTTCCAAACCGTGATCAATCCAAAAGGATCGACAGCTTTCTCAATAAAAAAGGGTCTCAATCGCCTACGTCCAACTCTTTAACGGAGCTATTTAACCACAATTAGGGATGATCCACTTACAAATTGGTGCGTCAAATGTCCCTATAGGAATTTGAAAATTCAATAATGATAAATAGATATATATACATATTTTGACTCTATTATTTTATTAAATTTAATCACACCTTAAGATAAAAATTAAATAAAACTTAGTGTTATATATACTTATATGTTATCTTTATTCCTATTATATAAATTTTCTGAATCCATCATAGCTAATGAGCATGCTTGTGCAACTTAGAAAGTAGTTCATACAAACAAAAGAAAAAGGAAAAGTTTGGAATAGAGTATCTTAGCCCATAAGCAACAAAATTGGAGAGATATGAGATTCACTATTTTATTTTACATAAAATTACTACTTCAATTTTAGCTTTACAAGTGTTAAAGTTTAGCATAATTCAAGGTAATAATAATAAATATTTTCAGAAAGTATGCTTATTTGGAGCTAAGGATGTATAAAATTTTACAGAAATGTGCAAGTTTTTTTGGGGGAAAAAACAGGTATTCAAAATTGACAAAATATTACAACTTAAATGCAAAAATGAAAAGTAAACCAAAAAAACAAAAATACAAAATCAGCAAAATTCTTGCCCATGCAGACCAAAACGAGTCCAGCATGAAAGGTTAGTCCCTAGAAAAGATGCTAAAAGGCATGAAAGATTCATATTTTGATAATTGCAACTCTCAATGATTGCAAACAAGATCATTCAGAATCATCAAGTCATTTAGCAACTAACTATCCAAGTCAGAACGCCAAAAGAAAGGGTGGCAGAACATTCACCTCAACAATGGCTTTTCTCTTCATTCTTTTTTGTGGTAGCTGTCTGCATAACTATTAGCTTAGCTCCAGCTTTCCCAGTTTCTCAGCAAGATCATTGTGGTAGTCGGAATCAAGCTGCCTTTTCGCCACTGGTTGCCCGGCCGCCGGGCTTCCCATCTTTCTCTTCCCATTGTTCGGCAATGGTGAAGCATCATCTACCATCTTTCCATCTTCTGCATTGCCAGCATTCACATATTCCTGCAAATGTTCTTCTCTGGTTTCATCATGGTCCTTATCGTTGTCTTGATGATCAGGCATTTCAGACCAGCTGTGTCTCTCCCTATTTTTCGCATCCTCAACTGCTAATTCAATTCCATCTCCAAGCTCCTTCTCAGTGAGATCATCCACATCCATCAAGCCTTCCTTCAATGCCGTTTTCCCTCGCTCCTTCCTCCATCTTTCCAGGGCGGTCTTCACTTTGTTTTTGTCAATCATCCTGATTACTTCACTAGGAAAGCGACAATGTAGGCCTTCGCGAAGCTCCAAATTCCGACCAATATCGCAGCTGGGCTTGTTTGATGCTAAATCATCCCCACCTCTAAATTCTGCAGCCTCATTTGTCCCGCCAATTCTATCGTGATCTCCGGCGGTAACTTGTTCAGTACCAGAGTCAGATCCATGTGTTACTTCTCCCTCATTATCTTTCTGAGGCAACTGCTCTGAGTTCTGACTATCTCTAATTTCAATGCTTTGGTTTCCTGTCCCTCTTACTTGTACCTCAAGATTCTCTGCAGATGTGTGCTTAGGGGCTGAATGTGACGATACTTCTTGTTTAGAGGCTTTCTCCGCATTCACAACAGGAGCCTTTTCTGTAGCTCCTGTTTCCACTCCAGCACTTAATTCTACTTCACTTGCTTCAGACGTTGGAACTCTATTCCACTCATAGAGATCCAGCAATTGATTGATAACCTCTGCAAGAGAATATAACCGCAGCGATTCAGAAAGGATACCTGGAAAGATTCAGCTATAAAACACAAACTGCAGCCTATTGGTTACTAGTAAACATTGAGACTTTCAACTGCTTGCATTTGCAGACTGCTTACTTTTCTTTACCTTGTGAAGAGTACCTAACTGATACATAATGGCCACGATTATGCTTTCATTAAGTTTTCAAAAAACTAAGAAACATGTGACAGAAATTTTCATAATGCATCAAGTCATGGGAACAAAAACAGGCTATCTTCTTGGTTATGAGTTGAGGGGATGACACTAACCCTCCAATTGGCGCGACGTGACATCAAACTCTTGCCACCAGACCTTCTCGCCATCTGATGGAAGATTCACATTCAGGAACTTGGCAGCAAGAAAGATGGCCCCTGCAGCGATCTGATGCGGCTTGAACTGCAAGCATAGCAATGTCCTCAGCCTGAAAGCCACTTACCAGCGTGAACAAATATATTAATAAAATGGAGCGAGCAATGTCAAATTAAAAACACTGGCAAGTCAATCATACCCATCATTAACAAAGTTCCATGCAACTTGCACAAGTGCAGGTGTTGTGACATTGAACTTCTTTATGGCTTCAACAAGGGGACTATAGGGAAGTCGAACAGTAAAGTCAAAGCCTAAAGTGATAACTACAACCCTCTCTGCCAGTAAAATCAACTTTTTCCGCTGCTCATATACTTCCTGCATCATTTATGAACTTTATTAAACAAATTTTAAATAATAAGAATAAAAGAATAAAGAGGTACACACAGTTTTTTAAGTAAAATTGGTGGAATCAGATCAACTATCCAAGCAACCAGTTCTCTTTAAGGAGTAACCAAACATTGTCTATAAAAACTGCTGAGACATTTCATGATTTATGAGGCAGCTAAATATATCATTGGAGGAGTTCAGAATTGTGGTCCCATTAATCATGTTTGAGCACGCGTTATAACCTAGCAGCACTGTGATTTCAGATAAGTCCAGGAGTCAGAGTGGGGATGCATTGTGATTAAATAGTCAAAGCAGCAACAACAATGCAGCACCTTCTTTTGTATCCGGTGAGCAGCATCGGGATCCTTCTTATGAATGATCCCATAAGAAATAAGAATAATATCCTTTATTGGAGGATGAGTTTCTTTAACCTTCCCAGCAAGAAAAAGACAGACAGTAGCAATGGTCTGCAATAGATATTCACCAAGTGAAGTATGAGATTCTAGATCCTTTGGTTTATACTACCTTTACATAAACGGTTCTCTCAATATAGAGTTGGAGCAGAATACAGTGTGTATATTAACTTGCATCATCTTTGATCTGTGCGCCTATTGACCAAAGGTAATGGGCAAATGCACAATCTATATTCTATATTAAGTTGTATAACAAGTCATCAGGGTTCCAATTACAAACATGGCAGTTGCAAAGACTAAGAAAGACCACCCAAAATATCTAATGACTCAAACTGGTACACCTAAAATAACTAATTCTCAGTTCAACACTTGGTATGGAAAGATCACTGACATCTTCTTAATCCAGGTCAAGGTTTACTAATTATTAATATTTTCATTAATAATTTAGAAGATGTGGAAAATAAACATCTACGATTTAAAAGGACTATAATTACACTTGAATGACATAAGTACAGTCTTCTGCCAGCAAATAAATAATAAGGGGATTCGAAATAATAACAAGGTGCAAAAGTTTTCAAGAACTTGATTGACACTAAGCTGATCAGAAAACTTCAAGGTAGTAGTTGAAATTTTAATAAATGTAAATGAAACAGAACATTGTAAAAGAGAAAATATCTTAGAAAATCAATCTCGAAAAAGGATCAAGTGTATATAATGCTCTTCCCTTATGATAGACTAATAGTTTACCACCATTGCCAGAGCACAAACATGGCACTCATACTTCAGGCAAAACTTGCTAAGGATTCAGACAGGAAAAACACCCACATGATATCAATTATAAAGTGCAAAAACCCACCCATCGGTCATTTTTAGCATGAGATTGTCGAAGGAAAAACCGATGACAAAAGACTATGGCTGTTGCTATAATTACCTGAGGCCTGCAAGTGGAAAAGTTAAACGCAACACATAAAACTCCAACTGAATTTCAACAGTAAGGTTCACAACTCAACAACAAAATCCTAGTGGATTTAAAAAGATAAAAATGCTACGTGTATTCTTGCAAGATATCAAATTGCCTCAAAAGAAAGTAAAAAAAGGAAAACCTATTTACAACTTTCGGAATAAGTAATAACTATAAAGTATATGCAAAGAGAGATTGCATGGTTTGGGTGTTCCATAGTATAGAGATACACAACTGCATTATTCAAGAAAAGCTTCACACAAAAAAATTCCTTAAAAAACTTCCCTATTTTCTGACAGGGAAAGAAATTTTATTAGAGAGAATAGAGGAAAGTATCTTTCTGAGAGGATTAGGTATCCTCCAACACTCAGTACTCATCAAGAATCCCAAAAAGATAGTACGAGAGAATATATATATATATATAGCCTTACAATGTCAGAATGAGTGGCCCAGTCTTTCTGAACCAGATCTGCACATAAAATACATATGTGCATTAGGTGCAGTGTGTGACATTATCTACAACTAGCCATTTGATTAATCATTAAATATCAGAGTTCAAACTCCAAACAAAAGATATGACCTCAGAGGAAGATTTGGTGTTCCAAATGGGTTTTCCAAGAATGATACTTTGGTGGATAGAGAGTAAGCAAGAATCTGTCAACTGTAAGATGGTTTTGCAAGACAACACACTGGAAAGGTCCAAGGCACAGAATCTACTTTAATCTCCTTATTGATCATATGACAATACAATGTGATTAAATATCCAAATACCAGCATGACTTAAATAACTTTCCATGACACAACAATGACTCTTGCAAGCTCAAATGTAGCAAAAGTCGTCCCCTTCAAAAAATGAAACCTCATAGCAATCTCAAAAACATAGTAAGATGCATATGACTTCGAACTTAATGTGGAAATATTCATAACAACACCAATAGCAGCAAACTTACTCTCCAAGTCTCATGCCTAATTCCTGTAAGAATGTGCAGTATGACTTGCGCAATGATGTCTCTTTCTTCCAGTTAATTCCATCTCTTCTTGATGGGGAATTTTCCATTATTTCTTTCCGAGACATGTACCTCCAATCTAATGCTTCATCTTGCTTGTCTTCAAGACTTTTGCAGGAGTTGTCATCTGCCGCTCCCTCCGGCGACAACTCCCCAGCCACAGGTCGTGTCACATGTTCCACTATAATTTGCATGGTTTATCACTTCTTCAACATCATCATGTAGCAGGATGGTTCTGGAATCTGCGTAAGAACAGAAAGAAGTGAATTGCAAGGGCTGGAATCCTGGATATTATAAATGTCCAAAATTGTATGGCACAACAATGCTTTGATTTCTTTTATAGAAAAAAGACAAGGTTTGATAGATGTTTTTCTCTCAAAATTCAAATGCCTTTCCTCTGGAGACTACTACTTCGTGGCACCAAGTACTAATTCAGAGCAAGAACGGTTCAAATCAGAATAAGATGGGGTGCCAACACGACCATCACAATAATTTGAGAAAAAAAAAAAATCACATAATGCAAAGACCCAAAAGCTCCATTACCATACCAATTCTATTAGCAAAGTTCATGGATAACCCACCTAAGGAAAAGACAGAATCTTGATGATAAATTCTCATATTCCAAACTACGAAAATTCAGCTCCAACGCGGAATTTTTGGCCCCCATTGCCAAAAGTGTTTCAAAGAATGGAGTGAAAAGACTAGAACTTCACACTGGGGGCATGACATGCATTTGAAGAAAGGAATAAGGGGGTGAATGGAACACACCTAAGAAGGCAAAGAAGAAAACGGAGAAAGAAAGAAAGAATTAGAGAGGTAGAGGAACCTCTCGATCCTTGAAGTCTGGCACAAAGCAATCTCCTTGGTTGGTTCGTTTGTCCTGTTTCTGTTTCCCGCTAGCAGATAACAACTTTTTAAAGAACATATACATACACATATATATATACATACATATATATATATATATAACAAAAAGGAAAAAAAAAACTATAATTGTTATTTTTGAGTTTAATTTTTATAATTTTACCCTGAACTAGTCCATGCGAGACAATAACCATAATTGTTGTTGTTGACCACTTTTCCCATTATAGAATTCTCCATCCTGTCAATGATGCATATCCATTGCAGCTTACATCAGTAGTATATGGAGTTTGGCTTGCTGTATCACGGATTACGTATCATTATTCCTTATCTTCTCTTAGCTAATATTATTTCTAAGTATTAGTTGCAATGTGTCAGCTTATTGAGTCAATACAGTAGTAGTTTGGATGCAAAGACAATTGAAGGTGACCAAACCTATATTATGAACACTGTTCTATATTGGCCTCTTTGGCTAATAATTTATTTTCTTTCAGATATGGATTTGGTATTGTTATTGGAGGAGAAAAAAACCTCGATTTGTGGAACTTTCTGGACTATGTGATGCACCCGAGTAGATTGGTAGATAGGATCTTGCATCTCGAGCGAAACCTGCTACTTTGCAAAGATCCTATTCTTTTAATTCCCCAAAAGAAGACATTGTCATTGTTTTTAACCTAAGAGTGAAGGAGCTTAGAGGCACTCCTCTGGATTGCTACTATGCACAGGCAAACAAAGGCATGAGGACATGACTCGCTGCATTTTTAATACGTGACATGACTTGTGTTCGAAACATTTATTTATTTGTCAGCCATGCTTGAAAATGGGTTCATGACTTGGGCAAGTGATGCAATGATTGGGGTTCATGGAGCAGCCACTACACATTTTCTGCTCTTTAAGGCTTGGCAATAGGTTGCGTTCATTCAACTGGTTTCTCTTAATACTGCATGGGCAGCAAAAACTTATTGTGGGAAACCTTCAAGGAAGCTTGCTTTGAAACACATTGGCTATAAAATTCATCATAGAGTGAGAGCTCTGGATTAAAAATCAAAGGGCAAGTTTCAAGACTAGAGATAAAAAGAGACTCATGTAAACTCAACGGGATGGAGCAAAAGAATTCCATCTTAAGATACAATTACAAGTACTTATTATTACATGAGCAAGGTTCTTCAGGTACATGAATGACCCAAATTTATTAATGAACAAATCACGTTCATTTCGTACCCTTGATTTTCATAGTTAAAATCCCCTCAAAAATTGGATAACTGAGAGCCATTAGATAGCTAAGAAGGAAAAGTTGACCAAACATGTCATCAAAATCTTTGACTTTGTGTAGCCTCCATAACCCCCCAAAGAAGCAAATAACGTTCACAACGAGCAACACAACCAACGGCGACATGAATAAAGCTGCACCTTCGAAATCGAACTTGCCCTGCTCATATTTCTTGTGCTTCTCTTTGTCTATGGCTTTGTTCGATAGAGTGAACTTCACCTTGTTCAGCCCTAACCATTTCTTGGTAGCATCTATGAGTGCGAATAAGCTGCCAGTAACTGACTTTAGAATCCAAATTCTTTGTTCATCCCACCACATTGCCACAGAGCCTCCACCAGAGAGTACCTCAATCAAATGCTGAATCTGTGTGGATACATACACTATTGCAAATACAGCAAACCAAGGGTCTGTGATCTGTCACATAAATAAATAAAATCATGTTATACAATTCAATTGATCGGATTTTGTAAGTTTGGCTAATAAATATTTATACAAGCACCAGACTATATGTGTTTCACATACACTGCTACGAGTATCCACGACACAAGTATAATTCAGATATACTTTGTAAATTAAAAGTCTGACAATTTAAAATATATGATTGAATGACAATATAAAACTCTTTTAACTTGGCAAGGCATAAAAATTAATCTCATGGTGAATAAGTAGTTATTTTCATATTTTGGAAATCAAACTAAACTTTACCTTTGGAAACACAGGAATTCCTTTCAAGAAGCATACTTGAGGAACGATGCCATAAAGAATGAAGGCAACAGAATAGAGTGTAGTGAGTGTCAAGAAGCAGAAGGTGAAGCAGTGCATAAGGGGCATTCTTGAAAAGCCATAAGTAAAAGGGCTGTGTTTGGAGACTCCAAGCAAGGTGAGTTCAGACAACCACTTCACCAGTTGAAGCATGCCCTCCTTGATGTCAGTGGGAGCACACCCCAAGAAACATGGCCTTTTTGGGTAAAGGTATGCTGACCTCCACCCTCTGCAGTGAAGAAGATAGCCTGTCACTGTACTCTCCAATTTGATGGCATACGAGAATCCCACCTGTTGGGGTTGCAAAATCAAATTATGTTTACAAAATTGTCAGTTTTTGTCACATAACTACTATATCTACGTGTCTGTGTGCATGTATGTATGTACTTGCCTCGTTACCCCAGTTTGTATTTGTTTCGTAGGAACAAGAGGCAACTACTTGAGCTTCTTGTAAGATTGTATCACTTGGAATATTCTTATTGTTGGCAATTTGTTGTCCACGGATGACCTTGAGGGATTCTATGTACATGCTAGACTTGCCATAGTTGTTTTGGGCATCCAGCAGATAGTCATCTGTCATGTCATGATAAATCAAAAACCACATCAGCTCATGAATCAGAAATCATCTATCTACTACTGGGTATATATATACTCCCTTCTTTCCTTGCTAATAGTCATGATAAGAAATCATACTATTTTGATATATTAAAAAATTAATATATTTAGCCACAAAATAGTCCAATTTCTCACCACAACTATTAACGAGGAATAGAGAGAGTAAACAAAATGAGACTAGACTTAATTAATTAATTTTATTTAAGAGTAAATTATGCTACCATCTTAGAGATCTCATTCTCTTCTCTATTTTCAAAATGTAAACTACTTTCCTTTCAAAAATGAAAATTTGTTAGGCTTTAATTTATTTTTATGTTTTTTATGAATATTTTATTTTCATGCAAGTATTGTCTCATTTTGTAGACTAAAATACTCTGTTAGAGGGGAGAGTTGTATAATAAAAGTACTTCTAAGGAGAAGAGAATATGGTTTAGTCTAAATTTAATTGGAAGACATATATAATTGTATATATGAGGAATCTCTACAGTTTTTCCATTTTCTTTTTAACTAGAAAGGATCTTCACCTTCAGAAAGTATTCTTTTTCTAACCTAAAATAGGTTTAATTACTCTATCAATTCTTATAGTTTGACTCAATTTTTTATTATGTTCCTATAATTTAAAAGTTTATAATTAAGTCTCTATATTATATAAAAATTTCAATTAAATTTCTATAATTTAAAAATTTGTAACCAAGTCCCTATATTGTACAAAACTACAAGGGCTTAATCTGAAAAATTTTTAGCAATTGGGACTTAATTACAAGTTTTGTATAATATAAAGATTTGATTACAAATTATTAAATTATAGAAACCTGATTGAAAATTTTGATAAAGAATAGAAACTTGATTATAAATTTTTAAATTATAGAGATTTAATTAAAAATTGAGTAAAATTATAAAGGTCTTCAAAGTAATTAAACCCCTAAAATATTACAAAAACTTGTATATCAATTTTTTTTTCCCCTCTGGATGTGTGATATATCTAAACTCAAGAGTTAGGATATGTGAACCTTTTTGATTTGGGCTTCCAAATAGCAATGCACTTCTACTTAGGTAATTGCCACTGCCGGAAAGACCTGGGCCTCTCAGTCCATCCATTCCTTGCCACATTGTCTAAAAGAACTCACGACACGTCATGAGTTAGGTCAAAAGACAAACAAACAAGCAAATGTTAAAGAAACACAAAAGTAAGGATTAATAATCAGTTGGTTAATTTACCTTAAAGGCCGTCCTAGTTTGATTATCATAGATGTCTTTCTTGCTAAGGTTGTGAAACATTTGAGGGAATTGGACAAAAGCCATGTCTTTAGAGGTTTTAGGATCAAGAAAGAAGCACATGGCTTGCTTGGCCGAGGATGCGTCATTGCAATACATATCACAATCCACTACAAGCACATAAGGGCCATTGCTAATTAACCCCGAGACTCTCAGCTGCAAATTAAACACGATGTTGTGGATTACAGTGATTAAGTACACCATAAATTCCCAAGAAAGGGAAAGAGGAAAGTAGCTAGAGATCAATTTCAGACAAAGAGTACACACCAATGTGTTGAGGGCGCCTCCTTTGAATCTATGAGGAATGGATGGCCTTCTTTCACGAGACACATAAACAACCAGTGGCATTTCCCTTTGGTCATTTATAATCTAAATAATAACAACATTGAAGCAACATTACAACCATATTATAGCATGAAGTCGGAGTGGTGGTGGCTTTTCTCTAGCTACAAATAAATATCTCGTGAATTTAACATGGGATTAAATAATATTAAGGATATGTAAGCTTGGAGCTTGATAGTGCTCTCCTAGTGGCTACTCCGCTCCTGCTTATAAAAAAAACGTCTTTATTATTATTATTATTATTATTGTTTGGCATTTAAAAATTAGGAATGCTTTTGAGAGTATCTAGTGGGTGTTTTTCATAATTGACTTAAGCTCTTCAAAATTTGAAAAGACTAGTATAATTTTACTTTAATTAATAATAATGAAAATAGAAATTAATCTCTTTAATATCTATATTTATTATAATAATTTTAGATTTTGAGAACAATTTTATACTACATTTACTAGACATTATTGTAGTGGTTTTCGTTATTAAGAGCAACTTTTTAGGTTATTAAATCAAATAATACTACCATAATTTTTTAAGAATAATTTTTTAGTAGTCCAAGTGCTCATTGCACTAGCAAACCAATAGTCTTTCCAACTATAAAAATCATAGTAGAAACAAATGAAGTCCTGTCATATCGTTCGTACTGTACAAAAAAACACTTTTTGTATAAAATGCTCTTTATCTCTAAATCTGTCTACTCAAAGCCCACAATCAAACTAATCAAAAAAAGAGTCCTCAATGAAAATTTGTCATCTAAAATTTTAAGTGAAGTAAATTTTATGGTAGTTCATGATATTATACGTGGGTTGTTTTTTATTCTTATAACACGTTAATTGACATGTTTTAGAAAAATTGACCCAATTTATTTGACTTCTGCCGAGAAACGGCATCTAGATGATAAGTATAATATAGATTTTATATATAAATAGTATTGTTGATATATTTGATATACACTAGCAATTTCAATATATTATTGCCATCTCTTAAACTAAGTAGGATGTCAGCTTATTGAATTATCATTATCACTTAACTTGGCATATTAGTGATAGAAACTCTCAATTGACTCACGTTTTGCAAGTTTAGATATTAAAATATTAATCTTAAAATTTTAGGGATTAAAATAATTCAAGTGTACAGTTTAAATGACTAAAACAAGGGTTTATTCCTTTAAGTAGTTTTGAAGAAGTTAATCCTTTAAAAGACAAGGTTTATGATTTTTTCTAACACTTTAAAAGTTAAAAGTTATATTTATTCTATTTAGCTATATTACTTATTATTTCTCAAAAAAATTATTTTTAATGTCTTTTGAAAAATTAAAATATTTAACTTCTCAAAAAGCATTTTTCAAAACATGTAAAAAAATATTACTATATATTTAATATAAAATAACTTATTATAAGTTACTGTTCAAAAATTACTACATAAAAACTCAAATACTCTAAAGAGGTGTTCGATGCACTGGCTATAAGATTACTAGTAATCTAAATTATCCCTTAGAAAGATTACCACTTTTTAAATTATTTGTGATATTAAATGTAGCATTTGGTATCCAAGTAATCTAATTGGCAACGTATATTACTTTATTTGATATATCATAAGGATTACTATGTAATATATATTTCAACTAATAAATTAATAATAATAGTAATAATACTTATTAATATTATTATAAAAATTCAGCTTTAAATGATAATTTTAATTATTATTTAAAATTAACTATTAATAATTTTTATTTTTAATTAATAATAATTAATAATTTTTGGTTAATAATAAATTATTATTATTATGTAATAATTGTAATTTAATTATTTCTACCAACAACAACAACAATAATAATAATAAAACACAATAAGGATTACGATCGGGTAGTAATCTAGCAGGTAATCCACATTAACACTAAGATGACGATATAAATTATATTAATAATATGGATTGTCAATTATGTAATATAACTAAACAAAACAATGTTATGAGCCCAAATAGTTTTTACTCATTTTACTAATAATCCAGATAGATTATCCGGAATAAATACCAAACGCCCAAGTTATTTGATTAATGGGCCGAAGCGATTACGGCTGAAGGAGTTTGTTAATTACTTCATTCAATGAGGTGTTGAAGTTTGGATTCAATAGCGAAGGCCACCTGGAGGTTTATTTGGTGCATTTGTTAATTGTAGGTAGACTTTTTTAAAAAAAAAAATATTTTGGTCTTTCATTTCATGCCTCAGCTGTTCTTTGACTGACGTTATGTCTGAGTTGACTGTTTCTGTTTTTTCATCCCCGTATTGGATGGTGAATGATAACTATCGGGAAAAAAACAAAGAAGTTATCTTTTTGGTAGATTAAAGAAACCGATACCTCAATTCGCGTTGGTCTGTCAGACACAATACCACGATTTTTAGGGTCTAAACCAAATTTCTCAATATTTTTCTGCATTTTCTCGTATTTTGCCTGCAAAAATAAAGCACATCATCATGAGAGAAGTATTGCAATAGTTAAGAGATTATTCTTATCAGTAATCCTCATAAAATAAATGATGAAGCGATTTCGATCTTCCTTCTTTTTTAAAGATTTTGGGATCAATTTATCCTTTTTTAGAGGGATCAATCTGTTGGATGTTCTAAATTGATAGAGATTTTTTTTTTCTACCAGAACAAATTTATCCGACATAAAATTTTTTTTAAAAAAAAAAGCCAATTTGAGGGTTATGTATACATCAATCTTTCTATCAAAATATATAGCATATATGACATATATTATGACAAAACTATTTATCGACTCAAATTCAGCAAAAATGTTATTCATGCCCTATATTTGTACAATTCTCCCGTTATGCTTTTTGGGGGAAAAAGTCTCCCCCGCGCTCTCTCACTCTTTTTTGAAAAGGGAAAGAAAAAAAATGCGAAAAGTGTTAAAATGTAATGCTGGGAGTATTACTACTGTAAAGCCACCACGACATGCATGGGAAGTATTTTTGTCCTTTATAAATTGCATGCTCATTCGTGTGGTTTCAGGTGGTAGGTTGTTAGCAAAAAAACTGTTGGCTCCATTGCTCATATACTATATATATTATATATGCTTTCCAACCAAGCGTAATTGACGCGTAACCTACGAATCACAAAACAAATCAAATTTGAACAACACAAATTGATCATAACATACAAGAGTACGTGTGGTTTCGTGGTGTAAGAGAAGCAAACATCGATAATATATACAATTTGAAGAAGTTGTAAAACTTTCTTAAAACAGTGATCCAATTGCATATTATCGGTCATATAGCGAAATAAGTTTAATTCTTGCCCTGTTACGTCAAAAATTATTATGGATACGGGAGAATCTGATTAGATAATAATCTAAAATAATCTTACCTTGATCTCCTTTTGCTCTTCCATGAATTCATCGGTCCGTATAAGGTGCTCATCTTCCCCCGTGGGAGAGAAGAAGACCTTGGGACACCTTGATTTAATCCCATACTTGTTGCAGAATGGAAGCCATGTCTTAGCAAATTCAGAAGCCTCTCTGATGCCATAGAGAGTGACGGGACAAGCACCATCGTCGGAGAGGTACACGGCAAGCTTGTCGGGAGGGTAGTCCATGGCAATGGCAGAGATGACAGTGTCCATGACCTCAACAGTTGGTTCCATCTCAGGGTCAAGTGTACACACAAAGATGTCAAGCCCAGGCAAGTGAGCGTCGCCCGGCAGCTTCTCCGTCATGGCGGAGCGAGCTACCGGGCGCCATCTGAATGCCTGGTTGAAGAACCACAACACTGCTAAGATTAGCTCTGCTGTGGTCATGAGAATCCATGGTGGAGTTGGGTGTTGGAAGAGGTGGCTGATGCGGTAGTAGAAGAGGAGCAAGACAACCACCAAGTGGAAGAGTATGTGGAGTCTACTAAGGAGTAGCCACGATTGAATGGTTTCGGTATGGAAGGTGAAGGTGGCCATGTTGTGATGATAAGCACCCTTTTGAATTGAGAAAAGATTATCTTTTTAACTTTTTCTTTGTCAGACTCACTATAGAAACGAGAGTTACTAGACAAAAAGGGTATAATACACTATCCCAAGATGATTAACCCTATAATTTTTTTGTGAGGATGTATTGGGGAGTGAATTCCAATAATGAGTACAGAGTTATCAAGGACTCCTTTTCAATTTTGAGGGTAATGAAAGCTGGCTAGGTTAAAGAGTAATTATAAGTGAGAAATGAACTTGTGCATGGAACAATCGGAGGGCGAGTAACGCACAAATATAGTGTTCCAGCACCCCGCGAGCAGCACGTTATGCATAATTTAAAAATAAAATTAATGACTCGTGACTCGTGGAGTATAAGTCCTGAAAGAAGTCATTTAAAAATAACTCGTGGAATGCATGGAAACACTCTTTCGATTATAGATATACGAAATTATGAAGGTTTTCATTCTTTATAAGTTTATATTTTAACTAGTACCTATAAGGGTATTATTATTTTAATACCTAAAAATAGGTATCTATTTAAAATATTCACTTCATCATCATTGCATATAATAAATTGGTAAAAAAAAGGGAGGGTTGTCATAACAATCAATAGCAATAGCATGAGTGTTACAATTGAACACTCACTTTTAAATATTAAAATGATATTCATCTAAGTATAAAGCTTGTTTATATTCAATAATTTAGTATGTATTCTTATTAACTTATTAATCACTTTACTTTACAAACTGTTGATACTAATACATCGCCAAAAAAAAAACTATGGATACTAAATTTATTGCATATATAATGCTAAAATTAATTTTAATAAACGTAACTAATGATAATTCACATTAAAAATAATCTAATGATAATATTCATATCAGTGTTTTTCTATTCAATTTTTTCTTATATGATAACGACATATAGATTTACAAGTTATATATATATATATAACAAATTGTGATTCAGCATGAAAATATGGCCTTTATGTATCCTGTCCAATTTGTCGGCCCTTCTCACCATACAGTACATTAATTATTTTTTTCTAGTACATACAAAAAGAAAAAAGTTAAAAAAACTCATTGTCAAAAGGTATTGAAACAGGTTTTCTTTTCCGATGAGAAAGTTATTAAAACTGTTACATGGTTTCAAGACAACAACCAGTGTAAAGAGAACGATGGTTAGGCTGAGTTGCACCCAACTTGAACTCGCCTGAATTTGCTGGTCATTTTTTTAGAGGCTTCGACCCGATTCGATAATAAACTGACTCATAGTAATTAGGATCAAGTCAACTTTCAATCGAGATATAAAAATTAGGACATTATAAACATAGCACTAGTTAAGTTATAAAATTTAATCTTTTACGTAAGAAATAAAATTCAAAAAATATTTTGTGATATATATTTTAAAACATACTATATATATAAATCTGGCCGAAATAAACTTAGCATCCAGCCAAGTTAGGAGATCGGATCAAATCGAAAACACTCCTAATACTTTCTTAATATAAAACATGTTTTTTACAGTCACGACGAATATTCAAAGATGATTCATGATATTTTTTTTTTCCCGGTGGATCAAAACAGACCTCAACCACAGAACGGAGGAGCGAACAGAGAAGGAGTTTACAAAAGAGTTACATCAGCTCAGTCAGACAGCTGCAGAGACACACTCTAAAGCTCCTAAACGACATACAAACAAACCATATATACCTGACATATAATAGGAGAACTAATCAGCCTCGGAACACATTGAAACATAACATGATAACATAAACTTGTGCTCGAAAACAACAAAACGCGCACAATGGCAACAAAGCAGAAAAGGGAAACAGAAATAGCAGCTAGCAGGATATCCATAGCCACATTGGCATATGTATATTATAAACCGAGACAATATAGCAGCAGATACTAATCTAAAAACGAAATACATGTCTAAAATAAATCAGGACAAATATAGAAATAAAACAACAGAAAAGGGGCTAGTTTCAGCATTTGAAATAACTAAGTAGAGATTCATGATGTATACTAAATGTGATGGGGCAAAAGAACTCCATCTCAAGTAATTAATAAGAGAATCAGATTGGTAGGAATGTCAGTTTTGTACATTTTCTTTTTCTTGTATAATTGAGGATTTGATCCTGCAACACAAAAATTATTGATATATTGAATATGGCATTTCAATATGTGAATCAGCTTCAATCTTATGTAATTGTAGTGTAGTCATCAAGTAAAACAAGTACTGAGTACTGACTAAGCTAGTACCTCATCTATTATTGCCGGCCCATCCAAAGCGTTCCATTTAAAATCTATTCATATCTTAAGAACTATATACTGGTTCATATGTTTCACTATATGTAAGCAAAAAATACTCCATGCATTTCACTCCATTTGTCAATTTTTTAAAATTTTTGTTTCAAAACTTTTGTGTCTATATGTAATAAGAGGAAAATATTCATTATTTTTTTACCAATACTACGTACCATTAACATAATTGATTATATTAATGAGAATATATTTATTTTAATATAAGTAATCTTATCCACTTATATAACTTTGTACTATTAACAAGATTCATTTATTATTTTCTTAATGAGAAATGTTACATATCTAGAAAAATATGTATAAAATCTTTGACATAAATTGTAATAATTGTTGAATAAAATAAAGTGATATGCCCTACTAATAATTATGTCAGATACAAAATTCAGGATAAGTTTTATATTGTATAGCATTTTCCTTCCTCAATATATGTGTTGTTTTGTTTTTGGATAGATAAAATGAAACGGACGGCTCAATAACTCACGGTGGCAACATGATTGTGGCATATGAAGTATGGACACATTATGTACTTATCCGTGTTGGATCTTTCTGAACACATCGATGACACACATTTATATATATTTAATTTAAAATTTAGTTTTTTCCTATCTCAACATAGAAAAACATAATATAAATAAGATTATATAAAAAAAATAATACATAGACTTATATATATTATATGCATTCCATAATTTTTTAACTTTAATTATCTCTCATTCCCGTATCATATCACGTGTCAGTCCCGTGTCTCTGCTTACATGTTGGTGTCTGTACTTTGTAGGTTGCGGCATATTCAAGTGACGGCCAAAACGGAGAGGAAGTGGGATCAGTGTTGACTGGAATGGTTGTTGTGCCGCTTCGGGAGGAGAGCATGTTGCATACCAGTTGTCGGCGGCGTTGATTTCTTTCGGTTGCGTGACCATGCAGTTCATGACGTGGTCGTCTAAGGAAGGGAGACCGTGTCGTGCATGCAACCAATCTATCCCTCACTCTTCCTCTTTCGCTAGCACCCCTGGTGTTCAGATGGATGGGCCTCCGTTGGTGTTGAAGCCCAAAACCAGGATTACAAGAATCAGTGGATAGAGGCCCAACTCGTATCTCTAGTGGAGCCCAACAATGTTGATGAAAATTGAAGATCCATCTTTTGTGGAACAGGCCCCTATTTCTTCAGTGCATTTGAATGAGGAGGTCCCTGGTATAAATGAGATGGGGCGGTGATGTACATATCTATAGTTTGGGCCAACAATTTCAGCTGTGTGTGTGGAGTGGGGTCCTTGGTATAAATGAGGCATTGCCTTTTTCTTCTTTTTGGCCGGGAGGCCTAGCTCAAATGGCAGATCTTCCGCTTCGGAAGTGATCGCATCTAGGATAGGCGTTCGACCCACATCCTCCGTTTCCCCCAATTATCGCCCACCCTGACCAAAAGATAAATAAAGTCTTGGAGGATGAGTTTGAGAAAAAGAGGAAGGCGGAGAAATCAGAGGCTAGTGGGAACAAGGATTTAGCAGGGTCTCTTCTGAATGAAAAATCACTATGAGAATCTTTGAGTGACGTGGAAACCATTGGGGAGGATGCCGGCCTTGTTTCCATGGCTCATCTAGACGACCTGCTTGCGTTCGCCATTCTCGGGGTCTAGGTGGTCGGAGGCCTCGTCGACGTGAATCTCCATGTGGTCGTACTCCGTGTTGCCAACGCGGACCCACCGCTGAGGCACTAGACGAGGAGCTGGAGGCCATATTGAAGGTGTCAGAGTGTCGCCGGAATGGTGCGGTGGCATCTGTGGAGGGAGCTGAGGGTGATGGAGATGGGTGGTTTCGGGGAAGGGGTGAATAGGGTAAAATGGGTATTATAATTTTTACGGTAAAAGTTTTTAATTTCAACCCTTGGATAAAATTTTAACCGTTGACCTTCAGTCACCATCAGTACCATCCCCATAAGAATGCAGAGACGTCAAAAACAGGCTGACCCTGCCGTGTTGATTTGCTAAACTTGTTATTTTTTAATGGGTTGGGTTGAAGTTTTGAGCCCATTAAAAAATTTCAACCCACCTAACCTGTAGATTGAGGCGGACTTGGCCTGCGAGCCAAGTCTTTTTCTTTTTAGAAAAAAATTATAATTTATTAATAAGAAAATTAAGAAACATATAATAAAAAAAAGGTAAGAAATATGTACAGTCATAAATATAATAATATTATACAGTTGATATTATTCATTTAAAGTTAAAACTTAAAAGTAAAACAGTTATAACTCAAAAATAACACTATTAACAATAATATTTTTTAGTTCAAATTAATATATAATGGTTATGGACCTTAAAAAATGATGTATACATAAATAAAAATTATTATTTTAAAAAAATTTATCAAAATATTAAAAAATATTGTTTTTGAATTTTTTTTGACGGACTGACTTGCAAATCTATTAGCCCACCTTAAAATAAGTTGGGTTGATTATTTCAGCCCATTTTACTTTGACAGATTGGTCCAGTCCGTCTCATTTTTGTATGGGCTTTTGATTAGATGGACCTAAATGGGGTGGCTAACCCGTTTTGACACCCCTATAATAATGCGCCTCAAATCAAACATGGCTGCAGCTTAGTTTGATAGTTGTTGCTTTGTCTGCGTTAATTTCCCCGTTGGCGTTTGGTGGGCTTTTGTATGTTTTTTGTCTTTTCCCTGGGTTTGGTTGGTTGTTATTGTTTTTTATGTTTTGATGGTGTTATGCATCAACTCTTGATGATGTGATCTATCGATCTTCTCTCAGAGTTAAGCCCCTTTTTAAGTATTTTATATAGAAAATAATTTTGATGCAATGTAATTATAAAAGGGTTTTTTATTACTAATGTAAAAGAATTTTACATTTTGATTCAATTACATTATTTTATTTGTATGACATTAATTGTATACATATATTTATAACTTTAATTTGTTTTGTGAAAATAGGTATTTTGACGGTTGTCTTTTCACCGTTTGTTCACCTTTAGCAAGCCAAACAACAAACGGACACGGACGGACGCATATAAAATGTTGCATGCTTAAATTATTCAGCTTTAGTTTTTTTTTTTTACTTTTTTTGTGCATGTCCAGGGTATTCAGCTTTAGTTTACCCAAATTAAAGTCAGCTTTAATTAGTTTACGGAATTTAAAGTCGGTTTTGCTCCTTATAATAATTGACTTTTGGTAGAATTGGTGACAGGCCATTCAGCAAAAATGTTTCAAACAATCGGCGCAGCCATAAATATCTATAAGAAACTCTTAGCTATGTTTAGAGAGAACGAGGAAAAAAAAAACGTTATTCCTTTTTAATTTCTTATATATATATATATATATATATATATATATATATATTATTGACAGTTGAATTTTGTAATTTATGATTATTTTATTTTTATTATATTTTTAATAAAATAGTTAGGGTGTCAAATTATGAATGAAAGACAGTAAGATTTTTTTCCTCTGAGCATGTTTAATTATAAGACCTCTCAATATTCAATTACAAGAAATATTCTGCAATTCGATTTCTCTATAATTAGTCGAAGATCGAATGAGGAACTTTTATTAATAAAACTCTGCTAAAAATTAGGAAAGTGACATATGCCAGCCAGACGCCTCTAATGAATGAAAATATCAATTTACTCTAACTCTTCTACAACTCTCATGGACAAATTATTGAGCACATTATATATATTATATCTAATAGCTAAACTTTTTTTTAATAATAATCTAAAGTTTATGTTGAGAGAAGAACTCATTCCAATCCAAAGTCAAAGCATGCATTTGAATTCATTAAGTATTTACAGAGGTATTTACAGATCATCCAACAATAAAAAAATTGAGAATCGAAACCCAAGTCATAACAGGACATGAATGAAAGGTCAACTAGATAAGCTAACCCATATTAACTCTAATAGCTAAACTATGCCTTGATCTTCAGTCTTGTACAAGATAGTTTTTCTCATACTCTCATCCTCATGACCTCTCAATACTTATCAATATAAGCATTTATATTGAAAAAACAAGTATTCACTTATTACATTTTCAATACCATAAAATATCCTCGCAACTTTGGTTCATTTGAATCTGCCATGAAATCATGAAACTCTCTCTCTTAAAAACTTAAATTAATGGGTTGAGACATACAAATGATTTTATTTTTCAACACACCCCTTATGCAAATGCTTCTTTAAAGCTTAAAGTATTAATAATTTTATCACGATGAGGGGTTTGGACTTTGAACCTCAAACCTTTTAGTCGTAGGACTCTAATATTATGTTATGACATATCTCTTTTAAAAGTTTAAACTGATGAATAAAAACACATAAATGATTTTATACTCAAATAAAATCATTCATAAGAATAATTCTTATTTGATTGTGAGTACAAGGGTTATATGAAGTCTCCCACAAAATTTGTCTCCACGGAATTTTTTAATTTAAAAACAAATATGTTAAGAAACACCAAAAATCATTTGTATTTTTTTTGTATATTTTAATATTATTTATAATTGTAATTAAAATCTACCAATTAAAATAAGAAATCATCAATTATTATCACAACTACAATTTGGGTCAAACCCAACAAGTAATACGCAATCAGAATGATTATTTGGTATTGCTGGCGCAGACTTCCATCATGTATGCTTATTATTGCAGTGTGTACAATTTGCATTGAGGATAAGTTTATTTCTCGCGCCTCTACAAATATCTTTTATGAGATTGAGTCAATGAAGGTGCTCCTTCTAACATGCGGAGGGACCATGATGGGGAGGGTAGGTTAGTGCAAATTTTATAGTAGATAGTCTCAAAGTATCAAAGTATGAATTAGTTTCAATCCACTGTTTTATTTTCAACAAAAAGCAAATACTGTAACAACAAAGAGTCTTACCTGTATCTGACCCCCTTAAAAAAAAACAGAGCAATAACCAAATATAAAAATATTTTCAGACCAATGAAAAATTCCAAAAATATTTCATTAAACATAAAAAATACTTTACTGCATCTGTTTGATTTAAAAAAATTATAATATTTAAAATAAAAAAATCATATTTTACATTAAATAAGAAATATATTTTACTAAATTTAAAAATTAATCTTCAATTCTACCAAATACTAACCAAAAAATTATAAAAATTATTAGCAAGGGATGATTGTTCCCACAGCACTAACGACAAAAATGATGGACTTTTGAAGATTAATTTTTAAATTCAATGAAATGTTAATAGACCTTATACTATTAGAGTTCGCTTGATAGCCCCGATAGGTTAAAGTTTGATAATATAAGATATAATCAAGTTTAAATTCTATTAAGTGTTTGATAAGAGTATTTTTAACGATTCTTGATAATTAAAGTATCAATAAAAATATCATAAAAAAAAGTAACTTTGACATAAAGTGACTGTATATATCAAAAATACCAAAAGAGATCCTCTTAGGTATTTTCGACATGTACTAATTGTCAATAAAAGCTTATACGTATTTTCAACAATTATTTTATATTAAAATTATCTTTCTTGGTAACACTTTTATTGACACTTAATTGTCGAGAACCATTGAAAATACTCATTTTTGTTGTAGTGTACTCAAACTACATATATATTGTTGCACATGCCATATCTCATGATTAAATCGATTATATGAAATAGAAATTTCACAATTGTTTATTTTATTGAGAATTCTAAAAATTACTAATATATATATATATATATATATATATATATATATATATATATATATATATTCGTGCAATGGATCTAAGTAGTATCACTCTTTTCTTTTAATTTATTGTTACAATTATGGGTTCAAATTCATTCCAATATGATGATTTTCTTTTCTATTGTCCTTATGTTTAACATTTTTTAACAATATTTTCCTATCAGTCGTATTCTTGTGATCTATATATAACAATTGCTTTATATTTTGTAATTTCATATGATATCATCAATTGGATTTAATAAATATCGATTATTTGATATTTTGCTAGACCCAAATTTTGGTAAGAATTATTCATCCATTTCACTTTTGTTTTGTTCTATAATTTCTGGTAATATTATCTTTTTTTTTATTTGATGATAAGGTTATCAGAAAAATTTGATTAATATGAGTTTCTCATTTATAGCTTCATTAGGTTAAATATATTTTACCCCTAACATGTTTCCTACTAGGCTGCTACGTGAAGAATTTTTCATTAAAATTAATTTTGATATATTATTATGTAAAAGTGTTACTCTGTCACATTTATATATCATATTTTTTTATTTATAAAATTTATAAGGCAGGGAGCGATTAAATCAAATAATTTTATTAATATGTCACTACTAGAAAAAATATTGTTATTGACAGATTTTACTGATAGATTTTTCTCGTTACTGACAGAAAATTTTATTTTTGATGGATATTTTTACAGATTTTGTCTACCAATAATAATGTAGTCGAAAATCATTATCGGTGGAAAAAAAATCTGTCGAAAAATGTTACCAATGGATTTTTTCTTCAAAAATCCATCTGTAATGAGCTGGACAATTCGCCAACAAATTCGTCAAGAATTAATGATTAACGGCAGATTTTAAATTATTACTGACAGATTTTTTCATAGGTAATTTCTAGTTTATTTTGTTGTTTTTCAATATTTGAGTTTTATTGACAGATTTTTCATCGGTAATTGCTGAATTTTATATTTTCTTTACTTTTGTTTAAGTTTATCAACGGATTTTTTTGTCGATAATTTTAAATTTAAAAATTTTATTTATTTTTATTTATATTGCCAATGGAAAAATTCGTAGGTAATTGTAAATTTTGTTATTTTTTTCTTTATTTTACATATGAAAAAATTCCTTGGTAATTTTTTTAAATAAATATTTTGTAATTTGTGTGTTACCTGATTATTTAAGAGTTTATTTTTTATTCAAAGTTATTTATAAATATATTTAATAATGAAAAGTTATAAAAAAATTCCTAATAAATATTAAACGCAATGAATTTAAGTTCAAAATGTAAAATAGATAAAAATATCAGAAAGTATACAGACATAAATATAAAAAATTTAATATATAACAAAGAAAGAAAAAATAATAACTCACATCAAGAGAAGTCAGCAATATTATCATCGTCGACGGCATCACCATTGCCATCACCCTCGTCGTCGTCATCATCATCATCATCATCATCATCATCATCGATATCTGGCAGTGCGGAAGAGCCTGTCCACATCTTTTTCCACAAAGACACCATCTCGTTCTTCATCTTCGCTCCATGGCATTTTCCTTGTCCTCAATCTCCTTTTGCATCTCCTGCAGCTGACATTGTCTCTCATTTCAGTATCATACTTTCACCGTTAATAGTTATCTATTTCTTTTTATGATCCCAAGGAATATAATAATGGGTCTCATTGAAGCTGATAGTCAATCAAAGGAAAACCACATAATGTGTATGTGATAATTAGAAACTTAGTATCATAATTGAAACATCGATGAAAAGAAATAGAAATACAATTAGATAAATAATTTTTTAATAAAGAAGTGAAGATTAAAAAAATAAAAATGCAATAGCAATGCCAAGGTCAATTCAATTGGCATATTTACACCAACATGATTAAGAAACATTCAGCTTCAGTTTGACACAGGAATCTAATCCAAACATGAGATTCTTAATTATTTGTGTTGGCATTGCAGAAGTGATCACTATCCTAAAACTAGCTAGCATCAACCAACTATATCTAATTAACATTGCCAATAAGAGGGTGAAGTAAAACAAGGCAACTATAATCACTGACAGAAGGTTCATAATCTGCATGAATTTGAGGACCAACTACATCATAAATCATTTCCTTATATCATCTAGAGTTATCCTCCTAATTAATATTTCTTGTGACATGCTAACTCATATTAACTTTACTTGAACTACCTCTAACATATGTATTTTCAACACTAGCATGTTCAAAATTTTGTATGGCAACTTCCCATGCATAGTTCAAACCCAATAATCCGCCATAAAATTAAATTATCCTTTTACAGGTGATACCTAATGGAGTTTATATCAAAATATTTCCTACATTTGCACCTACCATAGGGACACCTAAATTTTTGTTCATTCATAAATTATACTGTTTGACAAGCCACCTTTATAAACTATTTAACTCCCGCATAAAATTCAGGTTTGATTTCCCCTCGACTAGGGTGCACCCTATTATATATCCATAGTTTGTTTGCGGGAATCATGCTTCTTGAATGTGTAATTTAACCTAACAAATTCATTTAAAGTTTTAGAAATTAAAATATTATTTAATTATAAATATCTTTCAATAGACTATCTTTTGAAAATAAGAGTCTTTTAAGTAAATAGATTGTACTCTTTAACTTAACAAAATTTTAGCAAAACCTCCCCGTAAATTAATGTTCAACTCTTTAAATTTTTTTAAAAAAAATTAGCAACACCTCCTCTTAAACAAAGACATCCCAAGAAATTGATTTTATGACATACATATACCAATCCAATCAAATTAAAATTCATAATACAATCAAACAAATATTTAAAGATCCTAAAATCATTCTAGAGCACACCCCATTATAACATTACAACATGCATATCATGCAATCTCCGCACAATTAATCTCCACAGCAAACAATGCAAATAAGTCAGGGAAGGATCTTTATGCCCTTCCCCCAAGTCATGCAATCCCAATTTCCTACAACTCTATCTTAGAAATCATAAGTCTCTATCCTAACAAAATTGTAATTAAATAAGAAGCATCTTCTCTTGCTGTAGCTCATGGAACTCACACGCCATTGTTGTAAATACGGTCTTGCAAAATAAGAAAACAAAGAAAGATGTTAAGCCTAAGGAGTGCAATGCATTGCCCTTAAGGATTGTTCTGTTATGCCAGAAATGGGATGCAACGGGCATTCTAGTGGTGGCTAGGAACTCAAGAACAACAATTAAAATACACAAGTATAACCCAAAGATAAAAACTTGTAGGCAATAATCTTCTTTGTACGAAGAGATATTTTTGGAGAAGGATGTGCTCATGCCGCTGTGTGTTATATACTGGCAATAGAAAAGATAGATATATATAAAATTTGTCCCAACCAAAAACGTTCCCTTTACACAATGTAACAATTTGATCATTTGTTATTGAAGAACATAAATTGGACTAATGATGATGAGCTTTGCTATTAAACAGCCAAGAATCGTACAAAATCAACTCCATATATTCAAGATTTCACTATGTTGGAATATTAGCATATTATAGCAATAACTTGAATCTTGACCATCTGTGATTTTATTAAATTCATAAAGAATAATTCCAAAATCAACTTAATGTTCAAAACAAAACTTACTTAAATTGAGCAACACTGTCACTACCGTCTCCTCCAACAAAGCTAAGACCTTTGCATTTATTCAGATCTAAACAAAGAATCCCAAAAAAATTGATAAAAAAATATAAACAAAATCAATGAAAAAAGAAGAGACAAAAATGATGGTTCATATTTTTATTTCTCTGTACCTGGCAAGGAGGGTTCGCTTTTTCCTCCCCCAACACGCCAGTGGAGATCAATGCGCGAGACTCTGTGGCTAACTGCGCAGTAGCTCCCTTCTCACCCCGATTCATAGCGTGGCGAGGCATCCGTGCGGGGACAACAGGCGAGGAGTGCAGGGACGGCAGGCGGGGCTGGCGAGGCAAGGCAAGGCGAGATCGCGATATGCGGGGACAGGGCCGGATCCCGATGCATGGAGGGGGACAAAGAGAGAGAGGGCATTGGCAGTAGCACGACGGCGAATGGCGGGCGGCACATCGCGATGCACACAGAGAGAAAGACCGATTGAGAGGGTGTGTGAATAGGATAATGAAGATGTGGTCCTTATAATATAAAAGAATTACTGATGGATTTTTTGACTTTCCAACAAAAAAAATCCACTAGTAATGACTAAAAAACGCGGCCAGCTTCATTATTTCCCAAAAAAGTTTCTTTAATAGTTACCGATAGATTTTCCTGTTGGTAAATACTTTTTTAAATTTTTTTTTTCTGAATTAATATTGTCGGCTGAATAATCAGTAAATTTAATTTTAAAATAAAAAATTTAAAAATAATTACTGATGAATTTTTTTATTGGTAAAATTAATTTTAAAATATTTTAAAAAAATTATTGAAATATTTTTTCATTAGTAAAATTAATTCATAATAGTTATTATTGGAAAAATTCGTCAGTAATAACTGAAGCAAAAAAAAAAAAATTTGCTCAAATTTCTTATTTTTTATTGATAAATTTGTCAGTAACTCGCATGTTTCTTGTAGTGTGTGTAAAATATAATTAAATATCTATATTTTTTATAATAACAGTGTATGAAATTTTATTTTATGCTTTTATTCTCCAAACACAATAAAAACAATAAAGACCAATTATTACAATTCATTAAAAGAAAAAAAAAATCAACCATTATCATTTCTCCACCACAACATATTGACAATAATAAACATTGGACAATTTTTTATTATTCTCAGCGTCAATTCAAATTTGACTGAAAAATTGGCTTTCTTAATGCACAACGATGTCAGTGAATGGGTGAAAATTTTGACAAAATCACATGTAAATATAGAATAACACGGGCGGGGTGATTTATCATTTCAGCAAAATTATAAAATTTGCAGTAGCCTACGCTCCCCATCATGGTACACAAGTCTACCTTCCCCATGTTAGAGTCCTCCTAGTTGCTCCAAACTATTATAAACTAGTTATTTTAACCGTACGATGCATGAGAAGATAATAAAAAATAATTTATTGATCATTATAAAAAATAAATGATAATTTATTTAAATATATCTTATAAAAATTTAGCATATAAATTTATCTTTAAAGTAAGTTAATAGTTAAATAATTAAATAAGTGGACAAAATATAAATGTGTTATTTTATTTTATATCTTATATTGAATATCATATTTATAAAGTTGAAAAATCTTGATAAATGACCTATAACTAACAATAAAAAACTTATTTTATGAAAAATTTGCACATTTCGAATGTTAAAATTATTAAATAAATAAAGAGAATAAATGAATAATTTTACTATATCATGAGCCTTTTATAAGGATGACAATGAGTATCCATGAGAAAGGGGACATGTCCCACGTTTTCTGTTATTCTTTAGAATTTTGTCTCTTATCCCCATTCTCATCCCTTACAAGTCCCCATTTCCTATTTTACGTGGAGAGTTTGAATTCCTATGGTACTACTCTTTGTTGTTATAGCATTTGCTTTTTGTTGAAAATAAAAAAAGTAGATTGAAGCTAATTCATACTTTGAGACTATCTATTATAAAATTTACACTAACCTACCCTCCCGGTCATCGTCCCTCCCCATGTTAGAAAGAGCTATCGCATCCTAGCTGCTCCAACTGTTATAAATTACACCACCTTATTCTGCTATGTCCAGTTCATTATTGTTGCCTTTTGAGTAATTGTAAGGCATAACTCAACATCAAGGAAGATAAAACTAGACCGGATATCGATCCGGTCAGGGCACTAGTTCAAAGGTTTAGAGGTCCAACCGGTCCAATCGGGATTCAACAGGAATATAATAAAATATTTATAACTTAAGTATTTAATTAAATAATTATATTTATTTTCAATGATAAGATAGGTGGGACCTAAGTCAATATATGAACAATACGTATAACTTAAATCACTATATGAAAGACACGCGATAGTTTCTATAAAATGAGCCTAAAAAATTAGTAAAGTAGATTTTAAGTAAAAAATAAGCCACAATATCTTGTAAATAGTCAATTATATAAAAAAGTCATTAGTTGTTATTTCTTAATTCCTAAAGAATTCCAACCCTTACATTAAGAAAGAAACGGAAACGAAATATTCTTTATTTCCATTAATTTCATCCATATAATATTTTTTTCACTTTCTTTGGTACGGGGCATTAAAGATGAAGATACCAAAATTGAATGAGTTGGCCTCGTCACTTTTTTTTTGTACTGTGGTCCCGTTGCTTTGAACATGGAGGAACGGTCCTTTATCCCCCTCTCTCTCTCTCACACACACACACACACACACTTAGTCACTCACTTTCTCTACCGTTTCTTTTCACCAAATCACATACCCTTTTAGCCTTTCTCTTCCAATATTTATTATTCTTGTTGGAAGCAGGGCGAAGCAGAAGCGAGATGCGGAAGCCAGAAGCAGAAGTCCAAGGTAGTGCGGAGTAGAGGCAGAAGCGAGAAGCAGCAGACGATGCAGCAGCTTCGCCGGCGGGTAGATGAGCAGAGAAAATGATCTGATCAATAGCGGAGCAGATCTGATGAGTAGCGGAGTAGATCTAAAGAGCAACTTTAATATTTGGCCTTTCCTTCATTTTTTTTTTCAAGTCAGAAGCTAAACCGGCTAATGTTAGAAACCGGACCGGTCTACCGATTTTTTCGATTTTACCCGGTTTTGACCAGTTCTTGACCGGTTTTCAACTTTGTCGATTTTAAGGGCATGACCGGACCGGCAAGGTGATCGGTTTTCGGTTAACCCGGTCAGACCGACAGGTCCGGTTTTTGCTTCCATGCTCAACATAGCTATCGGTATGGAGAAAGCTTCTTACTTATTCTTTTTCACTTTTGTCTTGTCATTCCACCATTTCATGGCCTCCTCAGATATAAGCAAATCCAACTTCAATGTGGACCAATCTGCCTTTCTGGCCTTGAAATCTTATATCAGTTTGGATCCTTAACACATATTGTCCAATAATTGGTCTTTCTCCTTTTCTATGTGCAAATGGTTTAGAGTCACTTTTGATGCCAATGGAAAAGTCATGGCCTTTACCATATCACTTCGGGTTCATTTGTTTGGCTTACCACTGTACTTGGGTCCACAACCATTTGTCTTCCCCATCGTCCCTCCTTCTCTTAGAGCCACCGTTGCACTCTCTACCTTGGTCAGAGAAGCAACTATTGAGCATAATAGTGTTATTTGATTTAGTAGACTACTAAGTGAAGGGGGAAAAACACTTATTATTTTTAGACTAAAACCCCAAAATCATCCCTCAAGTGTACATAAGAGGACAAACTGGTCCCTCACATTTTGAAAAATCCACTGAGATTCCTCACATTTCATGGAAGGAGACACGTTAGTCCCTCCCCCAACTTCCCTTTACACCTACTAATGGACCAGTCCACATGGCACGTTAGCAGATGATGTGGACTGTTAACCCCTCTCTCCCCTATACTACGTCGTTTCCACCATCTTCTTCACCATCTTTACCAACAAATGTAGAAAACAACAAAACCCAATACAAGGAAGAAGAAAACAACAACAACATCAACAATAAAACAGACAAGCCTATCATCTCCTCCAACACCAACATGGGTGGTTGGAGCTTCCTTGAAGCACTTTCCAATATCACAAAAGAACCATCACAGAAAGAAGAAGCTACCTATGTTCACCCTCAACAGAAGCGTTCTTCTTTGTTGCTCAACCCCAAAAGCCTGGAACTATGCACTAAGAACCTAGGGAACGAGAGTGGCACTGACAATGTCAAGAACGACATTGACATGTTCTGTTCATTATTGGACTCTGCTAGCGGGGATTCGGGAATAGGGGTAACAACAAGGTCATAAACATTGTGCAGCTTCTAAGAAAGCGAAAGCCTTGAATTTTCCACCCCCTTTGACAACAATAAAGGGATCAGAATCTCTCCGGCCAAGGCCCCACTGTGAAGATGGACGGCTAGTGATTGAGGTCACAAGGGTGCCACCAAGTGCTTCGTGCTTCCAAGCTGAGAGGAGCAATGGCTGCCTCTACCTTTGTTTTTTTGAAAAATCACACATGTTTTGACCCGAAAGGTAAAGATTCTGACACACAAGACAACAAACCCTAGACCAATGAAGGGTTCGAAGAAGAATTTGAAAACGATGTGATTGGACAAGTACAAGATTTTGTTGAGGAAGATGATGAAGAAAAGGTAGAGGAAAAAGAAATAGAGGAGGATGAAACAGGGAAGGAGGAAGAAGTAGAGGAAAGAGGAGATTTGTTGGTGAAAATGGTGAGGAAGATAGTGGAAATAACGTAGTATAGGGGAAAGAGGGGTTAACAGTCCACATCGTCTTCTAATGTGCCACATGAACTAGTCCATTAGTGGGTGTAATGGAAGGTTGACGGAGGGACTAATGTGTCCCTATCCATGAAAGGTGAAGGACCTCAGTGGGTTTTTCAAAATGTGAGGGACCAGTTTGTCCTCCTGTATAAACTTGAGGGACGATTTTGGGGTTTTTAGTCTTATTTTTGTTTTTTTAATTTCTACAGTTTTTCTTTGTAATTAAATCAAAACATACAAAACCAACCGCCCATGTTCCCAACCCTATCTCCGACGATGCCAGCACTCTAAAGCTTAGCTTTTTCTCGTAACAATCTTCTGTTTTTCAATTGGGGTATTAATCATCAAACGCAACCCACCCACATAAAATAAACGATAAAAATGAGAGGGGCAGAATAGGTGAAATAAGGAAGGGTGGTGTCAAGGTGGGGAGGTAAAGGTGGAATGGTAGTGATAGAAAATTCATTCAATTAATAAGGGCAAAATAGACCATATCCATAAAATTGAAGTTTAAATGTTAAAATAAAAATATTAGGGGTTGGTTGGAAGTTTTTTTGTTTTTGTTTTTAAAAAATTGTTTTAAAATTCAATTTTTCAAAACAAAAAAACAGAAAAACCTATTTGGCAATTCAACTTCAAAACAGTTTTATAATAGTAAAAAATAGAAAACCTATTTGGATAATTTTTTTAAGAAAACAACTTTTAAAATTAATAAAATATAAAATTATTTGACAAATTTTGTTATTATCATCTTCATCTTCTTCCTAAGAACACTCACACACAGACATGACCATTCTTTCATGGCCCTTCACTTGAGTTCACTAACAAAAATCATCAAAATCATTCCTCCATCACAACCAAAGCTACAACCAAAAAATCATCAAAAATCAGAGAAGAAAAAGTTATCAAAATGTGAAACTATTCCTCCATCACAACCAAAGCCACAAGCCCAAAATCATCAAAATCATAAAAAATCAAAGAAGAAAAAATCATCAAAATTCCAGTGCTCTGTTCCAAGTCAAGCTTGCTCTGCCCACGTGCGTCGGCAGACGGATCTAGTCGGATACGTGATGGAGACGGAGGTCGTGTGCGCCAGCAGATCTGGTCGGGTGCGTGGTTGGCCGACAAGCTCCCTCTCTCTCTTCTCTGCAACGCTACCCTCACCTCCTCGTTTGCGCAGCGCCTCCCAGCTGTGATTACCTGTGGTTCGCGTACCCCGCTACAGTGAGCTCCGCTTCGTGTTGCCTGCACCGCCTCCGCCTTCCACCTTTCTCTCTTCCTCTGCCCACCTGCGCCGCCGCATCCTTCACCCACCATCGCGGCCTTTCCTCCCTTCGTCAATGATGCACACTGGATGGGACTCACTATGAGCACCACCGTGAGAGGGAAGTTGTGTGGTGATGGGTAAGAAGTAAATAAAAGGAAATTGTGTGGTGAACATCTAAGAATGTAACAAAATAAAACCCAGAATATAGTTAACAAGTATCGAAGGCTGGAAAATAATAAAAACCCACCTTATTAACAAATGTGCCACCGTGTTTTCCCCAACTCAAAAACAACAAAACAACAAAACATGTTAAAACTATTTTTGTGTTTCCGTTTTTGAAATCCAAATGTTGTTTTTCAATTTTTAAAACTAGCTTTTACAAAACAAATTAACAAACAACTTCTTTTGATTTTTTGTTTTTAAAACTCAAAAACTATTTTTAAAAATAGCAACCAAACATCACCCTTTTTTTATGTTACATGGTAAAAACTTTTTACCTTAACCATTGGTTGGTTTTTCTGGTGATGGATAATTTGATCCTACACTAGTCTTGGAACACTTGATGATCCTCTTATTTGTCTCATAAAATTACCAAATAGCCATAGAATTATTATCTTCTCTGACAATTTTCTAGTTACCATCCCAACATCTTACCACCATGAACATAACTCATCCTTACAAGATCACCTTCATCGTACTCTGCCATCTCTACCTCCTTCAATCTCGACTCTGCCTTGGCCACCTCTCACTGCCACAACCACCACCGTCACTCCCGATCATCGGCAAGCCCTTAGCCCTTACCGCTATCCAAAATCGAGTTCACTCTTAACCATATTTGATGCCCCTCTTCCTTTTTCTAATCCCTAGCATCAATCCATGTGACTAGCACGACCAGTTAGCCATAGCACGTCTCATTCCCAAGCCTTCGCTGTAAATTCACACTATCAGCCTCCTCTTTTTCCTGTTGGTCACATCAACCACCCACACCAAAGCCATTGCTAGCGTTGATCCATTTTTTGGCTTTCTTTCTAGGTTTGGTTTTGTGCCTGTTTCAAACTGTGAAGGTGTAGCAAGACGTGGGTCTTGGAAGATTTATTGATTTTGAGTTCAATTTTGTAAAAGGATACAATTTTTTTATGTTTATTTTGATTGATACCGTAAATTGCACATGTTTTAAGTAAAAATTTTCTTCTCTGTAAAGTTGGGAATTGGTTTTTTGTAGTTTGGTTCTATTTTTGTAATTTGTACATTTGAATGTTTAGCTCTTGCGATTGCTAGTTGATGTGTATGGATGAGTGGTGGGCATGCTTGTATGAATTTTTAACGTGCTGTGCACTTTTAGAGGAAGCAAAAAAAATGTTAAAAATGATAATCTTGTCTTGGTTTTGAATGATCATGGTTAAAGGATCTTGAAGAGATTGAAGGTGGTGGTGGTTTCTTAGAGTTGGAAGGATTGGTCTTTGGTAAAAGCACATAGTGGTGGTGGAGAGAGAAAGTGGGTGGTGGTAGTGACGGTAATGAAAGGGATAATTTTTTCTTTTAAAAATTATTATTTTTAATTTTAAAATCATTATCTTATTTTATATAAATATTAGATCTTTAGATCTAAGCCATTAAAATAATATCTAACGATCTTGAATGGAGGACCATGTAAATAATCTAAGAGTGGATAGGACCAAATTATCATCCTGATTTTTCCACAATCAAGATTTAAAGACCATTACAAGGACCATTCCAACTTCCCCATGTTAGATGGATCCCTCTTGGTGAGATCTGTTATGGGGAGAGAGGAGTTTATGACCACATAATCATTGAATTTCAACCATCAAAAACTAAATCTAATGGTTCAAATAAGTTTGAAATTAAAATTGAAATATACATTTTAATATTTACAAAATGGTTTTATAAGTGTTTTATCTATTTTACCCTTCCCTAGTCCCTCCACACCTGCGACTCCCCATCCCGATTAGCCCCACCACCAGCCTTCACCTATGCCATCCGATTGTCCCTTTCTTCACTTCGTCCAGGAGGCTAGCCAAGTGCATAGATCTTGGTCCCCGCAGCTCCATCTTCCACGGGATGTCAACATCCATGTCGTGTTGAACTTTAATTTTTACCCTTATGGTATGGCGAGTAGAAAAGAAAGAGAAACTTGGATCATCTCAATATATGAACAGTTGAACACAACAAGCTGACAAGAATTAATGGCGTCACGGCAGCAAAGCAGCAACAGCACCTCCTACTGCTTCTTGTGACGAAGGGGACGAGATGGGCTAAGTGAAGGAAGGGTGGAGGCAGGCAGTGTAGGACTGCAGGGAAAGATTAAAATAAAAAAAAAAAGAGTTCAAGTTTTGGCCCCGTGAAAACCCATTAATTTTGACTGGAGTTAGGCTGTTTTCTTGATTTCTATTTTTACCCCTGCAAGACTCTTAGGGCCTGTTTGCTTTGTCAGTTTTCAATTTTCAGTTTTCAATTTTTCCTTTACAAATCTGGAAAACTGAAAACTGAAAACTAAAAACTGGAAACTGAAAACTAAAAAATGCAAAGCAAACAGGCCCTTAACATTTCAAATTGTAAGTGTTAAAATACGTCATTCTTATTGGTGATTGCCAATTGAAACATAGATTTGAACATAACGAATTAAAAGGGAATACCCTCGGTAGGGCTGGAAGCAAATTCTTTAAGCAAATAACATTTTTTATCTTAATATTTTTACTTTATATTAACGTAATCTTAACAAAAGAAAATTATATTAATTCAGTCTTAATATTTTTAATTTTTATAATCAATTTAATCTTAACAAAATTTTTAGTATCAATTTAGCACTAACATATTTTCATTTCAACATCAATTTAATCATTTTGTTGGATCCCTATCAATTTGCAGTGTATTTAGAGGTGAGTGAAATTTAATGGAGAAGACTAAATTAATACTAAAACAAAAAAATATTATGACTAAATTAATATCAAAATTTTTGTTAAGATCAAAATGATATCAAGTTAAACAATATTAATGTATATAAATTACGCTCTACAATTTTTTTGCATAAATGATTATTAAAATATTCTTAAGTATTATAACCAACTACACACTAGTATATTAGTTGTGATAATAACCAAAAATATTTTGAAAATATGACAAATAGTACTATTAGTTTACATACGATAAATACTACTATTAATTTAAATGCAATTGCCTATTCATTAATTTAAAATTTTTTGCTTTAGCAATAATAAAATTTGAATATATGACCTCATGCAAATTATTTAAACACCTTACCATTAGCCCATTCTCAATGACTTATTCATTAATTTTACTACTCCCTCCATTCACAAATAATTGTTCCATTTTAAATGTTTACAGGAACTAAGAGAACGATTGATAATATTTCAATGTTAATAAAGTTATATTTACTTTACAATACTACCATTGATACTTTATAAAACTTAACAGAATGATATTTTTAAGATATTAACTGTTCCTAATTGATAAAATTATAAAAGTACCCTTAAACTTAACAGAATGGATAAAAGTATTTTTATAATTTCATTAATTAAAAATAGTTAATATCACAAAAATATCATTCTGTTAAGTTTACTAATGATATTCTGTGAATAAGGAGTGTAACTGTAATCTAAATACTTAAAATTTGACAAATAGAGGGAGTGTGAGTGTAAGGTGGACAACTAGAGGGAGTATCAGTTGCATTTTCATAAATCTCAGAGGATGTGAGTGTAATTTATCCAATATTTTAAGAATCACCAAAAATCATTTGGATTTTTCTGGAATATTTTAATATTATTTATAATTGTAATTCAAATCTACCAATTAAAATAAGAAATTATCAATTATTATCAAAACTACAATTTGGGTTAAACCCAACAAGTAGTACGCAATGAGAATGATTATTTGGTATTGTTGGCGCAGACTTCAATCACGTATGCTAATTATTGCAGTGTGTACAATTTGCAATGAGGATAAGTTTATTGCTGGCGCCACCACAAATATCTATTATGAGATTGAGTCAATGAAGGAATTGGATATCCAAACTACTATAAATTACACCACCTTATTCTATTAGGTCCAGTTCATTGTCGCTGCCTTTTGAGCAATTGTAAGTCAACATAGCTATCGGCATGGAGAAAGCTTCTTGCTTTTTCTTTTTCACTTTTGTCTTGTCATTCCACTATTTCATGGCCTCCTCAGATATAAGCAAATCCAACTTCAATGTGGAACAATCTGCCCTTCTGGCCTTAAAATCTTATATCACTTTGGATCCTCAACACATATTGTCCAATAATTGGTCTACCTCCTTTTCTGTGTGCAAATGGTTTGGGGTCACTTGTGATGCCAGTGGAAGGGTCATGACCTTAGCTCTACCAAACATGAATTTAAATGGTACCCTTCCTCCTAACTTAGGAAACTTATCTTTTCTTGTAAATCTTGATCTTCACAACAATAGCTTTCACGGAATTGTGCCAAAAGAATTGACCTTGTTACCTAGATTGAAGGTGGTCAACTTGTGCACCAATAAACTTGGTGGAGAATTTCCAACATGGATTGGGGAGTTATCTAAACTCCAAAATTTGAGTCTTTGCAACAATAGTTTTTTAGGTTCAATTCCTGCATCTTTATCCAACTTGTCGGAGTTGGAGAGTTTGGATTTGAGCTTTAATTTGATAGGTGGGAGCATTCCACCTGCGCTTGGGAGGCTTCATAACTTGAAGGTTTTGGAGTTGGCACACAATAAACTATCCAGTGACATTCCTTCTTCAATCTTTAATATCTCCACGCTGCAAGTGATTGACTTCGCCTATAATTCTTTATCAGGTAACTCCTTTCTTTGTTTTCCATGATCTACCGAGGCACTTACTTATGCGTGAAATTTGTTCTTCCAGATGAAGTTATGTCCATATTATTGGCGTATTAGTTGTTCCCTCCATGTTTGCTAGTTTTATGTAGATGTCAAGGCCAATCATTTGTAAATTTAAATCTACCAATTAATACATCGAGTAAAAATATAGAAAACATAGAAATAATGATGACCACAAATTTAATACATTGCTTGATAAATAGTGCAAAATAAAACTTTTATTATATGACATCTATAATTTTTTTGCATTTACACTTATTTTCATGTGTTTTAAATGATCTATTTTACTTTCTCTTTTTTAAAATAAAATTTTTCACTTTTATTTTAAAATAAATATTTCCTTTATGTAAAAAAAGATATTTATTTTAAAACAGCAGTATAAATTAGATATACATGTATTAGAGCCTGATATTTGTATTTCTGTACTCCTTCCGCACATCACGCTTCGGGAAAGCAAATTTGATCCATTTGCGTTGGGACAAATTTTAACCAAACTAATTGTGCATGCACATATTCGTCATGGTGGTTGAATAGTAAAAGACTAATAATATTTTGATATTTAAAAAATATGTCTATTTAGATATTTATTTTGTAATTATTGGATGTGATAATAGTCTCTACTTATCCTTAACATTCATCGTATTCAATAATTATAAAGTGATTTTCTAAACAGATACATACTTTTTAAATATCAAACTATCATTATTCATAGTCAAACATGCACACTACGATATTAATCATGGTCCTCCAAGTATGCACAATGTTTTACGTCATAAAAGAGAGAAATAAGTGATAAATTTTAATGTGTGTGCCAATATGTATTTACATTGATTTAGTTTTAAGTATAAAAAAAAATTTAGAAGAACTTTGAAAACCAAAAAAAAAAAGAAGCAAAACCAAATATATTATTCTTCGTCTCAAAGTAATGATGATTGTCACCTTTCTGTGTATGACAGAAACAACATATTAATGAAAAAGTAAAAAAAAAATACTTTTGAAAAGTCATTAATTATTTAATCAATGAAAATTACATGCACTATTTATTAAGGATCTCAATATTTTCACACATACTCGTGATGTAATTACTTTTGCTCATTGTAATTTTAGCATAGGGATTTCTTTAATTTTAATAACAGATCATCACCATCACCATGTATCCGAAACTAATAGGACGACTGCTTTTGTTATTAAGTATAATAATATTAATGTTTGTATTTTTTGTAGAATTTTCTAATTTATGTAGACATACAAAAATTGGCCTTGACATCTAAATAAACCTAGCAACAAAGAGCATAATTATGATGCATGAGGTTATAATTAAGTTCAAATTTTATTACCTTTGAATTTTTTATGTACTAAAATAACAAAGAACTAGTTGAACAGAGAAAATGAGAAATGAATTAATTCAGGTTGTGATTTACTTTAACTCGATAAATAATTGATGAGCTTATTAATTGTTCTTAATGTAAGTATTTGAGTTTATTTATTAAATTAGTCAAGTTTAAAATTTGCTGTATCATAACTTACGTGGATACATATATTATTAAGCCTATCAACCTTTGCTTAAATATCTCAACTTCTTAATCCTGAAATTAAAAAAGAATAATCCTATTTTGACACCTAAAAAATGAGTGTCTATTTAGACACCCATTTTATAACTACTGGATGTGATAAATATTAAGTATAAGTAGGGACTATCATCATATCTAATGGTTATAAAGTGAGTGTCTAAACAGACACTCACTTTTTAAGTGTCAAAATATCATTATCGAATTAAAAAATAATTTACATGTAACTCGAGTTAATTTATTTTGAGATACCTATACATTTCTAGCAGTTAAGTTGAGTTTGAGTCTAAAAATTAAATTCACTTGGCTTTTAGCCTAAGCTTGAGCTTGAGTAAATATATAGTGTCAATGACTTTACCAAACTCAACTCACGATAAGTGCTCCAAGTAATTAGTAAATAGAAATTATGATGGTGAATGCGTGCATAGTGTATGAAATTTAATTTTATGTGTATATACCGCTTGATATTTGATCATAATCTATTTTGAACATTTTTTTTGTTTTTGCCAAAGATAATATATATAAATTTTACTTGAAGAAGGGACTAATAAGTCCTACGGTGTATGTTGAGATGATGGGTAATTTTCCCTTTGTCTAACGCAAAGGAATACTGCTCCAACTTGACAAATTCTAAGGGGTATTAATGCTATGTGGGGGCATGCAAGCATGGTCAAACAAAGTTTGTTGCACCAAGATCATGAAAGCAATAAATGTTTTACTTTGAAAACATGCATATGTCGGAGCTCTACATGGCAAGCAAGAAGAGCACTCTCCTAGGTCCATTCATGTTTTAGCTGGAGAAGATTGTGTTTCTTTTATAATTTTTCACTTTTTTGTTTTAAGTGTAAATACCGAGGAGAAAATATACTGCAAAGGAATTTAGGTGTATTTAGAATTTAGATTTTGAATAATGAAGCGTGATTATCTTTTATATTTTCATCATATTTTCTATAATAAAATATTTTATTGTCATATCCATGGATGTGAGTTTGTAAATTGAACCATATTAATTTCTTGAGCCATTTATTCATATGCTTCTATATATTTATTTTGTTTTATTCTATTTGTGTCTTTTAAACCGGTCATTTTACAAAAGCATGAATGTGAATATTCTTCAAAGGGCCTCATGCAATTAATTAAATTTTTTCTTTCTAAATGTTAGGAAGCATCCCTCAGAAAGTTGGAGATGCATCACAACTGAGAAGCATAAATTTGAGCAAAAATAACCTCTCGGGCTCCGTACCATCGTCCTTGTTCAACATCTCAACGCTTGAAGAGATTCAATTCATTTACAATAACCTATCTGGCCCTCTGCCATATGATATGTGCCATGGGTTTCCGATGCTTCAAAAGCTTGACCTCTCAGGGAATGCATTTTATGGTCAAATTCCACAAAGTTTGCTTCAATGTAAGAAGCTCAAATATCTGAAGATGATCAGCAATAGATTTTATGGACACCTACCTAGTGAAATCGGGAGATTATCTATGCTTGTGCAGTTAGATCTTAGTAACAACAATCTTTCAGGTACATTTGATAATATTTACTTTGTCAATCTTTTATTGAGCGCTAAATCTCATATTTTCTCGATTTACACAAAAAGCTTTTTTTCAACTAACACATGGTCGATATCATGTGGTCGTTAAGTTGGTCTTTTTTAGTTATTCTTCAATGTTTTTCAAAATTAAACTTAATTATAGTTATAATTATATAGTTTAATATATATATATATATATATATATATATATAGACACACACACACGCGCACACTAAACCAGATCCTTACTTAGTTAAAAAAAGGTCATTGTTGTTGTTGTTTATTGTCCTTTTTAAAAAATTTATGTGGGCAGTAATGCACGTTAACAATTTTTTTATGTATATATATCTTTATACGTTTAAATGGTGATAAGAAATATATTTACTATATTTTTTTTATCAATTTACAGTTAGTCTTTAAATATTTAAAGAATGTTACTTTGGGGATTAAAAATATAAAGCAAGAAATATATTTTTTTGGAGAAAATTTTAATCCTATAATTCAATAATTGGTTTTTGTCAAAAACGGTAGCTTACTTTTTGCCGCAAGTCAAAAGTTGAAGGAAGAAAAAAACTTCCTTGCGTTGCACTAAATGCACAGCTTTGCCACCAAAAGTAGCAAAATCAACGGAAGTTATTGTATATTAATTGCATAGTAACTTCAAAATCCTCTATATAAATTAGAAGCCTAACGGTTGTGGCATCCTAAGCTGAAAGCGTTTCAGCAGTATTAGGAAGAAGTGTTGCGCATGTTTATTTTGCATTTTCCAATTTTCAGTTTTCAGTTTTCAATTTTTCAGATTTGTAAAGGAAAAATTGAAAAAACTGAAAACTAAAATTCGGCTGTTCTTTGCATTTTCAGTTTTCGATTTAGCATTTTATTTTGATTTTGGATTTGTAAAGAAAAAGCGAAAAGCTAATAAGCTGTTGCTTTGAATTTTTGATTTTAGATTTTGATTTTGATTTTGATTTTCCAGATTTGTAAAGGAAAAAGCGAAAAAGCTCAAATCGAATTTCAGTTTTGATTTCCTTCACAAAAGCAAAAGCTAACTAAAATCAAAATCGAAACAGGAAAGAACAATTTGATTTTTGATTTTGATTTTCCTTCACAAAACAGCGAAATCAAATCGAAACAATGCAATAGCAGTTTTTGGCTTTTTCATTTTTCCTTCACAAAGCAGAAAGCTGAAGCGAAAACTAAAAGCGAGAAAGCAAAGCGGTAAGCCAGCTTCTTAAGGTGTGAGACAAATAGAGTGTGTATAAGAAAATTTTGAGAGTATAGTGTGAGTATACATTGGGGATTTTGGATATATTCTCTAAATCTCTGTAATACTACTAATTGTAATAGAAGAGAGTCTCAATGGGGATACACTATATTATAATTACTCTTTAAATATAATGGAGTTTTTTTTTAATTTGGTCCGTGATTTTTCCCTCAAAATTACAGGAGGGTTTTTCCCGTTAAAATATTAGTGTGTAGTTCTCTTGATTTATTTTGTTAGTCTGAATAGTAATGATACTATTCACAAATAGTGATACGGATCCCATTACATAGTACTATTCATAATAGTGAAGCAGATTCCATTGTATAGTAATATTCATGTGAATGGTGACGTGTGGACCTCATTATGCATTACTATTCACCATGCCTTATTTTTTCACCTCTTCACAAGTTTGGGTGCACTTTCGCTTACATCCATAGAGTGTTTATTATACTTGGGATGTATCCAACTCTGATATTACTAATAGTTTTCATGTTATAAAAATAATTTGATTAAAGTAACAATTATTAAAAAGTATAGATATATTAAATTGAGTGATAACATAAAAAAAATTAAATGAACTAATTTAACTTAAAATATAGTTTCGGCTCATCCATCATGGTGAAATGAAAAAAGCTACGGAAACCCGTTTGGTTTGAGGTTTGTTTTCAGGATTTTGTGAAGAAAATATTAAAAATTAAGAATGAAAACTAAAAATTAAAATTTATAATTTTTAAATTTTTTAGTATTTTCTTCACAAAAATCTAAAAAAATTAAAAACAAAAACAAAAACTAGAAACTCAAACCAACACTCAAAAAAACATTCATTTATCATGCTTAGCTGAGCCCAGCTCTTCTATGACTCTACTTACATATTATCAATTGATGCTTATGGCAGGTTCACTTCCACCATCTCTTTTCAGCATCTCCACTTTAAGGCTAATTAACCTTCGGAACAACTTTTTTGGCGGTCAACTCCCTAAGGGAATGTGTCAGCTGGCTCATTCCTCACTACAACAGATTTCTATATTAAATAACAAAGTTGGTGGAATCATTCCAAGGTCTATTAGCAACTGCACCTCATTAACACGCTTATTTTTGGGAGCAAACTTTTTCACAGGTTTAATTTCCTCTCATCTTACTTCCTTATATATTAATGGGTTTTGTTATTTCAACATTCAATTTTCTCAAATACCCAAACAACTCACTCATAATACACATGGATCCCACCACTTATTTTTTTTTTTTCTAACTTATTCTCTCTCTATCACTCCTCTCACATTGCATGGGACCCACATGAGTATCTACACCCATATGGGTGTCAAGATATCATTTTCCTATATTAATTACCTTTATGAATGTCACATAGTCTAAGTTGGAGAATTTCTCATGTACTCCTCAAGCATATATTTAATGAGTGTTTCAGGAACATGTATAATCATAAATTTTAATTTATAATATTTTAAAGTTATATAAAAAAATCTAAAATAGGTACTTTAAAATATTTATGGAACACACATTAAATGTGTTTTAAGAGTATGTAAAAATTTCTATCCAAGTTGACACAATATTCCTCCATTTGAATATTTGCAGGTACCATACCTTATGAGATAGGTGACTACTTAAAAAACCTTGAGCAATTGCATTTGCAAGGTAACAGCCTAACAGGATCTATTCCTTCAAACATCTTCAACATCTCAGTGTTACAAAGTCTGTCACTATCAAATAACCACCTATCAGGCAATCTTCCAATTCATGTGCATCATAGCCTCTCCAATCTTCAATTCCTGTACCTTTCAGGGAACAATCTTAGTGGAGAAATTCCAAGCACCCTTTTCAATGCTTCAATGCTACTTGAGCTAGTACTTGCCAACAATTCATTCTCAGGAGTTATACCTGATTCAATTGGGAACTTGAGAAGCCTTGAACTCCTATATCTAATAGGAAACAGGTTGACTAGTGATCCTGCTTCAACAGAAATTGGTTTCCTCACTTCATTGACGAAGTGTAGGCATTTGGAAAAGATTTTGATATCAATTAACCCTCTTAATGGAACACTTCCAAGTTCTATTGGAAACCTTTCTAGCTCTCTTCAAACTTTTGATGCCTGGAGTTGTAACATCAAGGGTAAAATTCCTTCAGAGATTGGCAATTTAAAGAATTTGTTTGACATAAATCTGAATGACAACCAACTTATTGGAGAGATTCCAAGAACAGTTGGCTCTTTGGTGCTTCTCCAACGCTTGGATCTTTCAATGAACAAGCTAACTGGCTCTATCCCAGGTCAGATTTGTCAGTTAATAAATTTGAATGAGTTGCGTCTTGGCAATAATAATCTTTTTGGGCCAGTTCCAGGATGCTTGGAGCATCTCATTTCTCTAAGAAAACTTTCTTTAGATTCCAATAACCTGAACTCTTCAATACCTTCTTCTCTATGGAGCCTCAGTGACATCTTGGAGGTGAACTTATCCTCAAATGGGTTTGGTGGCTCTTTGCCATCTGAGATAGGTGGCATGAATGCTGTGATAAAACTGGATATATCAAATAATCAGCTTTCAGGAAACATTCCTAGTAGGATTGGTTCCTTGCAGAGTATACTGAACCTCTCATTAGCTAATAACATGTTACAAGGGCCTATTCCTGATTCAGTTGGCAATATGTTAAGCTTGGAATTTCTGGACCTTTCCCATAATCTTTTATCAGGCACCATCCCCAAGTCAGTTGAGAAACTTGTTTATCTCAAGTTTATCAACTTGTCATATAATAGGCTGCAAGGAGAAATCCCTTCTGGCGGCAATTTTGCAAATTTCACAGCTCAATCATTCATCATGAATGATGCACTCTGTGGGAGACCTAATCTAGGAGTCCCACCATGTCCCAATAATGAAGCTGAACATAGCAGGACAACCAAAAAACTTGTACTGAAATTAATAATACCCTTAATTATATCAAGCATCTTTGTTGGCTGTGCAATTATTCTAATATGCAGGAGAAAACACAGTAAAGGTTCAGCAAATATAGACTTGCCATCATTGCAATTTCCAAGTCGAATATCCTACTATGAACTTCTCGAGGCAACACACAAATTTGATCACGGCAATCTTATTGGAAGAGGAGGTTTTGGTTCTGTCTTCAGAGGCCAGCTTTCAGATGGATTGGTGATTGCGGTTAAGGTATTCAATTTGGAGAGGCAAGAAGCATCAAGGAGTTTTGACAGAGAATGTGAAGCCATGCGCAATCTTCGCCATCGAAATCTAGTTAAAGTAATCACTAGCTGCTCAAATGCCATTGACTTCAAAGCCTTGGTAATGGAATTTGTACCAAATGGGAACCTGGAGAAGTGGTTGTACTCTCATAACTATTTCCTACCTTTCTTACAAAGGTTGGACGTAGTAATAGATGTTGCATCTGCCTTGGAGTATCTCCATCATGGTAACTCAAAACCTATGGTACATTGTGACTTGAAGCCAAGCAATGTTTTGTTGGATGAAAATATGGTTGCTCATGTCTGTGACTTTGGTATTGCTAAACTCTTGGAAGATGGACAATCTCAAATGCATACCAACACCTTAGCAACACTTGGTTACATTGCTCCAGGTGGTGATTGCATGGTTCTATTGTCCTTTATTTCTTGAAATTTTATGTACCTTAGAAAGGATAAAAATAACCTCATCGCACTTTTTATTACACCATTTTAACACACCAGTTATAGGATATATAGGATAATGTGAAGCAAGGGTTAAATCAAGTTTCATTATAATTTCTTCAAACTCTGCATTACTTTGCCACACACCAATTTGTATGTATGTATGTATGTATGTATGCATGTATATAACCACTTGTGACTGTGGTTGCAGAATACGGATCAGAAGGTGTTGTGTCCATTAAAGGAGATGTCTATAGCTATGGTATTATGCTGATGGAAGTATTTACAAGAAAGAAACCAGTTGATGAAATGTTTGTAGAAGGACTAAGCTTAAGGTCATGGGTCCAGGAGTCAATGCCACGTGAGGTTATTCAGGTTGTAGATCCCAATTTGATGGAGGGTGAGGAACAGCTTATTTTTGCCAAAGCAGCAGCATTGTTAAGTATCATGGAGTTGGCTTTGAATTGCTCTGCGGACTCCCTTGATGAGAGAATGAGCATGGAAGAAGTCTTAGGTCGACTAAAGAAAATCAAAACCAAATTTCTACAGATGGCGGAAGAAAATTCAAGTAATGAAAATCCATGAACATATTATTTGTTTTTCTTGTTGACAAAATGTAATGAAAATTTGGTCTTTTTAACCCTTATGTTATTTTTCCTCCTCATAACAGAAGTGGTGAATCCTTCTTAAGTATTTACTCTTGTAATGAGGTATGCTGAAGTAGAAACAATGGCCTAGGCTCACGTTCTTGTATTATCATGCTTTTGGCCTTTATATTTATTAAAATATTTATGCTTATAAGGTTTAATAATTTCTATATATTTGCAGTAACATTATAATGCACATAAAAAATCCTTAGTCTAAAAATTTTGATTCAGAATTATATGTATATATATATAATGAGCTTTGCCATTTGATTTGAATAGATACTGTGTGTATGCTACGAAAATCAATAGTAACCAATCAAAAGGAGTTTTTTTTTTTTTTTTTTATAAACGAAGGAGAGAATATGACTAAAGAGAAAAGTATGAAATGGATATTGAATAAAATATCAATAATGTTATTCCAACACCTAATTTTTTCAAATATCCAAATACCGTACTCACAAAATATATAAGACTCACACTTACTTTTTCTCTCAACTTATCCTCTCTTCATTACTTTTCTCACATTATCATGGGTGTCTATACCTATGTTAGTGTTAAAATAATATTTTCTAATAAAATATTATCACCTCCATTTCGTCAAAACAATTTCTTACTATTTAAAATTACTCATATATAGTCAGATGGGAGGCCGTACGTTTGGTCAGGGGATATAAAAATCCAAGTTTTCATATATGATTTAAATAGCCTGATCTCTTCGTTGTTCGAAGTCTCCCATTTAAATGCCTATTTCTTTATGTGCCAAAAAATAGTCTTTTTCTGTTCTGAAGCTCTCGACGGATGCTTCTCCTTGAACCAAACTATGTGTGGCAAATTCCAAATTTTCAGGACCACCACCCATTCAAACTGGAACACAAATTATATAGTGCATATCAAATAACAAATAAAAAGCCTATAACTAGCAACCCTTTCTAAATTTGTCCACAAAACTGCTATTTCCACATCTTGTTTTGGGTATATTTTGCATGGAAATCCGGTTTCCTTGACAACCACTTCTAAAAACCTTCCCCCTCTCATTCCATTTAACACACAACAAGGTTACTTCTCTTTACCTTTCCATTTGTCTCTACTCTTCAAACCTTCAAGCACTTTTCCCTTGAGAAGAGACAATGGATTCTTTCATGAGCAGAACCTCCCTTACCCTCATTATTTCCCTATCTTCCCTCATCCTCCTTGCCAATGCCGCAACTCGCCCTCTCCACATCGTGAGGCATGATGCTGAGGCTGGTCTTAAGGATGAGCTATTGAAGTTCTGCAAGATCACCACCAACCCCAACCTCTGTGCACAAACCCTTGAGCCACACTACACTGGCATCAAGGGTACAGTTGAACCCCTCAGGGCTCTTGAGATTGCAGTTGAGGCCACAAACAACCAGACCAAGAAGACTGTTACCATCATAGATGAGTTGCTTGCAAAGAAGGACGCTTCAAAGGACTTGAAGGATTCCCTCAGTGCATGCAAGGACCAATACAGCAGCATATTGGATTCCATCAAGGAGACCAAGGATTCAATAGCCAAGAAAGATGTGCTTGCTGCAAAGAACATGTTCAGCGCTGTGTTGTCATACCAAGCAACATGCAAGGACCAATTTGAAGGGTTGGATTTCCCTTTTGCTAATGACTCTGATGCAGTGTTCCAGCTTGGTGGGAACTGCTTGGACATCATTGCTGATATTGAGAAGGCTATTCCTCAGAAACTGGCACCAATAGTGCAATCACCTCCTTCTGCATTCAGCAATATCATTGGAACCATTTCATAAACACCTTGAAGATATTAATGAATTAAGGGATCGGATTAAGTTATTGGTTTACAATTACTAGAATACATCGTGTTGTCGTGAATATTCATGGAACTCTACCTATCACTTATTTTTGAGAGCGACGATTTCACAACACACATAGTAGAATTATATTGTAAGTGCAATTGTTTAATACCATGTCCGGTCCATTTTATTTGTAAATAGACATTTTTGGTTCACTTCAGCTATCATTATCAGATGTCATCGAAGAATGTATTATTAATTGAGATTTGAGAAAGATAACTTGCAGTTAATGAAATGAACTAATTAAATGTTTAAAGTTAAATAAAAATACTTTAGTAGATATGTTTTGTGTAAGTAAATTTTAAGTTGAGTTTCTTAATGAGAAATGACAGACAGTACGAAAACAATTCAATATGATGAGGCGAGTTCTCACATGCAGATCAATATGTTATCTGCAGCATGATGGGAGAATGAATGGAGCACACGTGGACAATAAGTTAAATGGGTGTCGAGAAGTCAATATGTATTATGACCGACATTAGCTAATTGGTTGGTGGTTTAAAACTTGGAGAAAAAAAAAAGAAAAAAGATAATAACCCAAAAAAAACTACAAAACAATTAGAAATCAAAAGTGAGGTTTATGGATCAAAGAAAAGAAATAAGAAGCAAGGATTTGAGGGTGCTATGGGAAGCGGCCACAGCAAAAGTGAGAACCCACAGACTCAGTTGCAGACAACGGTGCAACACAGAGACGACAATGGTCTGTGGCGGAGGTTAGGTCACATAGAGGCAAATTGAATGCTTTGTTATTTTAGCTTGTGTGAAGCAGATTGAGAACAATATTTATTGTTCAAAAAATTGTGATTTGGTTACCGATAGCATTTGATAAGCAAAAAAGGAAAGAAAAAATTAAGGTAGAAGACCAGCTATTGTTGAAAATAGAATCATACATTCCTTCCCTCCGATCGGCCTCATTCACACCAACACATTGTCATGGACTGTGAAAAATAAAACATGTTCTTGCTCAAAAGGGGTGAAAGCAAATCAACTTAGGAACCAAAAACTACTTCGCGTCTGGACGTTTCGTTATTGTTGACCAAGATTGAAGAGGCTCTTATCTATATTTGGGATTTTTGCTTAGCTAGTGGAGAGGGGGGAAGAGCATGAACTAGAAGACTGCCTCCCAAATCTTGGATTTTTGCCTCGACGACAAAGAGGATGGAAGAGTATGAGCTAGAAGGACACTTTTCCAGATTTCAGACTTTTACCTTGCCGACGAACAAGAAGAAAGAGCATGAACTACAAGAACAGCTACTAGATCTGGGATTTTTTTTTTTCTACCAAGAACAAAAAAAATTTTAAAAGCTTTCATAATTTAAAATTTTAATTTTAAACTTAACCTTATTATTAATTATACCAAAACTTAATTAACATGGAAGAGGGAACATTATTACGGTCATAACAGAGAGACTGACCGACACTTACCACTCCTCCATGTGTAAGTGTTTTGTTGAGCCATGTCTCATCTTCATCCTGCAGATTTTATTTGATCTGCACATGAGAATGCACCGTATGATGAATTGCACGAAACAACTGCTCTTCAACCATTTTTTCCCTTCATTTTCATCGCATCTCGAGCTTTATTACCTTATTTTTACATTATTGTTTGATTTTAGTCCAGTAAAATGCATCCACCTCATTCGTAATCGATTCGTACGAAAAAGTGCATACTATATATGTTCTTGTTTCTTCTGCATGTCTTATAATGGATTATTGAATATTTATGTATATTTTTAATATTGATACTGTATATAAATTGAATACCTGTACTTTAGTGATTTTTCCAACTAAATATAAACACTTTTCATAGAAACTACTTGTATCAGTTTTAACTCAAAAGTTAAAGGTGTATTGTGTGTGTAATTTATCAAACTTAGTTGAATATATTATAAATAAAAAATATTTTTTATGAATTGTGAACTATCAAACTTCTTTTAAATTTTTTTTGTGTTCCAGATTAAATATCATTTTTGAGTTTTCAACAAGTTTTAATGACTTTATTCTCAATAGACCCCTCCATTCATTTAGGTTTCTATTTGCAATGTATTTGCAAAATGTGAATATTGGAGGGAGAGAGAGAGGGTAAAATTGGAGAGAGAATGAGTGAATACAATTTAGTAGAGTGAGAACAAATAAAAGATTTTATACTTTTACTATTATTTTTTAGAAAATGAATGAAATCCAATCTTTACATTAATTCGTGTAAAAAAATCAAAAGAGACATTGAAAAAGGAATAAAGGGAATACTAGTTAAGAGAATAGTTGACATCCATTTTATGGGTATGTTGAGAAGTAAAAGTGTAAGTAAAAATTTCATGGATGAGGAATTTACATATAGAATTCTTCTATAAAAATTTTACTTCTATTTTTACCTTCAATAAAACACACACCCTAAGCACCACTTTAAAGATATTTCAAAAAATGGGATAATATATATGTATGTGTGATATATCTATTACTTTGCTATGTGTTTACATTGACGCTACTTACCAATGATGGTGTCACATTTACAAGGCACTTTAGTTGGTTTAACACACGATCCAAAATCCAAGGGGTAAAAATTGAGATATATTGTGTGCAATATTGTCCAATCTTCATATATATGTGTGTGTGTCTGTGTGTGTGTGTGTGTGGCGATTGTTAACTCTACACCTTTATATGGTGGTTAGCAAGGTATACATTTTGCTTTGGACTAAAAAAATCATCTTTCCTTCATGAATCAACATTCTGGTAATTTTAGTAATTTTATTTATCCACTTAATTATTAGTTTAATTACTCTACAGGTCTTTATAATTTCACTCAATTTTCAATTAGATCCCTATAGTTTAAAAATTTTTAATTAGGTCTTTGTATTATATAAAATGTTTCAATTGAATCTCGATAAGTAATAATCATTACAAAAAACAGAATATTCATAGTATATATTAGAAATATTCTAAGAATATACCAGATAGAGATGTAATATCCTAGAAATATTTTATTTTTTGTACCGGCTATTACTCACGGGAACTCAATAGGGAATTGATTAAAAATCTTTAAACTATAAGAACCTAATTAAAAATTGAATGAAATTATAGGGATCTACAAAATAATTAAACCTTAATTATTGATTTCCACTTTCCCGCTTCCCTCGGCCACCAAAAACCACTCATGAGCTTGTAGCCCTCAGGAACCACCTCCATTTCCATGGCCTCCTTCTCCCTCATTGCAATGACCTCATGCAATATGTAATCCCCTGTATTGGAAAATGATTGCAGCACAAGATATCAAATTAAATAGTACTATTTACCCCTATAATTAGAGCCCATAAAAAAATATATTGTTCCGCATTTTTTTTTTTTGAAAAAATGGATTCTTCAAGATGGAATAAAAAGCCAATGTGCGCAGCCTCACATTTCTTTGGCTATGTTGTCCTAGACAAATTGAGACAACTTGATGGGGGAAGATGGAAGAGCTACATGTTTTCGAAACCCCAAGCTTGAACTCAACGTCCCAACGCTTCTACTAGGAATCAAACAGTAGTTATGTCATTTATACGTCTAGCATTCCCCAAATAAAAAAATAAAATCATATTTTACAATTTTAGGATCATTATTATATTGTTGTGGGTAGAGACAGTGACAACCTGCTTATATACACACACACACACACACACACACACAAGCAAAAGCTCACTAAACAAGCATGATGAGGGAAGGAGGAGAAGAGAAAAAGTGAAAACCAGCAATTAATATAGGGCGAGTAGTCCCGTGCTTACATTTAGCCACATTTTCGAAATGTGGCTAAATAAAAAAATCAATGTGGCTAAATGAAATTGTTTTTACTATTTATGCACTCTACCCTGACTTCACCTACTAGTGCCCTCAACTCCACTGCTCTCCATTCTCCGAGGACACCACAACCACCTTCGATGACTCTTACACCCTTCTTTCTATCACCATTGCCTTCCTCACCTCTCTTTCCCCATCTGCAACCTTCTACGATTCCACCAGCACAAAGCACATTGGAAGATGATTTTCGGCATTGAGGTTGCTGAAGGTGATTTCGTAGTCTCCATCGATCCCCAAATCCACGGTCAAAACCACCAAAACTCGCATTCTTAGCATAGGCGACGGAGGCGCCACTGTCGCTGGTGTCACCCTTAAGGACTAGATCCACACCCAAACCTCTAATCCACATGCCCAAGTTGTCGATTTCTTCGTCATTTTTGCTAGCACCGACATTGTCACCATCCTCGCAGCCATGATCATCGCCAACGACGACTTTGGCAGGCCTCTCTACACAGCCAGAGAAGAAAATGCACATGGTCATTATGCCATGGCCGCTGCGAGGACCGACATCGGTTGTGTCACCACCAAGCAAGCGATGGGTCAATGCCTAGGTCGCTAGTATGGCATCGTTCCTCCATGGGTTGCGTCTCCCCGGCTGTTGTCATGTGTATGGTTGTTTGTTGAAGGAGTGGATGTTGGAGTTGTTAAAGGAGGGTTAGGCAGTGGCGGCAATGGCAACGGCTGCGATTGTAGGTGGTGGTGACAAAGTAACGGAAGGTATGGGAAAGAACTAGTGATGTGCTAGAGAAGGAGCCACATTTTCAAAAGGTAGTTAAATGTAAAAGACAAATCAAGTTTGCTTCTATTTCTTGTGAGACATTTTCAAAATAAGCCTCCCTTTACTGAAAGCGTAAATCAACCGACAGTTCTAATAATCCAAAGCAGTTATGCCATAGCTGGATTTAAAGGTAATTTGGAAGTACAGGGATTTGAAGACATGTTGTCGATATCATGGCTATGGTATTCAACTTGTTTTAAGAAGTCAATGGATTGAGCCACAAAGAACCTAAACTGGGGCAAAATTTTGTGTTTCCCAAAATTTTATCTTTCACATTTCTGTTATTCAAAGCATTTTGTCATCTAATACACCAAACAATGAAAATGTCCATTCAGTTGATCCCTTCACCTTCTCTTTGAATGCATGTTTATTCATAATGTCTCAAGTAGGATAAATTTAAGCTTCAATTATACGATTTAACAATGTTCTTACAAAGAATACATCAATGATTAGGTATTGAGTCCACCATTTCAGACTAAGCTTGGACAGTAAAGTAATCATCCTTACGAAAAGTGGAAACGGGAGAAGAATAAACAGAGCTGGGTCAACGTAAGAAGTGAAAGCCTTTGTTGTGCCGGAAGGTCCAATACTGAAGATTATGAGTTGATGTTCAGTTACAAGTTCTTCTCGAGGCTTGCTCAATTGAGTTACGGTTAGTTTTTCAATATTGTATAAACTGGCAAGGTACGATAATTCCAAGGCTTTTGCATGTCATTCGGTAATGAAAAACTGCATGTTTCTTTTCCAACTTACGCATTTAAATTCATTTCATTGCCAAGTTACATTTCATTGACCGCTCGAATTTGGTAATACATTTTCAAGTCAAGCCTCGCTTGGTTAAATTTTACATTTTGTTTGGCTTTCTAGCCATATTTTCTAAATGTGCCTAAAAGAAAATAGGTACCATAGGCATTGACTGTAATAGGCACCTAAACAATCATCTTAATATAGATATAATAAAATTGCTAAAGTATATACTAGTTAATTTATTTATCTATGTTGATTCATTAAGGAAAGAGAAGCTTGATTAGTTTTTATTTGATAGTCCCAAGTAAAATTTGTATCTTGCTAACTTCCATGTGATGAAAATGAGGAGATTAGCAATTTTATATATATGTGTGTGTGTGGGGAAGGGGGGTTAGGATCAAGTTATATCGATGTAACTTTAAGTCAAATTACATCATTTATAGTTTTCAATAAAATATATAATTTTTGTATCGATCCAACCGTTGAATTATAATTATCCATTTAATTCAAAATAAGTACTGAGTGTTTTATTAATTTTTATTTAAAAATTGAACATCAATAGCAATGCAATCATGTAACTTTCTTGCTCATTTTAAGTATATATATTTTGTTAATTTGATGTACATAAAAACTATGTCAAACAATTTTAGATTAATTTAAAATTTTACAAATTTGATCTATACGATATGAGTTTCTAATCTAATAGTAGGTTTTATAAAACGTTATACTAATAGAAAGCTATTCAATAGTGTATCATTTTCTTAAAGTTACATCAGAGTAACTTGATCCTAATTAATATATATATATATATATATAACAAAATATATAAATATATATATATATATATATATATATATATATAAAATTTAACTAAATAAATGTTATGTGTCTTTATTTTTTTGTGTAGCAGGATAAAAGTCACAATGACCAGTGCTATGTGTGTCTTTGATTACAATAGCGCAGGAGATCAGCTGCAATAAAAACAGAACAACAAAATCGGTGTCTTACTATCCGTTTAAAGCTCAACTCCTCATCTACTAAAGTCCCTCTTTTTTTCTTCTCTTAAACACGTGAGGGATTAAACCCTTCTACTAGAAACAATCCTTTAGGTAATCATCCCACATTCGTAAATTGTGAGTGGCTCCAAGCATAACAATTTTCCTTAGTGAAACAACCTAAGAATTTATACGGAAAAACTGTTCTCCAATATCTACAATAATTCATTTTAAAGTATATGACAACCACTTTAAAAACTGTACCCAAATCATACTATGAGAAGAGTACGTCATAGAGCCAATTTCTGCTCCAAATCATGCGTTTCAAAACAATAGACATTATATTAATCTAACCGGATTTTTTGTTTTTTTTTTGTTGCCCTCTACCATAAACAGTGACTAATCTCACCTCTAGTCAAATCATCTTCTTCATACATATCATTAAGATTCTAATCTCTAATTAGATACTTAAGAAATCTAATGAGCTATCATCTATGTTAGGTCAAGTGGTTAGTGAATTTATTCAAATGATTGCACTAGAAAAAGAAACCTTCTTCCTCCATTTGGGAAAAAAAGTTTGTTCCACAGAACCAAAAGTTTTGGAGCAGGTGGTCAAATTAGCTAATACAAAATAAAATAAATTATCATATAAAAATTATAAAATGAGTCATTATATAGTATTTTTATATAAATTATTGATAAATTATGATTTATTTTATCATTTATTCTCTTTTTTTTTTTAACAAAAGAGTAAAAAATTTTCTTCTTAAATATCTATTGGGTTCAATATAAAAAAATGTGTATCAATATATTATTTAACATCAAAATAAAGTATTGATCATAAATAATTCACTAAAAAGTGTAAAAACTCCACTAAGTGTATAAAATGAGTTAATAAGAGAAAAATCTTAAAAAATATATTTTAAAAATATTTATGTAGTTCATACTTTTATATTATGTGTGCTATTATATTAAAAGACTTTTATTATTTATTATACATACAAAGATGATAAAATTTTTTAAGAGGACTATAATATAAAATGTATATATAATTATACAAACGTTAAAAATTTGACGGTGGTGATTTCCAAGGTGGAAGGGAAAGGCCCAAGCGGTGCATCCCTATTTCTACAGTGGGAGGGAAGGGTGGAAGACTTGCATATTATTGTCGTCTTTGGTACTTTTATTTCCTCCATTCTTGGCCGTGGTTGTTGATTATTGTGGCTCATACTCCCGTCCTTCTTCCCCTATTTATCTTTGTTTCCATGTTCCTATACTAATTCATCCTCGTTCTAGTTCAGATAGAATTTTGTTGAGTTATCTTAGTGGCTGAAAATTTTACTGCATTAGTATTATATTTGAGGTTGAAATTATGCAAACTAGCTAGATGTAATGACTAATATAACTAATGTCCCCAGCTGCAGAACGATGAATCCCTCCAGTTTAGTGGCGACAAACGTATCTCGCCGGTCTCAATCTCCTTCCCACGTCCAAGATTTCTGATGACCATCACGGTGTTGCTAATACAATATAAGAGGGCTTCCTTTGCAAAATAATAAACTAAACCTATTTTATGCCAGTTTTTATATAAAATTTAATGAATAAAATGATAACCGTTGGATCTTTAAGAATGTGTCATCTAACGGTACTTTTATCTAAACCATTAGAAGGTCCAGAACATGCCTCAGACCAATATAGATGGCACCAGCAAAGTTACAAACAATTAAACTGTGACATTAAAGAAATTCCTTGTTTATTCTTTCTCCAACAGGGGTCACTACCACACATACAACACAAATAGTAGCCCACATTAGCGAATAAACAACAACAACAACAGCAGCAGCAGGAAAAGAAAAACCTCAAAGTCAGATGAATTACAAATCAACAATCAATTAATGTCACGAAAGATAAAAGACTCTCACTCATACTCACTCACTTGTGGAAAGAAGAATAATATTTTGATCACCATCATCATCACAATCATATGGAATGTTGGTGGTGGTGATGTGGAGAGAGAGAGAGGGGAGGGCTTAATTAAATTGAACTGCAAGTCCCAATGACATCAAAGCAAGGGTCATTTTTGCCCGACACGACCGCAGGTGGTGGTGGTGGAAGCTTGTTCCCGAACCTCCTCAAAAGACGGCGATACTCTCTATCCTCGATCGCCTTAATGATGTCCAGGCAGTTCCCACCGAGCTGGTAAACCATGCTAGCCTCCTTTGCAATCGGCGAAACTTCTTTGCCAAACCCATCGTTGCACGTGTTATAGTAAGACAACACGGCGCTGAACTTGTACTTTGACTCGGTGACGGTGCGTTTAGACACATCATTGATGGCATCCTTGATAGAGTCAGGCATGTTGCCATACTGGTCCTTGCATATTGACAGGCTATCCGCCAATGACTTGGGGTTATTGGGCTTGGCCAACAAGGTATCGATGAGGCCTCTTGTTGCGGCCACTTGGTTCCTTGTGGCGTTCATCTCGGCTTCAAGGGCCTTGTAGGGGTCAAACCTGGTACCCTTCATCGCGGGCAATACGGTCCTGATACAAAGGGTACGATTGGTGGTCCCCTTGCAAAGGTTCGCTACCATGGCTTGACGAGGACGGACTCGGCGGCCTGATGGGGCAGCGACGGCGGCGGCGTGAGTGTGTAGGAGGAGGCATGAGAGGGACACAATGAGGAGAAAGGTTTTGTTGAAATCCATTGTTTTGTGTTTTTTTGTTCCTACTCCCTTAGAAGATGTTAGAGAGGTTGGGGGTAGGAGAAGGAGGCCCGGGGTGGAATGAGGGCGAGTTGGTGGGGTATTTGAAGTGCATGATTTTATGCTAGGAAAACGGGTTTCCAAGGTGGATGTGCTGAGAATAGGGTTTGGGGTTGCCTGGTTTCTTGGTTAATTTTGGGGGATTGGATCTTATATTTATATAGTATATGACAGATGGTGTGACTTTTACTTGATTTGGTTCTTCAACAAATTTTGGGATTTTTAGTACACGTGATGTAATCATCACAAGATATAGAGCCTCCGAAAGTTAAGGAGCACTAAAATACCAATTAAGAATAACCAATTAATACACGCACATACAAAACAACCAAAATATAGAAAATTGAAAATAAATCACATTGTTATTGGAGTAACGAGAATATGATAAAGAAGCCTTATCTCTATAAAAGAAATTATGAGTTAGTGTGTGCATTTTCCCTTTTTCTCTGATGAAGTCTCTTTGGAGACTTAAATCTTTAAAAAATATTATGGGAATAATAAAATTATATAATAAATATATATTATATATTTTATTATTATTGGATATGATAAATGGTCTCTACTCAATCATCTCATCCTACTTACTCATCACATCTAATAGTGATAAAATATGTGATATGTATTTGTTATATAATTTTGTTGTTCTCATAACTTTACTTTAAATCTTTTGAGGTTGGGTGGAACAAATTCCCACTTGAAACATTTGACGATGACATTGACCTTTTTAAAGGAATTCAAGCTCTTGCCGTTTCCAAAACCAATTACTAATAAAGAAAATTGCATTTTTATTAGTTTTGATTCAAAAATTAAATTTATTCAATGCGAAGATATTGGTACGGTTTAGGCAAAATCCAATAAATTCTTTTTACGTAATCCATACAATTTTGATTAATCTCATGAGTAACTATGATTAGTGAAACATGTGACGGTTATGATAATACAGATAATGAGAGCATTACATTGTAGGGAAAAAGGGACCAAAAAAAGAAAAAAGAACAGTTGAAAATGGTCTAAAACGATATTAATGGTTGAGAGATGATACTTGGCAGTTGCCGTTGTAACGCAATTGGGAAGTATCTAGTTCTACTTCTGGCTACATTGGCCAACAATGAATAAAGCTTTCCTAACCTTAGTTCTCTTCATTCACAAGTCTCAAACTTGATTCCAACGCGGTAAACTGATGTGACACTCATACTTCGTTTTTCATTTGCATTGAATCAGTAGCTTGCTTTATTTTTGCATTTTTTAGATAGATGAAGGTGAACTATTGCAGCATTAATGACAGAAAAACCATGTATAAATAGTCCAATTATGCAGAGTTGAAACTTGAAAGGTCTACAGAACACTCTGGTTTCTACAGAAAAAACAGCATAGCTTTCTTCAAGTCTGTCTTTCTTTTATGTTTTGTTTCGTATGTCTTGACAGCCTCCATATTCCGGTTTCCTATGTTGATGTTCTTGTCAGATTTCTTTTCTTTTATATTTATATGCTGCATTAGAACCTTTATTCTTGTGGACCTGCGAAGCTGTAAGCATAGTGTCCTCTGTTAAATAGCGAAGGCCTTTGCTTTGAATGAAGAAGCCAGGGATATGGAAAAGTCTCTGCATTCCCCATCTGTTGTTTCTAATGAAAAAATTAAACTATGTAATGAATGCATACTTCTACTAAAAATGACTTGAACCAAAGATCAGATAATGTTAGACTTAATTAAATTTCAAAATCTAAGGAAAAAATTAAAAAGCTTGAGAATGCCTGGTTCTGAATCTGTTGGAGACTCTCTTTTTTCCTAAACTGCTAGAAGCCTAGAAATTACAATCCAGAGCCAAACAAATGGGATAAAATTTTAGAGTGGTATATTGTTGAGACTATGTCGTAAGTGGTAACTATGGTGGCACAGAGTGCACAGACTATGGAGTTATCAAAGCTTTCATCAATGAAAGCCATCCACATAAGCATTGAACTAGTTGAAAAGCAACTTGTTTGAATGGCATTTCAATGTTAAAACAAAGACATTTGGTGTGGAAGGCTAAAAGCTCAATAAGCTCTAAAGAAGCAGGAAAGGAGGAGGAAAATCCCTCTACTTGGCGCACAAGAGAACTGATCACTTGGAGAAGGGTTGTTGGCACGAACATAGGCTTCAAATGCAATGTAATGCAAAAAGTGTGGCCATATTGAAAAAAATTGCAGACTGAAGGCACATATCATAACAATTCAGATCCAACCAACAAGAAAATGTGCCGAAGCAATATTGAGGATGATTATCTATTTATAATTGGCTAGCAAGCTACACTATCTTCCTATCTTCATTGCGTGCCATAGTACTAAGGAAATGTATTTGTAACTACTTTGGTATTTTAAAGTTGCGATATTTTTTTTATCTATTTTTCTCTTTTTAAGGATCTTGAGAGAGATAAAGACTATACTGTCCACAATACTCTAATCTTTTTTCCTGCTAACCTTTTTTAAATAAGTTTAGCCAACCTACTCCTTGGTGGAAGACTGGTTCAAGTTGTGTTACTAGTTACTGAGTGTCATCTACGGTCCATGGCTCTTTCCACTTCTTTACGCCACTGTAGTTAATTTTTTGCGATGCATGCATTTACCCTTTATGCTTATTGCTAATTGCCTAGTTTGTGGTGAGTAAATTGTGTCAATTATCATTCGCTGCCTTCTCAAGTTCTCCCTATTTGTTTTTTGTACTATTACCTTTTATATCATATTCTATGTATCACTTTTGGAGGAAACAAAGACAAAATAAACATACCTTATGCACATTTAGTGAAAAGTAATGCTATTTGAGCATAATATTTCTCAGATACCATATCGACACAACTTTCATTCTTCATTGGATAAGATATGAGACCTAAATCAAGTAGGATCTATCTTTCAATCCAATAATGAATGAGAATGTGTTGACAATATGTCCATGAAATGTTCCGTATTAGAAGACTTTGCTTGCTTTGGAAAATAAGGCAAGAAACTTCCATTTTAATTACAGAATATATAAAATGTAATGTAAGATTTAAGAATGAGCTTGCCTTTCAATTCCAATATGGTTTAGGTTTTAATATCTACATCCCATGCAATGCTGCTCTGCTGCTTACATACTGCATACTGTCTCTCCATAACTGCTTGTTATTGTTGTGTCTTGTTCAAGTAGGGGTGTTATGTCCAATATTCAAGGCACAACTCTCAAATAATATGTACATGCAAAGTGGAATGATTCAGTGTGCCTTATTCGGATGGAATACTATGCCAGTTGGCAGTGCTATGCTCCTCGTGAGTCTCTGGTGGCGCTGGCACAACCATCAATCTCCAAATGCAAGAGGAAGCCCAACTACATGTTAAAATATAGACCAAAAAGATTGATAGAAAATGCACTAGGAATACTCCCAAAGGATCTCTCAAGAGCCATAACCTCATAATTTTTTCTTTGCTGTATCCAAATCCAACTATCTAATTAATTATTATGTGCATGCCCAAAATAATTAGTCCTACCATTTGCTGCCGGATATATATCCAGCTAGTATGATAACTCCCTCCCTCCATTTTTCTTTTTTTCCTTCTATTGCTTAAATTTCTCATGGTCTAGATTCTGCACTGCAAGAATAACAGTCACTCTAAATCCATGCCAATATAGCTTTCCTCAGCTGTCTTGTTGGCAATGTGTTGTTGACTTGGCATCATGATGAATTTTATTTTGTAAATCACTAGTACAGGTTAAATGTATAACATCCATTATTAAGGGCTTGGTTTTCTTCTATTATGGGGTTGTGATTGAATTAGAGTAACAAAGTCTTATCCTAGTTATGTGACAGTTGTAGCTGTCGGAATAAGGGATAATTAAATTGATCTGGACAAAATCTGATCGGTCTGAAGCTACAAGCTACAAGGGATAAGATGGAAGAGTACAAGATATACACAAAAGTTTTGATTAAATAATACTTACATGATTGTTTGTTTCAATCAAGATCGAAGGTTTTCCTAGATGTGTTCAATACACAATTGACTTTTTATACCACCAATAAAGTAAGAGAAAATAAGATGATAGTAAAAATTGAAGTTTTAACGAGTATCATGAGAGACTATATTGAAAAAGAGGCTTTATAAAAATTTGAGCTCTTTCACTTCAGTAGCTCATTTTGGGGGTATAGTTCTCCAAAGAACTTATGCTCGTTACAAATTAGTGCTTTCATTGATAATCGGTCAATCAGAAAGGGTTTTTATCGGTGGGGGAGAGCTAATCGTGACCAAGTGAAGTGTTGGTTTTTATTAATGGATGAATAAAAAAAATAATGAAAATATATATCTAGCTAAATAATAAAATCCCAAAAAAATTGAAAAAAAATCGAGTCTTTAAAAATTTCACTTCTAAGAAGATTTTATCAGCACTATATTTTTCAAGCTTGAAAGGATGAGCTGTGGGGAAAAAGAGAGGAAAAAAAGCTCTTTGTATGAATCATTTTGTATATTGCACGAGTGACATGCTTCTGCTAGTCATGAATTGAACAGTTATACTAGAACGTTAGCCACTGTTTAGCAGACAACATCTCTCAAATCACGAAGGGAACACCATAGGGAAAAAAATATAAAAAGGAAAGTATCATAGATCCTAGATTGTCCTTTCCTTTTACGAAAATTGACTATCAGATTTCGTTGAAGGTTCCCCTTCAATGGCGATGCAATCTTCACAAAAAGATTCGCAACCCCAACAATGTATCAAATTTCCATCCCTAGTGAAGTGTCTCCATTTTGACCCTTGGAAGAGCATGCAACACTGTCGGCAAGGAATCTCCTTACCCGTCCCTTGTCTTTATGGTGGCCCGCATTCCATTGCCTGTACCTGCTGTACATGCATCTCATCAACCTTACATTTTTGTTGGCCCAACCATACTACAAAACAATAGAAAATGACAACAACGACAAATTATAAAAATGATAAAGAAAGTTCAACTTTATTTTTATGAACAGAATTCTTAAAATACGTAGGGCCTATTATAATCAATTTTTTTAATATTAAATGTGAAAAATGTTGGTGGTTAGAATATTTATTAAAATTTATTGATGAGAATGATATGACATGCATATGGACTCTTAGATAAATAAATGGGTCACGTATCACATACTTTTTATTCCATCTAAGAATTACTCTTGATTTTTATTTAGAAAAATTGACAATTCTTTTAGCAATATAGGATTATTCATTAAAAAGATAATGTTAGATTATGTGACCTCGAAAAAAAAATTATCTTGAAGGATATTTCTTTATACCCGTGACAATTTTAAGAGGAATAAACAATCTTTTTGACTTTAATATTTTTAATTTCACATCAATTTGATTCTAATAAAATTTTCATTATCAATTTGATCCTAACAAAAAATTTTATATCAATTTATTAGTCCCAATATGTCCAGTTTCAACGTCAATTCAATCCTAATAGTTTTTATTTCGAAATAAATTTAGTCATTACATCAAAGTGAAGTTTCAATAAATTACTAAATCAACGTTGAAATTAAAATATTATGATCAAAAATGTTATTTACTCTAATTTTAAGGGTGTGAATATCCTTTATTAATGAGTGATCGATTACTGTGTAATTATACATCCCACTACTTTTAAATATATTTTTTATAAAATTATACACATCACTTAATTTTTTTTAACCGTTAACTTTTATAAAGTATCGATGCCCTTAGAAAAATTAAGGATACCAAAAAAAAAAAACCAATATATATTAATAACTAAAGAATGTATTTACACATGTCAGCACTTGAATAAATGCCTAATAAATGATCTAACAGACACCGCCTTCTTAAGAGTTTTTGCATCTATATATATATATAATTTATTTTTTGACTTAATATTCATTTTAGTCCCTCATTTTTCACTTGAATCATTTTAGTTCCTAAATTTTAAATGAGTCAATGTAAAATGTGAGTCATATTAGTCCTCCCAACCCATCGTACTTAATATTCCATCAATTATATAATGATAGGTAACCTTAAATGATACCTTAACATACCATATATCATCTGAAGTAGAATAAAGCTTAAAATGACTCCTTTTAGCATTTAAAATTATACAAAATAAGTCATTTAAATATTTATTTTAAGTCATATAATGTCTTATTTTATATAATTTTAGATACCAAAATAAGTTATTTTAAACTTTATTCTACTTCAGATAATACATGATATTATAAAATATCACTTAATGAAACATATCATCATTAATTGATAAAATGTAAATAAAAATAAAATAAAGGACTAACTTGACTCATTTTTTAATATCAATGACTAATTTGAGTCATTTTAAAAATTAAAAATTAAAATAAGGGACTAAAACAAGTATTACCTCTTATTTTTTCTTCTGTATATGTGTACTAGGTGCCAAAGTTTCTTCAGTCCAAGAATGCCGCCTCCTCAACTTCGGTCATCCTATGAATCAAGCCTTTTTGGCCTTTTTCCGCTTTCACACGTGTATCTCCTTTTTAATGTAATTTGTATATTTGTATGTGAAGACAACGTCGTTTAATATTCAACATGTTGTATTCCATATAAGAAATGTACAAGATAAGATGCAATAATACCATGGATATGTATGATTACGATGGATAGTGCGTGTGTGTGTATATATATATATATATACATACACACACTTGTGCCGAACCATACGACAAGTGAGACTATTTAAATCATACTTAACCTGGCTTTTATCCCACACAAAGCACACAAATTTGACAATATATATAAATGTCCTTGTTTGTTGCACCTGCATTAGTGGAGGTTGCGTGTTCATCTAGGACAGAATTTTGGAGCATTGTATACATTTGATTCCTTTCTTTGTGTGGCTTATCCGCAAACACAACACACTATGGTTTATGATTTTTAAACTTAAATGCTAACATACTCTCTAACTTTAGAGGGAATATATGCTTCGGCCACATGTCTTGATTGGCTTTCTTTTGATGATTATGCGTGTTTAGTTATGAATTAGGAAATAAGGCAATATATTCATTATTGAGCAGTGTTATTTTGACACTTACTTTATTATCATTGGATGTAATAGATAAATAACCACCACATCCAATAAATAAAATAGATGTTTCACTCTTAGTGTTAAAATAATATTTTTAATTCATTATTTCGTGATCAATTACCAAAATTTAAATAAATACTCATTGGTATCTAGACTTTCATTGCAATCTAGTAATCTTTGCGAGAATTATCGTATCTAGACTCTCAATAAGTTTGCAAATTGTCCCCCATGCATTGAGACTAGGACGATTGCAAAAATTCCCTTGAGATAGATTCAAGAATGAGAGTGGAGATAGCACTCTCTGCTCCAAAAGCTCTTCGTACTTTTAAATTTACTAAAACAATATTATATATACAGGGGGTATTTGGATATAATTTATTGGATTTTTATTTGTTTTGCAGGGTATGTATTATTGGTCACAATGACTAATCAATTCGTATACAATAAGTTAGTGTAGACATTGGTCATGAGTTTTTAAAGCTAGCTGCTCCATTCTCAATACAAAAATTAAACCCTTGATGCTGTTGGTTAAAGTATGAGAGAGTTGCCTTTTAACCTCGATCCCTGATTTATCAAATAAAAATAATGAATCACTTTTTATATAATTAGATAATTTTTAGAAAATAATTATGGTTTGAAAAATTAATTTTAAACTTTTTTAAAAGCTAAAAAGAAAAATAGTTTTTTTATTTTTTTAATTATATATAAAATTTAAGCATTATAATTATTTTCTTGAAAATATAAAATAAGCACACCAGTAATCTTACTTTCTATTGCTTCTTACTTCCTATTGCTTTGACAGGATATGCAAATTGCTCATTGGTGAAAGTAACAGCAACAGGGAACAAATGTAGCTACAATTGGTGAAAGTAACAGCAACAGGGAACAAATGTAGCTAAAAAACTGCTGCAAATCATATTGATGGCAAGAAGATGATAGCAACAGCGTACTATTTATAAACGGCAACGATGATGACATTAACGTTTGATTAGTCCCATGATATATTGTCGCAATACTACGGCAATGAAAATGTACCAGAAAAGTGGGGAGAAACTACGGTAATGAATTGGTAGTGGTGGCTATTAGCCTTTTTTTTTAAATAAAATAAAATAAGATATTAGCTTTCATATATGTATGTATTTATATTTATATTTATATTGGTACTTACACACCTTTTAAGAAAAATGTAATATTATGTGAATGTGCATTTTAGATCTATCAATGATGATTGTATTGACCAATTGGCTGGCCCGCTCTAAGAAAACATATTGGACCAATTAATTTAACAATTCTAAACATTCATTGTTTAAAAAGATTGTATGTAATTTATCTAAAAATGGGTGTATTATACTACTACTTTTTTTTGGTGAGTATTATAGTACTGTATATATGCAATACCCATATTTCAAAGAGTTGAATTTAGAATATTATATTATTCAATTATGTACATAGTTATTTTTAAATAGATGATAACACGTAATTTTAAAATAATATAAAATTTAATTAGAATTATATTCTACTTTCTCTATTTCATTTTATTTGTCATAAAACAAAAAAAATGTATTAAGAAAATAATAAATAAATTTTGATGATAGTATAAAGTTGTATAAGTGGATAGGATCACCCTGGCCTTGATCCTTTTTTTTATCTTGATTGAGAAATAAAAAAAAGTAAATTCAATTTATTACACAAATAAAAAGCGGATTGGTAAAACAATAATATTTCCTTCGTATGATAAATAAACAGATATTTTAAAGAAATAAAAGCATTTTATTCTCCTAAATTTTAGGTCATATGTAATTTATATTTTGACTTTTTAAAATGTATATCGTGATACCATAAACTTTTCAACCTATGCTAAATACCCCTCAACATAATTTTAGCCACTAATAACGATAAGATTTTAATACAATTAACCCCCTTATATTTCTAATTTGTATAATCTGATACCTTGTCTGTAATTACCATTTGCAATTAACCCCTTATTTTTTATTGTACGTAATCTGACACTTTACTATGAGTTAAAGTTTTGCCTCATTTGAAAAGTAGGATTTTTTTTTTTACATAGTTTAAAAAGTTCAGTGTATCATAATACACATTTTGAAAAGCCATAATATAAATTACATATGACCTAAAATTTAATGACTAAAATTTATTTAACCCTATTTTAAAAATAAGAAAATCTAAAAAAATTGACGGATAGAATACACCGGATGAATTATATGCCACCTTTATACACCAAATGCCTACACTGACCACACAAATCTATTTATGAGTGATACAAGTTTGCATGCTCTCCATGAGTAAAGATTTTAATGTCCTACTGTCAACAAAAAATAAAAAAAAAATCCTAACCACGTGACAAGAAAAAGGATGGCGCCCCCATGGAATGTGTACAAGCGTGTGAGCAAGGCCAATTTTTCTGACTATATATTATATGACTTACTTTACTCGGCCTCCCACATATATTCAATGTAACAAACCTCAATGATTAAAGGTTTAAACCCATCATCAACAAGCCTAAAAAAACCCATTTGTCTGGTGATGAGAGAGAAGCGTGACACTAATTTATCTTGATTATGGATGATTGATGCCCGACAATAATTGGTGGCGACAATGTTTGCTTCTAATCAAGTTTGACATGCAAATAAATTCTTCTATTCTCACCTAACGCTTACTTTGGCGGTGTCCCTACCCACATACATTAACATTACATGCCCGAGATTGAGAGATATCCGCTGTTTGTCGATGCCCTTTTATTTGTAACGTTTTCATGTTATTTAATTCTGCGAGCAATGCACTTGGACGTCGGTGATTGCAAGGAAACCGTGGGGAAAGTTAGTACATTTTTTAATTTATCAAATTTGGCATGGACCCATTGAAGGGTAATTAAAAACCCGGGCTATTAAAAAGGCAAGGAACAATTAATACTGTGCATAAAATAGATGTATTGATGTTTCTTTGACCCGCTATCTAAGGAAGGATAAAAAGTGCGTGCAACATTTCACTCTCAGGTATATGTTCATGTTGATTACCAAAAAAAAAATAAAGTATACGTTCATGTTTCCTTTTCTAAGTTTTAATATTTTTATTTCTTGATATTTTGGACTATGATTCTGCTGTCACATTAGAGGACCCATTGAGTTCGTTCAATCACTCCCGGGAATCTGTGTTGATTCCGGCAGGTAAATGTCATGACAACTTGAGAAAGATGGGTGAGGAGGAAAATGACTGCAATGATTTTGATTAAGTTGTGATCACAATGATTCAACATGTCAAGTAAATGTCAGCAGAGTGATTGTGTGTAGGTTTGACCTGAAGCAAAGAATCTTCAATCAGGAAATACTAGTCCTCCACGCCATTAGGACACAATTAATGCTGAGTTAAAAATTTTAACTTTTTTAAGTTGATAATTTAAACTTTTTATTTATTTAGCTAATCTAATAGGAAGAGGTTTGAGTATGTAGTATATATATGAAGTTATAGGTTCAAACCCTATCGTAATTAATATAACTTTGGAAGTATTGAATTTTTTTCCAACATATATATTAATTATATCTATAGCAAATTATACTAACTTTTTTTTTTGATAGATCAAATTATAGTAACTTTATCTAAGGTTTAGTAAAATTTACCACACATCCCCTTTATTATTTATAAAATTTGCTTGAGAGGTATTTAAATTTATAAAATTATCAATTATATTAATCTCTTTTGGATTTATAAAATTATTACATGGCCCCCTCTATTATCACATAACATAAATAATGCATTATTCAATGAAAGTTAGTGTCATCTAAACAAATAGATATGAGCAATGGTAAATTTTATCAAATCTTAGAAAAGATTAGTGTAATCTATCCTTATATTTAACTAGTAATTTATCTTTATCTAAATTAAAATAACTCGGATGTTGAGAGATAGGGATTAATTAAGGACTCAATTCTTTCTTTTACTAGGTAGCTTAAATTTAAATTAGACTTAAAACTTGAGAAGTATTTATTTTATTGGAACTTGGAGGCTAATGGATCCAAAAATGTACAGCTAGCGGTGGTTAAATGAATGGAAGGTATGACTCTTGACACGAGTCAAGTCTTACTTTGTGCCCTTTGAGATTTAAAAGTCAACCATAAAAATAATTTTTGGCAGTAGTTAATAATGATAATTTACTATATGAAGGTCGTGGCCTCAACCCACGGCTAAATAATTGCAATACATAGGATACGTTCACATATTTATGGGAATAAATATTAAGCTAGCTAGGCAACATTTGTAGCTCTAAAAAACAAGGGGCAAATAATTGAAAAGGAAAAAATATATTACATGTTTTAAGAAAAATGAGTTTACCTTTAAAATAAGTAAATACGGATGTTTTTAAACATTAAATTATTTAGTATGCCAAGATCATGATATACTTTATTAAATTAAGAATAAGGGCACTTTGTCCTTTTTATTTTAAACAAATTCACCTTAAAATGGCTTTTGTATCAGCGTAATGGCACATCTCAAAATTAGATTGACGTGTTGAATTGAGAGCCAGCTACCTGTTGAACTAAAAGCTATAGCTAATAAACCGTTGTTTTTTCTTTATTTTATTTTAATGCCGAAGCACCAACCCCAACATGAGAGATACTTCCAAATAATTTGAACTTTATCTATAGCCAGTTTAATTTAGGGACTGAAAATCCTTGTCCTTAATTTTTATTTTCTTCCATGCCTTCTCATTTGAAAATTTGCACTTGTTAAAAAAAATATAAACATCATAAAATTTTACCAATTTTAAAATCCTAAACCTTATCTAAGTGCAAAGTTTTCAGTAAGAGTAAAAGAACAAGGAATGGAGACAGAATGTTAATTATGCCTGTTCAGTCACACATCTCTTAGACTTAATTGCATTGCACAAGATTCCACAATAAAAACCAAATCTTCTTAAGTGGTCGCATGGAAGTTGAAAAATAGGAACTTATACAAATTATTTATAAGAAAATTGCTTACACAATTTCCACGATTAATAATGGCTAGGTAAAATCTTTTCAAAAATGACGACCTCAAAATTCAAATATCTGCAAGTAAGGTTCGTAACTAAATATGATAGTTCTATGATGTGCCCATCACTTTTGGACAGTAATCGTTTGCAAACTATCCAAATCCCCAAGTATGCAATCCACTTTTAGAGCTTTAAGATTAATAATGAACACAGAATAAATTGACCTACATTCTCGTCCATATATAATTAACATTCAAATATTCTCAATCCACATATTCGGCTTAATTCACCCGTATCACAAGCCACTCACTTCATATATACACTACCGAAAAATAATGAGCAAATTCATGTGCCGCCGCCAGTGTCAAAACAGTTCATCTTTCTTTCCTTGAATAAGTCTGTAATTCACTCCCATATGAAAGTACTACGCTGCTTGTCATATCTCCCAAACAAGTACACATCTATAACTTCCATTTCAGCTAATTAAGTATAGTAGCTAGATAACTAGAAAGCCCATCAAATATCAATGTTGCACCAACAACCAAATCGTACGTAATTGCATAATGTACCAACAATTTCACGTGTGATTGCGATCTCTTCGAGCACCTCTCTCTTTCACTCGATCTAATTTTTAACGCTATTTCCTTCTTCTATACTAAGTTGAAAGGATTTATATGTGGTTCTTCTTTATTTTGGGGCTCATAGCTGACATGAGTCTGTTCAGCACAGCTCATCAGCACCTAGAACTTGGTAAGCTTGTACATGTTCGTGGTACGGTTTAATTTGCCCATAGTACTATCCGGACAACTGTATTTTAGGGGGGGTCAACTATATATCTCTCAATTATTACTAATAATAGATTGATATCTCGTTTTCAGAAAATCTACACAAAATTTCAAAGAATGAATGAAGGAAAGAGGAAGAGGGAGGTAGATTTATAACCAAATATTTATGATTGAGATGTACGTAAAATTCAATTATCAGTACGGTCGAGAACCCCCGTAAATCCAATTAGCTAGGGATACATATGCTCATCCATTAATGTAGGAAATATCAGCCATATGAATGCGTGAATTTTGGTGGATATTTCACAATTTTAAAGGTAATAATGGGATTTGAAATTATGATCTCGAATGCTTACAATTTGCAACAACATAAATAATTTAGAAACAAACATTCAATCATGGGGATATGGATAAAAGATAATACTCAATAAAAGACTGTCAAATCACTTCGTATAGTCTGAAAATATTTCGTACTAACTAGAACTTCTGCTAATTAAATTTCTCACTACTATTGCCCGATCAGCCAATGGGGCCTAATGGCTTAATTTCATGGGTATGGTTGAATTTTATATTAGGGTAATGTTGGTCTTTTTTAATTCATTTTTTTGCCTTAAGGCAACATTGAATGCTAACTAGGGAAATCTCAATGAAGAACCCCACATCCCACACAAACTAACTCAAAATTACACGTTCATGAATAATAAAAAAACCGCTGGTTTAAATTTTTGACACAATTGACAGCTTGGCACTATATGATTCTATCAATGTAATCTAGATTCTATTCTAGATTTGAAATGCATTAACAATAAAATAAACCTTGGGGGAAAAAGGTGAAAGGAAATGCAGTATTGTAAGCGCAAGTGGAAAATTTTAAAAAAGAAAAAATTTGGCTGCACAGCTGAATGTCGGTACGACCGTACAATGCATGCATGAGCTTTTTGCGAGATGGGTAGATGGAAGAAGAGACGAGGCCGTGTAGGGAAAGGCACAGAGAGAGAAAGGCCTACAAAGTTATAGCTAAGATTTGAGGCTGAGACCACATCTTTGTGAGAGGCCCTACTGAGATTTGCGCTCTGACCCTCACAGTGAGAACAAGAGAGAGCAATGGCATTGAGCAAGACGTGACATGGGAGGGTGGTGTGATAGCGAATCTCATCTGCAACAATTAATGCCCAAAATATCAAAGAAAATTCTCAAGCAGTGCATGGGACAACTTTTTTGCTGGGGTGTTAGCTCCCAAGTTTTAATGCCACAGACCAAATTAGTTTGTTATTAGATATTGGGATGTACATAACGGAAATATATATATATATATATATATATATATATATATATATATATATATATATATAGAATATCAAATAAGGCTAAACATCTACTATGGTTTTTAATTTGTATCGGATGTTGGGTTATTACCATGGAGAATTATTAATTAAATTAAAAATACAAACCAGGTGTATTTGTATCTTGATAGTTTTAATTTCTTAGTTTGTATTCATTGAACACAGAAAGTACAAATTTCATAGGCTGGATCTGTAGATATGACTAATACGAGATTTAAATGATGAGAGACTCACGACATTTATCAGGGAATGGGCTGTGATTATAAATAGAATAAATATTTATTTTAGACCTTAAAATTACGTGTGTATTTTATTTTAGTCTCTATAATTAATAAGTTATTAATTTAATATTTAAAATTATAGAAATTGATTCAAATTAATCTTTTTGATAATTCAAATTAGTCCTCGTATATTCAACTTGAATCATTTTTTTTTATAAATTTAATGACTAGATTAATATTTTCTTAGTTTCAGGAACTAAAGTAAAATATATACGATTTGAAGGGGCTAAAATTAACTTTTACTTATCATAGATTGCCTTAGTAATACTTGTGAGTTTACCCAAAAAAAATTTAAAAAATGAATATTTACGGTTATAAACATAAAAAACATTTATTATGGAAATTGCCGGTTTTGGATGCATATGAATATGCATGAGGATCATGTGTATTCAAATAAAACATGAATACACTGGAGTCCCAAGTGTACTCACATTTTATTTGAATATGCATGAGGGGTATGCATATTCATGTTGTAATTGAAAACGCCCGAGGGGTATGCGTATTCAGTGGGCTGTGTGTGTGTGTGTGAATACACATGACCCTCATCACTTGTGTCATTTTCACATTTTCCTCTCACATTTCACTCTCACCTTGTCTTCTTAGGCAACTAGACGATGGCAAACCTTTATACCACTTAGACAATGATCACATCAATGTCAAACTTGATCATCAAGTATTTATCTCTATATTATTTAGTTATTTAAAATTTTAATTAGTTTGGTTTCAGATATATATATATATTTGTCCTTAATTTAGATATTTTTGGATGTTGTTAATTCAGTTAATACTGTAGTAGGGTTTAGTTCAGTGTAATAATCCATGCTAATTATTGATTAGGTTAGTTGAACAGTTTCTTTTAATTAGTTAAGTTGAATAAGTAGTTGAATAATCATATATTAATTAATAATTAGTTTAGTTGAATTAATGATATTTTATTTAGTTAGCTTAGTTGAATAATTGATTTTAATTAATAACTTACTTTGTTGAATTACTTTTGTTATCCTATAATTACTAATTAGTCCAAGATTAGGTAGTTTTGTTTAAAAATTTTGTTTTTATTTATATTTTAGTAGGTTTATGTATAATTCAAAAGTATGTAGTTATTCTAGAATATATTTTTTTTAGCCATTAGTTTAGGTATTTTCGGATGTTGCTAGTTTAATTAGTGTATTTTCAAAGTTTAATTATTAGTTTAGTGTAATAATCCATGTTAATTAGTGATTAGTTTAGTTGAACAGTTTATTTTTTGTAGTAATTAGTTTAGTTAAATAACTAGTTGAATAATCCTATATTAATTAGTGATTAGTTTAGTTTAGTTGAATTAATGATATTTTATTTAAATAGTTTAGTTGAATAATTTATTTAATTAATAACTTATTTGGTTGATTTATTTTTGTTATACAGTAATTAGTTAAGATTAGGTAGTTTTGTTTAAATCGTTAATTAGTTTTTATATGTATTTTAGTAGGTTTATACATAATTCAAAAGTATGTAGTTTCTGATGGTTACTTGCTTGAAAATAATTTTTTTTAATATGCATTGCCATTAAAAATATTAATATTTAGACTAGGTTTATATTATAGTATGATAATGTTAATTAAATTGATGCAGAGCGATCGAATTTTACACCCTAGGCGTTGTGGTGCACTAGCACCGCACTCCCGGATAGAGTACTATTTATGACAGGTTGGATTTGGGGAAGCCACTATGACTCGGCGCTCATCAGCGCCCTTGTAGAGAGATGGCGCCCCGAGACTTATATATTTCATCTGCTTTAAGGAGAGTGTACGATCACTATCCAAGACGTGGCTATGCAGCTGGGATTGTGGGTTGATGGTGCTGTAGTCAGTGGGAATATCGGTGCATGGGAAAAGTGATGCCAGCAGAGTGTATGGGACAAATGTTGGGACTTGTTAGGTGTAGTGCCAGAGCCGCAGCACAGACACGGGTCCTATGTGAAGTTGACGTAGCTTAACCATACATTCCAGCACTCCGAATTTCCCATTAATACATCAGAGATTGTCATTCAGCGGTGGACCCGGGCATATTTACTGGTGTTGATTGATGGCTTTCTATGTCCGGACAAGTCTTCATCGCGTGTCCACTTGAAGTGGCTGCCCTATTACGGGATTTCGGTGAGGCAGGGACTTACAGTTGGGGATTGGCAGTGCTTGCATGTCTATACTGCAGTCTTTGTCAGGGAGTGAAATACCTGGTTGTTGACTTTATAGGATGTGCAGCATTATTGCTATCCTAGGCATACTATCGGATCCCTGGCTTACACCCTGGACATAACCATGGGATCACCTTCCCTCTAGCCTCGAGGTATACATTTTATTATACTTAATGGTTATTTATTTATTTATTTATAATTTTATTTGTTTGATTGCAACAAATTTATGGTATGACTTTACTAATTTTAGGTGGGCGAGATTGAGGATTGCATCCAACGGGGATGCTCGTCGGTTGGTTGACTTCAGGACACGGTTGGATTTGATACCTATTGACTTGGTAAGTGTCATTGACATATTATTATTTAAGTTCCAAATTCTTTGGTGATGTTGAAAGCTTAACTTAAGATTTCAATAATTACAGTTTCAGTGGACTCCGTACGAGGACGCCAGCATCGTTGCTGTTACCCCAACACATGTGTATGTAGGGGCTGGTGCCTGGGCTTCCATTACTGCGCTGCTTTGCCTTAAGATTGTGGAATGGCACCAGGTTGCTCGTGTCATGAGACAGTTTCAGATGTAGCAGTTCATTCCATACACACCAGTCAACATTGACAGATTGCATGTGATTGATGGTCACGGGAATGATAAGGTGTGGTTGCCTAAGTACCATGTTCAGTGGCATGTTTTTTGGGATGCATGTCGGGAGCGATGTGTGGCAGGGACTCACATTGCGGACAGTCGGCCATCTACGGAGTATCTGCAGTGGTATGCTAGTGTTGCACGGAGGTTTTTATCTCCCTGTAGCTAGTTGTAGGACCCTCGGTTATCGCAAGTGCCATAACAGCTACCACCGGATCTAGGGCCAGTGTGTAACATCCCCTGCTGCTTTATGGATTGACGACTGTCCCCACAAACCAACACGGGTCTTTTCAGCGTGCTTTGTCCTTACTCACACACTTCCTAGGAAAACTTCCCAGGAGGTCACCTATTCCAAAATTGCTCCAAGTCAAGCATGCTTAACTGTGGAGTTCTTTCAGTTTGGGCTACCGAAAAGAATATGCATCTTGTTGGTATAGGTAGTACAAATCAATTCATATAAGCCCTCCTTAACTGTATAGTCCCATACCTATACAGTCTTAGGATCCCTCTCATTCGGGTGTATAATCAGTTCATTCATGTACCCCTCCGCTTTCGAAGTTTGCCAGGAGCCGCTCCTTGTCCGTGTCTTCTTGCACCGGCGATCACTCCCCGACTTCGCAATTCCCGGGCGTTACATGCCCACCAGCTTCCGCTTGGTTCGTCCCTGAACCACACTGTACTGGGAGAGGTACAGGCTCTGATACCATCTGTAACATCCCCTACTGCTTTATGGATTGACGACTGTCCCCACAAATCAACACCGGTCTTTTCAGCATGCTATCGAAAAGAAGATGCATCTTGTTGGTATAGGTAGTACAAATCAATTCATATAAGCCCTCCTTAACTGTATAGTCCCATACCTATACAGTCTTAGGATCCCTCTCATTCGGGTGTATAATCAGTTCATTTATGTACCCCTCCGCTTTCGAAGTCTGCCAGGAGCCGCTCCTTGTCCGTGCCTTCTTGCACCAGCAATCATTCCCCGACTTCGCAATCCCCGGGCGTTACACAGTGCCTTTTGTGGCCCAGACCCCAGGTGTTCCATATAGGCGACGACAATGGCGTCGTTCCCGAGCTGGTACTCAGGCTTCCCAACGGTGGCAGCAAGTGGATGGGAGACAGGATGAGGATAGAGGTGATGCAGGGGGTGGTGATGGAGGCGGTGGGGACGGTGCAGGGCGTGGGGGTGGTGCTGGGGATAGGGGTGGGGGTAGTGCAAGATGGTGATGTGGAGGGTGGTGATGGAGGTTGTGGGGACGGTGGAGTTGGTGCAGGGGGTGGTGATGGAGGTGGTGGGGCAGAGGGGGGAGATGTGTACGTCCCTAATGGAGATGAGGGAGGCTCCTACTGCTACACTCTTTCTATGGATGACTTCTTAGGAGGTGGCATTAGCCAGCATGAGTTTGATGGATTGTAGTCTTTCCTCGATGCTCCCATGCCCCCTTATCTGATTGCTCCCTCAGATGCGTCTTCTAGCCAGCGACTTGAGATGGATCTCAACATGCCTAGCTATGATTTATTCAAGGAGGAACCATTATCAGTAGTCACACTATCCACTCCCCATGTCCTTATTCTGTCACGACCCGACTTGGGAATGTGACTGGCACGTGAGGAATCTCATTCCCACGTAAACCTTTTGGGTGACATATCTCTCTATATGCATATAATAGCATAATATTATCCTTAAAACATGATTTTCTTCTATCTCATCACATAATAAGAACCTTGATATGAAAACATGTTTAACCCTTGAAAACTGAATCGTAACTACATAGCTTATCTATTACATAATCTAATCAAATTTCATAATTTGAAATTCGTACTTAAGCTTTGAAAACATAAACATAACTATTTAAAATGCTGAAATCTAATACAATATATGAAAATAATGCATGGCTCGGATCCTACCTGTACATCTACTGGAGCCTGCTAATAATAACATAAACCTATACTAAGCCTTACTCCAAAATAAGGCTCACCACCGGGAAAAAACTGAGTCAACCAAATTGAGCTGAAACTGAACTTGTACATGCAACTATGAAAGGAAGGGAGAGGGGTAAGTCAACAGACTTAGTAAGTGAGCTCTCACCGATCACCCACATGGGACAACCAAAGAATGTACATATAATATCATGCATGTAGCAATCATAATCATTTGCTATTTAAATATATAACTATATATAAAAGCGTTTTTCATTTCATGGATTCATTAACAAACAATTGTAAACTTACAAGCAAATTGAAATCATTTTAACTAAGGTGCGACAGAGCCTAAGGAAACAGTCTCTGCTGAGCTGAATAAATAAATAAATATATATATAAAAAATAACTGGAGCTGTAAAGTCAAATGTCTCTGACGGATGAGCTATGGGTACCTATCTAGGTCCCGTTATCTGTATTTGCTGTGAGGCGATATTGTCCTCTAATGGACAACTTGGTACCAAGGTTAACGATCTCATACAGCCGTTTACTAACTGTCTGTTTCCTAATCTCCACCGTCTAAACTAGTTTGACAAAACCATAACTGAAAAATGGATACTCAGTCCCTGGCGAACAGAGCCGCTAAATTCTTAGTACACTGGGAGTTATGAATTCATATAACTCTAACAATTTGACTTTAGCATAATTGTGGCTATGAGAATCGTACCCAAGGGATCACCCATTTGTAGGCAACCCGATCTCAAGCCCACAGAATATGTATCTGGCAGTTGCTAAGAATCATACTGAATTCCATACCTCTTAGTACCATAAAACTGAAGTTCTAAATTCAAATCTTAAACTACCATAACTTTCCATCTACTTGATAATTTAAAATCATAGCTCAAAGTACTGGAGTTCGTAATCATAAAGTCAAAAATCATTTAAAATTTTTATCCGTAAAGTTGGGTCATACTCTTGTTCACATTTCTCTAACATATATAAAGCTATCGTAACTGAATATTCAAAACATAGCTTGAAATCTAAATCTTGAAAACATAATGCTGTCGTAACTCATAAAACATATCTGATAGAAAGCAGAGTTGCTACAATATATATTTTCTCAATAAATCCATTCTTAATCATGTAAAATATTTTTCTAAAGCATACAACATAACAATCATGGTCCCATGGTTTTGAAAAACTCATTCTTTTATGCTATCATCATAAATCATAATTTTTCTAACCTGAAATAATCATATAAAATCATATTATATACTTTTTCCCATCTCAAATTTCATATTTCACAAATATCATGCATCAAACATAGTCATAATGGCTAAGATAAGGCTATGAGTATGAACCCACTCACCGTTTGAAGGTGGGAGTACGTGGGCACTAGCAACTTGACCTCTGAAGGATGGAATGACACCAAATATTACCAGAGAGCGACATTGACTCAAGATTAGTCTCCGCTAATCCCTAAACAACTCTAATCTAGCTCTAATAACATTAGGAGAGCACCCCCACTTGACAACAATAGAGAAAAATAACAACTCATAACAAGGAAAAGGAAGAACATAAGGGAATCTAACATAAATCAACAACAACAACTTATCTTGGATCATGAAGGAAGAGGATTTGATCTTGGTTTGGAAGAAGAAGAAACAAAAAGAGAGGAAAGGGGGGAAAGGTTCGATTCTATCTCCCAAAATGGGGAAGAACCCGAGCCCTTGGGGTTTTAAAGAGAGGCCATAAGTGAAATCGCGTCATTTTTCTGATACTGTGCTGTCATTGACTGCTAGCTACAGCTAACTTTCTTCGTTGCAGTGAGCTTCTTGGCTCATCTGCTTACTGTAACGAGGTTGTTTTGCAGAATTATGCAGTAACAACACCACTCAAAGTACTCTAACATCTGGATTGTCTCAGCACTCAGTTATTCACATAAATGTGAATAAAGAAATAACCCTCATTTGGATTCAAATAAAATACCATAAAAATCAAAATCCCAACCAATCAAAATCCAAATTTTGGGTTTTAGTTCAAATCTGAGAAACTTTTCAATTTTCTAAACTTATGGTCTAAAAACGAAACGTTTGGAGGCTTTATAAAATTCGTTAAAAATCACTCTTTAACTTGTTTTGCCATTGGGAACAATTACCGGGACTTTTGATCCAAAAAAAGTGGCTCTAACATATAGCCCTCCAAGGAGGTGTAGGATCCAGACTTAGTAAAATCCAAGACCCGACAACATGGATGGGTCCCGGGGGACCCTAAGGCTATATGGAACTTGTCTACTGATACGTGTACCTGGGGTATCACATATTCAGTGGTGTGCAGCCGGTAATTGTCCCTAGGTGGAGACTCGCACGCTAGATTCAGCCTCGTCATTGTCATTCGGGGTGTGTGCTCCCGACGCCTCGGAGAGATCGGGACGCAGGTCACGATTAGTTACTTACCTTCTATCTTGGTGTTTATGTATTTTAAATTTAAATGATATGTATTAAAGCTTGTGTAAAACATATAATGTTTGTTTATTGAATCTCAAATGATGTGTGTTAAAGGAACATAAACAAAGGAGCATGAAATTCATATTTGTAACATAACAGAAACATTGTGAAGTATTGATATGAAACTGACGTTAATACAAGAATCGAAACATAGTTGCAAAATATAATCTAACACATGAATAAACATAATCACAGTAAATTCAAGATTGCCGGTACGAGGATGAAGCTACTAAGGTTGGGCACTTTCTTCTAGTGTGACCTTCATTTCTACACAGCCCACATCCCTTTGGTTGTCCTGTCTCAACTTCGTCCATCTCATTGCAAATTCTTGTGGACACTGGAAGACCCTCATTAGCTCTTTTGTGGGTTGGATCTGGGCGTATTGGGAGCCCATCATATGCAGGCCAAAGATGCTTGTTGGCAATAGGTGTGAACTCCAATTTATAAACCTTCTCTACCCATTCCATACTATAAACAGGATGAGTAAAAGACCTCCACTCAACGTGTATTGCGTGACAAACCGCAATAGCATAACGGCATGGATAATGCAATGCCTAGAAGGACCTACAATCACATTATCATCTCCTAGATGTATCCTATAGTGTCGTGTGATATGTTCTTCCCTTTTTGTAACCAAACAGTAAATCATATCTCGTGTGAATGGGACAAGTGACATTTTGTCCAAGTATTGCTTGTTCCCATCAATCGCTCTCAACACAAATTGTGACCATTTTTGTCCCCTTGCAATTTGGGCCTGTGCCTGACTGCCCTTCTCAACAAATAATTTTGCATGACGAAAGTCAGTGGACTTCACTATGATAGTAATATGAAGATTGCGGATACCCTTCATCACAACATTTATACACTTGGACAAGTTGTTAGTCATGTAGCCAAATCGACGGCCCTCATCAGCATATTGGGCCCATTTTTCACGTGGAATTTGATCAACCCACTGACACATAGCAAGATCTTCATCCCTCAACAGCCCATGATAATATGCGAAGTCTACACGGGTCTTTGAATATGCTGCATTTATAAGAATTCTTTCGGTATCCTTATTCTTGAACCGCAGGGCAAAGTTAGAAGTAATGTGACGAATGCAATATACATGATAGACCATCGGAGGGTGCCACCCACTACCCTCCGCCTCTATAGTTGATATGATAGACCCATACCTGTCAGAAATAATAACAATACCTTCTTGAGGCGTCACATGCTATCGAAGATTAGTCAAGAAAAATGATCATGCTTCTTTTGTCTCTCCCTCAACCACAGCAAATGCGACAGACAAAATATTAGAGTTACTATCCTAAGCAATAGCCATCAACAATGTGCCTCCATATTTGCTATACAGATGGGTGTCATCAATTGAAATAAATGGTTTACACCATTTGAATGCCTCGATGCACGGTGGAAATGACCAGAATACACGATGAAACATGGAACATCTATAATTAACAATATCACTCACATAATTTGGCTTTGTCAATAAATGAACCAGTGTACCTAGCATTTTCAAGAAAATACAACAATAAATAACATGCTAACTAATTATTACTTAATACAACAAAATCTAACAATAAATAACAGGCTAACTAATTACTACTTAATCTACATAACCGTAATATAAAATAATTGATTCTTTTAAAAAATAAATTAAACTAACAACTTAACTAATTTATAATCACAATTAAGTAAAAACAAATTAGTGATTACCTGGCATATAATGTTGCACACCTTGCAATCACCTCAGTAATTCAGCGTAGGATTCCTTCCCAGTTCCCATAAATCTTAGCAATTACTTTTTGTTTTGCCATCCATACCTTTCTATATGAAATATTGAACTTGAAAATCGATTCCACATGTCCTTACAACTTTCCGATTGACACTGTTGGATTCGCCTCAACCGTGGGAAAAATACTACTGAAAATAATATTACTATCTAACTGTGATGTTGTTCAATGACAAAATCATATTCACACGTGTGTCTTCCATTGTACTTTCGAACTTCTCATACTTGTCTTTTGTGTGAAGTGTAACACGTATGCTCTAGTTACAACCATTGCCAAACTTCAAATACTTGTACTGATATTTTGATTGACCAGACTTATAAACCTTGAATTGCACTTTTTTTCTGATACTGTAATTCTTAATTATAAATAACACATCCTTCTTGGTTTGAAATTGTTGCCCGACCTCAAATTCCCCTTCACCTCGAACCAATCTCGCAGTAGGTCCTGCAAAGCTATTTTCTGGCATTCATCCAAGTTTATTGAAGAATAGTGACTAGGATATTATTGTGATATAGATTGAGACTGGATCTGCAACCCCACAAGTTGCGACTGTGTATCACGTGTCTCCGCATCACTATATGCATTATCTTCTTGCCGATACAACCTCAACTCTTCTTCCTTTTCTTCTTTTTCATCCCTGTGATCTACATGAAACTCAAAACCCGTAACAGCCACATGTTTGCTTGATGGCCCTGCATCTTGCACCACCGGATCTGCAAAGCTAAGACTACAAACGGGTGCATCCTGTGCCACTTCAAGATGTGTAAAATCATATTGCCCGAGTGTTTCATTTACTGAAGTATGAGGAGTAGAACCAATAGAGCTCAAATTACCATCTTCTAAAATGACGAATATTTCTATTATGCGAACCTCCGAAAATTGAGCTTTGAACTCAAACATAAGACACATTTCATAGTCGCTGCAAAGTGGAAAACAATTATACTTGACTACACCGCCCCCAAAAGCTATTGGTAATCTATAAAACATCTGGCTAATATACTTTTGAGTACGTATCTGCTCAAGTATTTTGGATTGTAACTCTAAAAAACTTATAGATGGACTGACCCACAAACCGACTGGTCTATTGCTATAAAATTTCACTATTCATTTGTGGTATCTTCCATTTTGCCATTATCATAAACAAGCATAAAACAAGAAGCCATTTTCTCAGTAAAAAGACACTACTGCTAGACAAAAACTTTACTGAATGAATGATACTTCATCGAGTGAGCAACCGGTTAAATAGGCAGGTTTATCGAATACTTAAAGGATGAAGGCGTAAAGAAAACGAGAAGAATACGCATCGGGGCCTGGCATAGACTTTGTTAACATGAATACGCACGGCCTCCTGCATAAGTGATAAACACGTGAATACGCAAGGGGCAACTGCATATTCACGTGTTTATCACTTACATAGGGGCCCGTGCGTATTCGCCCGTTTATGTTTTCGCCTAAATTTGTCCCCAAATTTCTTTCCATTTATTTTGGTAAATAATATTTTTTTGTTTTATTTATATAAAATAGCCTTCATATTTGTATGCCTGAAATTTTATTTACTGCATATAATATTTTTTTAATAAAGAATTTAAGAATTTGCATTTTGTAAATATGACAATCAATCCATTTATTACATTATTAGAAGGAACAAATAACTTAGTGTCACACCAAAGGTGAAAGAGAGAAAAGAAGTGTTCAAGTTGGTTTGGTTTTGGTGTTTAATTTGAGGTAAAGAAAAATCTAAAATTGAGACCACATTTAATCAATTTGCTTTAATTAATTTTGCTATTGGATTAAAATTAAATATAAATTTTTACCATGTTTTAATTTTTATCTCAGCAATCGGTGGCCATGGTAAAAGATTACAATATCAGTCACTTATCTAAAACTTGGTCCATTATATCTACATATATGATTTTTTTTTCAACAATGAATGTAGATAAGAAGGAGGAGGAGAAGAAGAAAAAATATATATGTAGCACCAAATGTTTAAATATATGAAATATTTTTCATAAAACAATTCAAGAAAATAAACACATGAAAAAGAAGCTGACACAATTTGAAAGTTGATTTTATTATTTTTTATGCTCATTCATGTATCCATCCACTACTCATAGAGCTGTAAAATGAGTTATAATCCGCAAGTTAGCGTGACTTGACCTACCAAAATGGGGAGTTGGGTTGCTTAAAATGCAACTCTTTTAGACTCTAGATTAGATTGACTTAGTTTGCATATATAATTTGCGGATTATATGAGTTCAAGCCTAGTTGAGCCAGGTTGACCCATTTTCTCCAGGGCATGGGTCAGGTCTCCACAACTCACCCCCATTCATCAAACCTTAAATCCATAACAATCTAGCATACAAAACACTTTGAAACGCTGTTGCACAAACCTCTCGTCCCTTCGCTTCCTAGCTGCCATATCAATTCACCATCGTCCCTTTATATCACCAACCAACCACGTCATTTTTGTATCTTCATATCTTTGGTTCTTGGTGTCCATCCAGTTGTCACCCCTACTATATTGTTTGGCCATTACCATCACATAGCATCATTGTGTTGGGATTTAACCCAAAGTCCCACACCAGTAAGAAATAAAAGTATTACTAATATTTTGTCCTATAAATATGGCTTTGATTATTTGAGTTTTGTTATCCTCCAAAAGTGAGAGTGATCCATATGGGTAGCTTTTAGGGGTTGTCCATGTGATGAAATATTTATAAGGATGATTTGCAACTTCAGCCCATTCAAAAATTGCAAATAGTGAAATATTTGGAGCTCCTTTTAGTGGGGTTGTAGATGTAGGTAGTTAAAGCTAAACCACATTAAATTTTATCTCCTTCATATTATTTTTTTTTCTTGCGTTGCTTTCTCTATTGAGAGATAATTTGTTCTCATATTTTATTGCTTTTGCTGCCCAACACATTGAAGTCAAAGAATGTTGTTATCGTCGACTTGAAGCCACTACCGCTATGAAGCCTAGAGGCTAGAGCTATCATGCCATCAAGGGTGTATTTGTGATTTAAATAATCTTATACTATAAGTTATTCATTTTCCTCCCCTTTTCTTCAAAATCTAAGTTCATAAACATAGTCTATGTCATGAAATCATCTCTTCCAATGCTCATGTTTGGTTGAGGTACATGAATAGTTTTATATCTAATACACCTTTCACATAAATGTTTCTTTTAGGCTTGAAATATGGACGATGCACATGCCCACCTTTAACTTTGTTGAAATTTTAATTATTTTTATTTAGAAAAATAGGAGCAACAAAAATTGAACTCTATACCACCTGGTCATAAAGACTTTGATATCATCTAATGAAATAATCTCTTCCAATAGCTTGAGTTGCTGGATTGAAACACATGAATGATTTTATATATAATAGTCTAAAGCAAACATGAGATAAATGAAAAAATTTCCTTTATCAAAATATACTTATTATTTTCTTAATCTATGTGTTTCCTTTTGTTTTTGGATAAATAGAGTGAAAATGAGTCCATACATGATAAAGGACTTCTAAAATTTATGTTTTTTTTTGGAAAAATATGACTTTTAAGATTTTTAAACTATAAGGTCCGCTTAAAAATTGATAAATTTTTTAAAAATAAAAATCTTAAGAGAAAGTACTGACTATATAACTCCGTAAGTAATTGCATTACTACCTTATAAATTTTGGTATCCAATTCACATGTCCTTTGAAAATGACTTACTTAACATCAATTGAATGGAATGTCCGAAATTGACTAACTTTATCCATTTTTAACATTACAGTACGACTGTATTATTTAAATACACTCGTGTGACACTAACACTATGAGTCTATGACGTTCCCCCCACTAAGTTTTTAAAATTTGCAGGATGAAAAGAAAGTCACCCGTTTAAAGCAGCAGGACTGAAGAAATAGGAAAAAAGGGGGCTGCACAAAAAGGAAGTAGACTAAGGACTAAACAAACACAAAAGACTGTTCCCACCAACACAGTTTTAAATTCACTCACACCCATCCATGACCCATCACATAAAAGAAAGAAAGGAAAAAAAGTAGTAGTTGAATTGCAACTTTGTTTGTGGCCTGGTAATTTTCCTTTTCTTTCAATACACTACTTTCTTCTTTTCTTCCCTTTTTATTTTTTTAAATACCATTACCCTCTCTAGTCTCTACCCTCCCAATGCATGTCAAAACAATTCCCTCCATTCCATCATCCTTCCACTGTTCCACATCCACAATATTAAAATTGAAAAAATAATAATAAAATAAAAAAAAGAAAATTACAAATCGCCCACCTTAGGAATGTTCTTGGATCGTCACATTCACTCCCTCTCATTCCTCACTATATAAACCATCTTCCACTCCCTCCCTCCCTCCATCATCAACAACATTCACACCAAAACAACCTTAACACACAAAATCTCCCTCTCTCTGTTTTCTCTATCTAACTTTCTTTCTCTATAGAACAACACACACAAAAAAAAAACCTTCACTCCAAATTGTAAAAATGGCGGCACTGTCTAGCATGAACTTGAACATGTTTGACTCCACCTTCGAAGTCGACAAGCTCACCTACGAAATCTTCTCCATCTTGGAGAACAAGTTCCTCTTCGGTTACGCTGATTCAGAGAACGCCAAGAATTCGGTTCTCAATTCAGCTCAATTCTCTCCGATCGCGACGAAGCCGCCGGCGGCGGCGGCAAAGCACGCCGGCGGAAAGGTGAGGATCCTATGCATCGACGGCACCGGCGCCACTGACGGAATCCTCGCCGCCCAGTCCCTCGCGCAACTCGAGTCCTGCCTCCGGCGCAAGTCCGGAAACCCTAACGCGCGCGTCGCCGGTTACTTCGACGCCGTCGCCGGCACCGGCGTGGGAGGCGTCCTCGCCGCGCTGCTCTTCACTCGCGGCCGCGATGGCCTCCCGATGTTCACCGCCGACGAGGCGCTGAGATTCTTGATCGACAACCGTAGGAAGATCTCCCGTTCGCCGGCGGGGATTCTCCGGCGAGTTCTCCGGCCTTCTTCGGCGGCGTCGGCGAAGGCGGAGAAGCTGTTCCGGAAGACGTTCGGCGAGTGCACGCTGAAGGACACGCTGAAGCCGCTTCTGATCCCTTGCTACGACCTCGTCACGCGCGCCCCGTTCGTTTTCTCGCGCGCCGACGCCCTCGAAATGGACGGCTACGATTTCAAGATCCGCGACGTGTGCGCTGCCACGTCAGCTGACCCCGGTTCCGTGGGTCCCATCGAGATGAGTTCCATCGATGGGAGGACGAGGATCGTGGCCGTCGATGGCGGAGTCGCCATGAACAATCCGACGGCAGCGGCCATCACGCACGTGCTCAATAACAAGCACGAGTTCCCGTTTTGTAACGGCGTTTCCGACCTCCTGGTCCTCTCCCTCGGCAACGGAGAGTCTGACTTTAACGCCGTCAAGTCGATGTCTGGGTTCGTTAGGGTCGCCGGGGAAGGTGCTTCCGATATGGTAAGAAATGATTAGATTAATAAAGTTACAATAATAATATAATTAAAAATAATATGGAGCTCACTATACGGAGAGTGTATTAAATTAATCTCTACTAATGAATGTATATGAAAAAGGTTGAGGTATATTTTTTTTTAATAAAAATAGTTTGTAGTGGATTGGTGGTTAGGCTAAGAGTAATGAATGTGTCACCTAACAAACACATACATCAATATTATGTACAATTCTTTAAATGTTGGTGGTTTAATTATTGGTGGCGGATATTCTAATCTAACGTGAAATGTTATGTTTTTTTCAAAATGTAGGTTGATCAAGCTGTGTCAATGGCATTCGGGGACTGTGGGATGAGCAATTATGTGAGGATTCAGTCCAATAAGGTGATGGCAAATACAAACAAGGCCAGCAAAACGGCGTCGGATCTGTTGTCGGTTTCGAAGGAGATGCTGGCACAGAAGAATGTGGAGTCTGTTTTGTTCAAAGGAAAGAAGGTTGTTGAGAACACAAACTCGGAAAAGTTAGAGTTGTTTGGGGGAGAGGTGGTTAAGGAGCAGGAGAGGAGAAAAACCAGTATTTTGCCAACGGTGGTTTTGAAGAACGCATCCCCTTCACCTAGGACTTCGTCTGCCACTACATTGTCCACTTTGTCTTCAAGCAGTTAGATGGGTTTTAGCGAGAGAAGGCCAAGACACAAAAAAAAAGGGGGAAATTAGAAGGAAGAAAAAGTGAATTTGATTAATTTAATTATGGGGTTTGAGTTTTCTTGTGAGTTGGGTATTTTGTGATTATGGGTTAGCTTAGCTGCCGCTTGAGACCAATTAAGGCAAATTGGGTCTGAGCTGTGCAGAGCTGAATCCTCAATACTACCTACATTATCTTCATTTATTTGTTTTTTTGTTTTTCGAAAATCCCTTGTTAGTTTTTTGGTATATATAACTTGTATTTAGTGATAGTGAATTTGTGTATATGGTTATTGTCAAAGGATGAATTTTGTTCAAGGCTAGATATGCGCTTTGAGTTGTGAGAACTAGGTTGTACTGTTCGGTAAGAATGTTGATAGTATTGTGACTCAATGCAAACATTGGTTATGGAATTGATTCATATCGAGATACTTCATGACCTGTATTCGCATTTAAATTGTGTGCAAAAGGAACAAAGAGGAGTTACATATTTGAATAGAAAAGGAAAACAGAGTGTCATTTTCTAGATACATTTGTTACACATGATTAAAACCGTTTTGCGGAATTGGAATCAGAATCAGATGAATTGACTTGGTTGAAAATTTCATTCACATTCCGGCGTTTACAGTTTATTTTTTATTTTGTATATACTATATAGTCTATACACAGACAAATATCGAATAGAGGGAAAATTGATACAAAGTAAAACAAATATAAAAGCTATTAACTCATTCTATCCTACAATAAATGTTTACATCAGAAAATAGGCAACTATGGATGAAAATAAATCAGATCAAGTGAGATTTTACGATAATTGAGCAAAACATACTTCTTAAATACACAGTTGATCGTCATTTATCTAAACAATACATAGGTCTTTTTAAAGCATGACTCTAATTTTTATTAAAGACCTATTTAACTATATAGTTCTTGAACAAGTTAATGCATAGCATTAAATAAGTCAAAGAATTTTTAAATTGACTAATAATTTCAAACTTTTAGATAAATTCAGAAGCCTTTATATATATATATGCAATCCTAGAACCTAGATTTTTAATTAAGATAATGAGTTTATGCATGTAATTATTAAATTAAAATAAGGGAATTTTTCTGGTACCCTAAATTGGGTGTTGTATCTTCTAAAAAATTTGTGGTTAAAAATTTATCATGTGTCCTACTAATTAAATTTATTAATATTTTAAATATTTATAATTAAATCATAACTTTTGAATTCAAAAGGATATTATTACCCTTGGGTACCGTAACAAAATCCTTAAAATAAATACTTCTATTTATAAGTTTATGAATGACACTGCTAGTAAAGTGTTGGTCAAGTGAAATGGGATCAGATATGTTGAACATGTGGTCAAGTGAGGAGATATTTTGAAAAATAATAAATAACAATTAATATTATATAGTATTTTTTGGGTTAATTAAGTAGGTAAACTTTTTTTGCGACAAAAACCATTTAAAAGTCCAGAAGGTTTTCGGTGCACTTCATACCAAAAATGGTTCTGGTCTAGAGTGGCTAATTAAAATCTAACAATGCAGGTCCAACCCAAAACAGGTTTGGTTAGTATAGTGCTGTTAAAGTTCCAGAATGGCCCAAAAGAAGGTTATTCTATGTTAATCTTAAACCCAAAATGTGATAACGAAAACAGGAGCATTGGTCTAGTGTTCTTTCTACCTTTCGTTTTTGGTGACAATCATTGGTCTAGTTGCTGTGACACCGCCTCTGCAGATGTGCAGAACCAAATCCACAGCCACGATCAGATGGCAAATGCCTACCATTACCTATTTTTTTGACGTCCAAGGAAAAAAAACAAACTATTTTTACATATGAAGTTTATTTATATAAATTTTTATTATATTTTTATCTCAATTAAACACGCTTGAAGAGTATTTAGGTCAAAGTGACTTAAATGTGGTGAGTTATAACACACCAAATTTTGGCCATTGTATGCAAAATTTTAGGGCCCGTTTAGTTTGAGTGTTGACGTAGGATTGTTATACAATTTTATTATATACAAAATATTATTCAAAATATATATACGATAAGCTGTCATTTTTTGTAATAAAAATATGCAATACTTATTCAATTATAAATCAGTTTTTATGGAAGCCAATCAAATTTTACTTCTCCACTAAATAAAATTGATTTAGGTAGGACTTATCAAATTATTTTAAGAAGAAAACAAATCATGAAAGACAAAACTACAAAGCTACATGATTTGAAGTAGGAATCTATGCTGACTTTCATTTAGTTATATAATTGCACCTTTAAAAGTTATTTAAATCTGATAACATCAAACAAAATAAATATTTGAGAGTAAATTTGATACATTTGTTTAGGTGCACATTACCTCAATATCTACCTCATTGATAGCATTTTAAATGTGTGTGTGTGTCCCTTTTTCTTTCGATGCCGGCAGTAAATAATAGTCCTTATTATGAAAAGTATATGGAGATAAAATAAATAAATAAATGAAAGTGATTTGTTATTATCATTGCTAAAAGATTTCAGCTATTTTTTCATAATAAATAGTCTCACAAATTTTAACTACATATTTTTATGAGATCAATATGGACACAAAGTCAGTGAAAAATATTTTATATTATCAATTTTTGTAAATTTAATATTTATTGTACTTAAGATATATATTTTTTCTACAAAAATATTTAATTAAATATGTTCATGTAATTAAAAGTTTTTCACTATCTAAGAAATTATCCATATAATTCTATACGATTGATAAACAATGTAAAATATCATAGTTTTGAAAATTAGATTGGAAATCGGTGAATCGACCACTTGGTTAGTCTAGTTCACCTTTTGGACCAGATATATTTAAACGGGTACTCTGTTCCTATTGACCATCTCCATGAAAATAAAACCTGCCTCCATTCCAGTCTCCATTGCGGGTAATCCATGTGTACCCACTTTGGAGAGGTTTTATGTTTTGTCATCCTTAGCCATTTTCATCTTTTTAGTAAATTAAAATATTTAATTTATAAAAACAAAAAAATATTTTTAACTAATAAAAAATAATGTTTTATAATTATAATTAATGTGTTATAATCAGTAAAAAAATATATAAGACTAATTTATGTCATCTCAATTATTTGATTAGTATATCGATTACACAATTATGTTTGATAAAAATTAATAATAATTAGTATAATTATTATGTAAATTGTGAAATTATTTTTTTGAATATTTTAATGTTAAAAAATCTAAGTTTTTTTTTCCAAAAAATTAACACGAAACAATTGTGGAATTGATAAGTTTGAATATTTAAGTTGCAAAAAAATTTAATTTGGTATAGTTAGACCGATATATAAATAGATTTTTTTTATGATTAGACTGGTATGTAGATAGTTTTTTTTTTTATGATTTTTAAAACTCTAGATTTGAAGTTAGAAATATTCACTTGACTCCATCTTTACTTAGAATTTTTCATTCCATCCCCATCTCTACCACCATTTGTGTCATAAGTTCTCATTCATCATTTCCTTGCAAAGGTTTGATCCCTATAGGCATCTATGGATTTGTTAAAAAAAATTCAAAAAAGAAAATTTTTTAGAATGCTTTGAAATTCAAAACATAAATATCCATAATAACAAATATCATTAATATAATATAATAAAAAATTAAAAATAAAAATATATACATAATGCAGATCCAATAAAGATAATTTTAAAAAATAAAGGTGGGCTAAAGCTTTCTCACTGTGATTAATTATCATAATTATCATAGTTTCGTTATTATTAATATTATAATTATAATCATTAATTATAACCAATATAATTATTGTTAACTATAATATTTTTCGGTAATGTAATTATAATAGCTTTGTTATTATTAATAAATAATTATATATAATTTTAATGGTTTAATACATTCAATTATTATTTTGTTAATATTATTTGTCATTTGTTAAATTATTTTGATTGAAATATTTTGCAGAGTACTCTTGTTGTGTTAAATGGAAGAGAAATATAGGCCAATAGGATTGATTTTATGGTGTGAGGTTTAGGTAATATGCATGAGATACTATGTTCAAATATCATTATATGTAATTTCTAAAATACCAAAAATTGAAAGAGAGGTATAAAAATATGAATGAAAAAATTAATAATTAGAAGATCAACTAAATCTAAAATCTTAATTTAAATATTAAGATCATGAAAATGATAGGACATAATTTCTTTTTGTAAATAACATATAAAAAATTTTCTACAGAGAAATTCTTAGGTGCTCTTAGAGTAAGATAAAATATTTACTCTGTTCAATTTAAGCATTAAAATTGTCGGAGAGATATGAGACAATAATGACTCATAAAACTTATGTATCAATTAATATATGGATCAGAGTAAGTGTTATCTCTTACTCTCGGTGCACTAAGTGTTTTTATTTTCTCTGTATCGAGTATTAAATATTATTATTATTACTATTATTATAATTATAATAGATAGATTATAAATTAATATTATATATTATAGATTAAAGTAAAAGCCATATGTTTGAGAAGAATCTGTGGCCGCGTCCATATGCAGCAAAGAACCATTCTGCTGTGTTGAAGAGCGGGAGCCAAACTCGGCACAACTGAGCAACCTCCTCTCTCCTTCTCCTTCGTCTGTTTCTTCGATGGCGGCAGAATCCAACTCCGGCGGCAACAGACCGCTGCAGAAGATCTCAGACGCCTTCAAGGGCCTGGCGGCAGTGGTGGCAGATTCGCAGAGCGCGGAGATGGAGCTGGCTTCTTTCTCGCGGGCATGCTCTTCTGTCTCCCCTCTCTTCGGTTTATTGGGCATCGCCTTCAAGTTCGCCGAGAAGGATTATGTTTCCAAGGTACTTTCAATCCCTTTTCTCCTCTTCCTTCAACTGCCTACCTTGTTTGCTTCCCCCCCAGAAAAAAAATGAAATTTTAGTTTTATCTGTATGGAGATTGGTAGTGATCGACTTTTTTTTTTTAAACCCTTTTGGGGGATTTTGACTGAAATGTTGTCTGTTTGGTTTAATTGGGTTTGTTTAATACGCAAAAGGGTATTGCAAAGTTTGAATCTTTTTGTGATTTATTTGTTTTCTGCTTTAAGTGCGTTAGAAATGCTGAAGTGGGGGGATTTACCTTTTTGGTTATTTTTTGCTGAGAAGTATTTGTTTAAATCGGGATAATTTTTTAAACCAAATATAATTAGAAAGAAAAAATGTAATCTTTTTGGATGAAGCAGTTTGTGCTTATCTAGAAAAGACAAAGGGATCTTTTGGGTTTGTGCAATTCACTTGAAATATAGTGAAATTAAGCTGTGGAAGCGTGCTCTTAGTCTATGCTTCATACCATTTGTTTGCATTATGTGGTTTATGTGGGTTATGTCAAGGGTTCTAGTTGATTGTTTGATGATAGTAGGTGCGTGATCTGGAGGAGGCATCGAAGTCCCGTCAGACCTTGCAATCTATGATTGATCAGGATGTGCGAGATAATTGTGTGAGGAATGCTGGCAGCCATACTAGAAATCTGCTGAGAGTGAAGCGAGGGCTCGACATGGTCAGAGCACTGTTTGAGGAAATGTTAGTTGCAGAGTATGTTCATCAGTCACTTCTTTACAATTTGCTTTGTGGTTTGTGCAAGCTTCTTCTATCTACAATTTACTATATTATGATGGGAACAATTTTAAGACTATGGTTGGCACCAAATAGTGAAAAGCTGAAAGAAAATGCAGAGGGCGGGATCTATTGGATGGATGGAGGGATAGTTTCTAATTTGTAAGTTTTAACCATGATTGCTCATGAAGGTGAAAAGAGGAGATTAACAATTGGTGTCGTCCCTTGTGCTTGAAATGAATGAACCAAGAGGGTTAAAAACTTCGATGTTTGACCCTTAGTGTTTTTTTATTTTTTGTAATAATTTTTGATAGGTTGAAAATACAAGCACCTAGCTAGGGAAGGAAGATAGTTAGCCTGATAGAGAATCGAACCTCCAACATTATCACATCTCCATCTTAGACTGCGGATGATGCCAACTGGAGTGCTGGCTGCCCACTGTAATGGTTTCTTGTCAATATTTACAGTCACAATGGAAATAAGGGGGAAAAAACTGGCAGAACAATATGTTCATTGTTGATGTTCTCAGTACTGTCATCTTTTCTATTTTCATTTCTTTAATGACAGTAAAATTCTGTTAAAGGCTATTCACTGTTCCAGTTTCCAGTCATCTTTCCTTCCCTGTTACACATAACTATTAACTAGTGACCATTGAGCATATTCTACTCCTCTCACTTTCACACTTTATGAACCCACTGCGATCAAACAAGAAGCAAAATCATTTTATTATCTGGTCCAATTGTGACTAGTGGGTCCAACTGCAACTAGTGACCCTTCAACCATTTGGTTCAGGTTGAAGCTTCTGATCAGTTTGATGGTCAAACCAGTGTGAATCAGAATAAGAACAGTAGAAACTGATAAATTGGATAATGTTGTTCTTTACATTTATTTTAAGAAATCTATTGTTTATAATCTTGGGTGCTAAGATAAGTGGTGTTTGGAAAATTGAGTGGTTTTGTCGAAAAATCTGTCAAGTTGGATTTGCTTAGGAGGGACTGTCTAAACAGTCCATTTTAAGTCAGTGCCTGGTGAAATTTTATTATTTCATTTTATTTTCTTTATGAAGCAAAAGTTTGATAGCACAGTACAACATCACAGCAGTGGATGTTTCAAGTACCGTATCACATATAGGCCCAGATATCTTGGAATATTTGCTTTTAGTTCCTATTCACTCTTCACTACTTGTACCAGCTTTTATGGTTCCTGCTGTTTCATACCAGTTTCACCATGAAAATGATCAAAAGGTTTAGTCCAACTGAGCTGGTAAATAATCATCAGCTGGTCCAGTCCAATTTTTAAGAGACAGGTCAAAACAAATGATGTAATTAAACACTTTAGTGCATTGTTCATTAATGATGATTACTTCCATTATCTTAATTTCGTGCTTTAAAAGAACTCGTACTTTATGCAATGTATATAAAAACTTAAGATTTCTGCACAACACATAATAATCATTAATTTGTGTTATAGGAATATGAAAGCATGAATTTCTTAAAAGGGTTAGGGTACATTATTAAAACCTCTAGAGAGGACAACATCCGTAATTTAAAATTTGGGGAAGGTTTGTCATTTGGCCATGGCTCGAAGGAGATATTGTAATTGCACAGTAAAGTTAATGCCATTTAACCCTTTTTCTTCATTTCATTTTCAAATTTTGTGATATATAACAGTAAAGGAGGTAGTTGTAATATTAAAACTAAGATGGAGTTTCTTTTATCATTTTTTTCAAATCTTAGGGGAAGTTATAATAAACTTTCTCCCTTTTACTGGGTAAAGAACTAAAGAATAAACATTTTATTTTTATTTTTTAATTAATACAAGCTATGCTTGAAGCAGGTTTGAATTTTGGCTTTCATAAATATCCTGGAAAGTTTTATGCAACTTATCACTAAAAAATTGAAATTAAATGCACCCTTAGGCACTAGCTGACTAGCATATCCAATAGTACTTGTTACATAGCAAAAAGTGACTATCTTCAAAGCCTTCATGTTTGTGCTAACTAAGGTGGAGTATATGTATTTAAATTGAGATGCAGTTCTTTCCTATATTACCTGGCACAGAAAATGCTTATGTATAAGATTACATGGTGTTAGTATTGATAGTAAATGAGCTGAGTTCCTGTATATTTCATGGCAGGGGAAGTTCCATTAGGGATCCAGCTTTGAAGGCTTACGAACAGGCATTGGCACCTTATCATGGTTGGGCTATCAGGATGGCTGTTTCGGCTGGGATGTATGCTCTTCCCACGAAGGAACAGTTGTTGAGGAAATTCAACGAGGATGGTAAGTGCAGAATTAAGTTTGCTTGTACTTTCATTGAAATTTAAATCCTGAAAAAGTATTTGAAAGTTTAGTTCCTGGAGAGGGGGGCGATGGACGGAGAGAGAAATGATTTATGTTAAATCTATTTACAGTATTTACAGTGAATTAGTAATGGTTAATTCTTTTGCGATTTTGAGTATATTTGTTCAGCTTTTTTTTTTTTTGACATTTTTTTTTCTCTTTAAATAGCAGCTACTTGGCTCTGTCATTTTCGTTGCTTTTTTAAGTTAGCAGATGCATGTCTTAGGTTTTACCTTAAAGTTTGATGGATAGTACTTCTAATAAGCCACCATATTTTTATGTCAAAGATTAATTCTTTTGCTATTTTGCGTATATTTCAGCTTTTTTTTGACAACTTTTTTTTTCCCCTTCAAATAGCAGCTACTTAGCTCAGCTTTGTCATTTTCGTTCCTTTTTTAAGTTAGCAGATGCATGCCTTAGGTTTTACCTTGAAGTTTGGTGGATAGTACTTCTAATAAGCCACCATATTTTTATGTCAAAGATTTTATTGCTAAGATTCCAAGTTCACCCTTTAGCCATAACAACTCGTAGAAATGCATGAGCTAAATGACATAAATTCTATGCTCATGTGTCCTTTGCACATTGTAATTGCCCTAGTGTAGTTTCTTTTTCTCTTTAAGCTAAATTCAAGAGAGCAAATATCAAACTCATTCTGCTTCATCATATTGCCATTGTTTCTTGTCATTATTATTCTTTTCACTACTCTTTCTGAAATGTGAAATCAAGATAGCATAGAAGAATGGCATTGTCCGAGACCATGTTATTCAAATATTTTTCTAGTAAATCTATGTATTTTATGATGCTCATTTCTCTTCTATTTTCCTTTTGTTGTTTGGCATCTTTTGCTTCAGAGGCATCAGCCAGAGTCCTAATGCAAAATTATGTCACGACATCCGCACCGGTAATCCAATACGTCGACAAACTCCTTGTTTCCAGGGATCTGGGGACAGATTGGTGAACCTTTGATTGCATTCAGATTATAAAATGTAACTTGCTGTTAGCAAGTTATATGAGATGGGATGATTTATGTATTGCTTTAGTATTCATTTATTGTACAATTTGTCTATATTGCAATAGATGTTGCTTAATGGTAATTTGCTGGCTGTTGTGTTGATCATTGATGCTACGTGATATGTATTGCGTAATGAAATACTTCGTTGGGTTCAAGAGACGAGCATTTTCCTTCAAAAAGGAATTCGGCTCAAAGTTGAAACTAATGCAACCTTAAAGTGAAGATTATAGTGTTCGAAAACCAGGGCTTCTAAACTATAAAAGGTGGAACATAATTCTAGATATTTGTAATTGCCATAAGAAACAACACATCAATGATCGATGAACATTTTGCACTGCAAAACTAAACAGTTATTTTGACAAATGGTCGGCAGGGTGTGAAACAAATTATTATTTTGGTCTTTTATTTGGTTTTTCTGTTGTTTTAAGAATTTAAGTTTAATATATCATAGGTGTAAAAAAATTTATAAAGCTCTTTTACGTTCTGAGTGCCTCAAAAATAATCTTTTCTTTTACATTCTTAATTAATTTTTTTAATAAAATGTTGTAGGATAATTGGCTTGTTGATTGAATAGCTTAATCAAATTAACCATATGCAGGGTTTTTGAGTTAATCTTCAACTCTAAGAGAGAAAACTAAGAGAGAGAGAATAGAAAATTAGAAAAGAAAGAATACACTTTGTTTATCAATCTTCTTACCTCCTTACAAATGAGCATGATGACCTATTTATAGATCCAATTAACTAACAAGGCAAACTAAGTAACTCAATGGGTAATAAACTAACTATAGGCATAATAATACCCTCCCCTTTAAAATCAACCTTGTCCACAAGGTTGAAAAAAGGAAACAAAATACTTCTAATTACACTTTATTAATATCCCTAACAAATCTATGTTTTTTTTTAACAAATATTTAATAACCACAAAATATATCCTCCAGCATCCTATTGCCAAAAAAATAGTCCACAACCCAAAATCCAACATGAAGAAACTTGGGCTTGACCTGCAATTATAAAACTAATTCCAGGGTCCCATTGCTTGAAGTGCACATATGTGAGTTTGTAATCTTGAATTGGGCCCACTCCCCTTTGTGCAAACAAGGACTCCTCTAGTTGCAATGTATTCGACTGATCTAATGCCACCTTTAGTTTTTGTACCAGGGCTTGGCCCATTAGCAGAACACACAACCATTGCTGAGGCAAGGTCATTGTTGCCTTAGCCTGTTCAACAATGCTTCCCAACTTCTTCTTTTCTGTGATGGTTCCAGTCACTGTGCATAAACCGATAGCCACTGGCCATGGATAATGCCAGCCACCGTTTGTTCCTTTGATCATCCCCTCGTCCTCTCCTAGCGCCGCCAGCAGAGGAGCATATTGGTCACCACCTGTGTAAGGAACTTCGCCGCTGCTAAAGGCCAACAAGGACATTGCCTGCTTGTGCCACCACGTCTAGCCCTCAGTCATCACTTCTGCTGGCGGGCCCATCGCTATCAAGGCCGCCACCAACAATGATGATGCGGCTTGCAACCCCACCACCAAGGGCATGTAGTCTGCCGCTATCTCGTGTGCTTCCACTGTTGCTGCTTTGCCTCTCACACCCACAATCATCATCACCTCAGTCATGGTCGCGGACCATCCCGCCATCGTCAATGGCAACTCCGGCGGCTCTGGCCATATTGTCGTTCTTCGCGCTTTGCACCTAATTTCATTTGGTCTGGTCGCGAATGGAATAAAGAGGGTTGCTTTCTTAACCATCTCTGTCTGACTAGTCGGCAAAGTCGCACCGCTCGCAACCATGTCGCTGTTTGCGCTTGCCGTCCAGGTTGTCTCATGTTGTGTATCATGCAATGCTGTTTTCCCCTAATTCGATTCGATTAGGGTTTCTTCTTTCTCTTGTGAATTTGGTTCTTCTTCGATTTGATGTAAATCTTGAATTGTTGTTACTGAACCCTCCATTAATGTTGTTTCTGAGACTGGTAATGACTTCAATTCTTGAATTCTTGTTGTGCCTTCTGTAGATTTTATTTTTGGTATTGTTGTTGTTGCCATGAACTGTCGTTCTTGTTTAGTGGAGTCAAGAATTTGTGGCCTTCTTTTGATTTCTGATAAAGTTGCTCTTTTTGTCGTATTTGTTGAATCTTGAACCCAATTGTTTGTCCCTTGAGATGACGTTGTTGGTTTCCCAAACCTTTCTTGAACCAACACCAACAAATTGGTTAATTGAGCCTTAATGTGATTATGTGATGCATGATCCTTTGCTGCAACAAGAAGTTGTTTCTTCTCCATCTCGTGGAGTCTCTTTTCCATCTCGCAGAAAGCCTGCTCCATGCTGTCCCAACAAGCCTCCTCCTCAGCCGAGAATTGAGTTCCTTCCTCCATGGAAGGCTCTCAATGAAAGCACCAATGTAAAGTTTTCGAGTTAACCTTCAACCCCAAGAGAGAAAATTAAGAGAGAAAGAATAGAAAACTAGGAGAAAAAGAATACACTTTGTTTATCAATCTTCTTACTTCCTTACAAATGAGAACAATGACCTATTTATAGACTCAATTAACTAACTAGGCAAACTAACTAACTCACGGGATAACAAATTAACTATGGCATAACACCATATGCTTAGCTTCGTAAATTTCCAGTTGCCTTCACAAATTCAACGAGCTCTAAACAAATTATAGCCAGTTTTATATATTACAATAGGTTACAACTATGACATGCACATTAAAAAACCAAAAAGGTTACAACTGATTTTTCTTCCTTTTTTTTCAATCTAATTACAACTGATTTTAGTCAATTGCTTCTCTATAACTAAAAGAGAACATAACCAAAAAAAAAAATAAAAGAGAAAAAAAATACAACTTAATTTTTGGGCTTTTTTCTGTTTCTCTTTTCATTTGGTTCAAGTTGATTATTTTTTAGCAAAAAGTTTTTAGATAAAAAAATTATATAAAAAAGATTAGTTAAATAGGAATGTATCATATAAGAATGAATTTGCATTGTTGTGTGAAAAGTAAGAATGAGAAATTCAGCCTATGGATTAAATAAATGGTTTATATTACACTTTTTAACAAATAAAAATCTCTTGAAAAATCCACCCCAATATTTTCCTTTTGTGTTTCTGAATTTCTTTTCGTTTTCTTTGCTACTTATTTCTCTTATATTAGGTGCACAATCAAACATCAAATGTAAAATAAAATATAAAAAAAAAACATTTTTGATTCATTTGTGTTAGAAAAACGATTTAGTTGACGGTGGTGAAGGAGTTGCAGATTGTGGATTCATGATTTAGCTTTTGTTTCCTGTAAAAAAATTTGACAATGATAGAGAAGGAGTTAGAATCATTGTTACCCCCATTGACTAATTACTTTTGCATATTAATTTTGATGGATTCGAACTAGGTTTCTTCTTATTATCGGATTCGTAGTTTCCATCAGACATGATGGAAGGTCCAACCTTTCTTGTTTAATGGAGTTCTCAAGCGACGAGTGGAGGTAGAAGAGAACCAAGCCGTTTTCTTTTTTCTTTCCTGTGACTAAATTAATGAACAAAATGATGCAGCTGTGATGCCGAACACAAATTTGACAATTCGCCCAATTAGTTTCTTTCTAAGTTAATCCAATTCATATTGTGTAAAGTCTGAATTTTTTTTTTCATCTAGGCATGTAAACATTCAAATCGAAATTAGGTGAGTGCATAAATTGGGGGACCAGTGCTATTTCACAGAGATTCAGAGAAGAGGAGAGGAGGCGGAGGTAAAGGTGATAGAAAAATTAGGTCTTTGTAATCCTAAGATCATCCATATTAATCATCAAGAAAATAAATAGACTAATAGCGGAAGCGTACTTGAATCCATAGGAAATTACTGAAGTTTGGGTCTATGGTTCTTGGCCTTCCAAGTTTATACATATGCTGGAGACGACGGCTCTCTCCTCTGATGATGATATGTCAGGAAAAGATGCGTAGGTATAACTTGGGGACCATAACTTTTTATATTTCTGTAAACCTTAGTTTCTAATTCAGCCCATCATAAAATTAGTAACTGGTAATCATAGTATCTACACATAATAAGCTTACACTTAATGAGATGATTTGGACTCATTAATTTATCCTTTTCAGATCACTTTAATTTGGGTCAAACTTTGTAATAGCACAATATACAATTGTATAAATACAAGTCCATAGATCTTACAGGAGGAGGTGGGAGGAAGAAGGAGGAAGAGAATAATAAGAAATACAGAGTTTAAAGTTGATAAGGTATATTTTGTGAAATTTTCTTTTAATTGATAATAATATAATCTTAGTCACACAAATTAATCCAATGGCTAGAACGTTTGTTCTCACTTTTCATATAATAGGCATTCTCACTTAATACGCCCCCTTAGTTAAATAAAATTTAAATAAATCGTGTTCAATTTTTTGTTTACATAATTTGATTTAAATAATTACCAAGGCAACTACCTACCTAACCAATCGAGTGGAAAAAAATTCATACAAAATGCATTTTTCTATGGTGACAAGTCATGTAAACTTCACGACAAAAAAAAAAGTAGTCATGTAAACTTGATTTCTTGGTATCACAAATATGTTTCCACAAAATGCATACAAAATGTGTGTTAGAGATTGTATATATGGTCAAGTGGATGTTAGGAGGTGTAGGAGATGGAGGAGTAGCCGAGCATTTAAACCCAATTGTATGAGCTCAGTTGAGGAAAGTTGACAATGTGGAATCGGTTATTTTGGAGGGAAATTCAGTTGAATGAGTTAGTTAGGAGAATAAATAAGAAAAGGCAATCATTATAACAATTGGCTAGTCATTTGTTTGTTCTAGAGATAATTTGATCTCTACAATTTCCTCTAGTGCTTGTGTCCTTATGATTCTTGGGGCATTACCAAGGATTCCTATTCAATACACATACTTTTTCAATCTCTTTTCTTCTTCTAGATACTAGTGGTAACACTAGTATCAGATCTTTTTCTGATCTTGGGAAAAGCTTACATGGTGAACACAAGACTGGAGAAGAAGATTGATCTATTGGAAACAATGGTGAACTTGATCCATAAGTAATTGGAAGAAGATCGTGAGCAATCAGGGAATATTGTGGCCTTGACTGCGTCCATCACATAGGTGTTGAAGCAGTAGGATTGTTTGAAGAGCTTGGACCAAGACCACAAGGGTTCTCCGCGCCACGTTTCTTGATTCAAACCCATGGGCGTCGATCAAAATCGTGAGGGTTGCATCTTGAGGGGTCGCAACACTCGGGAACGGCATCATAGGGATGTGTAGACCAATTTCAACAATAGCAATGGATTTCCAATTGGAAATCTTCATGGGAAAGGCATGGAGCAAAGGCTGAAGATGGATGTTCTGTTACTTCATGGGGAAAGAGCTTATGCATGGGTGGATTGCATGGAGAGATATTTTCAAATTTGTGAGGTTTTGGTGAGCCAATGGTTATACATAGAAGACTCGACACCGGTCAAGGCTTGGCGCTGTTCATTTACGAATACAATGGTGCAAGGTTCCAACATAAGATATTACAAAATCAGTTTGAGGTCTTGTTGGAGATGAAACAAGAGGATATGGTGAGGGAACACCATGAACAATTTGAGTTACATTCGAGCCCCTTAAGATCATGGAGAAACATTAGTTGTTCTAGTTATTCCTCAATAGTTTGAAGCAAGAGGTAAGAGCAGAACTTAAGCTCCAAGACTATAACACTCTTACAGAATTAATGAATTCAGCCAAACTAGTTGAGAGTAGAAATAAGATGTTGCAGAAAAATGGAAGTAGATCTTTCAATAGATGAATTGATGAATTTATGGATGGACTGCAGGACCAACTATCTTTTCTAAGCTTGATCTCAATTCGATATCATCAAATTTGTATGGTGGAAAAGGACATCGGTAAAACAAAGTTCAAAACTCATGAAGGACACTTTATGTCCTTTGATTATACCAATGGGCGATGATGGAAATGATGACGTCGTGTTCCTCCTCCTCTTCCTTAGCAAGGCTACCGGAAAACATCTAAGAGGATATTCTGAAGCAGTTAGCTATTCAAACCCTAGTATGGTTCAGCTGTGTCTGCAAATCATGGCGGCGCCTCTTCACCGACCCATCCTTCACCTCCACGCACCTCTGCCTCCACTTCTCCACCGCCCTCACCTGCATCATCCTTTCCCGCTACTTCAAAACCCCCCTCTCTATCTTAACCCCCCCCCCCCCCCCCAAATTCATCAATCCCTGGACCTGGAACCTTCTGTGAGTACTGTCGATTATTTTACTGTGTTTTGTTAAGAATGAGGAGTTGATATTGAGTGTGAGAGGGAAGGGGCTGGCTGCATATGATCCTGAGAAAGGGAGGTTATGGAAGATGATGCACACTGGTTTCAGGAGACTGCTTATATTGACACTCTGGTTTCGCCTTATGGGTATGGTGGTGGTGGTGGTGGTGATGATAGGCAATTACCGCAACAGCAATAGGGTTCATCTATTGGTTTTGCTTGTAATCTTTGGGAGATGCTTGTGGGTCATTGGTGACGTGGAAGTGCTACTAAATAGTGATGGATCATGGATGGATGGGTAATAATAATACTACTAAAACACTCTTTGATACCATTTAAAACTTTGTAATTCATTATGTAACCAACAATTTCACAGTACTCAATAAATTCCATTCTCACCAAAATTCTCTTTGAAACACCAAAGTTTTACAAATGCACCCTCAGTTTTCCGAGGAGAAGGCACAAGCAAAGCATCGAGCAACATTGTTTCACTTGTCACAAATGATCCTTAATAAAAAATGTGAATTTGTGTCAAGCAAGTTGAATACCTTGACCACATTGTCTTAGCTCAGCTGAAAGATAATGAGACAATTGGTTGGTACCCAAGACCAAAAGGCGTTGAGGGGCAAAAGAAAGATGGATTCTCATGGTTTGACCAACATTTGACACCCTAAAAAATGACATGCAATATCTTTTTATCCTTGTGATTCCATATTTTTTTCTCAGCTATTTATACTCAAGACCAACACTTCCAACCTGGCATTAAGGGTTATTTTGTCAAAGGCTAGCCCTCCTATTGCTTTACATTGAAGAAGTTGACGAATATAAGTAATTAAACATATTTTATTTTTGAAAAATATAATAAATTTTGATTTCGATCATTTTTGTAATTCAATTAAATTTTTGTATAAAAGTTTAAATTTTGATCTTTGTTATTTTAAAATTTGTTCTTATAATTCTATAAGAACATAAGTTTAAAATGAGTCCCACTTTCAGTTTGTTTTAGATCGAATCTTCTAAGGATTTGTTTCCTAGAAGGATTGTTGTTTAGTTGGTTTTTGTGCCGTTAAGTTCCGTTGTAAATAAAAAAGTATGAGTTTAATATTAAAGATTAAGAATATCATTTCTAAGATAGTAGAGGATTATTCAAATCTTGTTATTAATATGATAATATATAATTAGATATTTATATATATTTTTTACAATAGCAATGTATGAAAATTAAATTCTTGTTTGGTATAGGAAAATAATTTTTTTATAATATTCAAAAAAATTAGAGTTTATTTTTAGGTATTAGTAATGTAAAAAAATCTTTATACTGCTATTCAATCAAATCATTATATTTATGTGATTTTTCAAGTAAGTAGTGTGAGAATTAACCATCATAATTAATATGATAATATATGATTGGATAATTCTATAGTTTTTTTCTTGCAGTATCAATGTATCAAAATTAAATCCAAACTTTTTATTTTATTTTATCAAAATCAGGATATCCACCATGATTGCAATGACTAATCCTCTTACCGAGAGAACTCCCCAAAGAGGTAAACGACTGACGATGAAATGCACTTCATTTCTATGAGTGAGGATCGAATCCCTGACTATATGATTAAGGGACAAAGTGAGTTACCACCATACCATATTTCGTGGTTATCCAAACCTTATCTGTTATCCTTATAAATACTTAAATTTTTAAGTTAATTTGGTACATTAACAAAACATTTTTATACATTTATCTAATTATGCGTATTATCACATTGGTTACCCAAATTTGACTCTAAGTAGATGACAGGATAGAAGATCTATTTAAATTTATTCTTAAATATTTTAATTCTTATAAATAACCAAGTTTAATAACTTGCCTAAGATTACATGACAGGATCAAAACTAAACATTTTAAAAGTTTTAAGAATTTAATTTAAATGTGCTAATGCTATAGTTTTTTATATTATTATTTAATTAAATTCTCTTATTTATTCTTGAAGTAATTGGAATAAGGGTAAAGTTTTACTTACAAGATAATATATAATGAAAAATACTGATCGGCTTGAAAAGATGACCGAGACCAACCAACGTGGCAAATGAAGTGCACTATCATTATCACCGTGCAGTTCAGTTTGGTTGTATGCATGTTCAGTTTTCTTCGAGGTTCTGAAAATCGGACCGGATATCGAACCTAAGTCGAAGTAAGAGGTTTAGATGCTAGATGCTCAATCTGAGCCCAACCTAATATAACTCAGATATAATAAAATATATATTTATATAAATATATAAAAATATAAAATAAAATATATGTCATAAAATAACTAAAAATTAAATTAGATATCAATAAAATTATAGAATATAACATAATTCAACTCTTAATCAAAATAAATATTATCCATATGGATCAAATCTCTCAAGTTACTACTTTCCATATTAGAAAAGGAAAAAAAAATAGGAAATATGATATTTTAGGCTTATTTTTTTTTAAAAAAACCCAAAATATGCAATTTTGTATTTTTTTACAAAAAAAAAAGGTTCGAACAGGTTTTTTGGCATTTGGTTGATTTACTGGGATTCTCACGGCTTCACGGATTCTTGGCGGTTTTTCTGGCGATTTTCAGATTCAACCTGCATCATGACAAAGAGCCGGTTTCGATTCAACTGATCCGACCGGCCGGTCCGATCCGATTTTCAGAACCTGGATTTTCTTTCCTTCTCACCAATAAATTATCACCACCTGTGTCGGGATGTTGAACTCGGGTTATCTAATTCGGGTCGTGTAGCATTGCTCATATATAATTGAATGATAATTTAAATAAATTTTTTATGTAAATACACCAAAATTAAATCCTAATTTTAAATCTAATGTAATTTCAAACTTCATTGCAATTGATAAAATTTTAGAAATATCCAAAAAAAATATAAAAAGTATTTCTGAAAAAGAAATTCAAAAGAATTTTGTAAAGATCAAAATTAAAATTCAACTAAAACACGTTTCATATCAAAATAATTGCATTAAGTTGGTAAAAAAGGAACGCAGAAACACAACAAGTGTCTCTACTCTCTCCCTCTCAGCCGTCGTCGTTGTTTCCCCGCTCAAGACACTACAGTAACTCCCTCCTTAGCTCCCACCAATCCCATTCAACTCTCTCTCTCTCTCTCTCTAATGCATCAATCCCTCTCTAAACCCTAATTTCCCCTTCAAATCGCCGAAACACACACACACACCCCAAAACTCCAAATGGAGGATTCCGAGGGAGTCCTCAGCTTCGATTTCGAGGGCGGCCTCGACGCCGCTCCCGCCGCCACCACCGCTACCGCCGCCGCACCCTCCGCTGGACCCCTCGCCCACACCAACCACGATTCCTCCGCGGCGGCCTCCGCCGTCCCCAACGGCGTCGCTGCCGGCTCCGCTGCCCCCTCCGCCACCGACCCCGCGGCTGCCGGGAACGTGCCAGGGCGGCGGAGCTTCCGGCAGACGGTGTGCCGGCACTGGCTGCGGAGCCTGTGCATGAAGGGGGACGCGTGCGGGTTCCTGCACCAGTACGACAAGGCGAGGATGCCGGTGTGCCGGTTTTTCCGGCTGTTCGGTGAGTGCCGCGAGCAGGACTGCGTGTACAAGCACACAAACGAAGATATCAAGGAGTGTAACATGTATGTCATGTGCTTGATTTTGAGCATTTTGTTTAAAAAAATTATTTTTTATTTGGTGATATTGGTGTTTGTTTTATTGGTTTGATTGAAGGTAGTTGTTGTTTTTGGTTTTTACAATTTTGTGGTTGTTTTGATTTTGAGTTTTCTTTTTTGTAAGTGTAGTGGGTTCTGTAGTAGTCTTTGATATGAGGGATTACATGATGTTAAGTTGTTTAGGGCTATCACAAGATTTTGTCTCCAATTTCTTCTAGACAATGATATTTTGGCTGTTTTGTATCATTTGAAATGGTGGTGGAATATTGGATTCTAGATCAAGTTTTTTATTTTGCTTCAGTTCTCTTGATGATTTTTTCCCCCATTTTTTGATTCTGTTGGTTAATAAGCATGGTTCTAGTGGGGCTTGGTAGTTGATACAACTTGTGTATGTAGAAGAGAAGAGGTGTGAAGAATTTGAGGGGGAGGGAAGGGGAGGAGAAATTTTTTAGTTTTAAGTAAAGCATTATTACCCATAGAGAGGGACCAACCGGAGGCCACATCTCACATCATGTAGACTAAAAGTTATAATACACTCAAACAACGTTGGATTTCTGAAAAACAGAACATGATTCTATCAACCAGAAAAGGAAAAATATATAATCTCCTGAGTGCATGGTGAAATGATAGCTGTCAATTTGTGCAGTTTTGTATGTCTATTTTTTGGTAAATAGAGGTGGAAGGCCTCAGTAGAGAGAGAGAGATTTTTGTTTTTTTGTGGAGGATTGAATTTCCAACATAATCATCTCATTCCAATCTCAAAGACTAGGTTCAGAGTTAGTTGAGCTAGAAGCTCATTGGTGAGTTTATGTCATCGCTTTATTAGAGTTGTCTCTGTCCATAGTTCATGAATCAGAAGTTTGTTTTCACTCCCCCTCAAAAAAAATAAATAATAAAAAAAAATCATGTTGATAGGTCATAAGTAGAGAACAGAGACTAGGTGCTCACCATGACGATGAAGTTGTTGATATTGTCAATGACTGAGATTTAAATAACTTTAGACTGATCAATTTGATAGTCTTGGAAAATGGTTAATTTGCTAGATATCAAAATGTTCAGGTTTTTGTTATTGTTTTCATCAACCATATTTATTTTAGTTTGATTTCTGCTGCTTAGAATTTGGAATGATCTCCTTGGCATATTTTCTGAGCAGTGGGTTTGCTAATAACAGTTGGAGGAGATTCGTGACTCATTTCTGGGGTTTTGGGAGAAGAAAGGTGGGTAAAATTCTGTGGAGTTGTGCACAATGTCTGTGGTAGTTTGGTGCATTTCATCAGAGGCAGTGACCTTTTGCATAGAATTATCAGCATTACTTTTATTGATAATTTGATATAGCATAACTTGGCGTAATTATGATACTCTGGTAATGGAGTTTTACAGGAAGCTTCTTTGATACATATTCAAAGAGATTGGAAGGATTAATTGGTTTCGTGTGCTTGGATTATGTATCCTTTTCTATTTCTGGTGTTGTTGAAAAGGATGTGCTATCCTGCTTTCATTTTTTTTTTTTTTGCCTCACTCTTCCATAAGCAGTGTTATTCATTTGTGTAAGAAAACTTGTTTGCATTCTATTGCTGATTAGTTCTATTTGTTTGGCTTTAAATTATCTGCTTAAGATTGTTGAATTGTATGTGTGTGATTTTAATATTTCTGCATCTGCAGGTACAAGTTAGGATTTTGTCCCAACGGGCCTGATTGCCGATATAGGCATGCAAAATCTCCTGGACCTCCACCTTCAGTTGAAGAAGTCCTCGCAAAGATCCAGCATTTATATTCTTACAACTTCAATGCCTCCAACAAGTTTTTCCAACAAAGGGGTGCTAGCTATAACCAACAAGTTGAAAAATCTCAATTTCCTCAAGGAAATAATTCTACAAACCAAGGTGTTACTGGAAAGCCATTACCAGCAGAGTCAGGTAATGCCCAGCAGCAGCAGCAACAAGTTCAACAGACTCAGCAGCAGGTCAGCCAGAGCCAAATGCAAAATGTTGCTAATGGCCAGCCCAATCAGGCGAATAGAACTGCAACTCCTTTACCACAAGGAATATCTAGGTGTGTTCAGTGTCTTGTAGTTTTCTATTTGGCTTGGTGAAATCTGTTATTAGTATGCTTACAGTTACATAAATGGTAACTGATAAGTCAGAGGCCTATTGATTTTTTTTTTGGGAGAGATCATGCTGGCATTTGCTTTATTTAGTTATTTTCTTCGTAAGATTACTGCTGTCTATTTGGCTGTCTACATATATATTACATGCTGTATGTTGTTGGCTTCTCACAAGTATCTTTGTTACTTAATTTCTTGCATTTCCTATATGGCTAATTAACCTTGAATTATAAAATTTGTCACATTAGTTAGAGTGAGAAGGAAGTGTGTATACGAAAAAAAAGAGATTGACATATAAAAGAAAAAAAATGTCAGAGTATTTTCTCTTTTAAGTTATTATCATATGTTCTCTGTACTTGATATCAAGTTGTCTTCTATCACTGAAACAAATTTACGATACTGGTCTTCTGAGCCTAGAACATGAATTAGTATTACCTGCCACATGATTCTACCCATGTGCCCATACCAAATAAGAGAATACCATGTTATGATGTACTGGTCCAAATGCTTAAAATTGATGTTTTCATGAGAGGGTTGTGTTCAAATTTGAAGTGATTCTTCTACGAAAGTATTGCTTCAGTCGAAACACTACTATCTTACCTATATGAATGAACTGATATACTTTGCTGCCAAAAACCTTAGGTATTTTATTGTTAAAAGTTGCAATCGAGAAAATTTGGAGCTATCAGTACAACAAGGAGTATGGGCAACTCAAAGGAGCAACGAATCCAAACTAAATGAAGCTTTTGACTCTGTGGAAAATGTGATATTGATTTTCTCAGTCAACCGAACTCGACATTTCCAGGTATGTTTTGTATTTTGCATCATGCTTGACTAGGTTTGCTCAATTTCATGGACTTAGGTCAAGGATATCCAATTGAGAGGTGGAAACATTCAGCATCTTTCGGAATTGTAGCATTTAACAAGATTTTATCTGATTACAAAGATGGGAAAGTAATTGATATATTTGAATCTGTGGTTTGCTATAGGCTGAAACACATCAACCCAATTGTTTTGGTGCTTCCTTGTTAAATCATCTTTTGCTGATAATTGTAAAATAATCAAATGCTGCCAGGCAGCACTAAACATATGTAACATTATGAATTGAGGATTGGGGGAAAAAAATGAAACATAACCCTTGCATGGCTTTTCTTTAGCCATGGCAAAGCTACCGGCCCTGAATTTATCTTTATTTTGCCAGGGTTGTGCAAAGATGACATCCAGAATTGGTGGCTCTGTTGCTGGGGGGAACTGGAAATATGCTCATGGAACTGCACATTATGGGAGGAATTTCTCTGTCAAATGGTTGAAGGTATAAAACCTTATATCAACTTCCATGAGATATTTATCTGATGGAGGACAAAAGTGTGACTCCTTGAAAGATACATGGGACGTCAAATTAGTTCTTCAAAGATTTTTTTCATCAATTTGATCCTTCATAGCATCAAATAACCATCAATTTAAGGATCAAATTGATGTCTAAATAAACATGGGAGGACTTAATTGAAATCTGTTTTAAATATTGAAGGACCAAAATTTATGTTTAAAATCTTTAGAGGGCTAATTTAATGTTGTGTATATCCTTGGAGATCTAAGTTGAGTATTTACACTTCCTTGTTTACCTTTCTCATTATCTCAAATCAATTGTATTTTGTCATTATCTCAGCTGAAAAATAAGGTTCAGCCCCATTTATCAGACTATGTAATGATATAATAGTTTTATTTTTTCTCCTTTTAATTGTCTACAAGAATTGGCTTTAATGAAGCTTGTGCTTTTTACTTCGGCAACTTGGTGAAATTCATTCATGAGCTAGTGCTGGAAACTGGGTAATATATCTGTAAATTTTCAGTGCATTAAATAATCTCTCTGATTGCTTTTCTTATTTGCAGTTATGTGAACTGTCATTCCACAAAACCCGCCATTTAAGGAATCCATACAATGAAAATTTACCCGTGAAGGTATTATCTTTTCCATTTCTTTGATCTAATTTTGAGCTTGGCAAGATTTGTTTTCTTGCTGTGCTTCTTTTTATTCTGAGTGGTTCTTATAAAGAGAATATTGTATTTTGGAGTCACTTATTTCTTGAATATATCAAGGAATTGATTCATTTAGCTAATAATGTTATCCTTATGAAAACGTTGTGTTGGATCAACCATGCCCGATATCTATTCTTTGAATTATTCCTCACTTTTTTGGTTAATATTATTCTGTTTTCTAATTTAGTTCTCTTTGTGGCCATTTCGCATCACCACATACTAGGAAATCCTACATCTTCCTGAATATAACTTATAAACATGATCCAGTCTCTTGTCAATTTTGGCTATTGCTAGGATATGGTCATTAACTGTTCGGCATTGCAACTAGTGAGAGTTGATGCATATCTGGTCCAAGCTGTGAGCAAAATCAACCAGCTTCATAATGATAAACCATAATGTTGATTTCTATCTGCACACTGTGGATGCATGCTGATTGTTAAATTAAGTTTACTGTTTAGGTATTAATCTTTAAGTTAGATATTTATGGTGCCATCTTGCTGAGAGTGATATTGATATGTAGATGCCATGACCAGGAGCAATCAATTTTTGAAAGGTCTTGAATTTATGGTTGCTCAAGGAATGGAAGGGATGCCATTTGAAGTTCCATTTATCTCTGCAGATCTTCTTTCTATAAAATATAAATAAGAAAAATTATGTCGATCTTGTGTATTCCAAACAAAGAAATGGGGATATATTTCTGGATGGTCAAGACACTGTGTACTAGCATAGATCTGCAGTCTATATTTATTGGTTGTTCATCTTGTTCCATCATCATTATTATTTGCCAAATTGTCTGTCCAACTCACTGTTTGTTTGACCTATGTGATATTCTTCTCATTGACTTGTATGATCATGGAACATTCTGTTAATAATTGCAGATAAGTAGAGATTGTCAGGAGCTAGAGCCCTCTATTGGTGAGCAGCTGGCATCCTTGCTTTATCTTGAGCCAGATAGTGAGCTTATGGTATGTTCTCCTCAGAACAATAATCTTGTTTTAGTAAATAGGAACCTCTTACAGATAGATTTATGATAAAGATCTACTAATGGAGTAGAAATATAATGGTTTGATTTGTTACCGTGAGAAATTGTGGGGCTCTGGATTTGTATGATTACTTTTTATTTTTTGGTTTTCTGATATATGATGGAACTTCCTTGTGAAGAAACTTTTAAGGGTATCTGATCTGTTATTTAAAATTCCTTGTAAAGATACCTATAGCACGGTCACTTAATTCTGTCCACTACACTCATCAAGCCAGGTTAGATAATGTTCAATACTAGAATGTTGTCAAAGCTCTAGTGAGGGAAGAGAGCAAGACTTTGAATCAACTAGCTACAGATCCACAAGTTGAAGGTCATTACATCTATAGCCAGTGCTGCCATGAGGTTCCTTTCCCAAAGTTCTTGTTCAAGCAATGAATGCCTTTTGTCTATAGTAATTTCAGGGATTAGATAGAAAATGGTAAAGACTGGGATCAAAATCTAAAATTTTTATACTAATTAGAATCTAAATAATATGAATGCTGATATACAGCTTTTTTTGGGTACACATGCCTCTTTCTATTTATACTACTTAAACCTATTTACTTTGGGTGCACTAAAGAATTAACTGCTGACTTATTAACCAATAAGGATTTCCTAATCACACTGTGATTGTTTGATGTAAAAATCATTGTTGTCTTCACTTGACAATTTAAGCTTTTGGGAGAGTTGGCTCATGATAGTGATAATTTTCTACCATTCCAATTTGGATTTGGATCCTCTAAAGTGAAGAGTTTCACCCTTAGATTAATAGAGTGAAAAGGACCCCACTTTTAACTTTATTGATCCAAAGGTGAAATTCCCTTACTTAACTCTCCAAAGTGAGATCCTTACTTTAAAGAATCTTTATCCTTTAAATTTATAATTAGCTCTGCTTGATTCATCAAATGTGCCTTTTTAATACATCCAATACGAAGCTAGTATATGTATTGGACTCAGAAGTTGACCTTTGGTGAATTCCTATCGATACCAGAAAGTTTTATTACACCTCCCTGATTTTGCACACTAGTCATTGCTCCCTCCTTTACAGCACAAATATATGTGATTTTGTATCCTTGTCTCTTTTCTTTTATGGAACCCACTAGACTTCTTGCTTAATGTTTATATATGAGTATCTTATGTTAAATGCTTCATTTTATTATTTTACCAGTCAGCATATATCATGTTATCAGTCCCAAATATGTGGGGGGAAAATCAGGCAGCTCCCACACTTGTTAAAATCAACAGCTTATGCTTCCCAATATTTGGTTATTTGTGTATCAGTTATCTGTTAAGAGTTAGCTATTTCAATGAATGGATTGGGTGAACATAAACTGCAGTATTGAACTGTGATGTTTTAAGAAGAATTGGATTAATGTCAGGTTTCTTTCTCATAATTACAGGCTATCTCAGTTGCAGCTGAGTCTAAACGAGAAGAAGAGAAAGCAAAGGGAGTGAATCCAGATAATGGAGGAGAGAATCCAGATATTGTCCCATTTGAAGACAATGAAGAAGAGGAAGAAGAAGAAAGTGATGAAGAGGAGGAGAGCTTTAGTCATGGTGTTGGGCCTGCTGGTCAAGGCCGAGGTAGGGGTAGAGGCATGATGTGGCCGCCTCACATGCCTCTTGCACGTGGTGCCAGACCTATGCCTGGTATGCAAGGTTTTAACCCAGTAATGATGGGTGATGGATTGTCTTACGGGCCTGTTGGGCCTGATGGATTTGGTATGCCAGATCTTTTTGGTGTGGGCCCCCGTGCTTTTGCTCCATATGGTCCTAGGTTCTCTGGTGATTTTGCAGGCCCCCCAGCAGCCATGATGTTTCGTGGGCGACCCTCACAACCTGGGATGTTTCCAGGTGGTGGATTTGGGATGATGATGAATCCTGCACGTGCTCACTTTATGGGTGGGATGGGAGTCGCAGGTGCAAATCCACCAAGAGGTGGTAGGCCAGTTACTATGCCTCCAATGTTTCCACCACCTCCGCCTCCACTTCAGAATAACAACCGTCCTGCCAAGAGAGATCAAAAAACTAATGATCGGATTGATAAGTTCAGTTCAGGATTAGAGCAGGGCAAGGGTCAAGATATGCAAAGTGGTGGACCTGATGATGACATGCAATACCAACAAGGATACAAGGCACCTCAGGATGATCATTATCCTGCCAATAACAACTTCCGGAATGACGACAGTGAAAGTGAGGATGAGGCACCTCGGCGGTCAAGACATGGAGAGGGGAAGAAGAGAAGGCGAAGCTCAGAAGATGCTAATGCAAGCTCTAATCACTAGGCATTCACCAAGCACTACACATCGATGATTCACTAACCAGGATGCCAGTTTTCGATGCTTTTATTTTCCATGAAATGATGAGACCATCAGATATCTTTGTATCAGTAATTATGTTTGTCTCAAGAAACCTGGGGTGCTCCAGAAAGAAGAAAGTTTTAAATTCTGTTCACAGGTCATGTAATTTTTGCATAAAGTTCATTGGACATTCACTGTCAATGTAACGCGAGCATAGGCCATACTAAATATACTCAGTGACTGTACACCTATGTATTTGTAAAGGGATAGTAACATTAGAGTCCTCACTGAAATGTTGAGATGATTTGCACCTGACAAGCGACCAAGCATTTCGTTTTGGGCACTGCTTAACGTCTTTTGATGTGTTAACGAAAGTAGTAATAATCATCTTCATTTCTAATCTATGACCAATATTAGAGTCTTTTTATTCTTGTGGTACAGGTTTTACTAGACTTTAATGGGGGTTTTGCTGAAATAATCACAAAGTGATGTGTAGTGGAAGAAATAAGTAATTGTCTCATTCGTCCATTTATAGTTGTCTTCTTGGAAAATGGTTAGAATTTGGTATATTGAAAAATCAATGTATTTAAATATATTTATTGCCAGCTATATTGATTTTTCAATTTATCAAATTCTATGGACGGAAGTAGTATATGACTAGTTAAACTTAAAGCTCTAAAAGAATTCACAGTAGCTAAGTGTACCGTGACTCATTAATACTTTCAGGCGCACCAGAATAATTTAGGTCGACATGTTTGTAGTACATAAGTTTGACAAGTATGATTGTAATACACTGTCTGACTTTAAATGTGAACATGACAATTGTGTGAACAAAGAATTTGCAAATAGAAGACTTCTAAATTCATAGACTATGAGGAGACTCGTTCCTGAACCGATTATTATGTAAATTCATTCACATTAGTTCTTTGTAGATGTTTCTGAATTCATTTATACTACTTCTTTCATTATTTCTAAGATTGTGGTATACCACGAGTACAAGTGGGTGTTACCAAAAACGCTTGGCTACAAGCTGATGTTATATGCAAGAATATGTCATCTTTTGTACTCAGCCACTTCGGCAAATGTGCACAGACCATCAAAAACAAAACAAACTAAAATAAAATAACACATATTTTAGGGTCGATTCAATCACTTGTTATCCAAATTAGCTAAATAGCCTTTTTTTTTTCAATCGACATGAAACTAAAAACCATAAAATTGAAAATTAAAACCAAATGCATACAACTTTAATTTTCTTTTTCAGAACTTATTCTTTTTAGTTTTAATAAAAAAAACTGAAAACTAAACTTTTTGTGATAATGATTATTTTTAAATCAAAATATATGAAAATAATTTTTTTTGGATGAAAAAATGATTTTAGACAAAAGAAAAAAACTCATCCAAACGTGCCCATAATGGTTACTTGACTTATATGGGACTAGATTTGTTGTACTAATTTTCACAAAACACGCATTGAATTAAAAATTCAAATGTTATAGAATACAAATCATTTTTATAAATTTCACATTAATTCAAAATCATTTAATACACACACACACACACACACACACACACACACACACACATATATATACATCAATTTAATAAATACTTCTTAAATGGGTACAAATAAAAAACTGCTTGATAACATATTTATCGATCCTTTTTTTAATTTAAAAAAAATTGGCACAAGAACTATATTCTCGAATTGATCCAAGAATCATATTCTATATAAAGTTAATATTAAATGTGTAAGTGTGTTATGTGTTATACCGCTCTTAATGACCCCTCTTCACCAACCCAATATACAATGGATGTATAAATGAGAAGAGTGTTATGCAAGAGGTGATCGTATAATTTTTTGTAGATGGTTCAAATTACAAGTGGTTTAAAGTTCAGAAAAAGAAAATTGTTGTCGGGGGAAGAGATACGTGTGTTGATACTAATAGGCTGTTGGTGCTTAGACATATTCCACGAACCAACGCAACGAAGAAGGTTTGGCACCGAAAACGTGATGAATGAATGACGCAACCTAACCACTTGGATATAACTGTTCTTTCAATTTACTGCCACAAAGTCAGCAATTTTTCGTCCAAACTAGAAGAAAATAAGGCTTAGTTTTTATTATATATTCAAAGCTTGTTGTTTCATACATATCTAAGGAATGCACCATCTGTGCTATTGCCCCAGCTTATATTTAGTTAGTTACTTTCACACAAAAAAATGAAATGATTTTGCATATCATCAAATGAAAACTACTTTTATATATATTTTACTGTTAGTTAAGCGCCGATCAACTTATTCATCATTTTCTCCGAAGTAATAATAACCATAAACGATAGTGTTGCAATGTATATGAAAAAATTATTATTTATATATACTTTCTTTTTAAACATCTCAAGTTGGGTTAATTAAATCTTCTATCCATTATTTGTTCCAAGATTGCTTCATTTGAACTTCTTAACCGCCAATTCTGATCATCTATAACAAATATGCTTTGTTGTATGTGTATAGTTTTTATTTATAAAAAATAATCAAATACTTCCAAACTATCGTGTCAAATTTGTGCAACCATTTTCTCCAAGTTGATTACTGAAATTCCAATATAATGATTACCATTCGGAACTAAACATTTGGAAAATTTGAATGAAGCCTGATTCATTCGATGTCATGTGTTACAAAACATGGTACGCGTGCTTACCAAGTATATATATCTAACTTTCAACGTTATTTTTATTTTTATGCAAAGAGTTGAGACATTTTGGTAATTTTGTTGAATGACGGACGTGCTGCAACCACACGCTAAAGCAGATTTCTAATGAAGCCTACAGTTGGCACTTGTCAATTAGTTAAGTTGCGATACTTGACGCAAAGAACTTAATTAGCAGTTGAAACTTATTGGTCCTTGAGTGAACATTTTCTTTATTTTGTTGAATAACGTGCTCCATTCATGAAAGCAATGGATCATGTGAGAAAATTACACTAATGTCTCCGAAATTTGGATAAATTCACTTTGATTTCCTTCTATTTATTCAGATGATAATAATGATATTTTCTCGATATACTGTAAAATATGTAATGGAGGGGAAGCCACTATAATAATTTTTCAAATTTAGAAGAGGTTGGTGTATTTACTCTACAAATTTTTTAACCTTTTAAATAAATTTTTTAAGTAGAGGAGACTTTGATTGAATTTCATTAAATTTCAGAAAAAATAACTGTGATTTTCACTTCTTATACATCCACCAAATAGTACATAATATAACTATGCAATATCATGATCTACGAAACCAATTTTTCTCTATAAATAAAGGCTCATTGTGAGGTCAGAGAACAAATTAACTCAGCTAGCTAGCTAGGTAGAATTCAGGAGAAGCCAAAAAATGGGTTCCATGCGTCTTGCAGTGGTGGCATTGTGGTGTGGAGTTGTGATCCATGCTGCAGGGTTTTCAGTCTCTAATGCTCAGCTGAGTCCCACGTTCTACTCAGAGACATGTCCAGACCTATACAATATTGAGTTTCAAGTCATCTCCAATGCCTCCGAAACCGATCCACGTATCGGTGCCAGCCTCATGAGGCTTCATTTTCATGACTGCTTTGTTCAAGTTAGTACTTGTTCACAACTGCACTTTAATTTGGCTTACAACATCTATAGTTATTATTTAAGGATACTAACAAGTACTCCTTTCCATTTTATCAATCAGTTTAGAAGATTTCATTTCATTTGTTATCTCAGCAAATCACTGGAAAGTTTTTGTTGATGAAATGATGATAAGTTAAAGAGACTGAAGAAATACCCACCAAAAGAGAGAGAGAGATTGAAGAAATGAATTTAAAAAGAAAAGATATTGAAGAAAATAATAACTTTTCATGGTTTTTATATATTTTTTAATACTTCTGAAATTATATTAATGGTATTAAAGTTTGAATCTAGGAATTCATACACATTAATCAAATCTTTAAACCATAGTTTTCAGACTTGGCTTGGTGATGGACCAAGTCAAGAGACTGGGTTACTGATCTAACTGGTGAGTCACTAATTTAACTAGTTGAATCAAATTTAATTAAATAATTGTATAAAAATATATTAAATATATAATATATATAATTTTTTGACAAAAAGACACAACAACACAGCTAGTCTAGTGGTTAGGCACGCGTCGCATGTTTTCGATTTGCCTAGGGACCGGTTCGACTCTACAACTGACTGGGTCACATCGGATTTGATCAGCGTTAACCAAGTCATATGCATGCCCAGTGTAACTAAAGAATTGGACCGGTCAAGTGGCCGGTTCACCAGTTTTTTGGTTGAACCGGCCGATTTGGTCCAAGTTTAAATACACTACTCTAAACATTACACCAACCTAGTGATTTATGGTTTTTATATATTAATACACCCTTTTAAAACATTCGTAAAAAAATTAATTTAACGTTGCACAATCAAGATAAATAGTATATAATTAATTTTACACTTAAGAAGGCACGTGTAATTAAAACTTAAATTTCAACTATTTTCTGACCTTACTTGGACTTTTTATTTATTAATATTATTTTAACAATTAAGAGTGGGTGTCTAAGTGAGACACTCACTCCATTATCATTGGATAAGATGGTAATCCCTACTATCTTTATTTATCAATCACATCAAATGGTAATAACATGAGTGTCTCACTTAGATACCTATTTTATGTGTTGAAATAGCAAGACCTTTTATTATTTGATGGGGAAAAAAAATGCTTTTGAGCATGAACGAATTTTTATGAATGATGTGGCTTTGGTTCTTTATCCCTTCTGTTTGTTTTGCCCCTCTCCCTATGTGATTTTTGCCAGTTACCGCGTAGGTACCTCCACTCATCTCATATCATTTCATTTTCTTATATTTTCGTAAATTTCTTGCTTGTACCAAGGAACGGTACTATATTTTCTCTCACAGTGTTTGTTAGAAGAATTGAGTGGAAATTTCTCATTTTAGATATAAATCAATATTTAATTACCACATTTAAATTATATAAACATATAAATTTGTCTTTTTTCAATTTATTAAAACGACCCATCTATACATAAAAAAAAACTAAAACCTAAAATTAATCTCTCATATTTATAATGAGGAATAAATTAGTCCATCAAATTTAAAAAATCTCATGTTAGTCCCTCAAATTTCATAAATGGGGACAAACTAATCCCCCTGTAAAATTATCATCTAAGTTGTGTCATATTAACTTACTTATGCATACTATTAACTTGTTTATATGTACTATTAACTTTTATGGTGGATCCTAACTTACCTCACTCCTCTAAACAAAGTCGTTTGGATATTTTTCTTCATTTGCTATCTCATCATAGCTCTCTGTTTAGAAGAAATATTTTGACTTTAAGTTAGCATTCGTTCAGTACAAAACAGAAGAGTGAGGTAAGTTAGAACTAACTATAAAAATTAACAGTACACGTAAGCAAATTAAAAAATATGTGGACATTTCTAGCAGTTCGAATAACAATTTGATGGAGGGACTAACTTGTCCCTCTTTATAAAGTTTGAGAGATTAATATAGGATTTTCTAAATCTGAGGGACTAATTTATCCCTCACTATAAATTTAAGGGACTAATTTAAGGTTTTAGTCTAAAAAAAATAACTTGCATATCTAGGATGTATTTAGTTAAGAGTTAAAAATAAGATATAAATTTATATGAATAAATTCTATATATGTTTATATTTTTAACTCCTAACCAACCACATCATTGAAGTTAGAGCTTTCCACCCAAAAAAGTTGTCATGCCTAGATAATGTTTCTTTTCATAATAGGAACCACTGCTTGCACTCATTCCCTTTTGTCTTAGTTTGTACCGTTATGAATTAATACATCTCTGAAGAGTTTGATATGTAAGTAGATACATGTACATTATCATAGTTAAAGTTTAATTTGCAATAAAACGATGACAATAAAATATAATTAGACAATAGTGATTAGCATCATCAATAGATCAGGTTGATCTAGACCGAATGACTTTTGTACAATCAACCTGCTGTGTTACGTTGGCATTGACATTACCACCATCAAATTAATTAGTGGATAGTGGCCCGGAGGAATATAGATCACATGCTTGCATGCGGTGGAACGCATGAATGTCGAACAACTTAATCTTACTTTAAGTTATTAAAGATTATAGATTACTCTGCATGGCTCCTTTTTCAGATAATAAAATTTTAAGGTATAGAAATTTTATGTTGAATACAAATTAAAACCTATAGTAAAGATGAAATGTTAGAGTATTGCTAGTGATGACACAAATAATGCCACCAAAGAAGGAGTTGATTGTTTTGTTTTTGGCAGGGTTGTGATGGATCAATTTTGCTGAACGACACTGATACAATAGAGAGCGAGCAAGATGCAGTGCCAAATGTCAACTCAATAAGGGGTTTGGACGTGGTCAACGACATAAAGTCAGCGATTGAAGATGCTTGCCCTGCCACAGTTTCTTGTGCTGATATTCTTGCTATTGCTGCTGTAGTAGCTTCTGTTCTGGTATGAATTGATTATGGTGACTAGTAAAGGCAAGACCAAAGTTCAGCTGGTGATAAAAAATAGTGACATGGATTAAAAGTTCTACATATGCATATGATATAGTGACCCAAATAAAAAAGTTTCAAATTTTTACTAAAAGAAATATAAAGTTTGCTTAGTAAAAAAGTTGTTACAAAGCAAATTTTAAAAATCCAACCTACTTTTTTTTTTAAAATCAGGAGAGGTGCATTAAATTAATCGCAATTGGATGCCTCAATAAACTTTAATGGCTACTGGGAATCTGGAATCAATCATAACATACGATAACTTAGAAATATAATCCATCTTAAAGTCTTAAAAATTTGTATATTAACAGGGAGGTGGTCCCTCATGGCCAGTTCCATTGGGAAGAAGGGATAGCTTAACAGCAAACCGAACCCTTGCTAATGAAAACCTTCCAGCACCCTCCTCCACTCTTGATGAACTTAAAGCTTCGTTTGCCGTTCAAGGTCTCAACACTACTGCAGATCTAGTTGCACTCTCAGGTATTAACATAATCGAATTCATATTGCAACAATTCTTGATATTAAATCATATTTTACAATTACCTTTCATGTAGCCTAATTTGAATAGATTAATTTTGATACCCCACATATATGATTTTTTCGGTGTTCGTCATAGTCAAACTCTTATATAATAGTATATGATTGAATGTCTGTTAAATAAAGTTTTACGATAACATTAGATCAAGATGAAATCTCAATTTCAATTCACTAATATATGCACATGCAGGTGCTCATACCTTTGGAAGAGCTCACTGCCGTAACTTTGTTGACCGATTATACAATTTCAACGACACTGGAAATCCTGATCCAACTTTGAACACAGACTACTTAGCAGTATTGCAAGGGATATGCCCCCAGAATGGAACTGGGGATGACCTCACCAATTTGGACCTCACCACTCCTGATCAATTTGATAACGCATACTACTCCAACCTTCAGGACAACGAGGGGTTGCTTCAGAGTGACCAAGAGCTGTTCTCCACTCCTGGAGCAGATTCCATTGACATTGTCAATAACTTTAGCAGTGACCAAGATGCCTTCTTTGGCCAATTCATAGATTCAATCATAAAAATGGGTAATATTGGAGTGCTGACAGGGGATGAAGGTGAAATTCGATTGCAATGTAATTTTGTGAATGGGAACTCTTCTGGATTAGGTGGTGTTGCATCCAAAGATTCAAAAGAAGTTCTGTTTAGCTCGATCTAAATAAGTTAGTTGATAAATTAATGGGGGTGTGCTGGAAAGCCATAAAAAAGATTGTAAACCTTTTGCTTTGTTGAAATAAGCTAGTTAAAGGAGGATGCATGCCAGCATGCTAATGCCCTGCATGTGCCTCTAGTGATTATATATATATAGCTTCGTTGAATCTTAGTCTCTCCCTCTCTCACATTTGAATAATATTCTGCACAATTTCCTTTTTTAAACCCAAATAGAGAATATTAGGTAATAAGCGTTGAATATGATCTAAATGGTGAGACTCAAACATAACATGTGAAACAGGAAAATGAATAATGAAAAATCACATATGACAAGATTATGTAAAATTTTAACATGAGATGATTTATATCATGGCATGTGATACAAGGAAATGAATGACAAAGGTCACGCATGTGAAATTTTAATTAACATAGATTCTTTCTTGTTTAAATGGATCACTTGATGTTAAAATTTTATATATCTTGTCTTGTATGATCTTTTACCATTGATTTAAATGGTGCGACTCAAACATTATATGTGATACAATAAAATGAATGGTGAAATATCATACATAATAAGATCAAGTGGAATTTCAACATGAGAAAATATATTCTATGTTTTGGCGATTTTTAAATTACTTAGAAAACAATAAATGTTTTTGAACTCTCAATATTGACAATTTTAATTTCTTTATTAAAAAAAATACTTGTTAAAGAGAATTGAATAAGAAAAAGTGTACGTATTAATCATTCCATAGACGGAAGCCAAAGAGTATGTTGAATATTTTCAAAAGCTAATTCTGTATTTTAATTCTTGGAAAATTTTCAAAAGCTAATTCTGTATGTTGAATACTTATGAAATTAATTTTTTAACAAAAACATTATAGATATATTAGTCTCTAAAAGATCAACACATTAAAAAACAATTTTTTCATGGACTAAAAGTGAAAATGTTAAAAATTTTTTTTTTAAAGATTAATATGTTAAAAATTGATATTTCAAAGACTACAGTGCATGCATTTAATCTTAAAAAAAATTTAAAAATAAGGACTAAACTATAGATTTATTCATTTTTAAATGGATCATATTAAGAAGTGAAGGTCGTAAATATTTATGTGAGAGTTAACATTAAATGGATTGTATTAGTTTGAAAAATACACATTCAAATCAGGACCTAGGTATATAGGAAGAATTGACTATAAAAAGAAGCCAACAGCTAAATCTCAGTCGTTTAAACTAAATTATTTAAACTCGAGTAAAAGGCTTTTTTTCTCAAAAAAAATTTTTTTACTGACGGATGCCTATCATTATTAACACTATTTATTAATATGCACTATTTTTTTAATTAAAACAATATTTCTAATACTCAAACATTTTTAATACACATAATATGCTTAGCCATCAAGCTTTATTATATATTTTCACACTGATGCACAGTTTTTCGATAAATATATAATACATTTAATTGTGTAATGTATTACATATGTGTGGATGGAAGCTACTTTTCCGGCCCACTGCTAGCCATATTTAACAACACATTGTCATAAAATAAGGCTACTGTGGGGACGGTTCAGAAGTCAAATGTGGCTTCTATCGCCCTGTGACAACGCCATTATTATCATCTTGTCCGGTTCTGATTCATTAAAAAATGATGAACAGCAAAAAATTGATGAACAATTCCATCATCATACTTGTGCAGATGGATGATTGACATTCAGTAGGGGCCAAGCGCTTCAAGCCTTGCATTCAATGTCTGACAACTCAAAACAAACTCACATAATTTATTTTTTTCAAAAAAAATGAGTTGACATATATAAATTTTATAATTAAGAGTTCATTGTTTTAATTTAAAAATCCTATCAAATATGATAGAATTTTATTAAAATCAATTTAATTTTAAACATAGACAAGCGGAAGACTATTTTACATTTACCAAAATATAAACTAAATCAAATCAATCTATGAAGTGTTGGTTCAAGTAAAAGAGGCTCAAATTCCTTAAGGACGAGGTTTTGAATTCAATACTGAGATTTATATGTATGAAAAAAATACTGTTAAAAGATGTCTCCATTTAGACGCTTGATAGTCATGCTACTTTAATTGAAAAATAATGTTAACAATGATCAACATTCGTAAATAAGTTTTTTTCTTTTGGTAAAAAAGTCCAAATAATTTTTTTTCAAAACTCAAATAAAAAACTTAACTACTAGTGCATTTTATTTGGACTCTTGTATCACTATTTAGACTAAATAAGTAAATACCAATTTAGTTCTTCAGATTTATAGTGATGGATAAAATAGTTCTTTAAATTTAAAAAATCTTATATTAATTTTTCAAATTTCATAAATTGAGATAAGTTAGTCTCTCTATTAAATTATTATTTGAACTGTTAACGAAAATGTCAATGTATTCTATTAATTTACTTACATGTACTGTTAATTTTAATGGTAGATCTGAATTTGCCCCATTCCTCTATTTTGTGCAGAATAAATAATAACTTAAAGTCAAAATCTTTCTTCTGAGTAGAGAGCTTTAATGAGAGAGAAGATGAAAAATAAAGTATAAACGACTTCGTTTAAAAGAGTGAGGCAAGTTAGTACCACTATTAAAATTAACAATATATGTAAACAAGTTAATAATAGACGTAAGTAAACAAATAGGACACAGCTCAGGTGACAATTTTATAGAGGGACTAATTTATCCCTATTTATGAAATTGAAGAGACTAATATGTAATTTTTTAAACTTAAAAAACTAACTTATTCCCCATTATAAATATGAAAGATTAAATTGAAGTTTTAGTTTAATATTTAATTTACACATGCAATATGGATTGAATAATCGTACACCAAATATATTATATAAATTGAAAAATGATGACTCAGATTAACTGACAGTGACTCATTATTGTTATTTTCTTTATTTAAGAGGTTGACACATTCTTGTTGAATTTCCAAAAATTCCATATATTATAAACTATATACCGAAACATCGAGACAAGTCATCTTAAATTATCATATCTGCATGACTGGTATTGGTGTTGGTGACCTTAGTCTTCTAAATATAAAATTTTTCAGAGCACTATTTGACAACCCAATTACAGCGTGAATTTATATCCATAAAAAATTGATAAAAGTTTTGGGTTGGATGTCAGATGGTCGAATATAATTTTCATCTTTTTATTTACCGGTTATATAAAAATTTATTCTTTTATTTACCGATTATATAAAAATTTGTCATAAAATAAAATATAGGAAGAGTCAAGGTGTGTTTGGTTTAAATTTTCTGTTTTTTGAATTTTGTAAAGAAAATATTAAAAATTATAAAAATTATAAAAATTAAGTTTTTAATTTCAATTTTTAGTATTTTTTTGTAAATTTCTAAAAACCAAAAAACTTGAAACCAAAAATTGAAACCAAATATACCATTAATTTTTTTAAGACAATAAATTAAAAAAAGGAAAGAAAATAATGATTTCGATTTTCGTCCATTGAAACACTATCTGAAAATGCATCTTAGCCCAACTAAAAATACGTGTTCTATTTGTATGGAAGTCTCTTGTGCATGTTTCGTTAATTTTTTTAAGACAGTATTGAAATTGGTCTCTTGAGAGATGTGCTGGGGATAAATTCATCATAATTTGAAACTTTTAAATTACTCTATTACAATTTGAAAAAAAAATAAATTAATCCCTATATATGTCCGTATAATTAAAAAAAACATAAAGTTATATAAATTGATCAATTTAGCCTCTCTTATTTTTGAGTTGTGGGTACTGTTCTAAAACTTTTAAATTCAAAAGATTAATTTATCCCTTAATACATTTGTAATTAAGAGATTAATTTGGATATATATATATATATATTTGTTTTAATCAGATTAAGAAAACTGTAATCCACAATTGATACTTAATTTTAGACCTTTAGACAATAACAGATTTCTCTCTAACTTTCTCACAATCAATTAGGATGACCACTCAGGAGCTAACAGCACAATAGGTTAAAGGTCATTTTCTACTCCCTCTATCCTTCAATAATTATCTAATTATAAATATATATTAAAATTAAAAAAAATCTAAATCAAAAAAATTTAAATAATTTATTAAATTATATTTATTTTTTTTTAATATTTTAACTTTCTCTTCCCTCCCTATTGTACCTCTCCATCAATAATATTTAATAAAAAATTATTAAAAAAATAATTAATACTATTTCAACACAGAGCGAGTTTAATAGAGGGGAACGATGAACTCAGAGACGATCACTGTTCTTTACATGATGAGATGATAATACACTGCATAGTCGTTATACTAAGACAATTAGTAGTAATAACCGCCACATCAGCATGTTGGGGTCATTCTTCTTAACCAAAAGCTAGCAACTTGCCATATGGTGCTCTTTTCCCCTCGCAGAAGGTCAGAAATCCAGCCTACGAGTGCCGAGAGTATAGATTTTACTTCAAATCAAATGTCGATGCTTACAGAGGAAAAACCGAAAAAAAACTATAGGCTATGTTTGTTTGAAATCATTTTAACAAAATATATTTTTAATTAAAATTTATAATTTATATGAATTATTTATATAATTTTTATTAAAATTAAAATAAATCAAAATAAAATTTTTCAAATTGTTAGTAGAAGCTGATATCAATAATTTTTTTTGAAAAAATTGATTTCTTAATTAAAAAGTTCATTTTTATTACAATAATCTGAAATAAACACATCTTTAAATTTTACTTCTCTTGTCAACAGAAAACTCTATAGTAGATTAATACATGTAGTTTTAATTTTTTTAAATAGAAGGCTTGGATAAAAATCATCTGTATTTAAATATTTACATTGTACAATAAAAAAATAAAATGTGAGAAGTTCTGTTTAGCTCAGTGTAAACAAGTTAGTTAATAAATAATTAATGGGGGTGTGCTGGAAAGCCATAAAAAAATATTGTAAACATTTTGCTTTATTGAAATAAACTAGTTAAAGGAGGATGCACGCCAGCATGCTAATGCCATGCATGTGCCTCTAGTGATGATATATACTTAGCTTCTTTGAATCTTATTGTCTCTCTCCCTCTCACATTTGAGTAATATTCTGCACAATTTCCTTTTTCAAACTCAAATAGAGAATATTAGCTAATGAGCATTGAATATGATTTAAATGGTGAGATCTAACATGACATGTGACATAAGAAAATAAATTATGAAAGATTATGTCTGGTAAAATTATGTAAAATTTTAACATGAGATAGTTTATAACATGACATGTGATATAAGGAAATGAATAATGAAAGATCACGTATATGAAATTTTAACATGCATTTTTTGTTGTTTAAATGAATCATCTCCTATTGAAATTTTATATGACCTTATTATGTATAATTTCTTATCATTAATTTAACGGGCGGGACCCAAATATGACATGTGATATATAGAAATAAATAGTGAAAGATTATATCTAATAACATCACGCAAAATTTTAATATGAGAAAATATATTCCACGTTTTGGCAATTTTTAAATTATTTAGAAAACAAATATATGAAACATCACACTAGTGCCTTCTATTTGGACTCTTCTATTAATATTTAATGTACCCATGCAATGTGGACTGAATAATCGTGCACCAAATATGTTAGATAAATTGAAAAATGATCACTCAGATTGAGTAAGAGTGACACATTATTACTTTTTCTTTATTTGAGAGATTGACACATTCTTGTTGAATTTCCAAAAGTTCCATATTTTATAAACTATATACCGAAATATCGAGACAAGTGATCATAAATTATCATATCTGCATGACCTCCTTAGTCTTCTAAATATAAAATTTTTCAGAGCACTATATGACAACCCAATTACATCGCTGAAATATATCCATAAACAATTGATCAAAGTTTTGTGTGTTGGATGTCAAACTATCGAATATAATTCTCATCTTTTATTTGCCGGTTATATAAAAATTTGTCATAAAATAAAATATAGGAAGAATTAAGGTGTGTTTGGTTTAAATTTTATATTTTTAGAATCTTGTAATTAAAGGAAATACTAAAAATTATGAAAATTATAAAAATTAAATTTTTTATTTTCAATTTTTAGTATTTTTTTTATAAATTTCTAAAAGTTAAAAAATGTTTGAAACTAAAAATTAAAACCAAATACGCTATCAATTTTTTTAAGACAATAAATTTAAAAAAGGAAAGAAAATCATAATTTGGAAATACATAATTTTCGTCCATTGAAACACTATCTGAAAATGCGTCTCAGCTCAACTAAAATACATGTTCTATTTGTATGGAAGTCTTAATTTGGTGCATGTTGCGTTAATTTTTTTTAAGGCAGAATATTGAAATTGGGCTTTGAGTGATGTATTGGGGATAAATTCATCATAATCTGAAAACTTTAAATTAGCCTTTCACAATTTTAAAAAATAAAATAAATTAGTCCTTGTATATGTTCATATAATTAAAAAAATATGGAGTTATATGAATTGACCAATTTACTCTCTCTCTCTCTCTTGAATCATGGCTACTGTTTTAAGACTTGTAAATTTAAAAGATTAATTTATCCTTGATGTATTTATAATTAAGAGACTAATTTAAATTTTTTTCCTATTTTAATCAGATTAAGAAAACTGTAATAGACAATTGATACATTTATACCTCTAGACAATAACAGATTTCTCTTTAACTTTCTCATAATCAATTAAGACGACCACTTGGGAGCTAACTGTGCAATAGGTTAAAGGCCGATTTCTATTCTCTCTCCCCTTTAATAATTATCTAGATATAAATGTGTACTGAAATTAAAAAATAATTATGAAAACATTAAAATTAGAGAAACTTTAAAATAATTTATTAAATTATTTTAATTTTTTTTTAATATTTTAACTTTCTCTCTTTTTTATTGCATCTCTCCTTCTCTAACAGCATTTAAGAAGAATATTGTAAAAATAAAATAATTAACACTATTTAAATTATTAAAGACCAAGAGAGTATAATAGAGGTGAAAACGATGAACTCAGAGATGATCATTGTTCTTTACAAGATGAGATGATTATGCACTGCACAGTCGTTATACTAAGATAATTAGTAGTAATAACCACCACAGCAGCATGTGGGGTCATTCTTCTTACCAAAAGAAGTCCACTTGTGCAAGTTCGGTGAATGAGAGCAAGCAACTTGCCATATGGTGCTCTTTTCCCCTCGCAGAAGGTCAGAAGTCCAGCCCATGAGTGCCGAGAGTAATGGCGAAAAATTACGGTCGCTTTATTTAAAAAAAAATATTTTATTCATGAAATTTTATCATAGCATCAGATTTCATTTAAAAAAATTATATTTTATTATTAAAATATTATCATTGACGAGTTTATATTAAAAAATTTAAATTTTATTAAAGATATATTTCTACTATCCATATTGCTTAAAAAATAAAAGGGTTCATTCAAATCTTTATGTGGCAATTTTACTGAGAGTATAGATTTTGTTTCACATCAAATGCCAATGCTTAAAGAAGAAAAGAAAAACACTATAGGCTATGTTTGTTTCAAATTTTTTTAACAAAATGTATTTTTAATTAAAATTTATAATTTATATAAATTTTTTATTAAAAATAAAAAATTAATCAAAATAAAATTTGTCAAATTTTAAGTAGAAATCGGTATCGAAATTTTTTAAAAAAAATTGATTTCTTAATTAGAAAGTTCATTTTTATTACAATAATATGAAATAAACACATCTTTAAATCTTACTTCTCATATCAACAGAAAACTCCATAATAGATTACCACATATAGTTTTAATTTTTTAAAATAAAAGGTTTGGATAAAATTCATCTGTAACTAAATATTTACATTGAACAATTAAAAAATTAAAAAGAAGAGGTTGTCAGGGTATTCATGCTTTTGTTGTTAACCAATATATATTTTAATAGTTATAGAATGTTAATTATTTATTAATTTTTATAATGTATGTTTAAGACTTTTTGAAATATATATAATCAGCAACTAAATACATTAGGTCTTCGCCAATCCAATAATCAAAAAAATTATGTTATTTATATTAATTTTATATGAAATACTGTATTGATTTATTTTTTATTTATTATTGAATAGAATATGAGTCCCATTTAAATAGGATTTATATTCAATACAATAATAAATGATAAGTAAATTAATATAATGTCTCATATTATGTAAGTATGCATAATATTTTTCTAAACAAAACTATCAAAAACAGCTGTTACCACCGTATGGCATCCATACAATTATACATATTAAGCATATGCCGACTCTTTAAAGCCCAAACTTTCATATAATAATAAAGTCGATGTGGAATAGAGTTTTACTTTTTGATTGTCCAATAATCTTATTTTTTTAATATATAAAATTTTAAAAAATGAAAATTGAGGATTATTTTGTTTAAATTTTTAATTTTTTAACTTTTGAATTTTATAAAAATTTTAAAAATTATAATTTTTAATTTTTAATTTTTAATTTTCAATATTTTATTTATAAAATTTGAAAAGTGTACCAAAGATACCTTGTTTCTTTGAAAAAAACTGATCTTTTTTTTTTTTGTGGTGCGTAAAAAACTAATCATTTTATATTCAGCATTCACTTCCCTGACAAATTGCTCAGTGCTGAGTGGTCTAGCTGTCTACGTTGCTTTAAGACTGTACAAACAAGAGATACACTTGACTGCTTATCTGATATTTGTCCGCAGGTCCAAACTCCAAACGACCTTGGTTATTGGAAGTGTGGAAGTTTCAAAAAGTACATACCCACTCTCGGAGGAAACCTTGTTCTTCCTCCAGGGAGTATTATTTACCACTAGTTTGTTTTATTCCAATGCACTCTCTGACTCTCTGTCATACCTTTGAAATTTATGGTTATAATGGATTATGGAGGAAGAAATTTTTCCTCCCGAAGAACACAAGAATGACTCGTTTGTAAGTTTCTCCCTCGCTCGGAGTCTTTTGTTAACATTTTTGGCCAATGCAATTTTCAATTAAATTTTTGACTAAATACGAAATGTATCGAGAATAAATTAATTTTTTATAATTAAAAAAATTCTAAATTAATTCCTTATATTTTAAATAAAGAGAAAAACTGATTTTCTTTACAATTTTATATAATGTATGGAAAAATCAGTTTGACCCTCTTTCAGAAATATGAAAGATTAATTTAGAATTTTTAAATTATAATAAATGAATTTATTTTCAAATACATTTTTGAGAGATCAATTCAAATATTTTACTTAAACTTTTAGTTTAAATGTACGATAATTTTTATTGTGTCGTGCCTACTGAATAAAAATTTATAATTATACCTAAATAAAAATATATAATTAAGTCCTTGCATCTAATCACTATTTCGAAAATGAGACTAAATACAATGTTCTTGGATTTTTTCTAATATAAGTGCATACGTAAGTAAAGAGTTGCCAATAATTTTATATTAATATTTTTTAAGATATAATTGAACTCATTTTTATCCAATAATAAAAGAATAAAAATTTATTGTGATGAATTTCACTCTCATGATTTAATTAATGGGCTAAAATGGGTGCAACCCCTTAAACTTAATGCGATTTTGAGAAACTTAAAAAAAAATAAATTGGCACATTTGCTAACTAATTTAACATTTGGTCTAGTGATAAATATTTGATCTAACAAGTGATATTGGAGTAAGGTCATAGTTTCAAATTCTCTAGCTAATACAAAGATAGATTGTTAGTTTTATTTAACCAATATCACCATTAAAATTTGATGGACTTAATATCTCGGTTCATAATACCTAAAATAAGGGCATCCCTTTAAACTTTATGCGATGATGAAAAGTTTAGGAAAAAAAATACTAATAATAACTATAACTTGATCTAATAGTAACCATTTGATTTAATAACAAGAATTACATAGAATTTTCACAAAAGTTACCTTCTTAAATTTTGAATTTCAGTTTTTTATAAGACCAAATTTTATAATCGTAATATATTACTTCAACTAATCCCTTTTCGGTGGCCTCATGTGAACCCTGCACTCTTTCATGGTGGGCAGAACAAGAGAACTAACTGAGATTTGCTTTCCCTTTTACCTTACAAGCGGCCGGAAGCATTATTCTTTCAATTATAAGAATAAGATAATAAGATATTCTTATGAAGTTTTTTTCATAATTTTATTATGCGTAATATTTCATTATTAAGCAAATTCAGAAATGCAAGTTTTCAAATTTTATGATAGGTGTCGTATATTGAAAATATAAAATCTTATGTTTTCAAGATAAATTTTTTTAGATCACTGATTAGATAAACTCTCTCTCACACACACACACACACATATATATATATATATATATATATATATATATATATATATATATATATATTATGTGCTATATGCGGATCTCATTTTTGAATTAATAATAAAATATTATATATAATAGATCATGTGAAATTGGCACATAAATATTTAAATGGATTTTTTATGTGAAAATTTCATTTGATAAGGTTATCACATGTGAGTTTGAATTCTCCATCCCTTTATTTCATATATCTTATAAGGGTTTCACATTTAAAATCAATAATAAGATATTATACATAACTAAAGTCATATGAAATGTTGGCATAAGAATTCATTTTCGTGCTAGCAAGATATATAATCTAGCAAGTTAACATAGCTTTGACTCTTAAAAAGTTTGTAAAATAAATAGATTTATAAAGTGAAAAAATAAGTAATTAAATCCTTAAATTATTTAATAAGATTTGCACAATAAAAATTATTAATATAAAAATTATTAATTTTTCATTTTACCATTTTATAAATCTCTCCATTTAAAAATTAGCCAAAATTGCTTTTTGATGCCTTTGAGTGTGACTTGTGAAACTTTATTACCGGCTCTGGACCACTGGCGATGAAAGCCCGCTTGCCCATTTCAGATTTTGGAGATGTTTTAAAGGAGCCAATGAGGACTCAGGACTGTATCAGAAAAGTCAGGACTTGTTGAAGTAATAATGGAACAAATAATGATGAATAAGAAGACCAAAAGAAGAGAAAAGAAAAGTAAGGTAATAATATTTTGATATTTAAAAAGTAAATATTTATTTAGATATTTATTTTATAATTATTGGATATAATAGTGATCTACATTTATAGTTAATATCCATCACATTTAATAATTATAAAATAAATATTTAAATAAATACCTATTTTTTAGATATTAAAATAATATTGCTCCTTCCATTCTCAAAATTCGAAATCCAAGTGTGGAAAAATTGAAAAGAGGTCTAGAGGCAACGCACGTCCTCCGAAAAACAAAGTTGGTGTCAGAGAATCGTAAGCACATTTTGCTTTAATATAATGCAGCACTTGATTGAGTAACTTACTCCCACCACACTATAATAAAGTATGTACTGCCAAGGTAGCCAAGAAAATTTAGAGCGTAGAGTAAAGTTGTTGTGCTAACAAATCGTGTTCATGCCGCCCATGTGTCGGTTAGTTATGACCACTTTATTTGGTAGTGATAATATATTCATTTCACTCGGAATTGAGTTGAAATCAGCAATGGCGGGCTACTATCGTTTTTCGAGTCCGACTTATTCACTCCGGGAAATAGTAGTGCACCTTCTTTGCTACTATTGATTTTCGAGTCCGACTTAGATACTCCTGTAGGAAGGGATAATCTTTTAAGAATATCAGCCCTTGATTTTATTATTATTTTGTAGGATATTCTAATGGCTAATTTCCTTCCATATTATATGTCTATACTTATTTAGAGAATAAACACTTGTCATAGATTTTTAAACTGCTTCATTTGAAGGTGAAAATTAAATCCAGAACACTAGTTATGGAAAGAGAAGGTGTTTATCATTTCACTTTAGCCCTATCATAGTCTTTGATTATAGTTGAAAGGCTGAGAAATACGACGAGAGAAAAATTTAAAAATTGATGAGTTTATTATTTTTTATCATTCATTACTTAAAATTTTTTTAATATCAATTTAGAATGGCTCTATGAAATTAGTATAAATATTTTTTTCACAAAGAAAAGTGCAAGAAACAAAATAAACTTTTTTTAATATCAATTTAGAATGGCTCTCTGAAATTAGTATAAATATTTTTTTTTCACAAAGAAAAGTGCAAGAAACAAAATAAACAAGGAGCTAGAGTACTAGGGTTGTTTTATTATGAAGTAAAAGATCTTTTACTTGTCGAGGATAAAAGAATTTGCCATTGCTTTTCATCATTAGTCACGACTCACAAGCATATTGACTATTCACGTGCATTGTTTTTACCTTACCTTAGCCATGATTATCTATTTGACTTAATGTTTATTTTATTTCTCATTTTAAACTCGTAAGTAATTTTAGTTTATAATTTTTAAAATGAATTAAATTAGTCTTAACATTACAAAATATGAATTATATTAGTTTTTCAATCAATTCTTATTTATTATTCTATCAATTACATGATGATGATAACCTTAAGTGATACTTTAACATATTATATGTCATCTGAAATATAATAAAGTTGAAAATGACTCATATAAATGTCTAAAATTATATAAAACGAGTCATTTAAATATTAATTCTAAGTCATAAAATGACCAATTTATGTAATTTTAGATACCAAAATAAATTACTTTAAACTTCCTTCTACTTCAAATGACACAGGATATGATAAAGTATCACTTAACATTTGTCATGACCTAGTTTGGATCGTGACCGACATATGAAGAATCTTATCCCCACGTAAGTCTCGTGATCTCCATATCGTACTATTTGCATATTTTATTCATAAAATATGGTTTACTCATAAATCAAATTAACTACTAATACTTTGCTAATTGTGAATAAAACCTCTTTCCCATAAATAAATTATCGAACTGTAGCCGTAGTATACATTTCAACTGAGTTGCTCAAATACAAAATAACTATGAATGATATACATAGAATCATCAAAATGCAAAATGAATTATATACAGTCCGGGACCTTACCCGTCGCGTCACTGTAGCACTCTAACATAAGCAAAATACTATGGCTTCATGCCATTGTGAAGCTTACCCAAATTAGAAGTATCTACTGCTGAGAAGGAGGAAGAGGAGGATCCTTAGCTACACCTGTATCTATGAGGAAAAGGAATAACAGATGGGTGAGTTTTGCAACCAAAACTTAGTGAGTGGATCCTCACTCACAACCGTACATAGGATAAGAAAAAAATACACTTAAATAATGGTAAATACAGCATTTAAAAATATTTCTATTTACTTTGCATAGCAAATATAACCTTTATATTTTTTTGAATTACACAAGGGAACAGAGTATTCATTAACTGTAGGGAGGGTGCTTAGTCCTGGCGGACAAAGCCTTTAGCTAATGTGATCTCAACGGTCCCTGGCAAACACCGTGTCTCTGACGGACTGATCAAACTCAAAGATGATTTACCCTGGCGGGCCTCGGTATACCAAGGTTAATAGAATAGCTGCCGTTAACTCACAATTTTGTTCCTCTCAGTAACTTTCTCTAATCTAAAACCAACTAGAATCATAAAGGGAGTTTCTATATTTCTAGTTCAATATTTCTCAATTCTATCAAATATAAATTCTTACATCTCATTTCGTAAATCATAGCAAATCCCAATTATCCATAATCAAATCAATTCATAAATTAAATCATACAAAACTTTTTAATGGAATAATTATGGTCCTATGCATTTCTAAAATCATAATTTTATGAATAAGTCCAAACGGAGCATTTCTAGTAAAACATATTTTTACATAAAGCAATATCATGTAAGAATCCATTTTCAAATTCTCAAAATACTCTACAATATTAGCAAATAATCATATAATGACCAAACTAAGGCTATGAGATCAAATCCACTTACATGGAGGGGTAGATTATGAAGTATCAACACCGCAGGGGCTCCGGAAGAGAGGAATGGTACCAATATCTGCCATTGAAATCATAAAACTCATCAACCTATGGGAAGCCCTAGATTACTCTAAACGTATACCAACAACTTTGGGAGAGCACCCTTACTTGATAAAAATGAGAGAAACAACAATATTCATACCAAGAATGTGAAAAAATTGAGAGAATGAAGATAAAATCTAGCAATATTTATATACCTTGATGATGTGGGAGAGTTAGATTGGAGAAGAAAAGAGAGAAAGAAAGCTTAGGGTGTATATGCATGTGTGTGTATTCGGCTTCTGCTTTTTCTGTTTCTGCTAGGGAGCCCGATTGAGTTTTAAAAAGGGAAAAAAATAAAATGGCATCGTTTTACTAATACTGTGGTAACACGGGTCTTCTTGGCTTCTTCAACTTCCCAAGTGGTTTCCTCGCCGGAGTGGTTCCTCAAGATGACTTTTACTGAGGCAACTTCCTTTAAGCGAAGCTTCTTGATTTTCCTATCCACGATGCCAACCGGTTCTTCCTCATATGACAAATTCTCATCAACTTGGATGGCTTGCGGTGTAAGCACGTGAGACTGATTTGGCATATATTTTTTGAGCATATTAACATGGAAGACTAGATGGATAGCTGATAAACTGGGAGGCAACGCCAATTTGTAGGCCACTGCTCTAACTCTCTCTAGAATCTCAAAATGGCCGACATAACGAGGACTTAACTTTCTCTACTTACCAAATCTCATCACCCCTTTCATGGGCGATACTTACAAGAACACGTGGTCACCAATTGCAAACTCTAAGTCTTGACGTTGGTTGTCAGCATAGGATTTATGCCTAGACTGAGCTGCCAACAGCTATTCTCTGATCAGCTAGACCTTCTTTAGAGTCTCTTGTACTAAGTCTGGGCCTGGGGCCTTAGCTTCCCCAAGCTCAAACCAACCAATGGGATATCTACACCGTCTTCTATACAAAGCTTCGAACAGTACCATCTGGATGCTTGCTTGGTAGTTGTTGTTATAAGATAACTCTATCAATGATAAGTGGTCACACCAACTCCAGCCGAAATCTAAAATACAATCTCGAAGCATGTCCTCTAAGATCTGGATTGTCCTCTCTAGTTGGCCATTTATCTGCTGATGAAAAGCTGTGGTCAAGTCCACCCGAGTCCGAAGAGCTTCTTGAAATGCTCCCTAGAATCACGAGGTGAATTGAGTCCCACTATCTGATATAATTGACACTAGCACTCCATTAAGTCTGATAATCTCATCTATATAGAGCTGGGCATACTGAGCTACACTGAAGGTAATCTTCACTGGTAGGAAATGGGCCGACTTGGCCATTCTGTCCATGATCACCCAAATAGAATAAAAGCCTTTGGTGATCCGAGGCAACCCAACTACAAAGTCCATGGTTATCCTCTCCTACTTCCATTCAAGGATCTCTATCTGTTGTAGTAAGCTCGCAGGCCTTTGATGCTCAGCCTTAACTTGCTAACACACTAAGCAATATGCCACGAAGTCACATACGTCTCTCTTCATGCTTTTCCACCAGTATAACTGTCTAGGGTCTTGATACATTTTAGCTGAACCGAGGTGGACGAAGTATGCTGCACCATGAGACTCCTCCATTACTTTCCTTTTTAGCTTACCCACCTTGGGTACACATAGACGATCCCTAAAGCACAACACACCCTCCACATCAACAGAAAACTCATGATTCTCTTATCGGTGCGCATCCTCCATAAGCTTCACTAGCTTGTGGTCTTCCCTTCCGTGCCTTAATTTGCCCAACTAGGATTGACTGGGCCTTAGTATGAGCTAGAAAGGCTCCCGACTCATTCGTGCCAAACTCCATCAGTATCTAACTCATAAATGTCCTCTATTAAAGATCGCTTCGAGGGTGTTATGTGGGCCAAACTGCCTATGGACTTCCTACTCAAAGCATCAGCTACAACATTGGCTTTACTTGGGTGATAAGAGATTGTGCAGTCATAGTACTTCAACAACTCTAGCCATCTGCACTGCCTGAGATTCAGATCTTTTTGCTGGAAGATGTACTTCAAGCTCTTGTGATTCGTGAAGATCTCATAAGTCTCTGCGTATAAGTAGTGCCTCTAAATCTTCAAGACAAAGACCACAACTGCCATCTCTAAATCATGGCTACAGTAGTTCTGCTCATGCCTCTTGAGCTATCTAGAGGCATATGTCATAACTCGGCCGTGCTGCATAAGGACACAGCCAAGTCCGACTCTTGAGCTATTCTTGAGAAGTCCTTGACAAACCTCCGGTAGTAACCTGCTAACCTTAGGAAACTCTAGATCTTAGAAACTTTAGAAGGCTTTGGCCACTATTGAACTGCTGTAACTTTCTTCAGGTCCATTAGAATACCATCTTTGGACACAATATGTCCAAGAAACACCACTTGCTCAAGCTAAAACTTGCACTTAGAGAATTTGGCATACAACTGATTTTTCCTCAAGGTTTGGAAGACAATCCTTTAGTGTTGCCCATACTCTTCCTCGTTTCTAGAGTACACTAGATGTTATCAATGAAGACAATCCAAAGTGATCTAGAAATGGTCTAAAAACTCTGTTTATCAGGTCCATGAAAGCTGCAGGACATCACTAAGAACTTATAATGTCCATAGCGTGTCTTAAAGTCTATCTTGGGCACATCGTTGCCGTTAATCTTCAACTGGTAGTAGCTCGACCTCAGTTCTATCTTAGAAAAACACCTAGGCCCTTGGATCTGATCAAACAAGTCATTTATGCATGGCAAGGGATATCGATTCTTAATTGTCATCTTATTCAACAGCTGACAGTCTATGCACATCCTCATAAACCCATCCTTTTTCTTTACAAACAAAAATCGGAGCACCCAAGGTAAGGTACTCAGTTGGATGAACCCCTTGTCAAGCATCTTTTGTAACTGTTTATTTAGCTCCTTCAACTCTGCAGGAGCCATTCGGTATAAGGGAATAGAGATGGGCCCAACTCTGGTTTCAAGCTCTATCCCGAACTCCACATCTCTATCTGGTGGCATACCCGATAACTACTCTGGGAACATATCTGAGAACTCACATACCACTGGAACTGATGCCAAGCTCAGCACTGGCACGTCCACATCTCTAACTGAGGTTAAGAACCCACTGTTACCTAAGCCACATGGCGCTCAATACTGAGATCAAACTGGAGAAAACTGAATAACTAATACCCTTGAACTCGTAGAGCTCATTTCCTGGAAACTCAAATGCCACTACCTTGTGATAACAATCCCCCATAACATGGTAGGAGGCTGACCAAGCCATGCATAAGATGACGTCGAAGTCAGACATGACCAACACATGAAAATCCGCTAGTGTTTTCATGTCACCGACCTTGACTTCACAATTGTTGTATACTGACTGGACATGAAGGGGATCTTCGGAATGTATCCTAACATAGAAAGGCTTCTCTAAACTAGTAGAGAACCTCTCGAATCGCATAGTAAAGAAACGGGACACATAGGAATATGAGGACCCTGAGTCAACCAAACATAATGCTTCAAAAGAGCAAACTGTCATGATACCTGATATAATTGCATTAGATGTCGCCGCATCCTGGCATGTCAAGGCAAACAAGTGGGGTTGTCCCCCATAACTTTGGCCTCTGCCTCCAGATCCTCTACTTTCTTGACTGCGGCCTCCCAGGCCTCTGCCTCCAGCTTCCCTGTCTACTGAGGCCACAGAGCTCTCATGGGTAGCTGACAAGTATGGTGGTGCTGGAGCGATGGGGTTCGCAGACCCCTACCTAGAAACTCTTCCTAAAAGCGAGCAATCCCTCCTGAGATGGCCCTACTGGCCGTAGCTATAGCATCCTAAGGACCCCATCATGCACTGACCTAAGTGCCTCTTTCCATAAGTCTGATACCCCTGATTGGAGTGCCCGGCGCTGTGCCAACTAGGCTGACTGCCTCCCCTACTCTGACTGAGAGAGGCAATAAGCGGAGTCGGCATTGACTCCAAAAAGGCTACCTTGCTCTCTGCTGGCCTAGTCCCTGCTAGACCCAGCTCCACCAAAAAAGAGTCATGGGTCTTGGCCCCCTTGGCCTCGGCAGTGGCTCTCCTCTCCACCGAGCTACCCTCTAAGCCAACCGTCATATCTATTACCTGGGTGTAATCCATAGTCCTTACATGAGGCTATAAGCTTAGGAACAAGTTCTCAGACAGTCCTTATACAAACTGTCTCACCCTGTCAGTCTCTGACATAAGCAATCTTGATGCTGCCTAGCTCAGGTAGGTAAAGCTCTCATCATATTCCGCTGCTGACATGCCTGGAGCCATCCAAAGCCTCAGAAACTTATCTAGCATCTGAGGTCATCGGCTCTCAGAAAGGAACCTTCGTAAGAAAGCTGCCCGAAACTCCTCCCAAGTAGGTGGCTCTGAGTCGCCACGTTCTTGGAAGAACACCTCGTACCATGAACCAGCCTGGCCTCTTAACTGAAAGCCAGCCAACTTCGCTCCCCTCTCTGGTGAACAGTGGATGACTCGGGTGATTTTCTCTACCTCTCAGAGGAACTCATGCGGATCCTCCGTCATCAAATGCCCGCGAAAGGTGAGCGGATCTATCCCTCCTGAACTGCTCTAGCGTTGAATCATTCGGATATCTAACTAGTGGCTGAACTACAGGTTGGGCTGGCTGAGTCACAGGTGGGGTTGGCTGGGTCTCACATTTGGCCTGTCTGGCCATTATATCTAAGAGCGTGGCCAAGGCCTACTCTAAGGCTCTAAAGTGGGTCTCTGAGCTAGAAGAACCGCTACTCCAGCAGCGACATGAGGAATGATGGCATAGAGGAGGCAGGCTGAATCCTGAAAACATAGATAGGCTGGAATAGAAACTGACCATAAGAGAATGGACAAGACTCTTCATCTAAACCTAAACAAGACCGATCATCCTAACAGGCCTCAGGTAATGCTTCATTAATGCAAATGAGTGTGCATTCATTTACAAAAATGTTGTGCTACTTGTGAACACTTGCTCTAGTGACATGCAGGGAAACCTATAGCTCTGATACCACTTTGTCACGAACCGGTTTGAATCGTGATAGGCACGTGAGGAATCTCATCCCCACATAAGCCTCATGATCTCCGTACCGTACAATATACATATTTTATTCATAAAATATGGTTTACTCATAAATCAAATTAACTACTAATACTTTGCTAATTGTGAATAAAACCTCCTTCTCATAAATAAGTTATGGAAATGTAGCTGTGGTATACATTTCAAATGAGTTACTCAAATACAAAATAACTATGAATGATATACAAAGAATCATCAAAATGCAAAATGAACTATATGCGGTCCGGGACCCTACCCATCACGTCACTGGAACACTCTAACATAAGCAAAATACTATGGCTTTACGCCATTGTGAAGCTCATTCAAACTGAATATATCTACTACTGGGGAGGAGAAAGCGAAGGATCCTAAGCTACACCTGTATCTGGAAGGAAAAGGAAGAAGAAAGGGATGAGTTTTGCAACCAAAACTCAGTGAGTGGATCCTCACTCATAACCGTACATGGGACAAGAAAATAATGCACTTAAACAATGGTAGATGCAGCATTTAAAAATATTTGTATTTACTTTACATAATAAATATAACCTTTATATTTTTTTGAGTTACATAAGGGAATAGAGTATTCATCAACTGTAAAGAGGTTGTTTAGTCCCTGGCAGACAAAGCCCCTAGCTAATGTGATCTCAACGGTCCCTGGCAAACCGTGTACTTAGCAAACTGATCTAATTCAAGGATGACTTGCCCCTAGCAGGTTTCGATATACCAAGGTTAGCAGAATAATTACGTTAATTCACAGTTCTATTCCTTTCAGTAAGTCTCTTTAATATAATACTAACTGGAATCATAAAGGGAGTTATAATATTTCTTGTTCAACGTTTCTCAACTCTATCAAATATTAATTCTTAAATCTCATTTCGTAAATCATAGCAAATCCTAATTATCCATAATCAAATCAATTCCTCTCAGTAACTCTCTCTGATCTAAAACCAACTGGAATCATAAATGGAGTTCTTATATTTCTAGTTCAACGTTTTTCAACTCTATCAAATATAAATTCTTAAATCTCATTTTGTAAATCATAGTAAAACCCAATTATCCATATTCAAATCAATTCATTAGTTAAATCATACAAAACTTTTTTATGGAATAATTATGGTCCCATGCATTTCTAAAATCATAATTTCATCCATAAGTTCAAACAGAGTATTTCTAGTAAAACATATTTTTACATAAAGCAATATCATGTAACAATCCATTTTTAAATTCTCAAAATACTCCACAATGTTAGCAAATAATCATATAATGACCAAATTTGACCATAAGATCAAACTCACTCACCTGGAAGGGTAAACTGTGAAGTATCAATACCGTGGAAACTTCGGGAAGGATGAAGGACACTAATATCTGTCATTGAAACTATAAAACTCATCAACCTATGGGAAGCCCTAGATTACTCTAAACATATACCAACAAATTTGGAGGAGCACCTCCACTTGATAAAAATGAGAGGAACAACAATACTCATACCAAGAATGTGAAAGAATTGAGAGAATGGAGACAAAATCTAGCAACATTTATATACCTTAATGATTTGGAGGAGCTAGATTGGAGAAGAAAAAAGAAAAAGAGAGCTTAGGGTGTGTATGTGTGTGTCTGTTCGGCTTCTGCTTCTTTTGTTTTTGCTAGGGAGCCCGATTGGGTTTTAAAAAGGAGCAAAAATGAAATGGCATTGTTTTGCTGATATTGTGCTGACACGGGTTACTCGCTGCAACGAGCCAAGGAAAACTAACACACTCACTGCAGTGAATATTCCTTGCTACAGTGAAAAGGTAGGCTCGCCTGTTTACTCGTTGCACCGAACTTGTTCTGCATAATTCTGCAAAACTTGGGCTGCAACTTGGTTTCATTTTTCAGGGCCGATCTAGCTGCTCAAGTGGGCCTCGGGGGATCCTAAGGTAGTACAGAACTTACCCATAGGCACGTGTATATCGGGTATTACAACATTACACATCATTATTTAGTTGATAAGATGTTAAATAAAAGTGAAATAAGAGGCTAACTTGACTCATTTTATAATATCGATGACTAATTTGATTCATTTTAAAAGTCAAGACTAAAATAAATATTAATTCTTATTTATTTATAACATATGAAATTATTATATAATAGAAACATTTGATTTTATGACTTAAGAGAAATAATTATTTTATTAAAAACAATATTTCAAGGTTTTTTTAATAAATGATGTTTTAAACTTAAAATATACTAATCTAAATATACACACTATGCATTATTAGTTATTGAGAAAATTACACTTTATCCTCCTAAAATTTAGATCATGTGCACTTCAGACTTTAAATTTTAGAAATATATAGTTTGGCTTCCTGAATTCTCTTAAATGTGCAAATCAATAAAAAAATGAAGTATATTATTGATACATGAAATAAAACCATTTAAATGAACCACTAAAAGAAAGATAATAAAAAAAGACAAATTATATTGATCTCTCACAAGACTTGCTAAAATTAACCTAATTTCTATTTATTTGTAAATTTACTCTACTGATCTTTGAATTTAATTTGAAAATCATTATATTAATCCCTCTCAAGTTTATAAAATATTTGCAATATTTGTTTTTCATTACACATTGAATAATATATCTAAAGAAAATTAGTTTCACCCAATAAATAGAAAGGAGCTAAAATAAATTTAATTCAATTAAATCTCAAAAAAAAGTTAATATAATAATAATAATAATAATAATAATAATAATAACAATAAAGAATTCCCATATCATGTACTTGTCTAACAAGTGGGATAAAAATACATTGCCCTTTTCGTATCCCCCCAGTTGCTAGACTCTATAAATAAGGGCCCATTATCTGCCATGTCTCTCACCAGCAACACTTTACTCACAAAAATCAAAGCTCGGACGTGAAAAATGTGTTCCCTTCGGCTCACGGTGGCAGCTCTGTGCTGCTTAGTGTTTGTGTTTGGAGGGCTACCCTTCTCCACAGATGCACAGCTTGATCCATCTTTTTACAGGAACACTTGTCCCAAGGTGCATTCAATTGTACGTGAAGTCGTAACAAATGTTTCAAAAAACGATCCCCGCATGCTTGCCAGCCTCGTCAGGCTTCACTTTCATGACTGTTTTGTTCAAGTATGTACACTTGCGCTTTTTTTTTTTCCAATTTTTTTTTTCTCTCTCTCTCTCTCTCTCTTTTTATGCATTTTTTTTCTCGAGAACTACTCTCCTATGGTGCTTTCTGCATATACTATTGCAAAATTTGTAAATCACACATATGCATAAAACTCGTCAGATTATTGCAAATTGTCTTTTACGATAGACCGAGCAGCTATATGGTATTTCTGTTTAAATTATTTGATTATTCTCTCTATATAACTTTTTTTTTTTTCAAATTATCCAGTATCCGCTGCACGTCTTTTAACAACTTCCTTTCACCTTCAAAACCATAGTACTATGGTAAAAAATGTCGGATAAGCTCAAATTTAATATGTATTTTTATATATATTTATAATAAAATTAGTGGATCCCATAATATAAAATGAGTACAACTTAAATAAAACTAATAAAATCAATTTTATTACAAATATATATAAATATGAACTATTAAACTTATAAATAGCTAAGAATTTCTCCTTTTAGAGAACCACTTTCGGACTTGACCATCGGAGTTGAAGGGATGGTTTAGTTCATTCCATGACACAACAAGAAATTGGTTCTGCTCACCAGCACTGCTGGATTCCACAAAATCTCATTATGAGTTACTTTTGTTTCTTGGGCTAGTACGTATTATTTTAAAGCAATAATATTATTTTAATATTTAATTTTTTTAAATATGGATTTAATTACTATATAGTGTATAATTTTTTTACATAATCATCTAATCATGTGTTATTATATAAGTCTTGATAGTTGATTTTTATACCCATTATTTAAAAAATCATCCAAATAAAATATTTTAATTAGATAACAGAATAAAATTATGTTATATCATGAGTATATCAAAATTAAACTCATAATATAACTTTTCTTTTTCTCGTCTCCTAGGCATTCATTTTCCCGATATTTAAAAGTGCATAAGTTCGTAATGGGGCACTTCGTTAGTCCATTAACATATGCCACTACCCCACGCCTTATCTTTATATATAGTATGCGTCAAAGCAGGAGTTAAAGCAGCTGGGAATGTGGAAATTTTCTATTGAGAACTAATAAGATGTCAAAGAAGACCAGCACAGTGTTAGTTACTCTTAGGTCATCTATGTAATTGTTGAATAACAAGTTTATTGTACGTTATTCATGTATGTGGCAGGGCTGTGACGCATCAATTTTGTTGAACAACACTGCAACCATAGTGAGCGAGCAACAAGCTTTACCAAATAACAACTCAATAAGAGGTCTGGATGTTGTGAATCAGATCAAGACAGCGGTGGAAAATGCCTGTCCTGGAATTGTTTCTTGTGCTGATATCGTTGCCCTTGCAGCTGAAATATCCTCTGTTTTGGTAGGTTCCGTGTCCTACATAATATGGCAAGCTGTGGCTCATTAAGGAAGACAAAATTCTACTTCAATATAGAACTAACTAAAACAGGTGGAAAAAGGATTTATCGCACAGATGAAGTATGTTAAACTATCTTCAAATAGAAAAAATATTTACTTTTATTATTATTATTGAGAAATTATTATTATTTCAGAGTCGAGTTTAAGATACAAATCATAAAATATGTATTTCAAATGGAAACAGCACCACTATACAGATCACTCCCAAATTAACCAAGCCGAAGACATTCTTTGAAAATTAATTGGTATGTATTTCACAGGATTGGCTAAAAGCCCACATTTATTATATGTTTAAGAAAGACAATTATTTTATTTACAGGCACATGGTCCTGATTGGAAAGTTCCATTGGGAAGAAGGGATAGTTTAACAGCAAACCGTGACCTTGCTAACCAAAACCTTCCAGGTCCTTTCGACTCTCTGGATAGACTTAAATCAGCCTTTGCTGCTCAAGGCCTCAACACCACTGATCTTGTTGCACTCTCAGGTATGGAAATTTTGACATTCCACGCATAATTAATTAACCCCTTTGATAAAATAGCATCACATGAATGATGAGCATACCCATATGAGATTAATTTCTATACAATAACAGTATAGACATGTTTTATACTGTCTTGTAATTGTGTTTTCTATTTTGTAAGATTTTTATAACTTTCGAAAGATTGAGTTAAATTGTGAAAATACATGATTAAATATCCGTGCAAAATTTTTTCGCACCAACTATATTGACTATACATAAAAAGTAAACTCATATCATATATATGATTTATATGCTTCATTTTTCCAGGTGCTCATACATTTGGAAGGGCTCACTGCAGTTTATTCGTTAGCCGATTATACAACTTTAGCAACACTGGCAACCCTGACCCGTCTCTCAACACAACCTACTTGCAAGAATTGCGCACAATATGCCCAAATAATGGACCTGGGACTACCCTCGCCAATTTTGACCCAACCACACCAGACACATTTGACAAGAACTACTACTCCAATCTTCAGATTCGCAAGGGATTGCTCCAGAGTGACCAAGAACTGTTCTCAACATCGGGTGCAGATACCATCAGCATCGTGAACAAGTTCAGCAGTGACCAAGATGCTTTCTTTGAGGCCTTTAAGGCTGCAATGATAAAAATGGGTAACATTAGTGTGCTAACGGGGACACAAGGTGAAATCCGAAGACAATGTAACTTTGTTAACAAACAATCTGCTGAACTTGGTCTGTTCAATGTTGCCTCCAGAGAATCATCAGAAGAGGGTATGGTTAGCTCATTCTAAATAAATTAGCAAGAGTACTAGCTAGAAATAATGTTGAGTTTGAAGGTTCACTATAATAAGAAAGCTATAGGCACATTTATGCTATGTGCCCACGGATAGCTAACCTATTGCTGTTTTTTTTTTTTGTGTGAGAGAGAGAGAGAGGGAGAGAGTGTAAGATCGATCTTTTTTCTTGCATTCTGAATCATGTCGTGTTCATAATCAATTTCGGTCTTTTGTATCTGACAATGACCTGCTCTGTTTGTGTCCCTTTTGTTTCAAAAGCGAGGATAAACTTTAGCATAAACATATGAAGTGAGGGAAAAAGAAAAAAAGAGGTTAAATATAAGTGACGGTTACATAGCATAATATACAATCGTAGTTAATAATTTTGCCTCGCTAATTAATCATAAACAATGAATTAGACGAGGACCATACAAAGCGATGACCATATTATATATATATATATATATATATATATATATATATATATATGTGCGTGCCTAATCATTTATATATTGTTTGCAGTTTGCACCAAACTTCTAATAAAATGTTGGATAAGCAGTGACTGATCTACAAAATTCATTTAATGTGTTAAATATAATATATTACAAGCATAACCTTAAGTTCTATATTAATTTTTATATTAATACGGTGTCAAATTCAAAAAATAATGGCAGTGAAATATGTATATATTTATGTACTACTAATAAATTTTTCAAATTTGGGTGGGTATGTGGCCCCTCCATTTAACACTTGCCTTTAGGTACACTAAAAGTAAAAGACAACACTTACTCTAATTCATTTATTAATTGACATATTAGTTTTATGGGTTATTATTATTTCTCATCTCGCTATATTTTTAATGTAATAGCTAATTTATCAATCACTAAATAGAATTGATTAAATATTTTTTCTAACTCTAAGAGCACCTAAGAATTTCTCTTACTCCATTCTTGTTGGTAAAATTAAAAACTGTATTTCAGTTCTAAAGAAATCAAAGTTTTATAAATTAAACATGGAGCTCCTTTATAAAATTTTACAACTTATTTTTACTCCATATCAAATACACACTTAATTTAATAACATGACAATCTGCATTATTATTTTTTTTATTTTTCTTCGTAGGAATTACTATTGCAATTTTAAATTGAGATTATAATTAGGTAAAACCATAATTATTTTAATATACAAATCCATCCTCTAATATTACAAACGAAGTTCATATCTAGAATCACGATGCATTTTTAGTTTGACCAATCGCTTTTAAGTTGATAATTATGTAATAAATATTTTATAAATGTAACTTCAATCCTACATATGTCTCATAATGGTATATGGAAAAGACTATTGGCATGTTTTTCCTATGATATACGATATCTTTCATGATCTATTAATTCTACCCAAACGTTGATGGATATATTATGTAGGCGTAAGGATCACAAACGCATCCTTTTAAATTCTATATTATCCACTAATTATTAATTGATTAATGTATCCATAATTATTGCACTGTCCATGGAGTTAAATCACTTAACGCGAATTTGTGAATAACCAATTAGCAAAATACGGGTTTAGATCTAGATGGATTGAAAAACCCTCCAATCTACAAGGAATGAGTTGGATAACGAGTTTGAAAATTTAATTCAAAGAGTAAAATAAATAACTATGTCAATTCATATTTAAATGTGATGATGACACTAAATTCAATTGGTTCATGTAACAAGTTATGCTTAGAACTCATGTATAATTTCTTGAAAATTTTTATGAACTATGCATTTTTTTTAAACTATATATATATATAAGAGACTTGATATTTGTAAGCCACCTACTAAGAATGGACTAGTGGTGAGAAGCTTAGATAATTTACACAAAATCATAGATTTAAACTTTCTTACTGTCAATATACCAAAAGAAAAAAAAAAAAGACTTGATATTTTGCTGCAACTTATGTTATATATGTAAATACCTAATGTGTTCAATTATGAATTTTGATATCTTTTAATGGGTACTTTTTTTCATGTATATCGGACCCATGTATATTTCTTTTTTTATCTAAAAAATATTATTTGTACACATAAAATAGATATAATCAAGAGAAAAAATACAAAGATAATAAGTATTAAAAAGAGAAAAGATAATAAACCAATCATCTTTATGTCTATCTCTCTTGCTATGTCCAAACTCTTATACAGAGAAATTGTTAATTGCTCTTAATATATATATATATATATATATAAATAAATTAAATCATTAATTAAAAGGGAGAGTTTTAATAGTAAGATTACTACTTTATCCTCTTAAATTGCATTAGGTGGTAATCTTGTGCATCAGTAAGACCGACCTTTTTTATTTTTAATCATTGATTACTCGAAATATTACCTTTGTTTATCCTGTACATCAATTGTATACGTGCAAATAATGTCTTTTTTCTGGTTCATCCCTATAGTCATTAGTCAATCTATATAAATAAAGGCTCATTATCTGCCATGTTTGTAACCAGCAACACACACACACACACACACACACAATTCGGATTTGTGACAGAAAAAATGAGTTCCCTTCGGCTGACGGTGGCAGCTCTGTTCTGCTTAATGTTTGTGTTTGTAGGGCTACCCTTCTCATCAGATGCACTGCTTGATCCATCTTTTTACAGGAACACATGTCCCAAAGTGCATTCAATTGTACGTGAAGTCGTAAGGAATGTTTCAAAAAACGATCCCCGCATGCTTGCCAGCCTCGTCAGGCTTCATTTTCATGACTGTTTTGTTCAAGTATGTACACAAATGGGTTACTCGATCATCACCACTTACAAACAAAACTACATATATATATATATATACACGGGAAAAATAGCGAGCACCAAATTAAAAAACTACTACTATATGTTCATCAAGGTCATACACATATGTAGTTGTTCAATATAATAACAACTTTGTTAAGTTATAGTTTATGTTAATTCCCCGTACGTGTCTGTGGCAGGGCTGTGACGCATCAATTCTGTTGAACAACACTGGTACCATAGTGAGCGAGCAAGATGCAGGTCCAAATAAAAACTCAATAAGGGGTTTGGATGTTGTAAATCAAATCAAGACAGCGGTGGAAAATGCTTGCCCTGGCATTGTTTCTTGTGCTGATATCCTTGCCCTTGCAGCTGAAATATCCTCTGTTCTGGTATGCTATTATGCACTATCCTACATGACGTACGTAATACGTATCTAATTATATCTTGTTTATGCTATATATATGGTTCAAAAAGGAAGACATGATTCATAAATTCTACTTCAGTGGAGCTACATTACAGTTATAAAATGAATTTATCTAGCAGAAATGGTACGTGTATTGGATTTCCATTTTTAACTCCCAAGCTATGATTTGGCCATAAACCACAAGAAAATAGTTTTTGGCCACACTATAGTTTGGAGTTATAAATGAAAATTCACACACATAAATATTTGTTAAACTAAGTCCCTTCAAAAAGAGTTAATACTTTTTTTCCCTTATAAAATGAGAAGTACTTTTTTTTAAAAAAAATTATTTCGAGAGTTGAGATTGAAATCTTCTATATCCAAACCATGTTCCCTTTGTTATCCCACCATGCATGAATTGTCATGTGTGAAATAATATTATATATTTGACAGCTAGTTTAATTTTTAAATCTCTTTCAATTTTTTTCTCTTATATGACAATACATGATTGGTAGGATTAAAGCAGAGGATTTCAAGGGTAAAGAGAGTAGTTGCCCACTTAAGATTTTTCTTTTATACATATTTATGGTATGATGCCTCTCTCAATATATATATATGAATATTGTAATTACTAGATAGTTAATATATTATTATAAGTTTAATTTCTATGCATAAATTTTCAAGTAGTAAGTATAAAATTTAATCGCTTTTGATGATGTGGCAATATATGAATGAATATTAGTGTAAAAAAAATTATATTATTAGTGTATAGAAATTTAACTCTATTAGTATATAATAAAAAATCCACTAATATATAATAAATCTAAGATTTTTCTAATATATTACTGGTTTGTGTATGATAAAATAAATGATTTAATATATTTTTTGTAAAAACTTTTATTTTCTAATAGTTTCAAGATATGATGTTGGAGTGAAATTTTTTAAAATATATGGTTAGGTAAAAAATAATTGAAGATTTTTTCCAAGGAAATATTAGTGATAGAACTGTACAAAGGGGAAGGACATTCTTCCAATGTAATTTTAAATTATTCACTTATTGAACAGTTGGTAAGTGATACCCTAAATTTGAGCATAAGGGATAATATTCTAAGACGCCAATAATTATAAGTGGTGAATTTGATAAAAGATTTTAAAAATTGCCCAAGAATTGATGAATCTAGAAAATCTAGATGGTGAGAAAAAATAATACATAAACATAATAAAATATTGAGGCAAAATATATGCATATCTATATCCTCCAAAACAAATTATCAAATTATAGTGGGGGCATAAGCCCCCAATATTATGCACATAGATCCATCCCTGTTGCACTCAAGAAAAAGCCTTTGAATATGGGAATATCCAATAAGTCAAAAGGATGCTATCATAAGGACTTATTTAAAAAGGGCTGAACTCAACTAATATTTTCCTTTAAATCCAATTTCAAGTTAAAAATGTGATGCATGAAATTGTCCAATTGCCCTCCCTAATATTTAGATCATCTTTCGCTACTAGATAAGAGAGGGAACATGGTCTGGGATACAAGATTTCCATCCCAGAGTTGTTTCTAGATAAACATTAAATATATAAAATATGTGTTTTCTCTTGATGCAATCAAAAGATATATTTAACATTTAGAATATTAGGAAAGTAGGCAATTCAACAGTTATTCATTGAATCTTAAATTTTAATTAAATTAAGTTTCACAGATCCAAAAGATAAAATAAAAGATACTATTAAAAGAATGAGAAAATAGAAAAGATCCTAGGATGGAAGAATTTCAACTTGTTTCTTGGATGTTTTGAATAGAAAACAGAGATGGATCAGTTGTGATAGGAAAATGAGACTATGCGTGCTAAGGTTTTTAATTTTTTTTTATAAATATTTTGGGTTAATGTTGATAAATAAGTGATGAGAATATTTTGTTAGAATATCCTTGTAATTGATGGGGTGTAGCGCAATTTTCAACTAATAATGAAATTAAGGAAACATTTGGCAAGCATGATATTTTTAAATTACGAGAATGTGATTATGAGAATGTAAGATTTACATATTTGATACATGCATGATTTAAAACGATATTCTTTGGTAAATTGTAGTCTTAAGGAATAAAAATTGACCTATATGTTCGCATCTCTAACAAAAATATTAGATTTCAATGGGTAATGAGTGTTTATATATGTAAAAGTAAACGACCAAATTGTCCTAAACTCTAAACCACCGTCACATCGAACTAATGCTAATGCATTGAATTGTAGCCGTCGATGATGAACAACCATTGCTGAAGTTGGACCATTGCTGCCATCGGCGGACAACCACTGTCGCCACTAGAACATCATCGTAGTTGTCTGTCATTTTGTTAGGGGCACTACTTTTTCCAAAAGTATTTAATATTTCGAGGAATGTTAACGCCAATCAAGCACATAAATGATTTATTACTAGGTATAATTTGCAAGATTCTCAAAATTTTAGTCCACATACCAAATACGCCTAAACATCATGTCTAAGAGTACAATTTTGAGAAATTAAATGACATTTTTGGAATATTATTTCAAGGAATGAAAAACCAATATGCCCACCAAACACTCTCTAAGTGCTATTTTGAAAAACCTCAAGTAGGGTTTGTGCTACGAGTCATATTATTTGAATATATATTGTATGACATACTGTGTTGATTTACATCTTATCTACTATTGGATTTTGTGTATATCTTATTCAAGTAAGATTCACATCCTATCTAATAATGGATAAAATGTGAGTCTACACACTATTTTATCTAATAAACGTACAAAATATTTTTTTTGTGCAACTTACCCTATTATTTTTATGTGCAAATAGGGTTTAATATGTGTTACCCTCAAGATGGCTCAAGAGCAAGAGAGGAGCCAGATCTAGTTTCATGCATAGCCATGTTCATCAGAATTGCTGTTACTTTATCTGTCTTAAGAGTGTATGTTTACAGGGACATGGTCCAGACTGGAAAGTTCCATTGGGAAGAAGGGATAGTTTAACAGCAAACCAAACTCTTGCCAACCAAAACCTTCCAGCTCCTTCCAGCACCTTGGATCAACTTAAATCGGCCTTTGCAGCCCAAGGCCTCAACACCACTGACCTAGTTGCACTCTCAGGTACGAAAACAGTCGCATTGTCGTCATATGGTCCAACCATGCGAGAAAATGGTGGAGATAATAATAATAATAATAATCATAATCATAATAAAGTTACTGTTATTATTATTGTTTGCAAGATATCAAGAGAGTCCTCAATTCTTTTAATTGTAACTGCTTCTATGAGATCCACATAGCACACATTAGTCGGTCCAGGCATACTTTCTAGCCGTGTAGCAATTTTGTAACAATAATAGTAATAATAATAATAATAAATAGAAAATAAAGTTGAGATAAGATATATTGCAAAAAAAAAAAAATGTGACAACCATTTCATTTTAAACTCAACCCGCACCTTAACCTGTCTTGACTTTCCAAGAATTTCTCTAATAAAATGATGGCTAGCACATGATAGAGGAGTATGTATTTATTTATTTATTTACTTGGCCGGCAAGTATGTGATTATATATGCTTCATTGTTTTCAGGTGCTCATACATTTGGCAGGGCTCACTGCAGTTCATTCGTCGGCCGATTATACAATTTCAGCAACACCGGCAATCCTGACCCCACTCTCAACACAACCTACCTGCAAGAATTGTGCACAATATGCCCAAATAATGGACCTGGGACTACCCTCGCCAATTTTGACCCAACCACACCAGACACATTCGACAAGAACTACTACTCCAATCTTCAGCTTCGCAAGGGATTGCTCCAGAGTGACCAAGAGCTGTTCTCAACATCGGGCGCAGATACCATCAGCATCGTGAACAAGTTCAGCAGTGACCAAGATGCTTTCTTTGAGGCCTTTAAGGCTGCAATGATAAAAATGGGTAACATTGGTGTGCTAACGGGGACAAAAGGTGAAATCCGAAGACATTGTAATTTTGTTAACAATCAATCTACTGAATTATAGGCCTCTTCAATGTGGCCTCCAAAGAATAACAAAATGCATATATATATATATATATCAATGGAAAAAAAAAAGTGTCATTTGAAAAATATTGTATGTGTTAATCAACAGTTCCATACAAATAACATAATCTCTGGGCACATTTATGCTATGTGCCCGAAGCTAGCTGTTGCTGTGTTTGTGTAAGATTGATCTTCTTTCCTGTATACTGAATCATGTAATGTTCATCATTAATTTCTGTCTTCTGTCTTGCACTGTTTCTGTGTCCATCTCTGGTTTCATATATAAGGAGGATAGACTTAACCACACACACTTGAAACAAAAGTTAAATAGCAACTTTTTAGTTAATTGAGCTTACAATAATCGTAGTTAATAATTGGTTACCTCGCTAATTAGGACTTGGGGGTGTATACACCTTGATTTCTAAAGCTGATCGACGATAGATATACAGCTACCTAACTCTGTATACTACTTTTGTTTTATACTTTTTTTATGACAAACTGGAAAGCATTTTCAGCTTAGACACGGCACTTTGGTTTGATTTTAGTTCATGAATGGAGTAAGAAATGAGCAACCTGGCACTAAAAGTCTATCCCAATTGAAAATTTGAGAGAGTACGTAATAAATTATCATATCTGTATGTGGGGTATATTTCACATGCGGTTCTAGATATTCTTCATACCAAAAAAAGTTTAGCTGTCCATGTTAGATGTATATGGATCGAGCAAGGAATTTATACCACGTATTGTGTTGTCCTTTCTTGATGCAAAATTTCAGTATTACGGACTAACTCGCTATGCAAACAAACAAGACCGACAAATACAGGTTTGAAGATCTTCGAATTTTATGGTTAAATTTTGCACTGTTCACGTCCCTTTCACTTACATATGTGGAGCAACGTTACACGCTCAACTAATACTCGCTCGCATTATAAATAATATTCGAATTTTAATTAGACACATAAATTAAAAAATGATTAAAAATATTTAAATTTTAGATGAATTTAATTGATTGTAGAAAATTATTCTTATTAAATTTTTTCCCATACTCTCTTCTCTCATTTATTCTCTCTCCGCCATTTAACATGGGTACTAGCGCAAGAAAAAAAAAATTAACATTGCCTAAATTTTTTAAGTAGACTCTTGTTTTGGTCCAAGTAAAATTTAAATACTAAACACTTACTTAGGATCAGAGAAAGTATATTATTATCTCCATCTAAAAATAATTGTCTAAAAATCAATATATATAGCTATAATTGATTAAAATTTTTAAAAAAATATTCATTAAACAAAATAGAGTAATATAAATAATTGACTATGTTGTACTTATTAATTTAAAACCCACAGTCAACGTCAACTCTGGTAAATAAGCTTACAGTATCCAAAATGATTAATCACCTCGTCCAATAGTGAATACTGTAGAAAACCACACACAGATATATATATTGTACTTACTTGAATAAGATCTATAAATATATCATGTCATTTTAGCAAATCTTTTTTAACGAAATTCTTTGATCATCTAACTTTGTCCACAAGTTTTTTCAACTAAATAAGTAAATAATAATTACATATTAATAAAAAAAATTAAGAGAATGACGTCACATCTAGTAGACATAAGAACAAAATTTATATCAAGTTATTTATTTCCATTTAAATAATTTTTTAATCAAATAATGACAAGTAAATAACTTCCTTTAAATAAATAGCTTAAAAATTAAAAGCGTGTACTCATCTTTGAAAAAATTATATACCATTCTTTAATTTGGGAAACAGATGAAACAGACAGATATAAGAAACCATACATAAATTATTTTTTTCCTGAAAATAATTGGAAGTATGAATTTTCTTGAGGCACAAGCAAGCCTCCTCATTTATTTCTACCCTGCTTGCACTATATATGTCACCTCAAGCCCTCTTGCTTCTACCCCGCGTCAAGTTAAATGCTTCTCTTATTTGCTAGGTTGCTCATAAACAACAGACATAAAACTGACATAAGAAGGCAGACATACTAATCAAATGAACAAGATCCCGAGTTCCCGGCCATCTTAGATTTAACATTTAGTGGTTGACATATATTACAGCAAGACTTGGCTTGTTTATGGGAATTTTCAGAATTATTAACATTTAATCAATTATTACTCTATAAGATTTGATCTCTAAGGAGTAACGCAAGGCTTGAAGTATTTTCAATTATTTGTATTTTCAATTATTTATAAGGCTTAGAAGCAATTTTAACAGTCCATAATCTTTTTGACATAAAGTCATTTTAAATATTAATAATACCGCAGTACGCTCTTCTTAAGGTTTATGACGTCTCATAATTTATGATGAATGGATCTTTCATTTTCCTATATTGATATTTTTATATATCAAGAATTAACCTTGATTTATCCTGGGTTTAAAGAAGAAAAGAGAAGGCCTGCTTTTTTTTTTGTGTGGGTCAGACAAGGAAAAAAAAAAGGCATATGTTTATTTTTTTTTTTTGATACTAAAAGCATATGTTGATGTGACACAAGAAGAGAAAGTTAAATAGGCGACTATGCTTTCTTGCGAAGCATATTGTGATGTGAGACTTTATAGCCTATTAAGGGTAAAATTCACCCTGTTTATTGCTAGTTTAAACATTTAAGATGGCAACCAAAGTAGCAACATCCGAACAAATAATGGGAATAGAACGAACAAAGGGAAGCTCAGAAGCACACACATGCTAAGTTGATGGTGTATTCATGTGTTGGATATTGATATCTATATAACACCCACATGATATGGGTCTGACAAGCATCTGTACATATTTAATAAAAAATAATAATTTTTTTGAGTTCTGACACTTGTTAGATACTATCAGACACGGCTATAATTCACTGTAAATATGGTTGGACACACTGCTGACACACACCTGAGTTAGTTTCTTTTTTTTTTTTTAATATCAACATGAGCTCAAAATCAACTCTAATTATTTAGTTAGATCTATCCTGTTAGGCTATTTCATTTTAAAAATTCTTCAGTTGATTATTAAAAATAAAAATTAATTAGATAAAAAATTATATAAACATAACAAAAAAATTCAGAAAAAAGAATTATACAACAAAATAAATATATATATATGCCGTATCTGTGTCCTATAAATTTTTAAATTTAATATATCTCTATATCCATATCTATATTGTGTTTTGTATCCGTATTAATATCTGTAATTCGTATACCGCATAAAGAACAAGTACGTGGAAAATTCAAAAGGAAGTCTATAAACAATGTCACTGTTAAACAACTTGTTGGAATAATAAAATCAGGGTACGCACGGGCATAGCATTAAGTTTTAACTTTTAAGCAGACCTTATCTTTGGTCCATTAGAGTAATGATCCTTACCCGATCGACTATGATGTGCTCCTTGCATGAACAAGAAAAAGGAATATGATGCACTCTCTCCCACCACATATATTATTATATTAAATAATGTTAACAACGTCAACTGCAAGAAAATTTATCCCGATGTAGCAAATCTTGGTCCCACTACTTGTTTTGAATTCTTTTAAAAATATTTTATATAATATTTGTTATTCCTTAAATACTGGTTAATAAAACTAGTATTTATTTATTGACTTCGTAATTAGGTAGTGATTAGTGTCCTGGGACAGAAATACAGGGATAGAGAAAAAAATATAGAGATAGTAGAGATAGAGATATAAAAATTATTATCCCCACTTTCCCCATAAAGGAGTTAAATTTCTATCTCTCAGATTCGCTCCACTATCCCCATTTTTCGCTTTTTAAATACTGAAAATTTCTATCTCTTGGACAAAAAATTTTTCTATCCTCATACTCTATCTTTGCCACCAAACATGATGCATGGATAATCTATCCATGTATTTATGTCCTGAAATACAAACCAAACACCGCCTTATTTACCGATAATTTATGCGTACATAAACCGTTGACTGACAATCACAAATTAATCAAGATTTTACACGCGAAAGATCATGAACTATTAAAATTTATTTCGTTATGACTCTTTAATGCTTATCTTCAATTTTCAAATTTGGGTCAGTGTTTTAAATTTGGGTCACTGCTAGGGTTGAAATAAGTTAGCATGCAATTTAATTATAATGATTGGTACTTCTACATTTACTTGGTAATTTAGGAGCGAATTTCTTAGTTCATTCAAAAGCACAATTACCCAGTAAAGAGAAGCTACTAAAGAAGCTGGTGATTTATTCACACATTTTCACTTTTTTTTTTATTTTTTCTACATCTAAATATATAAAAAAATTCTCCATTTTTTATTTTCTTTATTTTTATTCTTTTCCTTTCGTTTTTTCATTTTTATAAATCCAAACAAAGCACTCTGTGTATCTCTAATCTGTTGGTTTTTACACGGTTTTTCTCAAAAGCGACAATGTTGAAAACTTGAACCTTGCTCCTTGTTCCAAAAAATAAAAAAAAATCGAAAAACTTGGAGCACCAAAAGCGGGGCCTGAAATTATATATCAAGTATTTTTGACATGGAAATATTTTATTTTCTTGATAATTGATGAAAAACACGAACTTAATAAGATGAAGTAATTACAATGCGATACACAAAAATAAAAAGCTGTACATCACAATCAATAACAATAATAATAAAAGCATAATAGAGGTAATACCTGAAAATACAAAATAGCCAAGAAGAAATAGATATTAAGAAGCTACACCCTTCATAAGATCATATAGTCAAAATCATCACATAATATGTAACAAACAAAAATAATCTCATATAAAAAAAAAGATTAACAAGATTAATAAATAAATATTTATCCAATTCTAAGAACCACCCAAAACATAATCATTTACTCCTTCAAATAAGTAGCACTATATACTAGTGTTCACGAGGATTGTACTACAATAAACATATATTAATTAGCGACAACTTTTAGTTTTATGAATAATAAAAAAGGCTAAAATATTAGTCAATGCGGAGTAAACACAATAGTAATACTAAGGTAAAAGAGAACCATTTTTCTCAAAAATTTACACTCTCATCAATATCCAGAGTGTTGAATTATATATATATATATATATTAGAAAAATTATTTTTCATTTATGTTAATAATTTTAAAAAATCAGAATCTAAAAAAATATAAATTTTAACTTTTCAGAAAAATTAAAAAGAATAAATGGTAAGAAAATTAATTTTTTAACTTTTTTAATTATATATAAAATTTAAATTTTATAATTTTTTAAAATCTGAAATCTGTATACATATATTGTACTTCGTTTTGGTAGTGAAATATATATATATACTGTGAACTATTACCCTAAAAAAAATTAACGCGGTAGATAGAGAGATACATAGAATTTTGTATGGGATATTATCTTTTGCGGAAAGTCGGAGACACTGCATTCACAGGCCATTTGTCCCTGTCTCTCCCTATAAATGGAGGCTCCTAATGCGTGTCGTCTCGTAACAGCAACACGCTCAGAACTCAAATATCAATCAGTCTGAAAAGAAGCAACATGAGGTCCCTTCAACAAGTGATAGCCTTGTGCTGTGCTGTGGTTGTGCTTGGGGCGCTACCCTTCTCCTCAGATGCACAGCTAGACCCCTCGTTTTACAGGAACACATGTCCCAATGTCCATTCAATTGTACGTGATGTCATTAGAAATGTCTCCAAAACAGATCCCCGTATGCTCGCCAGCCTCATCAGGCTCCACTTTCATGACTGCTTCGTTCAGGTTTGTTACTATACATGTACTGAGAAATATTAACTCTACTTATACACGGTGGGACATCAAATGATCCACTCATATTTAAATAGATTTTACAGGCCATCTGAAAATAAGTGAAACGTGAATTAGTATAATATTTAATATCTTATAAATATAAATAACTAAATTCATATGTATTTATTTATATTTTTTTTTAAGATCTTCATCGGTTTATCTCAACTATTGTGTCAAATATTTTTCTCTATTCATTTTGAAGCTAATAAGTTCTAACTCCCAACATATATAAGCTCATTTTTAAGGGATGTCCTTAGATTTTTTTTAGATATTAATTAAGAATAAGTCTCAGTTTTTATATAAGTATTTTTTCCCATTTTAAAATAAATATTATTTTTACTTTTTTAACATATTTATAAATTAATATATTTGAATACACTTATATTAAGATATACATACATTGATTTATATGAAAAGTAAGTAAAAGCGCTAAAGTCTTGCTTTTTCTTGGCCTTTGCATCATATTCATATATACAAAATTTATGAGGAAATGATGACAATTAATTTAACACCTCAATATTTTAAACATTTAGACTTTTAGGTCAATTTACATCCCTTTTTATTCTTCATTAATTCTTTCTTCATATTTTTCTCTATGTTCTTTCAATATGTTGGATGTCCATCTCAATATAGGGTATTAAAATAATTTTTTCCTTCCGGGTCCATAGGTCCTCCCTTATACCAAAAAAAGGAAAAAAAAAAAAGAATGGTTTTTTCCTAGAAAAATTAAGCTGATTATTGTATTGTAATCCGTGCTTGTGACAGGGCTGTGACGGATCAATTTTGTTGAACGACACTGCTACCATAGTGAGCGAGCAAGGTGCAGCTCCAAATAAAAACTCAATAAGGGGCTTGGATGTTGTGAATCAGATCAAGACAGCGGTGGAAAATGCTTGTCCTGGAATAGTTTCTTGTGCTGATATCCTTGCCCTTGCAGCTCAAATATCTGTTGTTCTGGTATGTCCCCACCAAAATGTACATATATTTCTCTTAAAATGTTGAAATATTCCATCATTCTTCACTTAGAGTTCCGAAAAATAACACTTCAAGGAAAAAAAAAATGGAACTTGAGTCCATTTGGTCTTACTTTTCATGGTAGAGGCACGCGAAGGCGATAATAGGGGATAACAGAGATCTCATTTCCAATCATTTAATCATTGGATTGTGATATTATTTATCTCTCACACAAAAGATGCATAAATAATTTTTGTATCTAATATTATATATTTGCTTTTACACTGATTGACATAAAGTGTGTTTCTTTATATTTTTTTTATGCAGAAGTATTAGCTTCTAAAAAAAAATTAAGTTTAAAAATGTTAAGAATCTGTTGTTTTTCTTCTTCTTTTTTTCAAGAAAAAAGGAGGTTCGAACCTGTTTCTCTGCTTTCCATTTTTATCTGAAAAACTACTCTCTTTTTTTGTTCAAAAAAAAGATGAGAGAAAATAAGTTGGAGAATTAGTTAAACACATTATTAGCGAGGATAATGTTTGAGCTAGCCATCTTTCAGAACTAATTAGCTAGAGCGCTCTTTGAAGGGTTTTAAAGTCAAAGTCTAACCTGACAGCCAAGTTAAAAACTCTCTCTTTTATTTTGTCCATTTTAAAATGTTACTGCATCAATTGGCAGGCTAATGGTCCGGATTGGAAAGTTCCATTGGGAAGAAGGGATAGTTTAACAGCAAACCAAACACTTGCTAATCAAAGCCTCCCAGCTCCTTTCTTCAATCTGACTCAACTCAAATCAAACTTTTCTGCTCAAGGCCTCAATACTACAGATCTAGTTGCGCTCTCTGGTATGTAAATCAAATCTTGAATTTGAAGGAAATTAGTCTCTAATAAAATAAAATCATACATGATGGATGAGTATGTATTTAACATGCTACACGGTCAAAAAGATATCGTGGAATGAAACAATATAATTTGATTCACTTATTTAAGGATTAGCAACGTCAAGCTGTGAACATCATTATATCAAACAAATTTTTGACAAAAATTCTAAGTACCTAGCAATCTGTTCTATATGATTTTATTCATTTTTCAGGTGCTCATACATTTGGAAGAGCTTCCTGCCGTGTATTCGTTGGGCGATTATACAATTTCAGTGGCACTGGCAACCCTGACCCAACTCTCAACACAACTTACTTGCCAACACTGCGTACGATATGCCCCAATGGCGGCCCTGGTACAAACCTGACCAACTTCGACCCAACAACTCCCGATACCTTCGACAAGAACTACTATTCCAACCTTCTGGTCCACAAGGGCTTGCTTCAGAGCGACCAGGAACTGTTCTCAACAACCGGTGCAGACACCATTGACATTGTGAACAACTTCAGCAGCAACCAAACCCTCTTCTTTGAGGCCTTTAAGGCATCGATGATTAAGATGGGTAACATTGGGGTGCTCACTGGGACATCACAGGGACAAATCAGAAAACAGTGTAATTTTGTTAATGGGAACTCCGCTGGATTGGCCACCAAAGAAGAATCATCATCAGAAGATGGCATGGTTAGCTCGGTCTAAATTATAAGTAAGCTGAAAAATGCTGATGGAAAATGCAGACTTTGGGGTTGTGTAATAAAGAGTTCTGTAGGCACATACATATGCCATGTGCTTAATTTGTGGGTGGATCGTGGTGATCCGCTTGTATACCATTGTACTCTACGCCTGCAAGCTATTGCTGTGAAAGATACGGTTACATGTGTTGTTAGAATTCTCAGTCATGTCATATCGAGAAGGAAGGAAAAATTCTTGCATACATAAATCTATTTAACAAATTCAAAATAAAATATTAATAGAAAAACACAAATAAATGATGAGTGTATTTTAACCAAAAAGTAAAACTTAATTTTATGGTGAATGAAAATTATCGCTCCTCAAAATATGCCAATAGATTGAGATAACAATTTATATCCACTCATTTCGTCTTAACCTGCTCTCAAGACAAGGTGAAAAAATTAATGCATGTAGAGATGGATTCAGGATCAAGTTGAACCCCAACGTACTCTACCTGTACTCGCACCTCATTTAAGTTTCTTTGTTGACTGAAATCAATTTACTCTTTTCTGATTTTAAGTCTTATTTCATCTACCTCTCTCATTCTTTTGTACTTGTATACTTATCTCGTCATGCTTATCTCTGTCTTAGATTTAGTCTCTCCATCCCTTCTCTACTACCTTGCACATACACTCTACGGAGTGTTCGTGAACTGGATTAATACTTGATTCAAAAAGATTGGATATAAAGACTTGGTATGATAGTGCTCTTCAAGAAATTGCTTTTGCTTATGAAAAGCACCTATAAGCCAATTCTTTCTCTCTAATAAACAAGAAAATTGAGCTGCTTTTGAGTGGGTCTCGTAAGTTAGCTTATTGTCACGAACGGTCTTTCTTGAGGGGTTAATAGATGGAAAATTGCAGAAAATTTCGGAAGACCGTAGAAAGATGCAGAAGATTGGAGAATGATGTAGATAGTTCTAGAGAATTCTAGAAGTTCCTAGAGCCATGAAGAATTGGGTAGAGTACTCTAGAATGTTCTAGTAACTTATGGAATCATATAGAACTGTGTAGAATCATGTAGAACTTTCTAGACGCTTGTAGAAATATGTAGAAGTATCTAGAAACATGTAGAGACATGTAGTAGACTCTAGATACGTGTAGACATATGTAAAAGACTCTAGACGTATGTAGAGAAGTGTGGAGTGTTGGAAGGTTCTGGATACTAAATCTGGACCGTCCATTAAAATCGATCTCCATAGATCCATTGAGGAGGTGGAAGACTATATATAGGGGTGGCCCGTTCTTGGCCAAACCATCGAAAGTGATCAAGAGATCAAAGGGGATCTAGAGACATCAAGGCTGTGAAGTCATTTGTAAGTATTAATTTATGTGTCTGAGGGATTCTCTCATGTGAGGATTATAACTTGTGCTCTTAACTTAGTTCTTGCAGTCATTTTGAGTGAGGTGACTTGGTATTAGCTCGAGAGGTTGAGTAAGTCGAGTCTTGATGGCGGTAGCGTTGGAGTGTGTCCCAAGGCGTGACAATTTTGGCGTCGAGCAAAGGTTAGTGTGGAGAAAATGGCTTCAAATGTGACTGAGGAACATGTTGAGGTTTCAAAGGGGAGGGATGTCATTCTTCCTCATGCCAAGAAGACCGGAAGTGGGTCAAGTGAAGCCAAGAGATGAGGATTTTGCAGCGCCTTGGAAGAGCAGGTTTCTTTGTTGGAGAATGCTCACAACAAATATGGATATCGCATCCAAAAGGTGAAACATGACAAGGAAACCTTAGAAACCCATTTATTGGGAGAGCTAGATATCATGAAGGAAGATGTCATGACTACTCTCAAGAGTGGAGAAGAAAGGGATGAACGCCTCAACCAAGTTGAAGGCAAGCTTGAAGGTGTCATGAAGCTGCTTGAAGAGGCAGAGCATCCCTTGAGAGGTTAGGCTATGACCAACCTCTTGGTACACAAGGTGGAGCAAGGAAACTCCAGGTTGATCTCCCAAAACCAAAGGAATTCAGAGGCGTGAGGGGCCTTTCGAGAAGGTAGAAGAATTTTCTACATGGCAAATGGAGAGAGGTACTTGAATGCCAAGGGGTGAGAAGAACAAATGAAGGTGCGTCTTGCTTCCCTACTATCTTCTTTGATAATGCAATCTTGTGGTGGAGAAGGAAGCATCTTGGACATAGAAAGGCACTTGCAACATAACCATATGGGAAGACTTCAAGAGGGAATTGAAGAGACAATTCTTCCCTGAGAATGTGGTTTATGAAGCAAGAAAGAAGTTAAGGGAATTGAAGCATAGAAACATAATTAGTGACTATGTGAGGGAGTTCACTACACTCACGCTTCAAATCCCTAACCAGCTCTCGAGAAGATGCATTGTTCTTTTTCATTGATGGACTCCAACCTTGGGCAAAGCAAGAGTTGCAAAGGCGGGGAGTCCAAGATATAGATGAAGCCATTGTAGTAGTTGAGTCACTCACGGAGTACCAACGAGGGGACTCCAAGTTCAAACTATCTTCCAAGGTGAGCTCCTCTAAAGGTGGGGGAGACAAGGGGAAAAATATTTCTCCAAAGAAAAACTTCAAGTACTCCTCTAAGAGAGAGTATGAAGAGAAAAAGAAGGCTTTTGTGCCTAAAGGGGGATGTTTCATGTGCAAGGGGCCACACTAAATGAAAGATTGTCCCAAGCTAGGGACATTGACATCCATTGCTGAGGAACGGGTATCTCAAACACAGGAGGCTGAGTATGTTGGATCCGTCCAACTTTTGAATGCTTTAAATGGTAAAGAAGCACGCCCTATGGAGAAGAAGAATGGATTGATGTACGTGGAAGTACTTATAAAAGGGAGGCCTGTTGTAGTTATGATTGACACTAGTGCTACACATAACTTCATCACACTCCAGGAAGCAGAGAGACTTGGGCTGAAGGTTATGGAGAAGAGTGGTTGGCTCAAGACCGTCAACTCCAAGGGAGAACCTCTTAGATGATCGGTAAAAGAGGTCGAGATGACTCTTGGCTAATGGAGAGGATTTGTAGATTTCTCAGTTGCACCCATGGATGACTTCAAGATTGTCCTTGGATTAGACCTCTTGAGGAAAGTGAACATAGTTCCCATGCATATTGCGATGCAGTGTGTATTATGGAGAAAGGGTCTCCATGCATGATCCCCACACTCTCCAAGCCTAGAGGAACTCCTATGTTGTCTGCTATGCAACTAAAGAAAGGGGTCAAGAAAGGAGAGGTGACCTATTTGGCCTTACTCAAGGAAGAACCCATAGTAGAAGATGGGGATGTACCATTACAAATCAAGAAAGTCCTTGAAGAAAATGAGGATATCGTCTTGCTCCGAGTTGCCAGCTTGACTCCCTCAAGAAGGAAGGTGGATCATAAGATTGAGTTGGGCACCAGTGCGAAACCACTGCCTTAGCACCATGCAGAATGGCACCACGGAGTTAGAAGAGTTGAAACAACTCAAGGAGTTGTTGGATGTTGATCTTATCCAGTATCAAAGCACCATATGGGCTTACGGTCTTATTCCAAAGAAGCATGATGGTTCGTTGAGGCTATGTATTGACTATCGGGCCTTAGAGTAGCTATCAAACAAAGTACCTCATTCCTTTGATAGCTGATTTGTTTGATCAATTAGGAAAAGCCAAGTGGTTTTCAAAGCTAGATTTAAGGTCGGGTTATCACCAAGTGAGGATTGCCGATGGTGATGAACCAAAGACCACTTTTGTGACAAGGTACGGTTCGTATGAGTGGTTGGTGATGTAAATTTGAGCTCTTAGCTTTTATGTCTGAGGGTTCTGCTCACGAAGATTCTCTTGTCTCTTTGTCTTTCTTAAGCTTTCGTTGCGAGTCATTTTGAGTGGTGAGCACTTGGTCTTGTTCGAAGGTTGAGTAAGTCCAAGTGTCGGCACGGTAGCGTCGGAGTGTGTCCAAGGCTGTGACATTATGGTCTCTAAAGGTTTAAAAAATAATATAAACTTACTCTAATTAATAATAATAAAATAAAAATTACTTCCTTTAATATTTATATTCATTATTTTAATCACTTTAATTTAGATTCTAGTAACAATTTTATAATTTATTTATCAAATACTGTAATAAAAAAATTTTCTTATTAAAAATTATTTTTATATTATTTTATTAAATAATACTATTTTTTTTAAGAGCTGCTCTTGGAGGGCTAAAAGACTTCGCAGCACTTGAAAATACCTATAAATGTCAAATCAAGCCCAAAGCTAAGCCTATAAAGATTGCATCTAGTTAATGTCCACTGAGATATTGGATCTCCCTAGAAGTGCATCCACCCCATTTAATTGTCGTTCAAAACATGCAGCATTATGAAATTTAAAAGGACCATTCAGGACCACAAGAAAAGGATAAGAGAATCTTATAGGTTACTATGTCGCTTGATTGTTAGGCTCCCTTCCATAGTGAGCTCAATCATCATGAGAATCACTGCCTTTAGAACCTCCAATATGGACATACCTATCTGTAATTTGTTCTTGTAAACATTATACACATTCCAATTTTACTGACTTGAACATGAGAATAATTTGTACAAATCATTCTCAACAGCTCAACGATCTAAGTGCTAGCTAGGGAAGCTTTTCTTTTTCCACCACTCAAGATGGTCACTGCTGATGATCATCCGTTCGGCTTGGAATTCAGCCGAGAACACTATCCAAATCATTCAGTGTTAGCTCATTATTTAATATTAGTGTACCAATCCACATTTTTTATTTTTAATATAGATATTTTTCAAAAAAGTTAAACTAAAATTAAGGTGGTGGACAAAAATATATTAGTAGATAGAGCGATTACTTGGCAGTTTCAAAGTGAAGTGAAGATTTTCGAAAAAAGTTTATTTTTTAAAAATTTTATCCATCGTTTTTATAAAATATATTAATGAACTTGAAAAAATAATTCAATATGTTGAGGAAACCTCAAAAGTAGTTATGAAAGGATCGAATCTCCTTTATAGACCATATAGATATCGAGCTCATGTATCAATCGAATAGTCTTTTAATAATTAAATAATTGAACAATGTCTTCAATATTTTTATGTTTTCAACATATCTTTATTTACATTATTTTAACAAATAATTTTTTGTGAAACTTTTTTATTATTATTTTTTATGCTCTGATACCATATTGGGAGTCAGAGATGTGAGAGAATGAATATTATTAGTTGTATCAACTCGTAACAGAGGCAGTTTATAACAATTCAAGCTAAGTGCTCAAAGACAAACGAACTGTAACAGAAAGCTTCACAGAAAGCTAACTACAAAAATCAGTTAAGAACTAACCATTCAGCAGCAAGCCAAATTTAATGGGCTGAAGAAAATAACTGTCAAAGTTTAGACAAATTTTCTAATAAAAAGGAAAAAGCTAATAAAAAAGTATAGACAAATTTAATTGCTATAAGCAGTTACCTATGTAAATTAACTTTCCATGAAAAATTGTTGCAGAAAGAAAATAACTTTGTTATAGTAATGAATAAAGGACCTCACTTTTAAATTTTTTTTAACAAAAATATTATAATTAGGAATTCTTTCTACGATATTGAGGAAAGAAGATAGTGGGATTCAAATACAAAATCTCCCACCCAAAAAATATAGAAAACAACCACAACTACTAGATTATAGGGATTCAATCACATTTAAATTTATTAGTTAAGAATAAATATTTTTATTTAATTAATAACCTTAATTTTAATAATAAATTATTTTAACAATATTTATCAATTAAATACTTAAAAACATTTACTTACTTCTCTATTGTAAGATATTTTCATTTAACTTTCTATATTGTCAATTTTAAGACATTTATCTCACGTGTTTCAAAATACCTTTCCTTTCACCAGTCAAAAAAAACTTTCCTTTCACAATATTTATTAGTTTCAGTATCACCACCACTATACTTCGCTGCCGCATGGACATCGCTAAGAAAATTGCTTTCATCGTTCCCATTTTTGTCCTCGTTTAATTAATTTGTTTGTTACACTCTTCTTTTTAGAATATTTATTTAATTTTAAATAAATTATCAATTTCATATAATAATAAAGTATTTTTTATTTAAATAATATTTTTAAATAATTAATAACTATCAATATAGTTTTTGATTTTTAATCTTTTGATATGCTCTATAATGAATGATTATAAGAGCATATTAATCTATACCTAATTTTATATAAAAATATTTTATTATTATATGATTTATTATCTTTTTTAATAATTATATTTATTTAAATTTGATAAATATTTTGAAAGAAGATTGGTAAATTAAAACCTTCCAAATTCGTTTCAAAATGTATACATTGCACCTTGTTAGGTGCGTGGCACTTTACTAGGTTTGATGTTTAGAAGGTGGAAAGTTTCCAATGAATGTTGGAAACACGACTTTGGGACCCACCAACAATTATCCCAAAAACAATGCCTATTGTATCAGCATTTATTGTTTCGTTAACAAGTGTCCGAATTGAACTCTTAAGACTTAATATTCTTAGTTAATTTTTAACTCTTTAAAATATTAAATATTTTTACATTTTAATGTTACATTATTTTTGCAGATAATTAAAATATGCTTAGCTCTCGTGTAGGAAAGCAAAGCTGCAAATGATACATCAAAGATATCCAAGATAAAAACGAAACACAGAAACCAAAATACTCAAGGTCAAAACGTAGAGCTTAAAATCGCCACTGGCTAGCTCAAATAAGACCCCGAAATACGAAACACCAACTACTCGACGCCTATACCCTTGAAGAGCCAATTGCTATGTACAAGTCAACTTTTTTTAAAAAAAAAAATCCTCAAATTTTGGTGCAAGCATGTGCAGTTAACGTTTTGTTAGTAGATCTATCCCAAAAACAGCATGAGATGTTTTTTAAAAATTAATTGAGAAAAAAATTGAAATCCACTCCAGGCAAATACCTAAGGCTTTCCAAAGACATTGAGATAGTAGAGACAGAGATATAAAAAAGATTATCTTTATATCCTGTTTGATAGTGGTGTATAAAGTAAAATAACAGTTTCTATATCTTGTGTGAAAATATATGGACATGAAAAAAAATGATAAAAATATTATTTACCTTTGTCAAATCACTACCACCCGTCACTGAAAAGTCACCGATGATCACCAAAAAGTCATCGAAAAGTTGCCGCTAACTGTAGAACCACCCATGATGGCGAGAACAAAGAAGAAAATATTAAAAATATATATAGAAATATTATTGAAAAAAAATATTAAATTTATATCTCGGTATTTTATTTCTACTGTTATTTCATTTTTGAGGTACACCATTTATGTCTTGATGTCTTGTTTCTACTATTATTTCGTTTTTGAGGTGCACAAATTTTCTGCATGAAAGTAGCAGGACAATCTAGAAACTTTAGACTTTTAGCACTAGGACAATCTAGACAATCTACAAGTTTAAGCCTCTATGTTTGTATTGTGTAAAAATTAATATAGGTATTTGTTAAACAGAGGTTGCTTAAATTTAAATCTAAATTATAATAGAGAGTTTATCATATAGAAGATAGATATATTAATAAATAACTTATTATATAAAAATAATAAAAGATAAGTTAATAAATAATGATAAGATAAAAATAAACCTACAATCAAAACATAAAATTAAAGATAAAAAATTTGAATATGAATTATGTTGCAGAGGGTACTGAGCCGGTGGTTTTCCAATAGATATAAGAATGCCAATACACAAGACTAAAATGTATGAAAGGAATAACCTATAGCCTATGGCAAAGTCACTAGAATACATAAACGAGGCAGGGAGTGGTTAATTGTGGATTGAAATAAAATAATGCTTAAAAGTCAATGAACATATAAAATTAATTTAATTAATTAAAATTAAATAGACTTGACGGAGAAAGTATTAGCGAAACCGCATCGTGCATACAAATGATATACGAGACAGAATCCGCCTATATACTAATAATAGTCAACCAACTGTTTTCGATTACTCGTCTTAATTTCAGTGACGTGACAATATGCATCTCTAGTATGGTTTACAGCAATCACATCTATATTGTCATAATTAACTTTGATTCGACAGAAAAAAGGAATAATGCATGAAGAAATGAATAAATTGATATGATATAATATAATATAAACCCTACGAGTGCCATCATGTGCAACCGGTCGGGCACGCCAAAAGTCTAAAGGTTTAACTTAGGTTTGATATCCTAACTAAAAGTTTGAGAAAACGCGAACGTAATAATCAAGTAATCATAACACCGTATGGTTCTAGATATCCTTCAGACCAAAGGAGATTTAGCTGTCAAATTTAGAATATGAAGCAAGCATTACTTTCATAACTGTCCTTTATTTTAGTTGCCAAAAGTCAGCAACTTTGCGGACAAACAGGACCGACAGAGGTGGGGTTGGTCCATTCATCCCCGAAGATCTCGAGCTCGTGTTTTTTCGCCTTGTTACAAGTCTTCTATACTTAAATATATAATAGTTGATTTAACTTAATAAACAGTAAATTAATAAATGAATGTAATGATGTAGCAAATCTCAGCGTAAGGTGTCTCTTACTATTCAGTAGAGACCATTTTGAGCAATAAGCTTCTAGCGGAAGCTTCCTAGTTTGACTCTTCGACATTCATGTCTTTGATTCATCGTTTTCACACTGTAAGAGTAATTTATAATAAAATATTTAGTTAAAAAAATAAAATTGTAACAACCAATTTTAATATTTTTATAATCATTATAATAAATATTTTATTATAAAGTGTAAAATTGTAATTCTCATTATTACAAACAATTCTAATCTTAAGTACATATTTAGCAAAAAAGTAAAATTATAATAAAATAAACATATTTTTTAATTTATCATCCATAAATTTAAAGGTACATATTATTATTTTAAGATTTATTATTTGTGTTAATTTTTATTATTTAAAAATATAATTTATGTTGATGTAATTTATTAATTACTTTAATTTTAATAGTTATTTATTAATTTAATGAAATATAAAATTGTAAATTATATAATACTCTATTTTTTAAATATGTAAATATTTTTAACTTGTATTTTTTATTATATGCTACTATATAAAAAATAAAATGATGCTAAAATAATATTTTTACTAGTTATTTAAATTTAATAGAGGTAAAGTATAATTTAATTAAATTTCAAGAGTAATTTGTACTATTTACCCTTATATGTATAATGGTATAATCAAAGTTTCGAGCACATTAGAGCTCTCTATTCCATGTGAAGAATGTGATCGAACAGGAGAAGAGAGATAAAATCGTATTGTTTACAAACACACTTAGGTTATATTTGCTTCAAATTATTGAAAAAAAAACTAAAAACAATATTTTTGATAAAAATAATTCATATAAATTTGTATTCAAAAGTTAAAAAATATTTATTTACAAAATATGTGGTTATTTGCTTACAGCTTTCATTGGCTGGCATGAGCTGTTATTTTATAAAATAATGGAAAAAAGGGAATAGCAGACGAGTTTGATATTCGTCTTTGAGTATTGATTATTTTTTAAAAAAACTATATCCATGAGGGATAAAAATCTTTTTTTGTCAAATGATGTGTTTTCTCTGTTCTTTAATTATTTATTGTCACATATACAAAAAAATCAAAATAGATTTTAAAATGTATAAATTATTAAATATAAAATATGTATCTTTTATATGTCAACAAATAATTGAGAGACAAAGAAAGGGATTCCATTTGATAAAGGATTTCCATCCATGTATAAGTAGATAATTGTTAATAAAAATTTATCTTTTAAAAGACAAATTTATGTGAGCTTTTTTAATAAGTTCAAATGAACTAATTATATATTATATAAAATTTTTATTAAATATAACATCATTTATGAATGTCTTTATCTATTAAATTAAACTTCTGAATTAGGTTACTCATGATATGATATTAAATTCTCCATTATCAAATGCTTAAGTGTTCGATTATTATTATCTTTTATTTTAATAAATTATTCATATTTCAAGTTAAAAAAAAAAAAGATGTTTGCACGAAGGACTGTGCATTAGATGGTTCTTTTGTTTTACATTAGGTAAAACAAAAGTCGGGATAGAATGAGCAGCATGGGAATATGCTTTTTTAGCGGGGAAAAAAGGGCCCAAAAAAAGAAAAAAGTAAAACCCGAGGGGGTTTATTATTTTTAATACGGCATTAATTTTGATTTAACAATTCCTCACAGATAAGGTTATGAAGAAATTTACAGAAATATGATATTTTACTTATCTTGCTATTGGTGAAATTTAATTTGAAAAATAATATTTTGTTATCCAAATCTTATTATTAGCGAAATTTAATTTAAAAATAATATTTGTGTTCAGCCCGCCTCTATATTTGTGGTTTTAAAATGGTTCAGGAAGTAACGTTAGAACAAACAATAGGTCCATACCAATAAAAAAGCACCTCAAGCATTTTCTTTTTTTATACTTTTTTGGGGCATGGACCAAAAGGAAGTCAATTCTCAAAAATGAATGTGAGGAAAAATAAAAAAAGACGATTTGTACACAATGTCCCGTGTTACTGTTGTGTATTTTCCCCCCTTTTTTATGGGACTGTTATACAACTTGATGGTATAATAAAGGCTCGGTACGTACATCTTTAATTTAATTAAGGTTTGTGGTATTTAATTGAATAACCTTTTCTAATGTAAATGATTTTTTTTAATTTGATCATCAAATTAAAAAGTTCTTATCAAATAAATATAGTTTATAAAATTATATATAATTTTAAACTACCGATATTTCATTTTTTATTTTATTTGAATGTATAATATTTTTATAAAAAATTTAATTTTAATATATTCATAATATAAAATATATTTATATGTCATAGAAAAGAATTGTTTACTATGATAACACCCATAATAATTTATAATTTTATTAAAATTCTATTTATTAATAGTATAAAACTATTTTATAATAGCAGTATATAAAAATATAAATAAATATTGATTATTAAATTAGATACCCATATTTTTTGTCTATTTTTTTTAAAATTTCAAATTTTATTATCAACGTAATAATCCATAATATTTTTTTCCCCCACCAGCCACAGGTTGCTTTCTAAGACACCAAATTTCCATACCTTGAATTTGAATTTATACATTAGAAGTTACTGACTGCTACACGTCTTTCAGAAATCACATCTCTCCGGTGTGCTTCGGGGGGGTGGGGGGGACCAGTACGAAGAAATAAGGTGGGAAACTAAAAAATGAAAATTGTGTGGTATAAAGTAGTGTGTATGTAAGTATGGTGTGGATATCACAACATGGTGATTCTTTTTTCTTTGAAAGTTTGAATTATGAAAGTGTGACAGAGCAGTACAGATGCGGAGACTCTATTTTCTTTGAGTTGCGCCCTTCATAATCATCGAGAAAAACTTCTTTTCTCTAATCACTCCCTAAACAAAAAGTTCTTAAGAAATTAGGAATTTTTACGTATATAAATTAAAAAAAATTATATATCAATCTCTCATATTTTGAAGTTTAAGTACACATATTTATTCTTTTTTGATATATGCAAAATCGATTAGTTCTCACTAAATTTCAAATTACCAAAATATAAAGGAATAGGTCAGTAATAGGTTTTTTTTCAGATAAATAAAATTGTCTCAACTCCAAATAAGGAGGAGCAAAAGAAATCTGATACACAAGGATCCACAAACACATGGCATCCTACCTCAGGAAACACAAAAACATAATTCCAATGACAAAGAAAATCTCGACTCAGAGGAGCAAAACAAACATGTAACAAAACAATCGCAATGACTAATTCCTCAATCCAACAGAGCCACAGCTATCAAAGACCATTAGCGTAAGCATCCTATCAGTTGTACATTATTTTCATATGAAGAACTCCTGCATTAGTTTCCTTTGGGCGTACATAGATCACCATAGGTCAGTAATAGGTAGATTTCCGTTTGTTATTATGCTCACCGGAATCAATAGCCTAGGACTAGATTTCTAATCGTTTTTGTCCTATAAGAAATCGGTTATCTGCAAGCATATTTCTGACAGTTTTGTGGCGGTTTAATTATTTGCGGAGGTTGAAAATAATTTTTTCTACAGAAGAGCTGCATTTGTAATAATATAAAAGAAAGGATTTTATGTTATCGGCATCTACATACGTGTTATTACAAGTTGCGTTTGGGCCATTTGTTTTCGGCAGTTTTATTTATTTGTGGAGGTGTTCAACCTCAAAATCGTCGCAATATTTTATTTTTAAAAAATTACATTTGTAAATGTATAATTATATAAGAAAATTAAATGTGATCAATTAATTCTGTATTATATATATATATAGACACACACACATTTGATGGACAAATCCTTTAAGATTGAGAAGTTTACCTATGGCAATGACCATCTGCTGGACACAAACAATAATGACACATTAATAATTTATGATAAGACTATTAACGGCATGTAGGAGATGGTCGTCACAATGGGTAAACTTGCCAATCTTGAAGGATTTATTCACTATATATATATATATATATAGTATTAAAGTTATGAATTCTTTTTGGAGACGATACAGGGATGGGGAGATAGGAGTCGAATATATAATCACTCACTCAAAAGTGTAGGTCAGGAGACAATCACAATCACTGGTTGTAGGTTCAACTGATATATATTTAAAGAATACATGATTAATTGATCACATTTAATTTGCTTATATAATTATATACTTACAAATGCAATTTTTTAAATAAAAAAAAGATTGCGAAGGTTTTGAGGTTGAACACTTCTGCAGATAAATAAAACTGCCAAAAACAAGCTACTCAAATGCAATTTGTAATCACAGTAGATGATGACAACACAAAAGCCTTTTTTCTATATTATTACAAATGCAATTTTTTTAAAAACAATACTACCGCCGTAAAACAAAGTGTTAAAAATCTGCTTGTTATTATGCCGACCAATTCCAATGAGCATAATAATAAAGGGAAATCTACTTATTATTGATCGATTCCTTTATGTTTTTTAATCTGAAATCTAAAGAGAACTAACCGATTTTGCATATATATATATATAAAAGCATAGATATGCGTATATATATTTTTTAAAATCTATGTATACGTGAAAAAACCCAAAAAATTACCATCAGTACAGATATTTTCCTCGGCGGTGACGTGGCAGACTGTTTTCACTGGTCATTTGCATTTGAGTGTCTCTATAAATAGAGTCTACGCATCTGCGTGTTCTCTCAACAACAACCACACAAGAAGTTCAGAAGCGACATATCGGAAAGAAAAGATGACTTCTCTTCGTCTCACTTTAACTGCTTTATGCTGTGTGGTGGCTTTGCTTGGAGTGCTACCCTTATTCTCAGATGCACAACTGGATCCATCGTTTTACAACAGTACATGTTCCAATGTCCATTCAATTGTGAGTAACGTGCTCACAAATGTTTCAGCATCTGATCCACGAATGCTTGCCAGTCTCATTCGGCTCCATTTTCATGACTGTTTTGTTCAAGTACGTATGTTTTGTTCTTCAACTCCTAGATTTGCATTCACTGCAAAATTAATTAAAAAAAGAGAAAATATATATACACAGACACACCCCCTCAAGTTTGGTAGCAAAGTCAACTTTTTTTAATCTTCATTTTAGGACGTGTTTGGCCAGGGTGAAAATGAGAGAACATTTTCATACTTAACGGATCCATAAAAATTGACCTCTTATTTCTTACGCGTACATCTAATACACCCTTATGCTATGTTTGATTGGAAGGTTAAAAAATATGTACATTTTTTATGATTAAGCTTCATGAATGTGTAATTCTTTCTATTTCACATAAAGTTCGGTCATAAAAAATATGTAGGGTGTTCGGAAACTTGTAATGAGATAAAATTGAATTGAATTCTTATATTTGAAATGAGTCAATAAATTAAAGAATTCAATTTAATTCCTTGATTTGAAATGAGTCTAAAAATGAATGAATTTAATTATTTTTACTATTTTATCCTTTGTTAATAGGTTAGGAACAAAATATTATATTCAAGTAAGGTTATTTTGGTATTTTCACTTGGTTAAATTCAATTCCCACACCAAATCACATCCATTTGAGTCTGATTTCAATTCCTTAGTTTTATTAGATGTCAATTCTCGTGGGGATTTAATTCCTTCACTTAAGTTGCTTCTAAACCATAGAATTCAATTCAATTCCTTAATGGAATTGAATTCCAAGGATTTTCAATCGTCGTGTTACTTATGAAGCTCCATAATTGACATATAGAGTTCAATGATGGAAAATTTACTCTCCAAAACACAATCGATCACAAACTTTTTAGCTGTTAGATAATTAAAATGCATGACTAACAGAGATTGAATCTAGCAAAAGGGGTTATTTTTCCACAATTAGGCAATTTCCAGTCGGGATACGAACAGGATTGCTTTCGCTGAAAAATACGGATGAGCACTTAAAAAGGTTGCATGGTTGGTAAGGGGCACTTTTGTAGGACCATGAACCTTAAATAAGCCTCATGAAAACATTTTTCTGAAAACAAATACAAAATTATGTAATTTAATGGTCAGGTCTCATCATCAATCAAATGCTGGGGTAGTCCTTGGCACTCCAAATTATAAGTAAATTCTGGCCCACAAGTAAAGCAGTTTAATTTGAAATGTCAAAATTTTCTATTGGGAACAAATAAAGAGAAAATAAAGAAATAGTCTTACACTTGGGTCATGTGCAAAAGTTGATCTGTGTAATATATATCCATGCTTGTGACAGGGCTGTGACGGATCAATTTTGTTGAACGACACTGCTACCATAGTGAGCGAGCAGAGTGCAGGTCCAAATAACAACTCAATAAGAGGTTTGGATGTTGTGAATCAGATCAAGACAGCGGTGGAAAATGCTTGTCCTGGCATTGTTTCTTGTGCTGATATTCTTGCCCTTGCAGCTGAAGCATCTTCTGTGCTGGTATGTGAAAAGTTCCATTCACCTACATTTAAATGAATTTCTTATGGAGTGGTGAATTCCGCCAAAAAAGTAAAAGTGACGAACTTAAAAGAAACTAAATTATGTAGATATAATAGTCAAAATGGGGAATGGTTCACACGTGACAGTTTTCATAGAAGTTTTATGCAATAGCTATTCACATAAAAATTAATCAAAAAATAAAGTGAGTGGAACTCAGTTTTGTTATGAGTGTGTATAAATATAAGTTGTATGTTAAACTTGTACCCGTATAAGAACATCTCTAATCAAATATTCCTGTGATATCATAAGTGGTTAATAATTGGATAAGTAGTTAAATCAGTTTCGCAAATTTTGTTTGTAAATCCCACTGTGTGCATATCTAGAATGTGTCGTATTCATTACCAATACCGATGCTTCAAGATGTGTCAAAAGAAATTTTTTTGAGTGGTTTTACAAATTGATTTGTCCATAAAATGCTATTAATATATATTTTTTAATGTAGTTATGATAAAAGTCAAATAAATTTATTAATATGTTCATAATACCTCCTTAAATTTAATATATAATTCTATATATATACACGTATCTCTGCATCTTAAATTTTATAATTTCATTGCATTCTCATATCAATATCAGATCATATCAGTATCACATTTTATCTTCATGTTTTGTAGGCAAATATACCCACCCCGAAAGCATTTAAATATATTTGTATAATATTGTATTATGTTTAAAATTTTATAACATATACTTGCTTTAAAATTTGAGAATTTAGTGATGCATGTCATAACAATTTAATACTATTTATACTGTAAAACTTGAATTAGTCTTAATGCTGATTAAATTGTTTAGACACTTTTTTATTTTTAAATTTATTTTTGGATATCTGTGAATTGGAGTGGAGGCAAGGATGCGAGAATTGGAGATGAGCCCTCCACGGGGACTGGGCATGGGGATGGGGATGAGAAAGACTTGGGAGGTTTGGGATGGGAATGAGAGTAATATTTTTTCACCCTTGTTTCGATGGATTGTCTTCGAATAGGAAAAAAAAAAAGGGTCTTGAAGAATTATTCAAAAGGCTAAACAAATCAATGTCAAAGATATGGCTACATTCTTCACATGATTTAAATTCTAATTTGAAGTCTAAGAGTTCTCAGCTTCTTTCCAAGTTTTGCTTTCTGTTTTGCCCGTCTCGAAATTAAGTAGTACAACTATATTTCGCAGGCCAAGGGTCCAAGTTGGGCAGTTCCATTAGGAAGAAGGGACAGTTTAACAGCGAACCTAACCCTGGCTAATCAAAATCTTCCAGCTCCCACCTTCAATCTTAGTCTACTTAGCTCGTCATTTGCTAATCAAGGCCTCAACATTACTGATCTAGTTGCACTCTCAGGTAATAAATATTTCAGATTTTGAACTCATTTTCAATACCAAGAAAAAAAAAAATGACACTCACAAATTTATATTTTATATGATTCCCTATGTTTCAAAATTTTCCAGGTGGTCACACAATTGGCAGAGCTCAATGCAGATTCTTTGTTAACCGGTTATACAATTTCAGCGGTGGCAACCCTGATCCAACTCTCAACACAACCCTCTTACAATCACTACAAGCAATATGCCCCAATGGTGGACCTGGGACCAACCTCACCAATTTGGACCTAACCACTCCTGACACATTTGACAACAACTACTATTCCAATCTTCAGTCTCAAAATGGATTGCTTCAGAGTGACCAAGAGCTATTCTCCACAAGTGGTGCATCCACAATTAGCATTGTCAACAATTTCAGCAGTAACCAAACTCTCTTCTTTGAGGCCTTTGCGGCATCAATGATTAAAATGGGCAACATTGGGGTGCTGACTGGGTCTCAAGGAGAGATACGAACACAATGCAATTTTGTGAATAGTAATTCTTCTGGATTGGCTACCGTGGTCACCACAGAATCATCAGAAGATGGAAGGGTGAGCTCAATCTAAATAAGTTATTATTCATAAAGGGTATGCCAGAAAGTATTGCAGACATTAAGGTGACTAATTAATGAGTTGTATAATTAAACACATACGTGTCATGTGCTTGTGGTGGATTGTTGTAACGTTTGTGTTTTGTATTCTACGACTGAGAATCGCGATTGCTTTAATTTGATGTTGATCTGATTGTGCCTACTCTGCTCTGGACGAACAATAACTACTATATGCTTCCTGTTACTAGCAATCGAGGTGGCGGTTGTTTTTAGACCACAATATTGTTATGGAATACGAAACATTTTCATACGAATGCATTATGAAATAATAAAGTTAAAAAATAAGAGATAATGATATGGTTGCGTTATGAAATCAGGCTACATCCAATCAGCCTTCCCATACAAAACCTATCAGGTTAAGACCTACACTGTAACTCACAATAGTTATTAGTTAGTTATAGAGATGTCTAAGCTCAAAACAACCGGATTACTTAAATCAATTATTGGGCTTTAAAACTGCATCTCAACTTGGACCACATATTAGTCCTTTTTATTTTAACCAAAATATTTCAATTGATTGTAGTCGGCATGAATTATTACAATTTTTTTATACTGCAGGAAATAAAAGGACACCGTTGTAACAAAGTCTTCATATAAAATTAAATTTGATGAAAGTATGGAATGTTCTTAACCACTGCGAAATGAAATAATATTCATTTTAGTTTTGAACTTTATACTTATGTTTCATTTTAACTCTTCACTTTTAAAATGAGTCAAATTAGTTCATAACATTACAAAACGTGAGTCATGTTAATCCTTCGGTCCACTTTTATTTAATATTCTTTTAATTAAATGATCGTGTGTAATGTTAAGTGATACTTTGATATACTTTATATCATCTTGAATAAAATAAAATTTAAAATGACTCATTTTGATATCTAAAATTGCACAAAATAGGTTATTTAAATTTCTTTTTATGTTATAAAATAACTCATGTCGTGCGATTTTAGATATCAAAATGAGTTATTTTAAATTTGATTATACTTTAGATGATATATGAAGGTTAAGGTATTACTTAATATTATGTATTATTATTTAATTAAAAAATATTAAATAAAAGTGAGATGAAGGACTAACTTGACTCGTGTTTTATAACGTCCGCGACTAATTTAACTCATTTTAAAAGTAAGAAGCTACAATTACTCATAAATATAAAGTTCGAACTAAAATCAGCATTAATTCATAGTAAAATACTAAGATTTACCCAATTCAATCGCTTGCGAGATCGATTTTTTTTTAATTTATTAAACACCCTTATTAATTTTAAAGATATTGTCTTAACTCGGTGTTTCACGTCACCACCCTTTAACGAAACCACAATCGGTACAACACAGCAGCTGACTAATTAAGTAATTATTTATTTTTAATGTAACAAATCTTTTGCATCAGGTCATCACTTCGATTGTCCTGTGCATTCGTTTCCCAGTTAGTATGAGGACAGGTATAATCTTGCATCAGATATGCCTCGAACTCTTTTTGATGGCGACAGAGTGGTCGGCACTTGGCACTTATCCAGATTTGTGTTCCCTTTCCCATTTATATTCATACTAGCCTGTTTTGATACACAGCTAACTACGTGTAGAAAAAAAAAAAAAAAGTTAGTTTTCGCACCTCTCTCTCTCTCTCTCTCTCTCACACACTCACACACACACACACACAGAGTTAAAAAAAGTGAGAGACTCAGCCGAGAATGACGTAATCCATTATATAATCTGGTATTTCAGCTATCTTAAATTTATAATACTAATATTTTAAAATTATTTGAGAAAAAATTTTATACTTATTATAATAAGAATGTTTTAAGACTCGTATCTTTTAAGAAGTTATTTATTAATTTTTTTAAAAAAATAAAATTATAATTATTATATATTATTAGCATATCATCGATAATAATCCATATTTAATAATAGGATTACATTATATTAACTAAATATCTTTAATTATTACGATGCTGAAATCATGAACTATATTAATAAATTACTTTTATAATTTTAGTATTAATTTCACATCTAACATTTTTATATTTGATGTAAATGGTAATTTTTTTAAATACTATTATATTAAATTTATGAAATTAAGTATATAAATTACAAAAAAGATGAAAAATATATACTCTAGACTATATCATTTACCTTTTTTATTAGTAATAAGGTTATGATGAATTTAATTATTTAAAGGCAAAATATTTTTTCATGTCATTAGTGATGATATTATTTGATTATATATATATAGACTAATTTAATGATTTAAAGACCAAGAATATGTGAATTCAATAAAAAAAAATTTATATATGTATGCAGGTGAAAATGAAAATCCTGGAATCACATGAGATGCCATAAAATTATACCTTCAATAACCTCTGAGCTCTTGCAAATAATTTTGATAATTTTATATTTTAAAAGATTTGAATGAATTTTGAAAAAAAAAATCAATCATACAATGCATGATAATTTTTTACTTTAAAAGATTTGAATGAATTTTGAAAAAAAAAAGTTAGTGTTGAAAAAAATTAAAAAAATTGGAGAAGATTTTAAAAAGAAAAAAATAATAGAGATTTATCATAATCTTATTTATAATTAGAAGTTATTAATGATTAAGATTTCATATGAAATTTAATGATTGTATAAATTTACTATACTAATATTTCAAACTCATTTCATGAAAACTATTACACATGTCATTTATATAGTGATTTAGGTCTTACATGCCATTCATACAGTAATTTAGGCCCCACTTTTCTCAATCTTTTTATCTAAAAAATTTTTTAAAATTAATTTATATTTTATTTATTAATTATTTTTCATATGAAATAAAATTAGATATTACAATCATTAAAGAATCAAATATGACAATCATTAAATATTATAATTTGCACAAAGAGAGAGCCCATGTTAATATAATTATGATCTATAATTAAATTAAGAATCATTGATAGCCTCACATTATGAAGGTAATATAAAAAATTATAAAGAAAATATTTTCAAAATAAATAAGGTTTAAAATCAACATATTTTTTTAAAAGAAAATGGATTTTGATATGATAATAATTCAAAATTCAATTTATACCAAATTTATTCTTAATCAAATATGATAAAAATTGATATAATACTAATATTTAAGACTCATTATATGAAAGTCTTGCATGTGTTATTTATAGACAAATTATACCCCACCCTTTTTATAATTTTAATACTTAAAGTAAGTTTTTGAATTTAATTTATCTTCTAATTATTAATTTTTTTCCAATCATACCTTCATATCTCTCTACCATTAATAAAATCAATATAAAAATAAAAATAGTATAAATAAAATTATAATTCAATATATTATACCATAAAAATTATATATATATATATATAATTATAGTATAAACGATAACAAACCTATTATAATTATGTTGTATTATTAGTATTTACTATTATAAATATTTATGTTTTGAAGTTCAAAATATTTTTAAAATTTTTTATTTTTAAATTTTTTTAATAAATTCATAAATATCAATAGAGATTCAAATTTTTATGTTAAATGAAAAATGGAGACCCGTGATCGAGATGTGCATGAGAACGGAGGTAAAATTCTAAATGAAATTGAAATTAGAGGAAATTTTCTAATTTCAAATACAAAACTTTTGAAAATCATAACAAAATAAAATCATCTATCTACATATATCACTATGTTCTATTTAATTTTTTACATCTTAAATATTCCAATCTACCAATTTCATAATTTTTTCATACTAATTTTTTTGAAAAACATACCTTCAATTTTTTAACACTAAAATATTAAAAAAATTAATTCTATAATTTACACTTCTTTGATAATGATATTAAATATTTATTAATTTTTAAAAAAGTAAATAATTATATTATTTTTTATTGAAAAAAATTATAATTGATATACTACTCTAATAATTGAGATTATATAAATTAGAATTATAAATAATTTTTTAATAATTATTATACATTAATTAGAACAGATATTTTAAAATTGATATTTTAATTTATTAAAAGAATATACAAGAAAAGGACGCGTAATTGAAATCATATAAATTAAATTTATCTATTATTTTTATTAATTAAAAATATTTTTTTATATTTTTAAATTAAATATTTTAATTTACTAAAAAGATATAAATGGCTAAGAATGATAAAAAAAATTTAAAATGGGTACACACGGAAATTATTCAATGGGGAAAGGAATTGGCACATATTTCGCCTTTATATGGATGATCTATGAGGCTAAGTTCCCGTTTATTAAACGGAATAGGGGCAGTAATAATACATCTTTATTTTTTAATTATTTTTATTATATTTAAACTTTTTATATATTTTTAATTTTAATTTGAATTATGTTGCATTAATAATATTTGTTATTAAGGATATTTATATCTCAAGTTATAAAATATTTTTAAAGTTTTTCTCTTTTTGAAATTTGTTAATAAACTCTTGAATACGATAGGGATTCAAAATCCCACGGAAAATAGGAAATGGGAGATGACGACCCATAAGGGAGATGAGGATGAAGATAAAAGATAAAATTCTAAATGGTGACGGAAGGTGTGAGACATGTCTCCCTTCTCATGGATACTCATTGTCATCTCTATAAATGGTTCATGATATAGTAAAATTATCTATTTATTCTTTTTCTTTATTCATCAATTTTAACTTTCGAAATGTGCAAAATTTTCATAAAATAGGCTCTTTATTGTTAGTTATAGGTCATCTATCAAGATATTTTCAACCTTATAAACATGATATTCAATATAAGATATAAAATAAAATAAGATATTTATATTTTGTCCACTTATTTAATTATTTAACTATTAACTTACTTTTAAGATAAACTTATATACTCAATTTTCTATAAGATATATTTAGATAAATTATTATTTATTTTGTTTATAATAATCAATAAATTTTTTTTTATTATCTCCTTATACATTGTACGGGTCAAACGACTAGTTATATCATATACAAATGTCGTGTAGGCACTTGCGGTCCCTATATTTTCGTTTGAAGTAGTAGTAAAAAAAAAGAGTTTGAAAAAGATAGTATTCTCAAACCCCAAAATAAAGATTTTTTTATTAAATATAAAATTATTAGTATGTCATAACCTAACAGTTTAAGCTTTTAGAACATATAGTTTCATGACATGGTATCAAAGCCTCTACAACTGAGTGGCCTAGAGTTCGATCCTTGTTATCTCAACTTCTAAACAAAAAAATAATTAAATTTCAGCACAAGGTATGGTGGGCCTATGCATTGTTGCTTCAAGCTCAAAGAAGGTATGGTGAACCTGTGGATTGTTACTTCAAATCTAAAAGAGGCATTCATGTGAGGGGTGTATTAAATACAAAAACATTAATATATCATAGCCCAATAGCTTAAATTTTTAGAATAAATAGTTTCGTGACATTTTTAACTTGGGAAAAAAAAAGTGTTCCCCTCTCCCAATTTCTTCTTTATTTGCCATCCAAATATATCCTTAATAGAGTAACTTGAAGTAGTTCTCCGGTGAGTCGGAGCACATTTTTTATCTTCTGCATTACTTTGTTCGTTCCTATATAATTTTTTTGGATAATCAAATATGTTTGACCCTCAAATGAAATAAACAACGATAACATTAGGAGTTCAAGATTGACATCGAAACCAAAAAAACGATGAAAACGAAAATGCAACAGGAAAAAAAAAATCTAGCATCAAAATACCAAAAGTATAAAAAAAAAATAAATCTCACGCTTGGCTTAGGTGATAGAAAACCCCAATCCATCAAACGAGCACCGTGTCATGGAATCAAGCTCTTTCCGCTAAACTGTACTTCATCACCATCCTTTCGACCGAACGAACTATCACCGGTTCCCAAAACGATGACCACGAGGAGAAGTGGGAATGGCATAGGAGAGGGGGAAAACCATAGATTACTTTTCGTTTTCCAAATATCGGGAAAAAAATAATTGAAGTAGTTATGCGATTGCTTTCGCCAAAATGAGTAAATTATGCTCAGAAGGGAGGCCGAAAGTCATCATCAAATAAAAAGGAGACTTTTACATTTGTTTTGTTTTGTCTGCGTTAGAAGACTTTTTGAAATTTTTGAATGTTTGAATGTTGATATTCAAATACAAGTGGCACACATACGATGTGAGTTTCCCAATATAATAATTAAGATTAAAGAACATCAACTACGTATAGCTCTCAATTCCTCTTGCCCTTTCGATGCCTCATACCAACTTTCATAAACTTTCCTGGCCATTTATAATAAAATCTCAATATTAATGGTATATACTTTATTAATATATTTTTTATATTGTTATCCAATCATATTTAACTGATATAACAATAATTTTATTTTTTTAACCAATGAATATAAAAACTATTTAAAAAGTTAATGAAAATCCACACCGAAAAAGAGGTTAACAAATATTAACTGCAGAGAGTAGGAATGACAATGGATATCTATGAAAGTGGGGCTAGACAACCCTATCCTCATTTATAATTTTTTCCTTGTCCCATACGTGTAACATGCAAGATCTCTTAATCAATCTAATTTGTATAACTATGATGAAACTATATATTCATGTGAATTTTTAAAATTTTACCATGCTAAGAAAGAAATTCTAACAAAATTAGCATAATATACCAAAAAAAAGGTAGTTACTAACTGTTTTAATTTACATAATGATAAGATAAGCTAAAGTCTTAAAAGAAATAGATTAGTTTCGTTGGTAGTAAGTGGATAGGGTAGTGATATGGATCACTCATCTCTCTCTCTCTCTCTCTCTCTCTATATATATATATATATATATAATTTTGATAAAAGTTTTATATTACACTTGTACAAGCCTATACGATAGGCTAATAATATTTTAATACTCAAAAGGTAGGTATTTATTCAAACATCTATTTTATAATTATTGGATGTGGGGGTCTCTACTTATCTTTAACATCTATCACATTCAATGATTCTAAAATGGGTTTTATAATGAGTGTCAAAATATCATTACTCATACACTTGTACCAAAAAATACTTTACACTTGTACCCAGAATCCCTCCTTGACTTATTTCCTAGCCACACCTTCATGTTCATGTGTCAACCTCTTGAATATAATTGGGCTTCTTTCACAAAGATTTTCCTATTTTTGATCACCAAACCACTCAATCTCCTAATAGCACTATCCGTTCCTTCCTTCTCGATCATGATTTTAAATTGCAGTCGCACTGCGATGCAGAAATTACGGTAATGTTATCGATATATATAATCGCAATTATTACTACGGTATGGCCGTAGAACGCAATTTTAAAGTATGGGCTAGATGCCTAATGTAGTGTAATGGTAAAGCTTGTCCAAATCTGTGGAAAAAACGATAAGCTCAGTGGCACGTTTGGTTTCATCAGACGAAATGTTGCATTATATTCCGTTACATATGTACACGTAATATTGATATAAGCATGAGGGGCACAAGAAGTTCTCGAGATATTCTCAGTACCAAAAGAAGTTGAATTAGCACAACTGTTTTGTACTATTTGCTATCCGAATACGTGAATCCTTTTAATTTACATCGTGGGTATAGCAGAAGAAGACGTTGAAAAGGTCTTGCGTGCTTGGACGTGAGATTTTGGTGATTTTTTTTTTTTGGGGTAAACTAGAATTTAAGTTAACTAGAGTTCATCAACAACTTTTTCTCGATAATTAAAAATGGGTAATTATCAAAAATGGGCAATTATCATATACAATGGAATAGAAAATGAGACTTAATAAAAAAGTGTAAAACTAGACTTCAAAAAACAAAGCCAAAGGCAGAAACTATCTCCCAAGAAAAATCGATAACTGATAAACAAAATAACCGGTAGACAAAACCAGCTCTCCACCATATAGTTCTATAGTGATAAAAGAGTTGTTACTTTGTACTATATCTCATCTAATATTCAAATTATCACAATAAGAGATGAGAATGAGTCATAGAATTGAAGTAATAGTGATTGAATTAATCTAAATAGTACAAAATATAGCAATAATTAAGTTTTGTTTCACCGAGTAAGACCGATCATTTAAGTCACATGGCTCACTAAACGATAGAGAGTATATATATTATAATATTTTGATTCTAAAAGACCAAAAAAAAAAAAGGTGACATTTCACTCCCCGTTCTGCTGAAAGCCAGGCTGTTCATTTTAGGTTCTAACTGTATACCAAAAAACAAGGAAGCAATAATGGATAAATCGAAGTCAATGCTCAAAATTATTGGAAAACAAAAAGGTCATTGCTCAAAATCAATGTGTGGAAAGATTAAAAAGTGTATACCATAGCCACAAGGCACGTCCTAATTGTCACAACTTGGTGTTAGAGCTTGATAAGCACAACTTCAATGCAACACCAGTATTGTTTTCTTGATTAACATACCCCCACTATGCTAATAATTAAAGTAGAAGTAATATCCTAAATGCCAAAAGAATTAAGACTTCAAACAAATCCTAGTCGTGCCGCCCCATGTGTCAGTTCAGTACGACTACTTTCTGCAGCAAGAAAAACGCTACGATTCTAATAACAAAATTATTTTTCCTACACAAATTGGTTTAGTAATGAGCTGGCCAAATAAATTCAGCTTCAAATTGTCCATGATTATGTAATAAACATACAAACAACTTGATTAAGAATCGTGAGAGTGGACTTAGCTCTTACAGGGACCACACACATTAATTAGCGATGCACCTTGTTTGTAAAGTTTTTGCATTGCCAATAAAAATTCACAAAAGCCATATATGGCCATGGTCATTTGTCTCTATAAATAAAGTCTCATTATCTGGCATGCCTCACAACAGCAACACACAATCAAAGAGTTTTCAAATTTTAGACTGAAAAAATGGGTTCCCTTCGACTCACAGTGGCAGCTCTGTGCTGTGTTGTGTTTGTGTTTGGAGAGCTACCCTTATCCTCAGATGCACAGCTTGATCCATATTTTTATAGTTATACTTGTCCCACTTTGCATAAAATTGTACATAAAGTCATAAAGAATGTTTCAGAATCGGATACTCGCATGCTTGCCAGTCTCGTCAGGCTTCATTTTCATGACTGTTTTGTCCAAGTATGCATGTGTACTTTCTTATAAATTCAAGTATATGTATATTTCGATGACTGTTTTGGGGTCTCATTTTCTTTTTTTTAATTCAAAGAATATACTTGATCAGGGGTGAAAATAGACGAAAAACATTCTACAAATGAATTTTATGAATAATTTCATTGATAATTTTTTCTCCTGCCAATTTTATGAAAATATGTAAAATAATTTTAAAAATAATATTACTTTAACGCATTCGATTCTACACTGTTCTTATTACTTTCTCCATTTGAGTGCTGTTATACAATAAAAAAGATCATGTCCAATTATCTGCCAAATACCTTTGGTCTAGACATGGCAATTTTATAGTGGTTGGACGAAAATCCAGATCGTTGAAGAATTTAAAGTTTTCTAATAATATTTTGTCACATAATTTGAGCAATAAAATTCTGACATATTTTCTGATTTTCAAGTATTTTCCAATTTCTAAGCGTCAAAAGACGTTCCTTGAATCTCTCAAAAATGGCTTCATTCCCTATCATGGGAGACCATAAATCTAAAAGCAAGATTGTTTTGGTACATGAATAATAGCCAGTTTGTACGTACTGAGGTGATCGATAAACTCTCGAGCATTTCTAACAAAGTGTTAAAAGAAGTGACATTATTGAATCTTACTCTCAGGTTATATGTAGTAGTAGTTGAGAGTGAAAAAGAAGAAGGTTGATTATGTACTCGATGCTTGTGACAGGGCTGTGACGGATCAATTTTGTTGAACGACACTGCTACCATAGTGAGCGAGCAAGGAGCAGCTCCAAATAACAACTCAATAAGAGGTTTGGATGTGGTCAACCAGATCAAGACGGCGGTGGAAAATGCTTGCCCTGGCATAGTTTCTTGTGCTGATATTCTTGCCCTTGCAGCTCAAGTATCTACTCGTCTGGTATGTGCGTGTGTGTATGTATATATATATATATATATATGCCCCATCTTCTACATATAACAAATTAACATAGTATTCTCATTTTATCCTAACTGGCTCCAAAAGGACACAAAGAAAAAGAGTTCTAAATTCTACTTCACTAATTTAGGACTAAGACAGTAATTAACAAATTATAGCTAATTCATTTTTTAAAATAAAATTCTCAAAGATTAATTATGTCATGTTATCTTTAAACAAAATAACGATTGCAATTAATTATAAATGATAGATTTAAGGCGGATTCTCAACTACTCTTCTTATGAAAAAGATAATTTATACTCATTTTTCTGACACATGTAGCTAGGCAACATATGTGAAAAAAGAAAAACAAAAGTAGAAGGAAAAAAAATATCAAGGGCTGAAATGGATTTTTTTTTCTTGAAAATTTCAATAAGTTATTAGTGTGCATTAATTAAGGATATTCAAGAAAATCGAAATAGTACCAATGTTATGCCTCCTTTTTATAGTTAAATAAAATCAAATCACAATGTCTAACATAGCTGGTAGCTAGTTAGGATTCTTAAATATCTAATTAAGGATTCAATATTTAATTAAAAGAAAATTTTGATATTAGAGATAAGACCCAGATAGCTCTACACCCTGAGGGACGAAGTTAGTCTCTATAATTCCAATGCGTGGAGACCTGTGTTCACCAAATAGATAAATAAAATCATGCATTAGATGAAGAATATCTTCTACTTCCAGGAATATAAAATTGACATTCTAAGAACATAATTGAAAATTAATTAATGTGTAATTTGGTACTTACTGGAACAAGCTACAAGCTTCACAGGGTGTTAACTCATAGTCACAACTTGTTAATTAGCCAAGTTGAATAATTGTTTTTCTTTATCCGTCTTAAAATTTTAATTTGTACAATATTGACAGGCTCATGGTCCTAGCTGGAAAGTTCCATTAGGAAGAAGGGATAGTTTAACAGCAAACCGAACCCTTGCTAATCAAAACCTTCCAGCTCCTTTCTTCAATCTAACTCAACTCAAATCAGCCTTTGCTGTTCAAGGCCTCAACACCACTGATCTTGTTACACTCTCAGGTACGTACTATTTTCCATTTAACACTATCTCCAATATGTTGCAAGTTGCAGCACATAAAAACAAAAATGTAAAACATTGGAAAAGTTATTCTTTGAACCCGGTCAATATTCTAAACATTCAGCATCCTATTCACTCATCCCTCCCTTGAGCCCAGATACTATTTCCAAAATTTGAACTATGACTTTCAGGTCATAAGATGGTAATCTTATCTGTCATGAGACTCACCCTCTATTTCTTAGAAATTAATTGAGACACAAAAACATTGTATCGTCCGCCGTTCAAAGATATGCAGAAAGGGAGACAAATTATATTTCTCGTCTCCAATTCAGGTGTTCAAAACCCATTCTTGATGTGATTATAGTTACATGTTCTTCATTTTTCATCAGGTGCTCATACATTTGGCAGAGCTCACTGTAGTCTTATCGTTGGCCGATTGTACAACTTCAGCGGCACTGGCAAACCTGACCCAACTCTCAACACAACTTACTTAGAAGCGTTGCGCAAGATATGCCCCAATGGTGGACCTGGCAATAACCTCACCAATTTGGACCCAACCACACCCGACAAATTCGACAAGAACTACTACTCCAATCTTCAGGTTCACGAGGGCTTGTTGCAGAGCGACCAAGAGCTGTTCTCAACATCCGGTGCGGATACCATTAGCATTGTGGAGAAGTTCAGCAGTGACCAAAAAGCTTTCTTTAAGAACTTCAAAGCTTCAATGATAAAAATGGGTAACATTGGTGTGCTAACGGGGACACAAGGTGAAATTCGTAAACAATGTAATTTTGTTAACAAAAAATCTGTTGATTTGGTCAGTGTGGCCTCCAAGGAATCATCTGAAGAGGGTATGGTTAGCTCTATTTAAATAAATTAGGATGACTATAGAGTGTGAAAAGATGTGATCATTGGAGGGTCACTAATAATAAAGAAGCTAGCTATATATAGGCACATATTCATGTCGTGTGCCCGCTGCTAGCTATTGCTTTGTGTGTTTGTGGGATAATTTTTCTTGTATTCTGATAATCAGTTTCTCCCTGTTTTTGTGTCTGACTTTTGCTTTCTTTGAGTTCTTGCATTTTGAAATCGATTAGCACCAGGAGAATCTTGAGTTAATGTAGTTACGTTTTTCTTCTGAGCAAATATTATGAAAGTGTACTGTCATGTATATATGGTGAACACCCAAAAACAAAAAGAGGGGGATGCTTTATATATTTTTCCATTTTTCCTTTTCTACAATCCTTCAGCACTCTATAGGTTATGAATTAAGCAAGGGATAAAACTTACTCCTTATAAAGTAAAATATGAGAATTTTATCTTAAGATTAATAAATTTAGAAATGAGATATTTTTTATTTTATTAATATAAGAGTGAAACTCCTTATTTTATTTTCTAAAGTGAGATTATTATTTTGATCAAATCTAAGTTTTTTATATTTATCTTATCAATCAAATCATTATAAGCGAATATTTTTATTAAAATGATTAATTTAAATTTAAAAATATGTCCTCATCTTAAAGAAAAATTTTCATGTGTTATAGTTTGATCGGAGAATTTGATAAAATAGATATAAGGAACTTGATTAAGTTTTATTTTATTCTAGATAGAGAACAATTTGCTCTTTATCCAATAATAATAAATCAAATGTAAATCAACACGATATTCAATAAAATTTATGTTCATATGACATGACTTTCTTTTTTAAAAAGATAAATGCCTTTTAATGCTGGATTGGACCGTGTGTCCACTGAATGCGTCGAATGCTTAAGTTCATATATCATTACTCAAACAAAAATCATAGAGTTTGCGAAAACAAAGAGCCAAGACCCATTAAATTGACTAAAACATAAACAAAGACACATAATCATTCCTCACACTCTATATTAACCTCGATCGAGGAAGCACTTGTTCATTTTAATGTCTTCAAGCTAGAAGCAACAAGCAGTAGTATGGGTGTAATAAGATCTAAAAACAATGAAAATCAACTCTGGAACGGCACTAGAATAACAAACGAGGCAGGGAGTGGTTAATTAGCTATGGATTGAAATATAAAATTAATTATTTAATAACGCATGAAATTGAATTTAAATATTCAAGCAAGAAGTAGGAGCAAAACCTCTTTCGACAAGCCATATTAATAGAAGCTGCCCAAGATAAATAGTGCACCAGCTCTTGAGTTACTAGTACTGCTTGTCTTTTTTATGACACATGATAATGCACATTTGTATATAGTATGTTGTAGTACAATCAAATTTATATTATTACATTTGTCCACTTTTATTTGTCTCATAGAGAAACAGCTAAAATTTGGCAAAATACTAATTTTTCTCCATCTGAAAAAAATTGTAATATTTTTACCTAGAATTCATCACTATTTTGGGGTACACTAATTTTCTCTAGTCAATTTTTGTGGTCAACATTTTAATTGAGCACTTCGTTTGATTTTAGACCAATATAATAGTAGAATATCCGGGCAGCAAAAGTCTGAAGGTTTAGGTCGGACCCTAACTAAAATTTTGAGCAAAAATATGTAATGAATTAATTATCGTATGATCAAAAGTCCTTGCTTCTAGATATATATATATATATATATATTCTTCATGAAAACGAAAGAAATTTAGCTGTTAAAGTTTATTAGATGTATGAATCAATCATTTTACGACATCTTGATGTCCTTTCTTCCTGCTAGAAGTCCCCAACTATTCAGACAACCGCGACTGACTAGTATAGGGTTGTTTTTATCCCCTGCTGGTCTCGATCCTCTTGAGCTTTTTGCTCCTTCCTAATGTGTAAGTAATCTATACTATTCCGTGTCTCTTTTCCAAACAAATGCTTGTCTAATTACTTTTTTTTTTTGGTTTAAATAGTATATTTTTTAAGTCTTTTTGACTGTTCAACGTTCATGTCATACCCCTTTAATTCGTACTAGTTGTTGCCCCTAAATCAATGAAAAATATTTGATTAGACATGAATGAAAATTTTATATTTTAGAGGATATCCAATATGAATTTGCTATATCTATGTTAGAAAAATGTAAAATATTAAAGGAATTTTTCAAAACTTATTATTTATTAGGTTATATCCCCTGTTGTCTCTGACATGGATCAAGTGCATCTCTTTTTTCATAACATCTAAACAATAATAAAATTTGAACCTATAATTTTATGCTAAATTATTCAAATCCTTTATCACTAGTCGAAGTCCAGTAGCTCATCAAATGCCTCTCTTCATATATGTCTGTTTTCGGCTTTTTACAAAGAAACGTAACAACAAACAAACATAAAGTAATGTGCCCACTTCCTGCCTTTATTTTAAGGAATTGATCACGGAACTTCTAAACTAATAAGTGTAGTGGTTAAAGAAAACAATAATGAAAATCCTGAGTTAGGGGGAATGTACTCTTCCCCAAAAGCATATAATGATGTGTGGCTTTATTTCTTTATTTATGGTTTTAAAATGGTTAAAGGAAACGATAAGCAACGTTAGAATAGACAATCAGTGGGTATAGAAAGACTATCAGGAAGTCCCCCCCCAACCTCTCTTTCTTATCTTTTGTCCATGGACCAAAAGTTGGTCAATATTAAAGGTGAAAATTATTGTATATATTCATAAGATATGAAATGTGTGTTAACTCATATTTTATCCATTATTAAATGAAATATGAATCCTATTTGAATGTGATTCAAACCCCATTCAATAGTAAATGAGATGTGAGTTAATATTGTATCTAATATATTATGAATACAAATAACATAACTCTGAATGAATGATTGAAAATTTCACCAAGAAAATCTATTCACAGTACATGACAAGTTGTTGATTTTAAAGCTTGCTAGTTGGTAAGCTTTATGATCTTTTGTGGAATAATATAGTGATCTACAAATCTACTACACCATCACAACTCAAAAGCAAATCAGGGTTAATAGGGTAAAAGTCACAGTAAACGATTTGGTACACTGTAGTAGAATTGTTGCTTCTGTTACAACTCACATAATGTTTGAGGAACATCGTTGTAGATTTCATATGCTTGGGGGAGTGCTATTGGAATTGGTGGAAGGGTGTGGAAACAAGTGGTTGGGGTCTGTGGTGGACTGGACGGTGATGACGGAGCTGGATTGCAGTGAATGGCGGGGGGTGACACAATTGAGATATAGGAAAGAAAGGGGAAGGGTAAAAAGGAGAAATTAATCTATAGAATCTACTATTATAAATATTCAAATATAAATATAATTTTTAATCATTATTAATCCTAACTGTTATATTCATGACAAACTTGGAAGGCACCATCTAAGAAGTTACAAAAAAGAAAAAAAAAATTCTTGGTCCAGCCACGACGTGTTGCTCGGGTTCTGTCCCTATTCACATACGAATTAATTGTTCATTCTCTCGATTTTTAAATAAGTCTCAAATTTATAAATTTAATTTTTAAAATTATTTGTTTTTCAAAAACAGTTAGATAATAAGTAAGTGTATATATATATATATAGTTAGAAAAAAATCGTTTTATACCAATATTTCATTCATGTGTTGTTATATAATTTAGTGATTTTTTGAAAAAAAAAGCTACCCATATCTTAATTTTACTGAATTTCTACTAGTTTAATACGAGTCTAAGTGGCCCATTGTATATGAGGATAAAACTTGTTTAACACCAATTTTTTCCATTCATAAAACTTTAAGGAGATCAAATATTAAACCATTTAAATCAAACAAATGTGAATTTAATATATTATTTATTAAATTGAAATGAAATTTATATTCAAAATATTATTATTTTTTATCGATCCTATTTCGAATAAGATGAGTAAACTATTAAGTGTGAAAGCTATTAGAATTGATTTAATGATAAGGGATTTGGATAGTATATATAAGGTTTTACGTTCAAACCTTGTTATGATCAATATAATTTTCAAAATGAAACAAAAACTTATTAAGCATGAACCTATAAATTTAAAAAGCTACAAATTCAAATCAAGATTAAACTGAGTATATCCCGCCCTTATTTATTTTAAGTAAAAAAAAAAGGAAGATAGAAAATGAAAAGATAAAAAAATGCCTAAAATATGTACTTGTTCTTTCTTATTGATGTTGAACAGTAAAGAAATTAAGAAAGAAAATGTATATGGAGTACCCAATTAAAAATTGTCTTCACAATTAGAATAAAAATGAACAGTGAAGTGCAAAGAATCAAAATGATTATTACACTACTAAAAAAATGCTACTTAGCAGCTGTTTTTTACCGGCAGTTCTTGAACTGCCGCTATATTAGGCATTTCTCGGCGTTTTACCATGACAGCCGCAAATCAAATTATTTAGTGGCGGTTGTATTTGAAATTGAGGCGGTTTAAGAATTAGCGGCGGTTCTAATTTGCTCCAACCGCTGAGAAAATAAAAAAAAGAAGTGAAAAATAAAAACTCAAAAAACTAAAACCTAATTGAATCATCTTCCCCCCCTCTCTCTCAAACTCTCATATTTCCTCTCTGACTCTCGGTGGTGATTCCTCAACGATGACGCGGCCAACCAATAGCGACTCAACCAGCCTTTCACAACCACGGCCAACCACCAAGAAGGAGATCACGGTCGCCGCTTGAAGATTGAGGACGATTTCAATGAGTTCACAGCTTCGAAGGCAGTGGATCTGGCTCGGCCGTTGAGGAAAGCGCGAATCCCGTACAAGATCCACATTGTGAAGGACCACGACATGAAGGAGAGGTTGTGCCTCGAGGTCGAGCGGTTAGGGCTCAGCGCCGTCATCATGGGGAGCCGAGGGTTCGACGTCGTCTGGCAAGGCAACAACGGTAGGCTCCACAGCGTCAGTGACTACTGCATCCATCACTATGTTTGCCCTGTCGTCATCATTCGATATCCCAACAATAAGGACGTAGGCACTGCTACAGGCGACAGTAGTGGCGGAGTTCCTGCCGCTATTGTTGCGGTGAAGGAGCGCAAGGACGGCGAGGGGGTGATCAAGTCGGTGCCGCATGAACATTAAAAAAGTATTCAATCTGTCTCTCTTCCTTCCTTTTTTTTTGTAGTTAGTGATTTTGATTTCACTGTGAAGTGTGCAATTGATTGATTGTTCTAGGCTCTGTTTTAAATTTTTATCTCTTGAAATAAATTTGTGGTTGTGGAAAAAGAGAAGATATAGCATTTGTGATATTTGCAAATGTGGATTGTGGTTGTGCAAAAATAGCATTTCTGTGATTTCTATTTTTCAAAAGGTTCATATAGTTATGCAAGTTAATGTATAATTAGGAGATGTGAGTACCTTGAAACCATGCAATAAATTTGTTCATATGAGAGGTACAGGTTGGTGAGGAGATGAGAGAATACAATGTAAGTAATTAGATTTTGTTCAATGTAATCAAATTATTCACATAAAATGTTCCTATAGGACCCTTCTTCAATTAATTTATCTGATACATTATGCTGTCAAATCTTTTTTTCCCACCAAATTTTCAAATTCAAAGCATTATTATGATTTTAGAGTACCATATTTAGTAAGCTTGGTTGTTTGTATCAGTGAATTGGGGCTTCAACACTTAGAAAGAGGAAGACAAAGTAGCAGCCAACCCCAAGATTTAGCTTCTTAAGCTCTCTGACTTCAGTAAGAACTTGATATAGTATTTCTGAGTTTATGTTAAATTTCTATTTTTCTAAATGCTTTCGGTGAATTCTTCATAAATTGGATATCAATTATTGTTTTTTTGGTTTTTGGTGTTCATGCTACTGAAGCAAGCTGTTGGTTTAAGCTTTAACAAGCTTCTCTCTCTCTTGCCCTCCTTTAGTTTTGAATTATGGGTTTCTTAATTTTTTGTCTCTGTAATTATCTATCTATTTGTGTGTGATTGATTGTGTTTGGCAATTTGGTTTGTTGCATTCGATTGCTACTTTATGATTAATTCAATTAAAAGAAAGTTGTGATTTGATGCTTTGGTTCATGTTAATCCAGTAATGCTCTTTTAATTTTTTCTCACATGTTTCAGTCTCTCTATTGTTCTATTTGAAAAGGTTAAAGATGAGTTGATCTTGGATGGAAATGACATTGAGCTTGTTTCTAGGTCTTGTTCCCTTATTAGCCAGGTACTTTCCTTCCCTTTATTTGTACACATGCACAAACATATCTAATCCTGCTGCTGCTTGGATTTTAATTGTGCTGTTTTTGTTATTGTAACAAAAATGTCATGTTAAAAATAAGGATATCCAGAAGTTCCTGGATGGTATCAACTTCCTTTAAATATCTTCTTCTAGCTTTTAATACTGGCCTTAAATTTGTTGTCGTTGAATTGCTCTGAACCTTCAGTTTTGATTCGCCATTGAGTTTGCATGGATATGTTTTATTACCACAACATGATCGTACAAAAGCACTGTCATTGTTCAAGCAGGGGAGTTGTCCTTTGATGGTATGCTACTTCGTATTGTGATTGTTATTTTCCAGTTTGTTGTTCCAAAGTTAAGAAGGATTTATGAATTTGTATCAATGTTGAGTCCCAGCAACCTTTGATGATTTTTCTGCAACATTTTGGCTTTATTGGAGATTTGTTAGCGATATGGTTTCTCTGCCTACTCTATCCGCATAATTTTTTTCATTCAGTTTCTTATGTGCTTGGTTTCCCTTTCCATTTTAAAGCTCTATTACAATTGTGATTGAAGTTGAGACATTTAGTTTTATAAGGCTAGGGTTCACAATATATTTGTATATGATATACGGTATATTGGACAAACTAGATGTACCATGTCACTTGTTATATCAATAACCACCTCAATTTTTATATCGTTTGACTTGTGAGTGAACTTTAATTCACTTTGTTATTTCCCTTGGTCCTCATGCAAGCTATATAGAATAGCAAAGAGATCATCAGGACAGGCTTTTTGAGTGGGTTCAATGATGACACTTTCTGATATGTTTTTCGATGATGACAAATTTCAGGCCCTAGATGGTACTTCATTTTTAATGTTTAATTGATAAAATCTTGTGTATGCAGGAAAAAATTATGAATATTGAGCGTGAAGATGATTTCTTTAAGGGATTTTCAAAAAATGATTCACTTCTATCTTATATTCATAATTTCAGGCCCCAGATGAAGGGAGTGCACCAATTTTACTGTCTTTCTCAACTAGTCATGATGCTCAATACTATGATGATCATTCCAACCGAAGTTCAAAATGAATGCATCATAGCTTAGGCCACTGCTTTAATTTGTTTAGCTTTTACTTTAGACATTTTTTGTTGTTGTTGTTTTGCTCTTTGAGCTTTCACTTTTTTAGACATTTAGATCTATTTAACTACTAATTAATATTATGTTATAACATTTGATATACATATTATTTGTGTAAAAGTTTAAGAATATCTTTGACAACTTTCCTTTATGTTCATGATTATTGTTGATTAATATTGTTATACAAGTTTTGACTTGTGTGCTTCAAATAAAATATTGAAAAGTAAGATAAAAAGAAAAAAAGTAGCGGTTAACACTAAGCTTATTGTGGTGATTTCAAAACTGCTGGTGATTGGCATTTGTGGCGATTCCAAACCGCCAATAAATACAATGATTTTGAGGCAACCATTGATTTCGCAGCGGTTTTAATATTGCAAAAATTGCCGCAAAAAAATCATCAACCCAAATTCTTTAAAAGGTTTTATTAGCAGTTTTAAACTCCCAGTAAACCTACAGAACCGCCACCAAAACAACCACTATAAAACCTATTTTGGCGGCAGTTGTTTCAGTGGTTCATCCAAACCGCCATTAAATGATTTAAGGACGTTGTTATTCGCGGCGGTTTGGTGAACCGCCGATAAATCATTTACCGGCATCTGAAAATCCTCAAAAAAATCATTGCTAAATACCTTTTTTTTAGTAGTGTTATATCCTATAAAAATTGAAAAAGAAATGATCGAATAATATTTAATAATTTATAAAATTTTTAGTATTAAAAATTTACATTTGCAGTTTACCTAGTCAAATAATTTATATTATTATATTATTTAGTTATGCAATTTATAAAAAAATTATTTTATTATAGTATTTATATTTTATTTTATGATAAAAATATATTTACCATTTTATATATTATTTTATTTTTAAATTTCTTTCCATTCTAATATTAAAATATTTTTTCTTATATTCTCCCTATATCCAAACAAATTATTAATAAATAAATATACATAACCAATTTTTTTACAAAATAAAAATAAAATCAATTACATTTATAGTTTTATAGCTTCTAAAATAAAAAATTATTACCTATAAATCAAATCAATTATCAAAGTTCAGAAAATCCGTACAAAGACTTTTCTCAACACTTGTTGGACCCCCAACTCGCTGCCATAAAATTATTCATTGCAGGCTTTGTTCGTGGTGGACACAAGTCACAACCCCGACCACTTACTTTTCCATACTAATAATTGACGTGATGTTTTGTTTTTGGTCCAGTACATTATCAATTAGCGAACCCTGTAAGAAATAAGAAATAGCGGGAGTAAAAAAGTTCTTTTATGATATCAATTAGTAGAGATTTGAGTATTATACTGTGAATTTCAGGGTAAAAGTTGAGCCATATTAATAAAATACACGAAAAACCTCAAATATATCATTTTCAGATTTATTTATTTATTTATGTATTTATTTTGTTGGGTAAACGGGGCTAACGCCCATCATTTTCATATCTTTATAGTACTACTAACATGATAATAAAAAAAAGTAGAGAAAACAATTTTTTGATTTCCACTTTTAACTTGAGTTCCGCAAAGTTTTTAACATAATTATCCCATAAATATATTTGACGAAGATAAATACATCCACTGTGAATATTAAAAACTCACTCGTAGACCAATTGAGTAAGAGTGTACAATAAACAGATAGCATGAGGTTGAATTAAACTTAAATCCGATCTAGTTTTTTTTTTTTTTGACAGAATAATATTAGGTGTATAATTAAATTATACAATAAATACACATCATATTTCTTATTATTATTAGATTTGATAAATAAATAGGATGAATGAGAATTACACATCACATCTAATAATAATAAAATGTGCGGTATGTATTTATTGTGTAATTTAATTGTCTATCAACCATTATTCTTTTGATCAATTAGTGTCCAAATTAAAATGGGACAAACCAGCACACGCCTAGCTAGTAAATTTATAAAATTGTAGAAATAAGAAACAAAATTAAAGATTTTTTCTGACAAATATTTCAAAACAAAATAAATCAGTATAAAAATAACTAAAGTTATGTCTAATGTATTGAATCAAAGTTTAATTAATCTGCTGTCTCTAAAATTTTATCAAATTTTTCAATTAATTTTTTATAGTTCAAAAATTTGTTATCAAACTCCTATACTAAATAAAATTTTATAATCAAATTTCTTTACATAACACTTGCTCAATATAAAAATTATTACCTGAGCTCGACCTAAAAAGGGGTATCCATCCATCAAATTTTACTACTAAAACTCAATCCAATAAATTTCAAATCACAAGAGCTTATCGTGTTGAGAAGGCCTGGTGTGAACACCATCAATTGTGAGTATGGAAGACTCATCCTGAAATTTATTCATTGGCCACTCATTTTTTGTCTCCATAAATACAGATTCCCCTGTCTGCCGGGTCTTGCAAGCAACACGCCCACTCACTCATTCACTCATACATTGAACACTGAAAAAATGAGCTATTCCCCTCGCCTTACAGCAGTGTCCTTGTGCTGTGTGGTGGCTGTGCTTGGAGCACTCCCCTTCTCCTCAGATGCACAGCTAGACCCATCCTTCTACAAGAACACATGTCCCACGGTGCATTCCCTAGTACGTGAAGTGGTTAGAAACGTCTCAAAATCGGATCCTCGTATGCTTGCCAGTCTCATCAGGCTTCACTTTCATGACTGTTTTGTTCAAGTATGCCGTTTTCTTCGCCTAGCTACCCCCAAGTTTGGACTTACCCTTTTTCCTGCTTTAATTTATTAACTACAAAAGCACAACTCGTCTTGTAAAGTTTTTGGCTTGCAAACTAGTGTAACTATATTGGAATTAAAATAGGACGACTTCCTCAACTTTCCGGCTAAATTAAAGGCCGTGAATTGGTCCTGTTTTTTCATCCCAATGTTTTTTCAGGTCAAGCACATTTAACTTGGATCATGGATCAATCTCAGATTTAACGGTTAAACTAGTTTAATCATGATGATCAAAAACTTTCTCAGGTCAATTTTCAGCTTGACTTTAATATAGTACTACTTTTGGATAATTAAAATGCGTGATTTGTTACCCCCAAAAAAGCTATCAATGATGTTAAAGCTATTAAAAAAAAACTATATTAATTATATTTTTTTTTATGACTTGCTTTATAATCAGCCCATCTTAATTAAGTTGTTATCATTTACACTCTACTTTTATTAATAGATATACACATGTCAAACACTTAAACAGTATGAGCGGCTGGCATTTAGGGTTTGTTTATGTTGCCTTGAGGGCAAAAGTAAGAGGAACTTTTATTGTTCCTGGAGCCTCAAGTGATCGATATATTCCCGTAACAAAGTGCTAATTCAGTTATGACTTATCTTTAATTTTACTCTGTTATTGGGTATAAAATACACTCTTGTGGTGTGAACTTATAAATTGTTAGAAGGCAAATTACATTACACTTTTTTTATATTTGACAAAATTCATCTCGTCTCAATTTTATTTATAAAATTTGTTTATGAGGTTTCTAAATTTATAAAATTATTATACCAACTTCTATTAAATTTATAAAATAACTACAATAACCTCTCTTCTATCACATGATAAATAGTATATTAAGAAAAAAATCAATAGTATTATCTAGATAAATAAAAAAAAGTTGGGATGAATTTCCCACTATCAATTTTAGAGGTTGGTGTAGTTGAGAATAAGAAAAAAGTACAAGTCTTTTGAAGTGAAGTTGCTTAAAGGGAACGCGAAACTGGTAATTTGATTTATGTCATCAAATGCATGATGAGACAGGGGTGTGACGGATCAATTTTGTTGAACGACACTGCTACCATAGTGAGCGAGCAAGGAGCAGCTCCAAATAACAACTCAATAAGAGGCTTGGATGTGGTCAACCAGATCAAGACGGCGGTGGAAAATGCTTGCCCTGGCATAGTTTCTTGTGCTGATATTCTTGCCCTTGCAGCTGAAATATCCTCCGTTCTGGTATGTGATAACATTGTCAAAGTGTTGAATTTCATTATTGTTATTATTATTATTATTATTATTGCAAAAAAAAAGAGTTTATAAGAAAAAATTAAAAAGAAAAGAAAAACGTTAACGATTGAGATTTCTTTTTTTTCCTTTGACAAATCTCAGAAGAGAAACTGTTTTTTTACGTTAACAAATTATACTGCCTATTAATAACGCGGAATGGACTTGTACAATGACTTTTTCAAAAGACAAAGACATGCATACAACCAATCTTGTCAATTTCACTTTATTATTCTTTTGACGAGAATTTCACTTTCACCTTTTCACCTTGTCTCATTAAGAATAGGGAGGTAAAATGTACAAATTTAAACAGAAACAAAATGAATTTTCTCTCTGTATTTTCTATTTGTATATTTTCAGAATTTATGTCAACTTTTAATAATTAATGATTCATAAGAGACAGGGAGTTTTTCTTCCCTTAAAAAGTCCCCTTTGATTATCTTAGTTTTTTTTTTCCTTTTTTTGAAAGAAATCAATAATATGCTTTCAGCTTTTGGTTCGATTTGATTCTATCCTTTTGAACATGCTCATCTACTTTTGTATTTACTACATAAGAAGAACAGAGAAAATGAGAGGTTAGCATGAAGAACAAATCATTTAGCAAGTGATAAGCAGATACTTACTACGTTCCTCATGGGATTTTAATTAAATATATGTTGGTCAGATATATATTCATTCAAAACTTTGCCTTCTAATTATGTACAACATGTCAGGCTCATGGTCCCGATTGGAAAGTTCCATTGGGAAGGAGGGACAGTTTAACGGCGAACCTAACCCTGGCTAATCAAAATCTTCCAGCTCCCTTCTTCAACCTTAGTCAACTTAACTCCTCATTTGCTGTTCAAGGCCTCAACATTACTGATCTAGTTGTACTCTCAGGTATATTTATAGGATTTTCCTTTGGCATCTTAGGAGTATCGGTACACTTGTATTTTCAATGAGTGTGATTTAATCATTGATATTATAAATATTAATTGGCCTAGTTAGTAAGATTCTTAATCATAAATAACTAAAGAATATTGCTACCCTTCAAGATTTCTCAATCTCTTTCGTAAAACTGACTCTACAACGCAAATATTTGTAATATATGTTCCCAAATTGTATTTGCAGGTGCTCACACAATTGGCAGAGCTCAATGCAGATTCTTTGTTGCCCGATTGTATAATTTCAGTGGCACTGGCAGCCCTGATCCAACTCTCAACACAACCCTCTTACAATCGCTGCAAGCAATATGCCCCAATGGTGGACCTGGGACCAATCTCACCAATTTTGACCTAACCACCCCAGATACATTTGACAGCAAATACTACTCAAACCTTCAGTCTCTAAACGGATTGCTTCAGAGTGACCAAGAGCTGTTTTCCACAAGTGGTGCATCTACAATTGGCATTGTCAACAGTTTCAGTGGTAACCAAACCCTCTTCTTTGAGGCCTTTAAGGCATCAATGATTAAAATGGGTAACATTGGTGTGTTAACTGGATCACAAGGAGAGATCAGAAAGCAATGCAATTTTGTTAATGGGAACTCTTCTGGACTGGCCACTTTTGCCACTAAAGAATCATCAGAGGATGGAAGTGTTAGCTCTATCTAAAGACTATATATATATATATATGAAAAAATAAGTTGAGTGTGCATATTCATGACATGTGACTGCTGTGGATCATGATGGATTTTGCACCTTGTATTATACAGTTCCCTTATTACGCTCTGTACGATCTAATTGTTGAGGTTAAGTGTGAGAGGTGAAGTCCCACATTGGTTGAGAATGGATTAAGTGAGTAGTATATAATGTGGGAGGATCCATGACTCATTGCCTTAAGATTTTGGGTCAAGATGTGGCGTCCGACCAGATATGGTCTTCTCAGCTTGGCCGTTGGTTGTCTTCTCCTGTTGAGCCCGCCCTATGATGGTATCAGAGCCAAGGTTGGGCTCGATTCCCGGAAAGGCATGGACTGCGGGTGGCAGGTGCTGGGAAGAGTGGTTGGCTGTTGGGGGAGCAATGTGATGGGTCTCACACTTAAGGGGGAAATTGTTGAGGTTAAGTGTGAGAGGTGAAGTCCCACATTGGTTGAGAATGGATTAAGTGAGTAGTATATAATGTGGGAGGATCCATGACTCATTCGTGGTTTTGGGTCAAAATGTAGCGTCCGTGGTATTATAGTCTTTCTCACTTGGCCGTTGGTTGTCTTTCATGTTAGAGGCTTCCCCGCCCTAACACTAATTTCCTATGTTATGAGAATTGTGAGTCCTCCTTTGGAGAATTTCGACTAATGATGCTTTCCCCTAAATCACGATTGCTATTGTTTAAAATTTTCAACATGTTTTTAACAGTTTAAAAATTTCACTACAATTTCTATTGCAATGGGCCAAGCCCAAATGCAAACTAAAACTTCAGCATTATAGGTTTCTTCTTTTCGGTCCTGAGAAGTATAGTTTACACAAGATCTTGATTGACTCTGATAAAAACAAAAAGAAGATTGATTCACTGAAACCTCAACCGTTGAACAAAAAACCAATCCCCACTAAATAAGCCTACAGAAGAAGAAGAGGTGGGGGAATGGATGTTCCCGATTTAAGTCCATACTCCTGATCCAAGCTTGAACAATGAAGTGGTGGGATAAAGTCCAGTCCAAAAAAAATGGGTTGGGAGTAAGTTCACAAAACTAAGAATAATAATTAAAAAACGTATCCTACGAGCCTTTGGCCCCGTCTTTGTACCCAAATAAATAAATAAATAATGTACCCAAAAATAATAATATAATAATAAAATTACATACAAGCCACCTCTTTACTTCAAATTTTGAAGATGATGTCAACCTAAATTTCAATCCAACTTAGATGATCAGCAGATCACATAATAAGAGAAAATGCAAATTAGCAGGCCACAACTTACACTATCATCTTGTGTGTGGGTGTGTTTTTTTCTTTTCTTTTTAATCAACTGGAAAAAGTCAATTGTAGCAATGGAGAAAAATTCATTAATATTGTTCACCATTTATGTGATTTTTTTTTTTGTACCAAGTTATCGAAAAAGTAATTGATTAATGTTAATAATTTGTACAAAAATACTTAAAAATAAATGATTTAATTTTTATATAAGTATAAAAAAATTATATAATAATCCAAATTATATATTATCATATAAATCATGGCAATTGATTTTCACATACATAATTTTAAAAAAATTATACAAATAAAATATTTTAATTAAATAATAATATAAAATTATTTTATATTATCATTTTATCAAAATTAAACTTCAAAAATAATATTAAAGAACAAATAAAAATAGTACTGCTTCACCGGTGCAGCCTCCGCCGAAAACCCACTTGTGGTGTAACACCACACAAGACAACATTCAATTTTCTTTCTTAAACCCTAGCCAGCCAGCAACTTCGTCCTCCGTCTCTCAACTGTCAAAAACCCTACTCACACAATCACACACACACACATTTTCACACACTTACTTCACTTGCAACATTCATTCATTGATTCTGTCAAGTGTTGTTTCTTGCCAAAACACTCACTAAGTCACAATCATGCCCATTAACCGGAACCGCAACAAGAAGAAGGGTCGCGACCCTTTCTTCGCCAACGATTCCAAAAAGCGCCGCAAGCCTAACGCCAAACCTGCCGAACGCGACGCCGAGATCGACAGCGACTTCGACGACGACGATGATGACTTCTTCGCCGCCGACGCCGACAACCATTCCGCCGAACATGACAAACAGGAGGAGGAGGAAGAAGAAGAAGAAGAAACTGGAGCTGAAGCTAGGAAGCGAATCGCCCAGGACTACTTGCGAATGGTTCGTGAAATAGCAAAGAAAGAGAAGGAACAAGGCGAGGAAGAAAGTGATGAAGATGAAGAAGGAGCGAGAGACTCGCTCGTTGCTCAGAAACTGATGAAGGAGCAGCAAGAGGAGAGTGGAAGAGTCAGAAGAGCCATTGCTTCGAGGTAAAACAAATCCATTCGTGATTCCATTTTCTCAACTTCTATGATTATAATTATTTTAGATTATATATATATATATATATATATAATGTGTTTGATCTTTGGTTTTGATGTTTTTTTTTTGTTTTAATGTGGTTTTAGGTTGCAAGTGCCGGAGACTAGTGGTGGTGATGGAGGGTTTAGGGTACTGGTGAAGCATCGGCATTCGGTGACGGCGGTGGCCTTGTTGGAAGATGATTCGAAGGGCTTTTCAGCTTCAAAGGATGGGACAATTATGCAGTGGGATGTGAGTAGTGGGAAGAGTGAGAGGTATAGGTGGCCCAGCGATTCGGAGCTGAAGGATCATGGGCTGAAGGAACCTCAGGGTAAAGCTTCAAGGCAGAGTAAGCATGTGTTGGCATTGGCTGTGAGCTCTGATGGCCGGTATTTGGCGACTGGAGGTCTTGATAGGCATCTTCATATATGGGATACTCGAACGAGAGAGCATGTTCAGGTAGCCATTTTTCTTTGTTTGGATAGTGTGCATTGTGCAATTGGTGGAAAAGTGGATGGCATGTTTTGAAATGTTGAATTTTTGTGGAAAATGGTTACAGCTAATAATCAGTGTGGTAAATGATGGAAAACCAAAAACCAAATGTGAACTTTGCTGCTGTGCTGACATGCTTTCTCAAATAGAAATGTCTCACCATTATTGTTCAATGCGGTGCTCTATCAAAATGTTTGGATAGTTGACCATGAGTTTTGTGTTTTAGTGGATAGTGAGTTGATTTGAATGTAAACAAGATCTTATATGTTGACTGAAAAATGAAACTAAAGTAACTTGCCTTGGCTTATATTAATTTGCATTTGTCTAGTTACCACAGATCATATAGCATTTCAAAATCATAGGCTTCTATATAATCAAAGTTTTAGGATCTGGGATGTTTTGGTTGGGACTTGCTAATATTGGTTTTTAATTTTATCTTCTCTTTCACAGGCTTTTCCGGGTCATAGGGGACCTATTTCTTGTCTAACTTTTAGGCAAGGAACTTCTGAGCTTTTTTCTGGTTCATTTGATCGAACGGTCAAGATATGGAATGTCGAAGACAGAACTTACATGAGTACTCTATTTGGCCACCAAAGTGAAGTAGTAGGGATTGATTGTTTACGCAAAGAAAGGGTACTAACTGTTGGGCGTGATCGCAGTATGCAGTTGTTCAAGGTAATCTCAATTTTCACCAGATTGAAGTATTAATATTAATTATTTGGCTACTAAACAACTTATATGTTAGATGCTCCTTACTTTCTTCTACAGTATCTATGTTCTTTTACTTTCTGTATTTAGATGTGGAAAATTTTCTTGTGATTAAGGGGCATCTTTTTCTTTTTCTTTTTTTTTTTTGGTTATTATCTAGGTGATTTTGTCCTGGGGGATTTCCATTTTTACCATTCATTTGGGCATATAGTCTTGTTTCTGACTCTTTGTTGTGTATCATCTTGAATTTAGGTTCATGAAGAATCCCGTCTTGTATTTCGTGCCCCTGCATCTTCCTTAGAATGTTGTTGTTTAGTTAACAATGATGAGTTCTTATCTGGTTCGGATGATGGAAGCATTGAGCTTTGGAGTGTAATGCGAAAGAAGCCTGTTTACATTGTGAAGAATGCTCATGCTTTACTGACGGAAAGCATGAAATCTGACCAAAAGGATAGTGGAAGAATCCCCAATGGCAACTTAGGTAAATACTTAAATATTCTGTTCATATAATATTACTTGTAAATCAATGATCTTTTAAAATATTAATGGTACCTTCAACCCTTCTTTAAATTATGTTAAGAGTAACAGAACAGACTTTCATGTGTGCATTAGAATTTTTTTTGCCTGCTTTTCTGAAGATTTTTTCATTTCCACTATGATCCTGCCTTTTTTCCGGGTTCATGTGACGGTTCACTGTTGAGGTGAGCCCTAGTGGAAGGCAACAGCCCCGTGGAGAGGGAGGAAGGGGGAAAGGAATGGGAAAGCAGGTGGAGTGCACTCCAGGGGTTTGAACCTGCTTGCTTTACTTGCATGTCTCACAGCTCTACCAACTAAGCTGTCTCAAGAGGACTGATCCTCTATTTATTTACCTCTTAAATGTTGTCCATGAGAATACAATGTGCATGATATTTTGCTCTTGGCTTAACTGCTAGTTTCACGATATCAATGTCTGAATTTGTAGTACACCTGTTTCTTAGACCTATGATCCTAAAGTGATACCATTATCTTCACTCTGCAGAAAATGGTTATCGCCACCCCGAGAATCATCATTCTTCGTCAGTATTTTCGTGGGTCAGTGCAGTAACTGTTTGTAGAAACAGTGACCTTGCTGCATCTGCTGCTGGTGATGGTTCCGTTCGATTATGGGCAATTGAAAGTGAGACTAAGGAGATTAAACCACGTTATGATATGCCATTGGTAAGTAAAAGCATTGCAAAAAAACTCACTTGCCTTTTTCTGGTATAAATTCTGTTTAGATATTGAATGTAGCTTCTTCCATTATCTCGTCATTTATTAAATAGTTTTCTAACCTTCTGTATCAAGATTAATTTATATGCCATGTAATGTGAAGTTTTTCTTACGAATAGAGGATACAGAACACAGAAAACCTGCTTCCACTCTCTACTAACAAGTTCCAAACATGTTATTCTTCATCTATCTTTTTTTAGATTCTGCTGAACATCTATTTAAACCTTTTGCATTACAGGTTGGGTTTGTGAATTCCCTGGCTTTTGCAAAATCAGCAAAATTTCTGGTTGCTGGAGTTGGGCAGGTGACATTTTGCTTAAACTGTTTATATTCTGCTTATCTCTTCCTTCTTAGCTATACATTTTAATGCTGAATGTTTCATCATCACAAAAGCAATTTGAGCCTTTATAATTTCTACTTCGGAAGTTAGACAGCTGTTTGTTAAGGATTAGAATTGTTTTTGCTCTCTTCTCTCTTTTTTTCTTTTCCTTGCTTAACATTCCTCTCACCAATTCTCGTTACCTCCTTCATCTTTCTCCTTAAGCAATCTTTTATTTGGAATTTCACTGCCTCCATTGCCCTTTTTATCAACTAATTATTTCGTTGGTATTAAAACATCACTTTTTATATTCAACTTCATATGCAAGTGCGATTAACTGCTTTGCAAATATGTGATTTTTCTTCCAATTAATATCCATATTCTTCTATTTTATTTTTTTTGTTAATTATTGCTCTCTTTCCTTGCCATTATTAATTTATTGGTTTGGCACCAAAAAAAAAAAGAAATTGTTGGTTTATTTTTCTAACTTTTAAGGTGTCTATTGTTCGCAGGAACCGCGTCTAGGAAGGTGGGGACGAGCCCCTGATGCTAGGAATGGAGTTTCAATTCTTCCTCTTCAGTTGTCATGAGAAGAGGCAACGAAGTGTTGTACCACCTCAATTTTGACTCATACGAAATGCGACATTTGAGTAGAACGATGTGTGTCGGTGATCCCAATTACATGTATTTGATTACATTTATTTTTGTCCCCTTCTTAATAGCTATCTTAATCTAATGCTTGTTTGCATAAGATTTTTTGAATTCCTGAATTGTGATTCCTACGTTGAGAAAGGCCACGAAACATGCGTAAGGGAGCCATGTTGAAACTGTTTGGGTGAAACCACTCCATTGTCTTTGTTTTTTTCACGTAAAAGAGGACGTCATTCTCCTGGGAAAACAATTGAGCTTGATTTCAGTAACTTTTTTTAAATCTTTTCTAGTAAATCTCCCGTTAAAACATTTATTCTGGTGATATTTGTTGTCTATAATCTTGTTTGAGTGCTCAACCAGTTTCTTACTCGGCTTGAAGTTGAAAGGAAACGAGACTGAGTATTGTAATTAATTAGCTACTGTCATGGTTTTTTCTACAGAAGCATTGGAATTATTGATTAAATGGCCACTAATGAATTTTATTTTTTAAAGAATAGTAATCACTCGTAATGAGCAACTTATGACTTTAGGTAAACTTCCATGTCAAGGGAACTATTGCTCTTATTGAATTATAGTTTCTAACTTGAAATTAATTGAATAGTTTGTACGACGAAAAAAAGTATTCTGTTAACAAGTGGATTCCACTTAAATTGACTTTGAACGTACAAAACTAATATTGGAATTCACTGGAATCGCAAATGAATCATGACGCTTTTACAGCAGTTTGTGTTAATAGAACGAACAAAACTAATATTGGAGACACTGGAATCACAAACGAATCGTCAAGATCGTACAATAGTGTGTAAATAATCATAAGACTAATTTCCTTTTTTCTTCAAATCCCTTCACAATTATTGTATTATCCTTTATAAACTTTCGCCTGAGGAGAACAAAGCTGAGAATGATTACAACCCAAGTCGTGAGTTACCTGATTTTCAACTTCCGTAGCATATGTATTGCCAATGCATCGCAATTACTCGTCAAATCTACTAGAAAGCCTGCTGAAGTGATTTGGAAGAAAATATTACAATATAATTGAATAAATCAGTACAAGTTCCAGTATCCGAGAAGTACATAACAATTGTTAACAGATCTTATTACTTTGAGAACTCAGTTACAAACAAACCCCCTTCGTTTTGTTCTCATTTCCAGCATGCTTTTTGAAGTGCAAATCCATGTCCGCAATCACGTCAAGCTTCGCAGTGGTAAAGATCCACGTGACCTGAGCTTGAGTTAACCAGTTGAGTAAGGAGTTTCCCTTCCTATAAAAAACCATGTACGGTTACATCAAGATGTTGAACAAGTCAGGCAAGGAATTCACTTTCATACCTAAACACTAAACACTTTGGGACGAAGAGACGTATTTTATATGAACAGTTAAGCATGAAACATGAAAAATTCAGTAGCACCTTAATGTACGAGCTAAAAATTTATATGAACAGGGGAAGAATTCAGTTGCACCTAACAACATGAGCTTAAACACCGAATCTCCAGCTTCAGAAGTAGGTGGGAATAAAAAATCAATATTCCTATTAAAAGTTAAAAAAGCGTGCAGGATGTCCTAAACACTCTTGCCCAGCCAAACTCCAGAATGTATCTTCCCACCTGGTTAATTTCGCATAGTTAGCCACCCTAGCCAATTCACAGGAATTTACATTAGCTACTCGTATGTTCAATCCCCTTTTTGTCGTCTTTATCCTGGTTACTGTCTCCTCCACCGTCAGCCAATGCCACATCCACATCTGCAGAAGTGGATGCACATGAACTTGGATTTTCACTTCCCGTTTGAGTTGGTTCAGGGTGTTCAATGCTCGGACTCTCATGGAGAGAGACTGATGGTTCAGCACCAATCTGTTCATCGTTGGTTGATGTAACAGTGGATGAGTGGGATGATGGTTCAACACCAATCTGTTCATTTGTTGATGTAACAGTGGATGACTGGGATGATGGTTTAGCTGTGTCGGGATCGTTGTTCCCTGATTCTGTCTCAAGTTCTCCATTGGGAAGATCAGAAGGGTCACCAGCATCAGAAGACTCCCTCCATTCAACCCACTCAACTGGTTTATCAGTTCCACTGTGTTCTAATTTTGGGACTGCTTCAGGGGACGATGTTGCAGTGTCGGCCAAGTCCTCATCTTCACCAGCATTAACATTATCATCACCACAGGCGTCAATGGCACTCTCCTCAGCATTAGGTGATGGAGAAGCAGGAGAGCCACTTGAGCGTTCATTGACTACTCGATCTCTATCCTCGTCAAAAGCAAACCAGTTGGAATTCGTAAAGAGAGACCCACTGCAAGTGCCAAGGCAAAATATAAGATGTATATTTGGAAAGACAAGTGTCCCCAAAAAAAAAAAAAAAAAAACCCACTTTATGACAGACACCAGGCATGACAGTTCAATTCCAAGCAGAAAACTGACAAACTAATACCAATGATAACAAAGGCACCCCATTTACCTTTCATGGTCATCTCCCAACCGCAATGAAGAAATAACAACTTCTGCGGATTCATCATCAAAATAGACGTCCTGCCATATATGCATGCAATGGTGCATATCAGATGGCTTTATTATGGCCGTGAAAATAAAATCTCAAATAAAAATACAGAACAAATATCAGAAGTGAAAAGATAAGCATGAGAAATCACAATAAGACGTAGGATAAATAAAAAAATGTGCTGCGACTGCAGATTTAGATTAAAGCACAAAAGGTGTGGGCGTGTGGCACAATTGGCAACCAGGCTTCATGGACATGAAATAGTTTAAATTCCACATTCTCAGGTCCTCACTCAAGAAAAGTTACTGTATCAGAAGCTTCACAATAATAAAAAAACTCACCCAAAATTTTTTAAGCTTCTAAAAGAAGGGAAGGTCTAAGAAGGTCTAAGCTCATGTAACAAGATATGTAGACTGGAAGATCACAAATCTATGCCAATACATTGTATGCGAAAACATCCTTGTGAGGTGAACCTACCTGATATACTACTGACGTGAAAATTGTGCGGCACATTAATTTTTCAATCTTGGTCAAAATTGTCCACATGAGAAAATGTATCCAAATATTAAATTCCACAAATTCAATTGTAAGTTCATTTCACCCCAATTCCAAAACTCAGATTGACAGCTGAGAGGAAAATGGAAGTATACCTCATCATCTCGTTCAAGAGAGCCATGAACCTGAAACACAAATATATTGGTCAGAATCATTAACTGATGACAGACTATAGAAGCCACAAACAAAATCTTGATAAGCAATAGCATCAAAACAATAGCAAATAAAACAGGACCATTATCAGAGTTAACACAACCTAAACTCAGTATCAGCCATCAAGAATTTATCCTTCTACATTAAAACAAAGGCTATTAAGAGATGAAGAAAGTAATGCTCAACCACTACAAAAGCAGTAACCAAGCTCAGTAAGTAAATTGTGCAAAAAGCACAAATTGACTATTTGTTCGACAAAATTTTCATCACCATTTGCACATAATAAGTAGCTCTGGTGGATCTGAACAGATTTTATTAAGATTTTGTTAACAGTGAGCAAGAACCACAGTTCCAATGCAAGCATCAGAAAGCCAAACAAATTCCAAAAACGCTGGCAGAACTGTGACTAAGCCATTCCATTTCAGTTACATCTTCTGATACTATGACACTCCACACAATTTATTATTTTAAGTATTTATGCTTTGGCCATTTTGAAGAAAACTATTGTCAGGCAACAATAACAAACACATCAAGAATCAATTCCAATTGACATTGATAAAATAAGTCTTCAACAGGTCTCAAGGAAAAAATGTCCATGTTTCTGTTTTCCCATTCAGACCTATAAAAATGACATTGAGACGCACATACAGCTTCAGACTGAAAGGTGCTCCCTGAAAAAGACTGTACCTCTTCAATGTCTTCATTATTGTAAATGCCATAACGGAAGGCCTGACTTAGGTTATTTGCCAAGGCTGCAACATCATAGTCCCGATCCTGATAATCATCCTCATCACTATCCCTAGTCCTATCATGCAATGCTGTTGGTCTCCTGTAACAATCAATTCATTTAAAGATGTCAGAATATTAAAATATACACAAAACCACATGTAATGACCTAAATTGAAGCTGGCCATTAAAGAGTTAGAACCCACATTGAAGCTGCCTCAATCTCATAACTCCAACAAGCAAAGGAAAGTTTTTCAATGACAAAAACAAGATCACAACCAAGCTCTTTAGACACAGCTCATCCAATTCTGCATTGTCAACCATGACAACAAAGGTACATGTGTTTTTTCTATATTTCTTTTTGTGTGTGTGTGTTTGGGGGCTGGGGGGGAAGGTATTGTTCAAGCATAAAGAAATGTTACCTTACATCAAAAAGTTCTGGATTTTTCCACAAAACATCAAAAAGACCTGGCAATATCTATGCATAGCAGACCTTTATAGTTATCTTACAGTACCTTGAAATTGGACTTCATTCTTCAATCCTATCATCATTACCCTAAATCCCCAACATTGACAATCACACCACTATTTTCTGGAGCTCAATGTTCTCTCAGTACAGCTAGCGCAGGTCTATGCCCCTCACAGAAGCATTTATGCTAACTGGAGAACATAAAGGCATAGTATAATTAGTTTATCAGGTTCTATCATCCAGGTTCATGGCTCGAGAAAAGGATAAGATTTTACTAGGGATCAAATCCCCAAACACGCTCAAGGATATTTCAACAGCCAGGACATATAGGTTGAGTGAAAAAGAGGGGGTGTCAAAGACCTTAGTTTGAAAAACAGTGGGCAACGTGGTGCAAAACTACAATCCCACAAACTTCGAGCTGATGGTAGCACATTCCTTACAGTAACATCCATGACAGTGCCAGACAACTCAACTAGCACTTGCTAATTATAAAATGCATATCATTCAAAAATCAGAAGGAATGGCAAATTTAATTTCATAGCTCATTCACATGGTACAAATGCAGATCAACCATCGGATAGAAAAGAATGCTAGTCAACAAATGGAACATACCCACACGCCCACTGATAAACATTTTCAACTGCATTTCGCTTTGATAGAATGTCCATGTACCAATCTGTCCATTCACTATTTCCCTGTCAACATAAAAAGTATGAAAAAGAACTTCAAGATTTTGTAGACAACTTTAACATTCATTTTGTGCAATTAAAAACTAAAACAGCAGACATTCACTTACTGGGAAAAGAAAAAAAGTTGATCAATAGATACCAAACAGCATAGCCATACAAGTTCAAATACTCAAAAAGCCTACCACAATAATTGCTGGAGACATAGACAGACCTGCAGATGTTCCTGAATCACACTGTTGTTATTCCCTAACTGGACGAGTTTGTTAGATATGCGGGTTAAGTGTCCTATGCTTCCTATCCTAGGCAGTGATTTACCCTCAGCAGGTATGGTTGGCTGCATAAAATTTGGAAAGACAGATTGGAACATCAAAATATTATTCATCCCAAAACATAGATTCAAATACTAGCAGTATCAAGGGAAAAGAATAGACAGACAATAACATTTATTCATGATGACATAAATTCTAGAAACAAGCCCATGCACCTTGTTTGTATCAGCTTCCAATGTGATCTGCTTTTCGGCTTGAATAATTTTCCCGGCAAAATCACAATCACAAAGAAGATGTTCCACGAGGGAAGAATTCTTGCTTTCCAAGCATGAAATTATAATACTTTCCACATGGTGATGCAGAAAATTGTTGTATGGGTACCTAACACATTAAAACAGTGCATTAGGAAAAAACAGTGTATTAGGAAGTAAAACAGTGCATGAGGAATGAAATCAAATGACTGTACCACAAGTTAACATAGTTGATTAACTTACTCAAAAAACAAGTCTATAATTCTTTGCACTGCTCCAAGATCAATCAATTTCTTCTCAGCAGCTTCACTACCAACAGTTACTAACACTGATACGAACTCAACAATCTGAAAGAATGTATTCCGACAACATCAAGGCAAAGCTGAAATTTACTTTTCATCATCAAAAATCATGGTTCAGGGTTTAAAATTGCAATTATAAAGGTTTGAAAAGTCAACTACCAATTACTAACAAGCTCAAACCACCAAATGCAATAAGTTCAGATAATTAGTTTCACCTTCAAACGGTGTTTTCCAAGAGGCGGTTGTAACTTGCCAAAAGTAGTCACCAGGAGATTTTCAGCAGAAGAAATATCTAACAGCTTGAGTAGATCACCTGTAGAACAGTCACAATAAAATTAAGAAAACAAGACATGCACACATGTCCAAACTCAGTACTCATAGGGGACCAAGATGCAATGCAACCTAAGTAAAAACATAGCTAATTGAATTAAACCCACATAATCCAGGAGGCAATGAAACTCACTATTCAGTATTACACGAATTTCACATGTTAGATGACAGTAACTTTTAGCAGCATAGCTTCCTAACTAATTGAAAAGAATGAAATTTGAAATAAAAAAAATACAAAGCAATAGTAGGGGAAAAAGCAGAAGCCACAGTAAAGGAAATTGAATAGACATTAGACCAATATGAAAATGCATATGACGATAGAAGTTGAATGTGCATTTGGTCATGCATTAGACAAGCTCTTGTCACAAAACAAAGTCTGCCCCTCAGATATTTGTCCATTTAACAATCATTGTCCGCTTATTGGAGTTAAGTTGGTCAACTACATCAACAACGATTAGTCCAATTAGTCTAAGGCTCTAAGCAGTCATACACAAAATAAAAACTTGCTGCTGTGAGCAGCCGTCTGCCACTGACAACACTGCTTTGGCTTGTTGCTTTTGCACTCTGCTCCATTCCAGGGGTTTCAAGTGATCTAATCACCAGGAACCTCCAAAATGATATTAAACAGGAGAACCAAAATCCTAGCCTTAAGCCATTTCAGCTTCAGTGGCAGCATAACACTATCCACCATGATCATTGTGGCCATCGATATGAAGCTGACCCACAGTGGCATTTTGATGGAAGGTTGCGTATGGTGATTAGCATTATCACAGCTATTTAATAACACTATGTAGCGCTCATACATTATGATACTAATAAGGTGATAAAAATTTCTACCAAATTTGAGACATAAGAAATAGCAGATTTTGAGGGAAGAAATCTAACCTAGGCTTTCTAGCATGCCTTCAACAGTCTCAGGATTTGCGGTTACTGCAGATCCATTATTTATCTGGCGGTTATATGTATTAAAGCCTCCAAAAGTAAGTTTCTTAGGATCTAGCAAAGATATGCACACGGATAAAGAGTTAACAAGAACAGATTTTGGCCTAGAGTCCTCCAAAGCATGCCGAAATAATCTTCCTATAAAGCTGCAAATAGAAAATCATATAAGACATTAATCAGCGAAGAAAAGGATTTATCAACTTCAAGTACCAAAATTTGATGTATTATAGCACTCATTTGATTATAAGAGTCTTGGAAGTCTACCTCGGGCTGGAAATTTTGGCAGAAAGCCCTGCTTGAGCAAATCGTGTAATAGCACACAGGGTTTCTGCTGCATTAGCATGCACTTCTGGAGAATCCTGTAAAATCCACAGTAAAGGGATGTTCAGTCAATGTGAACATGTTTGCTGGCCTTCCAATCTCTTTATAGCCTCCGATTCTCTTAATAAAGAGAATACAGTTGTATGCATTACTATTACACCATTCATTCATTGGTGCTTCCCACGAGACAGGCAGACCACCTACCATGTGGGTACTGCATTTGTCTTTATAGGTTGGAGGGGGTTCAAAGGAGAAATATTATTAGAGGAAAGTCAATATGAGTAATTCAAAGACAAGATATCCTCCAATAGACAATTTTATTATATAAAAATCCGCCAATGGATAATGAAACAACACGACAGCATGTGAAAATGCTCAAGCAACAAACCATCCTTAATATATGAGCTTTCCATCCAACCAAATGCATCACAAAACACAACGCCAAAAAAAATTCAATCGTTACTGCTGTTGAAACCACTGAAACAAATCAATAAGAACAACCTCATACTCAAACAACAGCTTTTCATGAAATATTCCACTGTTCTTCACATATGAGGCTATTTAGAAGCATTACATATATGCTTTGTGATTCTATTCTAGATGATTGCTTGCTCTCAATCTAAAGATTTTCTGCAATCTTTCATAACGGGGGTGAGAACTTTGCTGATCTCCGCATATTTTAAGTATCTATGAAAATGTAATTCAAGAAGTGCTTCATTCAGGATTTGTTCAACATTCCTATCGAAATCCCAATCCCATTACTCCCCCAAAGGTTAATAAATAATTTATCAGGACAATTGTGCTAAACAACATTAACACCACTGGCATGTCCGTTTCAGGTTCAAAGGCCACATAAACTATTTCACCTTGTGTGTGTGTAATGTGTGGTGCAAGCTCAGAAGTACCTCTACACTTTTCACTGAATACTTTGTTTGGTATCTTTGGTGAGCATTAGGCGTGCCCTACATACTCTTCGATATCCTGTTGAATAGTTTCACTGGTTTGGGGAAGAATAAAGAAGCCGAATTTTTGTGACAGCGTGAGGCCTATGCCATTGTTTGATGTATTTGGTTGGAATGTAATTCTCACATCTTTAGTGATAGATTTTCAGATAAACAAATGTTGTGGGATTAGATTAGGCATGTGGTTTCTACTTTGTGCAAAGCACATAATCTTTTTATAGGGATTTCTCTATCAAATATGTTGAGAGATTGGAAAACTTTGCTTCATTTATAGTTTTTCTTCATTTAGTTCTTGCATAGCAAGGACTAAGGAGGATCAGTTCTACTCCTAATTTGGTGCATTCTTCACATCCTATTAACATATCCACAATTATGTTCGACATATTTTTGGAGATTTTAGAAAAATGATACTACTTACTGAAGAACTGAACTTGTCAACAATCATCTCAAGCACATCACTGTCTTCAATCCACTGCATTGCATCGACATGATTTACATACATATGCTCATCGGCACCAAGCAGGCGTATCAAAACCTAGATTTTGGAGGAGAAAAATTATTATCATTATTACAGATTACATAAGACAATAGAATACAAAGAGGAACTGAAATTGAGCTACCACCGAGAGTAAATGATTTTTTTTTTAAAGATTGAAAATATGAATTCTAACCAATGTGTATTAATACACACTTCAACAATCTAAATAGAAACCTTAACCAGTGAGTATATCACTTAAAACATGAAATATATGTTGCCATAAACCAACCTCCATGATAGATGTAATTCCAACCAAATCAACTAGTTTCTTCACAATTTCCTGGTGAGCCTGGACGGCAAGGAAAACATATCAGCCAACAAATAATTGCAACTAAATGGAAACAAATCACACAATTCACAACTAACATCACGTGATGCAAAAGTTCAGACCTCAGCATTTTGAATTTTGAAATCAATGTCAAATAGTTGTAATTAATTCACTATACAATGTAACACATTCTACAAAAACTTATATTACTCAGACCAACTAATTAGCAATTTTTAGATGAAAATGTGTCTTGTTCTTCAATAATCATCTGTACTCTATAGGTCAATGTAATAACCATACACCATGGTAAGAACAATGTTAAAAATATGAAAATAATTAAAATGTTGTGGACTTACTTGAACATATTGCATGAAAGGAACTGTCTTGCGTAACAACAGACATACAACTACCTAGCAGCACAAGAACCTCATAAATGTAAGCACCCAAGATTATTTGTTAAAGGGACCAAAAAAAAAGGGACAAAAGAAAACCAACAGATAGAAAAAAGAAACAAGGAAAAAAAATTATCAAATAGAAATTCCAATCGTGAATCAAGACGAATCATAAGATTCATAGAAGATGAAAAATATATATCATATAAATGATGCATAGGCAGGATATAAAACAATCCCAGGCATACCATGAACAAAATCTTAAATGTAATAGTTTTACCACATATAATATGCAGGATATCTAAGAATTCCGTGTAACATTATATACTATTCTGTCCTCATCCTTTCTCTGTTATTCTCATGCTGTCATGCATCATAGATGGCAGATTGGTAATTGATCAGTAAAATAGGCTTTTCTTCACACGCACTAAGAACAGTACATTTTGCCAATCTGTACTTTAAAAGACGAGGAAGAAGTGCAGATTTCAGTGTCCTTTTGGTGTTGGATCATGTCAGGTCGTCATCAACCCAAATTTCCTACTGACGCGACCCAGCAAAACATAGCAGAACACCGCCATTCATTATTTCTGGCCCATATTGCACAATCCCAGGGATTCATGCAGCAATTCACTCTACAATGCGTATTGTTTTTTGTCACAGATAGCTTTGAACCGACCAACACAAATCATGAATGGCATGATTTCTACGACTATGAAGCAGAATGCTAAGTTCTAATTTCATAAAGTTCGTGTCGGCTGACTCAACAGGTGATAGTTTGAAATCGCAAACAATTGAGGTCGCAAAGCATAATTAACTTTGATATAAGTGGTTTTCTTCAACCCAAATGTTAGGGACGCTAAGTTTGGGAAGGTCTATGAAAGGAGAAATAAGGGGAGCACTAATGGGCCAAGTATGGGCCCAGGAACTTCCCCTGCAGCAGGTAAGTGAGTTCAGCTGCATGCGGTTACTAAACTAGTAAGAGAGTGAGGAGTTTTGGAGGGAAAAACAGTTAGGTAGTTAGGAAATGTATAAATAGGGACGAACAAGCATTGTAACAGTGTGAATTCATTTTGTAACTAGATCTGAAATTGGGGAAACTCTCCTCCCTAGGGTTCTCGTACATTGTCTCTGAATCCTTGGTAATTTACCACAATTGTTATCAATGAAGCTTGCTATTTCTGCTAGAAGAGGTATCGATTCTAACACTGCTAGAAGAGGTATCGATTCTAACAATGGCGGCAAAGAATGACAAAAAGTTCGACGCAATCGATGCAGCTCTTACTGCATTGCAAGAGCAGCAGGATGGGGATCGCATGAGCATTGCAGCTTTGATCGCAAACATCGCCACTTCTCTAAGGGTGTTAATGGCACACTTTGATGAGATGGAGCAGAGGTTGGATCGCGCAACCTCTCAGGTGCATGACCAGAGGCAAGACCCACTTCGCAATGAGAATTTGCATAGCCACCATGATTGCAACTCTCACCATCACCAAGAGCAGCGCGGCGGTGGATTTGGCTGTGACGGCGAGGGTTTCATGATCAAGTGGATCAAAGGCAGCGAATCAAACTTCCAGTCTTCCATGGTAATGGAGCTTATGCTTGGTTGGACAGTATTGAACGCTACTTTGAGGTAAGGGAAGTACCTGAGAATCAATGGCTGTTCATTGCCAAAGTTGCATTCGAAGGCAAGGCCCTAATTTGGTTCAGGTGGTGGGAGAGCTTAGCGTGTGATCCAACATGGCCTAAATTCTGCAATGCCATTATCAAGAGGTTCCAAACTGAATTAGCCCAAAAACACTTCGAGTTGCTGTCGAGGTGAAGCAGGAAGGCTTGGTGCATGAGTTTAGGGAGTTGTTTGAACTGTACTTTGATCCATTCAACATCACTGAGCTGCGATACCTGATGGGGCTGTTTTTGACTGGGCATGCCCCGCTGATCATTTTTAAGGGTGATACATACCCTTCTAAGGTAGCTAAGATATGATCTCTCATTGCTAGCTGTGACGAACTATTGGCTGAGTTGAAGTCTCACTTGACCTTGGCTCAAGAACACATGAAGCACTTTGCCACTAAGAAGCGCCGCAAGGAGAATTTTCAGGTGGGGGATTGGGTTTTCTTGAAATTCCAACCCTATAGGATGAAGTCTCTTGCTAGGAGACCAAATGAAAAGCTTAGTCCTCGATTTTATGGGCCATTTAAGGTGCTGGACAGAATTGGTCCAGTGGCATATCGGCTGGAATTGCCTGCTTCGTGCAAACACCACCTCATTTTTCATGTCAATCGTCTAAAGGAAGCTTGTCCCTTCCAACCAGCAAGTAGAGGAGCTACCCCCAGGACTAACAGAGGAGGGAATTTCAGACACGGGACCTGAACAATTGTTGCAGGTCAGGCAGAACTCTGATGGAGCTGCAAAGGTTCTCATGAAATGGAAAGGGTTACCAGCTTATGACAACTCTTGGGAATTGTTTAGTTCCTTACAAGACCGTTCCCAGCTACTCACCTTGAGGACAAGGTGGTAGGGATGCTAAGTTTGGGAAGCTCTGTAAAAGGAGAAATAAGGGGAGCACTAATGGGCCAAGTACGGGCCCAGGAACTTCCCCTGCAGCAAGTGAGTTCAGCTATAGGGTGGTTACTGAATAAGAAGAGAGCAAGGGGTTTTGGAGGGAAAAACAGTTAGGTAGTTAGAAAATGTATAAATAGGGAACAATAAGCATTGTAAGAGTGAGATTCATTTTGTAACTAGATCTGAAATAGGGTAAACTCTCCTCCATAGGGTTATTGTACATTCTCTCTGAATCCTTGATTATTTATCAGGATCGTTATCAACAAAGCTTGCCATTTCTGCTTGAAGAGGTATCGGTTCTAACACCAAGCTCAATTCTTCCCACACAAAAGGTAATTGTATGCCATAACCAAACATATAGTAAACTTCAAATCTCACTAAATCAGTACCTTACTAAAATATCCAGCTAGTAGGTTACCATGGGAGTGATCTGGCTCCAAAAAGGAGAACAGCAAATTCATCAACTGCCAAGAAACAATGCAGTCAGATCTTCTCAAAAATAGAGTCTAAAAATGGTTTAGAAGCACTGATGTCTTACTTCCTTGTCCTCAACAAGAGTTGTGAGTATGATATCAACTTCGCAAGTGAATACCTCACAAGCAATGAAAGGGAACCTGTTACAGAATGATAGCAATAACATGTAAATAGGAACTTAAAACATACTTGAAAGTTCTCCAAACATATACCTAAATAGGAACTTAAAACAATCTCAAATCCAAGCAACATACTTGAAAGTTCGCTTCTTTTCGGCATCCTCAGGAGCTTCTTCAACAATAAATCGTATCAATTGTTCAACCTGTGCTCTTCCAGACAAACTGCAGTAGACAACATACAATGATTAAGTGCCAAATGAATTAAAAGAACAGTCCAGTTGCCCAATCATATGCAGGGAAACCTAATTGTTATACAGGAAGACTGAAATATATATACAGATGGAACTACTAAGAATGACTACGATTTAAATGAGTTATCAATAGATATGATTTACAATAGGACACAATGACGTCGTTTAATCCATATAGGTCACCCACCCTACCTAGTGGGAAAAAAACTCTCATCTCTTGCTGTACCAGCATAGTTGGCCAATCACATAATATCACGTACCGATTAGGGAATAATTTCTCTCGAATGCAACTACACTACCAATATCCAAGTTAAAGGAATATATAATTAAAATCTGAACCAGCAGAAAAAGATATTCAAGAGTTTACTACTTACTAGATAAAACTACAACTTCCCATCAAGTATCTGCTAAGCATCCATAAGATATTTAACAAAAGATTAAGTGTCCACCTAGGTATCCATAAAATATCTTACCAAAAAAAGTACAAAGATATTTCATTCACATCTTTTGGAAATAAAATCAAACTGAGAGCAACCAAAAAGAGGCAACCCTCTTCCTTCCTTACTAAAAATTAATAAGGACTGAAGCCTAATCACCAAAACTGCAGTAGGAAATATGAATGTCAACTTAAAAATATGTTTAATAGTGCCTCTGGACTCGCATTTCACTATGTTTGTATTAGTCCTTGCTTTTCAAATCATCCAATGTAGACCCCCAATTTACTAATTGCCTATAATGTTGTCCTCAAAGTAACTTCTCAAACAAATTATTTGTTATGTGACGTGGCATGACTAAACTCAGTTAAATAGTGATCTCATATGGATAGTGATGTGGTAGTCATAGATGGAAGAATTTTCAATGAAGCACATCACAGTTTAATAGAATAATTTGGATAAAAATATCTTGTATTGTGCGTAATTGATGAATTGAGAGGCTAAAAATTGATATTGTAAAGTCGAAAATAAAAAGAGGAAATATTATAGGGACGAAACAATTGATTAAGCCTAAAATGATAATATATTATAACTGTTTTAAATTTGAGTAAAAAAACAAAGTAATTTTATGATAAAAGTGTAATTCCAGATTTTTATTCCTAAGAAATTTCTTTATCGTTCAAACAATAGATTGCAACTATTATAGTCTAAAATGGTGGAAGCCTCATGCAATGTGCAGCCCTTTTCTCACATTAGCATGGGTTACACCATAAGAGACAACCCTTCACCGTTCCTCAACTCTCATGATTTGTATACATAGATAAGTCTTACCTCCAAGATGAGCTTTTTTGTTTCTTTTCACAATAGTTAGGATTGTAGCATGTAAAACCATTATCTCTAGTTTCGTATCTGCAACCGATCAGCCAATTTCAATTTTTTGAAACAAATTATCAGAAACTTAAACCATTATGTTAATAGTCAAACATGCCATGTTAGGATAACTCACCAGTCAACAAAATGGAAACTCGAACCTAAACTTAGTTTCTCCATTCAATCAATTAAGATGAGGGGGTCAATATAGTGATTTCAAGCAAGTCTTTTCATGATCCCATTCTCACTCTTAAACACTATTATGAAGTCAAAAGTATTTATCCATAAGCTCAGTTCTTAAGCTAATCTGATGAATCATATTATAATTCACTTCATGTGGAAAGTTTCGGCAAAACAAGAACAGAACAAGTAAAGCAACTAAAAAATACGCAGTAAAAATTTCTAATAAGAAATTCACTATAGCAGAAATAAGGAGAATTACAAATTTATAAGGCGACTATTAAGAGCTTTGCATTCTTGTATAATTTCATCCTCATCAAGTAGTTCTTCCAAAGTAAAATTCTCCTTATCCAAAATGGTCTCCACCTACAACATAACACACAAATAAACAGTAAAATAACTACACCAATAGGTATCTAAATTTCATTTTGAAAGCTACATCAAATACAGCAGCTATTAAAGAACCCAAAGAAATATGGATTAATTTTAATCTAAATTTAAACTCTAGAACTTGCAGCTGTAAATTAGCCTACACCATCAAGACGAGAGATGTTATTTGGAATATCAAAGAAAACCTTAGAAATGCATAAAGTACTAGTGAGTTGTGACAAGAATGCCTTCTCAGAAATTAAGAGGTAACGTATTTACAGTACACCATATCTAGTAGAGGATAAGACATTCTCCTAACTACAAATTACAACTAACTGTGGAGCCAATGTGACTCAAACAAAGCCATCCATTCTCTTGGCATATAAATGATAGATGAGTCTCTCAAGCAGCAATGAGCATAATGCCAAACTGCAAACAAAAACAAAACCCTACCATTCCAAAAGCAAGGGAAAACGTAAACAGTAAACCATCGAAAATGTAGGTGTTTCTCTACAACCAGATACACCATATAGCTGTGCAGACTGAGAAATGCCAAAACGAGGCGAATACACCCATCGCTCCAAACGAGGCAAGGAAAAGCCTCAAAGAAGTAATTGCAGTTTATAACATTTTAAGAATTTGGTGAATATATATACCATTCCTAAAATCAAAGTTATTCAACAATACATGGAAGCTCCTCATTTTTATCGTATTTCTACACCACTGAAAACCGTGAACAACACGGATCATGTACATACTACTGCTCCACTGATCATTTTACATAACCCCTTAGTCTGCATCATCGATCTTACAGAACATCTTCCAAATCATTCAAAATAAACCTCAGCCAACAACAACCTTGCACCATCATTAGTTCAGCACCATATGTAAATCCAGAAAAATCCGAAGCACAGAGCTTCTCCTAGAGCCCTAAACTTGATTGCCAGTAACTAAAAACCGGCCAAAACATCGAAATCCATCAATACCATCATCACCTTACAATGACATCCGCTTCTAAAATAGCATATATCGAAATTCAAAAACATCATTTCATTCAAAATAGCACAAATTCAGCATCCGCAACTCATCTCAAAGCTCCAATCAGTCTGATTCTCGGCATAGCAACAGAAGCATAATCCTAATGGACTATTCCAAAAAAAAAAAAATAAACTCTAAATCAAAACAATCGAGAAAACGACGCATAGATCACTGCATACTAAATTAAACACACAACAAGCCACCGCATCAAAACGGAAAATCAAATCCAAGCAAACGCCGCATCAAACAACACACACAGACGAATCAGTACCACCGCGCAGCTTGCAGAACAACACAAAAAAACATCGAAGGAGAAAAGAATAAAAAAATAGACAACGAAATGAGAGAGTGCGGGAACTCACAGGAGACGCAGTAGATAATCCAGCCATGCGCCAAAACATGTTGAATTCTTGAGAGGGAAAGGGTTCCGAGAGAAGAAGTGGAACGAATCGGATCTGGCAGGGCGCACAGAAACCCTAGCGCCTCGGGGCCCACAAAATCGAATCGGCGGAACAGAGCGTGAAACCCTAGAACCGGGAAGGAGGAGGGGAGAGTAGAGAGATCGAATCGAAGCGAGGCAGAGAGAGAGAGAAGCAAAAACCACCTTCAATCGCGGGAGAAAAGATTGTTTACAAGCGAATGAATAGCATAGCATTGCAACCTTCATCAAATCATTAGTATATATATTTTTGTGAATTTTTAAATAGATTTAAATTTTTAAACTTATATTAGCTTTTGCCATGACTTATTTTTCTCATTTTGCACACCTATTTGTTTTCCACTTTTATTTTTAATACATTAAGGATGTGAAATTTTTATATATTATCATTCGATTAAATTATTCCACTTAGATAATATTTTAAGTTGTGAATGTAAAATTTAACTATATTTACTTTTTGTTAGTACATCATATATAATTGAATAATATTGTAAAAAATTTTACATTATCAATATGTAAAAATTAAATTTTTTTTTTGGAAAAAAATATTCTCCTTGTGAGAAAAAGAGTTTCAAAATATTTGTGATATAATAAAAGTTATTAGCTATTGAAAAAAAAACAAAAGTTATATTATCTATGAATACTAGAGATTATTTTTGGTGTTGTTAACTGAGATAAATCGTAGAAAATAAACAAATTAATGAATTTAATTTTCATATTTTGTTGGCATCAAAAAAATTATACAAATACTTGAATATGTGTTATTATATTATAAAAGTGTTTTATTTAACTATCCAATATCTTAAAAATCTTACAAATAAAATATATATTTAGATGATAATATAAAATTATTTAATATTGATAATATATGAAAAATAATTTCTCATATGTGTATATATCTTTTTATAAATTTGGTAAATAATAGGCAATAAAATATTATACGTAACTATTTGTGGTTGCTCCTCCAAAGTTGGAGGATTATTATTGTCCACTCGCTAACGAGACGCATTCAACGTGTCCTCAATGTTTTGGAATTTGGATCACATTTTTTTTTGGTAAATTTAATTTTTTGTTAATCTTGTTTCCCATATAAATTTGGCAACCATAAGGTAACCAGCTGTGGTCTCATCTACGCTTGTGGCATTTATTGCCCATCAATTCAATAACACGTAAATGTATACATCCTCATGTGCATTTTGTCAAATAACTTTAGTATTTTTCACATGATAGAAAAACTTTTGTTTAGTACTTGGCATTAAAAAAAAAAAGAACAAAATTTGTCTTGTATAATTTATTTATGCTCGATGTATCAAATATCAAAATTTCTAAATCATTAACATTTCAATTGAAAATTAAACTGTTGTGTGAACCTAAAATTTGAGGATGCTGTTTATATGAACTTTTTTCTTTCTTACATTTCTTTCAATTAATGTATAGGCGTGTTTTAAAATGTTCAATTGTTTTCTTGATAAATTAAATTGTTAAAATTGAACAAATGTATTTTTTTAGCTCGACAACGAAAGAGTTTCAACGAAAAATAGTCTCATGTAATAATAAGTCAAGTCAACAAAACACTAAAGTTCGCTTTATTAATATTTCGGTAATTTTTTAAGTTGACATCTGACGAAGATAAGCTATTTTTCTATTTAATACAAATGTTTTTATAAAAAAGGAAAAATGTCTTATTTAAAATTTATAGTTTTATCAAATAGTTTCATGAAAAAAATAATTAGACATAAATAAGAGATAGCAGAAAAAAAAAACGTAGACAAAAGACGAATTGGGCCAAATTAAGCTAAATCTAAATTTGACTTGATTTTTTGACCGGATCATTTTTTTGAACCCAACAATTGATTTGGTCAAACTAGATTGCCTCAACACTTAGTCAATTTACAAATATTTGAAAATTACTCATAGTAAAATTATAATATGGTAGAAGTAAGAAATAAAATTTGAAAGAAATTTTACAATACATATTTTAAAAAATTAGATCAACACAAAATTAACATTTTGCTATGTAAGATGTAATACATAATTGAACTATAAAAAAAATATAATTTAGCATGTTTACAAAAATTATGACTTTTAAGAAGATATTTGAATTTAAAATGGGTCTGACATTACGTAATATAACTCAAACCCGATCCAAAAAATGTATGAAGGCAAATTTCACAACCTAAAGTGCTTAAAACTTCGGGTAGAGCCGAGTTTTTAACAACCCTAAATATAATGTTCTATGTCCATGTGATTTTATTAATAAATTCAATTTATATTGTTTTGTTTCATTTTTATTCTTATTTCAAACAAACATACCCATCAAAGGATGAATATAGAATTTCATAACACGGTATTTTTATCTATTTCCACAATTAATGGAAAAAATAAAAATCGAAAGGAGTGTTCATATGGAAAAATTCTTAAATGCACCATAAATATTATGCGGATATATTTCATATTCATTAATAAAATAAAATTTTAATTAAGATACATCTTTAACATCAACTTTTAATTTAAATCATTTTCATAGTGAACGTGGAGCATATTCACGTAAGGCTAGATCCTTAAGAAGCTTTCAGGGATTCGATTTTTTACAGTATGTATGGAGATGGTCTATGGGGTAGAGATAATATCCATATTTATGAGTTTTATGTTCAAAGGGATTAGTAACTATTTTTGATAATGGATATCATTGATGCATAATATATATTTGTGTGATGCTCCAAATATATCTAGAAATTTGCAGTTTACGTCTGTTTGAAAAGAAAAAGTAAAAAATCATCGTTCGCAAGAAAGGGTTGAAGCCTTGAAGGGGATTTCACTCCTGGCGTTCCAATCATATTGGAGTGTTCTCCTTGGTTTCATGCCTTCATAGTCGTTGGGGGTTGGTGGGGAATGTGTGCATCCTAGTCTTTTTTTTTTTTGGTAGATTGCATCTTAGTCTTTTGAACGCCTAGCCAGTAGCCATTGACAAGATAGATTTTTTTTTCATAAAGAATGGATAGATTAATCATTGAGCTTTGTTTGCATTGTGTCAGGATAAGCCTGACGTACAATCAAACCACGCGAGAACTTATGTTGATAAGTTTCAGCTCCTAACGTATATGAAATAATAATTATTAGTATGTATTTAATTTAATTCATGATTAAAGTAATTCATAGTTGAAATTTTATGATACATCTTTGCTTGAAGAATAAAGTTTGAACTGATATAAAAAATTGTTGGAAAACAAAAATAGTAATTTTCCAATAATGGATGTTTGTCACAAAAAAACTAGCCTGAGCGATGAAAAGTTAGGCTAAATTGAGTATTTGACTGATAAACAGGTGGCAATTAATAACACTCACACGGGGATATAACTGATGAAAAATTAGGTTGAAATAATCATAGAAGGCCAAAATCCTCATCACGACTTCAAATGATCGAAAGCTGGGCTGTGGTTGTCACATGACTATTGATGCATGAAAGCTTAGGACAAGAGCTTTCACCTAGTTGTGGTCATTTCGGCCCTGAAAAGAGGCCCTTTCGATACAGTTTTGGTCTTTTTTCTACTTTCATTATATTACAGTCAGTCAAATACTAATTAAGATATTTTCTAAGATTTTGAGGATGCTTGTCTACCCATATACAATGTCCTTAAAGCTTGAAGATAGACAACGGTTGACCTTGGCTGAATATCTATCAGCCGAGGAAATGAGACACACGCTGGGCATTGCTCCTTATGACACTTGTCCACCTACGATTCACTTCTAGACTTTGGTTGAAGGGGACATGTGCTTCAGAATATAAACAAATGAGCTTTGACAAAGTCCGCAACTACTCCATGAATATAGAGGCGGTTAAGGAAAGTGGTTGTTGATTCAAACAAGGGAAAATGAATGGATAATGATTCTGAAATGTTGTAGAATAACGTGGGAATGCTTCCTACAAAATAGGACACAAGACAAAACATTGGCTAACCTGCAAACCAAAATTAGCTAAGGTTAGCCTGTTTAGTGATGGGAGTTAGGTCCATATTTAGAAATTATGTCAGTGTAGCTAGTGATTGAATAACTATTTTATTGTATCTATAAATAGCCATATACTCTATTAGATCAAAGGACATCTCAACACAATGAATCAATGACAATTTCATTTTCATTTATCTTTATTTTCCTACACGTTACCTTCTGCTATTTATTTTTCCAGCCTTTTACACTTAGTTTCATTAAAAAGTCTCTTCATATCACAACCAAACGTTTTCTGATATAGTTTGGGAACCCATAACAGAGAAATAAAGTCTTTTTCTCTACGAAATTGTCTAAGTTTTAGGAATCAATGTTTTTATGGAAAACTAAAATATATAAATTTAAACTTATCTAAAGAAATGGTATTGCATTTTAAAAGATATGTGTGTTGCATTTTATAAAAAACTATATGAGGACCTTGGGGGATATGCGAGGTTTCCAATTTCAGGTTTGTTTCCTTACTTGAATGGTGAGAAATTGATTATTCTAGAGAAAAAGGATTCCGAGAACAATATTCGTTTAGTTTTATTTGAGAATGGGGCATGTAAGGCTCCCAGTCTCGATGGGATTCTGGCAATGTTTTGCCATAGTAATTGGGATTGTGTTAAGAGCACTCTTGATTGCTGGGTGAATAAGGTCTTTGCTGGCCCAACCTGTATCTCTTCTATCAAACACACTGTTATCTCTCTTATTCCAAAGGTAAATAGGCTGGAGACTTTGATCCAATAACCAATTGGTTTGTGCAACGTGGTATACAAATTGGGTACTAAAACCATGGCTTCTTGACTTCAAGGGGTTATGACTAGGTTGGTTGGACCTAATCAATGCTGCTTTATTCCAGGGCATCAGAATGCTGACAATATTATTATTACATAGGAAGTCATTCACAACATGAGGACCAAGAAAGTTTCTATTGGTTTTATGGCACTAAAAGTTGATATGGAGAAAGCGTATGACTGCCTAAATTGAGAATTTGTTAAGGATTCCTTACTGGATATTGGGCTTCCTAAGACTATCATTTATCTCAGCTAGTGGAGTATTTCTTTGGGTGATATGCAACAATTATATATGGAATGGTAGTGCAACCGATGCGTTCTCTTCTTCAAGAAGAACTCGTCAAAGGTATCCACTTTCTCCTTACCTCTTCATCACGTGTATAGAGTCGTTGGCTGATCTGATCTAGTTGCCTATGGATCAGAATTTGTAGGAACCAATTTCGAATCGTTGGGGTGGTCTCGCTCTTTCTTGTCTTTGTTTTGCAGGCGACTTTATCCTCTTTGCTAAAGCTTTTATGGATCAAACTCAAGTCGTTAAAGCTATTCTTGGCCTGTGGCAATAGCTTGGGCCAAAAAGTCAACATCTCAAAGTCTTGTATATACTTCTCCAGCAATGTTGGGTCTGGTAGTAAATAGGAAATCAACTATTTTATGGGGATGAAGCTGACTAATAACTTAGATAAATATTTGGGAATTCCCTTCTTTTTATTAGATAAATATCTAGGAGTTTCGTTGTTTCTGTTTGCTTCAAAACCCTTCTGAAAGCTTTAACGTAATATGTTTTGAATGACAATAAAGCTAATTTAAGGAAAATATTTTGAAGAATAACTAATGTTTATCATGAGTTTATTGAATCAGCAAACAGGTTCTTTCGTAAGCGTAACGTGGCTCTTTTAAGCGAGACTAATTTCACCTTACATGTGTAAACATGTTTTATCTAAGAATAGAAGTGATAATTATATTGTAAAACGAGCATAAATATGTCTAACAGATTGAAAAAATACAATCAGTTCAAGAAACAAAGACTTGAGACTTCAGAAAGTATACTTGGGATTAAGATATCAATCAAACTCTAAAGTAAATGTGTTCTACAATCTTCAATCATCTCATTTGCATTGTTTTTATCATCAACAAATTAAACTATAATTAAATACTAGAAGACTAAAGATTCATTAAGAAAATGATACCGCACATCAGAAAGCTCAATTAATAGTGAAACAGTGTGCTCTAGTAGAAAAAGAAGGAAATTTGAAATTCAAAAGTCAAACCCAGTTACCGACTGGCGTGCCATCTCTTCTACCAACTTAGTCAACTAACCCAGCTTCTAAAAGAAAGAGTTTAGAACCATATTCAGAAAGTAGAAGTAGTTTCTAAAGGGACATCAAAAACCTCAATTTTACAACAGCTTATGCAACAGCTTTGATGAATAGACAAGCTACTCTGATGAACAGACAAGCTACTTTGATGAACAGACAAGCTACTCTTCTATACTGCTTTTTCAAGACACAAACAGATTATCAACACATGTCACTTGGAGAACTGATCAGAGGCAATGATCATAAATGAAGACTATCTATAAATAGAGATATTGTGCTTTCAAAGATAGGAGACAGACGCTACACAAGAGCAAAAACGCAGTGAAAATTTCTCCCCATCTTCTTGTAAAGTTGATTAAATCTTATAATCAGTTTCCTTATTTGTAGAAATCTTCTTTCTAGGTTCCTTCATTGTTCATATGTTATTCCTAGAAAGAATAGCTAGAAATAAGTCATTCAAATTATCTTAGGTCTTTCACAGTATGGTATATCTTAAGGAAACTTGAGTGTAGGTTAGTTTGAGCTGCAAACCCAAACACAAACCTTTGTATCCTTGATCCAATAGCGATCGGTGTGAGTTTAAATTCGAGAGGCTATCAAAGACTACTTGCAACGTGATAGTAAAAGTGTTTTACTAGTCATGGTTTAGCTTAGAGAGGCTGGTCAAAAACTACTAGGTTTAGCTTGCAGAGACTAATGAATAACTATTTGGTTTGTGACAGTAGGGGTTATCTATTAATCACAGGTTAGAGCTTGGGAAGACTATTGTAAAGACTATCTGATTTCCTTCTCAGGTTGAGAAAAGTTTTAGTGAAACTCAACGGTGGTTGAGTACTGAATATAAGCAGGTTGGTTGAACCAGTATAAAAATACATGTTAAGTATCTTCTTCTCCTTTATCTCTTTTACATTTGTTGTTCTGTGATATTTGTTTATTTCTGTTTAAAGCTTTTTTTTTAGCTGTTCTGTTACTGACACTGTACTTCAGAAAGTAACTTTCTAAAAGCTCTAATGCTATTTCTGCTGCACTTCAAGCTTAAAGCTTGATAGTATTTTGTTTAAATTTTCAGAAGTTAAAAAGATCAAGAGAAGCGAAGCACAATTCCACCCCTCTTCTCATGTGTTTTTCTACCTACAGTTTCATGACAGATGCTCCCACTGGGACTTTGAGTACATTATTAATAGGATGGCGAGTCATTTGAATAGGTGGAAAGCGAATTTCCTATCTATTGTAGGTAAAGTTAATTGCTCAATCTACCTTGGCCCCACAATTCCCTTATACATTATGCAAACTACTAAAATTCCCTTACAAATGTGTGATTAGATTAATAATATTTCTCCAAGACTTTATTTCGGATGGTTCTAGCAATAGAAAGAAAGTTCATCTTATTAGTTAGGACTAGATCTACAGGCCAAAGAATAAGGAAGACCTTGGTTTTCGTAAAGCCTGGGACATTAATCAATCCTACATGATGAAGTTAGCTTGGAATTTAATTCATAGAATAGATGCTCTTTAGGTTAAGGTGCTTTGCAGCAATTATGCTTGATCCGATGAGGTTGTTTCGTCTGTCCAGTCGCACAATTGTGCTTCTAACCTTTCACGCAGTATTGTTCATGTTTGGCCTAATTTTTTCTGTAATCTACTTTGGAGACTAAGTAACGGTCATCTAATTAATTTTTGGCATAACCATTGGGTTTCGGGGGTTCATAGCTTAACTGACTTTGCTCTTATTGACATTGGAGAAGAGGTTGGCGATCAGAAGGTTGCAAATTATGTCCTCAACAATGGGAGCTGGAACTGTGAGAAACTATAGCAAGTTCTCGCTTGGGACTATATCAAAAATATCCTCCTAATCTAGATCTCCCCTGTAGATGACAATGTTGATACGATAGCTTGGCTACTGGAATCCGATGGTCACTTTTCTTGTAAATTGGCTCATGCCTTGTGTGTTGACAATAGATGGATGCCTCAAGATGGTTTGTTTAAGAGTATTTGGCACCTTGAGGTTCTTCGGCGAATTAGAGCTTTTACGTGGCTAGTTGCTAATGAAGCCCTTCTTACTAATGTTGCCCATTTTCATCATGGTATGGCTACTACTACTACTTGTAATCTATGTGGGATTACTAATGAAATACTGCTCCACTTCATCGTGATTGTTTCTTTGCGAGCATGGTGTGGAAGAGCATTATGTCTAGTCCTTTTTAAGTGGATCTTTTTTTGAATATTCTCCTAGTGATTGGCTCGCTTGGAATCTGAGGGAGGGGCTCGTAAATTTCAAGGGGTGGCTTGGCCCCTTACTTTTGTTATTTTTTAGGCTGAGTTGTGGCATCTCCATAATCTAATAATCTTTGAGGGTATTGTTGCAATTATTAGCTATTTTATGCCTCATACTTCTACCCTAATTTAGGAGTATAACCATTCTTTGTCCAGTTGGCTCCAACAAGAAGGAGTGTTGGGGATTTTATGGTTCAACAAATTAGTTAGATTCCTCTTTCTGAGCAATCGGTGAAGCTCAATATATATGGCTCAGTCTTCAATAATGCTACTACTTGTGGTGGAGTATTGAGGGATAGCATGACCATTTTCTATAAGGTTTTAGTGCTAGATTAGGGACTTTCTCCATCACTTAGATTGAGTGTTGGGAGCTTTACTATGGGCTTTAGATGGCTTATGAGGAGAATTTCAGGTCTGTGCGGATTTCAAGTCTGTGCTTATTGAATTGGACTCTCTTTGTGCTGTTAGGTTGGTGCAGGTACTAGGGGATGATGTTCATGCTTGTTTTCAATTAATTCGAGTCATTCGTCAATCTGTCTACCATAACTAGCCTATTCACATTGCTCATATTTTCAGGGAAACCAACTTTTGTGCTGATGTGTTTGCCAAACATGGTCATACCCAGGTTCCTTCTTTAGTTTATTTTAGCATTGTTCCTAGCTTTGCTGTTCTTGATTTTTAGGCTAATTTGAGGGGTGTATGTACCCTAGGATTGTTCCTTACTAGGTGTTTTGTTTTGGGCGTTTCTAGCCCCGTTGTTAATTAAAAAGAAAAAAGAAATAATGCAACTAAGGTAGGGGTGTAAGTGGATTGGACCGACCCAATGAATTCAAACCAATCTAATTAGATTGGTCCGGTTCGGATTGGGTCATTGAATCAATTGGTCCATATCCAATTAGAACCAGACACATATTGGTTCAATTATCGGATTTGCATATTCCAACCCAAAATCCAACCCGAGCCAATCCTTTGGTTATTATTTCTTCTAATATTGATTACTAGCTATTTCCATTTACTCACACTCACTACTTATTTATCATTTACTATCATTTGTACTCTATTTGAGACCTAAATGAAAGCTATATCATTATCATTGCAAACTTATGTCAATATTCTAGCATTAGGATATTAGAATAACATATTAAACATATGAAAATTTACTTATATAAAATTTTGATGTTTTTCAATTTGCAATATTTTTTTATTGAATTTTTTGGTCAAAAATTGAAAAAAAAAGATAAATGGATAAATCCAATGATTTGATCTAAACCAATCAAAAGTTGATCAACTTTGGTTTGGATTTTTCAACAAAAAAAAAGAAAATAATTTAAACATATTAAAAAGTGATCGATTCGTATTCATTTTTCCTCCAAATTCAATCCGAACAACCTGTTTGCTCTCTAGTTAAAGAAACTAGTGAAAGAGTCATGCTCCTTGAAAGACTCAAACAAATGAGAAGTTACCATGAGAATACGAGCTTGGAAGTGCGGAACAAAAGGGAAAGGATAAACAAGGAAGAAAAAAACTGAGGTCAAGTTCTGTAACAATTCAATTTCCAATTGCACCCGAGTGTAATAGGTTTATCTGAGTGTTGAAGTCAGGCAATAATATATACACAAACTCCAGCTTGTAATAGATGACCACGAAGAAATACGCAAGCACAAAAGTAAAACAAAAAATCAATGGTAAATTATATTCACTTCCTCTGAGATTTGTAGAAATACAACTCACACTCCTTTTAGTTGTCCATCGTACACATACCTTTTTTGCTTGTCGAATTTTAAGTATTTATATTATACTTACACCCCTCACTAATAGAGTACCGTTAGTAAACTTAACATAATTATATTTTTATGATATTAACTATTCCTAATTAATAAAATTATAAAAATACCCTTACCTACTCCTTTATTATCGTCAAACAAGTGACAGAGATGAGGATTCAGGTTTTTTTCACAATTAACGGAGAGAGTGGATAAGGATATTTTTATAATTTTATTAATTAGGAATAGTTAATACCACAAAAATTCCATTATGTTAAGTTTACTAATGGTGTTCTATTAGTGAAGGTATAATATAAATACTTAAAATTTGATAAGTAGAGGGGTGTAAGTTGTATTTCTACAAACCTTAAGGGAGGTGAATGCAATTTATCCAAAAATCAAACTTAAATGATGAAAAAGATAATGGGGTTAATTTGCAACATTGGAAATACAATGGACAATTATTAAAAGAGTTAATACAAATTTTAGCCCATGACTTGATATTTGTAAGTCATTTTAATCTCTAACTTTTAAATTGAGTCATATGAGCCCTTGACATTACCAAATGTGAGTTAAGTTAGTGTTTAAAATTGTACAAAATGAGTATTTTATAACTTGAAAAGAAAATTTAAATGACTCATTTTTGCATAGTTTTAAACACCAGAATAAATCATTTTAAACTTAACATAATATATGTCAAAGTATCACTCAACATTATACATCATCATTTAATTGATAAAATATTAATAAAACTAGGTTAAAGGACTAATATGACTTATGTTTTATAATATTAGAGACTAATTTGACTCATTTTAAAAGTTAAGGAATAAAATAGCTCACAATTGTAAAATCAGAGACTAAAATGAATATTAGCTCTAACAATTAATAATAACATTAAATCTCAATTGTTTGAATATTTATTAGGGTTAAATGCATTTTACCCCCTAAAATTTAGGTCATGTGCAGTTTATACCATAACTTTTCAAAACATAAATTATGACACCCTGAACTTTTCAAATTGTGCAAAAAACTCTACTTATCAAATTATACAAAACTTTAATTTTGAGCAGGATGTCAAGTTTCACACAATAAAAAATGAGAAGCATAGTGGAAGAGACTATGCCACTCTTTTATTTTGAAATTGCTTTCATTCCCTTCTTGACCCCCAATTTGAAGGGTTAAAAAACCTTGGTTTTGAGTGGCCATGAAGGGAAATATTATCCCTTGCTAGCAATGTCACTTCTTACCTTAGGGCTATAATTGAGAGTTTTATAGATAATGGAAATGAGTGTATAATAATAGAATAGAAGAGAAAGGTAAGAAGTAAAGTGGAAAAGACAATGCTACTCTTCTGTTTGAAATTGCTTTTATTCTCTCATTGACCCCAATTTGGAGGGTTTAAAAAACTTAATTTTGAGTGGTAAGGGAGGGACATATTGTCCCTTAGCAATCATGCACTTTCTCTCCTAAAATTACTTCCTCTTCCAAACTTACTTTCAAATAATAGTCACTTAACTTTAGCCTTGTCATTCATTACCACTTCCTCCATTTTCATTCTTCTAATCATAGCCTATAATTACTTTCAAACAATGGTTACTTAACTTTACCTTTATCACTCATTGTCATCCCCTCCATTTTCATTCTCCCAATTATAGCCTAATAGTAAAAGTTGGGTGATGAGGCCTTCCTTAGTGTAATTTTACTTTACATTATGCAAGATTTTTATCTTCAAGGGACAAATAATACACCTTACTCTTTTTTTTTCCAGGTTATATTTGTAAGTTAAGATTTTAAAGAAAATGAAAGAAAAATGAGGGGCTTGTAGTGTCCCTCCTCTCCTTTTCAAAATCCAAACTGACAACATACCATAATGCCAAGTTAGATTTATTATTTTTTAAGGTAAACTACATGCACCTCCTTCAGATTTGCGAAAATGCAACTCACACCCCTTCTAGTTGACCAGCTTACACTCACACCCTTCTATTTGTTAAATTTTAAGTATTTATATTGCAGTCACACTCCTTATTCACATAACATTGTTCGTAAGCTTAACAGAATGACATTTTTGTGATATTAACTATTCCTAATTAATAAAATTATAAAAATATATTTACTCACTCTGTTAAGTGTAAGAGTATTTTTATAATTTTATTAAGGTTTAATTCATTTGTTAGTCCCTATAGTTTCACTAAATTTTCAATTGGGTCCTACATTTTAAAAGCTTTCAATTAGGTCCGTATACTGAAAATAAATGTTTAATGGGGTTCTTGACCCATCATTAGTTACAAAAATGTTTAAAATAATATAATATTCTTTAATTATAATTTTACATTAAAAAAAATGAAAAACTCACTTCCCTTCCCCACCACCACCACTACTAACCCCAAATCAAAAATCATCAAAAACCATTAATGTAAAGTAAGAAAAATCATCCTCACAAGCCAAAAAATCATCTTCTACCATTATCCTTCAGCAACATTACCACCCACCATCATAACCTATCACAACCCCATCAACCAAAAACCAAAGCCACAAGCCAAAAATCATAAAAAATCAGAGAAGAAAAAATCAAAACCACCATTACCATCAAGCTTAGATGTCCTCCGCCGCTCAATCCTGCCACCATGAAGCCCTCCACCGTGAAGCCAGCCTCAAAAATCCACCTCACTTTTCCCCTTTCCCATTCTCTACCACCACTATGACACACAAAAGAGGAGGAAAAAACCAAAGTCTACCATGACCTGCGACTGTTCACGAAGCGACATGAGACTAGCTTCACGGTGGCTGCTCTATGCTTCACAGAGGTTGGTGTGCAAACGGCAAAGTCTGCGAGTCCTAGGATTGAGCTTTGCAGTTTAGCTCCACGGAGTTATTGCGGGTTCTGGTAGAGTCGAATGTGGAGCTGCCAATCTTAGTTCCCTTAGCGCAGCTGGTCTGACGCGTAAGCGAAAAAGCAGACGCGACGGCAACAAGGGTGGATCCAGCACTCAAAGACGTCGTGAGCGAACTCGCAGGATTCGCCTTTGCCTTAATGGCCTTTGTCGAACTCAAGACATGCGGTGCCAGAGTAATGATACTTGTCTCTACGACAGGGTGGGTGTAGGGGCACTCTGTCCAATGGTCAGTGGAGAACACGTAGAGGCCGGGGCACACGTCGTGGTCTTCGGCTAGTAAGAGAGGAGTGTTAATAGCGTTGATAGAGAATCGGGAGAGTGTTCCTCCTCCTCCTTGGCATTAAAGCAGGTTTCAATTGGAGCACGTTTCTTTTTTTTTTAATATAAAATTATAATAAAAGAATATTCTGGACATATTCCTTTAATAATCACATTTTTATAACAGATAATGAGGTGAGGAACCCAATTAAACATTTATTTTCAGTATAGAGACCCAATTGAAAACTTTTAAAATGTAGGGACCTAATTGAAAATTCAGTGAAACTATAGGGACTAGCGGATTAATTAAACCTTTTATTAATTAGGAACAGTTAATATCACAAAAATGTCATTCTGTTAAGTTTACTAACGATATTCTGTGAATAAAGAATGTAACTATTATATAAATATTTAAAATTTGATAAGTAGAAGGGGTGTGAGTGTGAGTTGATCAACTAAAGGAGGTGTGAATTGCATTTCCATAAATCTCAAGAGAGGTGAGTGTAATTTACTTTTTTATCGTATGAAAAATTTAACACTACGTTGGTATAAATCAATCATTTCTAAAGAAGAGTGAACAACTTTTCCTATTCTAGGATTTTCAATCTCACATCAATTTGATCATAGCAACATGTTCTACATCAATTTGATTCTAACAAAACTACACATAACAATTTATTCATTACATTTTTAGTTTCAATAACAATTTGTGCTGATATGTTTTTTTATTTTGACATCAAAGTTAAAAAATCCAACAATATGACTAAATAGAAGCTAACATTAAAAATATAAGAACCTAATTGATTTCAGATTATTACAAATAAATTGATATCAAAATAAAAATATTAGAATCAAAAGCCTATTTACTCCAAAAAGAAAAAAAGTGAGAGTGAGTGAGGAAAGGGGAAACAAAAATGGATAAGCCAAGAAGAAGAAGAAGAACAGCAACAAAACACACGCAAACATTTGACCCCAGGTCCAGGGTTTTGGGTGGGTTTTGCTGTCACACCCCCTTCCCTTCTTCCATCTCCACCGCACTTCACTCAGCTCAACCCATCTCTCCCCCTCCTTTCCTCAGAATCAGAAACAGAAACATCAATGAATGCCCTCAGAATCAGAAGAACAAGAACCAGCTGAAGACGATAACAAAAACCATCAGCATGCATCATCATCATCAACATCATCGACGCCTCACACTCTTCTTCGCCCACCACCTCCTCACCAACAACAACAATCCCCTGCGCACGCTCCCCACCACCATTTCCCAACACCACCACCGCGCCCTCACCACCTCTCCCCTACGCCGCCGCCCACCGGATCCCACCACCGCGGACCCCTCCTCCCTCTTCTTTAAAGACGACCCCATCTCCCTCCTCTCCAAATCCTGGCTCGACAGCTTCCGCCGCCCCGACACCACCGTCACCAACCTCACCCCTTCCCTCCGCCGTCTCGACCTCTGGCTCCTCGCCTACCAGAAGGTCTGCGCCGACGACACCGGCTCCTACGTCCCCCGCTCCTCCGTCCCCTCCTCAGCCCTCTCCGACCTCCTCTCCCTCCGCAACGCCGTCCTCGACGGCCGCTTCCGCTGGGGCCAACGCCTCAACTTTTTCATCAAATCCCCCAAAGACAAAACCGACTACGATTCCCTCTCAAAACGCAAGATCAAAGCCATCTTAACCACCACACAACCAACCCCTTTTCAGGATAAGATTGTTCAAGAGGTTCTGCTTATGGTTCTGGAGCCAATCTATGAGGCAAGGTTTTCTTCCAAGAGTTATGCTTTTAGGCCTGGTAGGACACCCCATACTGTTTTGAGGGTTATTAGGAGGAGTTTTGCTGGGTATTTGTGGTATATGAAAGGTGATTTGAGTACCCTTTTGGATGGAATGAAAGTTGGGTTGGTGATTGGTGCGGTTATGAGGGATGTGAGGGATAAGTTGGTGGTTGATTTGCTGAAATCGGCGATGGTTACGCCGGTGGTGACGACGAAGGAAGGGGATGAGAAGAAGGTGAAGAAGAAGAGGAGGAAGTACCAAAAGAAGAGGGTGTTGGCTGAGGATGAGCCTAAGCCTGATCCTTATTGGCTGGATGCTTTCTTCGGGTTCGCGCCGGAGGAGGCATTGAAGGCTCCTAATTGGGGGCATTGTGGGATTCTTAGCCCGCTGTTGGTTAATGTTTGTTTGGATGAGTTGGATAAGTGGATGGAAGGGAAGATCAAGGAGTTTTATGCTCCTTCCAAGAGTGATGTCATTTGGAATAGCCCTGAAGGGGAGGCGGAGCAAGGGAACACATCTTGGCCAGAGTTTGTGCCCACGAGTGGGCCAGATAAGACAAGGAAGATGGATTACATAAGATATGGTGGTCATATCTTGATTGGTGTTCGAGGGCCTAGGGCGGATGCGGCCACGCTAAGGAAGCAGTTGATTGAGTTTTGTGATCAGAAGTTTATGCTCAAGCTTGACAATGAGAGTCTCCCCATAGAACATATAACTAAAGGTATAATGTTTCTTGATCATGTGTTATGTAGAAGGGTTGTCTATCCAACCCTTAGGTACACTGCAACTGGTGGTAAGATAATAAGTGAAAAGGGTGTAGGAACCCTTTTGTCAGTCACTGCAAGCTTGAAACAATGCATAAAGCAATTTAGAAGGTTGAACTTTCTCAAGGGAGATAGGGATCCGGATCCCCAGCCTTGCTTTAGAATGTTTCATGCCACTCAAGCTCATACCAATGCTCAAATGAACAAGTTTTTGTCAACCATGGCTGAGTGGTATAGGTATGCAGATAATAGGAAAAAGATTGTGAACTTTTGTTCCTACATCATAAGGGGCTCACTTGCAAAGCTATATGCTGCAAAATACAAGCTTCGGTCGCGAGCAAAAGTATACAAGATTGGTTCACGTAACCTGAGCCGTCCACTGAAGGAGAAGAAAGGGCAGTCTCCAGAGTACCATAATTTGCTGAGGATGGGCCTTGCCGAATCAATTGATGGGCTCAAGTATACAAGGATGTCCCTTGTGCCTGAGGCAGATTACACCCCATTCCCTAGTAATTGGAGACCTGACCATGAACAGACGTTGCTGGAATATATAAAACTAGAGGATCCAAAGACGTTGGAGGAGCAACGGAGTTGTATCAGGGAACAAGGTCTTGTCCCCCCTCAAGATTATATTTCAATGCTTGTTTGGAATTACAAGAAAAACACTCTTCCTATGGACCAGCTCTCCTTGGTTAAGAGCAACGAAAGTATTGTAGGAAGTCAGCAGTTGCTGGTTGGCTCAAACCAGGATGAACATGACCACATAAGCAAAGAGGAGGAAAGTGATGAAAGGATGAATGCAGCACAAATGTAACAAAAGGTCTGTAATATGCTCTCACAAAGCAATACCTTTTATAGTGTATGGTCTTTGAATAGCCATGTGATCTTTCAAGATAAATTTCGCTATCTGAGAATTTGAGATATAGTTTTCTATGTTTCTTGCCACAGAACTCCTGTATATATCACCGTAATACTTAATGACTACTGCCCGTTCTATGGTACTGGTAATGATTGTTTCACACTATATTTTAGTTGATACCACACCTTTTCAAGCAAAGGGTTAGCAGGCTGCAATAATCACTAGAGGGATGAGGCTTTTTTGTTGAGTAACTTTTCAGTGTACTATCCTCTGGCATATATTCTCGTGATGTTTGTCATTCTATTAAAGTGTAGTTACTACCATGGTCACTGTAAACAATAACCAATCCTTAATCCCACTAAGAGTGATTGGGTACATGGTTTCTAGTGTGTAATTTATCATACACCAGCTAGCTCCCTCAATCCGTTGTCACACTGATTTTGTTTGTGTTTTGGTAACAGTTTACCTACCTGCTCGTGACTTTGTCATTTGTTTTTTTATGTCATCAAGTATTTGTGTTGTCATGTTAGTGGCATGGTTAGAATATCTCTGTTTAACTCAATTGCTTATAGTCCTGTAATTCCTGTGTCACAGGTTTTGAAATTAATTGATGCCAAATGATACACCTGCTCCCTTCTTTGTATCTGTCTTGCTCAATAAAAGCTATTTTTCTTGTTTTAGGTTGATCTCATCTTTTACCTTCTCATTCATCATGGATGCCTGCCTGAGAAAGGATGTAACTGGAATGAAGAGTTCTTTTGCGCAGGCAATGGACTCGGCACCATGCTTGTGAACACTGGGCTAAGATGGAGGTAAAAATCTAAGCACCTAAAAACATGGAAAAATAATTCCACATACTGTTTTGGACTGCTGAACGAGTCCACACGAAGGAGTATGCAGTTTTCTATGAAAGACCAACAAAGCGTGTTGATTGTGGATGCATATGATTAGCCAAGAAGGGAATTGGCTCCAACAGGCACTTGAAACCTGTTAATTTTTTCTGAAAATTGGTTATTTGTTCATATGTACTACGTGTTGAACTTAGTTTTTTGTAATAGGAGGGAGAAGGTTTATATGATATAATTAATTCCACCAAAAGGAAAACAATAGGAAAAAAAAAAGAGAGGAGGGGGCTAAGAAAACGAGTATACAAATATCTGCCTTCAGTGACTGAGTGTGCTTCTACATATTGGACACTTGAGAATAAAAGAATTTGATTTTGATACATTGATGATATAAAGATGTTCTACAATGTCATTCAATTAAATTTTTTCATTTGTATTAATTTTTAAGTAATAGATATAAAAGTTAACTAAGATAGTTGATGTGACAATATATTACTGGATGATTATATGAAAAGCTTACATTGACTGGCACAGAAATTAGATCCTATAAAGAATTCTCTGGTCACTTCTATCCTCCTTCATTTACACTTCGGCACGTGGGATAATTTTTAGCCTTTTTCATTTATCTGCTATTGTACAGCTAAATCTTTCTTCATAAAACAATAAGGCCATGTTTGTTTTACATTTTTCAGTTTTCAATTTTTCAGATTTGTAAAGAAAAAACTGAAAACTGAAAATTGAAAATTTCAGTTTTTTCAGTTTTTCCTTCACAAAACAGAAAATTGAAAACTGAAAACTGAAAATAGGCAAAGCAAACAGGCCAACAATTTCACATGGCTCTTAAATCAGCGAGAAATTTTAAACAGATGGTCTGTGTATGTGCAATATATAACATTCCTTTTCAATGTCACAAGTTATGTTATAAAGGATGTATCTGTAACCAGTACTTTGGTGTATATAAACCTCCTTTGAAAAGACCGAAAAAGTTCCATAATTATGTTTTCTTTAAAAGTATTTTTAAGTCATCCAAGATAAACTTGAAAATAGGCCCTCTTAAGTTAAAATCTCAATGATCATGTTATATGTGATGTGATATTTCATAGTTCATTTCCTTGGATAACATGTTATTTTTAGATTCTACCATTTAAATCAATGGTAGGAAATCATAAACGACGAGCTCATGTTAAATTTTAACATTAAAGGATCTATTTTCGTTAAACTTTGCTTAAAGCCTTTGCTTGCACCCAATGCCTAAACATAATAGAAGATTCAACCGTGGTTAGTAGTATTTAGCACAAATTTATATCAGCCAACGCATTGTGAAAAAATAATATCAACCCAACTTGGTGCAATTTGTTTTTGTTCCTGTAAATTTTTGGGCTATACAAAGAAAGCATGAAGATTTTAAGTTTTGATTCCAACGGTGTGAATAGATGATGCCCTTAATGTTTGAATTAATGATAAGTAGTGAAGTGAAATTGAATAGAATGGAGTAAAATTACATACTTATACCCATACATTATATGAATTTATCAATGAAATATAAATTAGAGATTATAAACTTATTATTTCTATAATATCCTTTAATAAGAATATAGTAATATTAGTAATAAGATACTAAGGATAAATTAATAATTTTATTAAAAAAACAATTTATTCCATTTAATTCCGCCACTTTGGGTAGAAAGAGAAGTAGAAGCAGATAGTGAAATTGGATGAAATGGACTGCATCAATCTCCATTCCACTTCATCCAATTTTAACATATCCAAACAATAAAGCTAACTAAAATTCCACTTCATTCTTTTTTACTCCACCCAACTCCAGCTATTGCTTAACAAATTGCTTAATCCTTCCCTATCTATCTCCTAATGTTGCCAATTTCCTGATAAATGCTTCGCATAAAGTCTGATTAAGGAAAAAAGGGATCAAATTACTAGTTCATGAGGAATAATTTGTGTCCTAATACAATGATGAATCAGACTAAATAAATAGACTAAGATGGGAAGTATCCCAAGTTAGTTCTCTAGCCACCCGCTCCTTCAATAAGCTCCCATAAATTGTGCTTAACCTATCAAAGTGAAATAATTTGTGTTATACAGATAAAGAAGCACATTAAACAAAAAAGAATAAACTCTCTTTGAATAAAATAATCAACTTCATTTTGCCTAGAGTCACAATCACAAACGTACCTGTTAAATATGAGCTGATGATCAGTGTCATCAAAATGGTAAATATACAAGCCCTCACACCGACAGCAGCTGAGGTTGACCTATACATAACATTGATAGTTTCATCAGTATAAAGGAAGCAAGTTCTCTTGCCAGATTCAAAGTTGTTAATGAGTAATATATGGGTTTCATTATAATTAATTCCAATGCCTCGTTTCATTGAGAGTTTTTTTTTCATAGGTAGCATAATATATAATTTTTTTGTTGGCCCCGAGAATATATCAATTAACATAAACCTTTCATAATTTAAATGAAATTTACCTCGCTACTAGGTCCTTGACAGATTCAGTTGTCAGTCCAAAACCAAAAGGATAAAGTGGATCATAGTGAGGATCCCCAACATTCATTGGGAGTTGATCCACAGATTTGAACCATGTCCTTGCAAGCTTACCACTGAAACCATAGTCACCAAAAAGGACGTCTGTCACGCCTTGGCCCTCAGTGCCCGGTAACCATGCTGCCACCAATGCATCTATAGACGAAACATATGGTTCAATCACAAGAGGCCTTCCTGAAACAATGACCACCACGCATTTAATGTTCCCACAGACGTTGTTGATGATGTTTGGGCCAGGATCAACCATTGTAAGGTCCATGCTGTCCCCGGCGGTCTCGGCATAAGGAGGCTCACCAACAACAACAATGGCATATTCAAAGTTGTTGGACTTGACGAATTCGCTATCAGGGTCCTCACGAAAGACAACTTCTGTGCTTGGATCAACTGCTGATTTTATTGCACTGAGAATGGTTGTTCCTGTCCATCAAAAAAGAAAGGCTGAACATTATTAGAGAATATTCATGCACTGCTGAACATTATTATTATATAATTTGGATAACTTGAAATGAACAGTGCCCATTGACTATTTCTCAGATATCCAAATGCATAAGAAACACAATACATCCAGAGGCTAGAATCTCATCTGCTGCCATACGGCAACATCACAGAATCTCAGCTTGGCATGAATGTCTAGGAGTCACTTACCCCTTGTGTCAGTGTTGCCGCTGAACCCTTGCCATTGAATTGTCCATCCACCACATTGGTAACCCAAATTATCAGCATGAGTACCAGCAACTAGAAGTTTTGGGGCAGTCTTTGAAAGAGGCAGAAGTGGAGTGCTTCCATTTTTCCCATTCTTAAGTAGCACAAGAGATTTTCTCACAGCTTCCCTTGCGAGGTCCCTGTGTGCCTAGTTAAACAGCATAATCTTATATCTCATGATTCTCAATGATGTTTGGGATACAATGTCAATTGCAGGCAACAAAGAATGTCAATAAAGTTTCCTACCGCCTCCTCAACCAAATAAATAAGTTACATACCAAGTTTGTCCTTAAATTACTTGCATGCATCAGATACGATCAATGCAGAAGAGTACATCGACAAAGAATACCGTTATCCTGTTAGTTACTTAGTTTCTTGATGAAAGTAAATTTAAAATTATATGTGCGTGTGCAAAATTGTTGTCAACTGAAAATATCAGGCCAGAGCTGATCATCTACTCATTTGAGATGGGTTGAACATTAAGAATCAACTCAAACGGGAGGTCTTCAGTTCACACTTTGGTAGCAAGGAAGATGATTATGTAATGTGGCTCAAGATCTAGCATATCTCCAGTAGACTCGTGAATAGCAACAAGCACAAACATAGCATCCCAACTTGAACACTAATACAACTCATGCAAACTGACTTAAAATTTACAATAGTATTACATTCTGAGAAGTTGTCGAGAAGACATTTTCATCAAACATGCTGTTTTCTATTTTTATTTTATTCCTATTGAACAAAATGGCTAATCAATTTCATCATGGAAAAATCCATTGGAAGATTGGGATGGTTTGAATGACTCACCTGGCTTCCAAGCTCGTTGACCAAGCTGAAATCAGCTAGAGGATTTTCAAAAAGGCCCATGGTGAACTTGACAAGCAAAATTCTCTCCACAGCATCATCAATACGGTCCATTGGAATAACATTGTTCTTGACCAAGAGTGTAAGATCCTGAATGAATTCATCATACTTGTATGGGACCATGACCTGTAATAATAGTCAACAGAAAGAATGACCGAGTTCTGTAACCCTGTACTTCGATAAGCTTTACACTGTTCCATGAACTACACTTAAGCAGATATCTTATTCACTCCAGTACTGCAGAACAGACTAACCATATCAACTCCGGCTTCAATGGCAGCCTGGACAGAGTATGTGTAGTTTGAATCCGGTGGTGATGTGATCCTGTCAATACCTTGCCAATCCGAGATAACAAATCCCTGAGCAAAAATGGACAAAAATTTGTAGTGTTAGCAAGCACCATGCTGCTTCAAACTGGGAGCTGAAGGCATAAAAATGGGGATGTACAGCAATAGAACATCAAATTGGCTTACCCTCAAATCAATACTAGATATTAATATGGTTCAAATAGCACTATCAAAAGAGCTACACCTATTGCAATGCATGTCACATGGATTTCGCAAGACTTCCAACATAAAAGAAATTTTATAATACATCAATAGGATAGAATAATAAAGTTAGTGTTAGTAATTGATTGATGGTCAATGATATTTCAAGTCAATTTCTTGGAAAAAGTGATTTCAGAAAGGCCTTTATATGCCTCCTCAAAATATGACCTTATTTGACTATAAACAATGATCAGCCATAGAGCAATCAGCATTTGACAGAAATAAATATCAAATGCCGGTCAAATTTTTTATGGGAAAATGACATGAAAACATCTCAATATTGAACCTTGCTAAAGAAAAAGTGATATATAACCACTGATGATAAACAATTAAGGCTTTAACCAATCAAGCAGAAGGCATGTAACTATGAGATACATTAAACAAATACACTGAGGACATACTTTCAATTGGAAAGATGGCAAAGCAGCTATACGAAACATGCTGGCATTGTACTTTGGCCTGAACCTTGATGTTTGGCAGTAAATATTGATACAAAAATGACTACAACAAACAATTGATAAAATTCCTTTTTCCTTTTTAATTTTTGGGAATGGGAAGGGCGGTGGTCTGGGTTGTGGTTCCCATGGCCAACAGAAGATTTTCAAAACCCTTTTAGACATGTTTAAAACTAGAACACAATTGGGATAAACCATTGACGATTTCAATATATTTGCTGTTTTTTGTGTTTATATTCAGTTATGTATTGTATTTATTTAGTGTTACTACATGCCATGCAACATTTATTATGTATAGGTAGACATGTGCAAGAAAAGAATACCACAAAGCAGCCAAATCACCTTAAACTTAAGGGTGTTCTTGAGAAATCCGGTGACTAGATCATGATTTGCATGCATCTTTACCCCATTCCAACTGGAGTACGAAACCATGACTGTAGAGACCCCCTTAATGATGGAATCAGAATAGGCAGGCATATGAATGCTAAGCAATCCATGCCAGTCAATTACTGTGTTGTTCTCATTAACTCCCCTGGTTGTACCACCGTCTCCAACAAAGTGCTTAGCACAAGCAGCAACCTTTGTCCTGCATGACATATATTATGAACCTAATGAAGGATAGAGGAGAAAATGAACCTTCTATACTTCAGTAACTACATAAAAAATACAAGTCCATAATTTAATCGTGATTTTTTGCTGATTATTTTTTGCATCTTAATTATGTGGTTGATGTTAAAAATGATAAGTTGACTAGTATCCATATGTAGACAACGGTTGATCTAAAGCATTTTCCCCCAAGTTAAAAATACAATGCTTATGAGAAACATTTATAAAGACTTTATTACCAAATAAAGTTGAAATTATAAATGAGTTTCAATTTATATCCAGACCACATGGCTACTAAAATGACAGATCATATGTATCCCTCATATAAACAAGTTGCAGATACAGAGAGTTTTCTATTGTTTTTGATAAATGAAGAATATTATTAAGAAAATAAGAGAAGAAAGACACAAGCAAAGGGAGCACAAGGGTATTCATACAAGAGCAAAAAAAAAAAGGTGTAAAAGCTATCAATGAAGCATTGCTTTCCAATCTATAAGCATGTATGCAAGGGAAATCCACTAAAAAGATTAAGAGCTTAACCGCTTAACTCTATCCCACACAACTTGCTTGTTTGAAAACCTATTATTAGAGGTGCAAGAGTTACCCTCCAACCAAATATCCCAAACAGTGGCATATATGGAGCAATGCCAGAAATATTTGGCTTCCTTCCCTCTCCCAAAACCAGCGAAATTAGACAACAAGAACTGATATAAGGTTGCAAGGCACACCCAACACTCAGCAAAGAAGCCAAAGATACAGTGGCATATGTTAAATTGTTAGCTCATTCAACACAATGTATAAGAATCTTTCAACCATAAATTACATCAAGTTTAAATTTATTAGTTACTTAATTACATTAGTAATGCAAAAACACTAAACATTCATTAAATATACATTGCCACGCTGTATCATCTCTCTAGGGGGCAGAAAACCAGCAGATAAGGCATCAAAACCCATACATCACCGGATCTAGATTAAATTTTAGAAAAAATGTCCATAAAATGGCTGAGAAAAAAATAATGAGACACTTTCTTTTTTTTGAAATGGATTTACTATCATTAATTTCATACTTGCCACTAACATATGGAAAGCCCTTCCTGTAATTGGCAGGGATATCTCCTTGTAGACCAGGTATGATCGCTGTCATTTCTTCCACAATTTTAGGATCCTCACTGTAGCTTTCATAACATCGACCCCATCTTGGATCTCTACAAACCTATAAATAATATTTCAGGCGTAATCATTAAAATTATAAGGAAAAAAACTTTGTGCACATTTGACAACCTCTAGTCTGCCTAACAAGAGTTTTTCCCTACAAGTTTATCATTAGAATCTTCATCTTATTTACCGCAATACATGGAGCAAAGACATAAGGAATCCCTGTAGCTCTGACTTCAAGAGCAGTTGCAGCACCGATTCTTTGTGCCAGGTCACGATCTCTGTTCATCAAAGACTATTAGAACAGAACAAACGGTGGATGCATCCAATAAGGCATATATGCAACCTAAGACATCCATATAACACCATTACGATTACAATTACAATCATCTCGAGTTTAAAACCAAAAGAATTGACAGAACAGTTCCTACATGAACTCCTTTCTCATATTTCAGATCAAGCAACAGCTGCACAAGCATGATATTTTATTTGGTAAAGTTCAGAAATGGTTGAGGCGACAAGAACCTTGAACTGGTAATTTATCAAATATATGTATGAAAATCGTATTATCAAATGCTGTCCCCTTGCCAACAAGGCAACAACTAAGTGATCAGAAATCTCAACTTGCCTGGTACATCCAAGCCCAACATTATGGGGAAATATGGTAGCATTGTAGACATTATTGTGTCCATGAACGGCATCAATCCCATACATCATTGGAATACTCAATCGACTCGCCAGAGACCCATTCTGAAATTCATTTATCATATTAACCCAATCTTGAGCAGTAGCCTTTGGAAGCGGCTCACTACCACCACCACTCAAAACACTACCTGCAAGCAATTAATAGAACCAGTTAATTGATATCGTCTTAATAACGTCATCATTTCCTTTGATGTCCTATTCTTAATTCAAGTTTTTGTCCATTATTAATTGGTGGCTTCCTTCAGTTTCCTGTTTTGCTTGTCAAGAGCTTTTGAAATTTGCAAAAACTAAAAAAAATCCAAAAATCTCTCAGTCATTAAAAGGATCAAACATATTCAAACTTGATTGGAGAGAAGGATGTGTGAGCAATAGAGTATGAGAGAGAAGCTCAAATTGAAATTCAAGGCAAAACAAGAAAGTAGTACAAAAAAGGCAACTTTCCCATTTTCTGGCTTCCCTTTCCTGTCACTATAATCAGCATGTCCTTATGACAATAAGCCTGTAGATAAATGCTTTAGTATACATAATTATGACACGTAAACGCAGCAAGTTATCATCAACGGTAAAAAAACATTTGAAGAAATTATCATATTTAGCGAATTAAATCTAGTAAGGATGAATGCAGGCAAGAAGACACTAACAGGGCAGAACCCCAAGGATTATAAATGAAAATTGATCAAGTACATACATATACAAGGCAGAATTACATGTAATAAATTCCCTTGATGCATGTGAATGAGTTGAGCTATATAACACGAAAGAATGTGGCACGAAGAGACAACAAAAGTGCATGTTGCAACGTGATTGGATTTGTAGCTGGAAATCAGTCGAAATCAGGGGGGGTGAAAGTGTATGGAAATAGGCCACGCCATTTACTGAACAACATTTCCCTAAAGGAGAGTTTGTGAGTTTGATTTTGGATGGAAAGAGAGGGAAGGGAAGGGATTGGATTTGTAGAGTAAGAAACTCCTTTCTTTCCTTCCCTTTCCTTCCCCTTCAAAATTCTAACTCACGAACACATCCTAAATGAATATAAACACGACAAGGAAAGGATGTCACACAAATATTGAAAGACAGGACTCATCACCAATAAAATTTATGGTCTAAAACATTTATCGAAATTGCATACATTCAAATGCAATATGTGTCAAAACAAAAACATGACAGAGAATCACAAAATTGGTTATAAATTGGTTAATTTCCCAGACATAAGAGTACACCTTCAAATCAAACAATACTGACTGGGAAGAAAAATAGAAGCTTATACATGGGATTTTGGTGTGTGTCAACTTACAAGTCACAATCAAATGATTCTTGAGACAACTTTAGATAAATAGAAAAAACGATTATATCCTCAACAAAAACATAGTTCCCAAACATGGCTTAAGTTCTTACCAATGAAGCTGTTTTTCATAACCTCAGCATTGGCAACACTCCTATCAATTTGAACCATTTGACCTATCTTCTCCTCCATTGTCATTCTACTCAGCAAGTCCTTAACCCGAGTTCCAGCCGGTTGCTTTGGATCTTTGTATTTCATATACTCTCCTTGTCCTTGGGCTTCCCCAGTTGAAACCAACCAATAACAACATAGCCACACAGTACACAACAAACGAACCAAGGCCCTAGTCATCTTCAATTTCCCAGCTCCTTTTGCCTCTTCACCTGCAGCAGAATTTGACAGAAAGAGAAACACATCAAACAAAGATTCAGCTTTTTTTTTTCTTCTCATTTCTTTATACCCCACTTGGATTCTAAGGAAAATGAAAGGGAAGCAGAAAAAGAAAAGCATATCCAATGAAAAGGGGTTCAAGAAAACTCAACGCCATTACTTGAATCATCAGTTTTTTTTCTCAATAAAAATGGAAATGTGAAAAGGGGTACAAAGTATAAAACCAACCAAGATCAAGCACACTTTTATTTTTTTTTCCCTTTTAATGCAGCAGACAAAACAATAAACCAGACATCAAGCTAAGGAATCAAAACAAGCAACACCACACTTCAAGTTAAGTAGGTGTGAGGCAAGATGTTTGTGCGTGGGTGTCGCAGAGAGAGAGAGAGAGAGAGAGAGAGAGAGAGCTCACAAGGAATGCGAAAAATGGAAACTTTTGATGAGGTGGTGTTTGGAAAAAGTTGAAACTTTTGATGGAATGGTGAAATGGGGTGGCAGAAAATGGCAGATAGTGGGGGAAGCTGGAAGTTGATAGTGGAGAGTTGGGAAGAGAGAGAGAGAGAGAGGGAGGGAGGGAGAGAGAATTACCACTGTTGTTGTTGTTTTTTTTTAACTTTTTAATGTCTTTGTGAAATTTTGGAGGTTTTCTTAGATTAAGAAAACGTGGTGATTGGGTGCGATTGAGGGCATCATGTGGGTGACTAGGACAAAAGTGATAATAATCTTTGACCCAGTTAATAAAAGAAGGATAGATAGATCATGGGGGTGACTGGGTGAATCATTTTTGTTTTGATATGTGATCACTTACTTGATATGAATAAGGTAAATCTGTGGTGTATTTTTGGTGTTTAAATTTTTTATTTTTCAAAATACTTTTAACATATAAGGAATTGAGAGAAGTTATAAAATTAATAAAAATATGAACCGATAAGTACACAAGTACCTATCAATTTAATATTAATAATAATATTATAATATTTATAAAGTTTAAATAGAATAATAATTTTTCAAACTTTATAGATTCTGTGAAATTTGTATAAATATATATTTTCACTGCTTGTGTAAACATATATTTCACTTCGGTAATGTGCATGAAACTGTTACATCTGTCATATTTCAAGATATTAAAGTATTTGTCTAAGGAGTATCGATTTAAGAGTGAGATTTATGGACATTTTATTTTAGATTTATCATAAATATTTTTATTATTAGTCATTGGATCAAATTATCTAATAAAAATAATTATTATTTAATAACTAATAATAAAAAATTTATGATAGACTTAAAGATAATAGATTTACCTTAAAATTCACCTCATTTAAATAGTTTGGTATTTATACTTTTAAAATAAAATTTTGAATTTAAAATTTATAAATAAATAAGGTTTGATTTTTATATGTTAACATTGTAAAATAATCTTATACTATCAATTAATCGAATTTCATCAAAATGATAAATTATGATGAGTGATTGTGATAAAAAGTAGTTATTTTCCATGGCTTATAATGTCAACAAAATTTTATTGGTTGATAGTTTTACATTGTCATACTATAAATATTAAATTCAAAAAATAATTAACAAAATGAATTTTAAATATAGATGTGTGAGATAAAAAAAATAGTTATTCTAGGACCAACATAACAAAAGTATTTGTCCTAACTTCTATTTATCTTGATTTTGCTTGGTTATTACAAAAAAAGAGAGAGTTTACATCCAAATACTCTTTAGACAACATTTTGTTTATTGCTTTTCTAAATAAAAATTAATTTGATTTTCTACCAGTATTTTAATTAAGATCATTAGAAAATTAAAAATTGTAAAAATGGTACTGTCAAAATGATTTGAAGTTTTATTAATTTTCAAATAAATGAATAATTTTTTAAAAAAAACTTTAACTATATTCTTGTTTAATGTGTAACAATAATTTTTAATTTATAATTTTGCTAGGCTTTAATTCATCGTTTGATATTCTCATTCTAGGTTCTAATTACAAAACACAGCTCAATGAGAGAAACTTAATCAATAAACATCAACCATTTGTAAACATTAATCATGACATGACGTGAGTTTAGCTTTAAGGTTACCAACTTACCACGAATGCGGGTATATGATGAAAAAATAATTATATTTTGTCTCATATTTTGTAAGATATTATATTAATATATTAATATATATATATATATTATTAAATTTGATATGAATTCTATTTAATTTAGATTTCATATCCCATCCAATAATAAATATAAGTATATTAATATGATATCCCATAAAGTGTAAATTAAAATAATATCATTATAATTGATAAGAGGGATTGAACTGACAGTGCATGAGTTTGGAATATGATTAATTGATAATTTTTTAATTTAATTTTTGTCATAGGTAACTACCATTAATTAAAATAAACGGCCATAAGACTTAAGAGAGGTGAATATTTTATAACGATTTCTAACTTTAGGATGTGTTGCGCTTTTAGTGCCATCGTCTTTATATATTGTACTTTAACATAAAGATCATTGCCAAATGAAGAAATAAAAAAGCGGGGAAGAGAACATTTGTATATTCAATTCATCAGTTGTTTCATTTTTTGGATAAAATCTAAGCATTAGTTTAATTATGATATCTTTGTAAAATGTTTAATTACAATACAAGACAAGCGTTAATAATAAATTTTATAACCGAGAATAACTCTAAAATAACTTTAATTACTCGATCAGATAAATCTGATATGTAGTATGTATACGAGTGGCTTTACAACTGTCATCTACTTTTTTTGGGGTTTAGTTATAAGTTAATTATTGTTGTGTAGTACCAAAAGCTTAATTTTCATTGATTCATAGACAAACAATTTGGGTAAGGGCAGATTCCTGAACAAAAAAGCCATATTTTTCCCAGAAGAAGTTTTTCAAAAGAAGGGAAAAAAGAAAAGATATGGATATGATATTGTGGTAAATATCAAGTACTGTGGTTTAGTACCATGATCAGAAGTATAGAACATGCAAAGAATGACTTAATCAATGGAAAAATTATTAGCTTTTCTATTGACATCTAAGTTACAGAATCGGATTCGCCCTTTCTTCATTACCACATTTTATCATCTTTTTGAAAGCAATATAGTAGTAAATGTTCACCCCTTTCAGAGCTTCGTTAATTGGAAGTAGATCTCGCAGCCTTTAGATCGATGACAATAACTGGGAGAAAAAAAAGTTGAAGATGCCTGAATAATAAACATGATAATGTTAAGAAATAAATGGAATAAACAATAAACTGGCCAACGCTTTCTTGCTTGAAGTGACTTAACATTTATTTTAATTAAGTAAAGTTTTTTATCTGAATACCGTGGACAAAGAAGAATTTTATCTTACAGTAAATTAATCTGATAAAATCAAATTTATTAGAGTCTAATGAATTTTAGATAACAAAATAGAATAAAGAACATGACTTGTTATGTGTATAAAGTTTTCAAATAGGCCAGGTAATGCTTATTTTAGTTTTTAACCTTATCCTCATAAAGTATTTTAGTTCCTAAGACCCGTCATTGCAAAACTTAGGTCATGTTAATTCATCATTTCACTTTTATTTAACATTTTATCAATTAAATGATGATGTATAACGTTAAGTGATGTGTCATATGAAATATAATGAAATTTAAAATGACTTTTTTTAATATCTAAAATTACATAAAATGAGTCATTTTTTCTCATAGAAATAATATTTAAATGAATCATTTTATATAATTATAGATACTAAAATAAGTTATTTTAAACTTAATTATATTTTAGATGATATAGAGTATGTCAAAGTATCACTTAACATTACATATCATCATTTGATTAATGAAATGTTAAATAAAAATTGGTTGAGACCCTAATTTAACTCACATTTTATAATAGTTGGAATTAGTTTGACTTATTTTAAAAATTATAAACTAAAATGACTCACAAATATAAAATCAGGAACCAAAATTATCATCAACTTGATTTCAAATCATCCATGTCCATGCATAAATATGATACCTGGTATGTAATCTATAAATAAAATAAAGGAAAACGTAGAATTGTGTGTGTAATGATGAGTTATCTCAGTTGAGCTTTCTCTAAAATCCACTTAGATATTTATACTTCTGTATTGTTGTGGGTTTGTAACAGGCTTGGATCTCCAAAATCACTCTTAAAAAAATATAGTAGTGTATTATTTTACTAATATAATGTAGAAAATTACTCTCAGAGAGCAAAAATCACCATAATAGCGCATTTGATATAAATGTATTATAAAGGTACTTTTTGAGTCCCAAATATAATACATACAGATATGAAAAAGTATAATTTTATTTTTATTATCATTAATTAATTAGAGCAAGATTATATTAGCATCTTAACTTTTTCTGTTTTAAAAAAAGGGCTTATATATGGTATATAAGAGTATAGAAGAAGCACCTCCTTTAATAACACTACCAAATAAAGAAATGGAATTGATAGAAAGGAAACATAAAAATATAAGCATCCTCGATTAATTCTATGTATACTAATGATTTTTTATGATGAGCATGGTGTACAAGAGTTATAATTTAATTATAAAGATTTCCACTTTAAGCGACTTTTTTTTCAAGGTTTGAAATTATGTTTTCTGATATCATATTCTCAAGAATAATATTTTTTGGTATGCTATTTCCGAATATTTTAAACAAATTGTTTGTTTAGCATAAAACACTTATTGAATTCTTTGTTGAGATGCTAAGAAATTAATTTAAAACTTGTTTGTTTTATAATATATATATATTTCTAGGAATCCATGTCATAATCTCTAAAATACCTCTAAATTCAAAGATATTTCTTTTTTTTGGTAGAAATTCAGGGATATTTCTCCATCAATATAAAAGTAAAAATAATTTTTAAAAATTTGTTCATCTCATCCAAATATAATAATTAAATAAAATACTAAAAAATAATAACTACACCAAATGAAAATCACACTCCAAAAAAAATAAATTCAAAAATATTTTTCAATCAATATAAAACTAAAATTCAATTTTTTAAAGCACTGGTAAATGAAAATTATAAGGAAAAAGTCAAACAATTGATGGATATTTTTATATTTATGCTTAGCAAATAATAATAATTATTTCTAAGTTATGAGATTTTTTTATTTCCACTTGTCATCATGGAAATGAGATATCACCAAGTCATAGAAAAATCTTTTTTTGGGGAATGATTGTTGTCCGAGAATAATTTTTTAAAATTTATAATAAACTTGTAAGCACATTATTCCTAAGTAATTATTCGTAAAAATAACTAAATATAACTTAAAACAAAAGTCCCCTTATTAGTTTATTAGATTTTGGTAAAATTACTTTTAAAATAATAGATATTGAAAGAATTGATTTTAAAAGAATTAATTTGTATTTCAGAAAGATGATAGAAAAGTGAGTTTAAAAAAATTTATGTGAAATGAAAAAGAAAAAGTTAATATTTTTTTAAAACATTTCTATCAAGCACTCTTTTATTCAACTCAACCTGAAAAGTGAGTTTAAAAGAATTTTTTAAAAGTTAATATTGAAAATAAAACATTTCTATCAACAAGTAGAATGTCAATCTAAACCATTTCAATTTTTTCAAGCACACTTTTATTCAACTCAACCTGAAAATTTTCTGGGGTCCAAACAGGCTATAAAATGTTTCCAGCTGCGTTGCACTGCCATTTCGTTCAAGGGCTGCTTTACCAGCCGTGAGATCTCTTTCCCTTCCCACATCTCCTTTTTCTTAAAAGTTAAGGATAGGATACCTTACTCGTAGGGCATTGGGGAGATTTAATTTAGAGTTATGTTATTTATATTTATCATATATGTGATATTGTGTTGACTCACATTTCATTTATCTTTAGATGGGGATGGACCCCATTTAAGTGAGATCCATATCAAATTTAATAATAAATGAGATGTGAATCAGCACGGTTTCCTATACACAGTGATGACAAATAACATTTTTCTTTATTTTACGTCTGCTTTCCTTTCCTCGCTAAGTACGTTGTTCCTCTTAGTGGGGCCAAATTATTAAACATGCCTTCTGCTTTTGACAACTCTTAAGTTCATCGGTCCAATCATGAATTGCATTATTCAACATTCAAATCATCATATTGGAACAAATTTAAAAGAATAAAAGTTAGATGTATTCATTTTAATTATTTAGGACACTGTTTTCATTCATTTATCTTGATAAATTTTTTACTTCAAATATTTTGTGATATTTTTTTTAGTAAATAATAGATAAATCAACATAATACTCCAAATAAAATGAATTAAAATATCAAAACTTAATTTATAAGAGCAAACAAACATAGGTAAGTGTAGTAGCAAAGACAAGTGAGAGTGAGCTAGGCGATAGAAACAAATAGATATCTTTCTTTCATAATGTATTATGAATAAATTTAGAATATGGCATTATTTTTGGTGGGACATGAGGGAATTGGTTTAATTGTTTTATAAGTTTCTATAATTTTACTCAATTTTCAATTAAATTTTCATAATTTAAATTTTTTTAACTAAATCTCTAAAATGCATGAGATTTCTGATCAAAGATTTGGAGTTTGGACCTTTGTTTGGTAGTTCTATTTTTTCCCCTTCTAAATAGCCATTTTGTCATTTTTGTGAGTTTGTGTGTACTATTTTTGTGAGTTCATTTGGGTCATTCAATTGTATTTATTTGATTTTTCAGGCATTTTTATATTTCAATTACTTATTTTCTATTTAATCAGTTCAACGAATGATCCATTCTTGGTTGAACCAATAATCTAGCGATCCAATGCTTTGATCAAGTCAAGCATCTCAAGTTGAGTTTTATAACTATGAACATTGCCTTAGGGCATGTTTGGCTTCAATGTTCATTTTCTTTTCTATTTTTTGTGTTTTTTGTTTTTAGAACATTGTAAAGGAAATGGTACAAATAAGAAATGAATATTGAAAATAATATTTTATTATTTTCAATATTTTTCAAGACCTTATAACAAATATTATTTTCAATATTTTTCAAGACCTTATAACAAACAAAAAACAAACAAAATAAATCTTATAATTTCAATATGAATAAATTAAATTAATTTCTAATATTATTAGAACATTATCTATTAATTTAATTTATCAATATAGACATTTCTCTCAATTGGATTTGAACCGTGTTTTGCTTGTTTAGGTGTATGGCATGAGGCCATGCCAACTCCATGAATCATTGGAGAAGGATCATCAAGCTATGAACTTTAAGATGCCTTCTCCAAATGGAAAAGCATATTGAGCTCGAATCAAGATGTCCATCTAAGGTTGCATTAATTACATAATTATGATAGACTGATGAAGGATTTGATGGGATTATAAAAAATAACTGCAAAAAACAATGCAAGGATAAAATTGGTACTAATGAATTCTTATTGAAATTCTAAAATAATAAATAATATAAAAGAAAAAAAAATTTGGTACAAAAACTTTTGAAAAATGACAATTAATTATTTTGAAATGAAAGGAATATTTGACCAAATGATGTTGTGATATTGAAATTAAGAAAACAATAGATGATACATCGCTTATAGGGTTAAATACATTTTACTCTTTAGCTTTTATGTCGTGTGCAATTTAGACTCTAATTTTTTAAATTGTACAATGTGACCCTCTATAATTTTTAAACTATGAAAAATAACTATTCTATAAAATAGACGTCCATTTATTCTGTTAAGTGACTATGTGCACTCAAGTGACCTAATTTTTGGACAAAACGACCTTTAATATTTAATGAAATTCCTAGCATTTCACGGTCCCTAACCAGGCACTCCTATCCCCTTCAACGTCTACCCCCTCTCTCCATCCCCTTCAACATCCACCTTCACCCCTGATCCAGAACTAAGCACTCCACCTTCACCATCCGAAAGCATTCCCTTTCAATCAAAGAAGAAAATGCACATGGTCATATCCACGCTATTGCCGACGAATTCAAGCAGCAAGGTAAGTGCGATTTGTGCCTCTCCATGAACGCCGCTGGAGACAGAGGACGACGTTGGAGATCTGTCCCCTTCACCCACCCTTCCACCTTCGAAACCCTAGCCATGGAACCCGATCTCAAGAGCCGTGGCAAATTCGATCTTGAATCGTTCTTCAAAGCCAAGAAGTACCACCACCGCCTAGGCCACGTATGGAAACAGAGCTTCCTCCTATACGGTCCCTCCAGCACCAGAAAAGGAAGACTAGCGCCAACTAGAAAAAGGAAGACTCGCGAAGACCAGTGACGTAAAGAAGAAGACTCGCGAAGTGGTGTGCCATTCTCAGATCTAGTTTGGACTCTGGAAGTGGTGGATCGCAGCGGCTTGCAGTGTGTACGAGCAAGGCGGAGATCATAGTGGTCTTCAGAGTTGCTACGCATTGTGGGAGAGGGAACACCCGTGGTGGCCATTTGCACGCGAGACATTGTCGGCGGCCACTGGTGCGGGTAAGTGGCAGTAAGAGCCGCGGTTGGTTCACGGTGAAGCCATGGTAAGGGAAGACTTTTCCTCTCCCTCCAAAAAGCCTTTCAAAAGCTCAGAAAAAACAATGAAAATGGTCAACAAATGTAAAAGACAGGAGCATTCATTCACTTATAAAAAATTGGATTCATCACCCCCCACACACGTCATCTTATATATAAAATGCACAAAATCATTAAAGGGTTAAATAAAAAGAAAACATTTGGATTGGAAAGATAAAATTTTATGTTTTCAAAGCATTGCACTTATGACAGAATTTTGAAATTCAATATTTTTTAAGGCATTGGTTAAGGATTCAAGAAAGGAAACATTTCCATTGGAAAGATGAGAATGTATCTTTTCAAAGCATTGCACTCAAGATAAAGTTTTAAAACTTAACATTTTTACTAACATTAACAACTAGCCTTAAATACACATATGAAGTTAACTTGTTATAAAGCTTATATTGAGATGATATTTTTAATTTGTTCTTATAGCTATTTTGTGATGCAAGAAATTACACAAAGATGCAATCAACACAGTCGTGATCACGGCTACAATATGGTTACAGAGTGCGTTGCAATAGATATCTCATGTCACTTCCATTTTATTATCATTAGATGAATTTATATCTCATTTACTTAACTCAATAAGCTAATATAACCATGGTAAAGTGAATGTAAAATGGAACATCCACTTTCTAAATATTAAAATAGCATTGCTCTTTCTAAAACAAGTCAACAAATTGCATTCAAATCAAGATGACTAATCATCAAATCGAATAAGAATTGGTTTAGAGATTTACTGGTTTCAATCACTTGTGTCAATGGAGATGTGAAAATAAATAAAGACTATTAAAAAAAGAAAATTAATTATTTTGGAATGAAATGAGTATTTGATAGAATGACATTGAGATTTTGATATTAGATAAACAATAATTAATCTTCTCTTTTTAATAGTCTTTATTTAATCATGGTGATTGTTGAAAAAAATAAAGTGGTATGACCCAACAATTTATTTAAAGCCTAATATAACTATGCTACATTGTTTTGAATACAATCAAGATTCTAAATATGTTCCAGGCTGTCTATTATTTTCCTTTTTGCTTTTATCCTATCTAAACAAAAATCATTCTCTTAAATTTACTTTTGATATTATCAAATCAAATGGAAATCAATTCCTTTAAAAGTAATGTCTTTAGAAGTAATTTTTTTCAACTTCATTACTAAAGTAATTCTTTTAAATGGACCCCAAATGAGTAGGAGCCTCCTTTCTTATAACGCTGCCTTGGGAGGTGATTTATATGAGATAAAAAATGTGATTGCATGATTTGTTCGCAATGCAAACCAGACTAAGCACAATCAGACACGGACCCTCCGTTTTTGTTGCCAGAAAATATGGGTAGAAGGAAGTATCCAAGAAAGAGAATAGGTCATTTTTGTTTGTGCAGAAAACTGGGGGGAGAGAATCGATGGGACTCACAATTACTATTTTCTTCTCATTTACGCGAAGAAAATGCGTAGATGACATCTATAGCCCTTATAAAAGAGGCAAAATAACTTGAGTATTAATAAAGTTTTAGTATTTATGTTTAATTTGTTTTTATTAAAAATAATTTCAAAATAAATAAAAATAATTTCAATATTAAAAAAATAAATCATTTTAATATTATTATAGAAATATCTATTAATTTAATTTCTAAAAGGTATTTAAATTAAATTACAATGACATGTTTATTTTTACTACAATATAATGAGAATATGTATATATGTCAATTTAACATATATATATATTAATTGTTGAAGGAATTCAGTTTTTAATTCTGAATCTTCCATGTTATCAATAACATTTATCAAAGTATTTGTTAGATATTTTGTTAATACATTTATTGATTTTCTACAATTTGAACAGGTACAGAGATCTGGTCCTAGACAAAGGTCGAACTCATTCTTGAAAGGATTCATTTTCAAAAAAATAATTTTCATATATTGATTCATATTGATCATTTATTAAAGGAAAATTCTATTTCAACACTCACATGGTATCTACGCCCATGGTGCCTACGCCCATGTGGGTCCTATGTGGATGTAAGAGGAGCGATGAAGAGAGAAAAAGTTAGTGATGGAACCTATATATTTTCGATATTAAAATAGCAAAATTATTTATTAAAATATTAGTAAGACCTTCTTTTGATTCTTTGGGATATTTAAGTTCACCATTGACCTTTTCTTTAACTTTGTAGTGTTTTTTTTTTTATCGAAATTAAGATATCTACCACCAGTAACAGTAACTAATCCCTTCGTCTTGAGAGCTCTCCCGAAGAGACAAATGCATGGCCATAAAATGTGCTCCATCCCCATTGGTTAGGATCTAACCCTCGACCATGTGGTTAAGGGACACCCATAAAATGCGCTCCACTCCCATTGTTATGCTCCGTCGTGGTCTTTTTCGCTCTATTCCCATTGCATAACAACGTAGTCTTCCATGTTTATAGGCGCCATTTAACATAGGCCTAGCTGCCAGAGGACCATGACGAAGCATGTATCCAAAACCATTAGATTGGCGTGCTTTACGAGATTTTGTTAGGATAAAACTCGTAATTGCTTAAGCTGGGATACATGAAGAATTTCAGAATTTCTAAAACCACCTCTTGTCTTGGTTAATATTAATAGTTGCATTCACCCCCTTTCACATTCATATATTAAATACAATTTAAATGTGGCTAGTTTTGGTTTTGCTTATACGCTAAAAAAAATAGTGAATAGATAATTGCGTACAAATTAATACTACTATTTATTGTATTTTTAAAATATTGTTCATTATTATCACAAGTAATATACCAATGTGAACAAAACTAATATATATATATATATATATATATATATATATATATATATATATGAAGTTGGTTATAATAGTTAGTAATATTTTAATAATTGTTTATGTAAAATTTTTTGTAGAGTTTAGTTTATATGTATTGATAATATTTTAATTAATTGAATATTTAATACCTGAAATTGGAACTATCCAATTAGAGTCAATTAATTCCTCTTTTTATATGGATAATTAACATTGAAATTTTAATAGATAATTTTTTATTGCTCAAAAGTAAAATCATATAAAATACACGAATTCAATTGAAAACAATCTTCACCGCATGATTTACACCTTTCTATCCTTAATCTTTGCTATTACATGATTTTTTACTGGGTCAAGTCACTTTGGCACATTTCTTGCTTACAATTTTATAGTACATAGCATAGCTCAATTTTAAATTAATCAATGAGATAAATTCTCTCTTGCAAGTTGTAATTTACAACATTCAATTGATTATTTAATACATGTAAAAGAGGTTTTGAATTAAGAGGATATTTATGCATACCAATTAGAAAAATTTAATCATTTTTCGACAAACATATCAACTAAATAAATTCAAAATATTAACATGCAAAAATGGGTTGATTACAACATAGAAAATATAGAAAAAATTTTAGTGTACTTTTTCATTGTAATTTTATTTTGCCCATATTTATTATTATTATTCTACCTTTTCTCTCACCTAATTAATATCAATTCTTTACTACAGGAATATTATTTTAAAATTTATCTTTTACTTGAATATTAGTATAAAAGTAATTAAAAATTAAAAATTTTATATTATTTATTTATTTTATTAATTCTAGGTATGTTTTTTCACACATGCCGAAATCAAAGTAATTAAAAAGAGAAATCAGATTTATTTTTTACAATTGGTTTTTTTTTTCCTATAAACACTTGCCATTTTTTAGGTTCTAACGTATTAAGACTAAAAAGTGTGAATTAATATTTTATAATACCTTTCTAAAATATAATAATCAATAAGTAAATACTATAAAATTTGACCCTAAAAAATACTATAAATTTTGGAAATTAATAATATTAGAAATGGGAAATGGTGACGAGTAAATATTAATTAGATGGGAGAAAAAAAAGTCACATACCAATTAATGTACCTGAAACAAAGTTATAAAATAATCCTAAACTAACACGTTTCATTAAACAAAATTGGTGATTTATTGGTCCAAAAGAAAATATTTAGCATTTCCCTATTCATATAACATGTTCAATAAATAGATTATCATTTCCATTGTAATTTTTGTTGAGTTCTTTATATTTTCCATATTCCCTTTAATTAATCTAAGTATCATGGTCATGGGAGCTCGTTACATATATATTGGCCCATCTTAATTATTTCAACCGGCCCTCTTAGTTTATATGTGAAACGGCAAAAACACAAAATTTTTGCGGTGCTTTTCACTAGTCTTAAGGGCATTTCTTTTTTTTTTTTTTGTCAAACTTAGCAAATGAATTTATATGGGCAACAAACGTAATACTTGTATTTTATAGGGAATAAAACAAAAAGTAAAAAATGAAGGCCTACAACCAATCAAAAGTTAAAGCCCCATTCTAAAAATATTTTCGATATTTTTGACATGTAACAATTGTTAATAAAAATTTATAAGTATTTTTAATAATCACATTATGTCAAAATTATTTTTTTAATCATATTTTTATTGACACTTTAATTGTCAAGAACTATTGAAAATGCTCATTTTTTTTGTAATAGTATTTAGGTTATGTGGAAATGGTTGAAGAAGAGAATTTATATACGTTCATCTGATCTGAAAGAGGATATATAATAACACTTGTTAGATAGAAGAACACATAAAGAAGAGAAAAACTCCCTCTATGCCTTTAGCAGTTAGCACGTGTCCCGTCTCAATGGGGCAACAAATACACTATCTGCGATTAGAAGCAGGGTGTCACGAACGGTCTTTCTTGAGGGGTTAATAGACGGAAAATTGGAGAAATTCTGAAAGATCGAAGGAAAATGTAGAATATTGTGGAACAGTGTAGAGTGCTTTAGAATGTTCCAGAAACTTGTAGAATTGTGTAGAGAGTTCTAAATACTTCTGGAACTATGTAGAATCATGTAGAACTTTGTAGAAAGATATAGAGACATGTGGAAGTATCTAGAAGCATGTAGAGGCATGTAGGAGCTATCTAGAATGTCCTTAGTAGATATGTATAGGAGGTTCTAGAAGCATGTGGAGATGTGTGGAATATAGGAAGGCTTTAGATAGGAAACCCGGACCTTCCATTAGAATTAATCTCCACCGTCTGTTGAGAGGTAGGAGGCTATATATAGGGGGTGGCCATTCTTGGCCAAACCATCCAAGACTTTGAAGTCCTTTGTAAGTGTTCCATTGTGTAATATAAAGAGAGTTCTCTCCACCAAAGTTCTCTTATTCTTTTGTGCTCTTAACTTCCGTTACGAGTCATTTTGAGTGAGGCTGACTTGGTGCTTAGCTCAAGAGGTTGAGTAAGTCCAAGTGCCGACACGGTAGCGTCGGAGTGTGTCCAAGGCCGTGACAAGGGGCCTCTCTGTTATATTAGTAAAATATGGACTGTGTGTTTTCTGTTAAAGCAAGTCCATATACAGGTACTACCCACAATGAGTAATAAGACTGACAATAATAAGCTCAATAATAATAGTGATTACAAATTTTTGACTTAACAATATATTAGAATTATTTTGACATTCAATTAATTTGGGTTTATAAATAAAATTTCATAGATTTATGTCGGCCCACAAAAATTATTCCATCATATATATATATATATATATATATATATATTCAAAAATATATTTTCATGATTTACCTAAATATAATTATTTTTTACTTTGATAATTTGATTTATTAGTTATGATACTATTATACTATAATAAAAGGATTTGATAAAATATTATAATAAATTTATATGATACTCATATATTTTGAAAAACATAAAATTTATATATTAGATTCTCATTGGAAGAGAATTTGCTACATGTCAAAACTTTTCCAAAAGTGGGTTCCTAATTGTATTATTATAGGAAAGAATATATATACAGTTAATTTTAATTTAAGGCAAAATGCTCATTTTACCTTCTAAAGTTTCAAGTCAGACAATCCTATAAAAAATAACTCTCAAATTAGTCCATGTAAAATTGAACTATTAGATAAATTAGTCTCTAAAAAGTAAGGGTATGTTTAGTTTCAATTTCTAATTTTCAATTTTTTTAGGTTTAGGATTTTGTGAATAATTGAAAACAGAAAAACTAATGATAACTGAAAACTGGAAACTCAAATAAACAGACTCTAAAACTCTTGTATTAGTCCTCACAAAATTGAATAATTGGTCAAATTAGTCCCTTTGATAAGTTGGGTTAGGAGGACTAACTTTCTGACAATTCACTTTTACAGGGACTAATTTGTCTAACTATTAAATTTTATAGGGACCACTTTGAGATTTTTTTTACAGAGACCAATTTGTCCGATTTGAAATTTTAGATAGATTGAATTGGGAGTTTTCTCTTAATTTAATTATCGTTACCTAATTTATATAAGACTACATACTTAAACAAGTCCTTCATGTTTATATTGGGGGACAAATTAGTTCCTCAGGTTTTGAAAATCTCAAATTGGTCCTTCACATTTCAAAAAAAGGGACAAATTGGTCCACCATATAGTTCCATATAGTGTATGGAGGGATCAATTTGTCCTATTTTTAACTGTATAGAACTGTATAGAGGGAGCAATTTGTTCCTTTTTTTGAAATGTGAATGATCAATTTAGGATTTTCAAAATCTTAGGGACTAACTTGTCCCTCAATATAAATTTAAGAGACCTGTTTGGGTATTTAGTGTTTATATAATAAACACTTTGACCCTTTCAAAATTTTTCTTCAAAGTCTGCTACACTAGAGGGATCACTGTTTTTTTTTTTCTTTTACATGTTTGGGCTTTTACTGCTTGGAGTTGAACATAAAAAATAAAAAAACCAAAAAAAAACTACATGATTAGATCAAACGAAAATGTTAACTAGGAAAAGGAATCCATTGAATGCTGGACATGAAAGGCATATAAATTGTAATACCCTGGTTTTTAAACAAAAAGGGTAGGAAGTTCTATCGAATGGGAAAGAACGCTAGTTACCCTTATTTGTCGTTCTAGGTCCTAGATTTCACTAAGTCTGGACCCTATAAGTCCTTGGAGGACTCTATGATAGAGCCATTTTCTTCAGATCAAAAGTCCCGATAATTTTCCCCTAGAGGAAAATGAGTTGAAGAGTGATTTTTAATGAATTTTATGGAACTCTCAAACACTTTGTTTTCGGCCTACAAGTTTATAAAATCGCAAGAATTTATGAATTTGAACTAAAATCCAAAATTTGGATTCTGAATTACTAGGACTTTGACTTTTCTGATATTTTATTTGAATCCAAATGGAGGGTATTTCCTTATTTATATTTATGTTTTAAAGTTAATAGAGAGTAAAATAAATGGGGATATCAACTTGTAAATAAGTGAGTATAGAGATAGCTCAGTTAGCCTAGCCCAATATAGACCAGCACTTAACCTTCCACAAGACCGCCTAGGTGGTCATCTGAGAGTAAGACGGTGCAGCAAGTTAGAGAGGGGACCGTCTAGACGGTGAACAGAATTATAAAACACCCTGTTTTGGATTTTAGAACTCTCTTAAACGCATTTCACCCCTCCTCTCCTTCCTAAGCATGAAAATATCACCTCCCAACCTCATTCCACCCTCTAAACTCCATTTTTTCCATTTCTTTCAAACATAACTTCAAATTCTTCATTCCTAAGACCTTAAGATATGTAGTTTTCTTAACTTTACTCTCTTTTCTTCTCTTTCTTCTTATTTTGGGTGGTGGTTTCCATATCTATGAGGGAAGGGAGCCATTCCTCCATGTTAGAGATGAATTTGAGGTTTTTAGTGATTCTAGAGGCTAATCTACGGTTCTATTACTTCTATGATAGATACTGGTGCCATTTTTACTCCAAGAAACCTTGTCAGCATTGAGCCCTCTACTTCTGTCACTCCAGGTGAGTGGGCTCACATATGTAACTTCTACATTAACTATTGTGCTTATTTTCACCTAAGATACGAGGTTATATATGATTATAGAGCTTGTTTTACAAATCATTGAGATTTCTGTGAAATATGGTGTTCTAAATTATTAGTTTTAACAAGAAAATATGTTTTCCTAAAAATCATGGGATATCCATTGTTGAGATTGAGACTTGAACAATTGCTTGATGAATTTGATATATAAAGTTGATATTATAACTATATGACTCTGGCACTATACATTGTTGTATAAAGAGAGATTTGAATCCTAGAACATAAGACTCTGTGAATAATACAGAAAAGAGTGTGTTTTTTCTGAGCTAGAGTAACTATGGAGAAACAGATTGTGTGTTAACGGCAGTTAATCCGTTAACCTTGGTACCAAATAGCCCGGGCTAGAGATTACAGAGATTTATTGTCACACTGGGGATGGCGATATGTAACACCCAGATGTGACCAGAGATTCATATTTAGAGTCTTGTTACGTCACAAATATTGTGTGCAACCAAAGCTGAGATTACTATTTCTCAATTAGAGTATTGTTAGGTCGGTTAATAGAAAGTCAAGACTTGATAATATAAGCTTAATTATGAAATCTCCTAATATTTCATTATTTGCACTGTTATTTCAGTATTGTGTATCTTATCTTGGTATCTTATGAAGGGGCTCCAGGTGGGAACCCACTCACTGAATTTTGGTTACAAAACTCACCCCTCTGTTGCTTTTCACATTTTATAGATACTGTAGCTACTGAGGATACTTCATAGCCATCTTCATCCCAGTAGCATTAGAGCTCAATTACCGAGCTTGTTAGGTGAGATGTCTGGTATTTTGTTTTAGACGTGCTTCAGTGTGATGCAGGCAAGATTCTGGATTGTAAAGCATGGTTACTTTTTGCATAGACCTACGTGTTAGAATGTTATTTTGGACTGTATACTTTCTTTCCTGAGACATTTTGTATATAAAGGACTTTGTGCACATTTTGCAATATTATATTATTAGCTTTTGAGACACGCTATGAGATTTCCATCTCATGATCATGATTTCGAACACTACTAATTTGTATGAGAACAAAAAGATAAAATAAATAACGGAAACTATTTTGCAGACCTTTCCTGAGTCAACATGCTAATAGGGACGATACAGGACATGAGGCTTACATGGGGATAGGACTCCTCACGTGCCGATCACGGGCCCAAATAGGGTTGTGACATAAATATCTTTTGGAATGTTTTTGGTTCTGGGATGCAAAAATTGGAAGGGCTAAAATTTAAAATTTGATAATTAATGGGTCACACAAAAACAATAGTAAAACCCGCTATAGAAGGTAAAACAAGCAAGGAATTCATGATGGACCAAATCATGAGATACCCATGGTATAATGTGCCATGTTTACAACACTTTCCTTGAAAACTTTTCTTTGTTTATAGGTGGATTTTGTGGTGAATCTCTTATCTTTGAATCCATCATAGATCCTCTATTATTAGTCATTGGATTAAATCATACAATAAAAATAATAATTATTTGATGGTTAATAATAAGAGGTTCGTAATGGACCTAAAAATTTCAGATCCACCTTATAATTTGCCTTGTTTATATATTTACTTTTCTCTTCATTTTCTTTCCTTTCACTTTCTTTTATAATTCAAAGTTCAAACATACCATAAATGTGTGGACGCCTCTTTTAAGTGGGATTATGTGATTCGGTATTTGGGTGTAGTGCATGAGGTTATGCCAACCCCATAATCATTAAGAAGGATCATCCAGCTTTGAAGTTGAAGATCAAAGTGCAAAGGAAAAAATATCTTGAGCCCATATCAAGATGTCCCTTCCAAAGTATTTTGCTTCCTTCCTAGAGATTTGTTCAAGGAGATAAACTAAATTACTCTTTAACTTGCTAAAGAGTTACATTAATTGAAGAATTATGATAGGCCATCGGTGGATGTTAATGTATGAACGGCAAAAAAAAAATGGTATGAAATAATTAATTTTTATTAAAATAATAAAATAATACTCCCTATCTTTTAAAATACTTGTCACTTTTGGACAAACACATTTATTAAGAAGGATAATAAATGTGTTGGGATTGAAATAAAATATAGTAAATGAACAAATATACTCCTATTAAATAAAAAACTTTTAGAAAACTAATAGTTAGTGAAAGAAATTATTTATGGGTATTATTTAAAAATAAATATATATTACGTTGAAATATGAAGTTGTTTAAAAGTAGATAGATATATTAAAATATGAAATTGTCTAAAAGTGAACAGATTTTTTAAAAGAGAGGGAGTATAAAATAAAAAAAAACTTTTTAAAAAATGGCAATAAATTATTTTGAAATGAAAGGAAATTTTGATTGAATGATGCTACAATTATAACATTGAGGAAACAATCATTGAGACATTGTTTACATATGAAAAGTATCCTTTATATATTATAACAAATATTAAAGTTACACCAGTATAAAAAGTTACATCACTTAGAGAGAGAGAGAGAAAGAGAATTTGTTTGCATGAGGTGTAATTCTTGATATACTTAAACCCTTTAATAACTTTTTATAATATAAAATTTCACCAATCTAACCATTGAGTTCAAAGTTCTTACCAAATAGATTAAATATATCAAGTTGCATACAATTTACAAAAGATTTGATTTATTATGCCACCTTATTTTGAAGAATAATATTTGTTTTTGAAAATACAAGTAAATATCAAACATTAAAATATATGTCTATTGTTGTTCATTTTTTCTAAAATTTGGCATACTTGATCAGTAATATAATATCAAAAAATTCAATAGTCGAATCAATTAAATTCAATTTCTATAAAGAGTTATTGAAGGAGGTCAGTGTACAAGACTTATATCTGATGTAAACGACGGGTGAGAGAGAGGATGACTCTAATAAGGGGAGTGATTTATCATGAGAAGAAGAGCAAATATGAACTGTATAACTATACATTGATAGTTAGGATTAAAAGTTATGGTAACTAATGATCACGTGATTATTTAAAAATATTATATGATTTTACTTTTTAATCTTGACCATTCATGTAAGATTCAATAATCCAAATTTACTCTTCTCACTCTTATAATAAATCATCACTTTCAGTTAAGTCAAAGTATATATGTGTGTGTGTGAATATTCACATACTCTTGCTTTAATATATAATATGTACACTTGTGTCAAAAAAGCATCTTAAGATCTATCATATATCCCTGAGGTTTAAGCCCCCAAAACCCATACATACCAACCATATTCAAAAAATTATAATAAGGGCATGTTTGTTCTTCTAGTCAATTCTATAACGCCGCCTTGGGAAATGACTTTCCCTGGGAGCCGTGATTTGTTTGTTTGCGTTGCAATCGAGATATCATTTATCAATAAAAATATATTTTTCTAACATTCAAGAGTGATTATTTAAATATAACATTCACTCAATTACATCGGGTAGTAATTATAATTCCTATAATTTTTACTCATTTATCATATTCAATAATAATGAAACGGATGTCTTATTAAGACACTCACTTTAGATATTAAAATAACATTACTTTTCATTAATTGTACTAGATACTAAAATAGCATTCTCACAAAAGAGAATTTATTGGATATTCATACAAAATTCGCGTGAATTATACTATGCCGATTTATAAAGTTTATATTTCAACTTTAAATAATGGCGGGCACTAATTTGCATCTTTATATATGAAACATGAATTTATTAGTACATAGAATACAATCCTGGCAACACCTAATAATTTTTTCTTGATAAGGCAACACCTACTATTTTCTCCTTACAAAACACCGCCCTACAATGTTACCATTGATTCATCCAAAAATAAATAAATTTTGCCACTGTCTAATGAATCAAAAAAATAAAGTGCTAGAAGAATATTATTCTGTAATAGATAAATATATCCAATTCAAATTAGATTATAGTAGTTAAAGTATCATTAGAGTTTAATAAACTTCAAATACTAGAAACTTAATATATACAAGAACGAAATTAAAAAAAAAAGAGATGTGAGGATGCAAAAGAGAAAAATAGTAACCATACTAATAATAATTAATAAACAAGGGCTTTATTTTCAAATAAAACAGTACCCTGAGTTTTTGTTTGTCTTTTTTTATTATTATTTTAAATTCTGCTGGTCTTAATAGTGGGGCAGAGACATAGGCATAGGCCCCACCATGGTGTTGTGAATGTGGTTGGAGTTGGACATGTTAGCAACTTCCTCCAAAAGTAACGCCTCTCGCTGCATCTCCTCACACGTCATGCCACTTCCACGAACATTGCAACCCGTCGCCATTGCAGCACAACACTCCAGGAACCCACCTCCACCATCAACATTCGCCTCATTCAGGCACGTGTAGACGGGCACAGAAATGGGTCCATCAAAGCCAAGCAAGGGAGAATAACACCCAGTAATGTTGTTGATGGTGCCATGTTCATCATTGGCCTGAGGCGCCATAATAACTGTACATGCAAGGTCTCCGATGCTGCTATTATTGTTGATTTCCGCAGGCAATGGAAACGGCGGCGCCGTTGTGGAGTTCCCTACGCCAGCCATCACAAAGCTGCTCCCATTGGTTGTGATGATGGTGCTGGCAATTGAAAAGTTTGCAGAAGCAGCACCACATTGAGGACACTTAATCAAAGCCTTTTAAAAGTCCAAAGAAAAAAAAAACACATTAAAAAAAAATGAAAGTGGTCAATAAATGTAAAAGTTGGGAGCATCATTCACTTATAAAAAATTGGATTCATCACCCCTACCCACACGTCAGCTTATATATAAAATGCACAAAATCATTAAATACACATATGAAGTTACCTTGTTTTTAAAGTTGTGTTGTGAGGCAGAAAATTGTAGAAAAATGCAGTCAACATGGTCATGATCACCGCTACAATACGGTTACAGAGTGCGCTGCAATAGCAACATTTCAAATGCAATGCGGCTGTGAATCGCAATTATGATTGCAGATCGCAACTCAAAATCATACTCTTTTAAAACACTTCTATAAAAAAAAGAAAATAAATAATTGTTTTGGAAAACCAAACATGCATGCATTAACACATCAAATAGTTCGTGATCAATGCTTCTTCATTGATTCAAATATTTCAATACTTATTCATTTGTGGTAAAATTTTGGGTTGAAGAAATCACTGAATAAAAAAATTAACACAAATTTACCTTCATACAATCGAATTGACTCAAACCAGATTAGTTAAATTATTGAGATATGTGGATGACTCAGGAAGAAAAAAAAAAGGGGCCTGAATGGTGAGTGTGGATACCTTGGAGCGATAGGTGGTGCCATCAGGCTCGACGACAAAGCCAGCTTCATTGGCGAGTTGGCGAAGAACGGCGTTGATGTCAGAACGGTGAGAGAGACGGTAGCCGCCATGCTTCCTCAACCCTTTGAAGATGTTGGTTGTGATTGCCCTTCTCTTCCTCTCCCTCATCTTCGTCCTCTCCTTCTCATTCTCACTCCTTTTCTTTCCACCACCACCCTTCATCACTCTCTCTCTCTCTCTCTCTCTCTGTTTTCTTTCAGTTCTTGTGTTTCGGTTTCTATACGAGTGAGTAGGACGCTAGCTAGCTTTGTCCTTGTGTTTTTCTAGGTGGAAAGATAGTGCGGTGAAGAAGCATCAAAACATACAAAATGGTTTTAATAATTTGAAGGGTATTGGTATTGCTCATTTATTTGTGCACAGAGGATGAGGTTTTGGATCGAACGACTGTAAACTTTGCCACGTGGACAAGGGACAGAAGCTGGCGGTGGTGATCCTGTGGGTTTCTCCATAACTCAGAGAAGGTATAGAAGTAAGTATTGCATATTAATTTGTTGGTTGCGGACTTATTCAGTCACGTGTTTGAAGCTGTGGTGCATTGGACAAGGTTGATCTGCTTTCTTAATTAAAATGGAAAACGTAATCAGATAAGGTAAAATTAGAGTAAACAAGGGGAAAAGTTATTATTATTTCTCATTTCAACTAATTTAATAGCATAGCTAAAATGACCAACAATATGTTGATATGAATGAAAGGGATTCAAGTTTCTTAAACATATGATTTTAGATTCGATTTTAAGATTCATGTGTATAAATAAAACATCATTGAGAAGGGTTTTCACTTAAGCATCCGATATAATTTAGAAGACTAGTCTCTTACCTATCGAATGAAAAATACTCTAATAAAATGGCTAAATCATATTAAATGCTGAATAATACTATAAATACTATCTTCTTCCTTTTTAATAGTGTTCAAAGAAATGGTGGACTCCAGCATAATGTTAAGGTTGCTACTTGTGACCTGAAAGTCACGGATTCAAATCTGATTCAAATCTGAAAACAGTCTCTCCGCAAGATAGGGAAGGCTACCTATATCTAGGGGTAATACTGCCTATATCTAGCTTTCCCAAACCCTACCAGGTAGGAGCCTCATGCACCGGGCCATCCTTTTTTACAGTATTCTAAGAACTTTCTTTTGAACTTCCTACAAAAGAAAGTGAGACGAGGAAGGAGACATTTCTATAATTAGTGTGTGCTTGGTTCTGTATTTGTAAAATTGATTTCAAGTAGTATTAATTTAGTTAAAATTGATTTTAAAATAAATTTATTTATATTTAGTAATTCCTCTAAAGTATTTATGACATAAAGTAATAAGTTTTTGTTTCTCATAGAAGAAATGATTAAAAGATTGGTTTAGCTGGGAAGCCAAGGGTAGAATGGAGCCATGATGAGATGCCTTGTGGGTATTGAATTGATAAGGCCTATAAGGGAAGGGTATGAGTGATTGACTAGGAGATCCACAGTTATGCCTTGCTAATACTTCCATCATCATCATTAACAAGCAACTGCGAGACCAAAAATATCTGAATTATGTGCATTATTTATATATATACATATATATATATATATATATATATATATATATATATATATATTATTCAAACTTGAAAATATGATCCTATAAAAAAATAATAAAAATATGATTAAAAGTGGTTTGCTATGCTTAGAATAATAAGGAAGATGATGGTTAGGGCTTAGGGATTAGGCGCGTTTATTTTGGCTTTCTCTCGGCAAGGTTCTTTTCTACCTTAACTAGTGTATTAAGGTTTGATCCTCGCTTTGGGAATGAAGTTGCTTTAAAACCCGTGGTTAATGTCTACCCCTAACAATGAGCCTACAGTATTCGAAGGGTTAAATCACTACATTCAGCAGTGAATACCTTGGGAAGACAAAAAATTTCAACGCTCTCTTTTTCTTTCGCCCTTTACAAAAAAGGTAATTTTTTTTCATAAAAGTTATTCATATTAACATTGAATGTAGTGTCACACTATTCACGCTCATTTAATTATATATTGGTAGGTGGCTAAAAGAAATTTACCTATATTTTTAAACTCTTTTGAAAAATATATAAAAGATAAACACAATTTTTTTATAGTGTAAACTTTATGATAATAGTATATCAAAATTAAGCTGACAAAATTACTCTTTTGATAATATATTTTCATTGATTTAAAATTACACGATAAAAGGCCCACTCTCATCATGACAATTATCCTTTGAAGAGTTAGTTTGTTACTATACGTGGAATTCACACTTAATTTGAGACTATAAAAATATAACGCTGGAGATGAGTTTTTAAACCCATACGTTAATAGATGGATGACATATGATGTTGTACTAAGGGTGCATTTGCTTCAGATTTTAAAAGAGTGATTATAAAACTTAAAATTTAGAGTAAACCCCTAAGTTGGCTCTAACAATTTTAGTATCAGACAAGTTGGCCTCTGACAATGTCAAATGTTAGACATTTAGTGGCTCCTAGATGAAAAATATTAACGGTGTTAATGAATTAGGTATCTAAACCATGTCGTTTAATCTCTTCCATTACCCAAAAAGAAAAAAAAATCCTTAATTCGTCTTCCTTCACCTTTACCACCTTCCTTCATCCTCACCGCTACCACCACCACTACCAACCCTTTTTCAGCCCACAAAACTCTTCACTTCATCGAACCCAAACCTTCATAAACCTTTTCCTTTATTATTATTATTTTTTGTCTTATTACATTCCACAAAACCCATAACTTTGATCTAATGCCATTGAACTGGGGAGCCCACTTCTCACCCTGGTGCACAGCCCTCGCTAACATATACCCTTTGCTCGAGAAGGTTAATCTCAAGCACACGTTTGCTACCGACCATGACCTTGCCCTTCTTGCTTACTCCTTCAGCAAATTTCGGGAGCATGTTCTTGTCTGCTGTGAAGTCTTCAGGATCACTGGGCTCGCTGCCATAGCCAGCAACTGTAGGTATTCCTTTTCTTTTTTTTTTTGCATGCTTAATTGGTCTTGGAAGAGATTGGTTTCTGTTTTGAGAAGGGAAATTTTCAGATTTTTATGGCATTATTGTGTAATGATTATGCATTGTAAGTGTTTTGTTGGCGGGTTCTTGAGAGTGGTTGATCTTGTGCAATAATATGTTGTTGACCTTGTGAAATCAGAAAAAAAAAATAATAAGGGAAAACATATGTAGGGGTTTGGGTTTGATAGAGTAGAGGGTTTTATAGGTTAAAGAAGGGTTAGTGGTGGAGCCATGGGAAAGTTGGTAGTGGTGCTGGTAAGGATGAAGGAAAGGGATGAAGGATGAATTTTTTTTTTTTTTTGGGTACTAGAAGTGATAAAATGATGTTGTTTAGATACCTACCTCATTAACACCGTTAATATTTTTTGTTTAGGGGCCACTAAGTGTCTGATATTTGACATTATTAAGGATCAAGTTGACATTTTCCAATTGTCAGATATCAACTTGTTTAATGCTAAAATTGTCAGGAACCAACTTGAGAGTTTACTCTAAATTCTACATATGATTAAAAAAATTGAAAATAGACTTTCTTCAAAAGCTACTTTTTTAACTTCTATAAAATAAATAAAAAAAACTATATTTTTAGTTTCTAATTATTTTTAAAAAATTATTCAAATATACGAAAAAATGATTATTTTTGTTAAAAAATAATTTCCACACCAAAAAATCACTTTCAAATCCACCTAATGATAGAAAAATATAGTTTTATTTCTTGAAAAATTTATAGAATTACTACCTTCATCTCACACCCTTCTTCAATGCCACATTTCTTTGCCTTGATGACCTATTCTTGCTTTTCCAAATCATATTCTTCTTAGCATACTCACCCTTCGAACATTTGCTCCAATTCTCCTCTATAGCCATCGCCTAAATCACACACCCTCTACCTCAACTCTTCCATCGCCTAAATCACAAATTTTCTTAAAGCACTCACATTTTCAATTATCAAATCATCTAGGACATTCATCATGATTATACCATCAATATTTTTTCCATGCAGCAAACTGGGGCAAATTTGTTTCTTTTGTAGGGTTATCTCATCATGTTAAGGCATTTATTATTTACAAATCACCTAGGCACAGTCATCACAATCATTGCATCATTTATCGTGCCATCATTGCATAATCATCCCTAGGCATTTACTTTTCTATACCATGAATCATTATCCTTTTGTAAATATCACATATCATATCATGCACAGATCATTCATCATACCTTTTTTCAATGTCTCTGCAAGTCATTTCCTTTATTCACATTGCTGAAGCATTTAATTTCGCATACTTTCACAAACATTCAGTATCATATTTTCACATATTTTCAACACAACAAATATTTAATTTTTTCTCAATCACTAGCATTTACTTTTTCATTTCGACCCTGATCATTTACTTTTCTATCTATATCCCAATAATTTCCTTTGTCTTCGTCCCAATCATTTACATTTCTGTCTCTATTACATCATTTTTTTTAGCAATTATCACATCATTCACATCATTTACTTCTTTATATCATCACATCATTTACTTTTCTATCACGATCCAATCATTTACTTTTCTGTCTCGATCATTTATTTTTCAATCTCGATCTTGATCATTTACTTTTCAGTCTCGATTAGTTACCTTTCAGTCTCAATCACAATCATTTACATGCTTTCACAATTTTACCTGTTTTCATATTTACCTGTTTTTACATTTACTTTTACAAGCCTTTACTGCTTTCACAATCATTTATATGATTTCACTTACTTTTTAAGTCTCGATCTCGACCATTTATTTTTCTGTCTCAATCATTTACTTTTCGGTCTCGATCCCGATCATTTACTTTTTCAGTCTCGATTCCGCTTATTTACTTTTCTGATGGGATCATTCTCGATCCCATCATAAGAATTGTATGCGTGTACAGTTGAGATTCCTTTTACTATAAATGAAGTATAGACATTTGGTTTGTTTTATTTTTCTCTTATTGTGACACGTCATTCCATGCATAAAGAAATATCAAGATTTTTTGACACGCAAATCCTAAATACATTCAATGGAAAAAAGTGTTTTTTCCTTCTTCTTAACACAATTGTTTTAAATGATCTGTGAAATAAATGGGCTTTATATTTAGTCATTACATGAAAGTAGGTTTACTTACATGTCATTTGCAAAAAGAGAAAATGGGTGGGAAGAAAATTAGGCGATTTGGGAGTCTTTGTTTGCTTGAGTCAAGACAAAGAGAGAGAGAGAGAGAGAGAGAGAGAGAGAGAGAGAGAGAGAGAGAGAGAGAGAGAGAGAGAGAGAGAGAGGGGGGGGGGGAAAGGTAGTGGAACCCACCTTGGAAATTTTTCTTCTTTTAAACTAGAAGAAAATAAGAGATAGTTGAGTCTTTTTTTTTTATTTTTTATGGAAGCCTATGTTTGGATTAGAAGAAATTGGAGGATAGGAAGTGAAGGAAGTGAAAATTGCAGAAAAATGTTGTGTTCCCTTGTTTGGATTGCAATAGAAAGTAATTAAGGGAAGAGAGAAAACTCATGTAGGATCCACAATCAAAAGTTTTCTTTCATAATAACCTACAAAGAAAACTAGACTTGGAGAAGAAAATGATTCAAATGACTTATTAGCCTCAAAGAAAGCTTTGAGCTCTTGGTTTATAGTATTTGAACTTGGAACCTGTTAGTAACAATTATACATGATACATGGTAGTGATTTATCAAAAGTAATAATCTTTTTATTTTTTATAGATAAATTTTAATTTTTGTCTTTTGATTAGCTTACGACTCAAAACGATAAAGTAGCAAAAAACATAATATCATGGTTTAAAAAAATATGTTTGATATAAAATATGTTGTGAATATCATATTTTGTCCAAACACTTTTTATCTTTATTCCTTTAATTTCAAATAAAATGCATCTCTTTTAGCCCATTTTAGTTTAGCCCATATCTCTGTTAATCCATTAAAGTTTTTTTTGACTAATTCATTTTGTTTTTTTTCCAACCCAATTAAACATCCCATTTCATTCATTTCCTTCCAGCCCACATTTCTTTGATCTTAAAACCAAACAAAAATGAAAATTAAAAAAAGGAAAAAGGAAAGCTGGATCAGAAGAAAAGCGCACTAATTCAAAGATAATGAAAACAAATCAAAGGTTGAGGTGCCATGCGGTGTTATCATTACCAGAATTGCAAATTGGGAAAAAAAAAGAGATCCCTCAACCATTCCCTTACAGCTCACAATTGTCCCTTATCATCATTACGAGGGAAGAGGATTGAATCAAATCAGTGTATAAAAGACATCAACAAGAACACACAAGGAGAGGCCGATCAGAGATTCGGGAATAGACATTGGCCAATTCATTAAGATACACATAGAGATTATTACATGATGAAGATTTCTTCATGTGCTGAAGCATTCTGTTATTCAGTTATTATTATTAGGATCTTGAGCTGTCATAGTCATTCTGTTATGAAGCAATTAGCCCATTAGATGCAGAAAATATACAACATTTGAATTGAGACATTGAGACTTGTATCTTTTCATTCTCCTCTGTTAATGCAAGAGAGCTATCTCTCCATGAGTTCCATCTTCTTTTCTTCCCGGTCTAATACTTTCCACAGAGACCAGCAATAATCCAGCAGCAAAAGGGAAGAATCAAGCAGAAGCAATAATAATAGTAAGGAGAACAGGTATATTTTGAATGAAAAATTTTGGTGAGGCCGCGGCCTCCCCATACCACTACTGTGGCCTCCCCCCTACATGCTTCATCATCATCATTATCAACTCATCATAGCCGCCACCATTTATCCTCTTCCTTCAACATAACCACCTCTTCCTCTTACTCTCTTTCATCACCATCACAACCACCACAATCACCTGCAAACAAAACCAGACAATAATATCAAAACCCAAGCAAATCCAAAAATCAAATATCAGAAAATAATAAAAACTGAAGAAGTCACAGTGGACCTCCTCCACCAACCATCGTCGCCTGCAGAACTGCAGCGCCGCCGTCATCCATCCCGCCCTTATCACCGCGGCCTTCCCCGTCCGTGCATCGCTTCCCCTCCGCCTCCATCAAGGACCGCGAGCGGCCAGCGCTCTTCTTCCCAGCCGCACCTTCGCCATCGTCGGCCTCCCCTCACCCTCACGGTGCGGGGACCGCGGCAACATTCCCAGCCGCGGCCTCTCTTTCTCCCCTTCTCTCCCTTTTCCTTACTCTCTCTCTTTGCTTCATTCTCTCCGCCCCATCTCACACTCTTTTTCTCTTCTTTCTTTTTCCATTTTTTGTGTTAGTGCGCGTGTGTTATTGTGTGTGTGTGTGTTGGGCTTTTTTTGTTTCTTTTTTTATGTCAGTATCATTTTTTATTTTATTGGATTATTTTGGTTTTAAATTAGTTTTCTTTTTTTTTTCTTTTTGGATTTTATGTCTTGAATTAAAAATCTAAAAAAAATGTGAAAAAAGAAAAAGCCTTTTAATTTGTCTAGATTTTAGGATTTTACTCATAAATAAATAAATAAGAGAAAATAGTAATTAGGAGACTTTTTTTAAGTTTAATTACTGTTACATGTTTGTATATTGCGTTTAAGTTAATAACTTGTTTGTTATGTGTTTATAAATTAGCTTTGTCAATCAAAAATCCATTTTCAAAAGTTAAAATCAATCAACATATTTCTTTTTTAAAATTCCTGTTTCAATAATAAAATCTATCAACACAGAATCATTTTCTACAGAACGACGTGTCTTTGAGTTTTTCATTGCACCAGAGGACACGTCGGCGTAACCAACAACTATCAAGCCAAAAATTAATTTTTCTTTAAATTTTATTCTTTTAATTTTCTTTTTTATTTTATTTTATTCTTGTATAATTATTATGACTTTTGGGGAAAAATAAATATTATTAAAATTATAATTAATTTGCATAAAGAGCTCTAAGGCAACCATATTTATACGGATGTATTAGAGGTGCAGTGAGATTAAGTTTTTACTATTCGCTAATTATAATCAAACTCTCAAACCTTAAATCTCTTTTAAAATACCAGTTTTACAGATCAAAAGGTTTTCCAGTTTTAGTCAGAATTAAAATGGGTGATAACTCCTTTTTTATTTTAAAATTGGTTGTCATCCTTGTCGCGGACCCCTCTGGATACGTCGTGACATATGTGATAATTTACAATCCCCAAAAATATGTAATAATATCACTAAGAAAAATGGGCCAGTTTTAATACAAAGAAAAATACAAATTAAATTCTAAATTTAGATGGTTTTTTATACGAGATAACTATTATGAATTAGAATTATCAATTTTTCTTAAAATAAATAAATTTATAATTTAAATGTTACTAAATTAATTTTTCATTAATATTATCATAAAAATATTTATTATTTATTTTTTAAAAAATTAGAAATTTTAAAAACAACATATTCATTATCACAGCAAGGACATATGAGTCATTTTATCATTTTTTGTTTCACATCTTAATACAACTTTGGTTTTCTTTCTTTCATTTTCTCTTCTCTTCATTTTTTCCTCTCATTTTCTTTCTCCTCATTTTCTCTTTATATCTAAACAAACCATAACTGTACTATTTTACCATTTTAATTTTGTCTTTTAGCATTATGAATCATAATTATAGAAGTCATTTATGTACATGCAATTACATTTTCTTTTGTCTTACTTTTTTCCTCAACCAAATAACAGGAGGGAGATTACATTTTTCTCTTTATTTCTTTTGTCTTCATTTAATTTTATTTACTTGCTTTTTTTTCTCTCATCCAAACAAACCATTATCTGTTACTTTACATATACTTTTTTCTTTTTTTTATAAACATTACTTTACGTATACTTTTCTTTTCATGTTTGGCATGGTATTTTTATAATCAAATCTGGTATAATCTTATGCAATATTCAGGCTTTTAAATAAACCGACAAGTCTTTTTTTTTTTTTCAATAGGCTAGTAGGCCGACAAACAAGGTCTCTCTAATTTTAGCATTATGAGAATTATAAAATTATTAGAAAATAAAAAACAATTTCAACATTATCAATTACGTACTAACTGTTTCATATTAAGTAGAATTATTTCTTGTAACTCTTTATTCCCGTGCTTTCAAATTTTTAACCTACTGTTAAAACTACTAACACTAAAAACTAATTTATGTGGTTATTCTTCTACCTTTTCATTTATAAATATATGCATCAATGCTATATGCATACATTTGGGGATGAACAACAAAGGGATAACATTTCAAGATCACTACACTGAACCATTATTGATCATCTGAATGATGAGAAATATCTTAAAGAGAACAAGATCTCCGTGTTTTATCTCAACCTTTCGCGACATTTTATTTTTCTTTAGACTAGTATTTGACTATTTGACCTATGCGGTTGTGCGGATCCCGAGAAGGACACGGCCACACTAGCGGTCCGAACCAAGAGACCCATCTTGGGAGAAGTCCCAGATCGGGATGAGCGAATCATCGGCGCGGAACCTAGTTCGAGTCCAATAGGGAACCACAAAGGGAAAAGTGCCCTCAATCTCTAACACCACCCAGTTATGGCATCCAATACAATCATACATTCCACCTCTGCTAGAATCCCATGCTTTGGACGTATCTGAGAGGTGTAAATAGGAGATGGAGAATTCCCCCCAAGGTAGGTTATTATTCTGATACTTACCTTCTTCATGACAATCATACACTGACTTAGGTATTAGAGTCTCTTTACAAGTATCCATCCCGAGCGCTCTCCTGCCACCGTTGAGAGAGGAGGAACATTCAGAGAACCACCGCCTTAACAATATAAGGTATTGTTGGCATAACTCTAGGTTGCAGCAAGCATCTCCAATGTCATAGTAGATAACTGATAAAAAAAGATGATGCAATTAGTGAAATATACCTAAGTAACATTTCTAGATAAATTTGTCATATGGAAAAAAGTGTACATTTTAATGAAAGGCAGGGTGAGAGGGTTTTTTTTTTCGTTCACAATAACTATTTTGAAAACCAAATTGTCTTTTTATATATAAATTTGTACATGAAATAGAATTTCTAATTTGAGCAACTCATTCATTGGATGTCGATTGATATTTACATCGCACAAATTACACGCTGCAATATAAATCATTTTCTTTCTTTTATACATTTTAATGGCTTTTATTTGTACTTTTAATTATAATGTGTTAAATTAAAAATAAGACGCATAAAGTAATTTTTTTAACAACAGTTTACATACAAATTTTAAAAATATAATAATTAAAATATTGATCTGTAACATTTGACTTTTAAAATTTTTAGTTTTATTGTATATAATTGCATTTTGTAAACACTTTTTAATTGTTAATATTATTTATCATAAATTATTTATTTATATATTAAATATATTAATTTTATATTTATAAATTTATATGTTAATATATATATATATATATATATAATGTAAAAAGGAAAGAAACGAAAAAAGAATCACATGCATGGCTCTGCATTAATTAGTAGAAGTAAGAAAATAAAAACAATAATGAACAAGTACTGCTCATAAATAGTGTGTATAACAATATTTTTTCATAAGTATAGAAATAGATAAAACAATACTAATTTCTACAACTCTAATGATTTTTATAGACTACTATATGATCTGGATATTGAAAAGCTTCTCAAAGAAGTCTTTTGATTTTCAAAAAAGTTTATAAGAGAAGTTAAATCAAAGCACCATATAACACCCAATAGATTAGTGTCATTTGCTAAATGAATGCCAAATGTTGCATTTTTAATGTTTCTAGCAACCCTCTTTTGTGTGTGTGTATATATATATATTGCCTATTTCATAGGTTTTGGAACATCGAAGGGGTATTTGGACGAGATTTTTGGGTGAAAATCATTTCTTTCACCCAAAAACTTATTTTTTAATATTTGAATAATTTTTTTAAAAAATAATAAGAATTTTAAACAAATTATCATGACCAAAGGTAAAATCCACGTTTATGAACTCTATATTCCGAAAGGATTTATCACTGTTTTCAGCGATGGATATCCTAATTCCACCTAAAAAAGGCTAAAAATTGTAGTTTTTAAAATGAAAATAGCTTTTAATCTTTTCATTAATATATAAAATTTAAATTTCATAATTATTTTTTTAAAAGCCGAAACAAATGCATAGGACAATTCAAATTTGGTTTTTGAACAACGGAACTTGCTAAAGAAACAAAGGTGACTTGGAGACCTCAACAACCATTATACTTCAAACAGAAAGACTATTCCCAATTTTGAGTAGATATATAACCAATTTAATTGTATGCATTATATGCTCCAATCACTACAATTTTTACTATGTCTTATTAAATTATATGAATTTTATATTTGATTTAAAAGTTGAATAACTAACTCAAGATAGAGAATAATTTGAGTTATACTTAAGTAATATTGTGAATTATTATGGCTATGGTACTATTGACAACTTTGAGAGATTTTACGTCATGCAATATATATTATAAAATGTCTTGTATTCTGTGTATATCTTAATCAAAGTAAGTGATTTATAAAAATGATAACTTCACATATATATGGATTGGCAAGGAAGATTTAAATTTTTGACTTATAATATATTTTTTTGATATTTTTACTTTTTTTTGGTTAGTTAAAAAGATCTTATGGGACACAACTCCCTTTATAGCATAGGAATGAATTTTTGAAAAAAAAAATTGTGGCTGTGTTATTAACTTGTTGGATATATATAGAACAAGTTACTTCAACATTGTCAGGGATAATTTTATTTTAATGATATTTTACACTGAATATTAATGTGATGAAATATTCGATATGCTGTCATCATTTTGAAAGAGAGTTTAATTTTGATGCACTTATTTTTGTACTATAATTCTATTAAAATCTTTCACCTGTATATAATTCTTTAAATAGCAGATAGAGGAGTCAATTATAATTAATATAATAATTTGCGATTAAATGATCGTGTAAATATTTTTTTTACATTTCCAGTATATAAAAAATAAATACTTTTGAAGATTGATGGTTTCGTCTCTGATAGAGATAAAGACATGTAAATGCATATGCTAGACTATTCATTTGATTTAAAATTAATTTGAGCCATATTATAGCATTTCTATTGACCTAAAAGTGCAATGGTGCATGAAAGGAACTTTTGTGCTGACTAGTTAGTGAAAAAAGGGGCGATGAGATTAGAATCTTATTTTGTGTAGGAGGCTCTCCACCGGAGCTCTCTCTGCTCCTTTTAAGTGAGAATAAAAAAAAAGAGAGAATACTTCATTGGCTATGCACAACTTAAGACAAGGATAAAATCAGAAAATAAAATCCCGTTACTCAACCATGGATCGGCACATGAGTACATCCAATTCCAAACATTACAAACGCGCAACTAAAAAGAAAGAGAGAAGATTTCGCTGGCTATGCACAAAGGCGAAAGCTACATTATTCCCTACAAAAGTAGGGAGTAGCACACTCCTTTAATTTCAACCATTCATTATAGAATTAAAGGTTGAGATGACTTGTAGAACACCGGTAAACTCTTTAATAGTGATGCACACTAGAGTCACCACCCTCTTCCTCTTTCACCTTCTTCATTCATCATCAATCATCACCCATTCAGTCATAGGTCCTCACCTGGTTGGAAGTCTCAATGTCATTGATCTTCACTACCACCGTCAAGCTCCGACACACAGTCATTTTTTTTCCTTTTTGTTTTCCAACACTAAGCTCCTCCGTTGAGCTTTGATACAGAGTCTATTTTTTTCTTTTTGTTTTTTGACATCGGACTCCTCTGCCGAGCTCTTGTGAATGGTGATTGGGGTGCTGTGAAGAATGAGGATGATGAGACGTATGGATAGTCCCTAAGGGTGCATGAGTAGTCTATCAAGGGAGTGATTCTAAGGTGCTTCAAGTGTATGGCACACCACACTTGTTGCAGTGCATGGCAGAATTCCCTGTGCACAAAAGGAAGAAAGAAAAAACCTTTAGCCCAAATTGCAGAACAGTGATCGTGCGGCCAACAAAAGAACTAGAGCAGTTTGCTACAAAGCAATAAATCTTTGCCTGGAAAAAAGAGGCAAAAATCTGGCCTTCAATTGACGAAAAATAATGATGATATAGTAATTGACTATGGTGCTAACAACAATAAGTCGTTCTGACCAACGAAGGAAAATGGAATATGCTTTAACAAAAACAAAGGGTCGAACATTTAAGATTGTTGAATAAAGGGTATATTATAAAGGGTCAACAAAATGGTTCCTCTTCTATTTTCACATCCCCAAACATCACCTCATCCTTTTCAAGCTTTAAGGAACTTAGATTTGGTTCTTCTTTTCTTGTTCATGTTATTCTTCCTGACTGGATATAACAGATTGATATAACCAAGCTTTAATTTCTTCGGTTTGTCAAATTTTTACATGGTGTATATATTGCAAAAGTCACAAATTTGAATGATTAGAGTATAATAAGAGTAAATGAACTCGAGCTGCATAGTCAGTGATAGAATTAGCAAAAGGTGATTGGTGAAGTTTCCCCATACATCAAGCATCAATTTGAATTATTATTGAACTTGAATCAATGGTACTCCTTCCATTTTTAAATAATTGTCCAATTTTAAATGTGTACTGAAACTAAGGAAATAATTAAAAAAATATCAAATTTAGAAAAAATTAAGAATACTTTATTGAATTACCCATGTTTCTTTTTAATATTCTAACTTTCCCTTCTCTACTTTATTGTATTCTTTTTATCCTCCAATAGTATTTAATACAGATATTATTGAAAAGAAATAATTAATACTGCTTAAATTTTTTAAATAGATAATTATTTTCAGATAATTTTTTTAATTGACAATTATTCAAGAACGAAGAGAATATTATACAAAGAAAGCACATGAGTTACAATTTTAGGATATGATGAATGACCTGATTTCTTGTGGCACAATACTAATATAATTAAAATTTTCAATTGTTTATACATTGACCATCAAATGTCCACATAATATATAAAACTTTGTGTACAGATATCATTTTTCAAAATGATGTTGGTCGATCAGTATGAACGAATTTAGAAAAAGAGGTGTGTGAGGTAACAGTTGATGGGCACAACCACAATCTCTTGTGGCCACCTTTAGTTGCTGTCTTGTGTTTTTTAGTTGAGTTATTTTCTTGTCTTTTAAAGAGGGTGCATCATGCATTACCCACTAATGCAACACAGCGTTTGGCTTGGTCTGTTTGCAGGTGACTGTACTCTTGTCATTTTTCATTCATATTCTTGTGAGGTAGCCTAATTCAACGGAGATTCGCTGTTGGATTGCTTCCACTTTGTTGAGATATAGGATTCATCAATTTCAATGTTAAGAAACATGCTAAACTAACGATATTAAATATTACGACATTGACATGGTAAATTTTATGCTTAATAGTTATTCGAGTTATGAAAAATTGATCATTAATTAGTAATTTAATACTTGTGCCATAGATCATGTGACAAAAGCAAAAATTAATCAAATTATAATTCATTTTATGAGGAAATTTGGTGGATTAGATATATGATAGACTTTTTCGATAAATTCTTTAATGTCATTAAAGCAATAAAAAAATTATTTCATAGTGTTCATTAATTGATACATTAATTATTCCATTAATATTTTAAGAGAACTAAAAGATATATTGTAGCTTACAAATTCTAAAATTGCTGATTGCTTACAAAGTAAAATTAATCAAAAACTAGTAGCTGCCATTCAAAATTTTGAAATTACATGTCAACATATATTTGAAGAGCTTAATTTTAATGTACTAATAATAATATAATTTTTTTGGTTAATTATATATTGTCATATATATGAAAAAAATTGATTACAATTAAATTAAATTCATATTTGATTATGAGAGCTCATATTCGGGTGAAATGTTGGTGCCTAGTAGTGGTGGCATCGACATTGGGAGGCATTGTGGTGTTGTTGTTGACAACGGATTGTCGAAGGAAGTCACTGAAAATATAAATTGACTACTCTCAAACTGAATCTTGACAACTGATATATCAGGAGGAATTTTTAGGGTTACTTTATTTCATATTAAATATCAGGAAATTTATGTCGCTTATAACAAAAATGCATCAACTACTAAAATTTTTAGATCTGTTAAATAATAATTTGAGTCCTTTTGATGTAACAAAAAATAATCTTTAAGAGATGATATGGTAAGCAGTACTTAATTATTTAAGAAATTTTTCATATATTCGAGATACTTCTCTTATTTATTTGTTTGTTTATTTATTTCTATACCATGAAGTACCTTAGTTATGATTTTTATTTTATTTTTTGGTCAGAATGATCATAATTTATTAAATACTCTAAAAAAACTTACTATTATTCAATACTGTATTGTGTTTAATTCTTGTAAAGGCAAGTCTTAGAATAATATTTAATAATTAATTAACCAAGATAATTGTTGCAACCGGGATCGCGACGGGGACGGCGAAAAAAGATTTTCGTTTTTTTGAAAATAATGAAGTCGCCACCAGGTTTATTTGAATTGGGAAAACGTGGAAAAACCCATTCATTTTGAAAATGGTCTTTGAAACCAAATTTGAATTCGGGAGTCGGTTATGCATAGGGAAGGGTAAGAACTTGATCCTACGCATCCCTAATACACCCGTCCTTAGACGGTACCTTAAATTAACTGTGCAAATGAAATAATAACCCCCCTTTTAAATATTTATTTTTATTTCAAGAAAACTAAAAGGAATTTGTTTTTTTTTCTAAAAAGAAAAGAATTTTTTAGAGCACCAAACTGTCACAGTTCAGGTATTCTAAATGATAGGTTAACAAGCTGTCACGGCTAAATCAACCTTTTTATTTGAAATAAAATTTTTGATAGATAAATGAATAAATTTAAATCGAAAATGAAATTATAAATTATAAATATTTGCAAATAAGATAAAAAGAAATTTATTTTTTATATTTTTATAAAAAAAGAAACAAATATAAAAAAAAAGTATTTTAGAGAAATTTTCAGGTCATTAAGTTGTCACAACTCAAATGCCCGAAATTTGGAGTTAATAAGTCGTCACGGCTAAATTAACACCCTTATCTAAAATTCCCCAATTACTCACATAAATGAATATTAAATAAAATATTCTAGAAAAAGAAATTATTTATAAATATAACAAAAATAAAAAATTTGCATAAAAAAACAAGTAAAGAAGTATTAAAAAATTACAAATAAAATAAATTATGAAAAGTTAATTTTGACTTGGCAGGGATCGGAATTACCTGCTCCAACGTATCCCTTGATGCAATAGGGAATTCAAAGTCACGTAGTTCTATAGAAAAGAGATTCCATATTGAATTGATTTTATTTAAGAAAAAAAATTTAAGAAACTAAAAACCATTCTTGCACAGGATTTAGAATAGTATAAACTATAAGATAAACCCTTACATTCTTGTGAAACTTGAGGATAGCGTGCTATACATCAATATCATAAGTTGTCGCATGGATTTTATTGGAAAAAAAAGGAACATTTTGATCGAAAAAAATTTTAATTAAAAAAAAACAAAACAACATACAATTAACCCATACAAGATAATGAACAAGTAAAATGATCAGAAAGAGTCTTAACCATTATTTTTCTTTTCTTTTCAAGTTTTTTATTTTTTTTAAAAAAAAAAGAAAAAAAAAGACTAATATCGAATTCATTGAAAAAAGAACTTTTCTTTTCCTTTTATTTTAATGAAGCAAACATTTTATCATTATTATTTAAAAAAAACTGAGACTAAAAAAACACATCAAAATAAATAAATAAATAAATAATAATAATAATAATAATAATAATAATAATAAATAAATAAAATAAATAATGATAACAACACTAAGCCCACGATCACTTTTTATTTTTTAGAGAACTCCTAACCCTTAAAAAAAAGCATCAAACCCAACTCAGCGGAAAAAAAAAAACAAAAAAAGGAACAATCTTTCTTTCTCTCTCTCTCACCACACAATACACACACACTCACGGGACTTTCTCTCACGTGCACACACTCACCTTTTTGAAACCTCCCTCTCTCTCTCTCTCACACACACACACATTCACACACAACACCATATTCCATCCCTGAAAAATTGAGAAAGAGAGATTGCAAAAGAGAGAACGCGGAGGAGAGAGGGGACACAGCTGGGACTAGCGGAGGCAAGCAGTGCAGGCGAAGGGCGCATCGCGGCAGGGAAAGGGAGCAGAGGAAGCAGGGAGCAGCGCCTGTTGACACAAGGAGGCCGTGGCGGTGTTGTAGGCGGCGCATGGTGGATCTGGTGTTTGGGTTGTGAAGGGGAGTATGATGGCAACTTGTGGTGGTTGGAGAGGAAGATGGCGGTTTGAAAGGATGATGGGGAGAGGTTGAGAGTGGGAGTACGGTTCAAGAAGGAAAGGGGTATGGAGGCTGTGGAGGTACAGAGAGGGAGAGCATGGCGGTGAGGGGAGATCGCGGTTGACCGCGCAAAGGGAAGGAAAATCGCGCGAGGGACGAGGGAGAGAGGGCCGATTCACGGCGGAGAGTGCCGGCGGCAACCAGATCGGGGATTCTTGTGGCTGAGGAAGGAAGTGTTTGCGGTGGTGATGATGGTTTTGCTTGCAAAAGGAGGATGGCTCATGGAGACAGCGGTGGGTTGCGATTCTGTGAGGGAGATCGGAGGCGCGATGCTTTGGAAGATCGATCCACCATGGACGGAGGCGCAGTCGGTGGCTGATTACGGTTGTGGGGAGTGATGTTGGCGGTGGTCTCACGGTGGCTTGGGTGGAGGTTGCGAAGGGGGAGATCGGAGATGGCTGGAGGTGATTAGGTCGCCGGAGAAAGGGAAGATGCCACCACCTGTGCGCAGCGGCCGACGGCTTGCAACGGTTTCTTCTGCTCCCTTTTGGTTTTGTTTTGTTTTCTCTTTTGCTTTGGAATTGAATCTGTATTTTTGAAATTTTCAGGTAGCTTGTGTATGGGTGGTTGTGTAGATTGGGGTTGAGCATGATAGTGGTGGCTTCAATGTTGAAGATGGAAAGGTGATGATGGGGAAGGAAAGGGGAGGCCGCGGCCTCCTTTCGTTTTTTTATATTTTTTTGATAAAGAAAAAAAAAACCTACTGTTGGTGCTCTTCCTTTTTGCTTTTCTGATATTGCTGGATTGTATTACTGGACCGAAATTGCTAGCTCTCTTCCTGAATCTTTCTTGTGTGCTTGAAATTTTTCTGATTGATGTATTATGCTGATGTTACTCTGTGTTCGAATTTTTTTGATTCATTCCCCTCTATTTAGGAATTTTTTTTTGATTCCTCCTGAAACTGGTGTCCTTTCTCAATATGTATATTTGATGTTTTTTTCGGATTCTCCCCACTTTACCGAAAGAAACTTCAACATTTTGCAAGGACACTATCATTGTCTGTTTGATCTTTCATGTTTTCTCTCATTCCAAAGTTACTATTGCCTCACATGCACATCTTAGTCAAATGAGAAGGTAGGAGTCCGTGAACTCCTTTGTTTCCTTTTCAATTTTTATTTTTATTTTATTTATTTTATTATTTTTTCGAACAAACATGGATTGGGCCGAAATAGTTTGGGTCTCTTTTTTTAATTTTAATTTTAATTAAATTTTTTTTGACTGGGGTTAAACAAAAAAAAGCAAAATGAGGTAACGGGCTGGAAACACAAATGGACTAAAACTAAATTGAGTATCAAGTTAATAAAAACTGGACCGAAATAAATGAAATAGGTTCTTTATTTGGAAATACAAAAACCGGCAAATCTTTTTTTTATTTTCTTTTTCTTTCAAAAGAAATAATTAACTGTAATAAAGTAAAATAATAATAAAAAAAAGGTAAATTAGGTGCAAATTTTTTAATTTTATTGTTAAAAGATCGAACAAAATCAGATGTTCACAATAATAATCTCAACTGGTGTGTGTAGTTAGGATCAAATTATATTAATGGAATTTTAAATAAATATTATACTGTCAGATAATTCTTTATTGGTGTGATTATTTATGAAATTTACTGTTTAGAAGCTCATATCATATAGATTATGTCTATAAAATTTTAAATTAATCTAAAATTATTTAACATAATTTTTATGTATATTAAAATTAACATGATATATATATATATATGCGCTTAAAGTGAATAAGAATAATACATATATGATTGCATTACAATTAATATTTAATTTTTATGGAATTTTGCATAAATAATCTATATGATTTGTAATTACAACTCAACGATCAGATCAATAAACAAATTATTTCATAGATAAAGGCACTTCTTAGAATAATATTTAATAATTAATTAGCCAAGATAATAACCTCAACTAGGGAGTGTGTGTGTGTTGGGGGGGTGGGCATTTCAATTTTTATGAAATTTAATTTGGCAAAATGATCTTTATAATCCATAATTATAATTCAACGGTTAGATCGATAAAAAAATTATTTGATAGAAAGTTATAAATAATTTAATTTTGTTTAAAGTTATACCGGTATAATTGGATATATATATATAAAAGGAATGATGGAATATTTTTGGTTTCCACACATGATCCTCAAGTGGATCGTTTGCTATATTTACATGTTTGGAAAATAGATTATAAAAATATATTTAATAAAATTAATTAAATAACAAAATGAATTTCTTTATATAACACTGAACATTACCTTTCATGTTTTCTTTTGGAATCGTTTCTTTTTTGTGACCGAAAGTAACTAAAACAAATGACATTTATTAGCCTACTATCTATTATCTATTATATATTAATCTATTAATATATTAAAAAGAGACTATAAATTGAAAAGTTTTTTCAAGCGGCAATTATCTAAAACCCTTCTCTCTAATTAAAATAGAAATATTTCTAATTTAAGAAATATAAATTAAAAAAATTAAAAAATAACATTACAATTTAAAACTACTTAATGAAGAGAATTTAAATGGGCTGTGAAATTTAATAAATGACATTTAAGTGGACAGTAAAATTTAGTTCTAATATTTAAGTGGACAGTAAAACTTGTGAATGACATTTAATTAAATGGTGTATATTACTCTAATATTTTTTTATGAAATCAGTTCATGAGATTTTACTTGAAATAATAATAGCTCTGTAAACTTCTTTCTTTAAAGTTACTTTATTAGAAAGTTAAAAAACAAGAGTGAGCAAAAGAGAATCAATTATATGTTCAATAATTAGTTATTGTATATAATGTTTTTGTAAAAATTTTCTTTAAAATTGTCTTATTGCTATTCTAAAAAACATGGAGGGAGAGGAAAAATAAAATAATTTATCTTAATTTGACTTAAAAATTGAATATAAATATTCTTATACTGTTGTAACTTTAAACAAATGTTACACCATCAGATAATTTTTTATTGGTATAATTTTTTATGAAATCTACCATTAAATTAGAAGCTCATATTATACAGATCATGTCTATAAAATTTTAAATTAATGTAAAATTATTTAGCATAATTTTTATATACATTAAAATTAATATAATATATATGCTTAAAGTGAATAAGAATAATACATATATAATTGTATTGCAATTAATATTCAATTTTTATGAATTTTAATTTGGAAAAATGATCTTTATAATCCATAATTACAATTCAATGGTTAGATTGTAAAAAAATTATTTGATAGAAAGTTATAAATGATTTAATTCTACTTAAAGTTATACCGGTATAATTGGAATATATATATATATAAGGAATGATGGAATATTTTTGGTTTCCACACATGATCCTCAAGTGGATCGTTTGCTTTATTTACATGTTTGGAAAATAGATTATAAAAACATATTTAATAAAATTAATTAAATAATAAAATGAATTTCTTTATATAACACTGAACATTACCTTTCATCGTATCTTTTGGAATCGTTTCTTTTTTGTGACCGAAAGTAACTAAAACAAATGAAATTTATTAGTCTACTATCTATTATCTATTATATATTAATCTATTAATATATTAAAAAGAGACGTATAAATTGAAAAGTTTTTTCAAGTGGCAATTATCTAAAACCCTTCTCTTTAATTAAAATAGAAAAATTTATAATTTAAGAAATATAAATATTAAATTAAAAAAATTAAAAAATAACATTACAATTTAAAACTACTTAATAAAGAGAATTTAAATGGGCTGTGAAACTTAATAAATGACATTTAAGTGGACGGTAAAATTTAGTTCTAATATTTATGTGGACAGTAGAACTTGTGAATGACATTTAATTGAATGGTGTATACTACTCTAATATTTTTTTATGAAATCAGTTCATGAGATTTTACTTGAAATAATAATAGTTCTGTAAACTTCTTTCTTTAAAGTTACTTTATTAGAAAGTTAAAAAACAAGAGTTAGCAAAAGAGAATCAATTATATGTTCAATAATTAGTTATTGTATATAATATTTTTGTAAAATTTTTCTTTAAAATTGTCTTATTGCTATTCTAAAAAACATGGAGGGAGAGGAAAAGTAAAATAATTTATCTTAATTTGACTTAAAAATTGAATATAAATATTCTTATACTAATAAAATAATAAATCATTATTTAGTTATTTTTTATTAAATTAATCAATTAAATTATTTTTATAACAATTATCATATTTGCTAAAAAGATTTATCTCATCCGTTGTACTGGGTCAAAATACTAGTACAAAATATAACAAATTCCACTGCCGTACCTTGAGAGGGGTACTCCACAACACCAAATTCCGATTAATGATTTAGCCATGGATGCTAGAACAAATCTTTAAATTTACAAATTGTTATTATTATTATTATTTTACTTTTTATTCTTTAACATTTCATTACCCAAAAAACAACAATTTTAGTACAGCCTCTGGAGCGTGTATCGCTCTAACAAATTGATACAACTATATAAGGGATAAAAAATTGTTACTAACGGATGTTCACTTAGATGTTATATATTCAATAAGTATATCATAGAAAGTACACTTAAATACTATAAATACTAATATTAATGGAAAAAATATATAAGCCTATTGAAGTGTGAAAAATCTCAAACAATAATTACCTTGTCCCCCTGCCTTGACAAGGCAATAGAATCCCAGTTAACCAATTAAGCACGTGGGGTTGGTGATTCAAGACTACCAAACATAAATTATTTGCATCATTTATTCTAAAAAAAGATCAATTTTATACAATCAAAGTATTTTACATCACCGGTCAATTATATAATATTATATGAGTTTAATTTTAATATATCGACAATATAAAAAAGTATTGAGTGTGAGAGGAGTGATTTATTATAAGAATGAGATGAGTAATTCTATATCGAATAACTATGTATCGATAGTTAATATTAAAAGTTAATTGATGATAATTTATGATCACGTGATAATTTAAATTAAAATTTATATGACTTTATATTTTAATTTTAATAATTCATATCAGATCCAAGAGTCAACAATGACCTCTCTCATTGTTACGATAAACCAACCATCTCATTGTAATACATTTCATATATATATATATATATAGTAATTTTAAACAATTATTATAATAACAAAACTCATCGTTGGATTATTAGTGTGGGTCATATAGATCATGCTTATAAAATTTTAAATTAATCTATAATACACAATATGAACTTTTAAAATAAACAAGAATAAGAACTTCGTGATTATACTCTTATTGATGTTCAATTTTTATAAAATTTGGCATACATGATCCTTATGATAAATAATTGTAACTCAGTAGTTGGATTGATAAAAAAATTACTGTCTAAAAAGTTATTAATGTGTAATTTTACTCAAAGTTACATTGTTATAACTTGATCATATTTATACATATAAGGGATGTATCTTGTGAGATAAGTGGTTTTATTTACTGGATTATATAAATATATGTAAATGATTAAGATTAAAAGTTATTAAAAGATCATACGATCACTTAAAAAAGTCATGAGAATTTATGTTTTAATCCTGACTATTAATGCAATGATAGACATGTATTTTGATGATTGATAAAATAAAATGACATAATAAAATATCAAATTATTTTTAAACAATATGATATTCGGGATATTTGATCTGATTAGTAAGAACTTTGAATTCAAACCCAAAAAATGATTTAAACTAAGGTTGAATTCAACAATATTTATGAAGAAATTTTAATATAAAATTGAATCTGCTTCTGAAAAATTATGAAAATAATTATTAGCTTTAAACATACGGAGAGACAGAAAAAAAAAAAACTCATGATATTAAAAAGACGCATAGCAAAATATCCACTTTGAATAGTCCCCATCTTATCATTCATGCTGGACCGGAAGCATCTTTGTCAACTTTATCTCCACTTGCAATGTGATAATAAAAATAAATAAATAAATATATCTAATTAGTTTTAGTGCTGCTTCATTTGGCCGTGATACGTTTCCAATTTGGCAATGAATTATTCGTTGAACTTGGTATTATGTATAAATCTATTTCACTCCAGCAAAACTGCAATTTTCTTAATTACATTGTAAGCAAATCTGCAACCTGGATTTGCATTGCAATTTGCAATGTAGTTTGCCACCCGCTAAAACTATGAATAATCAATTAAAGCTTGAGTTCATGCTCTTGAACATTTTTGTTCTAGGGCGGTGCAAAAGAGAAAAAAAATGACATGAAGAGTATTTATAAAAATAAAACTCAATACTATTTTCTAAAATCCTACCAATTCAATTGTTAACTCATGAAAAAACAATTTTTTTAACATGAGGAAACATTGTTAATAAGGTCAAAAATATATCTTCAAACATTATTATTTGTTTAATGGTTTCAACAGTATCAACAATAAATGTTTACTTGAAACGTTGGTACAGTTTCTTCATCTCTTCATCGTTTTATGTTCTAAAATAAACAATCTCGAAAAACAGCAGAAAATAAAGGAGAAAGTGAATGGCATCAAGACTACAAACTCAACACTTATGGCTGCCAAAATGTTCAAAATGAAACACATAATTCTACATTGCATTGACCATAAAGAAAAACAAAAGGCTCTTTCAGGTTTCCCAGAGTAAAAAAAGCTCTTTCTAATCATACAAAACTCCTTACACTCCCTCTTATTACATATATATTACAAATAGAAAGGCAAATATAGTCAGAAAAAGTATTCACATTTTTTTTCCTATCTAAATCACACCGATTGATGTATGATATAAAAGGATACAACCAGCTTATTTATTTATTTAAAGACTAATAATCATGTCTCACCGCTTCAGAAGTTTCTGACTGTCCATTATTTTTATATTTCGGTAACCAGCTTGGTGTTGTGAATCCATGGCATCACATATATATCACTCTCACCACCACAAGAACTCCTTCCTCCAATTCACTTGATCATTGCTGAAGAAGAACCCATGTTGTGTGACCATCCAATAGCAAATTCGATAAGGACCACATCGGAAAGTGTCCCTAGGAGCCTTGAATGCATCAAAGCTCTTCCTTGTGTTGTCCCATTTCATGGTGCACTTCATCTGGTTGGTGCCCCAGAAATCAAGCCTCATGACCCAGCTGAAATCATCGTGCTCTTGCAAAGCACGCCCACCAAGGTCCATCTCCGGTGATGAGCACCAAATGACCAAAGGGACAGAGGAGTTGTCAGTGAATCCATTGATCACACGGACATAGTATTCATGGTCGCCAAACAAGTACTGTGCTCTTTCAGTTGTGCTAATCAAAATCACACTGGAGGTTGTAACACACAGCATAAGGAAAAGTCTCACTACAAGTTTCATGGTTTTTTTGATTTGATTACTACAATAGAATTGGTCTCTCTTCAACAAGTGAAGGCTTTATTATGTATCGGCTAGCAACAAGGGAACTAATAATGTGTCAATTGACTAAGGTTTCACTTTTGTGCTACCTCAATCTTATCATTATTATTCTGTGTGATCTTGTTATTCTTGTACCATATTAGCACTAGATGCTTTAAATTTCATAGTTTAAGCAGATTACACATGTTATGATATTCCTTTTTTTCAAAAGAAAAAAAAAAGATATAGTACTTTTAATTTTTCATAAAGTCGACATTTTATATAACAGAGTTATTATGTTATGCTTTATTAAATATCTTTTTATTCTTAGCAAATTAAATTGGTTTTAAATTTTTATTTTTTTAATTAAAAGTTAAAACTCAAATTTGAACTAGTTTAATATTTAAATAACTTAATATATTTTTCATGTCAAATTTTTCTTCTTTTTTTTTAATTAAAGATTTAAAACGCTTATTCAAGGTCACTTATTGTCCATTTTTCTTTACGTGATTTATTGTCCACTACTTGCAATCTATTATTTGAGGGGGAAAAAATAGAGAGTTGTTGGAAGTTGGCATTTATATTTCTCTTATTTTATTTGAAGATAGAACCGATCCAAGTAAAATAAAAAACTGATACACTAATGTTATTTAATATTTTTTTATATAGTAATATTAATATTTTATTTCTGTTAAATTATACATTAAAATTTAATATTATTAACAAATTAAAATTAATTCATATGATTTTCATCAATTTTCATAATTAATTACTCAAAATTTTAAAATTTTAAATGAAATTCACTTTTAAAATAGACAAACAAAATATTTTTAACTTTTGAATTATTTAATAATCAAGTTTAAATGAAGAAACGCCCTTACTATCCTTCAAAAATTAGTTCTACATAAAAATTCATTTAATTGCACATAATGATATAATATTTTCTTTAAATTTAATAATTTAATTAAAATAATTATATTAATATGTTAGTTTAAAATATTTGATTTAAAAATATATAATTAGATTAATTATAAATAATCAAGCAAAATATTTCTACTTTTAAATTATTTAATAGGTTAAGATCATGGTTGAAGTTAATATTTACTCTTATTTTCAATTATTGCGTTAGTGATTATATTTTATAATTGGAATTCCATCTAATTTGTGATAATTACAACAACACGATATTTTTGCATAAAACTATACAAAATTTCATCCTTTTTTTTTTAGATTTAGTTTTCATAGAATGTAAAGTTTTAAAATTATTTTTACTTTTGAGTTGTTTAATAATCAAGTTTAAACGGTGGTATGAGCATTCCCAAAAAAAATTAGTTTATGTAACTCTTTATTTAATTGTGCATACCAATATTAATTTTTATCTTTGATTATGATTTTATAAGTTAAATTTTTATTCTTTGAATAATTTTGATAACAAATTATTCAGAGTGATCTGCCTTTATTTTGTGAATAAAATAATTCCCAATAAAAATGTGTTACGCAACAATAATAATTAAAAAATAAAAAATTAAAGCCAAGCATCGGACAATAAAAAGTTACACTTGTCATAATCTTTGTTAAGTCACAGACAAATATGCATTGCATTGTTAAAAGTGGTTTCATTTAAAGATTTAATAGTTTTTATAATTTAAAAAGATAAAAAAAAAAGTGCACTTGAGGAAAAGTATTATTTAAAATAATTAAAAATTATATCATTGTCATATGTTTTAAGGTATTTCCTTTGGTACTCTATGTATACTGATACTCTTTTATTTTCAATAGTTATGATTGAATCTTAGATTTTCTATATTTTAATAAATTGAATTAGTGAGATATGTGTTATATTTTTAACCACAAATAACTAAAAGATATCGATACTCTTAAATTTCATAATAGTACTAGAGAATTCTCATTTTTAATTATTATTAAATATTTTTTAAAATACTTTTTAAAAATAAATATAAAAATATACTAACAAGTAAGTAGAATGGACGAATGCTTTATATACGCAATACTCCTTCCATTCCTTAATAACAGTTGCTCCTGAGAAATCATACAATTTTGCTATATTAAAAAGTTAATGTATCTGGTTACAATTTGTGACTAGATATATTAACTATTCAATGTATTAAAATTGTATGATTTTTCAAGAATGACTATTAAGAAGGAATGAAGGTAGTAGTAATAGTGACATAAATGTTGGGGTAGAAATAGGTCAAGTTAGGCTAGGTTTTAACTTAAATAAATCAATATTATATTACTAAAAAAGAGCATGAGCCTGGCCCTGACATAGGTCTTTTTTATAGCCTTCATAAAAGTTTGACCTTCCTAAAAATTTGGATGAGAAGTGATACATATTCACTATCACACTTACACAATACACTTATACAAAGTTAAAAGTCGTAAACTAGTGTGTAAAAAGTGTGCAAAAATTATAAACTAACATGTAAAAAGTTGCACTTAAGTATGTAAAAACTTTTTGCATATTAGTTTATAAGTTTTTGTATATTGATTTATAACTTTTTGCATATTGATTTATAGCTTTTAATTTGGTATAAGTGTGATTATGGACATTTATCATTTTTCAATTTGGATTGGCTTAAAAACCCATCTAGAGGCCTATTAGGCTATAAAATATTCTAAAAGAACTAAAACGCCGACTCTCAACTAAAATATTACTAAATGTCAAAAAAATATACCTTTAAATAGATTACAAAACTTAAATAAGTTAAAAAAAATTTTAAAATATATTAAAAATATTTCTATTATTATTAAATATTTAAATAATAATATAAATAAGTCAATCTATTAGGCCTAATAAATTATTTTGATTGTCTGAAATCTGACTTAATTAATTAAAAAGACTTTTAAAAAAGCTTTAGCTTAACTAATTTATATAGAAAGCTCCTAATGAGCAAGCTGACCAATTTCCACCCTCTGTTTGAACCCGTAAAAGTTGCTCAAACTCCTTGTCACTAAGATTTTTATCTGTCTACTTTATTTATAGCGGTGTTAACAGTATAATGCAATTCAATTTTGTTACTGAATATTGTTAGTAAGCAAATAAATAAAGAGAGAGGGAGGCGTTAGCCAAAAACAAAAATAAACAGAGAGATTAAGACATCTCATTAAGATTTTTATTATAATTTTTTTGTCTGGGACAACTCATAGCATGACGTCATAGGTTTTTTTTTTCTTTTTCTTTTTATTGTCAGAGGCATGAGAATGAGTTTTCTTTTCTTTGGTCTTACATAGGTTGGCCTTCTTAATGCAGTTAGTTTACTTACGGGCCACTGGGCATTTAATGTTACCATTACCAACTAACCAACAGACAAAGCTGCCATCAACACAATTTGAGAAATCTCATTTTTTTCATAAAATTTTCGGGCCATGTTCCTTTTCTTCTACTTCGCTTTCTGGTCATTGTTTTGCTCATCTTTTTTATCCTTTTAAACAAACAGTGGTCTTGAACTCTACTTTATTTGTTTGGTGAAAAACAGTGGTCTTGAACTCTTTTAACCTTTTTTGGTCGAAGTCTATTCAACTATTGATTCTTACAATTCTGTAGGCCCATTAGCTATATTGAATCCGATCAGCCCAACCAAACATTGGTGGGTATTCTGTTCACCAACAAAAGATTGTATTTTTAATTTACTGCAGAACTTTCAGAAGTACGACCTTAAATGCACCGACAAGTTATTATTATTATTGTTGTTATTTGGATAAACAAAAGTTTATGTTGAGAGGGAAAGTTCATCCTCATTCATGATCAGAGTATACTTTCGACCTCATTAAGTTCTAATAAAGATATTAATAGTTCACTCATCAATAAGAAAAATCTAAAATCAAATTCAAATTATAACAATATATAAGTGAAAAATTAATCATATGAACTAACATTATTGGTGTGCTGTATTTATTAATTAATACGAGTATACTGTGATTTATATCAGTAATGTGCTACAAATATCAAAATACGTGCTTGAGATATATTTGATACTTTTGGACCCAAAAAAGAGTTTTTTTTTATAATTTTTTTTTCATTTTAGGATAGGCCAATGCTTGTATCTGTTTCATTTGCTCAGAGTAAGGCTTAGCAATAAACATATTGTATATAAAAGCATTTAATTATATTTTGTCATGTTTGAAAAATATTTAATTTTTATAATAACTAATTTAAAAATCGCAAATATAACAACACGTATTCAAAGCAAGAATATGCATAATATAATATGCAGATGTCACACAGTTCATGAAATTGGTGGAGACTTATATGCCAAGAATGATAGATGAAAGTCCCATGAGAGAGCATGCATCCGCAGCCGTAGGACAAAAGAGTAGAACTTATGTTGTTGGGTTATTATGCCTTTGATGGTTACAATTTGCCAAAAAAACATGTACGTTGGTGATATAAGGATGCTGGGCTGCAAAAGGCAGTTCAAGTTAAAAAAACAAAAAGTCTGTGTTAGTTTGATTTCTTTTTTATTTTCTGTTTTTAACCTTCATTTATTTTTAAGATTCCTGTGAAGGAAAAAAAATTTTCTAGTTTATTTTTATTTTTATTTTACTATTTCTTTTATAGATTCTTAAAAAACAAGAAACAATATGAAAACACCCTCTAATTCTAATCTCAAAGCATAATTTTAACTTTAGTTCCCTATCCAAATGGCAATTTATTAAATAATAGCGCAGAGCAGTTTTACGTAAATCAAAATTTTCTAAATACATTAAGCTGTTTTTTATTTTTTTTTTCCCCTTTTGGTCTTAGCATTTTTTATTCAATTTCAAACCATAAAGGTGGTGGCCACTTGCGAGTGAGCGAGTCCTTCTTGGATATTACTTTTGGGCTATCCTAATGGTCAACTACTTAGAGAAAAAGAATAAAGTGAATGCAAAAAGGATCTGACCAAAACTCAAATGCAGAAAAAAACCAACGAAAACAAACACAAACAAAGCTAGTAGCAAATGTCAACTTGAACAGATTAAGTTTGTAATGGGCCCAAAACCTTGTAAAAGTATAATTCGAATCCAAAGTCTAATGGCCCACATATCACTTTTCGTGTTTTTTTGTCGTTGGGTTTTTGTTTTGTTGTGTACTTTCCATTTAGCTTTATCGAGACCACTTCGATTGAAAAAAAAGAAGAAACTTTATAGAGATCACTTTATTAGCAAGCTCGACCCAATCTAACATCTAATATTGGATGAAGCATTAGCTCTTCAATGTGTCGATCTTTGCTTAAAATATTGCTTCACAAAAATGGTGAAAACATTGTTTTTTTCCAGCTCCTCTTTGCCCATCTTGCAAACTGGAAAGCACTTAATCCTATATTGGTTACACATTTTCTTCTTGCATATTTGTTTAAATTGTTACGACCGTTGAGCAGAAGGAGCCGATAGAAACTTTTAAATAAGAATGATTAGGTGGTTGTGCTTTTTTGTTTGTTCTGAAAACAAACATGCCCCTAATTGTTTCAGTTAATATGTTCTACATACCAGCATTTTTTCTCTTGCTTGCACAACATTTTCCACACAAAAGAAGGGAGTTTAAATTATAGAATATCAAATTTTCACATTATATCCTTTCTTTTTTATTTTTTTATTTTTGAAAAAAGAACAGTGCTACTCATCTGCTTATACTTTCTTGTGTATCTGCAACACGCGAATCATAAAAAAATCAGCTGAGTATTTACACTATTTAGTGCTAGTAGGTAGTAAATGCAGACAAAGTGTGCTGCTATCCTGCATGTTACAGCTTAAAAGCATTGCTCAGTCCAATCGATGCATCCAATTAATGCAGTTTAATTTACTATCTAGTTAGTGCAACAGAGAGCCCCTGCTAAATGCAGCGAGTAAAGAGTAAGCTCAGACTTACCATAAACACAAAGTTTGGGTTGTTTCAACTTCCAATACAAACAAGATCTCAGAAGCAAGTAGGAGTAACATGGTAAAAAATAAGACAAAAAAAACAAAATAGAAACTATAGCATACTTACTTTTATAAATTAAAGTGATAAAGATTGATATCAAATTCGAAAGTAAGTGATTTCGTTCTATGAAAATGATATTGGATAAACTAGTCTCTAAAAAAAAAATTCCTTCTTGATCACTCATGTTTAAAATATGATAAATTAATTATTAATGATTAGATTAAATTGATTTATGATAAAAATATAAATAAAACAAATAAATTCTATTGGATTTATTTGTTTAAATGTTTGAAATGAGAAAACACGTTTGGATACATTTTTAGCCAAAAGAAAATTTTTTCCCTTTTAGTAAAGATGCATTGAAACGTGTGTCACGTTGATTACAAGCTTAACCATACATGCTATAAAATATGGAAATATGACTAATTTATCTTATATTTTTAATCCAAGAAGAGTATTCTTTTTTCTTGAGACTTAATTTGTCGGTAGTTATTTTCACGAAGTATCAAACTGAGGGTATTATTCTTGCCTCTGTTGTTTGTTTTCATCCATAATAAAAAAAAATAAAAAATGAGGGTATACTTCTCTAAATTTTATAATTGTAAGATTGAAGATAATAATAAACAAAATAAAATCCGAAAGCAACAATTATTAACTTACTGAGATTTAAAAAAATAATAATTTGAAGATGTCATCATATATACAGTTACACACGAGCTGGTTACCACAATTTCATGGCATCTTGTCATTCACGAACAACAAATTAGATCTAGCAAACCCAAGAGATCTCACCATCACAATGATTTCTCTCTATTTCTCAATGTAGATATTCAACCAAATTGGTAAATGCCTAAAGCCCCTGATTCCTCGAGACCCAGTTCACAAAACCAGGAAACAAAATTTTTTTCGGAAAAAAAAAAGACAAATCCCAACAAAGTCTCAGTCAAAAGACTTTCTCTAATTAAAACGACTCTAAAATTCACAGACCATGATAGTCTAGTGCCCCTATTCCACCATTTGCTTTTTCCACCCCACTCTCTTTAATTTTCTTCTCTGCTCAATCTTTAAAAAAACCTGCAAGGCTGCAACAGAAAGATATGTTTATTTTTAACCCTAGTCCAGAAGCACCACCTTCTTCCCTCAATGCACCAGTCACACAGATATAAGATACCCCCACCCCCACCAAAGGCATCACAAAGCCTAGTAACCCTATGTGACATAACAAACACCAATCACCTAATAGCTAGATAGGTCTAGGGCGCACTTTCCTTGGATTTTGAAAAGCTGAAGATCTTTGGCACTTTAACATGTTTGAGGAACCGAACAGTGCCCCCCCCAAAATTGCACGCTTATTCAGAATCTTTAATTCAAAACATGCACCATAAAGAAGAATGTAAAATAATAATAATAATACTGTAGTAGTATATGATTTTTTTTTATTTATGTTTCTAAATAGAGTGGACAGAGAGAGAAAGCGTTAGGTTTTTTTTTTCGTGTGTGTGCATGTGAAGCGTGAGGCACACATGATAACTGCTATAAACAAAAGTGGAAAGCGAGGGGTCTCCACGCGGAACACAGATAAACACACTCTTTCATCTTTCTGCTCTCTGTGCACTGCCACTCACCATTACACAACAACATTGACCCACAAATAGAGAGAACCGTGTTATTCCGAACTGCATATTTTGATTATTGATTATTATTAATGCTACTTATGTGAAAAAATGGTTTAATCGATGATGGTACAATAAGTTGCTTGTTAAAAAAGGTCAATAGCAACATTAAGCTTTTGTTTTTTTTTCTAATGTATGTAACGGGAACTTTGATTTGTTTATTTTATATAATAAGGATAAACTATTGATCTATGTATACGGAAAATAATAACCAAGACATTATAATAGCAAGGAAATAATCTTGATTTGTGTTGGGGTAGGGAAGGGGAGAGAGGATGAGAGAATAGGGCACGAGGCTCGAAAATACAGTGCCTTTCGCACTCAAACTTTAAAACGCCTCGAATTTTCAAACGCTGAAAAGGATATCTTAAAGGGTGCCAAAAACAAACAAGGACCCTTCTTATGTACGTGTGTCATGTGTCATCACCATGCATCCATGCTCATGCATGACCATAGATAGTTGGTGAATATCAGAATATGCCATGTGTTGGACATACGCATGCATATAGTGTACGTACATTGAGGGGATTATGGACTGTTCATACGGTTCAGTTAGCTTACTGCTGCGAGTATCAAATATCAATGCAGCTGATCGATCAAGGATCAACCACCGCCAGCGGCCCGTTCTAAGCACAATCTTTTACAGTATTATTATTATCTTTTCAATGACTAAAATGGAGTGTTTACAACTTTGATCATTTTATCAAAAGTGAATAGTTTGAAAAATTGAGAAATATTAACTCTTTTTTTCAGAGAACATAAGCTGAATGTCCTTTATATCAAATAATAAAGTGATTTTTGGTTAGAATCTACTGTAGCTTTTACTTTCAAGTAAAATGTACATATATCACTATATTAAATATGACACATATATCCAACTAATACTCTAAGAGGATATAAACATTTCTCTTAGAAAAATTAATACGTAAATAAATCAAATTCTTGAAGGCCAGTCTCGCAAATTTAATTTTTGGTATATAATTTAAAGTAAAGGGGTATTTAAGGTAACTAGGGACATGAGAGACATTTGATAGACAGTAAAAGCAGGGACATGAGCAGCTTGAATTGGCAAATGGCAACAGTGTAATGGTAACCAAATCAATCAACAAATAGAAAAGGGCAGTAAGGGACAAAAATGGGCAACACCTGTGGGGCCAGGGCCTTACATAATTGTCTCAACTCCGGCTAACACCAAAACGAAGCCGTATTGAACTGATGATGACTCATGTAATTGAAATGGGTGTGTGTCATTATTATTATTATTATTATTATTATTGAAAAAATAAATAAAATAAAAATGATGAAATTAGAGGGAGCAGAGAAGAGGGGGGGTCCATTGGATAAGGTCAGGATTTGACAGGAGCAGAGTTGTGATGGGCCAACAGAAACGATGTCGTCATCCTTGACCATATATATGTACTCCAGTTCGTAACGGAGATTCTGTGGGCCCCACGGATCTCTATACCGCCCAATGGAATTCATTCCCACATACACTTACTTCATCGCCTCATTGCAAGGGAAGCAGCCAGCTTGTGAGAGAGACACCCTTCGAGGAGGCTCTAACTCAGAGACCTTCTTCCTCTTCTTTTACCTTTTGAGTTGAAAACAAAATGCCATGCAGCTAAAATAATAAAGGATTTTGCTCACAGATATGTTTACGGAATTGAAAATACAAAATTGTGAAATTTGTAATAGTTAAAAATTTAAAAAAATTTACTGTTTTGATTTTTAAATTTTTTTTGACAAATGCTCTTAAAATGCCTTCAATGGAGATGGGGAGACTGGAGAGTCCCAATTTTAGATTAATCTCATTAAACTACTTTTTTTTTAATATATATCCATTGGAGTGTTTCATAAAACTAGGACTATATAGTCTTGCTTAGTCGGGATCAAAACCAATATATATATATATATATATATATATATATATATATTTATTGTACAATCACGTACCACTTATATATTGAAAATAAAAATATAAAGATGTAAAGTGAAGGGTAAGATCGAAGTTGGTTTTTCTATTAGAGAAGTGAGGGCCAAAATAGAGTTTAATGAAATTTACATTGAAAGAGCAAGTGAGACACTTCGTTAGAAAAACCATAATAACAATAATAATACAGAACTAATCTTTTTAATGCTGCAAATAAAGCAATTACATATCCCTTTGCAGAATGTAACGTGCAGAAAAGAGTCACCTTTTCCCTCAGGTCTTGTTAATCAGAACATTTTTTGAGCTGCATTTAATATAATGGGATGAGACATTGGCAGATACATAAATTATTATTAAGCTAATCTAATTTATGTCTCATTAAATCCTGACGCTCCATCATTGCCTCGCTCCACCTAATTTGGAACTTTATTAATGTCAAACTTCACATAGCATACATAACTTTGTTCTTTGGAGCTAGCAGCGGGTAACAGCTAGTGTTATGCTGTAACAGCGACATCTATCCGTGATATCCTCCTCCTCCTTTAATCTCGCTATCAAAGTGGTTGCTCCAACGGAAAACAGATATTTGTGCAGACCACAGAATCATCAATTTGTGACAACTAACGCCTTTTTTGACAAACGATATCCAACCACAATCCCCTAATTATGATACTATAGCTCGTATTTTTTTTTGTCTTATACTCTTATTAGCTCGTGCTATTTATTTTCCTCCAACCATTGATGCTGGATCCGTTAAGGCCAGCACCTTCGACAGTCTCGAGTCTAACACTGTATTATTCATGTGGATTTTATATAAAAACTTCCTCTGATGAAAATAACTTGTCATGGAACTATCTCTCTCAGAATGAATGATATTTATACTTTAACGGAACTAGTTTATATTAGTAGGATATTTTATAGTCTTTACAACCATGTAATTTAGACTTCATTTGATCTTCGTCGTTTTCCATTCTTCTGCATGACGTATGATATATTAAGATTTTCCCATATTTTGTTAAAGATGCATGAAGGTTGAACTTGTTTGGTCGGTTAACTCTTAATGCATTCTTGCCCATCAAGCATCTTTAATTTCCGTCGACAACCCCACCTTGCACGTCGTCATCATCATCCTCAAACAAGATTAGAGGACCCTCCAACTATATATTATTCATATTCATAATAAACCTTTTGCATCTTTTCTTCCTTCCACCTATATTATTCATATTATTTTTTTTTTTGGTAATACCTTTTCAACCATTTTTTTTTTCATACACAAACTTTGAAGTTGGATTTAAGATCATATCTTTAAGGAACTCGAAACATTTTCACTTGGACCAAGAATTGGTAAAAAACATGTGTATGGTAGTTACATATAGTAGTCAAAATAAAATTCTTTGTTGCATCTTCATTTTGTATCTTGTTCCGCCAAGTCCAGCTTAGCTTTGACAATGCTTGACCATGCGTTGATCAACTACAGATGCCTTGGAAAACAAAGCTTCAGCATCTCATCTTATGTTTCCTACTCTAGGGATACTATGAACCCAGCTTTGTCAAATAAAAAAGCAGTACACACTACACACCCAGAGTGTTTTTTTAAGGATATATAATTGGAAATGACAAAGAATAAAATAAGAATCTATTTTAAAAATTGTGTTTGAAAAGACTTGGGAAGAAAAAAAAATGAGAATGACTCCAATCCTCCATTTTGTGTTGTCCCTTCAAATTGAGAATAAAATAGAAAATAACACAAGTCTTCATTGTAGAATGTTCTCTTGCTCTCTTCCAGAATTTGTGGCACTTCCATAATCCACAACTTTTTGTGATACGACAAATTAATAGTTTTATATCTAATACAAATCATATCCAACTACCTGACATGCATGCGGCATTGTGAAATACGTAATTATTTAAGTATTCAGAGTAAACAACTCACGAATAAACACCTATAGATTACACTAAACATAAGCAATGACTAAGAAAATACAATCATTTTGTGTCTGAAATAGATACAATGGCTACAGATTGATAAGCTTGTCATGTGTTGGTCAAATTTTCTTCTTTTCTTAATCCAGAAATAGCTATGTAACAGACAAAAAATACTACATTTCCTTGAAAGTGACTTCAGTCACAAGACAGCGGCTCAAAGGTTGTGGTCTTAAACAACTAAAGGACACCACCATAGGTTTAAATCCTACCCCCTATATATGGTATAGAATTATTTCTAAAAAATAATTTAATCTTGGAAATTGAAACCAACGCACACTTGCTTTAGAAAGAAGTAAAACTCCATCATGACGCAAAATACAGCAAAGATCATCATCTAAAGACAAAATAGGGACATACCAAAGACATGGGAAGCGGCCTAAACATGAATTTAATATTGATTTTTATAAAGGCGTGAAGGGAGCATACTTATATTAATGACAGAAAGCAGAAGCTAATAATAACAGCATATTATAAACATGGGTTCATGAAATCCTGACATTAGTACATTTGTCTGTGATAGTATCTGGTAATTAAGTGCTGAATATAAATTACATAGATATATAATATAATAGTCAAGTATCTTGATTATGATTTTTCCGCCCCATCAGACAAAGGACCAGTTCATGAACATGAAGGCCAGGCAGTGATTGGAATCATCATCATTGAGAACTTTCCATGCAATGGCCTGCTCATAGGACACTGGCCTATTCATGCTGGATGCACATATTCCTGCCGGCAGATATGCATATCCCTGAAATGAAACAGGAAAAATTAGAGAATACTGCATGAGATATTAACTCAAATATAGTATAAGTTTCTAGGTAAAATGGAGATCAATTCATAGGTTTTACGTCCTCCACAAATTCAACAGGTTGTTAACAATATTCAACAGGTTGTTACTCGGCAATAGTGTAAACAATCCAGTAATATATACCTGTTGCATTATCTTGGAGAACTCAGAGCAGAGAACCTTCCTTCCAGATTCATCAAGAACTTTATCAAGCATTATATCTTGAAGGGCAACAAGAGTAGTTTCGAGCATGTCGAGTCCAGCTTGGTTAGCAAAGCTGAAAACTGGCGATGCCTGCAATAAATTTTGGTAGTTAGCATATCAGGTTAAAGAAAGGCACATGCAGAAGATCATAATACATCAGGCTATCAACATTGGCCTCAAACTAATTAATTCTTCCTATTCAGCAATAAACAGAAGTAAATAGAATCCATGTGATTACATTTGTTTTCACAGAACAGCACATGATTGCATCAGAATGGTTCCAGAGTTGCTTCAAAAGTGCATCACCAGACGTGGACTCAACTCTGAAAAGATCAGTGCCAGTGTGGATCCTGAAAGTATTTTATATCATCAGGAGCCAGACAAAAGCGAGTTTAAGACCACTTAGTAAGCTAACTTAACCTCATTAAAATAAAAGATTCACAGCAAAACAAACCTGTGGCTTCTGCAGATCCATCGTGCTAAAGTAAGAGCCTCTGGTGAACCAGGGAGAGACTTTGGCCCCAGCTGAGTACTGAGCCGAGAGGGAGCAATTGCCATGGCAACCCTCTGAACAGATCCCACAACACTACGCACATACTGGCGGGCCATTGCAGCTACATTGTCTCGCAAATGATTTTCAAATGTAAATTGGAATGCAATGGTAAGGACAGACCTAAGGTTGTAACCATTCGGATCAGCTTCACCAGCAGCGCGAGAATTGCCAGATCCTACTTCAAGAGTCGATGCCAAATCCAATGTCCTAGTTGTGGCAGGACTATCCTGAGGTGCAAAAGAAACAGAACAAGACAATTTATTAATCAACGCATCCTGATACATACGACCATCAGGAAGAGCGCTTTAACAGTAACTATCAAAGTTGCAGAGTGAAGTCACTGAACTGCTTTCGGATCCAATGGTATGACACGGAAACCAGAAGGGAGTAGAAGAGCATCATCTGCAAATGATTCATCAATAGGTGCAAACACTAATTGAGCACAAGCTCCAATTGCATTTTCATCAACTCCGCTGCAAAGCTGCCACAACAAATTGCAAAACAGGAAGTTAAATAAGAATTACTAACAGTCAGTTAAAAACTTCCTTCTTACATAACCCACGTGTAAGTAACCTTACCTGTAGTAAATACATGTCCCGTGCCATTGCCACATCTTCAGGGGAAAATGCGTGGCCCTCTATTCGAACTACCTCCAAGAACTGCACCATTACAGTGGGAGGCAAATGAGCACATAACATATCAAAGGAATACAAATGTGAAGATTATCACAAAGTTGAAAAGATTAATACCTCCTCATGCTCAATAGTATGAGCAAGTGGTAAAATGACCTGGCTGCTGGGGAAACCACCAGGTCTTGCACAAGGAACTGCATAGGGACTAGCCTTAAGACATGCAGCAGAGTATGCATCAACCCCATAATCAGCCCACTCTGAGCGATGCTCCCTCAAAAATCGAACAAGCAAAGCTGGAGGGACATTCTGCAGATCACCATTGTAAAAGAGAAAAACATAAAAGAAAAAAAAAATCAGGTGCTTCTTGTGGCTTGGAAACAAAAGTAGCAACAGTTCATGGAACTGAATATCATTATACTAGAGCTCATGGAATTGTTGGCTTTCAGAATAAGTACCTGCAGCAGCATTGATGCCTTGGCACAAAGTACACCACCTCCAAATGCTGGGAACATAGACGAATTGTAGTGGGACCCCAAAAACTTGTTGGGAGATGAGTTTACGGCTATAGTCACATCTTCTACCCCATCATTACTCATCAGTGACCAACCATCATCCACAAACCCATTCACAGCATCATTGAACCCCCTAAGAATTGAATTTCAATTAATTATTGGTCATTAAGGAAGATAGAGTGATATAATATAGGCTTGAATTTCAGTAAGAATTTCAATAATTGATCAATCAACTTCAACTTAGTCACATCAAGTGCAATACAACCAGTAAATAATTCAAATGTACATCTTTGGATATATTCTCGATGGGAAAGTGTGGTAGGGCCTCCTTACCTGCAGAGTCTCTGACTAAATGTCCTCAACACGGCGGGCTGCCGTCCCCCACCATACTGAATTTCTCCACTAGATTCTTGAGCAATCTGTCTTATATGTTGCAAGGCCTGTAAAGCAGAATATAGGTTAATAAACAGAGTTTGACACAGTCAGATGAGTAAAATCTCGGTAACTTGCAAGTGATCTTACAGCAATGGTCAATTTCTGGGCCAAGATTTTTGATGACTCGTAAAGAGGCCTCAGCACTTCAGGAACACTCCAGACCTGCCAGCAGTGACAATGTTGAGAAACCAAGTAGAAAAATGTTCAACAATGTGTGCATTTGAAAATTGACTTGGTTTGAATCAGGTGCCCTTACATCTAAATCAATATGATCAACAATATGAATAATGGAGCCACCACCCTCACAGGGTCGAATTAGAAAACCACTGGGAAGCATTTCAGCTCTCACAAAGTTCGAAGAAGGGGGCCCCGTGGGGCCACCAGTCGAAGAAGTCAATGACCTCTCACAAATCTGCCATCATAATTCAATATGTTAAAATTATGTTACCATCTCAAAGAATTAAGCATTCAATTCATTGCAATGAAATGTATGGGCATATAAGGTACATCTAACTCTATCATATTCATAAGCCATACAGCAGTTTCAGTAACATACAAAGCCAAACTACACAACAGAAGCAGGGTAATAAAAATGAGGTAAACTTAAACCAAAGGAAACATGACATGACCAAGAAATGACCACATTCAGTAGATGAAACATAAAGAGCCAATTTTGCAGTACAAATGTTTGCTAACATAAGAGGTCACATCCTAAATCAAGAAAAACACAACAAACTATATTTTTTCTCAGTACCACTAGACTTCCATCTTCCAAACTTGTAGTATATCTTAGTGTCCAGAAGTCACGTGCTGCTGCCAATGTTGTTGGCGCATAAGTCTGCATTAAGAAAAGAAAAGACACATTTCAAAACAACAGTTTAAAGGAGGAAGTAAATAGAAATCAATTAAAATAACCATAACCATTATACCTGCATGTACATCAGCTCTATAGTGCCCCCGTTCCCTGTAGGGACAATGCTCAACACATCAAGGCACCGACAGTCACGATACCAAGATGGCCTATCTTTGAGAATCTCAGCAACCTGAGAAGAACGGCCAAAGAAATTAAACCAAGAAAGTGAAAGCATAATTCATTGTGAGTACAAATGTAAAACAAACTAAACATGAAGACAGAAATATACCTTTGTGGGTTCAAGACTCACAAGGCCGCAGGCTCGTGCCGCCACCCCACTACAGTTGCGGGAAACAGCAACGATTCCAATAGAATCCGGACCAGGCTACACAATTCAGAACACATCATCATAAGGTAACAAAATAAAAAATAATGGGAAGCATTACATAACATGAAATACATCACACATTACAAGGCAACAAGCATTACAAATGGTTGAAAGGGGCATATACCTTCATCCCAATCATCTGGACCCAGTCGACAGCAGTTCCAGTAGCCTTGGAAAGGAACTCTGCCAGGGTCTCCTCAGCTATGGCGAGAAGACTGGAAAGAGGCATAACAAAACAAAGACTTGTGAGAAAACATTAAAATGAAACACACAAGAACACATTTTTTTGCAAAAATGTTGTTACCTACCCAGCTGGGTTGTTGGCATCCCTCTGGGGATGCTGAGGTGTTGGGTTTTGCTGTTGGTTCTGACCACTCATAACCACAGACTCACAGCTATTGTCTGTGGTAGTAGTAGCAGATGCCTGTTCATGAATAAACACACCACATGAATGAGATCACTCACTTAAAACAACACATGATGCATCAATGAACATTCAAAGCTTTAAGGTTCAAAAAAAAAAAAACAGGTCACACCAAAAACGGCATAGGGTCTTTTTCTTACAGTCTGTATCTGTTGCTTCATATATCCATTTTCATAGACCAAGTGTGAGACTTGCTTCTGCAAACGATCATTCTCTTCCATAAGCAGCTTGTTCATAGCAGTCAGCTTTCTATTCACTGTCTGCAGGCGAGAGGCTTCCTTCCTTTGCTTCTCACGGCATCTACACAAGAATATTGCCAATGTCACAAGAAGAGCAAGGAAGTAAAAATCTAAAAAAAAACACCTTTGCGAAATGCACAAACTACATTCATTTACCACTGAATAGTATAGTAGTCCAAGTACTTTTGGAAGAAACAAACTTAACAAATAAAAGGTAATAGCTAGGACATGTCATCACACCAAAAAATTGATTTTCTCTCTAGAAGAAAAGTTTTTCAAGCATCAGTTTTTTTCTTCACAGAACTTCCAAACCAAAACAAAAACAAGAAAACAAAAGTAGTTACACAGGTGAAAACAAATCTCCAAAGAAAGTAAAAGTGAAAAAAGGGAAGATTTCGATTTTGACACATCAAGTTGTGAAAGCTTGCATTGTTGAAAGAGGCTCTCTACCTGCGGTTCTGGAACCAAACTTTGATCTGTTTAGGTTCAATATTTGAAAGGATGGGACACTCTCTGATGAGTTGCTGCCTCCTCAATGAGCTTGGCTTCGGGCATTCTGCATAGACTCTTTCCAAAGCCTCAACCTGCTCAGGTGTGTACCTCACATACTTGCTCGAATCCATCTGGTTATTTGATGAGTCTTTGTGCATAGAAAGTGCCATAGCTCAATATACCTCCCACCAAAGATAAACACACACAAGAAGAAAAAAATGGTATTGGAGAAAAAGAAAGGAAAGAAAACTAGTATGGTTCTTCTTCTTCTTTGCTGTTCTTGTTGTTGGTGTTGGTAGTAGAAGTAGTAGTCTCGGGCAGGCTCTCTTGTCCAAGAGAGCCTCCACTCTCCTTCATTAGATGATTGTGAGTTCCTTCTGAAGTCTAACTCGGGAGAGTGCTTGTGAGGGGGGAAGGAGATGTCTACAGTGGTCTTTATCTTATACACCAATCTCGAGATTATGAGAGAGAATGAAGAAGAAGAAGTAAGAGAGAGAGAGAGAAAGAGAAGCCACCCACAGAAAGAGATGGAACAAGAGCACAGAAGGTAAGTGAGTATGTTTGTGTGTGTTTTTATGTATTGTCTCTGTGCATAACAAAAACATGATATCATAATATAATATTATTATAAAATATAGATGTGGTGGAAACCGGCAAAAAAGCAAACAGAAAAGAACAAAACAACCAATGAGATATAAAAGGTCCGTTAAGTTATTTATTATTATTACTGATTTTTTTAAATTCTTTCTTTTGTTTTTGGGTCTGTGCAGAATCATTCACTCTTTTCTCTGTCATTACTGTGTGATGCGAAAATGAAAAGCAACCCAAAAAAAAAAATAGAAAAGAAAAGAGAGAAACAGATATAAATGAGAGGACAGCACAAGAGCACAGGAGATACGGTGGTTTTTTTTTTCTGACGAATGGGCTTATTAGTTAAACCTCACTTTCTCTCTCTCTCTCTCTCTGCAGGAAAAAGATACAACAGGCATATATCCACAGTGGTCTCTCTCTCTCTCTCTCTCTATATATATATATATATAAATAACTATGAAGTCATGTTTAAAATTCAACACAATTGATGATACTATTCTGAGAGGCATGCATATGGCATGTCATGCATGTATATACATGGATGGTTGGGCGAAAGAGGGAGAAGTGAGAGAAGAGGGGGCATGTACGTATTATTTACCAATGGCTACGTAAGGAGCGAACAATATTAATACATATACACCTCGGACAAATTAAAATAGTTGGTATGCAGCATTACCTTTAAGGATCCTATTGCATTGGGGCACTTACCTTGATTTTTATTTTTGCCTTATTTCTATTATCATATTTTCAGCTATAGCAATAGTTGTGGAATCTCAAAAAAAAAAAAAAATGAAAAAAAGTATCAAGGGCAAGATTGATCGTTTCCTTCACTGATGATCAGCGATGTACAATAGTTGACTAAACTTGTTTTTGTTGGATAAAATTTAAGAGGAGAGAATAATATCCGAGCTTAAAGAAAATAAAAAAGCTTTGAATTTAGAAAGTATTTATAAAAGACTTATATTTATCTTATTCTAAAAAGATAAGTGAGGGTCCCAACTTTAATTTGGTACGAGACCTTGTCATATTTCATTCGGTTGAGATTAGAGTATTTGACTAAAATGAATTATGTAATCAGTGTGTGTATATAATAGGTGGTGTTTTTAAGTTAATGAACTACAAACGTTATCTCTAATCATGGCTTGTAATTATATTTCTTTTACAATTCTGTATGAAGATTTCATATGATTCATGTTAATCTATGCTTCGGCAACGAAAAACTAATTGATAATGAATAAATTTTGTCAAATATACAGATAAAAACGTAGAATATATATTTCTCATAAGATTTGCATTCGTTCTGGAAGTTTCGCCTCATGCTTAACATGCTTGCAAAAGATCTCATGTTAATCCCAACTTTTTTCCACTTTAAGCAACCCAACAAGAAATATCAACTACATCAACTGATCATCAACAACAGAAAATGTAATTTTATGTGCCCATACATTGACAAGTGACATGAAGTACAGCATTGTTCTATTCAGAAGCACAACGAAGATAGCCGGGGAAATGTAGTTATGAAATAGAGTAATGTTAGGTTAACAATAAAACTATATAATAAATTTACAATAATACTCATAATATTATTTTATTTTTTAGTGAATATTGTGAGTATTATTGTAATATTATTGTATAATCTTATTATACATCAAATGTTATTCAAAAGATGGTTTCAATTATCGAATGTTGAATTAAGGATTTACCACTAGCTCAAAATTAAAGGCTGCACCTATTATTAAGTTATGCGCACGACCACTTATATTGAAACAAGTATTTGTCACTGGTCCAAAAATTGTACATCATAGCAAGGATTATATCCATTATAATTAGCTACTATGACAGTGACCAAAGTAAGTGGATATGCCCATAGTAAAAAGAATTTTTAAAAAATTAAAAAGTTCCAAACATAGTTGAGTCATATCTTGTCACTAGCAATCTTTCTATTACTAGTGGCACTTATTGACCACGATTAGATCCAAAGAAATAGATGTGCTACTTTATCTGTTTGATTAGTTCTAAATTTCTAATACTTGAATGCTTAAAACGTGTCTACGGTGCTATGAACTTAACTAACTAGTAGGATTAATTGAATCACATTGATTGGTAGGATTAATTGAATCACATTGAGCAAACTCAGAGAGAGGGAGCGAAGAGCGCACTAGAGTGTGTCACTCTTGTACGAGATCTAAGTTGACTTTTGTATTTATAATTCAACTTTGATTTTGACTACTAGTCCAATAAAGGGCAATCGAATATTACGAATTCTAAGTGGGATTCAAGTTCACGGTCCTGATCTGAAGTTTTTTCCTTTAGTAGTAATGTTATAAAATTAGAATAATATAATGATTATTTGAATTAAATTAAAAAATATCACCACTCACTTATTTATTAAATATAAAAATTATATATATTACACCATTTTGAAAGAAAAAAATCTCTAACATGTTTCCTTTTGTCATCATAGTAATTGAAAGCATCACGAGTAAGGGGATAGTATAACCCTGAGAGTATTGATGCCTAAAGTGAATTTTCAACTAATTACTTGATGATGCAATGCCTCTTCAAATTTAATGTATACTAGGAAAAATAAACTAGAGAACTTAATGGATATAATACCATGTATACTGGATGTGCTTCATATACATTAATAGGATAGCATTTCAATTGTGACTCATCATTTATTATTAAATATGAAGCGCATTTAGTTAATGCTACAAGAAGATACGAGTATTTTTCTTCATATATAATCCAATACTTCCCGATCATTGTGCTTTCCAAAAAGTCCTAATTTAACAAGTAGGGTGATACTCCACATCATATGAATCACGTCAGGTTTATGTAGGATATGGGAAGGCAATAGTTCTTTCACTGAAGGTTATTATTATCGTTGCTCATTCAAAATGGAGATACATAATTTATCGATCAGTTTTGCATGAAATAATTATTCAAAATTAATCCCTAAATTGTTTACCCATAATTTTAGGAGAATATACCAAACTTGTGCTAAACAAAACCAAACTGATCAACATATATAATATCGAAGAAACACCTTTTGACAAGAGAAAAATTGCAGAATCGATAACTCGAGTATAGCTAATTGTTGCAATGAATAACGTTTCCCAGAATATGTATGTCTACTTTAATTTGGACAACTGCTATTGTTAATAATTAATTTAAAGTCTAAAATTTTTCGTCATCCTGAAGTCACATGCCCATGCTTATTGCCAAGTGGCATGCAATATTTATGCAGGATTTTCATGAGTATGTATATTTAGTGAGAAAACTAATGTTAATCATGGGTAATGGCTTAAAGAACACTGGTGTATCCGAGTGTAGAATCTAAATGCTTTAATTAAGATTAAGTGCTCAGTAAGTTTTAGGCCTGTAAGCTAGCTAGCTAGAATATCTGAACACTGAAACTCAACTTTATGGTTTAAGATCCACACCAAGCACCAACCCCTCCCTTTAGGTGACAATTGAGAGTGTTTCCCACCCTCTTTCCCTTTACTCATAAGGATCCAAGAGCATAGAGAGAGAAATAAAAAAGGACACGAAGATTATGCCTGTGAAAAGCAATTGACTTTAAAATATTTACAAGGTTGACATTTTTACATTAGGGTTTCATGTCTTCAAAGCATCCAATGGTCCAAAGCTTGGCTCTCTCTTCTCTCTGTCACACACCCCTTTTAGGAGAAATATTTTTCTTATCTGTTTGTGAGACATCACTATATACAGGGACACCATGATTTGTAACATAGACATTGATATCTATATTTGTATATTATTGTGGATTTGGTTCTGATTTTCATTTTTTATTTTCATGTTGGAAGATTTTTTTTGTTTTTAGATTTTCTTTAAAAAACAGTGAAAATAAAGGAAATGAAACGAAAAATATGATTTTATTGTTTACAATATTTTTTTCATAAAATTTTAAAAGCAAAAAATATGATAAATATAAAAATTTGACCAAACTCGCCCTAATTTTTCTTTTTTTTTCCTTCTTTTTTAAGTATCTCACTTTAATGTCCTAAAATTTAATGTTCAAATAATGTGACTATTTAATTTGTGAGTAAGACATTATATTATATAGTTAATGTGCTTATAATGGGGACTCAAGGAGGATAGTCAATGGGTGGCTGGCTATACACAGACTCACTTGTGTTTTTTTGTCTCCCCTTTGTTTGTGTGTTATGATTATGAAGTCCCCCCTATGCCTATAGCTTTCATCCTGGAAGAGGAAGAGTTTTGGGACAGTGAGACCCCGCCATTGGGTCAGGTCCACTTAGTTCTGTTTTCCATATTACATTGCGTGATTTTGTTAGTAGAAAAAAACAAAGGAAGGTGGAGGCCCCCTTTTTAATTCCTTCCAGTCCCATGCGGGGACCCAAAAGGCAATTTTTTTTAACCCTTGGTGGAGGATTGTGATGAGCCCTTTTCTTTACATGCACCAAAAGAGTGTCATACACTCCCTCACAAAGACCCCACCACATATACCACCCCTTAATTCTCACTCTAGAATTGTGTGCATGCCTTTGCTTCCATTTTACACCTCTCTCTCTCTATCTCTTGTTTACTTGAGGGTCCATGCATTGATAAGAGGTGTAAAGGTACTAATAGATGAAGAAAAGGGAAGCCCGGCATGATAGGATGCTCATGTGAGTGAAAATCTAATGTCTTTGCAGCTAATTATGGCTCGTTATGATTAGTAGTGGTATTTAAGTATATACTAGGAATTTAAATTGAAAATTATTGTTTTAAAAAGGAATCAAAGGTGTGGAAAGATTGCTTTGATAAGTAAGAGTCTCATGGAAGCATTTAATATATGATGATCATGCATTATTAATTAAGTCCCCCCCCCCCCCCCAAGCTTTGCTAACATCTATCACCGCCAATTTCACCATGCATGCATTGATTCTGCTCCTTTTCAGAATTATTTTAGTGAAAGAGCATGACAGATCAGTGCTCCTTAATTATACTAGAGCTATACCTTTGGATATTTCATGCATAAATTGATAGCATTGTATGCCTGGTTTTATTTTTTGTTTGAAAAAAAAGTTTCAGAGTAATATTGATGAGAGGTTTTATTTATAGTGAGATCATAATCTTAAGTCATGGTTATCATAATGTTAACCAAATGACGTAATATGTACGTAGTTGAGTATTTGGATGACTGTTGTCGGAATTTATTGTAAATATTGATTTTACTCCTTTTAGTTAACTATTAACGAATTAAGATTACATTGTTAATCCATATGTTGCCTTTTTGTAAAACTTATAGTTTATAGTTTATGAAATACTTTACGCTTAGGGTAGGTATGCAGAATTGCAACAAGTTTACTTTTCTCATAACTAACTTAAGTACATTAAGGGTATGTAAAATAGTGTAGAAACTTTTATGGATGAGATATAAGCATAGTTATTAGAATTGGACTAAACCGGTTGATTCGAATCGAAAACTAATGAACCAGTCACTAGTTTGGTCTAGTTCTAAATTGGATCGGTCATGCAATTAAAGTGGCCAAACTTGGTCAAACTAGGGGTGAACTAGCCGTGCCCACCATGATAAGAAACACAATACTAGGAGTTGAACCGTGATACACTTGGGAAGGAAAGTGTGCTGCAACCACTTGGCCAATCCTTTTGTTGTGCTATATTTAGTTTAACCAGTAACTCACTAGTTAAACCAGTGATCAAATGACCCGATATTTTAGTTGAGTTGATTACTGAGTCGAGTCAGATAATTGTGGATATAAATGTAAAATTACATATGAGATTCATCCATGAATTTTTTATCTTCATATTTAATTTCCAACCAAACATACCATAAATATAATGAAATCTTTTGGTTAATTAAAGCTTAGTCTTTACTCGATGACACATTAATTTTTGTTGGGAGCAGCTCGGTTCGTGATGTGATCAAATAATGGATATGTAAATGCATATTTTGTATTGGAAGATGATTTTGAATATGGCGAAGTATTTTGGATTGGTGGTGTTATTATCTATCATCTTTAATATGCTTTTGGTGTGCTTAGTTGTTAGGCTGATTTCTGAATTTTGGGGAGGATGCTGGGAGGTTCTTGATAAGAGAAGGGATTGATAAGGGGTTCCAAGCTGTGGGGTGATTATGACAAAAGAATGATTGGTATCTAGGACGGTGCACATTTGACTTTATGAAGTTTTGAGATCAGGCTGTCTCGAGAGTTTGAGCTTTGATGTTTGGTCTGGTTTAGTTTGTTTTTTTTCTTATTTGAGGAAGCTTTTTTTTTTATGTTCATTCCTTGTACTTTTTTTTTTCGGTTGAGAGAGTTTTTGAGCTTTTCTGACTATTGAACAAAATTACACAAATTATATTACCAATGAACAATACTATTTTTGCTAAATTATTATAATAGATGATTTAATTTAGATATACTGTAAGTATAAATTTTGTTTTGCACAGTTCTCTATTTATATAATTTTACATCAATGAAATTAAAGTAGTCTGACTCCTATCATTTTTATTTCAAAAGTCATATTATACAATTGCAAGACAATGTGTCAAACTTAGTTTTTAAAATGGTAGTGTAAATTAATTCCATAGATAGAATTAAAAAATATATGATACAATAAAAATTTAAATTTAGTTAGCAATATTTACTGATATATATTATAATAATTTTTTAAATTTAGTAATATTTATTTTTATATTGTAAAATACATTACATGATATAAAAATACTTTTTAAAAGAATAATTATTGGCCACAATCAGAACCTTTTGTAATAATATTAATTGCCTGATTAATTATATGTTTCGTAGCAGTTTGTTAATGAATTGAGATCTAAAATACCATTTTGCTGATCGAAAGGCTAAATATAATTAAAGAGGATGCCAACGCTAAAGCCAAAACTCCTTCCCTGGAAGTATATGCTTTTCCAGGTTTAAACCATGCTTTTCATATTTTTGTTGAATCCTAAATCTAAATACGCCTACCCATGATGAAACTCCACTAATGACCAGTATAGGCCTCAAGCTCGGAAAAGAGTTTTTAATTTTAAACTATAGTATTTAACATCATTAATTTAATTTTATATATATATATATATATATATATATATATATATATATGTCGTATGAGCCAAACTTGTGTGCGAAAATGTTACATAAGAGATAAGACACAACCGAAAAAGAGAGAGAGAGAGAGAGAGGTGAGGATTTGTTAAAGAGTTGGAGAGAGAAAATCAACTTTCCACAGAATATGGAATCTGTTTCTTTGCATTTTACTCTTTCGTATATGAATTAGCTCTATCTACGGTGCATATGATATATCAAATTTCGGGTATTTAGCCGTATTATTTTATAATTATGACCAAATTTATTAATGTTTAGGTAAGGGTGGCAATTTCAGCCCGACCAACAGGTTACTACACTACCCATCCCGCTTGGGTCGGGTTAATGTGAAGCAGGTTTTGTTTATGGGTCGGGACGGATGTAGGTTTAGCGTGAAGCTGTCCCACACCTCATATATATTTTAATATTTATAATGTTATTATATAATTATACGTATGTATATATTTTTTCTGAGAAAAATTACCTAGCCCTATTAAGAATATCTTGTTATTTTTTTTTATACTGATTATTACTACTCTAGAATTTAAATAATAATATTATTATTAGTTGTATTTTATATTTTTGTGTTTGATTTTTTAGATTTTAAGATAATTTTACAGCTTTTTTTTAAATAGTGAGACGGGACGGGTACCCATGAGATAGGTGTGGGTTTAAATTTATAAAACCCATAAATAGAGATAGGACGAATTGAGACTCATATTATCGGTAGGGGGCGGGGTCAGATTGAGGAAGAACCCGCCTAACCCGCCCCATTGCCGCCGTTGGGTTTAGGCACGCTCTTTGAGCATTTAGGTATATTGAGTAAATGACAGCCTTGACCATGAATTACTACCCGAACTATCGACTAATTTAATTTTATGTTCCTAATGTTATATTTCTATTGACTAGTAAATTCTTTTCTTTTCCTTTTTTTTTTCCCTTTTTGGCTTATGTCCTGACTATTTGAATCCAAATTAATGTTTGTTACTGTACCAAAAAAATTAATGTTTGATAAAAAAAAATGTGTTTATTTGGAAGCTTCATTTTTTTTTTCAGAAAATACCAGCTCAAGCCACCCAATGTTAGTGGCGAGCAAAAAATAAAACAGCAAGGTATATACAATTCACCCAAAAATAGAAGCAAAAACAAATGACGCTGATAATAAATCCCAAAATGAGGACAAAAAAAAGTATTGTTTGTCGAAACAAATATAAAACACTTCATCATCAACTCATTCGATATTGCTATCAAGGTCAGTAAAGAGACCAGATACTTATTTGGAAGCTTCATAGCTCAATAGCCTATTAAATAATTGCAGTCGAGGCAGATAGTGGGCAAAAAAGAAAAAAAAAAATCCTTTCTGGATCGCAATCTTCAGAAATTGGAACTATATTAATCACTGGCAAATTATGGAATTTGCTCATTACAGTGAACCATCCGAAGCTGGTGACGCTATTTGAAGAATGAAAACTCACTGAGATATAAAAATAATGGTTAAGGAAAAGGCTCAAAAAGTGTCAGAAAATTCCACCCCTTATCAATTCACATGTCAAGAAAAAGGTCATCAAAGTGAACTTTTCAGGCTCTTGGTAGTTCAAAAATTCTGGCCTGCGAATGATTAATAAGTTGTTGAGGTCAAAAGCATAATGGCATTTCTGAATAAGATTCCCGAACATGTTTTTATGTGTATTCACTTTTGGCAAGTGCTCCGAAATTTGTTTCTTGCCAATCGATCCAAATTTTGTTGCGGGCTAAAATTGCTGCAGAAATGCTGGTAATTTGTTGGTTGATCACAACTCATAAGAATGGCATCTCATGGAGGAAAAATTGGGGTCTAACATTGTGATCGGTTTTGCTATCAAAAGGGTGACATAAACATTAAGGTAAAATTCATCGGATAGAGAAGGTCAAATCCAGCCTTGTTGGTAAATTCCCTTAATGTTGATGTATAAGGACCGTGTGCGTTTGATTTTGAGGACAAAAGGATTTTTACTTTGCAAACTCTTTTTTTCTGTTTAAAGTCAAATTCACAAAGATATTATTAAAAGTTTATTTCATTTAAATAACATAATGAGGTTCAGCCAAAAAAAAAAATGGTAAAATGTTTAATTAAAGATCCTCCTAACAGTGTTTTTTTTTTCATACATAATAATTCTAGAATCAAATCTAAAACTTCATATTTAAAGGACCTGGACTCCCTCTACTCGAACCACTCTCTTGTTAGTAAATAAGTTACTTACTTTAATCCTATACTATATTATTAATCTGACTGTTTTAATATGTAATTAAATAATAAAAATATTCACATCAGAAAAATATTTTAAAAGCAGTCATGTAAGCTTTAGGCATCATTATTAAGATGGGAATAGAATCAATCACATATAGAAAAGGACAAAGAACAAGGTCGTAACTCTTGTCATCTGTTATCCAAAAACTTCTGTTAAAATAAAAAGGTGAAAAAAAGGAGAGGGGGAGTGAAGTTGTTATTGCAGAAATAAGACAATTCCCAACAACGTTGAGAGGTTTAGCCCAAACTGATATGATTGCTGGGTAGAATCACTGATGATCAGATAATGTAAAACAAAAGAAGCCAACAGTACCCTTTTGAATTTTGAGGAGCCTGCTTTGATATTGAAGATAAATATAATCATGCTGATCAAAGGGATTATTGGCTGAAGAATCAAATCATTGAAAATGGTCAGTAATAATGGGAAGGAATCACTTCTTTGACTTCATTTTTCCTCAATACATACCTGTTCATAGGAGAAAAATCAAACTCATAAATAAATTATTATCATAGTAATAATTGTATAAAAGCAAGAAAGTGGTTGAAGATCTTTCAGATTATTTACATGTTAATCTATTTATTATATCGGGAAATGAAGCAATTACTACTGATTGATTCGTCTGGATGCTTACCTGAACTTAGTGTGTCTTTGTTTACGCGTTTGCTTTCCCAAACGGCCATTCAGCTCTCTTGAACGTTGGAAAAATGATGTTTGGATTTTTCCCGTTCAACAAACTCTCAACATGATTTTAATTTCCAACCCCAGTTTGAGAGAAGCAAACTATATAGTTTCTTTTGCATTCAAAATTTCTGCGTGCAGCATTCATAACAAGATCAATGTCTTAACTATCCTTCATCACTTTTCAATATTTCTTGAGGCTGACAAACGAGGACCATCATTAGAAAGAGAAAAGTATAACATAGAATGCATGTCTTTTGCTAATTAGCTAAAAGTGATTTTAATTTTGATCATCCCAACAATATTCACTCTATTATAATTATTTTTTTAAATAAATTATCCAAATATAAATCACATTAATACCAACTTACTTTTGCTCAAAATCAATTTTGATAGAATCAAGTTTGCCTGAACCCAGTTTGCAAACTCTGATATCCAAACACACACTTAGATTGAGTAATTAGAGGAGTGAGTTTTTGATTTATAAGATCAAGTTTGAACTCTCAAGTAATGCACTGCAAGATATATTTGTTGTCAAAACAGATGTCATGAAAAATAGTTGACTTACTTTAATAAATATATATTTCCAAAGTTTTCAGAGTCAATATGATGTTTGCATAATTGCATGAATGGATTAAGATAATTATCATGAAATATTCACCGTTGAAGATGCGTTTTCAATACAATCATCAGCATCCATAGTAGCCTTGACCCTTTGTTCGGGTAATATTTGATAAATATAATTGTCATGGACTTATGGTCTCTATGATATATTTAATTCTTGATAAACCAGTCAAGGAAATCATTCTTACACGGAAGAATTCATGTGACTTAAGGAGTGTTTGTTTTAAGCTTTGAAATTACATTCCTAGATATTTTAAATAAATTTTTAGTTTAGCATTAAATATTTTTAGAATTATTTATTGAGATTCCCATAAATAAATTTAAAACTTATTTGTTTTGTAATATATATTTTTGGGAATACATGTCATAATTTTCAAAATACCCCTAACATATTTATTATTATTATAATTCAAAATGAAAATTACACTTCCAAAAAAAATTAACAATTAATTTCTTAAAATTTCTTCATCTTGATCAACATAACATTTAACAAAATTTTTTAAATTGATAATGTAATTGATTTATAAAGTTAGATGAGCATGGATAAATGAAAATTAGGAGGTGGGAAGTTAAATAATTGCAGGATATGATAACAGGTGTATTTTTATAAAAACTATAATGTTAGATATATATATTGATTTATTATGAATTTAAAATTTAAATATATTGGTTTGGGCTTAGAGATTTTATAACCAAATCCGAATCAAAATAGGTTTGGTTCAGTTCAAGTCATTGACTCACCTGACTTTTATTATCTTTATTTAATTCAATTAAAATGCAAAAAATAAAAATATCACAAATTTAAATGTCTTTTTTTCAATTTCATGCAAATATATATTAACAAAGTATGCTTCATTAGCCACATACATCATATATCGCCAAAGTTTTTTTTTTAAAAATAATATATGTATTTTGGGTCGAGTCATCATGTTTTTCAGGTTCAAAGTTGTAAAATCCGATAACTGAATTAACTTACTATCAATTTTAATTGATTTCTATTCAACGGGAATTGATGACACAAACCAATTTAATTAATTCGATTTGGGTTGACTGGGTTGAGCTGGTCCAAGCACCCCCCCTCCTCTCTCTGTATAGGGTTTTTATTTCAAACTTTTGGGCCAGATTCCAACTAAACTCCTTTACCTCTTTCGTCTACTTAAACAGGGGTCTTAGCAAACTTCTACAATAATAGAAACCCGACTATTTTATGGGCCTTTTATGGTTTATTAGTCACTTGGCCAATGAAAGCTTACGGTGTTCCAGTGTTGAATTAGTCTGGCCCAAAGAAATGCATTGGGATTTGGGAGTTAAGCCTTGGTCAATGACCAAAATGGTAATGCCCAAAAACAAAATCCTTGGTTAATAGTTAATGTAAACCACGACATCAGAGAACGTAGACATTCTACTGGCCATATCAATTTCGTGCATTATTATGATATATACATAAAGTCTCTTAGTACTGAAAAACAAGATCAGGGCGATCAAAATTATCATCTCCACAATAACTTTTTTTTAACCCAAGCATATCCCAAGGAGTCAATTGTGGCAGGAGAGTGTGGTCAAGAGTCAAAATCCCATTATTCATTACACTATTTTTTCAGTGTCACAGTACCTTCTCAACAGCATTGGTCAACAGACGGAACACCAACCAGGGACAATATATTGTCAGATGATCAAAGGATCAATCAAAATAAGTTTTCACCAGCTGTACCAAACTAAAACAAACCCAAATTAAATAATTATATCGTACAGTCAAATGTCCACGGTAGGGTTGAGGTGGGGCATTTTGGGGAGCAAGCATGTTACTCTTGTGGTAAGGATTTGAATCGCTGGGTAGACCCTTACTCTAGTAGGGCCTTCATTGCAAGCGAAATAATGAATCCGCATTAAAATTCTATATGATAAAGATTACGTGTGATCTCTCACTTTTTATTCTTATACGTCACAATTTTTGTTTGGTTCTCATATTTGTAATCAATGGTGAAAAATCAGGCATAAGAAGATCGTGTGAAATTTTGATACGAGATAATTAACACGTATAAGAAATCAACAAGAAGTACACAACGAAATTTATACTCGAGGTGCCAGAATAACTGAATTCTAAAGATCAAATGTCAAAAATGGTAGGTGGAAACTGGCCCATGTCTGCCAAAAAAAGATGTGACCCCAGGCAATTACTGCTAATGCAAACGGCAATACGGATCAACCGCTTTTGACTTCTTTATATCACCTTAATTTAAGATAAGATGACAATCAAGACAAGTACTTATTTCAGTAATCATGTTTCATACAATCAAGACAATCATTCAACTTTGTTTCATCTTTTTTTTTTTTTTGATAAAAAAGAAAAGAGGCTCAACCTCGAAATAAGAGGGAGCAACATCAGATTTAGTACAAACACAAGCCAAACAGAAGTAAAAAGAGTAGACCAATTTAAGACATTAAAATAATGTAAGATGACTCATATTGTGATTCGAACTGGCTATACATGATTCAATCTGAACTCCGAGACAGTTGTATTCAGCAATCTCTGGTTATCCACTTCGCATTGTACATAAGCAGATGATCAAAATTTTGGAAACATATTCTTTAATCCTTTAACATTGACTCCCATCTATCATAGAGGACAGCACCAAGAACTTATGTACATATTCACTCTAACCCCTTCGATATTACCATGAAAATTATCCTAGTAAACAAAACTCTTGCAATCACACTTAACTTTTTACATATCAACGGACAAAGATTCATCTGAAGAAGTGTGTTATCTAAAATTCAAATGCCAGTAATTAAGCAAGATACACACATATTTAGAGGTCAAAACTCCACACACGCACACCAATTACCAACACAATATCAACAATCCTCGTCAGTGTATCACTTGTTAAGAGAATCACTGCTCATTAGATAAACTCCTTCCATATCACAAAATTCTCCCCCTCACACACACAACCTTACCATGTATCACTCAAAAAGCACTCCCTCACCTCCAACACCTAATGCAGAAGTAAAATGCTCCATGAAGAAAGATGCACCAATCACATATCACCTATATCCAAAAGAAATTATCAAGTATACAAATTATCAAGTATATATCACCTTACAAGTGTATTTCTCCTCTTAAATAATATTTTCACCCTCTAAATCTCACAAAAAACTCCTCCTCATTTGAAAATAGCCTCACCATATTTTACTTTGCAAGCCATCCACTTCCATGATCACTTATACAGCCTTGAAAAACACACAACTGAGTACATGTCACATACTTTTTATGATCTTCCCCATCAAATAAAAGGACATCTAGGAAACACCTACAAAAAAAACTCCATACGCAGCAGTAATTCATAGCTCTTAATTCAACCAAGATAGACATCTATATGTGAGGTTAAATAAAAATTTCTTCCAATTAATCTGCTCATTTTAGAAAACAACTTTGTTCCTTTGTTCCCATATAGAAATTAAAATGGCATAAAAACAAATATTCCAATGTCACGACCCAACCTGGGGAACGTGACCGGTACGTGAGGAGTCTCATCCCCACGTAAACCTCGTGACCTCTGAGTCTCTCTCTTTATGTATAAAATAACATATTTTCATTTTGAAATCATATTTTCATTTAAAACTCTATTTAAACCTTATATCTGAAAAAAAATTTGAAATATTTGATATAAGAAACTCTGAAATTTATCTTAATCATACTCTGAAAACCAATTAATCACATGAACTGAATCATAATTACATCTCTGGTTTATTACATAAACTCTAATCATACTCTACCATTTCAATTCCATAATTATGAACTGAAAGCAGATACATAACTTTTCAAATACTGAAACCAATTACATAATCTGAAAATAATGCATGGTTCGGATCCTGCCTGCACATTTACTGGAGCACTATACTCTAGCAAGACTCTAATTAGTCCTTACTTCAAAGTAAGGCTCACCACTGAGAATGGCAACGTTTGTCAGACCGTAAGCTGAGCAACGTCTGCACCTGCAACTATGAGGAGGAAGGGAGAGGGTTGAGTCAACGGACTCAATGAGTGAGCTCTCACCCATCACCTACATGGGACAACAACAACCATATATAGATATACATGCACTGAAAAAACGTCTCCAATATTTACATAACATAGCTACTCTCAGGAAAACACTTTCCATGCCGTAAATTCATAAGCAAGCATTTCTAAAACCATAATCTATTTCAAACCCTTCGATATTTTTGTATATAATCTAATAGAAAATATATCTCTGTATTCATAAACTCAGAAAAATATCTCTAAATTCGTACTTCAACAAGAAAATCATTTCTCATATGCATAGTATCTCTTAAATCAAATATTCTCGTAAAACATTAATAATTTCTGAAAATTATTAATAATATCTAAAAATATAAACAATAGTACTCTACTAGAGAAACAGGAATCTCTGCTCTATGGTTCTTCAAGAACCGAAAATGTTATCTCTATGATCCATTGGGATCTAATGTGGATACCTAAATAGGTTCCATTCTCTGCTCTATGAGATTGTCCTCTCAGGACAACTTAGTACCAAGGTTAAAGATCGGGGTTTAGCCGTTAACTCACTGTCTGTTTCTCTATAGCTACCGTCTAGTCTCTATTTCAATAAACATATTGTTTTCTTTAAATCTCTGTTATATACTCTAATATGTGTATCGAACTCTTTCATACATAAATACTCTACTTCTTGAAATCATCGAGATAATTCATAAAGTCTCTGGATACAATCATACTCATTCTCTAGCTCTTTATGAAACCATTTAAATATGAAAACTCTTGAAACTCGAAAAACTCTGGACTCATATAAATCTAGCAACCTGACTTTAGCATAACTGTGACTGTAAAATCATGCCCAAGGGATCACCTGCTTGCAGGCATTCCGATTTCAAGCTTACAAAATATGTATCTGGCAGTGTCGCAACCGGGATCGCGACGGGGACGGCGAATTTAAGAAAAGAGAATTTTCATTTTTTGAAAATTAATGGAGTCGCCACCAAGTTTATTAAAATTGGGAAAACGTTGGAAAAAACCCATTTATTTTGAAAGATGATCTTTGAAACCAGATTATGAGTTCGGGAGTCGGTTATGCATAGGGAAGGGTATGAAATTAATCTTACGCACCCCTAGTACACCCATCCTTAGACGGTACCTTAGTAAATTGTGCAAATTAATTAATAGCCTTCAAAATCCCTATTTAAATAAAGAAAAAAAAAACTATGCAAAATATTTACAATCAAATGAACAATTTATGAAAATTTAATTTTTGGCTTGACAGGGATCGCCTGCTCCTACGTATCCCCTGGTGCAGTGGGGAACTCAAAGTCACGTAGTTCTGTAAAAAAATGATTCTGAGTTGATAGATTTTAATCATTAAGAAAAGAATTTGCAACAAGATATGCAAAATCCGTTATTATACGGAACCCAAGTTGACACTGGGTCACTCAATGAATTCAAATAACAATGAAGGTAACATCTGATACTCAATCATCGTTATCGGACATTGCATGGATTAAAGAGATCCTTATGAAGAAGCAATTCTTTTAGAAAATGGAATCCGTTCTCGCACAGGATTTAAGTTAGCACTTAGCTACTCAATAAACCCTTATGATTCAATAACAATAAAGATAACATTTGTTACTCAATTATCATCGTTGATCATTGCATAGATTAGAACAAATCTTGTCAGATCAATGAAAATCCATTTGTGCACAGAATACAAGTTAGCACTAGGCTACTCAATGAATCCTTATGATTCAAAAATAGTGAAGATAACATTTGCTATTCAATCACTATTATCGAACATTGCACAAATATAAAAAGATTTTAGAAAAGGTTGTTTTAAAAAAAACAAAGAAAATTTCTTTTGTTTTTATTTCTTATTTTTAAAACAAAATTCTAATTTTACAGGAATTAACAAAGTTAATTCATAAATGCAAACACAATTAATTTGGACCAAAGAGCATAAACATATAAAAGAATTAAAATGAGCAGAAAATTAATTTAAAAACATAGTTATACACACAACACATAATCATATAAAATAATCAAACTAATAAATACACCAAAAATACACACTTAATTCGAGCAACACACCAAAAATATACATATAAAAAAACATCACAAGCGCACAATTGGTTCAAACAAAACGTATAAATATATAAAATAATAAAACTAAAAAAATAAAATAAAATAAAATAGAATAAAATAGAATAAAATAAAATAAAATCACAAACACACAACCATGTAAAATAAATAAACTAGAAATGCAAAATTATTACAATTACATAATTAATGTAATCAGAACATATAAACACAAAGTATTTAAACTAAAAAAAAAGGTAAAATAAATATAACTAAACAAATAAAAAAAACTTCAATTATGAACTTGTAAAATTAATGCAGAGACAAAATTATTTATTTAAGTAAAAACATTAACAAAATATAATAACTAAAGACTAAAAGCGAATCAAGGGTCCTAACTACCATATTTTTGTATTTTTAAGATTTTAAACATAAAATGCACTAAAATGTTAAACAAATGATTACATCAATTCTTAAAACGATTTATTTAATCCTACTCAAAAGAACACTCTCTCCCTCTCTTTTTATTTTAAACTTAAACTAACTAACTCTTAAATAGACAAACCTCAAAACCAAAAATTTAACAAAACAAAATAAATCCAAGTTTAAACACATAATTTGAAAATTTATTCTAACAAATACTAATCCAAACCAAAATAAACTCAAAATTCTTTTTTTATTTTATTAATTTAAAATTATCCCTAAATTAAACTCTACCCACTCCCCAAACATACCCACATGCTCTCAGCCACTCATATACGAACACACGCACACGCATACACCCACACACGCGGCTCTCTTTCTTTCACATGCACACATGCACATGCTCATGTCACATATATACCAAGCACATGCTCATACCCACACATAACACATACAGCACTTCCTTTTCTCTGCAACACACACATACCCATTTCTTTTATCATATGCACACCCCATTACACAGAGAGATAAAAAGAGAGACCAAGCAAAGAGAGAGTGAGGGGGTGAGGGCCGCGGTTATGCCAGGAAAAAAAAAGGGGAGACCGCCGCCGCTGGCATGGAGAGGAGGAGGCCTTCGCGTTCGCGGCCACAAGGGGCGCGACGTCTTCCGGAGAGAGTGAAGGAGTTTGGCCCTGAGTGGGGCAAGGCGAGGATGGTGGTTTGGCAGCGAGGGGAAGTGCGGCTGCATGGGAGGTAGATCGGCGATGGGCTCATGGAGGGGCTGAGCTTCTTCATCTGAAAAAGGAAGGCCTCAGATATGAAGCTTGCCATGATGGCAGCAGGACGGCGAAATGAAGCTTGGTGGGGGCTGGCTGGGTTATCGACGGCTGGAAGCAGAGAGGCGGAGTGAAGGGGGGAGCTCGCGGTCACTTAGGGGAGTGGCGCCTGGGCTCTTGCGGTGGTGCTGGACCTCGCGACCGCGGCTACTGGGCTTTACGGTGGCGGATCCGAAAACGAGACCAGCGACCCGTGAACTCCGGCGGCGGTGACCAGGTTTGGCAGCGATGGTGAAGAAGTAGAGATTAAGGATAGTGGAGGCGTGGTGGAAGGATGAGATGGAGAGCAAAAAAAGAAGAAGATGATGGGAATGGTAGTTGCGGTGGTTGATGGAGGCTTTGGGTAGTGGCTTGGTTATTGTGGCTGAAGACTGCGGGATTGAGAAGAGATGATGATGGTTTCGGTGAAGGAGAATGAGAAAGGAGGAAGATGGTGGAAAGGGTAGGACAAGCAGAGGCCGCGGCTATGGAGGTGGGAGCCGCGGCCTCCCTCCTCTCTCTTTTTTAATTTTTTTCTAAACTGAATGATACTTGATGAATACCTGTATACTGATTATCGCTCCCGTTCTTCTTCCTGGTATTCTTGCTGGATTTGGATTGACCTCCTCCTTGTATCTGTTGGCTCCCCTGGAAATCTAGCTGAAATGCTACCGATTTTGTTTAAAATTTTCAGTCGTTGCTCTATGTTTGAGAGGTGTTTTTGATATCAGCCTGTATGAGTGTTTTTTTTTTCCGATCCCCTTCCTCCTTGTTACAGCTGGTTATTTGTATTGAGATGGCATTGATTAACTAACTGATATCTCCATGCTCTCAATGAGAACTCCAAATGGAATTGTTCCCCACGCTTCTGCAGCTGGCTCCACTACCCATCTCCATGCGCGGCTGAAGCAGGAGGCACGTGGGTGCTGAAGTGGGAGGCCAGAGCATGCCCCATGCTGTTGTGCTCTCTTCGATTTTTTATATTTTTTTTTTGTATTTTTCTTTTGTTTTATGAACATGAATAAAAAAAAAAAAAACTAGGCTGACATGATGAAATGGACATTTTTTAATTTTTGTGAGTACAATAAACAGAAAATCTTTTTTCTTAAAAGAAATGCATGAATGACTATAGATGTAAATTTTTGAATTTTTGGTTTAAGGAACTGGACAAAATCGGGTGTTCACATGCAGTCACTATGAATTATATTGAATTCCATACTTTTGAAATATCACAAAATTGGATCTTCTATAAGTCTCTTTTCTCAAGATAACTTCTTTTATAAATTAATAACTCTAATAACATAGATTAAAATGGAAAGGTTCAAATCGTAAGTTCTCTAACGTTATAACATAGCATCTCTATTTGACATATTTGCCAAAATATCTTAACTGATACTCTAAAATCATATTTTAAAATCTTTAGTCTTGAAACATAATCATGTCGTAACTCTTGAAACATTTTGGATATGCTAAGAGCTTATTAAATCGTATAATCTCGCACTAAATCACTTCATGAATATAAGTAAAACATTTTCATAGCACTCTATACATCAATCATGGTCCCATGGTTTTGAAAAACTAATTCTTTCATGCTATCATCATAAATCATAATTTTTTTCCAACTTGACATAATCATATAAAATCATATTCTATACTTTTTCTCATCTCAAATCTCATATTTCACAAATATCATGTATCAAACATAATCATAATGATAAAACTAAAGCAATGAGGTCAAACCTACTCATCGTTTGGAGCCGGGAGTATGTGGACATCACCAACTTGATCTCCGAAGCATGGAATGGCATCAACAATTGCCATAGAGTAATATAGACTCAAGATTAGTCTCTGCTAATCTTTAAGCAACTCTAATATAGCTCTAACAACATTGGGGGAGCACCCCCACTTGACAACAATGAAGAAAACAATGACCCATAACAAGATGAAGGAAGAACACAAAGGAAACTAACATAAACCAACAATAATCACTTACCTTGGATCTTGAAGGAAGAGGATTTGATGTTGGATTGAGAGAGAAAGGGTTGGAGAACATTTGGGAAGGTTGGGGTTCAGATTTTGGTAGTGAAACCCGAGTTTGGGGTATATAAAGGAATGGAAGGGCTCATTTAATCAAAACTACTTCGTTTGCTACTGTTTCTGTCAAACTGACACCGCTATAGCGGTCTCACGATGCCCATGACCGTAGCTGACTCACTTATGACCGCTATAGCGGTGGCCATCAAAACACGAACTTGTCTTCCTATGACCGCTATAGTGGTCCCCAGAGGACCAAACATAACGCTACTGCCACACATGACCGCTATAGTGGTCCTGGACCGTTATAGCGGTGACAGTTCACCATAAAACCCAGTTTAAGGGTCATTCATGCATCTAAGGCCTTCCTAGTCACATGAGTGGGTCCCAAGGGACCCTGGGCCAGTACGGAACTTATCCGCCGTCATGTATACCTCGGGTATCACATCCAACCTTTTAACTCTCTTTCCATAAAATCAAAATTTTTTCACATTTCAAAATTTAATATAGGATCATGAGCCATGAGCCATCACCCACGTAATACCCCACCAATTACAGCAAAAAGACCAAATTTTCCAAGAAAATTCACAAGTAAAAAACAAGTGCGACAATGTCTCATAAAAAAGTTTACAAAAAACACACCTAGAGTTATCGCTAAGGACGTTAAGGTGCGATAATCAATGTTTGGTATTAACTCTACCAAGGATAACAAACCAAACAAAAGGTTTCACTTTTGGCAGAGCACACCCAAGCCAAACACCACATAAAACAAGATCAACCTGAGAAGCAGGATATTTTTTATGAAATACTTTGTAACAAAAGAATGAACATTAAATCTATGGGAAGGATGGAAATTCCAAACAAAACTATCAGACACATTAAGTTGCAACTGTACTTAATTAATAAGGCTTTCTAATTCAACTAACAATGATAATTCCCACTGAAAAAGATTCATTCGCCATCTCAACCTCCACTGCTAATTCACACCAACCCATACACCACACTATGCTATGAGCATCTCCACTACCAATTCGCACACACATCAACTTTGTTTCATCTAATACAACAATTTAGTTAAAATTAATTTAATTTTACATACAAATATTGCATTGCAATCCAATAGAGAAGCATTTGCGAATTATCATCACTAGAATTCTAGCATGAAGCTCTTTTTCTCATATAATAAACACTCTGGAAAATATTAACCGGAAGGACGAGGAAAAATATCAATGAATATGCTGTTCAAGTACCATCAACAGTCACAACACAGAAGCATTTAAGCCCCCCAACAAAGCGAAAATGTCAGCTTTATAGTGTTGGGCAAGCTATGTTGCATAACTATGCCTTGGTACTTGTCCTACTTCTACGGGATTTTTCACACAAATAATCAATAGAATAAATATTCAAAAAGGTGTCTTAAATTTGTGTTAGGAGACAAGTTAGTTCCTCATATTTTAAAAATTCTAAATTAATTTCACACATTTTAAAAGAGGAGACAAATTGATCCCTTCGTATAATTTTGTACCCTTAAAAAGGGGGTAAATTGGTCCCTCTATACATTGCACGGAACGGTATAGAGGACCAATTTGTCCCTTTTTTCAAAATATGAAGGAACAATTTGGAATTTTTAAAATCTGAGGGACTAACTTATCCCCCAATATAAACATGAGAGACTTATTTAGATATTTAGTCTAAATAATAAAAAATCATTAATAATCCAAATAAAACTTTCAAACATTGTTTATATTAACCCGTTTTGATATTAATAGGCGATTTCATAATGAAATCAATTTAATCATGATTTAGTAGGAGTCTCGTATGAAATCAGACACATTAATTAACGTATTTGATTTCGTTGAAGACCGTAATGAAATCAACCTAATTATTTGATTTAAGTTAGTTGCTAGTCTGTCTGGTCTATGTATTATATTTTCATGAAGATGTTAACGATTCAAATCGCACCTCCAATTTTTTTAATTTTTAACAATTACATTTTAAAATTTTAATAACTAATAATAAAAAAGTATGTAGCATTATTAATTTATCTATGTAAGGATCATATATATTTGGAAGGGGAATTCTTTGGCCATTTTTTTGAAAAAAAACAATTTATTAATTTTGAAAAAATTGGGCGTAGATTTTTTTAAAATTGTTTATCTTTAATTTTTGAAAAAATACTCCACACAACACTTTTTTTGCTATTGGTTATGTTATACAAAATTTCAATTTCGTTATATAACACAAGTATACTGTAATTGATAGATTATTAGATTAACTGATTTAGGATTCAAGTGATCTTTTAAATTATACATATCTTCAATCTTAATTCATTGTTTATTTTCTTTAGTTGCTTTAAGGTGGTTGGATTAACTATATTTTAAATTTTATTTGCGTAGATTTATTTTACTTTTTGAGGAAAAAAATTTCAGCCTAATTTTTTTCTATTATTATATTATGTAAAATTAAAAATTTCTCTTATGACTTAAATGGATAAAAAATGCTACACTATTGAATTGGATATTCAAATGATATGTTTAATAACTATATATTTGATTGCACTTAGATGGTTAAGTTATTTTTTTATTTCAAAACTTTCTTTCATTACATTGATAATTAAACATGTTGTTGAGTATTACATAAATTAATAATACATTATCTATTGTAAATTTAATGTAATTGTATCTATTGTAAATTTAATGTAATTGTCAAAAATTGAAAAAGTTGGAGGTGGAATTTGCACCCTTGACCTCTACATAGAAATATAGTACACAAACCAACCAGACTAGCAACTAATTTATGTTAAATGATTACTTTGATTTTATAACAGTCTTCAACGAAATCATGACCAAATTAATTTTGTTGCAATCTCGCATGAAATCACCTAATAATATCAAAACAGTTCATCCTTAAAAATAATATGTAAAAGTTTTATTTGAGTTGTTAATGATTTTTTTGTGTGAAAATGCGTACACCAACGGGCATTAACCGAGACCTACCAAAGAAAGGAATACCAATACTATTTGGTGCAAAATACATTTCATAATGAAATAACTAGTACATTGTGTGGGGGTAATTGATGAATTGTGTCCTTCATTATAACAACAAAAATTTTAAAATAACACTACTCTTATAACAAATCCAATCGTAATAAAATGAATATTTTGATAGATATCTAATTTTCAGTATTAAAATAATACTACTCTCATAACAAATACTAAATTACGGGAGAAGTCAGAAAATTTAACTAGCTAATGCTTTTATGTTAATAAAGAACTGAAACAAGAATATGTTAGATCCCGGAAAGAATATTTCAAGCTAAATTTGATCCAACCAATGTACAGTACATTTTCATCAAATTATCCGATCCAGCTTCCTGGACTCCTCATATTCAGGTATTTGCCAGCCAAGTGGATCAAGACGTAATATGAAGTAGGATTGCTAAGGGCCTATTTGGTTTGAGTTTTCAGTTTTTCAGAATTTGTAAAGAAAAAATTGAAAATTCTAAAAACTGAAATTTGTAGTTTTCAGAATTTTCAGTTTTTCCTTCACAAATTCTGGAAAACTAAAACTTAAACCAAATAGGCCCTTAAATATTCAACTTCAAAAAAAAACTTCCAAACAACGGCAAATCAGCATGAATAAGCACTAAAACTGCATAACGTTGTTCATCATATTGAAGCTAATAATAAAGCAACTATGAATAAATTTCCTCTTGGTTTCATCGTAAATTCAGTACAAAAAGTTTTGGGCACACAAGAAGCACCCCAATGTAGCAGGTGATGTAATAGTCCGGATGGAATGAATAACTCATTATTGAAGAAAACTATGAAGCTAAGCAACTAAGTGTGTTTAACTCAGTATCATTTCCTGAACTAGTAATGCTAGAAAAAGGAACAAGATTTAATAATAGACGGGATAATTCTCACCAGCCTTAGACCAGATGCTTTTGTAGATAGCTGTGGCAATTGGAACTATAGCAAAAAGGGCAATCTGAAGTTGGTCCGAGCAACTTGTTCTGACAGAGATCTGTCCACTGAGCTTGTTGTTCAATCCGGCACGAACAGCCATCTTATAACCTCGACAGACCGAAAATTGGGACTGAAAATTGGCCCCTAAAGCCAAATCGCCTCTCCACTTCACCAGAGAAAGACCCAATGTGTACTGATCCTGACCAATTGGAAAATCTGCTTCTCTGAGCCGCACTTCTACATTGCTGCCATAAGCAGAATCACCTTGAGACCGCACGGCCCCAGCGCTTCCCACCAGTACCAAGCGTTTCCCCAGAGCTATCTGATCTTCAACTTTCAGCCCGGGGGATGCATTTTCGCCCAAGAAGGTCACAGAAACACCAGCAGCAGTTTTATTCCTTTTGAAGTTTTGGAATCTTGTCTCTCCTCTAAGAATATAAGCTAGCTGCTTCCCGATGTTCTGTATGTCAAAGCCTGCCATGCTTAATGCGTTCTCTCCATGTTTCGCAGCAATTGAGGAATCCAAGTGGATAGTGAAGTCTTTCTTATCCTTACTGATCTGAACAGAAACAGCTGCAGGGAATTTATTGATAATAGCTAGACTGTGTTCAAGGTTTACACCATCATAGCCACAGTCATGGTCCCAACTATGTGTGTCTAACACTGGCCTTGTCAGAAACTGGGATGTTGGCTCTAAGAGACGGTACCTATAGGCTGGATTATCACTGTCAAACGAAGGTGGCAGGACCATATCAGGCAATGGAACTGGCACAGAAGCTGAAGCTCCATTCTCTTGATCATCTTCTTCCATGTAACCAAGTTCATTTACATCAGTTTTACCCTTTTTCTTCATATCTCTCATCCTTTTCAGCTCCTCTTTCCACTGCTTCGTCTGCAGAAGTTTGACCCGATAATCATATTCATCAAAGTATGCTTTTCGCTGTTCTCTACTAAGATTAGCAACCTGAGATTTCTTAAGAGGCTTAAATGGCAGGTGCTGGTTTTCAATTTCATCCACTTCATCTAGATCTGAATCAGACAAGTCAGCCAACTCAATATCAGAATCGCCATTGCCAATGCCACTTTGATCAGCAGGGAATTTTGGGTGGGGATGAGACTGTAATAACCAAGATAACAAATATGGAAGTGGTGGGGAGCGGACACGAAAACCAAACAGCTTGCGGGGGTCAAATAATTCTTGAATTTTTGAAAGATTACCAGCTTCGGCAATAATCTTCATTGAGTGGCATAAGAGCAACAAGGAGGGTCTCCAAGTTTGACCATTTGGAAGCACTTTCTCCCCATCTCTATTTTTTCGACATGAAGGATGGTTTTCAACAAGAGCAACTGGATTCATTAAGCCTGGGTTCATAAGACGCATGTCGCCAACAGCTTGCCCAATGGTTTGTTGAACCGTATGAGTTCTTTGAGCAACAAATACATCATAACTCAGTGGGGAACCCGATGGCCCATCTGGAGGAGCAGAGGCACCATGAGTCAGGGCGACTATAGCATTTCGCCATATTGATGGGCCAAGGCCATTAGAAATTGATCTTAAAACTGGCAGATCATTGAGATCCCTAGTTTGTGCGTCCAGACGATCCACATATAGGACAATATCAGGAGGAGATTTTTTTATCGACTTCTTAACCATAGATAAGACCTTTCTGTTGAAACTCTGCTCCATTGCAGCAGACTTCAGGCCGGGTGTGTCAAAAATCCTTATCTTAACTCCATCAACCATCCCATCAATTTCTGGCATAGCAGTTGTGGTAGGACCATATGCACTGATGCTAGTCTTCATTTCACCTAAAATTGAATTTATTGTAGCACTTTTTCCCACACCTGTTTTCCCAATAACCAGTATATTTAAAGAACAATTCAAATCATCTTTTCCATCTGCTTCAAGCTTCCAGGCACTCTCCTTTGCAGCATCTATGCTGAATATTTGACCAGTTTGCCTTCCAGCAAGAAGTGTCAATCGATGCAACACCTGCGCTGCTATAGATTCTTCTAGGGTAAAACCTAGCCTATGAACCAGTCTTAAGTACTTTATGCTGATTTGTTGCAATTTCTCCAATTTCTTTTTTTCTTCGTTGCTCAAATTAATATCAGAATTGGTGGTAGCTCTACTATTGGAGGAAGTGAAAAGATTAGCACGGTTCAATCCAGTAGAAGGTTTACCAGACTGGAGTGACGGTCCCAAACCAGCTGGGCGCTCAAGAGAGAAAAGCCTTGATCCATCTTTAGAGGTCACTGTGAAGCCACCACCATCTTGTCTATCGCCCATTCCTGCTTTCAAAAGAGCAGCCAAGGCAGCTGAATTAAACAGCTGCTTGCCTTCTCCTTCATCATCAGTGTTGACTTCTTCCTCCGAGTCAGTCACAATCTGATCATCAATTCTCTGAAAGAGATCCTGTGAATTGTCAGCACCAGATTGAGAGCCAATGCCGGATTGCTGTTTCAGCCCCTCTAAGAACCGCTTGGCAGCTTCAGAACTTCCAAAGATCATTTCCTCACCCTCCCCATCCGACACAGAACCATCAATCACTCCACTGCGAGTATGATCCTCATCCTCCTTGCCTGGCACTGCCGCTGTACCAAGGGAAGAATTAGGATTCACGTATTCAGATATAAGGGAGTCACTAGAGCCCTCAACATGGCTCACGGTTTCCACATCACGATCATGAGTATCAATGTGTCTGTCATCCTGCAACACCTTTACATTGTCACTTGCAAATTCAGAATTCCCATCCTTCTCAATAACAGCGATGCCACTCTCCTTTCCATTCTCCAGATGTCCAGCACCATTGTCATCATTCTTATCACACTCAACATCCCCATTCACAAGCTTATCAAAAGCCTCTACAGTTTCCTGCTCAATTGGGTCAAACTCATTCTCCACACTCACAGCACCACCACCATCCAACCCTCTAATCTCAGACTCCTCAACATCCTCCTTGACCCCAACAACAGCCAACCCAGAAGCCAACAAATCAACCTGCAGAGCCTCAACAAGGGAATCTCCACTACCTACGGAAAAAACACATCACCATCACAGGCTAACCCACCCAATCAAAGAATCAAAACCATCACGGCATGTTTACTTTCGTAAAACGCTATTCCATTTTCATTTCATGCTTTTTTCTTCCAAAACCAAGTACAAAAATACAATCCATTTCACATTTTCAATACTTTGTGAAAGTAACACTACAAACAACAAATAAATATTGAAACAGGAAATTAAAAAAAAAAAAACCAAAGATACCCTTAATTTCATAAGCAAGGTTGTGGGTGTTACCTCTTGTGTCCACCACAACACCGTCATCATCATGAGCTTCATGCTGCCCACCGTTCGAAACCCCATGATTCTCCTCTATATTATCAACTTCCTCATCTTTCAATCCATACCCTTTAACCCCGTTATTCTCCTCACGATCAAAATCTCCCTTTTCATCATCATCAACAACACCAGAAGCCTCCACAAACTCCTCATTTCCATCACCTTCCAGGAGCTCTAGTTTCACACCAACCACCTCGTTATCATCGCCAGTGTCCACGACGAAAGGCTTGTCAAGCATGGGAGTGAAAAACTCCGCGGGATTCAGAAAAGTGGCGTCATCTTCGGCGGCATCAGGGTGGGGCTGGAGGGGCCTATCCGACGCCGTTTCGAAGTCCTCTTGACCACTCACAAAGCCGTCGGTGTCGTCAGACACGTCTTCACTACCGCCATTCACAACAACAGCAACGTTGGTGTCGTTGTCGTTGTTCTGGGATTGGGAAGGAAGGCAGGGTGACGAATGGTTTGAGGTTTGTGGAGAAGAAGAAGAAGAAGAGGAGTCAGAGTCCATTGAAGAAACGCCGAAGGTTTTGGGTGGAGAGAGAATGTGAAGAGATAAGGTTATATAGTATGAGAGAAGGAGAGAGGGAGTGTGTGTGGGTTTTTGTGTTTGTGCTGTGCCGCCTCTTATATTTGTCTAGGGGCAAGGGAAGGGAAGGGAACCAGTGCCTGAGGCTGATGAGTCGCTGCAAGTGAAAGCTTTTCCTCTCAACGCATTGCGCAAGGGATCCGCACAAGTAGCAACAACTATAATCTCTTCTCACTCTTAAAAAATTTTGCAATTTTAATATACTAAAAAATTAATATATGCAACAGGGAGAGTGCTTGGAAATTCAATGGTGAGAAAATAAAGAAATAAAGTGAACTACGATTACTATTTCATTTAATAATAATAAGGGTAAATAATCATATAATCCGTCAAGAAAATTTTATAAAATTATTTAATTTTTTAAAAATTAAAATTAAATTAGTAGTCCTTTAAGATTTTAATAATAAAATACATTAGTCCCTTTGTATATATTTGATTCTTTAAACATTAATAGAATTGGATATTGATTAGCTAACATAATGTTCAAGTGATGTATATGTCATTTAAAGTGAAATAGAGTTTAAAATGAATCATTTTTGTGGTTGAATATAAACAAAAAGAGTCATTTAAATATCTATTATAAGTTATAAAATGATTCATTTTATGTAATTTTATACACTAAAATAAATATAATATATTTCAAAATAGCTTCATTTAGCTTGTTTCTAACATTTTAATAGTATGTCATCATTGTACTATGACACGTGTATAAATCTACTTATAAAAGACTAACAGAGAGACTAATATGTCATCATTTTCAAATCTTGAAGAATCATAAAATTAATTTTTTTTTTGAATAATAAAATAGTTTATCATAAAATTCTTGATGAACCAATTAAGTTATTCACTATTTTCAAATAACACCTAGATGGGACAACTCCTTTTAAATGTCCAAATATCAATCTTGACACGGAGAATAACGCTAGTTTATCTAGTTTTATTCCTAGCATCATATTGATGAAGTTCTTTTACTTGCTGAAATGGGTTATAGAATAGAATATTAGAAATATTAGGGCTGTTTGATTTGCTGAAAATAGTTTTCAATTTTTTCTTTATAAATTTAAAAAATTAAAAATTAAAAATTAAAAATTGAAAAAAGTAAACCAAACATGTCCTTAGCTTTTCTATCCGGTGTTTTTAGCTAGTGTTTCCAATAAGATAAGTGTTTTATGGGAAAATGTGATTTTTAAAATTTTTAAAGCTTGTTGTCAATTCAAAAGTTGATAGTATTTTTTTATTGGAACCTTTAACCAATATTCTACGAGCACCGAAAAAAAAAAACCATAGGGTATCAGTGTAGCACACTCTTTCCTATATCCCATGTTAGCTTTTTTCCCCTCAAAAATCAGTATATGACTTCTATGGGATTCGTATTAATCTAATTTGAGTACGGGGTTATTACGAGGATATAGTTTCTCTGTGTTAGTATTTTTTTCTCTTTTTATCAACAATAAAATTTAGACTCAAGGGGAAGGCTAGCCTTGATATATAGGGTATAAACATGTCTCTTCATTTATCAAATGCTTATGGAAACACTAACATGGATACCGACAAGGCATGCCTTTGGACTCAGGCAATGCTTGAGCAAAAGGCTGACCAAGTAAGTTAATCCAACTTATCTCCTCTATATTATTTAAAGACCTTATTCAAAACAAACAAGCGTCGAATCATTTAATGAAACTAAACATTGGTTCGGTATACAAATATTTTAAAGCATTATTATAAAATAGTTATACCCACTTCAAAGGTCGAAACTTATTGCCTTATTTTTTAAAAAAAGGTTCTCACCAGTATATTCTATTAGAGGCAATCCTATTTAAGACACAATCTAGCAATAAATATAACCAACTATTGCAATTGAAATTTGAATCATGGTTTACCACAAAGCCAACAATCTCCCCTTAGTGTCAGTCGGGAATTCGAACCCATGACCTTGCTCTGATACCACTTGTGTTGGATCAAGTGTTTACCACTAGATTAAAAGCTATAATTGTTAGTAAGGATGCAACCTTATTTCCTTAAAAGGTCAGAATCGCATACAGCTTGAGGATCTGCATCCACTATAGATGACATGCGCCAGAATATTAAGCTTATTGAATCCTAAGGGTAACACTGGCTAATTAAAGCTAACAGACCCTCATTACCATACGACATTATTTGAGTGAGAGAAGCATAATCCTATGTGACGACCTAGGATCACACGAGAAGTTATCTTGTTTGCTTGGGAGAGCAGTGGACAATCCAAACTCATGTTTGAAAGAATATAGATGCCTTGGACATTGTGCATTGCCAATGAACCCATTGATCCCTTTAATTTCACTTGAATGGGGGTATCATTATGGGAATCAAACAACTATTGCTTAGAGAGAGAGGTTTCAATTAGCCATACCTTTAGGGAGGGGAATATGTGTGTTTATTGGCTTGCTAAGAAAGGGGCTTTGGGAAATGAGCGTTTGTTGTATTGGGATGGTCTTCCTTAGGCAATCACCAATGTGTTGTTGGTTGATGCCATCAGTGTAGAGTTTTGTAGGGATTAATTCCTTTTCTCTTGTTTCTTAATGAATTTAGAGGCGCTTGAAAAAACAAAAGGTTTACATTTGATTTTGTGGTTTCAAAGAAGAACGTGATAATATGTTGCTTTATGTTGAGCGAAAATTCTAGGCGTACAAATGAAATATTCTTTTAACTCAATATCACATTGTGAGATTGATTTTAATGTATTGTTAATATAATTTTTTTCTATACTATCATTTAATCATGTTTATTTATTTTTATATAATTTTTCAAGAAGTTATGGAAAGAGTCAAACTATTTAATGATATTATTATATACATTTGGATGACTGCATAAATTTACTTTATACTATTGTTTCAAAATTAAATCCTTATACTATTATAAAATTTTATTTGAATAAATAAAAATGCAATAAATTTTAAAAATATAATAATCATATTCTAGAATGGTTTTATTTTGTAATGTTCAAATAAAATTTAATATTAAAAATATATTTAGTCATAATTATTTTGTAATTAAGTTTTTAAAGTTAATTTTCTTTAAATTTAATCTATCAAATATATTCAGGTCTTTCTTGGTCATTATCCATATAAAAGTGATTTTTATCAATATTATGCAAACAACATCTATCATGTCAAATCACATTTTAGATAAATTTTCCTTATCACAAAATCACGTTAGAGTTAACTCAATTATGATAAAATTAAAAGAAAATTTGCAAAATCAAGTTAATTCAAAATAAATTTTGTAACTTCTAATCCAAACACACTATGGTGTTGTTTGGAGTGATTAAACTCGAGAATTGATTTAATTTTATTTGAATTATATATTTAATCTAATATTTGAAATGATTATATAAATTAGGATTTAAATTAGTTTGAAAATAAATTCTTAAGTTTAAAAATTATTTTTTATTAGTTAAGTTTAAAATATATTAGATAGTGTTTAGAAGGATTAAAATAAGAATTATTATGGTTTAATTTATATTCATGTTTTCAAATCAATTCAATTCCTATAAAATCTTATTAAATTTGATAGGATTTTAAAAACAAAGTAATCAAATTTCATGGGATTTGACAAAAATAATCATATTTCATGCGATATTAACTAATGAAATTGTTTCTTATTTTAAAACATTCAAATACGAAAATTTGATTTGTAAAAATTACACTTTATCCCATAAATTATAAGTCATATGCACTACCATAAACTTTAAAACGTGCATTTAAATCCCTTGAACTTTCTTGAATATGCAAATTCATCACTCCATTACTTTTCATTAATTATTAAAAAAATATCATAAATTTAAGAAAGTTTAGGATATTGAATTACACATTTAGAAAAGTTCGTGAGGTCAATTCGTATGTTCAGGGGTATTAGTACACTTACTTGGGCTAAATGCACATTTGTGAAAGTTTAAAGGATCAATTTGTATATTTTAAAGTTTAGAAACTAAAATGTACATGACCTATAGTTCAAGGCTGTAAAATATAATTTTTCCTAAACTAAATCAATTAATATTTTTTATTAGAATTGCTTTCAAATATTTGATCTCGCATTTATTATCTGCAAGTTAAGGTTACTTACTACTAATCAACCTTTTTGTGCATTTAGCTAGCAAATCTACTGTCATATAACTAGCTTAGAACCGGTGCAATACACAGGCTTTTTAAAAATCTTTATTTATCTTTATTTTTATTACTTACATAATAGGAGTGCAAAGTCCCTCGATCCAACTGGTATATTGGTATTCACATGCTTATTACCCATATTAATGCTGGATACTAAAGTTTGGATTTATATTATAAATTTATTGATCTCTATTATCGTAGGAAGCCGATTTTTTCGCTTCAACTAAATATGATCTTTCCAATAATATTTATATATTAATGATATTTGATTATATTGAAGTAAATGATTATCCAGTTCACAATGTTATAAGATGAGTAGCCGGTGCTGAGGTGGCATGACCGAGGTGTCATATCGAGGTCGAGTAGCTTGTTTTACAATTTATTTAAAACATTTGTCATTAAAAATGAAAACAGAAGATATTCTTAGGTAAATTCGAGGTAAATCCACCGGAGATATTTTCTATATATTTTTTAAAGAAGATGTTTTCTCTATCATTTTTTTTAAAGACCAATAAAGCGACAAATCACCTTAATTTTTGTGATAGACCCCAAGCTTGGTCGTAGGTCGAGTAGTTGGTGTTGAGGTGTCATGCCAAGGCCGAGTTTGTGAACAGGGTGTGAACAGTAGCAACAAAAAAGAGTTAAAGCTCACTTTAGTCCTTGACATTTTATGCATGAGTCATTTTAATCCCTCACTTTTAAAATGAATCAATTTGGTCCCCACATTTATAACAGTGAATCCATTTAATCCCTATCTTAATATCTGTTAAATCACCGTTAGTTAAGTGGAGTGGATGGTAGAGATAGAGCTCGGCTAACAAGAAATGGAGCCCGACCAATAGGAAATAGAGCTCGGACAATAGGAAATAGAGCTCAAACAATGTAAAATTGTGAAACAAAACTCAGCCAACCATAGGACCTGGTATGGCATACGGCTGATCTCTTAGACCGGTGTTCAAGATCTCTTGTGAATAGGACATGAACAGTAGAAATTCCAGTACAAGCCTTGAAGCCCCGAGCTTGGTCGTAGGCCAAGTAGCTGGAGCCGAGGTGTCATGATTGAGATGCCATTCCGAGGCTGAGTGGCTTGTGAACAGGGTGTGAACTGTAGAAACAAAAAACTCTCAAATTGTACAGTAGAAACGCATACACGTGACTTGTGAACAAGGCATGAACAATAGAAATTCCATTGGCTGAGCACAAGTTCCTATTGGTTGAGTTATATTTCATATTGGCCAAGCTCCATTTTCTATAGGCCGAGCTCTAGTTCCTCTTGGACGAACTGTATCCCTACCAGGCACTCCACTTGCCATGTGGGTGAGATCTCGGAGCCATGTCTGAGCTTTCTTGTGAATAGAGTATGAACAGTAGAAATTCCAGTACAAACCCCTGAGGTGCCATTCTGGGACCGAGTGGCTTGTGAACAAGGCGTGAACAATAGAAACAAAAAACTCTCGAATTGTGTAGTAGAAATGCATAAAGAGTAGACACGTGGCTTGTGAACAGGGCATGAACAACAAAAATTTTATTAGCGAGTTCTATTTCCTATGGACTGAGTTATATTTCTCATTGGCCGAGTTCTATTTCCTATAAATGAGCACTATTTCTTATAGGCTGAGCTCTATTTCCTCTTGGACGAGCTTCATCCCCACCAAGCACTCCACTTGCCATGTGGCCGAGCTCTTGGACCCTTGTCCGAGCTCTCTTATGGATAGGGCATGAACAATATAAATTCCAGTACAAAGCCCTGAGCCTCAAGCTTGGTCGTAGGTCGAGTAGCTATTGTCGAGGTGTCATGCCGAGACCGAGTGGCTTGTGAACAGAGCGTGAACAGTAGAAACAAAAACTCTCAAATTTTATAGTAGAAATATATAAGAAGTAGACACGTGGCTTGTGAACAGGGCATGAATAATAGAAATTCCATTGGTGAGCTCTATTTCTTATTGGCCGAGTTATATTTCCCTTTGGCTGAGCTCAATTTCCTATAGGATGAGCACTATTTCCTATAGGCCAAGCTTTATTTCCTCTCAAACGAGCTTCATCCCCATCTGCCATGTGGTCGAGCTCTTAGACCCATGTCCGAGCTCTCTTGTGAATAGGGCATGGATAGTATAAATTCCAGTACATAGCCCTCGAGCCTCGACCTTGGTTGTAGGCCGAGTAGCTGTTGCCAAGGTGTCATGCCGAGGCCAAGTGGTTTGTGAACATGGCATGAACAGTAGAAATGAATAGGGCATAAACAGTAGAAACAAAAAACTTACATATGGAATTACACAGTAGCAATGCATAAGGAGTAGACATATGGCTTGTGAACATGGCGTGAATAGTAGAAACAAGGCCTGATATGCTATGTGGCCGGTTTCTTGGACCCGTGTTCGAGCTCTCTTGTGAACAGGTGATTTGAACAGTAGAAATAAGACCCGGTATGCCATGTGGCTAATCTCTTTGACCCATGTCTGAGCTCTCTTGTAAGCAGGGCATGAACATTAGGAATTCCAGTATATAGGCCCCGAGCTGCCGAGCTTGGTCGTAGGCCGAGTAGATAATGTCGAGGTGTCATGCTAAGGTCGAGTGGCTTGTGAATAGTGAACAGGCTGTGAACAGTAGAAACAATAAACTCTTGAATTGCTTAGTAGAAACGCATAAAGATTAGACGCCGCGTGGCATGTGAACAGGACGTGAACAATGGAAATAAAAAACTCCGGAATTATATAGTAGATAGATAACACGAAAACCAAAAGACATGCATCACGAGTACAATATAATCCCCTACTCAACCAAGAGAAAAACATCCTATCATCCTTTTCTATGCCCTCGAAAGGGTTAAAGAGGGACGAGGCCAAGGTTTGTCAAATCTCTCATGTTTTGTTTCTTTTAAGGGTCAAAGCGAATATGCTCATTGGTATTGTTTAGAAATTGGAAAAAAAAGGAACTAACTTTATTTAAAAGCATAAACATGATTCAACTTAAATAAGCTTATCCAATAGTTATTCCAAACATTTCCTTACCCAATCAGCTTCTAGGTTGAAAATTGGATTCCTACAACAAAAGCAGATGTTTTACAACCATATGATCCAGTGACCCAAAAAAATTAAACTAAATAACTCTGCACATCCTAATCCCTTTAAATAAATGAAATTAGGTTGATGAGGAGAAGGAAAAAGAGAAGTCCTTTTTTTGCTGTAATTTTAATGTAACTTTCACTTGACATGTACCCTGAAGATTTATAATATTTAGACCTTCATTTTAATGTAGTGTATAAAAAGAAAATATATATTACCATTTAATCATACAATGTCACATCATGAAATACTCCTCACTAAAAATCATGTAAATAGAAAAGTTTGATTGTATGATATGACTTTTTTTCTCACTATCAGTGCCTCAAAATTGAACTCTAATATTAAACCATTCACCAAAATATAACCCTTCTATTATTGACTAGTATTAAATTTCACTCTTATAAGATCCATATTGAAAGTCAAAGTCAATATGCACAAGAAATGTGAGATCTTTATTCTATCTGCTAGTGCAAGAAGAAACACCTACCAAAATACACCAACGCTGGTTGCAACTAGCAACTACTTTTACCTTATCAACCTCTTCCACAAGGATGAATCAAAAGACAGGTACAAGCTCTAATCTGTCTTTCACAAGCTAAACAAACAAGATCCAACCAAACCAGCATCACTTCGGATAATCTCTAAACTCCCTAGAGTACCAAATAGTACAAAGAAATGGCCACACAATAAAAATCTCACCTACAAAGGCTATCTTAAAGGACTACACTGGTGATAATATTTGAATAAATCGCTTCAAATTTCATTTACTTGTTGCAACCTCCCTAGCATACTACTAGACAAAACCTATACCTACACCTATAACATCAGGGTTGCACATTGTCAGAATGAAGCAATAGCAGGAGAATATCTGAGGCTGGTGCTGACTGGAGAGTGGCCTCATGATATAGATATGCAACAGATTGCAGTTCTCGTTGTCAACATTTAAGTAGTTTTAGGATGTCAACAATAAGTAGTTTTAGGATGTTCTATCCGATGGCGCCAGATCATTTTTATCGGGATTGAGATTGTCATTAGACTGTGAGTTGTCAGAAGAAGGCTCCACATTCTGCTGATTCTCATCTTTCTTTGAATTCAGAAACCGGCCTCCACATCCTCGTGCTCTCCTCAGTGCATGCAAATGCCGAGATTCATGCAGGTATGGCTGAAAGATTTGTTTAAAGATCAAGTAAGTACATCCATAAACAATGCACAGTAGCATGCAAGCCAAAGAAACCTATGTACCAACGAGACACATGATCAAGAATCTAGCAGCTGATAACACAAATAATTTGTAAAAATTATCTCTTGATCAACCTTTGGCATCATTTAAAGAACCATGAGAACAGAAAGGGATAATGATATACCTTACGGTTTCTCATAGCTTTATGTTCTGATTCAGCTTTAGCACGGGACTGTCTACGCCTTAATATACCATGATACTGTTTTGCATTGACAAACACAGGCTCCTCAACTGCATCAGTTGGCAAAGGAACACCAGTTTGTTGAATTCCCATTAACTGAAGGTTGAGCTGGCACAAGGTATGGTTCAACAATATGAGGATCAAACAAAGGTTTTCACAAGAAACCACAATGTTACATGCATGAATATTAAAAAAATTAGAATGTACCACTGGCTGTCCACCATATGGTTGTGAGGGATAAGGTTGTGCATCATATGGAGCAAAGATGCTTCTGTAGTATGGATCTGGATATGGGTAAGCAGGTGGTGCCTTCAATTAGATATCAAACCAACAGAAATCAGTAAAGTGCAAACAAGTTCACATTGTAAAATAAGATGGGACAGGAAAAACAGCAGAAAAGAAGCAAAAAGATCAAATCTACAGTGGTGGGGGAGCTAAAGTAATTCAATCGCCTGACCAAGTCTGAACAGCCACTTCTTACTTCTTTGATATCACATCAAGACAACAACTGGTACCACTACTTGCTCAGGCAATCATTCATGGACCTTCAATTGCCAGGTCAAAAAACTCTGGTTACTTCAAGAAATCAACCTCAAATCACCACACACAGCCCCAAAGGAAACTTAATTTACACAGCAAAACTTTCAGAATGCAATGTAGTTCATCATTACTTGTCAGGTCAGAAGTCTTGAAATCATCCCAGGCTAAATTAAGCACTTATGAGAAAAACACTTTTGAGAAACCTCCGGCATCAAGAATTTCTTTCGTCTTATTATTATTATTAGTTTGTTAAGCTACATGGAGAAATTCCAATCTTCGCAGTTCAGACAAGGAGTGTAAATAAGAGCTAACTTGCTCAAGAATTAGAGGAAGAATAAACTTGGGCAAACAAATTTCATCATGACTAGATATCAGAAAATGTTCAGACAATAACCCCCTATATATGCATATCCCTTATAACTGCAACAGATAAGACATGTCAAATGCCAACCAATAGCTACAGCCTATACAAAACAAAACAATCCTAAGGATATTGTGAATTAATTAAATATAAAGATGACAGCTCTAGTGAGAACACCAAGGATAGCAAACCGCGGCAGAAACTTTTTTTACGGAGATATGAAAAGAAAGTCAAATGAAATTTGAAGTTCATACCATGGCAGGCCCAGTTCCAAGCGGCGGAGGTGTTGCATACTGAACATTCTGCATACCAGTACTTGGGTGAGAAATTCCATTTTCAGATAAAGACTGCATCTGTGATTCTGTCTGCTGCTGCCCACCAGCTTCATTATCTGGACAACAGTTTGTTAAATAACTGTAGGCTCCAAATGTTCCTTCTTTTTTGTGTTAGTTTTTCTTATTCTTGCTTTTGTGTTTAGGGGGCGGAGTGGGGAGTAAAATTTAAAGAAAGACACCAAATTTCAGATAGCTTAGCAAGGAAAACTGTGGTTCTCATTCACACAATCTTGTGAGTCTAGTTGTGGTTCAATAAAACTTTCACCAGAGGTAGCTTCTAGGGAACACCCTAGTATTACCACAATTATTTGATCTAAAACCCATGTCAAGGAGCTATTTTCTGCTGTTAATTCTTTTTAAGGAATTTTTTAGTGTGAATACCTGTAACGTCATGGGTAGAAGTCATGTTTTCCTTTTTCACATGCAACACCTTGTCCAAATCTGGAAGCAGAACAAATAGTGTTAACAAAATTCAAGAGTATTGCAGTAACGTAGTATGTAGAGTAAACAGAGTCAATGAAGAAGAAATGAAGAAAACTGCCAGAAACTAATAGTCTATGCAGTGGTGGTTTCTTCAAATGAAAGATGAAAGAAAGAAAGGAAGAAAGGTTTTTATGTCCATACAACCAGAAGACGAAGACAAAAACTAATTTCTGAGACAGAATGGAGTTCACAAATAAAGAGGAAGGCGAGGGAAAAATCTTAATGATGAACTTGTTTGGATTGAGTTTTCATTTTCTGTTTTCATTTCCTGTGTTTTCTGTTTTTAGGATTTCATGAAGGAAATAGAGAAAATAAGGTATGAAAACAAAAAATTAAGACCAAACAGACCAGGCATTAAAGATGTTTTTGTCAGCTTGTTTAGCCTTCCTGCATTGTCAATCACTCAACGTAGAAATTATTCTTGCGTAGCTAATGGAGTGATGAGTAAAGCAGGTGATTAAATTTTCATGTTCCATGGACTAAGACTATGGGTAGGGTTCAACAAAGGGATGCCACACTGAATGTAGGGTCATATACTACAGTCAAAATGAATATATTTCCAAATTAAGTAATTTTTAAATAATAACTATTTTCACTGCATGACTCAATCTATTAGCATGCATTCAAATAGTTCAAGCAGCATCTTTTGATTAATGCCATTAAGAGTGAGAACCCTCTTTCCATTCGGGATGGCCAATGGATGATGATTCACAAGAATTTTTGATCCCATTAATCCATCAAAAAATACAGTCAAAATTATGAACAAAATAAGGGAAACTTGCCACAGCATCCTATGAAGCTGACTCTTCTAAATTTGCAAGCAAAACTCGCGAAAACGATCATACTTTGGGGCATGTCTATTTCTCAAATTTTGGCCAATTGCAACTAAAGATATCATCCAACTAATTACCTTCTTCTTCAGAATTCAAATCTCAATTTCTCTCTCAAAATAACCGCTTTTGTTTACTACTGCAGCCAAAGGGCCTTTGCTTGGTGTGTATATCTACAACTGCAAGTCAATTCTTGACCTGATCCTAATAAATTCCAAAATCAAATATTCATGACCATAACCATACACTAAAACAAAGAACTTCATTCACATCAAGCTAAGCAAGTACAATTTGGATAATTCATATACATATTTTTTGAATCACCAACAGTCAGATTAAAACAACCACGAAAACGGAGAAGCCTTATATGAGAAGTGGATGACCCAGAAACAAAAAACCCAGAAAGATTACAAATTGGGAAGTTTTTGTTGAGCTCACTTTCAGAGCATAAAAATGAACAAAACGTGAAGGAATCGGAACTAACCTTGAGGGAAGGGCAAATTTGTCAATTTGTGCAAGCTACCTGGAACTGAATCGAACTGCTGTTGTGTGTCTGCTCTGTGTGTGAGTGTGAGAAAGAGAGAGAGAGAGAGGCTTGTAACTTAGAAGTGCGTCGTACCTGCCACCTATCCACACGACACCCACCCAATTCACAAATGCAGCCTTTTGTAATCATTAAAAAATTATAAATGAAGATAATTTGTAATTTGTTTCGTGAATTAAACCTTGTGTTTGGTTTTTGAAAACAATAAGAAGTGATTTTATTGTTAAATTTATGCTATTTGTTTTTTTTTTTTGGTGAAATTTAACGTGATTTGTGTAGATTTGAATTGATTTTAAAATTTAAACACATATCAAATCAATTTAATTCTCGTTCTAACTATTTTAAATATAATTTATCGTATTTTAAACAAAATAATGGATTTCTTAATAGAATTATTGGTACATTCAGGCTCTATTAGTAGGAACTTAACGTATACGGTGTACTTAATGAAGGTCCTTTTAAGCCTCTTTGGAATGAAAGTGTTGGATCACTAATTGAAGTTCTATTATAACTTGAATTCTCATGGTTGGATTAATTTAGTAAATTATGGGTTTAACTACTTTAGATGTTTCTATAATTTTACTTAATTTTTAATTAGATTTTTATATTTTTAAAGTTTGTAATTAAATTTCTATATTATACAAAAAAATTTCAATTAAATATCAATATTGTATAAAAATTTTCAATCAAATTCCTATATTGTACAAAAATATGGTGACTTGATCAAAAATTTTTTTAGCTATAGAGTCAATTAGTTGAAAATTTTTATACAGTATAAATACTTGATCACAAATTGTTGAATTATGAGGATTTAATTACAATTTTTTAACATATAAGAATCCTTTTAGGAACTTTTGACGTTTAATAATTATCAATAAAAATTTATAAGTATTTTCAATGGTCACTTTATATGAAAGTTATTTTTCTTGATAATATTTTTATTCACATTTTCAATGTCATCAATTGTTATTGAACATTTTGCTTGTGATGAACATATAACTCCAACTAGAATGAATCACAATGGAAACTATTGATAATTTGATTGAAGGAGGAAAATTGATGACCAGGTTCAAAGTATTAGGACTAATTAATGTTAAAAAAATTTCGTTATCAAAGTGATATTTACTCAATATCTTTCATTAGGTAATAAAGACTCAAACACAAGATTTTGCCTAAGTAGAGTTGTAAAACCCTTGAACCAACAAAATGTTAATTTGGTACATCCGATTCATATGAAAAAATATATTGCGGTTAATGAAACATGAAGTTAATTTGGTACATTCTGAGTATGAAAATTGAAAAGCATGAAAACCGAAGAAACGTGTACAAAAGGTGGTTTGGATGACCGTACACAAAAGAGTGGGATGGAAGAACTATGGATCAATATTATGAGAGTTGTTTTTGTAACCCATTCATATTAAAAAATCTATTCCTCAATTTTTTTTCCACAAGTATACCTAATTATACATGGTCTTGTTAGCAAAAAAAAAAAAATGTTTGGCTTTAACATTTACTATCTCAAAAGCTTCAAATAGATGTAATGAATGATAATATAAAACTATTTTATGTTTAAAGTTTATTAAAATTAATTTCATAAAACATAGAGAGACTTGAATAAGGATAATCATGAATCATCACACAACATATTCATTGATAATTTAGAACTGTAAGTGTCAATATTATCCAACAATTGAAATGAAAATTTAAAATTGTAACATTTGAGTTGCTTTTTGACCTGCTCATTTTACAAAATACAAACTGCAAAATATCCAAACCAACTACATCATTCTCTTGAAGTCCTAAAAAAAAAAGGAAATACTTAACAAAAACAAATGAATGATTGAACTAAATCAAGCCAAGACTAAAATTCAAAGCAACAAAGGCATAAACGGGTTCCATAAATTATGAAAAACTGGAAAATAAACCGGTATCCTTAAAAAGTTGTGCATCAGGCTCAAAGAGAGGTGCATCCTAAGCAATTTTCTTCGTAGAGCGACTCAGAGGGGATTCATGAACGTTGCAGGAATTAATCGATTGTGTACTCTGTTACGCTCGGACAAGGGATAAGGTCCAGCACAATCAAGAAGTCAAACCATAAGAGTTAATTAAATTTTCCACACCACCAGATAGCAATAAACTAGAAATTCTAAAATGTTTTCACGCCAGAGTTCCATCTTGCATTAAGAACGTGATCATAGTAAAACATAATATAATAGTCATTTTTTTTCTTTTTTTCATTTTGTAAAGTCCACCAGTTTCCCAGGTGCTATTATTATCAACATTCTCATGACTTGAAGTCGAGATACTTGACTAAAGAGTCAAAACATCTAACCACTTTGACTATTCCGTGTTGATAAAAAATAATTACTCAAAACTAAAATGTTAAAATCGTTAAATGATTGAGATATATTAATTATTTGTGCATACTTTATATGAAATACTATATTAACTCACATCTCATATACTATTAGATATTGTGTAGGTCTCATTCAAATAGAATCTATTTTTTCATCTAGTCTTATAAATTGATAGTATTTATGAACACTATGTAAATATAACAATATTTTAAAATGAATCAGGGCAAAAATCTTCTTTTTCTTGCTGCTTAGGTAACTGACATTTCATTGCTGATCTTGCATGAAACATAATAAGAATTAATGGAGCTTGTAACTCACCTCCAATTTCATCCTCAAAGCTTTTGGCTTCCTTTTAGGCCTCTGTTGTGGCCAACGACCCACCATCTTCATCAAATCCTTCTCAATCTCCTTCTTCGACAATGGGACACAAATGTTCACAATCTCCTTCTTGTTGGAACTGCTATGTTTCCTCTCATCAACCTTCAATCCGCTCCCCCCGCCTGCGGCATTCACCGTCGGCGCCACCATAACCGTCGTTGGTGATTCCAACTGTTTTTCTCTCTCTAGAATCGCGTCTATCATTCCATGCACCGAAGCCCTCATATCATGGATAAGCTTCTCCTTCATCTCCGTAAGATCGTGCAGCATCGGCGAAGCCTGTGAGGAACTCTGGTCCCTCTCCGGCGACTGCTCCATCTTCCTCTTCCGAGTCACGGTCGATTTCGGCGTTCTGATGGAAGCAGCGGTGACGTCGTTAACGGCGGTGACAGCATTCTTGGTGCACCATATTAGGCGCCTCTGGCTCGCCGTCGCCGGTAACACCATATTTTGCGTGCAGAATGGAAAGGAGAAATGATGTGTGGAAACAAGAGAAGGCAAAATTGTTGAGAGCGATGGCAAAAAGGAAAGAGAGAAGGATATCAACACCTACAGGTACCTAAGTAAAAACCTTTATTTAATAGTTACGTAATTTGTGTATATATTCTAATTAAAGTAATTGATTTTTCCGTGTAAAATAAGTTAATAAAAAACATACTAATAATTTTATAAAGTGCAATAAAAGTCTTACATAGTTACACTTAAGCGTTTATTGAAATTATGTGACGTGATTTTGTTTTTCTTGTTAATTTATAACATCTTTTTGGTGGATTTTAATTTGATAAACCTTTTCAAATCTTTTTTTTTAATGTTATGGTAATGAAGAATTTAGATTGAGATAAAGACTCCATCCAATCTAAGGTCAAGACATTCCTATAGACTCATCAAATATTTTCTTACAAATAAGTCACCTGACAGACTGGTACAAAGTCATGAGTTAAACCCAAAATCATGCCACTGTATTAGTAGAAAACTTGTAGATAACTTAACAAAAAGAAAAGTATTAATGTGATAATGCAAACCTATATGATTTTTTAATTTTATTCTACTATTTTTTGTTTTGTGAAATATATTTTAATTACATTTTTCAAATGTTAATTTTATTATGATAATTTTCTCTTAAAATTATTTGCATTTATTTTTATAGTTACTAGTATCATTAACTAATCTTTCCACCCAAAATGTTTTTAGGACAGTTTGAAAAATAAAAAATTTAGAATACTTTAAAAGGATAAGGAGTAAAATATATATATATAAAGTGGAAATGAAAAGTAACAAAGAAAAAATTATAAACAGATAGAATTAAAAATAATCAATTTTTTTAAAAAAAATGTCATATAGTAACTTTAGTATAAGTTAGACAAATGGAATCCAAATTTATGTAAAAAAGGAGAGGAAAATTAATATTGATTTATAGGTGTACAATGGAACAAAAATTTAGCATTAAGAATCTGCAATGGAATACGAGTATTTACTATGCACCTTGAACACTAAAAAATGGAAGCAAAAATCGTTATAAGAATCAATTGTAGTGTAAAAGCACTCATCTCCTAAATAATTTTTAGGACAAATGACTCGAATTACCTTTTATTTCAAAAATAAAAATAATTCTGAGTATAAATGTATTTGGACAAGACAGTGCCTCGAGCAACCTATAGGTCGACATCTATGCTAATGGTAGCTCCCAAGTCGAGAGACTTAACAAATATTTAAGGCCCAACCCATAATTCACCCAAGCTTATGGTTAAAAGCCTATAACTCGAATCATGAATATATAGTAACTAAGCCTTCTCAAACTAAGGGATCTGAGAAGATGATTCAGTTATAGCCAAGGGAGATATCTTCTTAAGATATTCAAAGAGATAATTTGTTACCTTAAGAGTAGGGGTATAAGATCACAACAAATCGTTCTATTTATGAACAATCCTAGTTCAGAACCAAATAAGTAGTATATTAATTATCACTCTTTTGAGTGAAAATTCTTTTGAACGAGCGTGTTAGAAGCTCGAACCATTCTATGTATGAATAATCATAGTTTAGAACCAAATAAGTAATATATCAATTATCACTCTTTTGAGTGAAAATTCTTTTGAATGAGCATGTTAGAAGCTCAAATCCATCGGCCATAACTAAATCAGCCAAGGAAAATTCTTTTGAATGAGTGTGTTAGAAGCTCGAATCCATCGGCCATAACTAGATCAGCCAAGAACTCCTTATCAGGAAATAGGTTAGAATAGTATTCTACAATGACATAAACATATTTTAATAACCCTCTTGCGGGCTTGCTGGAGCACCTCTAAATTATGGGGATATTTTGATGAGATATTTTTTAGTTGAATTTTTTTTTTCATAAAATAATTACTTTTGTACATTTAGATAATTTAAGAAAATTAGGATCTCAAAAGAAATTGTTTTTAATATTTTTATAGAAGCTGAAAATATATTTTTTAATATATTTTTAATATTTTTAATTATATAAAAATTTAAGCTTAATACTATTTTTTACGAGTTGAAACAAAACAAGCAAAAAAGTATAAAAAACACAAAACAACTTTTCTTTTTTGTTGGACCCGGCATATACTGATCTGGTTTTTAAGCCCCAAACCGCATCCATAGCTTGTAACTCTTGAGCCCGCCTTCAAGTTCTTCATCGCATTTTCGCTTTTGGGTCAAAGCCAAGTGCATTAGAATCTGCCCTTGTCCATAAAAGAAGCTAGCACTGGTTCATGGTATTCACCGTACTGGTTAATTACCACAGTTGACCAAACAAAACAAAATAGAAAAATGCTAATTACCATCTAGTACTATTTTTTTATGGGTAAATTACACTCACCTTTCCTAAGGTTTGTGAAAATATAACTTACACCCCTCTGCTTGTCAAATTTTAAATATTTATATTACAGTCACACTCCTTATTCACAGAACATCATTAGTAAACTTAATAGAATGATATTTTTGTGATATTAATTATTTTCAATTAATAAAATTATAAAAAAAAACGAACTAGTGTCTTGAACAACCTATAGGTCGGTGTCTATGCTAGCAATGGCTCCCAAGTCGAGAGACTCAATAAATATTTGAGGCCCAGCCCATAATTCACTAGAGCTTATGGTTAAGAACCTATAGCTTAGATCATGAATGTATGGCAACTAAGCCTCCTCAAATTAAGAGATCTAAGAAGATAATTCAGTTATAGCCAAAGGAGATATTTCATCTTAAGATATCCAAAAAGATAATTTGTTATCTTAAGAGTAGGGATAAAATCACAACAAATTCTTCTATTTATGAATAATTATAGTTCAGAACAAAATAAGTAGCATCTCAATTATCACTCTCCTAAGTAAGAATTCTTTTGAATTGAGTGTTGGGAGCTAGACTCCATCAGCCACAGCTAGATCAGTCGAAGACTCCCTATTAGGAAATAGATTAGAACAGTACTCTATAATGACATAAACGAATTTTAAGAACCCTCCTGTAGGCTTGCTGGAGTGCCTCTAAATTATGGGAACATTTGGATGAGATTTTTTTTAGTGAAAATAACTTTTTCATAAAATAATTACTTTTGTACATTTAGATAAATTTTTAAGAAAATTACGATCTCAGAGAGATTGTTTCTAATTTTTTTTTATAGAAGCTAAAAAATTATATTTTTTAAATAATTTTTTAATTTTTTACATATATAAAAAATTTAGGTTTTAAGCTTAATAATATTTTTTACAAGTTGAAACAAAACAAGCTAAAAACTAAAGTGAAAAACAAAACAACTTTTGGTTTTTGTTTGACCTGGCATGTACTAATCTAGTTTTTAAGGCCCACACCGCATCCATAGGCTGCAACACATGAGCCCGCCTTTAAGTTCTTCGTCACATTTTCGTTTTTGGGTCAAAGCCGAGAGTGCATTAGAATCTGCCCATGTCCACAAAAGAAGCCAGCACTGGTTCATTATATTCATCTTGCTGATTAATTCCAAAAAAACAAAAAAGGCTAATTACCATCCACTACTATTATTTTTTTTAAGAAAACAAAACAATTATTAATTAAGAAAAAAATTACTTGTACTAATAACGTATAAGATATTATATTGACTGATATCTCATTTATCATTGGATAAAAAATTCACGCCCTATCTAATTAATAATAAATGAGGGATGATCCAAATAAAATAATTACAAATAACGCAATTCATTAATTAAGTATTCCTAGTTGATGGAACCGGCACAGGTACAGGCGATTGAGTGAGGGGAGTGGCACTCCGAGGAGCCAAAAGAGGGGACAGCGACCTTTCCCATTCCCCAAAGGATCATCAAAACCCTCTCAGACTCTCAGTTACCAACTTCAACTTTGTCACAAAATTGTTGTACTTGTGAATTCCTTGCTTTATATATTAGACCCATTAAACTCTCTCCTTTCCTCCAATCCCATCACTCTTTTTTCTCCAATCACTTGCTAGAGATTACTACACCCTTCTCTGTTCTCAATCTCATTATGGCTCATTTGGCCCTGTCCCAGGTACTCAAACCCCATACCAACTTCACTTTCTCCACGTTACACACCCTTTTTGCGATCTTAAACCAAAAGGGTCACCCCAAATGGATTCAAAATTTGACCTTTTTTATTATTTTTAATCTGTTTTAATTTTTAATCGTTCTTTTTTTTTTTCCCGAATTGTGAATGAATACCTGTTTGCATAGCGTTAAAGCTCAGGAATTTAACTGAAGTAGGCCATTTTTGTTCCTGTGCCTTTTCAGTTTTTGAACAGAAGTTTTATTTGCACCGAGTTCTGAAACTTTTGTTGTGGGGGGTTTTTTGCAGGTGTCTCTGGCTGTTCCTGTTGGCAGCGATTTGTCTCTCAGAAGATCTGCGTTTAAGGTTTGATATTTCTTCTGATTCTCTTTTTGTTCGTCTGCCTTTTGACTTATGGAAACACATTTATATCTGAATTCTTTTGTAGTTTTGTCATCTTAAATCTTAAATGAATACATAGAGCCAAATATCTGAAGGATCTCTATACTTATGTTAGATTTTTGTGCCTGCTTTGATTTGCTATGGCTGTTCAAACTCATGAGGGACCAATTAATGAGATTGATACACACACACACACACATATGTCATGTTTACCCGATACTTCTTCACTCATCTGATTACAGTCTTGTATGCATGTAAGTGTATGCATTATTGGTTGCTGTTAGATGATCTTCTACTTACTTTTGGTGCAACTGGATTGGTTTATATTAAAAAAAACGTAGAGCTTCGCTATACGAGGTATTTTGGATTTTCAAGCATATTGGCGTTTTAGCGACTTTGTCTACTCAGCACGCTGGGTTACCTTTATTTCTTACACATCTTGTTTCTACAGAGAAACAGATACTTGTATTATATTAAATGATTAAATTATTTTCAAATGCAGAGCCTCTGATAGTGATACTGCATTTGTTAGAATAATATATTGTGTTTACACAATTATGTTTGATATGTAGACTACTCATTAGATCTACAATTCATATTTCTAAAGAAAATTATTCTTGATTTTGCAGGCATCTAGTGTAAACTTCCAGGATAAATCATGGGCACCAGTCTTCACTTTGAACTTGAAAGCAAACAACTCCTGTTTAAGAAATCAGCGAGTGATATGCATGTCAGTGCAACAAGCAAGTGTACCCAAAGTTACTGTCTCCCCTTTCGGATTGGAAGATGCTAAAGAACCTCCATTGAACCTGTACAAGCCTAAAGAGCCCTACACAGCAACTATTGTTTCCGTTGAGAGGGCAGTTGGCCCAAAAGCTCCTGGGGAAACATGTCACATTGTGATTGATCATGGTGGAAATGTTCCCTACTGGGAAGGACAGAGTTATGGTGTTATTCCACCTGTAAGTTATTATTTACTCTTTTTATGCTTCTGCTCGTTACTATTACTCAGCACTGAACATTAGTCCATAATGCTTCAACTTTGGCTTCAGATTTTTTCATGCAAATTGGTCACCTTACAATAATCAATTGTGTTTCTTTCCCAGAGAACTTAATATTCTTAGCCACTGATAGAATTTATTCTGTTTATGCCCAACCCCAACCCAAAAAAAAAAAAAAAAAAAAAACCACAATCTCGCACCTCCAACCTCATCGTGCCTTTTGAGCTTATTAATATGCAAAATGCATTTTTGTGATTGTTTTGGCTGTATAAGGTGTGAATGCAGTTGTGAGTCTGAAATTATTTGATTGCTAATAAATAACACTGTACATGGAAGGCAGGGTGAAAATCCAAAGAAACCTGGTAGTCCTCACAATGTTCGACTTTATTCCATTGCATCCACAAGGTATGGAGACTTCTTTGATGGCAAAACAGCTAGCTTCTGTGTGCGACGTGCTGTTTATTATGATCCCGAGACAGGAAACGAAGATCCTTCCAAGGCTGGCATTTGCAGCAATTTTTTGTGCAACTCCAAGCCAGGAGACAAAATTCAGATCACAGGTATGAAAAACCTCTTCTGAGTTCTTATCTTGTCAAAGGTTGATTTCTATTTTCTAATTTCTTTTATAGCTTCTCAGATTCCGATCCATATTCTGACAAAGTAATGCCTTGGCGCACCTTGTGCAGTTGAGAGGATCTCTAATATCATCCTAGTTCTTATGTGGTGGAAACCTAGAACTTTCACGTTACAACTCTTGAGGAATTCAATTATAATTACTCATTGCAACTTCCTGGGCGCAATTTACAAGAATAAAAGAAATAACCTTCAAGATATAATTGTTGATGCCTAGTAACCCAAACCCATTAGAAAACCTTACAAATAAGTCCCTTGAACTCATATTGCAACACATAAGATCCAATAATACACCCATAAATAGAAGATATGAAGATAACTTAAAATTATAAAATATCGACATTTTTCTTAAAGCTCCTTTGCAACCTAAATCCCTTATTAGAGGGTATCACAGCTTTGCAATGTAGGCTGACATTTGGTGTGCTTAATTTTGCACACTATGTAAGGTTTTCATGCTTTGTTCTAGTCAACTAATCAGCTTTTCACAGTTTAATAACTCTGGTTGAATTTGAACTTTCAGTCTGTTGCTTATCATATGGATTGCCGATGAATAGTGATGAACAACAAAAACATCAACGACCAATGCCTTTTTCTAGTAGGTGGGGTTGGCTATATGGATTAAATGATGTGAATGTCTTTTGTCCAAAACCAAGTCTTCACAAAGAACAGTGATGAACAACAAAAACAGCCAAAGTGTCTTTCTCACTAAGCAAGATCTGCTTACATGCATGAAATAATTCCACTGAGTTTCATAAAATATCAAGTCTTAGTGAAAAGTGAAGAACTAAATATAAAGTATTAGGTAAGGTAGGTTTCTAACTAGTACATCTGTATATCCATTGTCATGAATCCCTTTCACATATGTAGTTTGGTGTAATTCGGATGCCCTTATCAGATCTTACTGTTTATAGGTTCTACTTTCCATTGATTGTAATGGTCATTCTTCCCTTTCTCCGTGTACTCTACAGCTATACCCGTAGTAGTAGCTTACTTGTTAAATTTACTTACAACTAATAATTGACTTGCGATCATTAGTATAGATTTGGTCTAACGATGAAAGTTTATTTTATAGGATGTATAACAGAATGGTAAGGTAAACTTAGGATATGATTTAATTAGCCTCATGGATGGGTTGACAAGGATTACACATTGTTAATGTTGGTGAAAACTACTTATTGGCTTGGAATTAACACATCCACCATTGTTTGGCAGGTCCCTCAGGGAAGATAATGCTTTTGCCTGAGGATGATCCGAATGCTACCCACATAATGATTGCTACTGGTACTGGTATCGCTCCATTTCGGGGCTATCTGCGTCGAATGTTCATGGAGTCTGTCCCTACATTCAAGTTTGGCGGGCTAGCTTGGCTCTTCCTTGGTGTCGCCAATGCTGATAGTCTTCTCTATGATGACGAATTCACCAAATACCTTAAGGATTATCCGGACAACTTCTGCTACGATCGGGCCCTCAGCAGGGAGCAGAAAAACAAGAGTGGCGGCAAAATGTATGTCCAGGATAAGATCGAGGAATATAGCGATGAAATCTTCAAACTCCTGGACAATGGTGCTCACATTTATTTCTGTGGGCTAAAAGGGATGATGCCTGGGATCCAAGATACACTGAAGAGGGTTGCTGAGCAGCGAGGAGAAAGTTGGGATGAGAAGCTTTCACAACTTAAGAAGAACAAACAATGGCATGTTGAAGTATACTGAATGTTCTGTAGTTCTGAATAGTCTTCTCTGCCTGAAAAACTGATGCATGCATTTACATTAGTTGCTCTAAGGATTGTTTTAATTATTAATAATCATTGATTAGGCAGCTTGAGTAAGCTTTACTTGTGCTGTATCAGTAAATGACAGTGATACATTATCTTCTTGATGAATACAAATTTGAGAAACCAAGCCATTGGTGGTGGTAGAGGGATATTTTAGCCATTTTGCAAGGGCAGAGAGATATTTCTTTTTTCGAATTTTGAATTACTATGTTAAGCAACAAAGAGGATTGTCCTCTGAAATTTCAGCATATAGTATAAATTTGTTTAAAATTGTGTTTGAATAAGAATGAAAAATCAATAAGAGCACCATCATGAGCAAAATGGATATAGGGTGCGTTTGATTCACCTTTTAAAAAAGATTGATTAAACTTAAATTTTATATGCAAGTGAAGCAACTGAAAAGATTTTTTTAAAAGTTATACTCTATTCTTTTTTTTTTCTTTTGAAAAAAAGGGTAAAAACATTTTATTGAGATTTTGATTATTTTAAATAAATTATCTAAATATATGAAAAGGTAAATTCCTTTTCTGAAAAAAAGTGAAATGAATTATCTAAATATATGAAAAGGTGAATTCCTTATAGGGGTGCTGCCAAGGCCCGTGAGCTTAGGATCAGATTCCTCAATTTTTTTTAAATAAAAAATTGTAAAGGGTAGTAAAGTATTGGGTATTAGCCTTGGTCTTCTCGGTCAAAATTCTTCTTTTCAAATACATGTTTCCCCGCAATTACTTCTCTGGTGATGCGGGGGCGACGTAGGATCTGCGGCATGTGATTGGAAAAAAAAATTCTATAAACCAGTATAAATTTTACACGTAAATTTCGTACCTAATTTTTAACTTATTTTTTTTTCCAACCAAAAGGCACCATCTGATAATTTTTCATATGATGAAAGTAACTTTGCCATAATTGAATGTAACTTTTTAATAGTTAATATAGGCCTCCAATGAAAGGCTTGACTTTGTTTAGCTATGATAACAAGAAAAGAGAAAAAATTGTGTTATCTGTATTTATATAACGTGAGATATTGTGACAGATTATATCTTATTTATTATTAAATGAGATATAGAATCTATTTAAATATAATTTATATTTTATTTAATAATAAATAAAAAATTAATTAATGTAATGTTTTATATTCTATAAATATAAATAGTATTTTTCAAAGAGAAAATAAAGAAATGGATCAATGAATAAGAGAAAAAGACGAGAGAGAGCGGTGATAAAAAGGACATTTATTCATCTCCGACAAGGACAAATAGCCACTAAAGTAACACGTTTTCTCTCAAAATGAAAACCACTCCTCATACCCAACAAAATCCACTGTTCTGACCTTTTTGATTATTTTCACTCTGAATCCGTTGGATATTACGCCGACACAATCTCGTTTGTTCTGAGATATGGGACTCTAATTAACCGGGATACATATTCACACGTAATTTAATATTTCTTCCATTTTTTATAAATAGTTATCTTAAAAAATTAAAATAAATTGATATATTAAAAAATTATTATATCTAGTTAGATATATAAATTTTTAGGGTTTAATACATCAACTTATATCAATTTTTCAAGACAATTATCAACAAATAAAAAAGTGGAGGGAATAGTGTTTCAGTTTGACAAATTATGAGGATAACTTAGGATTTATTTATTTGAATTTTAAATTTTTATTTTTAATTTTTAAAAATTTATAAAAAAAATTAAAAATTTTAAAATTTCAAAATTTATAAAAAAAAATTTCATAAATCCTAAAAAACTAAAAAATTAAAAATTAAAAGCTCAAACCATAGGTATCCTAACCTTTATTTTTATCCAGCTTCCTTGAACGCTTAAAAGCTAAGCATTCAAGCGCAAAGAAGCGAAGCTACAGCACTACACGCTAGACACTACACACTCAAAACGACACCGTATCCATTCCTTTGTTTATATATTGAAAACGATTCCCCTTCACTCACTTTCAAACTGTCACTTAAACCACTCTCTTACGCAAACGACGCCTCATGGCGTCGCTACCGGAATTCGCCGCCGCCGTGATCGCCGCCGCGATTCTCGCCGGGGATTTCTCTGCCGCCGACAGGGAGCTCCGGCCGTCGGATCATGGCCTAGTCTTCCAGGCCACGCCGCCGGCGAACTCTTCGCCGGAGTCGATGAGGTCGTTCTTCAACAGCGATGGTTCCTCCTCCTCTTCCTCTTCCTCTTCGGCTTCCTCCTCCGACTCGTCGCCGTTTCCGGAGGCCTCCAATTTCACCGGTTCCCTGCCGCCGGAGTTTTGGAGAGCCGCCTCCTCCGGCGGAGGACGGCGGTTCGGAGGGGCGTTGGTGGTGGCGAGCTTGGTTTGCGGAGTGACAGGTGTCGCTTTATTGGTGGCTACGGGTTTGATTTATCTGTTTAAGCACAGAAGAAAGGATCCTGAGTTAAACGACGCGTCGTTTCGCTGTGATGATGTTGGTTTTGCTGTTAGGAATCGTAATGATAACGACGCTACTAATAGAAGTGCCAACAAACTTCAATTAGTGGCTGCGCCAGTTGTGCGCAATTCTTGAGCGTTTTTTTGTTTTCTCTCTTTTTCTTTTTGTTTTGTTGATTTGTATTAAATTTCCATTGAATTGTTGTTCTTTCAGTAGTGAGTGTTGTTCCACTTGCATGGAAAGGGGCAGAGTAGTTGTGTAAATTGATGATGATGATGCCTCCTTGTATATTTATTTATTATTTAAATTATTATGCATTTTGAACTCTTTTCATTATTTGCATTCATCTTACCTGCTAATATTCAAGAGCCAAGGTGTGTCCCTATTTATATAAGGTGACTACTCGCATACATTGCTTGGTCAATACCTTTGTTGTTGCCAAGTGTATGACTGTACGGATCCCATGTTCGTGGCGCTTTTGAGGCACAGTAGCTGTTAATGAAGAGTTTTAATATGGGATAATATTTCGTATAATATTTAAGATGATTATTAATGGTACTTTGTTTAGTCTTGTTTATTTAAAAAATAAAATTACACTAAATTCTCTTGAAGTTTATTATAATTATATCAAATATTTTTTTATTTTATAAAATTATCATTGATCTCTTTCAAGATTAACTAAAATTACACTAGCATTCCCTATAAATATCAGTTCATTATTTTGATTAATAAAAAATAATAATATGGGATACATGCATCATTATTAAAAATAAAAATATAATATTTTAGTAATATTTAATACATTAATTAAATAAAATACTTTTTCCATCACATGAATATGAAACAAATAATTATAAATAATAAGAAAGAGAAATTTCAGTCAATATATATGTCAAATATTATCAGGATATTATAATTTTGGTGACTACTCCTATACAAGCATTGGTCAATGTCTTTGATATAGTTGAAATGTGGACTTTGCTGAGTATGACATGTTGCTGTTTGAAGAGTTAACATTAGGGGTTCGTTAATTGCAGTTAAAAGTAGTTAAAGATGTAATAAGGGTAATTTAGGTATTTGTATTGTGTTTTTTAAAATAGAAACAAATTCATATTTAAAAATAAATCAAAATATAAACATTAAATATTAAAAAAATAAAATTTAACAAAATCAGAATAAAATGATACGAAAGAAAAAACCACTGTTCACTTAACATATTTGGGACAACCCGAATTCAACCAAAAAAATTTGAAATAAAAAATTTTGACAAAATTAAATATTAAAAATTAATTACAATTAAAACAAACTAAAAAAGTAAGGCAAAAGCAAAAATAAAAAAATTTCACAAGCCTCATTCATAAAAAAATTTAAAATGAATAGGGTCCAATATTGTTCACTAATAATACAAAATATTACAACATACATATTAAAGACTATCAAAATTTTAAAAACAAACACAAAAATATGAAAAAGAAAAAAAAAAACACTACCGTTGACATAAAGAATTCGGACCACCCGGATTTTGTAAATAGCACCATACACAAACGCTTTCTTAAAAAATTAAATAAAAATAAATATTAAAAATTAGTAAAATTAACAAAATAAAAATAAAAAATAGAAAATGACAAAAATAAAATAAAAGGTCCTGTACACTCTATACAATTTGGATAAACCGAATTGTTAAAAAATTACCAAAAAATAATTTAAAAATATAAATATTAAAAATAACTAAATTTGACAAAATCAAAAGGGAAAAATAAAATATTACGGAAGGGAAAAATAACTCCTTGTTGGTGGGACCATGTGTACAAGTGTCTCATTTTCATTGGACGCGAAGAACGACTGCAGTGATTATATTGACTCGGGATTACAGATAAGAATCCGCCTTTATATAATACTTATGTTGAACCTTTAAGGGGTACTTATAAATTACTACTCTTCAATGAAAATTTCAAAAAAAAAAAATCTAATCTAAAATGATAGTGATGAATGCCCAAAGGATAGATTTAGTCCATTCAATTCCATTAGCCTTACAAAGTTAATTAGAGTCCAATTAATTTGAAGCGAAAGAACTAACATTCTAAAGATAAGATTAGTTTCGATTCTAATTTTTTTTCTTCTCAATTTTAGTCATAAAACTGAAATCTAATATTTTATTGGGTTTGATCTTTAAGTACACAATTAATTTAAAATTTGAGATGAAAAGCTCTATTGCCTTAATAGGTCTACTCTACTCGAGAAGCATCACTTCTAATAGAATGATATCTATAATTTTAACCAAAAAAAAATTGAATTATTCCTTCTATTTTTATACTGACTATTAATAAGTAACTGAGAGAGAATTTAAATAAGCATTGAGCATGACAATAATTACTTAGACCTGAATTGTTTGTTAGATTATAATTCCGTACTATTAATCATCTTGTTCTAGGGTGGCTGACGGCAGACCTAATCCTTTGTCTCTAATTAGCACCGAAGGCCAAGGGTGACCTGTCAAAGGTAGATTTTAAACAAATAACGAAATGACTGTTGTTTTTCATTTGGTGCCCTTATCAAGTTTGAAGTTTTCGGCATCCTAAGGGCCTAAGTATTCAAGAGCAGAAACCCCTCAAGTCTTAACTGAGGTCAAAATTGATACAGAATAATAGCTTCTGGTCCCCTCCCTTACTACCAACAGATTGAAAAAAAATGATTGAAAGAAATTCGCGCCAAAGTACTGTTATGGGAATCTAATCTCATTGAATCGCAATACCTTTTTTCTAACAACAAAGTTGAAAGTGTAAAAGAATCTAACGATTCTGGTTTACCTGCTCGATATATCACACGTCACAGTAGTTGACATTGATATAACTTAAAATGGTGATTAAGATGCCTATGACACCACACTACTGAAAATATTTTTCACCAAAAAAAGTATTAGTAAAGTGCTAACAACTTTGGAATGGGAATTTTTCATTCTATACCAAAGAAAAAACTTTGGAATGGGAAGCAAATATTGGTGTAACAGCTAAGCGTGTGGAGTGTTGCACAAACTGGCATTCGCACACATAAAAGTAAATTTCTGATGAAACAAGTAACAAAAAATTATATGCTCTCTTCTTTTCTGAGGAGACAATTTAAGTTTGGTATTTAACAGTAATAAATCAAATAAATATACATAAAAGACATGCAGATTTTTCTTATTTCTCTAGGATAGGGAGCCCAAAGCAGGAGAGAAAAAAAAATTACAGGGATTTCTTGAAGAGAATTGATAGGATAGCAGCAGTTTAAGGTACCTATTGTTCAAGGGGAATCCACTCGATTTCTAGATCTAATTCTCCAGATTCAACATTCTGAAGCTTGAGTGACATCGCCTGTTTAACCTTACCTTCAATAATATTAACTATACTATCTTCAATAAGTGCATTGTCATCAGATTTTAACCATTTTCCTATCTGCATATCGCCGAACATTCCGGCATCACCAAATGCCATAGCAGACGTTAGCAGGGGCTGAAGATCAATGTCCGCTTCTCCCATTATATCATCGGCGGAAAACATGTCGTGATCAAACACTTTCTGCAACCCAGCCAATGGATAAGATAGTGTCATAAATAAAAGCAGCAGCCATAGATTACTAATAAGGGTAAGATTTTCATTCAACCAAAGCTAGAGAAGAAATGAATAAAAGCAGTAGCCATAGACCATCATGGCAAACATTCCTCCTCAAATGTTGAGGAACAGGGATGGAGAGAGGAACTCATTATCCGCAATGATGTAGCTATATACAATAGGATATAGATAGAAGTTAGTTTCTGTTATTCACAACATGGAAATTCAATCATACCAATTTCAACGGTCCATATTGCTCAGGAACAGACAGCATAAGTTCCTCATTCCAGACTGGATTCAAGTTACTCTTCATTACAGTTGTCTGGGCAGTCTGTAGGCAATAACGCCAAATCAATTTCAGAAAGAAAATTATCACCATTTATGATTCGTCAACTATAAACAAAAGATAAAGAGCAACAGTTAGCGAAGAATGAAGAACAACCAACCTGCGTGCCAAGGCTCAAAACAACATACGGATCACTTGTCTTTATATCTCTGATGGCTAAATTTGTGCCTTTAATCACTTTCACCTTCAGCATTCCAATAAATTCCACCATACCTTCCTGTTGTTACCACCAATATCAGTCACACTCCATATCACTCATGACTTGAGAATAACAGCATTGCTATTGCTGCCAAAGCAGTAAAGGTGGATAATGCAACATGCCTCATCTCATCTAATACTAAATTATCTTTGATTAGAAGACTTTCATGCCATGACAATGATTAAACTCAGTGGAAATCTAGTTCACAAAAGATGCTTGCTCAGAATATGGTCAAAACCCAACATTTCTAGACATTCACAAGTCAAGTTTTTAATTACTCATAAAAGTAGTAAGATAATAGGACGAACAAATTCATAAAATAAAATTACCATTCTCTGTGAACTTCCACCACTACTTCGAAAACTATTCATAAAACCTTTCGCCGAACTTGATTGTAGAGTGCTGCCGCTTTTTCCAGACACGATGCGCAAACTAGGTTTCAAAAATTCTTGCAACTCATACTTTGACCTGCAGCCAAAATACTCACAATTAAAATGGCATTCAATTAACTAGAGCATTCACCTGAAATGTTGAAAAGAGCAGCCCAGAAAGTCAAGAAAATAATATATGACTTGATATCAGAGAGAGAGTCAATGACCTACATGCGACAGCATTACTACGTCAAGCTGATCAGATATATTTTCAAAATGAACAAAATGATGCAAAGATCAGCAGATATACTGTGCATTGTGTATATGAAAACACTAGTATTGTACCCATGCAATGCACGGGATAATAAGTAGAAGCATATAAAATTAGATTAATTGTTAAGAAAATCCATCAATAAGTAATTTTATACCACGTGTTTGAATAGTTTCCCTTTTTAGTAAATTTTCAAAATTTCAAATTTCAACATGCTTTAGAAGTTGCCAAGTGGCATAGGTTTCCTATTAATGGTTCATAAATAGTAATAGTATAGATGTCTAACTGTATAAACTTTGCACGCTGCTCATGACTGGCATCTGGTCCGGGTTTTGTAAATCCTTCAGGAATATAAGCCTCATAAATTGAGTTAGCAGAAGAATTCCCCCCAACTTCAATCATTGCATCAATTTCATCATCTGACCATTCATCCAAAGTCACTGACAAAACCTGAAATCAAAAATTAATGCCATCAAACAAATAATTAAGTTCAGCATTACTGAAAACAAACTAGGCCATATCACATGGATCAAGGTCTTGCTAGCAAAAACGGGGGAAAAAAATAAAGGTTATAGCCTAAGATCATATTAACATACACAGCTAATAGACCAAGTAAGAAAATTGGAAGGAGATGTGAATGAAACAGGTAGAACAATCATAGTCATCAGTCATTTTGTTGAGGAATGGCTTTGCTTAGATGTTTGGTAATTACATGCCAAACTTTATACTTACATGTTTCAAAAATGCACTCTCAACATAGAACTTAACAGTTTAGGCTAGTCAAACTCGACCGAACACAACATTCAACCCCAAAATGAAAAATCACACAAGCTGAAACTAAGCTGCAATTGACATGACCTACTGATTTTCTTGAAGTGGTCACCATACTTTTTCTAATAAATTTCTATTCATTTGGTCAAAATAGCTAGTGTACTTCTCTTTTAACTAGCAGCTATTGATAGGTGTTTGCCACTTTTCACTTATTAATGCAAGAACTTGTGTCTAGCAGTTGTATCTGATTACCAACTGCTTTGAGAAAAGATTGACTTGCACACTGAATCTGAGAAAAAAGTTGAGACATGCAAGGCATGAAAATGATTTAATTTTCAACTGTTTGCTTTACCACTTCAGTCATATAAAAAAAATTCACATTTTATACCGTAAAACAAAATGTTTAGTAGGTAACAGACTGAAGAAAACCAAGTAGCACAATACTGTTGACAAAGGGCAACAATATATTGCGAGTTTGTGATAATAGTAAAGAAAATAGATATACAAACCTTCAGAAGTTAGACATGGTTAGTTATTTCCATGAATTATGAATATGTTAAAAATGATAAATAGAATCAACACCAAGGAGGGATGCCTTGTGACAACTGAAGTTATACATAGTTTTCATTGCTAATGCCTAATTGTCTTATGCATAAGAGAAGTAGCTGCAATTCTTTGCACACAACCATGTCTTAATCTCAAATTGAAATACATGTTTTGCTAACTAAGAAAAATGCAAGAACATGATGTCCGATTACAGGTGTATTAGAGGATAAGTCAATACCCCTATTTGCAAATTTTACACTTTCAATCTCAAGGGAAAAAAAGTTAGTCTTTCTTTCGCCTCTTTTATTGATATAAAATTTGCTTTTCACAGAATGAAGATGGGGAACATGCATGCATAGCATTTAGAATAAAATGAAAACAAATGCAGCCAAACACAACAAAATTTACAACACTAATTTACTGGGCACAACCTTATGAAAGTGATTAATTCTTTTATTTTTCATCCGTACAATGCCAAACCCATTTCTTTCACACGTTGTAGAAAATAAACTACCCAGAATTATCAGTCTTTCAATTTGTCAAGGCAATGGGAGAATACTCAATTCAAACTTAAAATATTAAACATTAGGAAAAGAAAAATCATGTTGAGTAGAGTGGATCCAGCAATGCCTTCCACTTCAATAATACTGGTGAATAGTTTACCTTTGATATATGAGTACCAAGGCTTCTGTGCACACCACAACATTTTAAGCAAATAAATACTCCAATATTGGCTGACCTGAATGCAGATAGCAAAAATGAGCAACTTAAAAAACAAATATCCATGCCACATTCTCCATCATATTTTATTCATGTAGGTAGTTTCCTACAGCTTAAAGGATGCATATATTCATTAACCATTCACAGAATAAAATAAACACTCAAGCTCCAACTGTGTATGGTAATGGCCATTAATATAAACCACAAACATCATGAGAGAAAAGGTAAAATACTTACGCCCATTTAGGATCTGGAGCATTACAATCAGCACAAAAACGATTATCCTTTTGTTGCAATAAATCTTTCAATCTTCTTCTACCTGTAAAACACCTGGTAATCATTTAACTTCTCAAGAAAAAACAAATGAAAATAGCTCTGCAATTCCCCTGCTCGCTGTCTATTTCTATTTCTATTCCATAGGAAATCTAAAGAATCTTAAGCTACTACACTTAGGTTCATACTCTTTACGGTATGTCTGGATGAAGGTGTTTGGAAGGGAAGGGAAGGGAAAGGAAAATAAGTTTTTCATTTAAGGTAAATATTCTCATATTTGTGTTTCCTTTTTAACAGAAAAAGAGATGAAAGGAATGAGATTTTATGTAACCTTCCAATCATCCCTTATTTATTTTAGTAAATATTTTATAACTTTCACAATTTTCAAATGAAAAATTAACGCTCCCTTACCTTTGTCTCCAACCTCCCATTGAAGCATATCCTTAGTAGCTCAACCAATTAATAACCAGACAGTTTAGTCACAAATAAAGCATGCAAATGATGCAATTCTTGACTAGAAACAGTTGCAAGTTGCGACCAACTAGTCATTTGTTGAAACGCCTAACATCTTTGCGTCACTAAACAGTATCAGGAACGTACGGAAAAAAGGAAACCTAATGAAAGCAAAAATGTTCTTGTGTCAAACTTTACTGTCAAGGGGGGTGGAGGAGGAGGAGGAGGAGGAGGGGGGGGATGGAAAATGCCAAATAGCCAAAACTATTCTAACTAAGTTTTGTGTAACATGAGTTTGTATGCTAATTGACTCTTGGATAGATGAGTCCCCACCACTTTATCTTATCTAATGAGTAGCAAGCACTCTTTCATCTAGTTGAATTCTGTCAAAATTGTTGCACATATTTTCTAGCAGTGTGATGTTACTCAAAATAAAACTCATACCCATAGAATTTGGCAATATTTTGTAATTGATCCAATAGACCTGTGATATTAGGTGATTGAATGTTCATTGGAGAAAAACCAACAACAGAATAAATTTAATTTTGTGAAATTGAGAATGTTACGTTGGATAAGTGACCACACTAGACATGATAGAATCAAAAATGAATACAGATAGCATGTATTGCAAGAAAGGATGTAGAATTTTGCGTTATGTGGTGTAGTCATGTGCAGAGAAGACTTGTAGAAGTCCCAGTAAGGAGAGTAGATCAGATGGAAGGTACCCTTATAGTTAGTTAGAGGAAGATCAAAATAAAACAAGTGAGACCATTAAGAAAGATTTAGAATTTAATGGTTTGTCAATAAATATGGTTTATGATAGGGCAATATCGCATTACTTAATCCATGTAATCGACCTCACCTAGAGAGACAAGGCTTGGTTGGTTACTGGATAGTTGGTGTTGTTCTAATAAACCAGATAAAAACTCAAATGCATAAGTCATTAGAGTAACTAAAGGACATTTTTACACTGTATTAGGAATTAGGATTTTGGATCAATCATCTCCATGTATTAGAATAGGCTGTCTCTTGGATGAGCTTTGTTGTTCTGAGGCAACTATGATATTCTCTCGGTTGTAAACACCTTATATATTATCATACTAAGTATCACAAAATTACCTGAGGCAGGCCTCCCAAGGTTCATGCGAGAATTATTCATTGACATGCTAAAAGCCCACAATCAGGGCTGCAACCTCGATGTCAGTCAACCAAAACAACCTGAAAAGGAAGAAGAAATATCTGTTTAAACAAAGTTATTGTCACTGCCAACCAACCAGAACCCACCCCCCCCCCCCCCCCCCCCAACAACAAATTCCAGCAATCATAAAACTACTCCACTACATTATTCCTACACCCCAAAAATACAAAAGAAGATTGAGATAATTATATGATCAACAGAACAATTCCAGCACAAGATAGTCTAATCTCGAAAAAAAAAAAAATGGGTACATAGATAGAACAGTACACAGAGAGAGACGATAGCATAATAAAAACTCAGTTCTTTAGATCATTTGCAAATTTGATTCTTCTTGTTCAATGGTTACGAACTATAATACATTAGTAACATGTATCAATACATAATATTGGTTCTTTTGGCTAGTTGGCTGCTCCGGGAGTAGATAAAAATTAAAAAGACATGGAAAACAATTAGGCTATGGGGAATACTCCATTTTCTTCTTCCAAGTGAAACAAATCCCAAAGTACTCACAAACAACAAGAAGTATAATACCAAGAAAAAAAATATGCAAATTGAACCCCAACAAGCAGAATTTATTTTTTTATTTTTATTTTTTCTCAGCAACCAAATATCAAATTTGAGATTTCTTTTCCCACAACGAATTGGATAATGATGCAATCAGCAGTTATAAGAGCCAACGCTGGTAGATCAAATTGTCAAATGTAAAATGGATTTGTTCTTGATATACTGATCAAAATTCAGCTGGGGAAAATAAAATTCAACGGCTACCTTGCCAATGAATGAATCCTATCATTATGAAATCAACGACATTGAACAATAAAATGAAATAATATAATAAACAGAGAGAATTTGAAAAAAAAAAAAAACTGTGAATGTGGAATTGAGAAAAGAATGATAGAGTAAATAATAATAATAATTAAAAAAAATGAACATGGGAGTACCGGAGAATGGAAATGGAGGAATTGGAAAAATGGGGTGAGTTTGAAAATTCACTTTGAGAGAGGAACGGAGAAAGCTAGAGACAGAGAGAGAGGGAGAGATTTGAGGAGAGTGGGGATGTGTTCTTCGATGTCCCTATTGACCATTTGGATTGTTTCATCCCAACGACATTCTATTTATCTATTTATTTCTTTATATCACAATATGCGATTCTATTTTTCTTCATATTTTTGTGAATTTATTAAATATGAATTTAATTTGCATGAATCATTATATAAAAATATTGAGAATTGTATTTAGGCATGGTAAGAGTAAACTCCAAGAAAAAATCTCATCCAAATATCCAATTATATATCATGAAATTAAAAATGTTTAATTTAGCCATCTAATCTAATATCTTAAAACTTTTACAAACTGAAACATATAATTGGATAACGGTAAATGAATCAAAATTAAATTTATTAAATATTCACACTAGTAGTATATTATGAGTTTAATTTTGACATATTAATAATATGAAAAAAATTGAAGAATAATATGTGTAAGATATTATTGTACAATATTTTTATTATAGAGGTTAAAAAACAAAGAAGGTATAGACCCACTATAATTTCTTATTTTTCTAGGCCCACTACTTTTTTGTTTTTTACCTATGTTATAAGAATGGTATACAATATTATTATACACATATCATTATTCAAAAAAATTTATACTATCATTTAATGAAATCTTTTTATTTGCATGATGATATAAATGATATGTATAAAAGTTAATTATTATTATTGATAGGATAATATATAGTTAGGTGATAATGTATTTTTTTTCATAATGTGAATCGCGGCGGAAGATGGCTAAAAATTCGGAGGGCAATAATACTTAAAGTGATGATATATAGTCTTCAATCTAATAATTTTCCTAATTTGAATTTACACTCACAATGATAAATAACTTACACAATATTAAATGACTATTTAATACATATAAGATATATTTTGAACAAAGAAGATTTTTATGTACACTAATAAGGAAAAATTATTATTTCTCGATAAATATGTTAACAAAATAAATTTATGAGTTTAATTTTTATGCATTAATAATATAAATATTTTTTGCATTGTCATACAATCATATAATGATATATTAGTAAAAGTGATTAAATCTTACATCCATCACTTCAAAAGTTATGTAAACAAAATGAAAAAATTGGATGATAGCGTAAAAAAATTTTATACCATTAGTGCATAGAAATTAAACTATAAATTTTAAGGTACAAATATACAAATAAAATATTTTGATGACAACATAGAAATTATAAAAAAAGTTTTAGTGGGCTTTTTCTATCTCATATAATAAGACATATTAAATATTTAATAATCATACTAATCATATAAATTTTTAGGAAAGGCAGCTTGGCTCTAAAGAAGCTCGGCCACTGAACGTGAGTGCGCCGAAAGAAAATCTTGATATTATTATTAATGAAAATAGCAGTATTTTATTATTATATAAGGTAATACTGCGATATAAAGTTTGCAAAGATGAAGATATTTTGGTAGATATTTAATGAAAATAACATTTCAGTTCATACAAAAAAAATTACATGTCTGTAATTAATAAATATTTCGTTGGAGATTCAAAAGAGAGTACTTATTTTTTTGGGTAAAAAAATATTTTATACCCTGAATTTTAGGTCATATGCAATTTACACTTTGAATTTTTAAAATATACATTGCGATACTCTAGACTTTTTAAATAGTGCAAAACACTCCCCTCTGTAAGTTGCCATCTATCTTTTCATTAAGTAGTCATATACATATCATGTGCATGTTATGTGCACAATTAAATAGATAAAATTGTCCTTCCTGTTAATTAAACCGTGCATGTCACATTTTTTCTAACATGCCAAGTTAAGAGACATACTAGTGATGAATTAACATCTTACTTAGTTTTAGAGACGGTATGGTTGAACAATAGGTTCAAATTACTAGCATGTGTTAAATATATTAACAATATTACTTACAAGTAAAATACATATATAATATCTCAAGTATACATGTCCTTGAATAAGTCCAATACAGCCCTAGGGTTTTAATGACCCACTCATATAGCCAAGAAGACCCCGAATGCAGGGAACCATGTTGCGGTGCAAGTTCTACAGAATTTTATAGAACAGATTTGCTGTAGCAAGCTTTACTCGCTACAGCGAGCAGGCAGACTAGAAGACTTGCTGTAGCGAATGGACCCAATGTCTGCACAGTGCAAAATGACACAGTTTCATTTAGTGAGCCCCCCAACGCTATAAACACCCCCAATGCTCGGGTTTCATTACAGAAACTGAGCCCTACCATTCCTCACACCCCTTTTTCTCATCTTCTCTCAATCCCAAACCATTCCTTCTCCAAGATCAAAGGAAAGAGTTTTTGTGGGTTTTGTTATCTCATTCCTCTCCTTTTCATATTCCATGGTTTGAGCTTTGTTGTTTTTCAGTGTTGTCAAGTGGGGGTGCTCTCTTAGTGTTATTAGGGTTTGAGAGAGTTATCTAGAGATCCCCATAGGTTGTTTGAGTATTTGTTGCTCTATGGCAGTTGTTGGTGACATTCTAAGCTTCGAAGGTCAAGTTGGAGATGCTCACATAATCCCGACCCCAAACGATGAGTGGGTTTAATCTCATAGTCTTAGTTCCATCATTATCAGTATATCTTTTGTATTGTGACTGTGAAAGATGAAATTTGAGATGAGAAAAAAGTATAGAATATGATTTTATATGATTATGTCAAGCTAAAAAAATTATGATTTATGATGATAGCATGAAATAATGAGTTTTACAAAACCATGAGACCATGATTGCTATGTTGTGTGTTATGGAAAATGTTTTATATGTTTGAAAAAGGATTTATTAAGGAAATATGCATCGTAACAAGATGACTATTTTATTGAGTACGTTTTTATGGATTTCCTCAACAACAATACGATTTCAAGTTTTAAGATTTCAAGCTATGTTTTTTTTAATATTCAGTTGATATAATTATACTTGTTAGAGAAATGTGAAACAAGAGTATGACCCAGCTTTATGACTAAATATGTTATATGATTTCCAAGTTTTATGATTATAAACACCAATGTTTGAACTATGATTTTAGAGTTATCAAGTATATGGAAAAATATGTCAACTTAAAATATGAATTTAGAACTTCAGTTTCATGGTACCAAGAGGTACAGAATTCAATATGATTCACAGCAACTGTCAAATACATATTCTGTGAGCTTTAAATTAAAATGCCTACAAGCGATGATCCCTTGGGCATGATTTTCACAGGTACAGTTATGTTAAAGTCAAATTATTAGAGTTATATAAATCCAAAACCCTCAATGTACTAAGAATTTAAAGGCTCTTGTTCGCCGGGGACTGAGTACCCACCCTTCACTTGAGCTTTTTATCAAACTAGTTTAGCTAGTAGAGATAAGAAAACAGATAGTTAGTTAACAGCTGTGATAAAATCGTTAATTTTGGTACCAAGTTATCCGTCAGATGACAATATCTCCCTCCAACATATACTGAAAATAGGACCTAGTTATGTACCCGCAGTTTGTCCAAGAAGGTTTATCATTTTACAGCTTTTATTATTATATATGTATTTATCATGTTTACCAAATACTATTTCCCGAGCCTCTTCTGCACTCCCAGTTAAAATGATTTCATGTTTGATTAAGAATTTATAAATGCTTGTTTATGAATTTATGGAATGAAAAATATTTTCTTATATAACTATGTATTTAAATATTAAATAATTTATGATTTTTGCATGTATAGTATTATATGTACATTTTTTGTTTGTCTCATGTAGATAATGGGTGAGAACTTACTCACTGAGTCCGTTCCCATTCTTTCATAGTTGTAGGTGTAGATCTTTACGCCACTGGTTCAGTAGCTGCAACTATCCCTTGGTGAGCTTTACATTGTTGTAAGGTTTAGTTTAGGTTTATGTTTGTTTTAAAGGGCTCCAGAAGGCTTGCAGGTAGGATTCGAGCCACACATGTGTATTTTGAGACATTATAGTTGTTTTCAAAGTTTATGTACTTCCTTATATGTTTCCAAAATTTAAGTATGGATTTCAAATTGTCGAATTTTATTAGATTATGTAATAGATCTACTATGTAGTTATGATTCAATTTTGAAGGGTTAAATGAGCTTTCAAATTTAAGATTAATATCATGTGATGAACCAGTTTATGATTTCATAATCCACGAATTTTGGGTTAAGACATTTTCAGAGTTATATATATATATATATATATTATTTCCAATTTTATGAATTTAAATATTATGTTTTAATTAGAAAAGATGATGATGATTTAGAAGAAAAATCGAATTTCAAATATAATATTATACTATTTTATACATTCAGAGAGACACGTCACTCAGTATGCTTATGTGAGAATGAGATTCCTCATGTGCTAGTTACGTTCCCAAATTAGGTCGTGACATCATATTAGAATATTCAATTATGTTTATTTTCATGCACATTAATTTAATTGGGAGATGCCTAGTAGAATATCTCTATATTATGGACATGTCAACTAATGTACATGACACAAAAAAATGTGACAACATGGTAATGGAAATAGGGTTATGGATTAATGTAACTCATATTTTGCAACTCCACGGATTAACGGTCCGTTTGATTAAACTTTTGGGAGAATTACTCTTGAAAAAAAGAAGTTGGAAAAAATTATTCTAAGAGAAATCACTTTTAAAAAATTTTATTTGTTTTTACTTTGAGTATTTCAAAAGTAAGTTTAAGAAAATGAGTTTTGTTTAGATATAATAAAAGTAAAATTACTTTTAGTTATTAATGTGAGAGTAATAATAAAGGTTTATCTCAAAAGTACTTTTAATAGAATGAAAAAGTATCCTAAAAATACTTCTCCCAAAAATATTTTGGCTCATTTCAATGATCTTTAGGAAAAATATCGTTTTTAATTGATCTTTTTAAATAATAACTTGTGAGAAGATAGAAGTTGTTTTACATTTAGATGTAACGTCAATTTATGTTCAAATATAATATCAAAAGATCCTTATTTATTATCAAGTATATTTTATATGTTATACAAAATATATTTTTTCAAAAAGATAAAAATTCTATTTTCTCAAAGAAAATCATTTTTTAACTTCTTCTAATGATGATGCTTTTACTTAAAAAATTTACTCAAACATGCTGAAAAAGCACAAACCAAAATAATGGCATCCATACAGCTTATTTCAATTTCTTGAAAAATACTTTTAATAAAATAAAAAACTCATCAAACACATTGAGTTATTGTGCAATTTCATTCTCAGTTTACTTGAGGTATTTTCAAAGCTCTACAATACTAAACCAAACATGCACTAAGAAGTTAACTTCTAAGGGTATGTAATTAGTTAAGAAGTAATATTATTGGTAAATTTTTCCTAAGTTAGTTTTGTATGTAACTTTACATATGACACTCAATTAAGAAAAAATTTATCCTGATTTTTATCCTTTAGCTAAATATGTCCAAAATCTCAAAAATAAAATGACCTACATGCACGATTTTAAGGAAAAACTTAAACATTTTCTCTAATTAGTTCAAAGCAACATTTTTAGTATTAATTGATTGAAAAATATTATTTGTATACATGGGGTATGAGATATTCTGTCAACTCGCATCCCATCCTATTCAATAATGAATGAGGTGTGAATTGATATGAACTCCCACGTCTTATGAATATAAATATCATAATTTTAATTGATTTTTGTTGTTATGTATAGATAGATTAATTTTTTAATCTTAAACCACTTTTGGTTCGATTTGAACTCTGCAAGGATAAAGCGAGAGAGATGCCACGAGAGTGGTGGTGTTTTCGATGTTCAAAGTTACAGAACCACAAGTTGGTTAGTATGACTTATTTTATTTACCAATGTTCAACGCAACACTTGCCTCTCATCCATAAAACAAGCACCAGTCTAAATATTAATAATATATTATAAAAATTTAATTTTAGTTTTATACTAAAAAAAATTTACATAAATATTTATTTAATGTTTTAATTTGTATAATCTTTTAAACTATAAGTGTGCAAATTAATCATTTAAATAAAATCTTGTCATCAATGCTGACGTTTCAATGGAGAGGGAAGTGAGAATATAGATGGAATTTTAATGTATTCGTATTGATGTCCTATTCCGAGTATCGTGCTTACACATTCTCGCATTGATATACCATATTAATGCGGTATGAATACCTTTTTTTTTTTTTTTTCTTTTGAAGTGGTATGAATACTTCATAAATTCAGGAAAAAAAAAGCACAAACACTTCTTATATGAAACCAAATTCGCGCTGTTTGTACCAAGCTAATAAATTGATTAATTCCTGTTCCTAACACATTCCTCCTCTTGAATATTGTCAATTACCATAATTTCGATTCCGTGTTTTTTTTTTTATAGAGATTCCGTGTTTTTTATTTCATTGGTTTATTTGTTGTCTTACTTACTTTCATAGTTATTTCCTTCGAACCAACATGCAACTCTCTTTAAAAAAAAATTAAATACATTGTTAGTGTAAAAACATTTATACATATATCTAATAATATATTGTCATACTAATAACTATATTTGACTCAAATGCTGATTAATTATTTTTAAAGTTTTACACATAAAAGATAAAGATATGTGATTGGATAATAATATATAACTCTATATTAAAATTTATACCTCTTAAGATGTGTTTAGTTTGAAGCAAACAATGGAATAAAAATTTTATGGATCAACTACACATATAAAATTTTCCATCCATATTTTTTTTATCCTTTGGTATCCGTAAGGGTACGCTTACTGTGATAGTAAAAGGGAGGTAAAAGTTTCATAAATAAATTTCATTTATAAATTTACACATTTAGAGCAGCTCTAAGGAAAGCATTTTCTAGTCCTATTTACTGTTGAGAGGCAAGGTACACTTTGTGGACAACATTGCAACAAAGCAGGATGAAGAGAGAAAGGACGTGGGGACACTGAGCAAAGATCGTCCTCATTCAAATTTTTCAACTTTTGATCAATTTTTTATCCTTTTGTAGATGATTATATTTTAGAAAAACATTATTTTACTTCATAGTAGGGATCAAAGTTGGTCCCTTCTATTGGAGCAAAGAAAACATTTTTGGGATACTTTTACTTTTTATGATAAATTGATTATATAGTGATGATACGATAACAAGTGGCGTCACAAATGAGATTAAATTGGGGAGAAATTCTTATATGCTCCCAGTGTAAAACATGTGTTTTGCTCTGATGCATTAGTCATCTGACACATTAGATAACTGGATCCCACTTGCTTCCTATTATATAATATTTAAAATATTCTAACTAAGCAATATAACCACGGTTAACTAAACTATGGTGGTTTTTTTTCAAAAAAAAAAAAACAAAAGTTTTGTAGCTTCAACTTTTCAGATCCCCTTTCGTTTCCAATTCAGAGTTTTTTAATTATTTTTCAAATTTGTTGTTGGTCAGGTTCTCTCTTCTTCGGTGCAATTTTTTTTTCTTGGGATGGAATTTTTTTTTTCCTTAGGATGGAACTATGATAAAATTGGCTGAGAACAAGTAGCCACCACCGTCCCTGACATAATTCTCTGGCAGATATGCCATCACAAAAGCAGCACAGTTATCTTGTTCCTTTACGCGATCTCAGCTATGAGAAATCCACCCATCCCCGTTGGCGGCTCCGTCGGCAGAGGGGTAGATTGTGGTCGAAATCGGTGGCGGAGTTGCCGCACATATTTTGTAGAGTGAGAAAGGATGTGTGGGGGAGTGTGGCTTGTAGATAAAAAGCAAGACTATTTACGCCAGTGAAGGAAGAAACAAAGGGGCTGAAAAAGGTTGGAGATAAAATGCTAGCAAAATCCAATTTAAATTTCATTTATTTAATTAACCATGGTTAAAAGCTTTATTCTGGGGAGCACAAGGGACCCACATAATCAATGTGACAAAGGATTAATGCATCAGAGTGAATAAAACACATTTTGCTTTGTTATGGGAGCAGGGAAGAATTTCTCTAAATTGGGAGACATCATTAGAGATGCTCTTATAGATAGATGTTGTCTATAAAATTTTGATCCTTATCTTCAACTATCTCCGGGCCACCATCTTCGAAAAACACATCCCTCTTTAACTCTCTCCGACCCACCGTATTCGAAAAACACATCCCTCTCTGCTGCATGGAGCCAAAAGAGTCTCTATCATTTTTTATTTGTGAATATTCGACACCGAACTTGGACACACAATGACTATGCAGGTCACAAAATGACATGAATATTGAGACAATGCACCTCCTCCTTCACCTAGGCTCCTGACAAGTATATAAACTGATCATTCTCTGTGTGTTATGCACAACCTCTCCAACACACAAAAATTAAAGCCACTAATTAATATGGCTAATATTTCCTTATTATCCTTGCTAGTGTTACTCCTTGCAGCTTTGACCCTCACTCCCCAAGGGCTTGCTAAGCCTACTATATTCTTCAAGCCCTCATCAATCCATGATGAGAAGAATCAGCAGCCACTTGTGAACAAACCTCCCATTTCCAATCCTCCAATATTTGAGAAGTGGCCACCAGTACTTTATAATAAACCACCTATTAACAACCCTCCAATTCACAACCCACCAGTAGTGGATAAAAAACCACCTATTAACAACCCTCCAATTCAAAACCCACCAGTACTTCATAATAAACCACCTATTAATAACCCTCCAATTCATAACCCACCAGTTTATTATAACAAGCCACAAAACTTGCCACTTTTTTACAAGCCACCATACAATAGGCCTCCTGGGATTAAGGAACCTCCAGCACATCAAGACAACATCCATTTCTAATTTCTCTAAAGTATATGCAAACAAGGCATGTTAACCACTTTGTTTAGATAAAATAAGAGGTCCCTGCAGGTACCTCAGTTTGCTTTTTCGTTTTCTATATCGTAATTTACAACTTCTTATATTAGAAAGGATACTCTTGGCCGAACTCTATACATGGCCAAGACAAAAACATCGTGTTTGGTTCTATGAATAAGATAAAGCAAGAGAGAGGTTTAATGTATGCTTTGTACTCTCCAAATTATTAATAAAAGAATTTTGTGATTTTGAGATTGTGTTGGTTGGTTCGCTACACTATTACTGACACCGTATATATGAAGTTCCACTTACAAGTTTCTATATTGTGCCAAGTACATCGAAGTTTTGTAATCATTTGAAAATATAATCCAACACAAGGAGTGTAAATATTATTAAAGATTGATTAAGTTTGACGGGAATGAGAATAGGAAATTTTGGCCATTGGATTTGAGTTGTTTATCATAAATGATCAAAATTAAAATTGTATTTTTTATTAAATAGCGTGTGCACGTGAGGCAGCCCGAGTCGCACCGCTATACCGCGTTGTTATTGCAATTCAACTTTTATAAATCTTATTAATTTGTTGGAGGGTTGCAATGCTCACTACCAACCACAACGAAGCCACCTTTTCCAAGAAAGCGAAAATGGTTCTACACAAGCAGGGATCACTAGCTCCATTTATTAGCATCATGGATATAAACATTGTTACGTGTATTTAGGGAACTCCGGGGCCATCATAACTCATAAGCTTGGAGAGTGGTTGGTAACTTGAAGTTGTCAGGCAGCATCTAGTTAACGTTGTTTTGGTTGTGTCTTGCTAAGTATTGTATCCAGCTTTGCTTGTAGTCGAATTATCATTGGTCTGTAGACTTTCTCCTTCACGGTTGTTTACGGATGGCAAAACAAAACCGCTTAAGTGGATCCTCAAAGATTACCCGCAATGGGAAGGGGGATGGAAACTAGTTTTGTCCCCACGGGATGAGTCAGGGCAAAGTCCCTTTTTACTAAATGGGGAGAGGGTGGGGATGAGGTCCCCACTTGATGAGATCAGTCAAATCTCCTTACGTGAAATCACTTAAATATTTACTTATATATATAAACAAAAATCTTAATATATCTTCATTTTTAAATTGTCTTTTATTGAATTTGTATTTATATATTATTTTCCTTTTAAATTGGATTATATTGCATTAGTAACTTTATTATTATGAATATATATTTATGTATATTTTTATTGGGATTTCATCATATTCTTTTAAGTTTTCTATTTTTTTGTTTTTAATTTTAATGAACTCATGAATATTCATAGGGATTTGAATTCCCATAGGGGATAAAGAATTGGGATTCGTTATGGGGACAGAGGGCGAAATACTAAACGAGAAGGGGGAAGGAGGGGCATGTCCCTTCCTCTATAGATACTCATTGTCATTCCTATGATTGTTCTTCTTGTGATTTAGGGCTTTGACCTTGGCCTCTAATTTCCTATTATGCTCCTGGAACTGCCTGATTTGATCCCGCTATGGTTGTAGGTAGGACATTGTAGTATATATATATAAAATTATTCATGTACCTTAATTTAACAAGTTAAATTTTTGATAGGAAACCAAATTCACACTGTTTGTACCAAAGTAATAAACTGATTAATTTCTAACACATTTCACCTCTTGAATATTGTCAATTACCGTGATTACATTTTTTTTCATTGATTTATTTGTTTTCTTGCAAACATTCATAGTTATTTCCTTCGTACGTACCAACATGCATCTCTCTTTTAAAAGTAAAATTAATTTAAATATATTGTTATTGTTATGAGACATCTAATATGTTATCATATGTGTAAATATGTGTTTGACTAAACCACTTATTATTTTAAATTTTTTATACATAAGATATATAATTAAATAATAATATAAAACTCTATATCGAAATTAATCTCAATGGTATGTTTCGTTGGGGCAAAAAATGCAAAAATAATTTTTGTGGATAAGTCCATCTAGAAAATCTTCCATCTGCCTTGTTTAAGAGAAAAATGAATCCAACCACCTTAAACTTTATGCTTTTTGGCAGATATGCACCTTAAAACTTAATTTTATCCCAATTGCCCCTTAAGCTATTCTTATTGTCTAAATAGATCCTTTTGGATATAAATTGTTAGATTCATTATATTTACTAAGTTGACACTTATTTCACAAAAGGATTTACTGTAATAATAAAAGTTTAAGGAGTACTTAGGAAGAAGTTAAAGTCTAAGGTGGCTATATATACCTTTCTCTTTTTTTAACCTTCAACCAAACATATTTTTTAGGGTATGTTTTTGGTTAATGAAATAAGCTTCTTATATAAAGTTTATTTGTAAATATTTTCATTGTATGATAATCCCTTAATGAAACACACCCATTTTTTCAATGATATATAAAGATATTTTAACATCTTAAAAAAAGAGATGGACACCCAACCTAGCTGAAAGGAAATAGAGGTAGGAGTTTTGATATTTCAACACCCAAAACATGAGTGTCTATTGGGACATATATTTTATTATTGTTGAATGTAATAGTGATCCTCATTTATCTCATTTATCCATCATATCTAATGATAATAAAATGAGTGTATTAATGGACACCTACCGTTAGGGTGCTGAAATAGAAAAACTATATTGAAAGAGAATAAATAAATAATAGAGGGTGATATAAGTCCCATTCATTTTGTAACAAGGGTACCTAAGGTGTTTGGAATTTAGGAAGGGAGATGGGATAAGTTTCATTGCTGCGCCTGTTCTGGTTGAGATTGTGGGTCAGTGTAGCAAAGATTGGGTGCTGAGAATTAGCCATGTTGTTCTTGATATATATTCTTGCTCCCATGGGGAGTTCGGGGTCTGAGGCTCTCGACAGGTGGCATTCTCCCCCTGATGCCGTGCTGAATGCTTTGCATGCTGATGCTTGCAGGACTAGTTATTTTCCTTGTTTTTAATTTCTCCTGTAACCCAGAAAAAATGGTGTTGGAATTTGAGAATAGTTAAATGTTGCGAGGAAATGCAAGCACGAAATAAGTGAGCATTCAAACTCGATCGTTAGTTGTTTGTTTCCAAATAAATAAAATAATGAATTAAACAAAAAAGAAAAAAAAGATTACGCGGGATATCATGCCGCCTCACATCTTATCCACTATTAAATGGGATGTGAAGTGTGAGTCGACATGATTTTTCACGCCCATAAATACAAATAACTCAAGTCTAAAAAGAAATACCAATGAATAGCTATCATCAATTCGTAGTCAAGTTTCGTTGGGTTAGCTTTCGGGCCGTGTATAACTTCTTTTGGAATTCTGGGCATTGAAGCGTTTATATTGTTGTCTTTTGAACCAAACATTTTCCACTCTGCCTACAATATAGGGCCAAATAGTCTCTATCATTTTTGTGAATATTTCGATACCGAACTTTGTCATTATGCGCAATGACTACTTCATCCAAATCGCAAAATGACATGCAGCTAGCGAGGCTCCTGACTGGTATATAAACTGATCATTGTGTGTGTGTTATGCACACCATCATCACCATTCACATCAAAGCCACTACTTCTTCAAGATGGCAAATTCCTTATCCTTAATGCTGATGTTTCTCCTAGTAGCTTTGATCCTCACCCCGCAAGGGCTTGCTAATAATAGGTCTTCTACTATATTATTCAAGCCCCCACTTGCTGATGAGAAGAAGGAGCCACCTGTGACTGTGAACGGGCCTCCAATGTATAACATTCTGCCGCCCATTGATGATGAAAAACCAGAACACTTGCCACCCATTGATGAAGAAAAACTAGGAGGGCCCTTGCCACCCATTGATGAAGAAAAACTAGGAGGACCCTTGCCACCCATTGATGAAGAAAAACTAGGAGGGCCCTTGCCACCCATTGATGAAGAAAAACTAGGAGGACCCTTGCCACCCATTGATGAAGAAAAAGCAAAGAACTTGCCACCTTTTAACAAGCCACCATACAAGACGCCTCCTGGAATTAAGGACCCTCCTCCAGCACAAGACAACAACCATTTCTGATTTCTAAAGCATATGCAATGCAAACAAGGCATATATATGTTGACCAGTTGATATAGATAAATAAGAGGTCGAAGTTATGTACCTTCATTTGCTCTTCGTTTTCTTCTATCTCGATTTACAACTACGTAGAATAAAGGATACGATCTTGGCATTTGGCCAAGATCAAGTCCAAGGCAAAAGCATTGTATGTGTCTATGAACGTTAGATCGCCAAAGAGAAAATTAATGGTGCTTTGTAGAAATTATAAATAAAAGAATTTTATGATTTTGAGATCGTGTATGTTGGTTGAGTGGTTTGCTACACTTTTACTGATGACAACGTACACTAAGTTCTGGATAGAGGTTCCTATCGTGCCAAGTACATCTAAGTTCTGTAATCATTTGAAAAATACAATCCAGCACAAGGAGTACATTAACGGAAAGGATTGATTAAGTGAATCAGATGAGGAAATTATGAACTTGGATTTGAGTTACAAGAATGTTATTTGAATGTTTTGTTTGGACACCCATATTATCAACATTGATGAGATAATGGTCCTGCTCATCCATCTCATTTATTAATAATGATAAAGAAAATGTCTCAACATTTAAATAATACTATTATTTATCATAAATTATTAAAGAGTCTACTTATCATAAATTGACGGTATAATATTTTTACACGATAGACAATGACAATATAACAAGTGATCTATTTTTAAAACAAATTCAATTCAAATTTTAAAAAATTGCATAAGGTGGATGAGTTGTTAATATGTTATTGGTTGATGGTGTAAAGTATTTTTATGCCATAAGTGCATAGCAATTAATTCCATGATTAAAATTAAAATATAAATTCATAATGCTACTTTAAGTGATTGATTGTATAATTTGAAAATAAATTCCAACATTATTGTTTATCATAAATGATCAAAATTTAAATATAAATTAATGATGCTCTTTTAAGTGGTTGATTATATAACTTTAGAATAAATTTTAACTTCAACTATTCAACTAAAATTTATGAGATAAGATTTACTCGTATAACCTTTTATGAAAGAAGCCCTTGTTTTACCTCTTCTTTCAATGCTTGGGGTATTGGTCCCAAGTTTACGATGACCGCAAGTCTCACGCCTTTTGTAGTTATTAAATTGAAAAAAAAGAAAAAGAAAAAACAAAAATTTTGCTGTAAGCGGTTAAAGGAGTGAACATTATTGGATTAATGTTCAGACCTTGGGCTGAAAATTATAAACATGACCTCGAGTTAATTATAACAACAAGCACCATTCAACGATAATTTCGATGTTAGCCTAAGAATAATGGGATAGCTAATTCTTGCTACATAAGATAACATATTCTTCTATTTCAATCAAATTAAATGTCTATTCTCACGCCCATTCAATTTTCAATTTTCTTGTAAATTTTTTATATGTGTATATTTGGCCCCTCTTATAATTTTTATACTTATATTATAATAAAAATAGAAGAAATAGATAAACTCAATACTTTCACAGTCCAATTTTATTACTCATTCTTTTATTTTTATTTTTCTATTTAGATTCTTGTTTTATTTAATTTATTTTCTCTTTCTATTTAAATCAATGAAAATACAATTAAAATATAGTTTTTATTTCAGTACGCATAAGGTACTTGTACCCTTGATGTAATCAATAGTTGTGATTTACACGGTTTAATAAAATTTGAGTTAATGAGGGTGATTTCTCACATGAAAATAAAAAAGTTATCTCACCTGTCGATCTAAGATGGTTCCAATAACTAAATGATATGTGTTTAACACCGATAACATAGAGAATTTTAAAATAGTACTCATAATTTAAACATGTTGTTCCTTACAATTCCAATATATATGTATTTTTTTAATTTTGTTCTATCTTCTCCATTCTCCCTTCTCTCTCCAACAAAGCTTTTGCCCCTCATCCTCCCTTTTCACCACCTAATGGCCAGCAGCAACCCATTGCTACATAATTGCAAGCCATAAGCCGCTACTGCCCAACCTGTTCTTCCCCACCGTTCTTGCGCCATAGCATATAGTAAGCAGAGGTGGCGGCCCCAAAACGTTCGTGGCCAGCGGTGCCCCAGATTTGCACCTTCACCTCCTTCCCATCGATTTCCACCACCTGCGTCTAGAACTCCACCCCATTGGTGGCCTTGGAGTTCATGTCAAGCTCGTTCTGCACAAACCGTGACGGCAGTCGTGATGGAGTTGATGAAGCCGTGAAATTCGCCTTTGCTGTGAAAGTCGGGGAGGTCCAGCCATAGTCCCTGAATTGTGAAGAGTGTTTTAAAATTCTCTATGTTACTTATGTTATATGGTGCGTTCTCTGATGCAGATTAAAAATAATCTGCAACATGAAGATATAGTTTGTATCAAATAATAAGTTGACATGTAAATTAGAATATCATGCCTCTAATTAGATATGGTGTACCATAGATATTCATTATAAAAAACTAATCTCTCTCCCAAATTGCCCCACGGTGAACGCGGTAGATCTTCCCCATGCTCTCCACCATTTCAGCCACCGCGAACCTCCCTTTCCCTTCAGATCTGGAACAAATGATAACAACATGTTCAACCTCAAAGATGGAGAAAACAGATCCAGATCTGATGATGAAAAGACACTTATCGCTATGGCACATGGTGGATTTGAACAGAGAGATAGCAAAGACGTCGTGGAAGCAATGCCGAAGGTATTGGCACCGAGCTCAAAGAACCAAGAACCAGATGGAGCACGGTAGCGAGATCGAAAAGCACACCGAAGACCAAGAACCACACTGACGACGGACCAATGACTAACTAGATCTGGAATTTAAGGGAGAGAGAAGACCGTCACTATCAGCAAGTGACTCAAGACGAAAACGGTGATCGTGGTGGTATGCGTGGCTACGGTCCGGTTGCACGCGGCCAGAGAAGATGGCAAAGAATCAAATTTGACTAGGAGAGTGCAGTGATGAGGAAAGTGAAGTGCATGGAGCAAAAGTGGCTCCATCTCCAAGCTAGATCCATCACTGCACGAGGATGATCTACGACCACCTTTGCGTCTTTGGCACCATCAAGAAGGAGAAGCACATGGAGCAGGAGCAGCTCGTGGCGGAGGAGTGGAAAATGGGGGAGGAGAAGAGTTGTTCTCTCTTTCTTTGCCGTCAAACCATTTACCCAACTTGTCGGCGGTCAACAATCTACAATCAACAACAGTGTTGGTGGCGTTGCTGTTTTGGCTGAGCGGTGGCCGGAGGATAGCTGATGAGGGAGACCTGTTCCAAGATAGGGTTATCTATAGTGTATCATATCTGAATTAGTTGCATCATACACCACACCAAACTCACTCCACATGTCTTTTAACTATTGAGACAACTCACGTCTTCATCTTACAGATTTTTTTTTATCTGCATGTGAGAATCCCCCATGTTATATACATGTTTATCTGGTTATTGGAACCATCTCAGATATGTAGATAAAGATAATTTTTTCATTGAGAAAGCACTGGGAGGCATATGACTTATTATTAGTAATAAATAACTAAGAAATATATCGAATATCCTTGAATTTTATAAAGGTATTAAATGAACTCTCTATAAACATTTGAGGCTAGTTCTTATGAACATTTACTCAATCAAATGTTTAAATACAACAATATCCCGTGCACATATATATTTATTTTTGTAAGTTTTGATTGCAGGTGGAATGTCTATTTTCTTTTAAAATAAACTCCATCAATTCCATTAGTGGCAAAAACAGTGCCAAGCAAATCGGTCTCTAAAAAAATCTTGGCGACTTACAATATAAAAAAATTATAGGAAACCTAATCTCTTCTTAATGTTTTCAAAGATTTTATAAGACAAATTAATTCTTAATTATTTATAAAATAGTTTAAATCGTTCACTAAAAGAATGTAGAAACAAAACAAATATATTTATCAAAATACTAAAAATAGACTAACTTGCTCTTTATAAAAAATGGCCCCAACGAATGGGGTCCAACTCTTGCCCATATTTGATTTTAGGGTTTAGAGTTTAGGATTTATATACTTATAAAAAAGTTTAGTTTCTTTGCACTAATGATATAAACTTGTTTTACACTATTATTCAATCAAATTACTCAATTTGTATAACTTTTCAAGTAATGAATATGACACTTAATCACTTTTTATTAATATTGTATGCATAATTGAATAACATTCGGTACATAAAAATTAATTATATTATCTAATTTTTTACTTCATCTATTTCATAATAATCATCGATTTTTGACTTTTGCATGTTTAAGAATATCCATCCATTTATAATATTTAAGCAGCTTTGATTTTTTTCTTCCACTTATACTCTTACTATAAATATGTTAGTTAAGTAATCAATATATTTATCAAGATAAACAATAATAATAATAATAATAGAATGATAGTTTTATCAACTACTATAATTTTCTATATTTATTATAATATTTTTTTTAAAATGAAGGGTGTGTTCTTCGGACGTGCCTAATTTTTTTTCTTGGGGCAGAGGGTAGAGGGAAAAACAAACCTATCACCTATACGCTAATTATGATTATCATAATAAGCATTGAATTTGGCTTGCCTAACATCCCATATATCCGCCAGTTCAATCAATATGCAAGCAAAGATTTTCCACCATAAATCATTGAGCTCCAATAGAAAAGTGACACATAAGCATTCGACAAAGCACTACGTGTCCGAGCAGATAAGATAAACAGAACACAAGATCACGTTCAAACCACATGGGTAGATAGATACATGTGCGTGCGTGTGTACGTGCATACATAACATACGCAGTAACACACTTCCCATCACTTTCCAATGGCTAATTCCTACTCCCACCCTCACATATGCCAATGCTTGAGTCGCTTGTTAACTCTCCGACAGCGCTCTCCGGTCACCATAGCCGGTGACGTGTGCAAAACCGGTCAACAATTGGTGGAGGAAGTGTTGGCCTTGGCTCAAGGGCTACTCCACCTAGGCGTCACGCCCGGTGACGTGGTTGCCATCTCAGCTTACAACAGGTGTGCATATCTTTAAACTATACTGTATTCTGACTAATTTGATTCGAGTTAAATTGATCCACTATGAGTTTCACTTCTGTATAATAAATTAGTTCGGCAGATTAGTTAGAGTCCAGTAGATTTGAGTGGTTTAATTATACCAAAACCAGCAAGAATAATCTAATCAATGGCGATGATGTCCATGTAATTAACCAAGTGTATTGAATTCAGCTGAACTCAGACTAGTTTGGGTTCAGTAGATTTCAGAGATACAGGTGGTTTGCTTGTACCAAAACGAAAAGAATATGTAACATGATCAATGATGAGGATGTGAATGAAAACATGTCATGTTTTAGTTTGAGGAGGTGGAATAATGTTGATGAAAGTTTATGGAGTTTATCATTTCTGGGTTTTGGAATGCGAGTTTGACCATTAAGCGCATACCAATCTGGTGATATTAGTTGGAAGTTCATTTTTCTGTGGCTTGGCTTACGTTGGTATAGTGATAATGTGGGTCCTTATTGTTATCAAAGTCAAGCGAATCAATAAATGAATGGTTCTTACTTCTGAGCTTTTGACATGAAGCGAATCAATAAATGAATGGTTCTTACTTCTGAGCTTTTGACAAGCCTCTTTTTTTTTTTTGTTCATTATTTTATTATGCAAAGACTTATTTGTTTATAATATTTCTTATTATGGCTACCATGTCCAGCAGTCCGAGGAGGGGAGAGGATTCTTTCATGTGAAGATTGTGCATGCACATACACACCATTGATTAAGTTATATTAAAAGGGTGAAAATTTAAATAGGTAAAAAATCAATTGTCCAGGAGATCGTGTGCAATTTCCACATGAGAAGATCCTTTTCTGTCCGGACAAAATTTATTGTTGTAATAAGAGAGTGAGAAGCAAGGGAAGATTGTAGGGTAAAATTTAGAGGCATATAGAAGTTGAAGATTTAGGCCTTAAAAATGTAGGTTCAGTGCTTCACTTGTACAAAATGATGGATTGCAGAGCAAATAGTAGTGACTCAAATAAACAACCTTTGTACATCTAATTGCAGACAAATTTAGATGAAGCCAGAGAAAAAAGGGGGATGTTTTCACCTTTTTAATCCTTCTGAGTTGAGGTCTTTCATAGCTATTTTTCCATTTAAAAAGAACTATGTTGGTACCATCTAACGATGGGAGAGAAGAGGCATTAGTGTCTTGTGACTAGCCATATAAGCACATCTTATTTCATGATATGTCTAGTTATTGCTAATTCATCTATGATTTTTTGAATGAGAGATGAATTTTATTTTTTCAGTGATTGGTATCTCGAATGGTTATTAGCCATTGCATTTGTTGGAGGACTAGCTGCTCCTCTGAACTATCGTTGGGTGAGAGTAAATTTGCTCCGGACTTTGATTGCATAGCTTTGCATAATCTTTTTGAATCTGTCTTTTTGCCAAGCTAAGCACTTTTGCAGCCAATTTTCATGCTACTATGACATTCTAAAGCCACAGTCAATTGTCCTCCTCCTCATTCATTCTATGTACTAATGCAAACACTCTCAACCTCACCACATTCAACTTCATACTTGTATCTGTTCCAAAAAAGGTAGTGTGTTTTCATCCTTCTTGTTATTTCAACGGGACCTCGGTCATTTTCCTTAGTCTATTTCATCTACTAATCATGATACTATTATCCGTGTCATAAATATTTAACGAAATTTTCTGTTAGTTTAATACAACCTTCCTCTTTTATCAAGAGCTGGAACTGGCTATGTAAAGATTTGCAATGAAGCACAACATAGATAGGGTTCTAATCGCAACGTTATGCTTCAACAATTTTCTTCTTCTGCAGAGTTTTGAAGAGGCAAGATTAGCAATGACCGCAGTGAGGCCAGTGATGTTAGTGACTGATGAGAGCTGCTACACATGGTACTCAAAACTTCAGGAAATTGATATTCCATCCTTGAGGTGGCATGTTTTGTTGGATTCCCCTTCCTCAGATTTTTCAAAGAAGTGGAATGGTAGGAATATTGCTGGCTAGTTATACCAGTGTAAAATCTTTCTTCTTTTTTTCGGATTGAATAATCTTCATAGCCTATCACTCTTAATGCTTTGCAGTGTTGACCCCGGAAATGCTTATGAGGCATCCCATAAAGCCTCTACCATTTAATTACTCCTGGGCACCCGAAGGCGCTGTCATAATATGCTTTACTTCAGGTTCAAGTTCCTCATTCAGTCAGTTTTCCTGAGAACTATTTGTTTGTGGTTTGTGTATTTGTAGAGAAGCAAGGTAGGATTTTAATTCTTGAAGTTAAATGATCTTGGCTTTAGGAACAACGGGAAAGCCTAAGGGGGTCACAATAAGCCATGGAGCTGTGATCATACAATCGTTAGCAAAGATTGCCATCGTTGGGTACAGTAGGGATGATGTAAGCCATTCCCTTTCGCAGCATTTTTTTGTCATAGATTGTGAAAGCTTATCATTATAGCAGCAGACATGGCTGTAAATTTATAACCATTAAAACATTGCATGATACCAAGTTAAGTGATAAATCAAGCTGAAACAGCCAAAAGATGATTGACTTATCCATGCTCTTTTTTCCGAATTTTCTGTAATAGGTTTATCTGCATACTGCTCCATTGTGCCATATTGGTGGCTTATCATCAGCCATGGCCATGCTCATGGTTGGAGGTTGCCATGTCATGATGCCAAAGTTTGATGCAGAATTAGCTGTTGATGCCATAGAGAAATATGCCGTGACATCCCTAATTACGGTTCCAGCAATAGTGGCCAGTTTGATCTCTTTAATTAGGTATATTCCATGTGTCAAATAAGAACAAAACTTTGTCCTTTTTTTTTGTAACAAATGTTATCATCTAAAACAATTTATGTAATAAAAGATATTATTGCTATCTTCACACCTTAGGTAGGGCTTTGGACTAAATTTATTTTACAAGTATTCTCGGTCATAATTTGGTGTTTTAATATTCTTAGACACAGAGAGAGCTGGAAAGGGGGAGAAACTGTCAACAAAATACTTAATGGGGGTGGAAGCCTCTCACTTGAGCTCATCAAGGACACTAGCATATTCTTCCATAAAGCTAAGCTTATCTCAGCTTATGGTAGGCTTCTCTTATTCCTTTGTTGACTAAAAGAAAATATGGGAAGAACAAAATGTAGTTTATCCCAATTTCTACATCAGCATATTTTTACATGTATGAAGCTCTATAAGGTGAATGGGTTGCTTATGTTGGCTGAAATCTTAATCTTGAAAAATATGAACAAGAAAAACCTATGCAACTAGAAGTCTAGAAAAGAAAAAGAAATAAGGAGACAACTGAAAAAAAGAGCAGATAGATAATTAAGGGAGTAAGGAGAAAAGGAGAGAAAAAGAAAGACGAGTTCTTCAAGAGATATGCATAAATTTCTATCCAACAAACCGGTACAAGAACAATTCATTCACATGAGGGCCTATACATAAACAAACTGGAGACAGAAGACTTCAAATGATCAGTTCAACCGTCAAAGTAGCCATAGTTCACTGATTTTTTCATATTGTCTGTAATCTGTTTCATTTATCATAGGGATGACAGAGGCATGTTCTTCACTGACATTCTTGACCCTCTATGGTCCAATGCGTGAAACCACCAGCTGGCCCCTTCAAAGAGTAGGCGAGGTAGCATCATCTAGTTGCATTCACCAGCCTCAAGGCATTTGTGTTGGCAAAGCTGCACCCCATGTAGAACTCAAGATATGTGTGGATGGCACTGGTCACATTGGAAGGATTTTAACTAGAGGACCACATGTAATGCTTGGTTATTGGGATCAAATTCAAACAAACCCATCAAATCCCAGGAATGAAGCATGGTTTGACACTGGTGACATTGGATCAATTGATAATCAAGGTAATTTGTGGCTCCTCGGAAGAACAAATGGTCGAATCAAGAGTGGTGGGGAGAACATTTATCCTGAAGAGGTAGTACAAAGTAGTACTAATTATTAAACTTCTTAACTTATTATAAATAGAAGAAATTTAAACCAAATGAAAATGCTACTATATTAAGAAAGTTTTATCCTTCAAAAGGATCACACGTACTGCAAAACAAATTATGTTAATGTGACACTGGAACGTTTCTACTTAGCATGTCCAAAAGTACATCATTTCTACGTTCTTTGCTTTGCTAAGTGCTTGTCTTTACTTGGTTGATGATTTTTACAATTTGCATGGAAATGTGAATATTCTATTTGACATTTGTTTGAAGTAGGTTGAGGCAATTCTGCTTGTACATCCAGGGATTGCAAGTGTTGTTATTGTAGGAATACCAGATGCCCGCCTTACAGAGATGGTAGTAGCATGTATCCGACTAAGAGAAAATTGGCAATGGTCAGAGCAGTCTAATTCAAATCAAGAGTTCCACCTATCTAAAAAGAACCTCCAGCAATATTGTATTGAAAATAATCTAAGCAGGTATGTGCGTTTCCAAAATCCATATTTGTGGGTCTGTTTGCCTACTGTTTTCTATTTTCTGTTTTTATTTCTTGCGTTTCCTGTTTTTTGGATTTTGTGAATAAAATATTGAAAATAATAAAAATAATAAAATTATATTTTCATTTTCATTTCCTATTTTCATTATTTTCTTCACAATATTCTGAAAACAAAAAATGAAAATTGAAACCAAACAGGTCATTAGTAATAGACTATTTTGGGTAAGGGAACCAAGAATGTGGTAGTGGTAGTACAGTGAAGGTTTTCTTTGAATCTTCCTTCAGGTTTAAGATACCAAAGATATTTATTGTATGGAGGAAGCCTTTTCCACTCACTACCACAGGAAAAGTGAGAAGAGACCAAGTAAGGAAGGAAGTAATGTCTCAGCTACAATCTTTGCATAGTAGTCTTTGAATATATCATGGCCTCAAATTCCATGCCCCTCAGCTTAAAAACTGCTGCATGCTCCAACATGTTTGACTGCAAAAAGAATTGGTTGAATCCAAAATGCTGACACAACAGTGATACCTCAGGCATATGGCCTTAAACATTGCCAGACACATGAAGACAAAACAAAGAAACTAAAGATTTTGGTTGCAGGTGAGAAACTTGATCAATTTGATGAGTTGCCACACATGAATGAAGTGAAATACATTCTTTTTCCCTACAAATTTTGTGACTGCACATTCTTATCTTACAGAGTAAACATTCTTTCTCCTCTCCCGCCCTTATCTTCTCTTTAAAACAATGTCTCCCTTTATGATACTAATTTAAATAAATAAATAAAATCAAGGACTAAATTATAGAAAAGGGATCTGGAAGAGCACCTAACATGAAAGTAAAAGCTTACTGAAGAATAATTACGACACAAAATACAAACACAAATTAGTTTGTTGTAGTCTGAATTTTGAAGTATTAATTCAACTATTAATAAGGAAAATTGCATGATTCGTTGTGCTTACTTAATAAACAAAAACTTCTCTTGTGATGACAAAGGCCAAAAAAAAAAAAAACAACACAAAATTTTTTTCTTATGCAATACTGTTACAAAAAACTTAGGATTCCATGACATCTCAAGTTTCAACCTTTCTAAAGTTGAGGCATATTCTTTGGCAAACACGTTGATGATAGCAATAGACTATTTTGGGTGAAGGAGTCCAATATGTGGTAGTGGGAGTACAGTGAAGGTTTTCTTTGAATCTTCCTTCAGGTTTAAGATACCGAAGATATTTATTATATGGAGGAGGCCTTTTCCACTCACTACCACAGGAAAAGTAAGAAGAGACCAAGTAAAGAAGGAAGTAATGTCTCAGCTACAATCTTTGCATAGTAGCCTTTGAATATATCATGGCCTCAAATTCCATGCCCCTCAGCTTAAAAACTGCTGCATGCTCCAACATGTTTGAAGCCAAAAATGCTTACCCAACAGTGATGCCTCAGATGTGGCCTTGACATTGCCAAACACATGAAAACAAACAAAGAAACTAAAGATTTTGGTTGCAGGTGAGAAACTTGATCAATTTGATGAGTTGCCACACATGAATTAAGGACATTCTTTTTTTCCCCTTACAAATTTTGTGACTGCACATTCATATATTACATATTCTTTCTCCTCTCCCCTGCCCTTATCTTTTCTTTAAAACACTGTCTCCTTTATGACACTAATTTAAATAAATATATAAAATCAAGGACTGAATTATAGAAAATGGTAACATGAAAGTAAAAGCTTATTGAAGTATTATTTAGGGCAAAAAGTCAAATTGATTCTTGAAAAAGTTGTAGAATATCAATTTAGTACTAAAAGGAATTATAATATCAATTTGGTTCTTAAAAAATTTGTAACGTTAATTTAATCCTCTAAAATGAAAATTTATTTGAAGTTAGTTTAAAAGATTAAAAAAGTTTTAAACTGATTTGAAATGAATTTTAACATTTCGATAACTAGATTGATGTTACAAATCTTTTGTGTATCAACTTGATATCTCATGACTTTTTCAAAGAACAAATTGAAATCGCAAACTTTTCAAGAACCAAATTGATGTACCGGATCAATTTGAGGTTCATTCTATTATTTACTGCACGAGATAAAGGTTAGCATAAAATTAGTTTACTGTAGTTTGAATGATTAATTCGACCATGCAATAAGGAAAATTGCATGATTCGTTGTGCTTGCTTAATAAGCAAGGCTTCTCTTGTGATGACAGAGAAAAAAAGTAAACACAAGGATTCCATGACATCTCAGAGTTTCAACCTTCTAAAGTTGAGGCATACTCTTTGGCAAACACGTTGGTGATGGCAATTTTTCCAAGTTGCTTTAATACTTTTTCATTTTATTAAATTATTAGAGAAAAGTTATAATGAAATGCCAAAAGCTTTTCTTTTTTATTTTACTATTTTGTGTTAGCTTTACTGGCTTTATTCAAAGTGTCTCTTGTGCGCATGTGGTCCGAGTCGGTCGTAATATTTTAATGTATACTAGGTACATATGAGACAACCATGGCTTTTGTATGATTCTGATTTTGTACGGGTACAGAAGATTTTCTTTTATATATAAAAGCTGTAATAATGTAAATCTTCAATAAAAATTAAATTCAGGGTGATAATTTATTTCGAAATTTAAAAATGGAACCATATAATCTTGGTTTATGCATTTTAATTTTGGAGAAAAAGTGCGCATAGTACTATCAAGAGTAATAAAATGTAAAATAATAAGAAATAACAAAGCAAACCGTTGCTTGATTGATTGAAGTAATTAAAAGTTGGTCGGTGGTGAGAGTCTTAATTAATATTCATGAGGTTATATATTTAAATTTCATCAGTGTCAATGTACCAGAAAAATGCTTGTCTTTTTCTAGTGGCTTGACAACTCTGATTTAGTAAATATTTTATTTAAATGTTTACATAAAAATAATTTTTGTAAAGTAATTTACAAATTAATTATTTTGTATTTAAACACAATGTAACAAAATTATTTGCTTTGCTATTTTGAAAAATATTTATTAAAAAATTAGATATTTTAACATCTTAAAAAATATTAAAATTACTTTTTGATAAGTGGTATAGTCAAGATAAATTTAAACACTCGACTTTTAACTTCTTAAAAGTAAAAAAGAAAATTATAAGCATGGTTATCCAAATAAACTCTTATTCCCTTTGAGCAAAGCCTCATGTTTAACTTTTGTGATAAAAAACTAACACTAACAAAGTTTTACTTTTACATTGAGCTAACTCAACTTAGATTAGTTGGGGGTTCAATAAACTCTATATGGATACGTTTGGTTACTGTATTTATTTTCTATTTTTATTTATTATATTTTTTATTTTCAATATTTTCTTATAAAATCTTATTTTTAATTTTTATTTAAATATTTTCTTCATAAAATTCTAAAACTTATAACATACAAAAAGTGAAAGTAGAAAATAAAAATAATAACCAAACATATCTTTAAGAAAGCTTTAATTGATTTACAGCTCTGAAAACTTTGCCCTTAAACATTTGGTGGTCCAAATTCGGTAAAGCTGGGATAGCTACTATTATCAAAAGTTAAGTCAAAAGATTAGGAATAGGAGGAAAAAGGAAAAGAATATGGCCCTCATGATGATGGCCATGATTGCTAAACAAATTATAGTTTTTGCTTGTCTTGTAGGCAATTGATACGTTGGGAAATTTTTAACATTTTCTCATCGCTAAGAGTCACTAGCTAGCTTCTAGTAAATTAAAATAGACGTGCCTGCTGATACTTCACATCACTTGTAGTCTCTCCTTTATTTTAATTTGTCCTCCCATAATTGAAACGTTTTGGATCTTATATCTTTACATTATTATCATAGTTGAATTTATAGTAGTTTTAGAATCTTAAAAGACATGTAGTTGTTAATGTTAACTGCCTATTTGAAATATATGACTTTTAAAGATAGTTATGGGAGTTGATTTGTACAATTTTGTCTATGACAGTGTAATCTACTATTTAAGTTATTAAAATATAAAACTATTTATATATCTCTACCCTTCAGTTTAAATTTTTGGGATAGATAATTTTATAACATAATATTAGAGCTAGATGGTTTTATGATATAGTTAATTTAATTGATGTTTTACCTAAAACAAAATGATCATAGGTATTTTAAATTATAGTTTAATTTTGAGGCATTGATTATGTAAATATTTTTTATACAATCATCTACTCAAATCTTCTTATTTATATGATTTTTCAAGTAGTAAATGTGAGACTCGATTTATATTGATTTAGCGATATATGATTGAATGACTTTGTAAATAAAGTTTACATACTCTCCTTGAGTAGATATTAAAACATTTTAAACTATGACCTTGATAGTTCAAACAGTACGAACATAAAGTCTAGGGCAATTGGTGGCCGTTTAAATACTATATCATGAATTCGATCTATAATTATGTATGTATAATAAAAAAATTGTTGAGAGAGACAGGCCATATTTGAAAACAACTCAAATATGGATTACTTATTCTTGTCAGCAGTGGATACATTGTGAACAGTAAAAAATTGTGCAAACTGTGTTTTATGAAAATGCCATCACAATAGTTATTCTTTTATTTTTCAAAATATTCGTTTCAGTAATATTCATTTAGTTTTAGCAACTTGACATTTAGGTGTTGAGTTAATGTATAGAATTTAGGTATTTTGAAAAAAAAAATTTACTAAAGAAATGGTGATTCAAATTTTCAAAAAATTCTCTTGAAATATGAATCTTATTCTATACATGAATCAAAATCCAACAAAGTGGCAATTCTAGTCAAAAACTAAATTTGACGCCTCGATCTCTATGTTAAATGTGTGAGCATTAGCTATAAAAAAAAATGAAATCAATTGAACTACAGTGCAATCTTCTTAGAGAATTACCGGCAGCATCACCAAGAGAAAAAAAAAAAGAAAAAGAATTACCCGATTGTTCGTATCGTAGCATAATGAAAAATTATAATTAATTTCTCATCTTGAAATATATTATCTATAATTTATTCCAAGCACACTAATAAATCCAAGTTAGATATTTAGAATTTGAAACAATAACAAAAATCACAATTAACTTTTACTATTGAATATATATATATATATATTGGTACAGTACTATTGAATAAATTTTAAAATACTATTTCTTTCTTTATTATTATTAATTTTTGGTTAAGTATGAACTGCTTCAAGTATGGAAAACTATATAGTCGATCAGTTTGTGCAATTCCTTAAAAACGGTCACTTTCTTTTTTTGAAAAAAAAAAAATTCTTTCAGTTGCTTGAATCTGATCACTGAATGCGATATTAGTTAGTCAATAGTCATATCACTTTCAATTATTTTTTGTGGTTTTAATTTATAAGCCCACCACTTTCAGTTTTTTAACATAAAATACATACTCTATGCAACACCGTAGGTCTTATAATAATTTTTTTTGATAAAAAGAAAACATGCTCAATACGAACACAATTACGAAATAAAAGTAAAAACAAGCAGACCAATACAAATTTAACTAATTCTAACGTTTGAATATAAACTTCATACAAACGTGTACACAAAAATTCTTCCATATCAGTGCCTTTATTTTTCAAAAAAGTAAACATTTATAATAACTAATGAATAAAATGTAATAAAATAATTTATATATTTGAAATATAAATGAAAATTTATTTTCTATACTTAAATTTGGAATTAGTAGAACACATAATAAAAGGTTAACTATTAATTATTTAAGAATATTATTATTCTTCTAAAAAATACCGGATACATAAATGACTTTAAAATATATATTCTTAAATATTGGATACAAATACTATTTAAATTTTAAATGGTAAAATATATTTGTTATTTTTTTAAGATTTTTTTGGTTTCAATTCTTTTCCTTCTTGGTTACGTGGAGGGCTTAAAGCCCTAGATTTATTTTCAACTTTAACATTATCTTGACCCGGAAACTCTTATCTTTGATTATCCTTATAATGTTAACTCAAGAGTTCTTCCTTTTCCATTGAGAAAAGAAACTTTTCCTGGCATATTGAAATTTAAAGGCAACAAAATTTGAATATATGAATTTATACGTATAAACCAAGTCTCTTACTATTAGCCTAACTCTAATAGCTTATCAGGTTAAGAACTTAAGAAATATTCTAACAATAATAACCTTATCAAATTATAATTATCCAAGTTAATTATACATATACTTTCGATAAAAAGGAGTAAATCTTCTCTATAGTATGGAAAGATTTTTGTTTTAACATTTTAATTATTAATTATTAAAAGAAAAAAGTATATATTCTTTAAAGGTTTCATTTCAAAACATTAATGTTTTTGACATGAAAATTATATGCATATTAGTTTTTTACACATTGATTTTTAAACATATTAACTCATAAAATAATTGATTTGTTAACACATTAATCTTTTGTTTTTGAAAAAATTAACTTTTAATATAGAATCGTGCTGCTACATAACCCGAGCTGATTGCCAGAAACAATTACCAGATACGTGACAAATTAAATTTTGTGTGGTAGAGATCATAGGTGGTTACAAAATATGAAGAATTGAGGCTACATTTTAGAAAGCATGTTTTTGGCAATTAACTTTTGACATTTTTTTTTATTATTGTAAAGCATTTTTCTTTAGAGCACTGCTACATGACTCGATGGAATTTTTAAATAAAGTAGCACAAAATTTAAATTGACCAATCACAATCGAGGTAAAGAAGGGAACATGTCAGAAAGTAAAAAAGGGCAAAAGGTGGGTTGTTAGCATAGTTAAGGAATCGGATTGGACCGGGCGGTTCGACTGGGTTAATCGGAAATCCATCTGGTGATCGGTCGTTAACATAAAAAATGAGAGAAGTTAAAATCGGGAAAATTGGACTGGTCGGACCATTTTTTTTTGGTAAATTTTTTTTTCTAAAACTTAAATATTGATATCTTATGGTAGTCATAGAGCAAAAATTAAAAAAAAGAATCAAAGAAGGACATTAATAAAAATTATTGGGTTGTTATTCTCCTCTCTCTATTATTTGTAAACTGCTCACCATAAACCTCATTGGTTACTAACAAATATTATTTTCAAATGCTTTGTAATCGTACTGTGAGGTTGAGACTAGAGAAATTTTATATAGATTATGTTTATTTTTATATATCTATGAATATTTTTTTATTGATTATGTTAATATTAATAATTTAATATATTTATTTGTATTCTAATTAATCGTATGTATATATTTATATATATTTTTATTATATTCTGGTTGAATTCCAATTGAATCGGTTGGACCTATAAACCTTTAAATCAGTACCTTGACCGGTTTGATACCTAGTCCGATTTTTCCATGTTGTTAGAAAATTGCGAAATTCATCACTGTACTAAATAACTTTTCTCTTTTTACTTTTTAGTATATTAATTCTTGTTGTATTAATATTTATATAATTTTTTCAAGGTACATATAACAATATAAAATCTTTGAAAAATTAAATTGTGCAACAAAAAAGACGAGGAGGAGAGAGGAGGGTTCGTAATTTAATGGTTAGGGAGGTGGGGGTATTTTCCTGTTACCCTTCTCCCGCTCGGCGAATCATTCTTTGTTCTGTTCTTTGCTTGCTGCAAAACTTTTTCCATTTTCTTTCTTTCTTCTCCGAAAACCCTAAAACTTCCACTCCCACTGTTCTATGCGCTCATTCGTGCACAACGGTGTGCTTTTTCCAGCATTCTCAGCTGTTACCTCGTGATTCTCAACCACCTTTTTCCACCCTTAATCTTCCCTCGGGAAATTCCAAACCTTGTACACGGTCGGTCCAGGATTCGGTCGTTGCCGTTGAATTTTTTTTTTCTTTGGAGTTTCTTCTTGAGCTTCAAACTTCATTTCAGCTTCAACTGAATTGGGATTTAACTGTTTCTGAAGCTTGATTTTTTTTTTTTTTCATTCTCCTTTGGATTTCAGCTTCTGGGTCATTAGTGCAAGAGGGGGAAAAAAAGCGTGGTGGCAAAGATATTCTGATTTGGGTTCTGCTTCAGTGATTTTGGGAGTGAAGATTGGGACTTTTGTGATTTTAGGGTCAGATCCATTTTTTTTTTTAATTTGTTGACAATACTGCTGAATGATGTGCTGCTGATAAATTTTTCTTATGTTTCTATTTTGGCAGTGGACTGTTACTGGGTTTGACTTGAATGACTCCAGGATGCTTTTACTTGTTTATCAATTATTAGGAGGCAGCTGGTACAACTGATTTTTGTTGTCAGGCCCTAAATAGGTACTGTAGTGAGTGTGTATGTGTATTGATGCAAGTATGTTTTCTTTGCTTGGGTCTACGGGGATTTGTATCAATTTCTTTTGTGTTTCTAAACTTTGGCAGTGTGCTGAGTTTGACCTGAATGACTCGAAGCTGCTGCTGATACTTGTCTATGAGGAAGCAACTAATGCCGGAGAGTTTAGCTGCGATGGATGGTGTTGAGTGGACTGGTGATAATCGTAAGGAAAATGGGGGTAGTGAATGTGGTGAGAAAAATGAGAGTTTGGGCGAACTTATCATCGAGGAAATGGACTCCTTTTTGCTGGATATTGATGAGCGGTTGACCATCTCTAGGATGGTGAGCGACTCTGTTATAAAGGGTATGGTTAATGCTGTTGAGCAGCAGGCAGCTGAGAGAATTGCCCAGAAAGAGTCGGAGGTCGTTGAGCTAAAGAAAATGCTACATAATTGCTGTGAGTGTTCAGATGAATCCAAGATTTTGTGTTCTTCTCCACCGTATCAAGAACCCCATGAAGCTGCTGCACATCATTTTTCACATAGTTTTATAGAACATGATAGACTTAGAGAATCTGGTGATAGTCTTCAAATTGCATGCGATGAGATGTTAAAGCAGCTCAAAAGTGAAATAAATAAAATTAGAGGGTCTAGTTCCATCAGAAGAACTAGTTCCGGCTCTGATTTGGTGGGTTTAAGTGGTATTCTGCAGGGCAGTGTACCAGAAGGATGGATTTATTTTGATAAACCTTTTGAAAGTTTAAAAGACATTCTGGACACTTTCTGCAGAAGAGTGCAAGTTATGGAGCAATTATCAAAGGCATCACTTTCTGAATTGCATGAGGAGCAGGAGTTTCAGTCAGAAATTGAAAGGATGGTGATCAGAAATTGTATCCGGAGTTTGCAGCAGGAGTTTAAACACAAACTATTGGAACTTTATGACTCTGAAAGTAGAAATTGTTTTAACCAACATAAAGAAATCTCAAATTTGCGTCAGGAATTGGATTCAATGTTTAAAACACTATCTGCTTTTGAAACTGGGCAGTTAATTTCTGATGGTTCCTTAGAGAATGGTGAGGAATGGTGTCACAATAAGAGGGCTGACCACTTTCAGTGGTACTTTCAGTGGAAACCACTGACAAATCATTTATTGCCTTCAACTTTGGAAGAAAATGGCAAACCGGAGGACTCTAAGAATAACGAGCTTGAGAACTTTGATCCTTCCACATTAAAGCACTTGTCGAGAGATGAATTGGTTACCCATTTTAATTCTGAGATAACTAAGATGAAAAGAAATCATGAATCTCAAGTGCAAGTGATGACTGAAGAAAATTTTCGCCTCAAGCGGGAGGTATTGAATTTGAAAGAAAGAGGTTCTTTTTTGCCATTGAAGAAGGATAAGGACTTCGAGTTGTTGAAGAAAAAAATCCCTAATGTCATCTCAAAATTGGATGAAATCCTTGTTGGAAATGAGAAAATGCATCAATTGAGAAAAAACTTTGAGTCTCTTAGCGGTTTAAAGCATAGATTGGATATCTTACTTTTGGAGAATCATCAACTGAAGGAGATGCTGGAGCATAAGAAAAAGGAAGTCAACAATCTTTCTTCTCAGCTTTCTGCAGCTGCGGAGAAATTGTCGCAGCAACAACTGGCTGAGAAAAAATTGTTAGAAACTATTCAGAAGCTTGAGGTTGATATACAGGATGCAAATGTTGGTGTTTCCATCATTCAAGATACATATAAATGTCTCTTTGAAGGTATCACAGGTGAATTCAGTTGCATTACTGAAGAATTACATCTGAAAAACAGCATCATGGAAGAAATATATGAAGTAATATTCAAAGGAACTGCTCACAATGCTCAAGCTTCTGGTGGATTGGAAATTGAGGAAGCAGATATGGAGTCAATTATGATGCAAGGGCTATTGGATATTAACCATATTATATTTGAAGAAGCTTTGATTGGTGCGAACAAGGCATTAAAACTTGAAGCTGCTGAGAAAGAGGAACTAAAACAAGAGATATTTCTGTTGACATCAACAGTGAAAGAAAAGGAGAAGTCAGCACAGGAGGCAACAGATGCGTTGACCCAAGAGAGGCAAAGGACGGAGTTGGCCTTTGAACAGCTTAACTGTTTGGGAGAACTATTCAAGGAGCAAATGCACAAGCTACATCAAATTCATGAACAAAGAATGAATGAGCTTAAGGAAATTGATGAACAAAGAAGGGTGATTCTTGCTGTTACACAACAGAAACAAGATGCATTAACACTGGTTGAGGCAAAAGAAAGGGAAACCAGAAGGCAAATGGAATCCACCATCGCTCTCATTCATAAATTCTTCCCAATGGTTACTGATTTTGAAGCTAGAGTAAGTGAAGACATTTCCAGAAATTGTTTGAGGTATGCAGTAATTGTTTTAATCCTTTTCCTTTCACATGAATTTAATGTCACATTAGTTTGTGATAAACTGCTGTTTTATGGTCGCTTTGGTTGCTTCTGTCTTTTAAGCCATTTTTTTGTGGTCTTCTGTTCATGAGGAAGTGCTAAAGCTCATGCAGACCAGCAACTTCATCTGGTGTGCTAGCTTTGGAGTTTGGATTATTCTTAATGGGATGAGCATCTAATTGTTTGATGGAATCCTTTGTGAATTAACTCAGCTACATTGATAATTTGTTTCTAAACCTTTTCTGAATTTTTAAGCCAAATATAAACTGCACTAATGTGAATTTGTGAAAAAAAAAGAGTATTATATTTTATTCTTTCTTGTGACAAATGCCTTCAGATTGTTCTCCAAGCTAGAGGTGTACTGTGTGTACCAGAGAGAGTTATCATGTGAGAAGATATTTGTTAAAAGTTCATATTTGATTTTAACTCGGTCAACTGTTAACTGCCTTGGATTTGAGCTGGTTCTTTCATTGAAGTGTTGGGTAGATAAGTTTAAAAAGTTTTCAGGTATAGGAAGCCTCCTTTGATAGGACCAGAATTCCTGAATGAATTGAATGTATATTATTGAATTGGGGATAACTTGGCAATCACCAAGAACCCTAAATCGGTTACAGAAAACAGAGGAATGAGGAATCCTGTAACTCTCACACAAAGTACAAATGAATACAACTTCTTCTAATTCCCTTTCTCCCCCCTTTTATTCTCCTAATGTCCCCTTTAACTGTTTTTCCCGCCCCAAATAACCACCTATCCGGCTGTCACTCCCTACAGTTATCATCTAATGGCCTATTCCTTCTTTCATAAACCTTCCCATACCTTGTGTCTCTGACATCCTTGGTCGAATTTTCAATCTCAGAAATCTGGTGCTACATTTTAAGAGATTTTTCTGATTTACTGGAAACAACTGGAGACTAATGGTATGTTTGTGAATTTGGATTTTGGACGGAAAGGGAGGGGAGGGGAGGATTTGTAGTGTAAAATTATATTACAAATCCTTCCCTTCCCTTCCTTTCCCTTCAAAATCCAAACTCGCAAACATACCCTAAGGGAACAGAACACTTCATTCATGCTTCCTAAACAAAAAACCTAGACCTTTTTTTGATGGAATAATGATTAGAAAAAAGAAATTAGACCTTTTTAGTATTGTGAACAGATTGGGATCTTAAGTTTTTATGGCATGCAGCTGACCTCAATTTTAACCAAGGTTAAATTATTCCATCTATGCAATGACCTGGTGCTAGGAACCAGAACCAACCATTGACATTAAATGGTCTATAGTTTTTATCAAAAAAAATTTTAAATGGCCTATAGTAATCTTAATTTTAAATTGTACTAAAATGTCTTTATATTTTAGTGGATATATTCTCATAGACGTGTCCCATTTTCATGTACATTTTTTATTCTATGAATAGTTGGAAATAAATTAATTGAAGTCTTGTTTGAATTTTTTTCTTTTTTTTTATTTTTTTAAATTCAATTTGGAGTTTCCTTTACTGATTTTATTTGTTGAGGATTTCTCATTCCCCAATCTTGTGTACATCTTCCTTCTGCTATATCTTTTGTTATTTTCTTTTCAGGCTTGAAAACATGAGTTCTGAGTTCTGTTGGCTTAATAACAAAGTGAATAGACTCAAAACCATGGGATTGGTGTACAAGCAAAGGCTAGAAACAAAATGTTCTGATCTTGAAAAGGCTGAAACAGAGGTATGTAATCAGAAACATCACACTATCTTTTTTTTTTTTTTTTCCTTTTTTTGGTTATGCAATTAAAAACATTGCATTACTTGTTATAGCTCTTACGATGGACATCTGGAGTTTCAGGTTGATCTTTTGGGGGATGAGGTAGATACTCTTCTTCACCTCCTTGAAAAAATATACATTGCACTTGACCATTATTCACCCATATTGCAGCATTACCCTGGGGTAAGAATCCATCCCTTTCTGCACATCTTTTTATTGTTTGTACAGAAGTGTGGATAATGCCTAGAGTATATGTTACGATACTCTCGGGTTCACGAGATATTCTCAGGTTCATGATGAATTCTGAATTCTATACGTGATAATATATTAACCATTTACAACATAATTTAAGGTTCTAAATATATAGATATTATAAAATCACTGGTTAATATTATGTCACGCGTAGAGTTTCACCGTAAACTCGAGTTTATTCTAATATATGTGATATTACTATGAATAGTCTATGTCTCTTGCTGATTATTTTTTCTTATATATAGGTATTCTAGGGATAATAAAGCAACTATTCCTTTATCTGTATTGAGGCAATGAGTATTTGACCTAAAACTGTTGAATGAAAATGCCAAAAGCTTCTCCTTTGGTTTGAGTTTTAAAAATCTAAGCAGTTATTTGATGGGATTATTATAATCCTTTTGGTGAGCTATTCACTGTTACTGCAACTCGTTCATTGGCATTGCTTGCTCTTTCAACTGACAACAGTGTACTCTTCTTAACTTCAGCTAATTGCTGTCAACAGACAAATATTCAATTGCTATCTATTTTCCTTCTTTGGGTCATTCAAAACAGAAAAGCATTTAAGGAGGACCTCAATTAAACTTAAAAACTGAATGGGAAAGACTTCAGAGAAGCATTTGCAGTGGGAAGGAATAAGAACTCAACCATGGAAGTTAGAGCACACTGGGAGAGACACTGTTTTAGTGAACAAAGTAGGAAAGTGCACCGTTGGGAAAACTTGGGTTTCTTCCTCCTAGCAATTGATACCATGTAGAAGAATACAGAGGATCTAGATAGATTCTTTATTTTGGAAATATGCTGTGATTTCTCCTCTTTTGTATTGACGTTTGGCAGCAATGCAGCTTTCTTGCTTGATAAACAAAATGGCGATTTCATAAAATGGGCGTGGAATGTAATGGGCTGGAATGAAATGGCATTCTCTGTCGGCTGTCCTCTGTTTGGTGTGTGGAATGAAATCAAATTTCATTTAAATGACATTAGTGGTCCTCATGAGAAAAATATGAGATATTTAACCTTTCTCATGTTTTTATCGTAGATTAGTGGGAGAATGCTCAAGTTTAATTTTTCTATGCTTGATAGTTGATAACAAAAAGAAAAAAAAAGTTTTGCTAAAAGAAGAGAAAACATTTCATTTGTGGGAAGGTTTTAAGTGTGTACCAATTTTAAATTGGTAGTGGTTATCATTTTGAAAATATTAACGGGGTTATATTGGGAAAGGAAAAATTAAATCACATTACATGGCGTAATTAATGTATGAGACATGGAGCGGAAGTTCTGTTTGTTGCTGACAAGCATAGGAATCTCTCATTCCTTGGAATGAAAATGCAACTGAGTTACTATTGTCATGTGTACCAAACATGATATAAGATTATAGGATTTGTACAACCTATTAGTGTAACAGTATGACAGTCGTGCAGGCCAACTTTGTAGCTGTACAAGTAGAACTATGCACAGTTAGCGTACTAACTCAACACCAACAATCAACCAATAATTCTGTCTGATTCCTTAACTTCAGAAGAAGCTCCGTGGGAGGTTTTTGCTGATTTTGTTGTCCAATTAAATTATTGCTGAAATGTAACTTCAAAGAAACAACTGGGGGATATAGTTTTCTTAATGGGAAAGGTTATTTGAGATTACTTTATATTGTTGTATAAAATATCATATATTGCTTGATCTCCTTAATTTGAGTTCCAATGTGAAACTAACAGTATTAGCCATTTGTTTTGCAGGTTGCTGAGACTCTCGAGCTTGTAAGGAGAGAACTGAGTGGGGAGTCCAGAAAATTAGTTTAACTTGGGCCAGGTAAATTGACTGACTCCTTGTACTGGCAAACTGTACCATTCCATGATCTGGGTTGATAAAAACCAGTAGTGGTGATGCAATCATTATTGGTGATCCCCAGATGAACAACCACCGGATGTGGAGAATCACAAGCGAATCGTTGGGAAGCACATCCATGGTGTTACTTGGTTCATTATGTTCATCTTTGGATCAGCTTCTTCTGTACAGAGATGTTAGTCTGTTTTGGCAGTTGCATTTTTCCTTTTCACGTCGTTCGTCGTAACTCTTTTCGTGTCCGTTTCTATGGAACAGTAGCTATTCTGTTCGTATAAAGTGTTTTGGTCCCTGCTTTTCTCTGTTAAATTGATAGAAGGGTAGTATGTGCAAGCAAACTAATTCGTTTCTGGTTTAAATCTTGTAATGGATACAGGTGGCGAGTTGTACAGTTTGTTCACAAAAGTTGCAAACACTTGGCTGATGTTTAGCTGCTGGATTTTTGTTCCCCTAGATCATAAGGAAAAACAGCAACAGAAAAGATTGCCATACCTTTGTCTTTGTCTTAACTCGAATGCTTTATATTATTTGTTCTAGGACACAAACTTGTTTGGTTCCCTTGCTCCAGTAAACCACAAATTAGCCTTTCTTACTCAGTGATGCATAGTTTGTTTTCTATATGGGGCCTGATAGCAGTTGTGTATGATCTTTCGTAGAATAGATGTGTAATATGATTGGTAGATGCCTTATTGATAGTTTTGCATTACACGAATATTGCACTGTGTGTTTGGATTGGAGGTGGGGTAGAAATTATTTTGCCTCTCAAAATTGATTTCATTAATTTTTATCATGTTTGGTTTTGAAAAATTAACTTGTCTCTAGAAATGATTCTAGAAGTAAATATTTATTGCTATACATCGAATTATTTTTAGGAGAATTATTAGACATAAATTATTTTATATTTAATTAAATTAATTTTACGAGAATGAATTCTTCCTAGAATGTGGAACCAAACATTGTTTTGGAAATGGTACCGTTGAGGTTTGTTGACACCTAGAGCCAATCACTAAGCAAAGTGATTGATGTGCTTGTGACTAGTAGATGAGCTGAGATGAGACATGTCAATTTTGCTTTATGCAAGGTTTCAAGTTGGATAATAAATTGACTAAATATTTAAATTGGTTCATCTAAAATGTATTGGAGAATAAGTTAATTTATTACATTTTAAAGAAGAAATAAATTAATCTCTTCATACTCTATATGAAAATATATGAAGGATTAATTTATTTTTTTTTTATAAATCTAAAGAACTAATTTAAAAATTTTAAAATCTAAAATATTAATTTATCATACAATACATTTACGAGGGATGAATGTTAAAAATGTCAGTATATATTAAACTATTTCACATGTTAATAAGTCAAACAAAAGATCAAACTTGACTCATTTAACAAATGAGCCAAGTTTTATTGTACACCGGTGGCCTTGTCTGTCTCATTGATAGTTGAGTTATCAACAAGTGGTAATATACATCAAACCTGGCTTGTTACTTGTCTTGTCTTCGGTTACTGAAGGACAAAATTATTTCTAACGTAAGGTTTGGGCTAAGTTTTAATCTAGTTCACTGTTTTAGTTTTGGCTTCATTTGTGTCTTAAATCTTGTTATATATATTGTTAATATATATATAACAAGATTTATTGTATTCTTGTTTATTGTCCGTCATCTTTTGAAATTTAGAACTTTTTCAATTATACGAACTTAAGTGCACTTTAAAATTATTCTGCAAAAGTTAGAATATTCAACATTTTTTCTTAAGTCACATAATCAAGAAAATCACACTCTAACTCTTGTATGTCAGAAAACCTCCAATGAGCCACCATCGTTGTCCCCCTATCCACCGTCTAAGATGCTAATCCCCCCGCATCTGCTCCATAACCTCTAAACTATGGGAATTAAAATTATGCAAGCAATAATGGAAGTAAAAGATGTGAAGATATTGAGGATCCTAGTTTTAAAATGATTTTGGAGCGTGTTTGAAATTCTCCAACTAGAAGTATTAATTCATGAAAATGCATATAATTTAAATTAACAAATGATAAATAAAATCTTATTTACATTGTTAATATTTTTTAGGAGTTTTAACTTAGTCCTGAATCAGGTAAGTGTAATCAACATGAGTTAGCTTACTTAGTTAACCTTTTGCTCATATATTATTATAATTTAAGTTTGATTATCAGGTTTTTTTCTTATTGATGGGTGATCTGTAAAAATATCTTTATAAGTCCTTGATGAACTCGAAAGTATGTATTGATATTGTATTGAAGCGGAGCTTTCTCTCTATTTAAACTTTAATCTATTGGAAAAAAAAAAAGAATTAGGTAAGTGTTGTTCAGATATTGTTTTGATTAGCCGCGCAAAACATCACCTGAGCATTTTTCGTCAATAATTTGATGATGTTGGATAAATAGATATTGCCAAATTAAATTTATAAATAAAATCATATTTACGTTTTAAATTTTTGGCAGAAGTTTTTACTTTTTACTCATTCCTGAATTAGATAAGTGTTATTCGCGTGCGGCTTAGATCAGCCACGTAAAGTTTTCCCTGGCATTTTCTGTTAATAATTCTTTCTGGAGCAAAAAATAAAATCGAGTGTCAAATGTGGAATATAAATAGATAATAATTTTATGATGTTCGATAAATGGACAACAATTAAAGTAAGAAATACCTTAAGACAAAATCAAAATTTTAATCAAATGTCAAACATGGAATAAGAAGAGTTTCAGCATGATATTTATACATACTAAATAATAACTTTGATGTTGAGATCAAAAACACAAAGAATAGTATTATTTATACTCATGAGATGTGAGACACCGTATTAATTTATACTCTATTCATCATTGAATGAAACGTGAATCTCATTCAATAATAAGTAACGTATGAGTCGAGTATCTCACGATTTATGAGTACTATTATCATTTCTCAAAAACAAAAATAAAAATGCTATCTATAATTTTGATAAATGATTAGATATATGATAAGGTAACATAATAATGCAATGTACCGCAGCGCGGGTTGCGCTCAAGGCAAGGAGGTTAAGTGAAACCGTTCAACTACCGAAGGATGGCCATAATGCATTCATTCATTGATTCACTTCACTCACTATCACAAGCAAAAGAAAAAGATGAAAGGACCCTTGTAGGGGTACTCATTGGTACGGAATAGAGAGCATAAGACAAGGTACATTACATTATTACATTACAAGTCCTACAATTGGAAAGAAAAAGCAGCAGGGTCAATTTCGGAATGGCGATAGAATAATTGCTCTGCTCATCATCTGCCGGACAATGCCATGTGACCCACCTCACATCACGAATAATGTAACAAACCCTCCATGTCCATCTCTCACTCTTGTCATCATATTAAATAATTCAAAGAAAAATATTTATTATATAATAAAATTATATAATCAATATTCATCATATATCTTATAATTATTAAATATAATGAGTAGTTCCTATTTATTCCACTCACTCGTGAGATAAGATATATAGTGTGTATCTGTTATATAAATTTATTGTTCCCTTAATATTATTCTAATTCAAAAGGGTTTAATTTTTTTATAAATCAATTAACGGTATAACGTTATAAAAATTAAGAAAAAATAATAAGTTATGATGACTAATTACTTGTTATAATAATTATTTATCATAATTTAATATCTTTTGAACTATATTGTCTCGCAATATAAAGTTATTTTATATGGTTTTTAATCTCCATTTAAAACCGTGCACAAAATAAATCCAAATCATCGTTATTCAAGCTATCACAGTTTAAAGATAAAGAAAATTTGCATAATAAAATGAAAAAAATAAAAGAAAATAGTATTAAAGGAGTTTTTCTTTTACAGTGAATTGATTTGGCTTTAATCATCATTGGCTAAAATCTAATGAATTTTTAGATAGGATATTTACATATAAAAAAAAATTCGTACTTCATTTATTGTAAGTCTAAAAGTGTAATATTATGTAACTCATGTTATACTAAAGTTTTCATGCTACAACCCATTGCGTAATTGGATATAGTTATGTAAAAATCTAGCATCACATATCGAAAGAAAAAAAGTGATCAACTGTTACGAATTATAATGCAACAGTTAGAAGAAAAGAAAACAAAAACAATAAAGTACTTAATTTAATAGTGTCAGATTCTTGGCTTCTGGTGAAAGAAACAAAAAAACTAAGCACAGATGAAATGAAAACTTTTTCCAATCTGTTTCCAACCACACCACCCATGTTCTGATTTCCCTTGTTTGTTTATTTCACAAAGAGCCCATTTTGGGTAACATCCATGATTTTGTGCCATTTTCTGTGGATTCCTTATCACACTGTTAGGCCATAGTAGTTGTCTTTTTTTCTTCTCGTGTTTGTCATTCACATTGCATTGCCACTTGTTCTTTCCTTTTACTTTGGTGTCTAATCCTTTCAAGTTCAGATCTGTTGAGTTGCTGTTTGTGTCTGTTGGAGGTTGATTTGTCTCAGGCCAAAAGTTGAAGGTTTGTCTCCCTTTTTTCAACTCTTTGTTGTGTCTGAAAAAAAATGGACATTTATATGCCTCAGAAGATTGTTTTGCCTTATTAGCTAGCTATAAAGACTTCTGCTTTCATGAATGCTTCTTCATAGCTTGGTGTTTTCTGGCTTATTGAGCTTGATTTCCTTGCTCAAGATCTTGGAAACAAGGTTGTTTCTGTTATTGGGCAGTGTTGGCTTTCTGGGTCTATATTGATTTTTGCATTCTACATTGTTATCTGGTTCTTTTTGTTGCTCCACCTTTGCAAAGTTTGGTTCTTTTGTTAGAAGATAATTCAAAGGTGTTGTTGGGGGAACAGCTATAATGGAGAAGGTTCTTGGGGAGGGGCTCTCTTTTATGTTGATTCTGATTATGGTTTCATTGACAGTGAGCACTGTTGAGGCTCAACCAAAGTCCTTTCTTATAAACTGTGGGTCAAACTCTTCTGTGAATGTGGATGGTAGGAGATGGGTTGGTGACATGGTGCCTAATGATAATGTCTCCCTCAGCTCCTCCCCTGGTGTTGCTGTTTCCACTCCTACTTTAAGTGGCAGTTCAGTCTATGATTCCCTCTACAAAACAGCTAGGATTTTCAGTGATTCTTTGAATTGTACTATCAAAGATGTTCGGGGAAACTATGTCATTAGGTTCCATTTCTGCCCTTTTGTGGATAAGGACTACAATATGAATGAGTCCTCATTTGGTTTGGCGGCTAATGGTCTGAAACTATTGTCTGGGTTCAATGTTCCAGAGAAGATAGACCACAAGAATGGGAACTTGCAGAATTCAGGAAAGAATTCTAGTTCATACTTCTTGATTAAGGAATATATCCTGGCTATCAGTGCAGATGTGCTAGTGATTGAGTTTGTTCCAACTGGAAGCTCATTTGGATTCATCAATGCCATTGAAGTTGTCCCAGTTGTGGATGAGCTCTTTGCTGGCTTGGTCAGTAAAGTTGGTGGAAGTGGTGGAAACTTGAATGTGAGTGGGCGCGGGATGGAGACCATGTATAGATTAAATGTTGGTGGTCCTGAGATTCAACCTGATCAGGATCCTGATCTTCGGAGGGGTTGGGAAATGGATTCTGGCTATATGATCACAGAAAATGCAGGGTCAGGAATTAAGAACAGTTCCAATATCACTTATGCTTCCGCGAATGATACTTCAGTGGCCCCTGTCCTTGTATATGAAACTGCAAGGGCAATGTCTAACACTGAAGTCCTGGACAAGAGATTTAACATGTCATGGAAGTTTGAAGTGGATCCTGATTTCGATTATTTGGTCCGGCTACATTTCTGCGAGCTGATTTATGATAAGGCAAACGAGAGGATTTTCAGGATCTACATAAACAACCGGACAGCTGCAGATAATGTCGATGTTTTCATTCGAGCAGGAGGGAAGAACAAAGCATATCACCAGGATTACTTTGATACAGTGTCCTTGAGGATTGACACACTTTGGGTTCAACTTGGTCCTGATACAGCTGCTGGAGCTGCAGGAACTGATGCTCTCTTGAATGGACTGGAGATTTTCAAGCTTAGTCGAAATGGGAATCTTGCCTATTTGGATAGGCATGACTCAGCTGGCAATGCAGTAAGCAAATCAAAAGCAGGAGTTCTTTGGATAGGAATTGGAGCAGGTCTAGCTTCTATTGCTATAATTGCATTTATAATTGTTCTTGTTTTCTGTTTCTGCAAAAGCCGGAGGAAAGCATCGAGTCATACCAAAAACAACTCTCCGGGTTGGCGACCATTGTTCCTTGCTGTGGCTACTGTAAACAGCACGGTAGGCACCAAGGGATCAGTAGGAACTCAAAAGGCTTATGGATCTGTAGTCTCAACGAGAGCTGGCAAGCACTTTACATTGGCAGAGATCAATGCCGCAACAAATAATTTTGATGAGAGCTTGGTAATTGGAGTTGGAGGCTTTGGTAAGGTGTACAAGGGGGAGATTGATGATGGAGTCCCTGCTGCAATCAAGCGAGCCAACCCGCAGTCTGAGCAAGGCCTGGCTGAATTCGAGACAGAAATTGAGATGCTTTCCAAACTTAGGCACAGGCATCTTGTGTCCTTGATTGGTTTCTGTGAAGAGAAAAATGAAATGATTTTGGTGTATGAGTACATGGCAAATGGAACACTAAGAAGCCATCTGTTTGGGAGCAATCTCCCTCCACTAACTTGGAAGCAGCGCCTAGAGGTGTGCATCGGTGCTGCAAGGGGACTTCACTACCTTCACACAGGCGCCGAGCGTGGAATAATTCACAGGGATGTCAAGACAACCAACATATTGTTGGATGAGAATTTTGTGGCCAAAATGGCTGATTTTGGTTTGTCAAAAGATGGACCTGCTTTGGACCATACTCATGTTAGCACAGCTGTGAAGGGAAGCTTTGGCTATCTAGACCCTGAGTACTTCAGGAGACAGCAATTAACTGAGAAATCTGATGTTTACTCATTTGGGGTTGTGTTGTTTGAAGTTGTTTGTGCTAGAGCTGTAATCAACCCCACCTTGCCTAAAGATCAGATCAACCTTGCAGAATGGGCAATGAGATGGCAAAGGCAAAGATCACTTGACACAATCATTGACCCTCATCTCAAGGGAAATTATTGTCCAGAATCCTTGTCCAAGTTCGGGGACATAGCTGAAAAATGTCTCGCCGATGATGGGAAGAGCAGGCCTGCGATGGGGGAGGTGTTGTGGCACTTGGAGTATGTGTTGCAGCTGCATGAAGCTTGGTTGAACATGCACAGTAGAGAAACTTCTTTCTCTAGCAGCCAATGTTTGAGAGGTGTAAAAGATGGAGGACTGGAAATGGTGCATGATCCTTCAAGCCAAGATGAAGAGGATGTGACAAGTGATTGAGTCCACAGCATGAGGAGCCAGTTTGAGTTAATTGATTTCTGAATGGCTAGTCTGAGAGACCATTGAAGAACCACGGCCTTGTAGCTAATATCCTTTTACAGATTCTTTCAATTTGTTTCATTGAATTCAAGTTTATTATTATTTTTATTATTTTGCATCTGATTCTTGTATACATGGTAGTGGAATGGTTAAATTATCAGCATGTTGTCTAAAGAATGAAAATCAAAACCTGTGATATGCTGTTCTGTTGTATTGACTTGGCAATCAATCGTACTCTTGGCATCTTTCATTCTCAAAAGCTCATCAGAATATCAGCATGAGCATCTTCTGTAAAGTATGTATTTCAATTTGCTTTTCAAATCAACTTGCAAAACTTAGTTTTTGTTACACGCAGAGTTTCCAAAATTTGCATTACTTAACCAGAGAGTTGCCAACATTTTAGATTTGTCTTCTAAAACGTGCTAGAACATTGGAAATGACCATATATTCCATTGGTAACTTCTTTTTTATTTTTATTTTTTGACAACGACTGTAGTAATATCTCTATTATTAGTTTTAGGTTATTAAATTTTTTTAAATCTTCAAGTTCGAGGAGTTCAGTGGGAATAAAATATGTTACTGACACTTGAAGGAAAATGAAATATTACTGAATACTAATGTTGTTGGTTTGGATCAACATTTTATCATTATGATTATGGAGAAGGTAAGTGCAATTCTTCTTTTTATTTATAAAGACTGAGATACTGATACTAATTTATATTTATATTTATATGAATAATAAAAAATTTACGATCCTAAATTTAAATTGGAACAATTTATTATAATTTATAAGAATTCTTCAATTTGAACATCATATAATAATAAAATGATGATTGTAATAAGTTGAAAGTGAATAATTAATTAATCTTTTTCGTGTACACAAAGGAGTTAAAAGAAAATCCTTAATAAACAAAACACATTTTTTAAAGAAAAGAAAAAATATTTTTTCCACTGAATAACCAAGGCCACCTAATGAGGTTAACTCATTGAAAGTCGGTTAAGTCATGAATAAGTTCTATCTATAAAATTGGAGTTCAACTCTCCTAAAAACTCTATTGACGAAAAGTGTAGCATTTATCACTCTAGATCTTAGGGCCTAGCCTTTTAAAAATATATGTATAAAACCCAAAGCCAAACATAACAACTCAACAAAGGGGGCTCATAATCAACGGTTCTTCTTATTTAATTAGGATATGTTTAAAATTATTAATTAAGAATTTATCCTTAAAAGAATACTCATCTTTGTATCTTTGAGAATAAGAAATTAAATTTTTTCCCTTCTTATTTCTTAAATTTCATTTTAATAAAAGTTTGTATAAAGTTTTAAGGTTCATAAAAAAGATAAAAAAAAGTTTTGAATATTACAAGGGCTAAGAGGTTTACCTGGTCCAAATATGTATTTGATCATTGGAAAATCAGAAAGTTTTATTTGGTTTTGCTCTAAACATTTCTAAAACTATTCGGCTATAATCCCTAGCATTAGAATGTCTGTATTAAATTTTGAATTTCTAAAATTATTTGGCTATAATCCTTAGCATTAGGATGTCTATGTTAAATATTGAATTGACTAATAAAATATCAAGTTTATTCACTCCTATGCTATAACTGGCAATCATATGTGAGAAGGACTGAAATCAATTAATTTTACAAATGATTCCACTGAAACTAAACAAAAATTCATTTATTTTTCAAGAATTAAAAACATATTAATTATTATAGAATAGTTTAAATAATATTTAATATAGTTACTTAATTTAATAGTAATGATAATTATATGTTAACTTAGAGAGGACATGGTTGAGTGGTAAGGACTCATCCTCCCTTAATCAAATGCCAGTGGTTTGATTATTGGTTTTGAGTATGGAAAGTTAATTAAAAAATTAGTAATCCAAGTCTCTGTAGGCGATGGATTAGTCTTTATAATTTCATTTGTGGGGATACCCTGATTTTGATTAAAAAAATAATTATATGTGAATTGATTTTATTAACCTATAAATAAATAAAATTATGATATTTTTAAGATTAAAAGTATAGTTAAATTTCTTTATTATTATTATAACAATTTTTGTTTTTGAAAAAAAGAAAAGTGGCAATGGGCAATGAGATGGAAGAAAAGTGAAGTGAGGCAGCAGCATCCAGAATCGGTGGTGAGTGTGGGTGTTTGCCTACAAAACCCTACCAGCTGCAGCTGCAACTTTTAGCTTCTGAGTCTCAGATAGATAGATACTCTTTTTCTTCTTCTTCTTCATCAGGGATCATCACTCGAGACCCTTGAAAGGATCAGCTTCCTCAAGAATGCCTCCAAAAGCCGCGAAATCGAAGGAAGCACCAGCTGAGCGATCCATCCTTGGTCGCTTCTCTTCTCACCTCAAGATTGGCATTGTATCCTCTCTCTCTCTCTAAAGTTTGAATTTTGACGCTATTCCCACCTACCCCTTTTCAATCTCAAAAATGGGTTTTATCTCTTTCAACTTCATCTTACTGTTTTTCCTTTCTTCAATCACTAATAATACCCCAAAACCATAACCTTTTTTTTTTCAAGAAAAAAAATTTCAACAATAAAAATGAATTGGTTTTATTATCACCTTCGTGATTTTATATGATGGGGTCTGATGAGAATTAGTGTTACACTGGAATCGGAAGCATTAAGTGTATGTTTGGTTTAGCTTCACTTTTTGAGGAAAAAAAAATAAAAACCCTTTTTTCACTGATTTTCAAAAATCTCTATAGTAAGCATTTGATCATAGGTTATTTTGAACAATTTTATCAGAACATGCACTAAGTTGCTATTTTGTTTGCTCAAAATACTTGTTTGATTTAGTGGAACATGTTAGTTAATAGTTGTTGTTATATTGTTCAGGTGGGATTGCCAAATGTTGGAAAATCTACGCTTTTTAATACACTCACCAAGATGTCAATACCTGCTGAAAACTTCCCCTTTTGCACCATTGAACCTAATGAGGCAAGGGTCAATGTCCCTGATGAGCGATTTGAGTGGCTTTGCCAATTATACAAGCCAAAAAGTGAGGTATGTAAAATGCAACTCAATACAATTGTTAGTGAATCCGTAGCCAAGTCAAATGAAATTCTCTCATGTTAAATCTATATGGATGACATGTTAAAGTCGTAATACAGGTCTCAGCTTTCTTAGAAATCCATGATATAGCTGGACTGGTCCGAGGTGCTCATCAAGGACAAGGGTTGGGAAATAGTTTTTTATCCCACATCCGTGCTGTAGACGGCATTTTTCATGTTCTACGTAAGCTGCCTAGTATTCTGTGCTTGCCAGTTTTGTTGGTGTTGCATTTTGAGTTTACAAGTACAACTGATTTGGAAGTTATTAACATGTATAGCCTTTGCTGATTGTTAGGTGCATTTGAGGATCCAGATATTATCCATGTAGATGATACTGTTGACCCTGTGAGGGACTTAGAGGTTATTACTGAAGAATTACGGCTGAAGGTATGCTTAATTAACAACTTTTCTTTTCCATAAAAGTGGCTTTGAGACCAGCAATTACTTTATTGTTGTTTGATGAAATATGAATTTGTATAGATAGGCTGTAAAGACTAAAGAACAAGGTCATTTTAAGGGGGGATTACTTACGGATGAGGAAGGAATTGGGCAGCTTTGCTCATTGGTTCTTTGTTTCTTTTGTTTTTCTTCAATGTTAAGGAGAATCCCTTATCCTCCAAATTCATAGCATATTTTGACCAACTATATTTCTTCCTTAATAAAGAAAAAGGATAGGTGTTTACCCATAAAAAAAAAAATTATAGCTGAGCTCACAAATAAAAAAGAAAAAAGGATAGGCATATAGGCATACGTAAAGACCTTGGTCTTGTGGAGTTATAACTTGTGGTGAATTAGGTTGGACTTGGATAGAATGGGTCATGGCTTTTCTGGTTGCTCTGCAACTCCTTCCTTTTGCTTAATGTTTCAACCCTTATATCATTGAAAATTCTCTTGCTGATCTGTTCTAGATAGCTAGTTGGTTGGTAAGCTGCTTTAGGAACTTATACTGGCCCTTTAAGCTAATTGGGTAATTTGGGTTAAGTTTGCTAGCAAATCTTTGGAAGCGCAACAGAAGAATCTGCTCATATCTCTTCCAATCCAGGTTGCAGAGTTTGGATGTTGGATTCTTCTGTTGTGTTTTACCTTCTTGGTCCCAATTTTTGCATTTGTAACATAGTTACTATCTTGTGGAAGAACCTTTTTGTGGTTTCCTTTAAACATCAGTTGGGTTCTTCTACACTGGAGCAGTTTCTTATTTCGTTCAATTAAAAGGTCTTGTAAAAATCCAGGAGGCTAGAGTTGTGAGTATGCAGTTGATTCTTTTTTGTGGTGTATTGGTTGGAGCTGAATGCTTACATCGTTCAGGGTACCTATTTGTTCCTAAACTTGTTATGCTTTAGGGTTGTGTTTATGGCTTCTCTTTATATCCTGCTTATGGTTGTTCACTGCCATTTGGGTTATGCTAGGTGACTAAGTAGCTTTGCGGCTTTGTTAACTTTTCAAATTCAAATTCCTTTTTATTTTTCCATGTTTTGGAGGATGTTTAAATCTCGATTACTTTACTTGTACTTCACTCTTTCATTGTTATTAATAAAATTTATTATATATTTTAATATATATTAATATTCACTAGAGCAGTCTGTCCCTTTTATTTATATAACTGCTTATCCTTCCTCTTTGCATGACATTCTAGGATATTGAATTCATGGAAAGAAAGATAGAGGATATTGAAAAGAGCATGAAGAGGAGCAATGACAAGCAGTTAAAAATTGAGCTCGAATGCTGTCAAAAGGTTTGAGTTTAGCTTCTGAGCTCTATTTGACTCATTTGTTATTTTTGTAATGATATGACAACCTCTCTTTTGTAAGTTATTTATTTTGCAGTTTGCTCAATACCTGCTGTAGTTTATAAAATAAAATGGCATAATTTTCTTACTTGTATCCCTTTTGGGTTCCATTGTACATTGCTGCGTTAAAAAGCAATACTTGCTTGTGGCATATTTCTCAATCATGGAGAAGGATATGGACTGTGGAGTGTGGGCTTGTATTGACACTAGTTTTGCAGTAAACATTGTTGCATTTTCATTGTAAAATATCAGTTGTTTCTGATCAAGAAAAAAAACATTTTCACTTGGTTGTTGATCAAAAGTACTTCATCAAATGGATTCATGGAACTAGTCAAAACATGATGCATTATATTATACAACTGTATAGATTTTGTGTCTAGTGTATGAGTAGTATATATGAGAGTGGGCAATTAGTCTCTGAAGATTCCTGTTTCTCTGTTGGAAATGTTGGTTGCTTTCTGTTCATTTGTTACTTACTACTTAGGACTAAACATCTCTTGTTGTTCCTCTGTTTATGTGTAATGGTATTTTATGAAATACAATGTAAGTAGTCGAATTGAAATTTGTTGTGATGGAGGTAACTTGTTTTAGCTCATGACACAACGTGCAAGATTTTGTCTCTGTTGTTGTCTTTATCTTATGCTTTGCAGTCTCACTTAGTTTTGATTTTATCATTTAACCTTTACTGGCGCACTTTCTCTCTTCTACTATGCTTGAGTTTGTACATACAAAAAATATGTGGATCCATTGTGGATGAAAAGCATGGTGGCAATATTTGATGTTTGCAGGTCAAGGCAGTGCTTGAGGAAGGAAAAGATGTACGCCTAGGGGATTGGAAGGCTGCTGATATTGAGATTTTAAATTCCTTTCAGTTGCTAACTGCCAAGCCTGTTGTATACTTGGTACATCCTTTTCTTTTCCTTGTCCTTTTTCTATTGTATGAATTAGTATTGCCTATTGGATATTAAGTAAATATTTTAGTGAGTGAGATACAGATACCTACCTCATCTTTACTCCTGTATCTGTGTTTTACTTAAAGTTTATTATGACTTTGAGGTTATCTGAGTAGGTATGAAAAGGGAGTTCTCTGTTTTGTTCGCCTTTCCTTTGCATACATTTGTTGCCATTGGCTGTAAAGCTATCAATGTGCATGTGCATTTTTGTGTCCTGGTGCGACTTGGGTAAAAGAAATATTTAAAGTAAAATGATTAAGTTAGTGGATTATTTATGTGTAGTATTATGATAGACAACCGGTAATCTAGGTTTCCTTTTAATGTATTTAATTACAGATCATATCTGGGAATCACAGATGCTTATTAAGTGCTACATCACTTTTGGAGACATCTACTATATATCAGAAGGTCTCCATTTTTTATATTTTTGGATACAATCAGACACTGAATATGGCTCAAACATGGCCAGATATGGCTTGGATACAGCACATTGATTTGATTTTTATTGTTGAATTTCATGGTTGGATCAGAGGAAAAGAGGGTAGGGAAGAGTACTTACGGTGTACGATAGAATTGTTTAGATCTTATTTACTATAGGATATATACCTATCAGCACCATATATAGTGCAATAGGAAACAAATACATGTTACATTTTCAAGAAACGATAATAGAGACTTAAACCATTTCTTATGACTTTTATTATTCCAATGCCTTGACTTCTATCCATTCCAATGTACTACTAATTACGTGACTTAATACATTCAGTCACATTTTATTTTAACACTCTCCCTCAAGCTAAAGCTAGTAAGTTTTCAGCTTGTTACAAGTATAGCCAAATAATAAGAAAATGTGAAAAGACACCATAAAACATGAGTTGCAAGACTGGAATGAATTTCAGCAGACATCCTCCAAGTTCAGCAATATTTGAAATCCATTGAATCGGGTCAAGTGCCTGGGATTGATGAATAACGGGGCCAAAATTCCTGGGACTGCTGCATGACGGGGCCAGAATGCCTGGGACTGCTTCATGATGGGGCCAGAGCGCCTGGGATTGCCTTATTTTAGATGCTCTGTTTGACCAGATACAGAACAAAGGACCAGAGCGCCTGGGAATGCAGTATTTTAAACGCTGTTTGACCAGATACAGGACAAATCAAAAGAGACTAACATCGAAACTTAGCCAAAAAACAGACACTTTGGACTATCTCCCCCTCAATGCTATATTAGCATTGGACTTTAACATAAATAATAATGGCAATGAAAGAGGCCGAACCGGGGGAAAAGAAAGAGAACTGAGAAGCTGAACATTATTGTGTCGGACAAAAGGAAGTGCTTGACACTAAAAAACAGAGGAATTGAGAATTGTTGTTTTGGAGAGAGAAACTTTCCACATCAGCTCGTGTTAGACCTTGCAACCTTTTTTTTTCCTTTTTAACAACAGGTCTTCTTTAATTAAAGAGGGCCTGTTGTAAAATAGACTAGAATCAGCCAAAAAACACACCTGAAATCTGCTAGCCAGAGGTTTCACTAGAGCTCTGTTCACTAGTTCCCAACTAGAGTTTACCCATGCTAGAAGATTAAACACCCAAGCCCCGCAGCACAGTGGAGGTAAAACGTGATGGGAGAGACCTCCAATCTGCAAAACAATGGCAGAAATGGAATCAGGAGGCTGAGGCGAGTCTGGTGAGGGAAGGGGCTGCCGGAACGGTGGCCAGATGCGCCCTCACACTCTGGCGACAGCGAACAGTGACAGAAAATCGTGGAGGCGTGTGGCGGCATGACTTCTGGGTTTGGCTGATTCAAGCCTGCTTAGCAAGGACCCAGCATTGGTTGGATAACTGGAAGTTTCTGTAGTGGCACTGTTATGGTTGCAGCAGCTGAGAGCAACAGAAGCAGTGGCTGAAGCATAGGTTTTCTATTTGTGAGTACTTTTGGTCTTGGCAAAACAGAGCTGCTTAAAAGCCTTTGGAGTTTGTGACCTTTTAAATGTATGATCTTGGATGAAAGACATGGTTTTTTATTTTTCCTCTTGAAAGGATGATTGATATGTGTTTAGAAGTAGAGTGGGTTTAGAGAAAGAATAGAAAAGTAAAATAAAATTTGAGTTCAACGAGAACTCAAAACAGAGTAGCAAAAAGGAAGCTAAGGTGGATGAAATGGCTCTGGTAACAATGTTGAATTTCATGGTTAGATCAGAGAAGAAGAAGGTAGAGAGGAGTACTAACAGAGTACGACAGAACTGTTTAGATCGATCTTCCTATAGGATATATACCTATCAGCACCATATATAGTGCAATAGGAAATAAATACATGTTACATTTTCAAGAAACAATGATAAAGACTTAACTATTTCCTATGCTTCTATTGTTCCAATCCTATGCTTCTATTGTTCCAATGCCTTGACTTCTATCCTTTCCAGTGTACTACTAAGCACATGGCTCAATACATTTAGTCACATATTTGATTTTAACAGTTATGAATGTTAAGATATAAAACCATTTACATGTCTCTACCTATCAGCTAAGCTTTTGGGAGAGATGATTCAGGACATGGAATTAGAGCCTCAAAAACCAAGTGGTTGAACTCTTGCTATCCCCCATTATGCTCAAGTCCAAAAAAAGTGGCATTTGCATAGGGGGACATGTTAGATACAAAACTATTCATGCACCTCTATTAGCTTAAATTTTTGGGAAAGAGAGTTTCATTACAAATAGGTTGGTTGAAATATGAATCCAAGCATTGGTTATTTAACATCTGAAGTCATTTGCAGCCGTACTAGTTAGCATCCACTATGTCTCATCTTGTAATGCTTTCCTTTTCCCAGTCCAGATTGTGAACCTGTCAATTGCATTTCATCATACATTTTTTTAAGGCAACATTTCACATATACTTCCATGCAGACATCTATGCTGATATAAGTATATTTTAATTATTTAATTTAGTTATCCTCAGTATGTCATGCCGTATTCTAGGTTTTTCAGATGTTGCCTTATTACTTCATCTGATCTTTCTATGTTAGCACTTTATTTAAGTATTTCCCTAGTGAGCGGGGCGTTAAATCAGAGTCCATAATGTTCTTCAATATGATGTGCTTCTGATCTATTTTTGAATTTTCTACCTTTTAATGTTTACAATCCATTTACAGGTCAATATGACAGAAAAAGATTACCAAAGGAAAAAGAACAAGTTTCTTCCCAAAATTCATGCATGGTATGTGATTGTTTGCTCTTTTGTTATTACTTTTATTTTTATTTTTCATATTTTTGCTTCTACGGATCATTTTTGCTTCTATGTTATCTCTTTGTGCAAAGGAATCTGTTTTTTTGTTTTTTAATTGAAGAAATTATAATATAGGGTGCATGAGTCAAAATGGTCTTCTAGATTGCAGACCTAAAATTTTCAGGGTGCAAATTCATCCTACACATGCATTTAAAGCAGGAACCTGCAAATGCTAGTACAGGTGGAGAGTATATCTATTAGAATCCTGTGACATGGAACACCCTTATTTATCTACTTTTTCTGTTACTTTCCTAACTATCTTTGTTAACAATGGATAGCTATTCTTGTGGTTGCTGGGTTGAATCGACATAGCAGATTATAGTATTCTTGTATTTGAAATTTGAATGATAATTTCATATTGGTTTTGAAAGAAAGCATTGTATCCTCCCACTAAGAGAAGAAAAGCTTACTTGATTTGTCACATTTTGTTGTTTCTTGTGGAATATTATTACTTTGAAATTATGTTCTTTTTGTGTTAGTTTTTGTTTTTCTTTAGTACTCTTTCAAGTCTCAATGTTTGGTGTTTTCCAAAATAGTTAGTTAACATTACTTTCCTCTGTTCTTCAGGGTCCAGGAGCATGGTGGTGGACAAATTATTCCTTTCAGCTGTGTTTTAGAGAGGAATCTTGCTGATATGCCTCCAGATGAAGCGGCTAAGTATTGTGAAGAGAACCAAGTTCAAAGGTCTGCTCAGAGTATTTGTGTTACTGCTATTAACTGTGTGATGGTTAAGTTATTGTGCGAATTTTTTTATACTTTTGGAAAGGCTGAGGATTTACTTCTTTATCAAACAAAAAGTTCTACTACAGATGTTGAATTTTCCATTTTATGCAGCTTAATTTCCTGTTTTTCAACATTTATTGCTATCATAAATGACTTACTACTTCCCAAGACCCTTTTTGCATTTGTCTAGACAGAAACTACAGAAATACCTTACATTATTTAGTCAACTGGAGCAAATTGATAATGTAAATGCTTCACTGTTCAAACAAACTAAAGGAAAGGTGTCAGTTGGATTAAGATGCGACATATTGGCTAAAAATATGGTAAAATTATTTGTTAAACAATGACTAATAATTATTCATTTTAATCTAATTTATTGGATCAGTATACCAACATAACTCGGGCAAACTTCATGGGGGGTTGGGGGGAAGGATATGTTTTGTAAGTGACAAATTGAAGGACCATGCTTCATGTTTCTTTCATTAACATTATCATGTCACTAGTTACACTTCTTTCCTCTCTTAACTAATATTTGTAGAGAGATTGGTAGGCTTTTCTGTATCCATAGTTTCTTTACTATTTTTGGTTTTCCTTCTTGGTCATGTTTGTTTAAGACTTTCCTATTTTCACTTCTTTCTTTTTCTTCTATCAAAGAAGTATTGTTTTTTTTTTTCACAAAATGCTGTCTTAATGGTTTACAATTTCATTCAAGGGTCATCATAGTGGAAAATAAGCAATCCAATGTTGCACAGTTCAGTTTCAGCCGCCACAGTATTATGTAACTAATCAAATTGCTTTCATGAAAAAGAAAAACAATTTCACAAGGGTAGTTGTTTCAAGATATGTTGCTCCATTGGGTGTGTTTGGTTGTGTTTCTAAAAGAGTTCTTTTAAGATAATAGACAGAAGCAACTCTCCATCTACTTCTCAAAAAAGCAAATAACTAATTATTTTTCTCATTCTATTCTTTTTTTTTTTTTTTTAAAAAAAAGTTTATGAGAACAGACTACACAAACTTCAGAAGTACTTTTTCATTTTTCGGAAAAGTAACTGTAGGTAAAGCATGAACAAATGCACCCATTAACAAGTACTGAAATATAGGGGCAAAAATTGTATAGCATGCATGTACTCAGACCTTATATATTATTAAAATCTAAACCATTTGAAAAGAATATCTTTTAGTTCACTATTAAGATTACAGTGCAAGAGCTTATTCTGTTTGTTTTGCTATTTGCTATTAATTATTTTTGGGTCTTCCTCTCCTTGTTGCTTACAAATTCAAATTGATTAATTTGTGTGCTGGTTAAATTTGAAGAGTTAAGATGTAATTTATCTGCCACTAAAATTGCTACATTCTTCATTTCGACAGTGCTCTTCCCAAAATAATAAAGACTGGATTTTCAGCTATTAATCTCATATACTTTTTCACAGCAGGACCTGATGAGGTAACATATCTGCATTTCTCCTTTTGTACTGCTAAAAGTTGTCTTTTGAATTTATATAAATATTCTCTATTATATTATTATCATATCCATGCCAAACTATGATTTTAGTGGTTTTGCCACTCTTGACAGCATTGTGCACTAATATATAAAACTCCACTCTCCTAGGCAAAGTATTGTCAATATTCTCCTGGAAAATTATTATCTTGCAAAATGATGATTTACTATTGGAATTGGAAATATTACTTATAGCACTATATGGAAATAAATTTTGTTATGATATAAACATGTAAATAATGCAAAATTGAATCTCTGCATTTTTGTCAATATATGCTGTTAAATAACTTCATAATTTCATTTGGTGAATGTATAGCCATATTACTTGAGGTGGTTCCAATTTGGGATATGTATAACCTCATTTGAACTGAGAATTGCCATCTCTCTTTCTGTTCATTGTATCTCTATATTGCCTTTGTTGATGGCTTGAACAGCTTTTCATAGATTTGTGTACATGATATTACATCATTTGTTGCCTTTCATTAATCAAATGCCTACCTTTGGTATAATTTTGCTTCTTTCAGGTTAAATGTTGGCAAATTAGACGCCAAACAAAGGCTCCTCAAGCTGCCGGGACTATCCATACGGATTTTGAAAAGGGATTTATTTGTGCTGAGGTTATTCCCAGTTCATTGTTTTTGGACATTTCTTAATTCTAACTAATCATTCTCTCCCTCCTATAGAACTACAAGAATTAACATCGGTCAGGTAAAACCAACATGGCTTTAATGAACCCCAATATGAACGATGAACTCTTAAGATGTTGCCACCTTTCTAAGAAGAATTTGTCAAGGAAAAGAAAAGTTAGGTTTATACCTCATCTCTGTTGGGACAGTTTTGCATGTCTGAATAAATGGAGCAAATATTCCATTTTGTTTTAGGCAGGCCTGACCTTGGTATTCCTCGTCCTTTTTTCTGTGGGACACATTTTGGACAAACTCAAATTGATGAAACCATCCTTTTGTATTTTTTTTGTTCCTCCCCCCTTCTCTTTGGCAAATTAGTTTGGTTCTATTCAAGAGAATTCCTCCTTGACCTTGATTCTCATAAAAAAGTTGTTTCATTTTTGCAATGTGAATTAATAAAGGGTTATTTGAAAGGCTGTTGTGTGCATGATTCACTGTGAGATTATGCTCTAGATTTGTTTAGCAATACCCAACAACAGTTTTTAATAATTCTAACTTGGCAGAGGAACCACACAATTCTGATATTTGAAATTACAAATTTTACTGCTTTTGTATTAATAAATCACATGTTGCTATTTTCATGACCTCCTCTCTTTTTGGCATAGCACTCGTAAGAATATTTTTTTGTTCTCCTCTGGTTGTGAAGTTTTACTGATCACAACTGATCCATCAACTTTTCATGGTTTCTGTTTGTGCTGTTACAGTGTTCTTATATTACTCCACTTGGTCCTTTTTATTTGTCACTTTAGCAAGATGCAGGAGAATTATGAAACTTATAGTGAAGGCTCATTTAGGAAACCTTTCTTTTACCAAAATACCTTTAACTCAATTTTAAACATCTAATTGCATTGCTCTATTAATATTACTAACTCTTTCCAATTAACCATTGATTATGGAGGGTAAAAACTACAAATTCTTCCTTGACATGTGAGGGCAATAAATATTATAGACCAATCGTTTTTCTTTCCAAAGTTACAGACAAAGTATGCCTGAGTTAGTGATTAGTGTGTAAAACCTTGCAACTATTGATCTGTGCTCTTTGTGAATGTTTTAGGTAATGAAGTTTGAAGATCTAAAGGAACTTGGTAGTGAGGCAGCCGTAAAGGTATGCTGTTACTATTTAGATGTAATTATTTCTGTTAATTGCTATTGGCTTAGTAAAATGAGGTCAGAGGGGCCAGCATCAGATTAATAAGCTGGGTAGTGAAACAAAACCAAGTGGTCCATAATATAAAAAAATATTGTTTGCTGGGAAAAGCGAGCAAAAATAGATAACATTTCAGGAATCTTGCTCAAGCTTTGGTTTTTCTTTTTAGTTCAATCTAGGGGTCACCTATCCTAGAAGATTTAAGGCCTCTTTGGTTTCAATTTTTATTTTCAGTTTTTTAATTTTTAGGATTTTGTGAAAGAAATAGTGAAAACTAAAATTTGTAGTTTTTAGAATTTTCAGTATTTCCTTCACAAAATCTGGAAAAGTAAAAATGAAAACTGAAAACTCAAACTAAATATACTCACTCTTAGTTTTTTGGTTTCAACTTAATTTAAATTTTTTCCTCACAGATGACCTGTTATTAATGCTTTGAAGAAGGTACTGACTATAAGGGAGGATGGTTGTGGCTTGACTAAAGACTAATTTTTTACTAAGATGTGGGGGAAAATAATGAATAACTTGTTTTTGACTAGAGCAAAATATTATAACTTTTTGAAAAGCTTAGGGCCTGTTTGTTTACTATTTCTATTTCCTGTTTTCATCTTGTGTTTGCTATTTTCAGAATTTCGTGAAAGAAATACTCAAATCAGTGAAAACAATAAAATATCATTTTCAGTTTTCATTAGTTTCTTCACAAAATTTTGAAAACCGAAAATACAAAAAATGAAAATGGAAACCAAGCAGGCCCATGTTAATGGATTTGTTGCTGGGTAGGTTTTTCCTTTTATGGCTCCCCTATCATTTATGTGCTTTGTGCTACCAAATGTAATAAAGTCCACCCGTAATAAAGTCCACTTGTTACTGTTGAGCAAGAGTTACTACATAAATCAGTTATTAGTTACCCATCAAAAATTAGCACCCCCCCCCCCCTACCCCACAACATGCCTTGTTTGTTATAAATATATTATTATTGCCTTCTTTTAGGGACCTAATAATTTCTTCTACTTTACTGTATTTTGTGTTAGGCTGCTGGAAAGTATAAACAGGAAGGGAAGACCTATGTAGTCCAAGATGGAGACATTATATTTTTCAAGTTCAACGTTTCTGGTGGAGGCAAGAAGTAATAAAACAGGAAAATTTGACCTGAAGTTGCCTTGTCCTGCATGGAATATGTGCTTTCATGATGCTGCCTACCATGTTATGGAACTTGTAAAAGCTTGAGAATTGAGTATGTAATTTTTGGACCATGTGCAAAATTATTTACTTCTAGTTAGATTTAATAATTCTAGTGGATTTTGATCTTATAGCGGTTCTATGCCATTTCCAAATTTGCAATATGTTGCACGCTATATTTCACAGATGTTGGTGAGTTGATATTTATTGCATGGGGGATAAATCAATTTAATGTTTGATGCATCCATTCATGTGGGTTTGATTTGAACTAGGAATTTTGGGGTCATTACAGTTTCTAGTGACTGGTTGATTTAAGGGCTTTGGCAATGTATTCAACGAGAACTAAAACAGTAAAATCAGAGTGCCCTTAAAATTGGTCAAATTTAATGTTAAGAGTGTGTTTGATTACCGATAAAAATATAGGGTGTGATGAATTTCATGTGTCTACCTTGTCTATGAAAACCTGTCTCTTATTCCACCGCCCACCCACCCACACCACCCCAAAAAAACAAAAATAATTTGAAAACCAAACACACCCTTAATTGTGTCGAAGTCAATAAACATTTGCCTTTTATAATGTCTTCTATATAAGGATGCAAGTGGTAAATTTGTCCTCCTCTTGAAAAAATTAGAGGATTCTTAGGTGCTTTTGGTTTTCTGGTGAGTAATTGGCGATTATTTGGTTACTTGTTTCAATTATTTGAAGAAATATGTAATTTCCTTCACCCCCATCCCTCCTCCCAAAAAAAAAAGAAGAAAGGAAAAAGATGTGTGTACTTTAATAAATTATGAAGAGAAGCGAAACATTGCAATGATAAAATATAGATGGTCTTTTTCAAAATTCTGTTTTTCTTCAGAAGCTGTTTTTCAAAAAGATGTGTGTACTTCAATTATTTCATCACTTCAAAATTTATATAAAGGAGAGAATTTAATTGATTGGCAATATAAAAAAAAAGGGAATTATACTATCAACGTATAAAATTAGATTTTGAAATAAAATATATTATTTTAAACTTATTTCTCAATTGATATATCCAAATATAAAATTAATTTTATACTTAATTATCAAGATGGTTTTAATTTTATAGTTAAATCAGACGAGTATGTTCTCATAGCTTCGTTCGTGAAACGATGATTCAAGGCTCAATGCCCTTGCCGAAAATCAAAACCTCCTGTCGCAGTCAACCATGCATTAATGAAGCGTACATGTCTAACAAAGAAGTGTGTTTCATAAATTTATAGTCATCTTGCCCTGCATGTGAGCTATGTTAGTTATATAATATAAATGGCTTTAATATTCATTTATTTTTTTTAGAAAAAGAAACCAGTCCAGTGGTTCAATTGCGACAATAATTGATGTAGTAGACTCATTGCTAAGTGCTAACCTAAATCATTGTATTATTGACTATGAATGAGCATTTTGCCTTGTCCGGTTGTTCCATATATACCAGAAGAACGAATAGTGTATTAAACGAGGTTTTTTGGTTCTAAAAGCTTGCTTTTACTCTAATCGAGGCTAGTTTCAGGACTGAGAAAGTTTAGCCCAAGAGTGTACTATTTTTCCTTTTTTTTTTTTGGGGTTACAAAGTCAGTATTACCATCTTTTTTTTCATCCTGACTGGAGTATTATTGTCATTTATATTGTGAGATATGTTTATTTTTAAATTAAGGCTGTTAAATATTAAAATTTTTAAAAATATTTGATGAAACAATTAGATTGAAAAAGAAAATTCTAAGAGTAAGAGGAGAATAAAAAATTCAGTGGCCAAAATAAAGCTCAATAGATTGTCTATTTAATTTTAAGTCTCCCACTAGCATAGTACAGCCATACGCTCCAAACTGTCCATGACCATGAGGCTAAGAATTAAGATGGTGCCATTACTCATTTGCATGCTAGATACAAATACCATAAGTGACAAAAATAATCAATAAAAAGACTTGATTCTCCTCAGAAATGGGCAATCTGTGGCCATCAATTTTTTGTTAAATTAAAGCACAGGGAAGGCTCAATACTAACAAGTACTCCCTCCATTTGAAAATACTTATTAATTTAGACAAATTGATACATTAAAAAATTATTATATCTTGATACACTGGATAATCAATCTAAAAAAATATCAAGATGAAAGGTAAATTAAAAGGAAAAAAGGGGGAATATACAAATCACACAACAAGCTCTAAAATAACCTGTTTGTTTTATGCTTATGTTTTTTAACCTTTTGTAGTGTAGTCGGATAGGGACGTGAACCGAGAATGTTTGTGGTCCTCTAGATTTTCATACTTACTAGATCAGAAGTCAAGCATACCACCAATGGTAAAATCAATAGGACAAATATATTTTATTGTTAAATCAGTAATGAATACTATTCCAAAAACTTCAATGGAGAGATCCAGCAATATGAGATGACCAACTAAGGTAAACTGCTTTCTGTGGGCACCAATATGTCCGTGTTTTTTTTTTCAAAAATTAATTTTGATATATTACTAGCTAGTATAAAACAATATTTACAGAAATATTTAATTATAAATTATTATATTAATAAAAGTATTTGGCTCATATTTACTACTGTGTTTGTGAGTTGAAATTTTAAAAGAAAATAGAAGAGAAAAATGGTTTAAAGAGTAAAAGTTTTGGTAATAGCATCTTTGATGTTATTCCCGATCCTAATTTTAAATCTATTTTATGTTGTATCAGCATTAAATAATTTTATGCGTTACAAAAGTTAAGACTTCTTTAAATTTGTAATTTTATGAAAGAGATTACTTTGATCTCAATTTTAATGGTACATATTTGTGTTTTATTGTCAATGTACAAGTAAGATCAAAAGATTACACATATATATAGTAGGATTTGTTTATTCTAGGCGTAAATCTTGTATACTTACCCTGTTCTATAACTCTTTATTTCCATTAAATTTAATCAATTCGATTATTTATTTATGTTATATTATATTGATGATCAAGTATATTAAATTTTAGAAAAATTGGATAACAATAGTCATCTAATCTATTAATCAATATTTTCTTATACTTTCAAAAGCATGTTAACCATCAAAATAAAATGAAATAATGAATTATCAAATTATTTTTAAATTATATAAAACTTTATATACTGGATCTATTTGGTTGAAACTTTAAAATTCAATGGTTATATTGATATAATTTTATGTCAAAAAAAAAATTATTACATGAGATAAATATACTAAAACTTACTCTCCCAGAGTAAATGGATCCCTACTCATTCATATATATATATATATATATATATATATATATATATATATATATTGCAGTATATAACTTTTTTTTAATGGATTATGTTAGTATTTAATTAAATGATAGTCTAGATCCCCAATAATATATCAAAATCAATCGTATTTTGGTCTGAATATATTCTGTTTATAAATGTAATCGTCTTAGCTAGAGGCCATGTTGTTGGCACAGTGCCATTGCTCCAATGGCCCCATTCCCCGCAACTCACGTCCATTATTTTTCCACCAACTTCCACCTCTTCTGTGTGGGGTGTGTGTGTGTCCTTATTGAAAGAACTATTGGAAGAAGCAGTGATCAAAACAAGGAACCCTAGTCAAAGGGGCAGTGTGTGGGGCCCACCACCACTCCTACGTGGCACACACTGTAGACACGCCTTCCAACCTCTCTTAACGCAAAATCTTAAGCTCCGTTTGATAAAATATTTTGACGTCCACTAGGAAACTCAAGAGATTCTCTCTTTTTTGGCGGGTAAATCCCTAATTTTTGCTGATAATAAAATAATAAATAAAATAACCAACTTGTAAAACCCTCTCCACCCAAAAATTAAAAAAGGCCCTCTGCACTCTCTGACCTTGCCCCCATGGCGTTTGCATTGCATAATATAGACATTAGAAACACCTCAAAACCAAAGGATGAAATTAGTTACTACTTCGAGAATAACAATTTGTTTAAAGAAACTTTTATTTTTCTAAAAGAAATTTTATTTTTTTATGATTTAGTTTTTATATATAAATAGTATAAAACTTCTTTACATACTTATTTAATCATATATTATTACATTAGTAATAATAATTGACTCTTATATCTACTATTCAAAAAATCATACAAATAAAAAATTTTAATTGAAATACAATGTAAATTAGAAATCAAACTTTTTTTTTATTATAAACTGTTTTAAGGTTAATCCAAAATCTATATATAATTAGGTTCTTGTTTTAAGTATGCTTCATCGTCACATGCTTGCTAAAAGACACAAAGCTTAAAAGGGACAAAGTCACTCTCTTTTCAAGGTTTTGTTGTCACCCTACACCAAAGTGAAAGTTGGGGTTATTTACTATTCTAAGGAAACTTTTAATCTTTTTGTGTTGTAAAAGATCCCCATCCTTCAATCAAAGCTTTTACGACCAAAAATAAAATAAAGAATTATGGGTCCCTTTTACCTTTATTGCAGCATGGATGTCAAATTGGGTACTCATTTTGCTCTTTCTCCATGAGTTGGTTGTAGCTGCAACAATGGTGCTGTCCTGTGCTTCACTTCTGAAGCATTGAAAGTTCTCATCTTTTTGTGCCATGCTCTCCATTCTGTTTCAAAAGTTTGAAGCTTGAGTGTAGTGGATTTCTGAAACCTACATTGTGCTAAAGGAAGTGATTTTTGGTAATAAATGTTTGTGTTTGTTTTTTTGGTAGTCAGATCTCTCAAAGTTCACTCATTTTGTCTTTGTTTACTTCAGAGCTTTGATGCTTTTTAGCTTGTTTCTGTGCAGTGAATGGTTGTATCTACTGAAGCTGCACTGCATTTGTAAATTTCTTGTTTTGAACGAAGGATTCTCTTGGAGCTTCTGGTTTTTTTCGGTGGTTGTTGTAGCATGCAAAGTTGATGACTTGGTGAAGCATCTGTTATTATTACTATTATTATGATTTTTTTTATTTTTTTAATATTTAGTTTTGGGTTTATATTCTCTTATATAATGCTGTCTTTCTTTGCTTCCTGAAGGGTTGGTCGCTTGTGGTTTTGAAGAGTGGCTCTTTGGTTCTTTCGTTTCTAAGTCCTTCACGAAGTGTGGATTGAGTAGCTTGAGGGCCTAACTCTCTTCTTTTTGGAGATTGAGCTTGCTTCTATTCTAAATTGGTGTTTTCTTTTATAAGAACTAGAGAGGGTTGTCTTGGCATCTAATTTGTACTTTTTTGGTTGGTGGGTCTCAAAGCTAGTTGCTACCCTTTTGAACTGGGAGCTTGAAAAGCTCACATTCTGTCTTAGCTTGATTGTGAAACTACACATAACGCGTGTTTATAGGAGACCATGAAGCTCTTTAGCCTATTAGTGTTATCCTTGTCTTTCTTCTCAGTTATGGGGCAGCTTCCTTCCCAAGACATTTTGGCATTGCTGGAGTTTAAGAAAGGCATCAAGCATGACCCTACTGGATATGTCCTCAATTCCTGGAATGAGGAATCCATTGACTTTAATGGATGCCCTTCTTCATGGAATGGAGTTTATTGCAATGGTGGTAATGTTGCTGGGGTTGTACTTGATAATCTAGGTCTCTCGGCTGACGCTGACTTGAGTGTATTTTCAAACCTCACAAAGCTTGTGAGGCTCTCCTTGTCGAATAATTCAATATCAGGAAAACTACCTGACAACATTGCTGATTTCAGAAGCCTTGAATTCCTGGATATCTCTGACAACCTCTTTTCTTTGTCCTTACCTTCGGGTTTTGGCAACTCAGGTAGCTTGCGGAATCTGTCATTGGCTGGAAACAACTTCTCTGGCCCAATCCCTGACTCTGTTTCACAAATGGCTTCCCTCCAGTCTTTGGACCTGAGCCGCAACTCGTTTTCTGGGGTGCTGCCAGTATCATTGACTAAGCTGAATAGCTTGGTATCTCTCAACTTGTCTCATAATGGCTTCACTGGAAAAATTCCAAAAGGTTTTGAACTGATATCTACCCTTGAAAAGCTTGACTTGCATGCGAATATGCTTGATGGTCATTTAGATGTTGAGTTTATGCTTTTAGCTACTGCCAGCTATGTTGATTTCAGTGACAATATGCTGGTGAGTTCTAATTCCCAGCAGCAGAAGTTTCTACCGCGGATATCTGAAACTATTAAGTATCTGAATCTAAGCCACAACCAGCTTACTGGGTCATTGGATAGCGGAGCTGAGCAACCAGTTTTTGAAAACTTGAAGGTGTTGGACCTCAGCTACAATCAATTGGATGGAGAATTGCCTGGTTTTGATTTTGTTTATGATCTACAGGTCCTTAAGCTTAGCAACAACAGGTTTTCAGGATTTATTCCTACTGGCCTACTAAAGGGAGACTCTTTGGTTTTAACTGAACTGGATTTGAGTGCCAACAATCTCTCAGGTACATAGGAAGTTCCAATTCTTCTTTTCCTCAAAATTTAAAAACCTGTCTTATTTTACTAGTGGAATTGGTTGTTTGTGATGTCTTGAGAATCCTTAAACTCAATTGCTGTCTTCCTAATAATCAAATTGTGTTTCAGGGCCACTAAGTATAATTACATCAACAACACTGCACTCTCTTAATCTCTCATCAAATGGCTTCAGTGGTGAGCTGCCACTGCTGACTGGGAGCTGTGCTGTACTTGATCTGTCAAACAACAAATTAGAAGGAAATTTAAACAGGATGCTGAAATGGGGGAATATAGAATTTCTTGATCTCAGTGGGAATCGTTTGACAGGGACCATCCCTGAGGCAACTCCTCAGTTTTTGCGATTAAATTATTTGAATCTATCCCACAATTCTCTTAATAGCTCCATTCCAAGAGTCTTTACACAGTATCCAAAGCTGAGAGTGCTTGATGTTAGTTCCAACCAGTTAGATGGACTACTTCAATCTGATCTGCTCACAATGCCCACTTTGCAAGAGCTCCATCTTGAAAATAACATGATCACTGGTGGCATTAATTTCTCATCTTCTCCTGGTCAATCTGATCTTCAGATTCTTGATCTTTCTCACAACAAGTTTAATGGCTATTTTCCTGATGAGTTTAGGTCTTTAACTGACCTGAAACTGCTCAATATTGCTGGAAATAATTTCTATGGTTCTCTTCCAACTATCATTGCTGACATAAATTCACTAGCCTCCTTGGATATATCAGAAAATCATTTTACTGGTCCCCTACCAAATAATGTGCCAAAGGGGCTCAATAACTTTAATGCTTCGCTAAATGATTTTTCTGGAGAAGTCCCAGAAAATCTTAGGAAGTTCCCTAAGTCGTCTTTCTTTCCCGGAAATAGCAAGTTACATTTTCCAAATACCCCTTCTGGATCAACCACTGTACCAGCTGAAAGTTCCAAGAGGAAGTCTATGAGCACCATGCTTAAAGTAATAATTATAGTGTCATGTGTGGTTGCTCTCTTCATATTTATCTTGCTTGCTGTCTTCATACACTACATACGCATGTCAAGATCTCTGCCAGAATATGACACAAGTAAGGATATCCGTAGCCGTCCTCAACCAGTCATCTCTGGTCCAGTTCATGCAACAGAAAGGGGTGGCGCTTTGGTTGTATCAGCTGAGGACCTTGTGACTTCTCGTAAAGGATCACCATCAGAGGTGATCAGCCCTGATGAAAAAATGGCAGCTGTAACTGGGTTCTCCCCATCAAAACAAAGCCAATTTTCCTGGTCACCAGAGTCTGGTGATTCATTTGCTGCTGAAAATCTTGCAAGACTAGATATGAGATCGCCAGATAGGTTGATCGGAGAGCTGCATTTCCTTGATGATACGATATCTTTGACACCTGAGGAGCTCTCAAGAGCCCCAGCTGAAGTATTGGGCAGAAGTAGTCATGGCACTTCTTACAAGGCAACTTTGGAGAATGGTTTGTTCTTAAGGGTGAAGTGGCTGAGAGAAGGAGTGGCCAAACAAAGAAAAGAATTTGTGAAAGAGATAAAAAAATTTGCAAACATCAGGCATCCAAATGTTGTGGGATTGAGAGGATACTACTGGGGTCCTACGCAGCATGAGAAACTTATTCTTTCAGATTACATCTCTCCAGGAAGTCTTGCAAGTTTTCTTTATGGTAATATGTTGAGATTCCTTCCTTCTAATCTGACCAGACTGCCTTTCTACTAAAAATAGTTAAAACTAACATGATACTTAATTGGCAAATTATTAACCTATCTCTATTGACTTTTAAATACTTGGATCTGCATACCATAGCATTTACTCTATACATCTAGTTTACCTAGCTTACACATACACACGCGGACACAAACACCCCCACCCACAGCCTTAGATAAATATGATTATCTAATTTGTAATTTTTGGTCTGATTGCTTTTAGTTCCGCCTTGAAATCATATAGGAGAAATACAGTATCAATGCAAGGAAAGATTATTTTTCTTCAAAATTTGCCATGTTCCAATAATAGTGCAAATGCTCAATCTTTCTAAACTGAGTGAACTCGCTTTAATGTAATACCTTAGTTCCCTTGTCTTAGAACCAAGAATGTCTAGTTGCATGATTTCAATAGTGCATTGGGTGCTAGATTAAATTGCATTTAATTGTAGCAGCTTTTTAATATAATCACTAGATTTTCCCTCAAGTTAAAGTAGATTATAATATGTATCTATTGTGGGTACTTGGTTGTGCATTAATTCTGATCCATATCATATTCTACTGATGCCAACAAGAAACGTTTCTGAATAGTAATCCATCATATTTATTGGAGCTGTTTGTCGTTCTTCAATATTTGAAGTTTTAACTCAAATTTAAATACTCAGATCGACCAGGAAGAAAAGGTCCACGATTAACTTGGGCCCAGAGGCTCAAAATAGCAGTTGATGTAGCACGTGGCCTGAACTATCTCCATTTTGATCGTGCTGTTCCTCATGGGAACCTCAAAGCCACAAATGTCTTGTTAGATACAGCTGATATGAACGCACGTGTTGCTGATTACTGCCTTCACCGCCTTATGACACAGGCTGGTACTATTGAACAGATTCTTGATGCTGGGGTCTTGGGTTATCGTGCACCGGAGTTAGCTGCTTCCAAGAAGCCAATGCCTTCCTTCAAATCAGATGTTTATGCATTCGGAGTGATACTTTTGGAGCTTTTAACTGGAAGGTGTGCTGGTGATGTGATTTCCGGTGAGGAGGGAAGCGTTGATTTGACAGATTGGCTAAGGCTGCGGGTAGCTGAAGGTCGTGGCTCGGAATGTTTCGATGCTACCTTGTTGCCTGAGTTGGGCAATCCAGTTGTAGAAAAGGGAATGAAGGAGGTCCTAGGAATAGCTATCAGATGCATTCGATCTGTGTCCGAGAGGCCAGGCATCAAGACTATATATGAAGATCTTTCTTCTATATAGTTTGCTGATGCCAACTATTTGAACTTTGACATATTATGGGAATTAATGTCTCATTGGTATCCCATATTTGTTCAAAGTTTGCTTTTTAACATGTTTTTATTAACCATTTTTTTTTTAGCTGTAAAAAAGGGGCATGTGCCAAAAGCATATACATGCTGCTACATGAACGGTTATGACTTATGACCATCTAATTTTGTCTAGGAATGGGATTTTCTAATGAATGATCATGTACACAAGCACTACATATGAAGGCAGTGCAAATTGGCCCTTTTATGGTTAGCTAGTCCATTTTGCTTTGTTTTAATTGATTGTTAGTTTGTTATAGACCTGTAGTAAGCTGTGAAAATTGTTTGCTGTACTTTGTTGAGTTGTTTCCCAAGGAAGAAAAGACCTAGTGAGCATTAAAACTAATACAAGAACAAACACGGGTGGTCTGCAGGAAGTTCGGTACCAACCATGAGTAATAGTATGATTCTGGGGCAATGCTGCTGTCACAATTGTCATGTATTGTGGAATCCAGGGCTTTTCAATTTCAAGCTTTGCTTGTGAAGCAAATCCCAGACATGCTTGGATTGGTTAACCAATGTTAGTCTTTTTTCTAAATTTCTAGTTTGATTAGAAAAGCTATTAGAATAATAATTAGGTATATTTAAAATTTTATCTTAATTTAAGTCACTAGAATGGGGATAGTGGTGAGGGCCATAAGTTCAAACTTAATTACTTTTGTAACAAAAAAAAAGGGTTATTACCTTCAAAATTCAAGTAAGAAAATCATCCATTTTAAGTCATGTTTTCTTTTCTATTTCATCAATTACTTTTTATCAAATAGAAGATAAATATATATTTAATAACTTTTAAACACTAATTATTTATCTTTTGTATGCCAAGAAATGATTGGTAGAATAGGAAATAAGACATTTAAGAGTTAGATGATTTTTGTCCAAAACTCTATTGTATTAAAAATAAAAGATAAAAATCTTACGCTAATTCAAAGCTTGACTATTTCAAAGCTTAACATGAATGCATATTCTAATCACATGGGCTTTTGAAATATGCTTTCAAGTTGATTTGGAATGGAGCATCTTCTTGAGTCGTAGTTCATGTCAAGTTGGGGACACTGTTCTGATTGTATCATCCTTCTTGGTCTATTTATTTCCTTTCCTCATACTTAGGGCTTTAATTTCAAAACATCATATAGTCCAATCATGCCAATCAAGCATCATCCATCCAATTTCTCTTAGCCTTTCTGCAACCAATTGTTTTTTTTATCTTTTTTATTTTCATTTTTTAATCTTATCAACCTCTCATGCCCAAAAAAAAAAGATCTTAGCAACCTCTTGATTAGGCTACCTTTCATCGAATTTCCCATATTCGTTAGCCCCTTTTTCTCTTTTTGTTTTTGTTCTAAATTGGTATTCATTTCTTTATACTTCTTCAACATAAAATATTTTAAAAAATAATCATTTTCAACTTATAGTTTAAAATTTATTCTCTCACACTTAAGTTCAGAGGAAAGAACTAAAAGCTGGCAATGATTATGAATAGATTGTAGATCCGGCACATGCACAAGTTACGTCCAACTGAAAACAAATACAAGTAACATCAAAGTTTCTGCACTTCATTGCTTTTAATTTTGACTGTCTTGGCACGTAGGATAACAAGTACACTACGTACAGTGTGGTAACAGTTATATGAGTAGGAAGCCATACATCAGCTTCTTACTTTAATGGTCAAGAGGCTCGTCGGTTCCAGAGTAATAATGACGAAATGCACATGAAAAGTCTCTGGCTTCATGACCTTCATCGCAGAGTTCTGTGTATCTGCACAAAAAGAGGTTCATCAGTGTTGTAGAGAAAATCAGGTGGTATTTGATATCAAGTGACATGAACATTTTGGTGCTAATTTATTTTGTTCAATTTTTGTATTAATTTGCTAATAAGATGCAACATTTGCGACATTAAGCATAAGTTTTGTAATGAACTCAATAGTAATGATCAAGTATATGGCCATGATCAAAGTCCCTAGCTCTGAATCATCTCAGTTGAAATTCATTTCTTCTTTTTCCTTTCATTCTTCCTAGTAGGTTATTGAGGACTCAACATTATAAGGATCAAAGCTAATACAAACACAATAGAATCCCATTTGACAATTTCGTGAAATTTTAATAATAATAATAATAATAATAAGGCACACTTCAAGAGCCATGAGCCATGATCTAAATTGGCTTTTATATTGTCAACAAAAATTGATCTATCAAGTTGGCGACTAGAACTCGGCACACAGTACTTTTCCCCCACCTCGAGTCGGAGGATAAGTTCTCTAGAACCCTTTCCCCTTTTGATTCTAACATCTTAGGTCCTCAAATCTGCACTTAGCTCTGGGGCAATTATTGAGTACTTAGCATAAACAAGGTGCTAGCCTGCTAGCATCTTATTGCTTTTTCAACACAACAGTTTTCACAATGGATTTAATAGCAATAGACATAAAGCTTACACACTTAGGTTACGCAAGATGAGGGACTTACATCTTTTGTGCTTGTGACGTTAGGGGGTATTTACATCCAGCTTGCTTGGCTGATTCAACTGCAAGGTTCAAGTCTTTAGCCTGTTACACATAGGCAATTAGTTGGCTTTTTTTTTTTTGGTAAAATAAATCTTTTAGTTCTTTATTTTCGTCTGTTTTCTCAATTCAGTGCTTTATTTTTTCAAGTTGGTTCTGTATGTTACAAATCATCTTCAATTTGGTCTCTGATTGTTTTTCCATCACATAACTTACGGGAAATAGAGACGTGGCAGTGTCATGTAGTGCCATTTCAGTGTTTTTTTTGTTAATCATGCAAGGTAAAAGTTATTGGGACCAAATTGAAGATAATTTGTAATACAAGGAAAAAAACAAATAATTATAGTTAAGAACCAAATTGAGAAAATAGACAAAGGGAGCAAAAAAATTTTCCCCCCTATTTTTTACAACCTAAAGGTCAGTTTTTATCAAACAGACACCAATCCATCAAAGGCGATAAAACTTTATCACAACGGAAAAATTTGCCATCAATAGACTTCAAAGTCGATGTAGAAACAACTACATATTTTGTACAAAGAGAATCTGCATTAAGTTTACAAAGAAAGAAAAAAAGATGAACAGGGAATCTAATATGGGCCACAACAAGTGAAAAGAGTAAACAACACGAGATAAACAGGATGAGTCTACAACATCAAAATAGAAAATAGTTCCCAATAAAAGAAATTCTCCACCAAGTAAACAAATTTTGCCAATTTCCAGGCTATAGCCCAATAAAATGGAGTAGAAAGAACAAAGCCCCTTCTGCTTAATGGCAGACAGTTCTTGCATATTGAGAAATACCCTTGCTTCTCTTCAATTAAGATGAAAGAAATTGGTTGAAGAGAATTAATTAATACTAATTGCTATAGGCTTCCAAACACTGAAATCGACCAAACTAACAAGAACGTGTGCTAGTTGAGTTAATGCTCAGTTACTTACCATAAGCTTGGATGCAAACCCTCCATTATAATTGTTTGAAGAGGGCACCCCTTCCATCACCCCAGGAACTGGGTTGTAAGCATCACTGTAATCAATGCAACTACTGCCTATTAATGCGATTGCCTAAGTGCCAAAACTTTAACAATTTTGAAAAAAAATTTCAAAAGATTGTAAGCTAAGCTATGTGCAGAACATTTTCCTAACGTTGATCATGTTTACATCCAAACCAGTAAATCTAAATCGTTTGACAGTAAACATGATTTACAAGGTGATATATGTAGTCCATGTATCTGACCCCATCGAGTAGGACAAAGCTTCGTTCTTGTGATTGCTGCTGCTTTGTCCATCTTGCTAAAAGAAGCCATATTTTTGTTTAGAGAAGAACTACAGGTAAAGGGTCTCAGAGAATACTACATGCCAATAGACACAAGGATGTGTTTTTGAAGGGCAAAAAAACCAAGGAGTAATGATTAATAGACTCTTTCCAACATGTCAATTGTAATGAAGCTAAATAATGATCAATAGACTCTTTCCAATATGTCAATTGTAATGAAGCTAAGTCTACGGCAACTAGTTACGTGTCTGACACAACATACTTCCAGCATTACTGCCTTTCAAACTTCATGGTATTTTCTATTGTGTTGGGGAAACTATACTTGTACTGTCCTACCTGTTTCATTATAACAACAGTATTTATTCTACGCTTGATAGAATCTTTACTACCACATAGTGTCAAGGATGCAGACATGTCCACTCTAGTTCAATAGCTAATTGTCATTTTGAGTTGAGAGCGAGGAGGGCTGCATACCTACTCCAACAGCGAGCGCTGGAGCAGTTAAATATTTTTGTCAAGGTGCTTGCAGCAACACCTAGAGATTGGCCCAGAGCAAGGGCTTCTGATACTCCCAGCATGCTCACAGCCATGGCCAAATTATTGCAGATTTTTGCTGCCTAATAACAGATCCAAGACAACAAATAAGTATGTGACTCACAGTTGAATAGGCAACTGGAAGTGCCAATAATCCCACCACAAATATATGTAACTTACACAACCATTTCCTGCTCCACCACAATATATTGCATCCTTGCCCATTGAAAGGAATAAGGGCTTTGCAGCAAGAAATGCATCCTCAGAGCCACCAACCTGGGGAAATTCAATATCTAGTTCATTGCTCAAAATTTGCCGAAATTCCACAACATTGCTGCAACTGTTTTAGCACTGTTACCTCATTTCCATGCTTTGTTGATAACATTACAAAATTAAATGAACATAAACAAAATCATGGAATGATTACCAAAATTTACTATGAAATGCAGAAACAATATGCTAACAATCAAGAGTAATCTTCCATGTTCGTCGTTGAAAGATTTTTAAACATCAACTTGGTCCTCAAATGATAACTTTTGCCATCAAAACAGTCCAAAAGTCACAACTTACTAGGTACATATAGACGTTATTCAATGACAAACTGATCATTTGAAGACCAAGTTAATGTCACCAATCTTTCCAAGACTAAATTGATGTTCCAAAATCTTTCATGGACCAAGTTTGGTCTTCACTCTAAAATTTATCATCCCTAATACGAATCAGATAAATCAGTTATACAGTGTTCTTATAGTTTCTAGGATCAAATGCATGGCCTTTGAACCTAAGATCATTGCCGAAATTATATTGTAATTTATGTGCTTTTGCATTGGTTAGGATAAAGCAGTAACCATACCATAAAAGTAAGTGTCCCAGCTTCTGCTGCAATCACACCTCCAGATACAGGAGCATCCAATTTGACAGGCGTGTCCCAATCATCTACAGAATGTATTATCATTCAGTCCAACAAGATTAAAAGAATAAATCATTCAGCATACTAAATGCTTTAAGGTAACTGATAGATTGGAGGATTTTATGATAGCCCCTCTCTCCATGCGTAAGAAAAATACAATAAAAGAACAGCTTGTATTATAAAATAGTTTACGGAAAGCCTATCTGTTGCCATTTAAAACTCATTTCCAAATGAATAGAATAGTGAATCTAGTTACAAGGTAGTGCCTAATGTCTAGAAAGTCAAAAGTCAGAATGATAAATGCTAGACAAGTGCATACAGTTGTAAGACATTGAGCATTGGTAAACTAGTGATCAATTTTTGTTTGGGATCAGGTAGGTGATAGTTGTTAACTATGTTTATTTTGCTACAGGAAAATGATGTCACAATATGATAGAGATTAGCTCTTAGGTAGCTCAAGGGGAAATTAGACCCATGCAATCTTATGAGAAAGACAGGCGAAGCTAACAAGAATAACATTACAAGCATTTGCCATATGTGATTAAAAAATAAATACACAGTTAGCTAACATGCTTTACAAACTTTTCTTCAGAAAAGAACTAAGAAGATCTTTACAAAATGTATGAGGAAAGAACAAGATACATATAAACTCCAGAACCAACTACTTTGTGATTTTAACAAAACACGACACTTGGTGTTTGTGTGTGAAAGCACACAAAAATACACACACTGATGATATAGAAGGCGGAAAACATATTCATGATGAATAGAATAAATGTTCCCCTCAAGTTTTATATAAACTACCAATTTTTTGTGAATTGCATAACATAGACCTAGCATGCACAAGTAAGAAGACATTCACACAAAAGCATCCAGGAATTTTTCATGAGCAATTGGTTATGAATGAATGTGATAAACAAAAGCAAAATCATACGGTGCTAAGAAAGAAAGAATACATAGACTGCATTCCAAATCAAAAAACATAGTTCACTAGGTTGACATTTCACTTTATGTTACCTTTCTTTTCTTTTAGAATATAATTAGATATGGTAGCAGAAAGGTTTCTCGATGTTTGTGGATCAATAGTGGATGAATCTATCAACAACCATGGCCTTAGGAGTTTTCCACCATGAAGCAAACCATTTGGTCCAGTGTAAACATCAATTACCTACTTAGATTAAATAAGGGTGTTATTCAGACATGAACACAGACAAAATAATAATCTTGGGAGCAGCAAGACAATTTGTCCAAACCTGCAATATGCTAAATGCAATATTCAGGTACACAACTTAGTAAACTTCAGATCAGTGTCCAGCTAAATAACTGTTTACAGTTTAGGGCCAGTTTTGAATAAAGATGCCACCATATACGTGTATATATAAAGCTGAATGGCAGAGAGGGTATAATCAAACTATTCAAGAACAGTTTGATCAAAGGCTTGATCATTAAACAAGTTCATTTCTAAACATTCAAATATAAATTGCAAATCCTATGTTAACAAGGCAATGTGGTACACTACGTTAAATGAGAAGATTTGATAAGCAATATTTCAGGTTTCATCATGTTGGAAGCCTTTCCTTAGTAGCTTAGCCTTTTATTTCCTTTTTCGACCGACGAAGCTATATGAGGAAGCAGACAATCATATCATCTGAGCTTTTGAGTTATCCAAAAGTTGAAATCATAATCCAAAGTTAAAAGGTTGTTGAAGAACTATAGAGGAAAACAAATCTACAAATGATGTAATATAATCATAGCAAAGGAAAATGCCCTTGGAAAATGGTCATACGCACATGGGCAGAGGAAGGTAACATTGTAATTACAACATCACTTGCTTCTGAAACTTCGTGAGGTGTTTTCATTGTAGGAACCCCCATCTGAGAGAACTTCTTAAGAACATCAGTATTTCTGCCAATTTTTTAACAAAATCAATTAACATCATATATCGTATATGCATTCTGCTTAAATAAACAAAACAGAAGCAGCATGATTACATTAGCAGCACCAATAACTCAAATTCTTATACCATGCCCCAAAAAAACTTAATCTATGAATTGCACCAACAAATGAGATGTGTACATTGTACCCTCCCAAGGATCAAAGAACTCCAGAAAAACAACCAATGATACAAGATCAACAAAAGGTTGACAGCATACAGATCATGAAGCGTAAGTCTGTATCCAGCTTTGATCAGATTACTTGCCATCCGGGATCCCATATTTCCAAGCCCAATGAATCCAACATTCTGCAATCCAACATCAGTAAGAGCAGAGGGAAGTATGAATTCACAAAGGCATGCATCAAACTAGGATTGCCGCAACTAAAATTTAGTATACAAACATTCCAATGTTTTACAAAAATCAACTTGCAGAACATGCTTCACACACAAAAAGCCATATCTTCAATTGGTCTTAAAACAAAAAAGAAGGACACCCCTCAAAAGAAAAGCATCAGAAGATACAAATATGATCAAGCCTATATTATTATCCCAAGAACCCAGCTAAGAATTATGGTGAAAGATGCAAACTTTGCATGATATAAGAGCTAACAAGAACAAGATAACATGATTCAGAAAAAAACAGTGTGTTAAGGGAGGTAGTGTGGTGATGAGTGTTAGAGACAAACCTGGAAGTGAGGGGGAAGGTGGTGGGAAGAAGAGAAAGTGCGTGTTGTTCTGAAGTATTGATGAGGTGAATTAGGAGAACAAGAGCTGTTACATTTGGAAACACAAAGGAGAGATCTCAACCTGCAAATCGCCATACTTATGCCTTTCTTTCTCTCTCTTTTGTTCTCTGTTCAGCCTTCAGTCACAGCAAGCAACCAACCAAGTTAGTTGTCTTCTTCTTCTTCTGTCTTTCTTTGTTTATTACAAGTCTGTCACCTTTTAGGGTGTTGATGATGGGTAACCGCGGAGGATTCTTAGGTAGTTCCTCTATTGTTAAGGATCACCATGATCCTTATATTATAAAATTTATTTGAAGCAAAAAAGGAAAAAAAAAGAGAGTAAAGTTAATAATAATGACCTGCACGATATATAATAAGGTGATAAATGAGGGGCAACGGCAGAGGAAGAAGGTGAGACTATAATGAGGGAAATAATTTGGGAGATCACAAAGCTTAATTTTAATAAATTATTATTACGAAATTATTTTATAAAAAATAAACACAGTTTAACCGTAAAAAGATTAGTTTGATTCTCAAATTTATTTACGTCAAAAGCGTTAATTCTTGTAACAAGAAAATCTTATATAAACACATTAATCCTTCAAGACGATACGCTTTGATTAATATGTCTTGTATTATTCCTTAGTTCAATAAGATTAATATGTGTACATTAATCTTATATATATTAAATATGTATATGATTTTCTAATAAAGGATTTAATATGTTTTGTAAAATAGTATTGAATTGTATGCAATTAATCTCTTGAAAGGTAAAGTATTAAAACAAAAATCACTCACAAATTAAAGAGTAAATTTTCTCTATTTTTTTATATAATAAAACACTTCATTCTCAACAATTAAATTTAAATTTAAAGGTCAAGCCTTAAGGCTGATAATGATTTCCAATGTACCAAATTTAATAGTAATTAAGAACCATAGAATCCACTTGAAAATGGTAAAGATAAATTAATAAATTATTTCATAATATTATTTATACATCAATTGCGATGTGGAGAACATACTTGTTAGTTATGAAATTTTATGTTAATGAGAAAATAGGCCTGTTTGTCTTGAGTTTTTAGTTTTTATTTTCAATTTTTTAGATTTTATAAAATAAATACTGAAAATTCTGAAAGTTATAAAATTTAATTTTTAATTTTTATTTCTAATTTTCAATTTTTTCTTTATAAAATCCTAACTGAATGTCTAATGTCCAATCATACACATGTAAAATCCTTATTGCTAACTTATCTTCCACCAAGTTATCCATGTTTAAATAACACCCCCTCAATCTACTTAGGTACACTATACTGATATCATAAAAAGTACACTTATCTAATTTTTTGTTTTGTCTAAATATATTCTTTGATATTAAGACAAGTGAAAATAATAACCTTTCTAGAAGGCCATTTAATTTGAAGTTTCCTTTTTGTCTTATAAAAACATTATAAAGACTTGATGTGCATCTTTTGGTACACAAAAGTATTCTATAAAATTTTCTAGTTTGAAAGAGAGAAATTTTATACTTGATTCTAGGATAAATAATTTTGATCATAAGATTCTAAAAGATAATTCAAATACAGAGCCAAGATTTGCGAGGAATTTTCCATGAGTGAACTATATTCTTCCTTACTTTACTCTCCTCTTCCTCATACACAATGTTATATATGGTCCTTTTTGTAGCCAGTGAATTCAACTTGCAAGTTTATTTACCTAGGCATGAAGTTAGCTTTGTGCGTGCATGGAGCAGCTATATATTATAGCCAGGTAGAATAAGATATTAAGTTGTGTCAACCATATGGATTCTGAAAATGTCCAAGCAAGCCATCGAAGACACGATGGGAAGACAATGATCGACATGCACACTTTGATATCATATACAGTAAACTAATATTTTAGAAATTCAATAGCAGCCAAGATTTTTCACTAGTGTCCTCGCACTATATTCCTCGTGGTTTCGCAGCCTCCACTCCTTATTTGATTAAAAGCCTATTCAAACATAGACAATTCATCGACCAAAAAAATATGAAAAACAAAGACTACGCAAACTTGTATATTGTCATCCCTGGTTGTGGACGTCATGGCCTAGTACATCTGCAATGGACCGTTAGTATATAAAATTAGGCCCATGAATTCACGATCCAAGGGCAACTGCCTATAAATTCATGACCCAATGGTAACTCTAATTGAACCATCGTCTAATATCGTTAAACTTGGGCTAGTTGATATAGTTACTTGTAACTAGACACTCTTGTCAAAGCTTCAACTGTTCAAGGTACGCTTCTTCATCTTCCTCTTTCCACCTACATATCAACCTAGCATGGCTTGCTTTTTTTCTCCATGTGTTTTGTTTATTTAGTTAATATATCTATTATATCTAGTGGGAAAAGCTGTCATTTTTATTCTTTTTAATATATAAAAAAGGTTAGGGTGAGCCTCATCCTCTGAAACCTGGAGTAGTAAATGTACAACCCATCCCCAAGAGAGCTTTTCAAGTTTCAAACCTTAACCTTGTGGGTAAAATTTGCACATAACTCAACCTATTTCCATCGAGTTAACCTTTGTTAGATAGGACTAGGTGTTATTGTTGTTGAATAATTATTATTCTTACTTCGTGCACAGGATACACAATTAATGGCTTTTCAGACATATTTTGTGTAGATGTGTACTTATCATTATAGTGTGGAGTAGTTCTCGGATAGCCATAATCCACTCTAGGCATTTTACAACATTAAACATGCATGTGTAAGCTTGTATAGCACACGATAGAAATGAACATAGTTAAGAAAATCAGACCGGACCGGACCGGCCGGTCCAACTGAGTTAACCGGGAACCGGTCCGGTGATCGGTCCGATTAGCATAAAAAAATTGGGAGAAGTTAAAACCGGTCAAAATCGGGAAAATTGGACCGGTTTCTTTTTTGCAAATTTTTTTTTCTTCTAAAACTTAAATATTGATATCTTATGGTAGTCATAGAGTAAAAATAAAAAAAAAATGGAACCAAATAAGGACATTAATAAAAATTATTGGGTTATTATTCTCCTCTCTCCATTATTTGTAAATTGCTCACCATAAACCTCACTGGTTATTAACAAATATTATTTTCAAATGCTTTGTGATCGTACTGTGAGGTTAAGACTAGAGAAATTTTATATGGATTATGTTTATTTTTATATATCTATGAATATATTTTTTATTGATTATATTAATATTAATGATTTAATATATTTATTTATATTCTAATTAATCATATGTATATATTTATATATATTTTTATTACATTCCGGTTGAACCTCGGTTGAACCAGTTGGACCTCTAAACCTTTGAACTAGTACCTTGACTAGTTCGATATCCGGTCCGATTTTCTCTTCCTTGGAAATGAATTACGAACCAATTTTCAAAAATGTTTTTGTATATGTCAGCTGTAGGATGAAATGCCTACCTAAATTTCTCCATTTCATATTTTCATATGTTCACATAGGATGTGTTTGCAATGCACCAGCTCATTTCTGCCAGACTGGTGTACCAGATTTTTATAGGTAGCTCACCTTTTGTATTTTTCATGTTTGACTAACTAAAAGACAATTTTGTCCTCACTATAGCAATCATTTCACATTTTTATCCTTGTCCATCTGTTTCACTCGATCCTTGTTTCACATTTTTTAATGCTAACCAATTAAGATTTTATGGGCATAAAGTGAATTTTCTTTTCAGGATTAAGCAAAAACACAATCTAAATCAAAGAATGGAAAGAGGTTAACTTTCTGGATTAGGTTCGGTTAAATTGAAAATAGCCCATCAATATGTGAATGTGATTGAACGACTTTTTTTTCATTTTTTTTCCTTTAGGAAAATGAAGTAATTGGATTTTTTTTTTTCATTATTGTACTTGTAAGATCAAGGATCTCCATCTGTGTTCTTCATCTCTTTGGTTCCACTATATATGCAAAACAAGCCATCTTTGTCGTTCATATATTTTAAATCATAGGCAAATCAGAAAGTAGACTCCATATGTTTAGATCCACCATAGACCATTTATTATTAACCATTAGATGAATACTATTTTTGTTGAATGGTTTGATCCAATGAACAATAAATAGGGGGTCCATGATGGATTCAAACATATAAGGACCACCATAAAATCTACCTATATCAATGGTTTGCATACACTGGACCACCACTGTCCTAAAACAATGGCTGCACCATTGCAAATGTTTCTTCTTTGTATATACTATTTGGATATGTTTAACCATTTTCCTTTAAATTAATGATTGCTAACAAAGATTATTATGCTAACAAATCAAGATGTGTTATGTTTCTCATGCTTATTGGGTGTTTTCATGGGCAATGCTACTATTGTTGTCAAGCACACAATATTCATCAGCTATTTTTGGGAAGACTGAAAATAATATTAAATAAGCTATTTTTCTGTCTCCCAAATTTGAACTAGGACCAGGAAATGTTGCAAATAAATATTATTATGATGTTGAGTTTCCAAGAGGTCACATTGCACTCAAGAGTTTCAATGCTGAAGTAGTTGATGAAGCAGGAAATTCTGTACCACTGTATGAAACTTATCTTCACCATTGGACAATTGATAGATACCACCAACACAAAAATGTGACAAACAATACTAGCCAGTCAGATATTGTTATTGTGAGAAACAGTGGCCTATGCTAATATAATGTACTTTCACAGTACTTTGGCATTAGAGTTGAAACAAGAGGAACAGCTACAAATATTCCAGACCCTTTTGGGGTAGAAGTTGGAAACCCTGCAGAAATTCCAAAAGGGTATGAAGAGAAATGGATGATCAATGTCCATGCTATTGATACAAGGGGTGTAGAAGTTAGACTAGGGTGCATAGAGTGCAGGTGTGACCTTTATAACATCACAAAATATGAAAGTGGCAAGCCTTTCAGTCCAGATTATAAAGGTGGATTGCAATGTTGCCCTGATGAGAGCCAGTGCAAGATAAGGAAAGGCTTTTTGGGCCCAAAGAGAAGCCTCTACGTGAGATACATGATGAAATGGGTGACCTGGGAACACTTTGTTGTGCCTTTGAAGATTTACATACCTGATGTGACTGATACTGTGAAAATATCGAATAATTCCAGAGGAATTAGTCAAAAGCATAATTGCCTCGTAAGTAAAAATTTTTTCTGTTCTTTTTGGTCTAGCCTGGTAAGTGGAATTTCAATATACTTGCATATTTTTAAATTGGTGACTTACACACATTTGTATTTCAATATTTGTATATCTCTTAATTTTTTCCATGGATATCTATCACTATTGAATTGAAGAGAGTGAGGCTCGATACAATGGTAAAATTATTGCATTATGATTTAGAGGTCATAGATTTAAATCCTGGAAACAGTTTTTATGCAAGGAAAAGATAAAATTGCATACATCTACCCTCTCCAGACCTTAGCAAGTTTGGAGCCTCATGCACTAGACTACTCTTTATCTATCAAATTTGAAATTTTGTGATTCGAAATAGTCAAAATAAAAACTCCAATTTTGCCCCTTATTAATTATTTTTATTTTTAATCATATCGTATTTGGTACTCCTAATCCTCTTAGTGCAACATAGACACATATAGTTTACAGGTCTTGTTTGGGTGTGTAAGTATAACAGAGATTCTTTGCTACAGGTTGAGTATCAAGTCGAACTATGCAGCAAAGGCCATGAGTATGGCAGTGGATGCATTGATGTCAAAAGGGCAAAGCTCCCAATGGAGAAAGGTGGTTATGTCATCTATGGTGTTGGTCATTAGCATGTTGGTGGAATTGGATCAACTGTATACGGCCAAGTGATGTTACATGATTGCCATATATTCTTTAACACATGCGGATATTAATTTCCAGTGATGTGAGTACATATACAAAATACCATATATGCAAAATGATTAGATTCTGTCCCTTCCTTTACATCATTATTTCTTTTTGGGTAATTAACAAAAACCACACTTGAGGTGCGAAGAAAAAATAATCCACCCAATTCTTATTCCAATATAATACTCTACCTTAAATATGTAATGGATATGAGACTAATAACCTTCCTAGCAAATTTTCTATTATTATAAAAAAAAGTGAAATATAACTAATGTTTATTTTTTTAAAAAAAAATCCTTTATTAATATTCATATATTACTTTTACATAATAAAATATATGTGGCTTATAATAAGATAAAACATTATATTTTATGTATTAAATTTTATTTTTAAAATTTTACTAGATTAAGAGAATAAATTATTAATAATAGTAATAAATTGTAATAATTATTTAATAAAAATGAAAAGTAAGTATTTTTTTGGTTTTTAATTTCAGATTATTGGTGTGCTTAAAAAAATTATGTTAATATTGCTCATAAAGATAAATCACATATAACATAATAATAAGAATTTTGTGGTTATATGTGTGTGTCAATATTCTAAAATTGATATTCAAAAAATCATATTTTTTAATTTAACAAAAAATAATTATTATAATTACTAATGATGGTTTTGAATTAAATGTATTTATAGTGTAATTTTTTAATATTTTTATCTAATCAAATTCTCTCAGATACATGACTTTTGAAATAGTGAAGTAAGAGTAAATTTATTATGTAGATGTAACAATATATCGATAACTTAGAAAAAAATTATACAATTTGTGCAATAAAATTAAACCCATTAATTACATATTTTGTTAATGATAATAATAATTTATAGTAATTATTTTTGTAATAAAAATAAGAATATATATTTTCTCAACTACTAGTTTTAGAATACTAATATATATTTTTTATACTAATTCTTCTTGCTATGTTATTTGTAATTTATGTTTATATATGATATTAACAAATAATTTTTATTTTTATAAATATTAATATTCTAAAATTAAAAGCTGAGAAAATACATAATTTGTAACATTCCCAATTTTTCTTAATATAGCATTACATTATTATAGCTTTTTATTAAATAGCTTGAGGATCTATTTTTAGCAAGAAATATTTAGGGATAATCATAGATTATAGAAAGAATGTAACTTCTTATTATAAAATTACAAAAAATGTCATTGATGATAAAGCTAACAAGAACCTCAAAAAAGTTTAGAAAGTATCAAAAAAAAATTAAACAAAAAATTATAAATATATTTCTAAAAATAATTTTGATGATAAATATCAATATTTGATAAATTTGTATAATATTAATATTATTACACAAAAATAACTTAATTTAGTATGTAAAACAAGTCCGAAAAATCCCAGAAAAAAATTCTAAATCTTATAAATTTTTTTTAAATAATTTATGATATTAGATAAAGAGGACCACGAAATGGGATTTTTCATTAGACCATAGATAGTATTAAAAATCACTTTAATATTTATTTAACTAATTTTGACTTAAATAAAGCTTAAAATATCTAATTAACTACTTAAAGCTTTAAGATAATTTTTATAAATCTTGATTAATCTCAATAATATTCTTACATGACACATAGAATTGTCTAGAAATCAGTCTCATAAAAAAAAAATATTTATAATAATATATATTTGAAAGTGAAAGATATTTCCAAAGCTAACCATTTTTGACTAAGACTTTAAAAAATGGTGAGTTTGTTCCCTTATCATGTTGGACAGATCAAAACCCACTTGGAAGGCTGTAAAATTTTTTTTACATATTTTATTTAGAGATAATTAGATATTAATTAATTTAAAAATGGACTAAACTAAGGTAAAAATACATAAAAAATATTAAAAATTATACAAAAAATTTATAAAAATTATAAATGATGTATAAATAAGGTAAATATATGTTCCTGATAATAGATTAGAAAAAAATAATTTTCGTGATTATTTTATGAATTATTTAGTATATATAATTTTAAGATAAAAAAATGTAAAATTTGTCATTTTCATATATTAATCATTCAAGACAACTTGCCAACCTTTACAACTTTATTAGAGATAAGATTCAGACATATGGGCGGTCAAAGAAAAAGATAATAATAATTTAATGATAGTTAAATAAATTATTAGTTAATTAATTTCTAATAAAACTAGTAATAGTTTAAAATACCAAATAAAATACAAATGATTATAAAAATTTGTATGAATTTTGTGAATCCATGTATTACATCTCTAATAACCTTATGATGATATTTGGTTAAAAAAAATAATAAAATTATTTACTAATTAATTAACTTAATTAAGATTGACTAGTTTAAGTAAATTTACTTATTTTGAATAATTGATTATTAAATTATATGTAAATATATTAAAATTTAATAAATGTCTTTAAATCATGTCACTAACATTTTAGTATGTCTTTAAATGATAATTAAGAATTTATTAAATTATTTAATGTTAACTCTAATATTTAATTAATTAAACTAATTAAACATGACAAATAAATTATGAAATTATTAATATTTTAATCCTAGCCTTTCTCTATAAATAGCACACCTCTAAATACAACTCCACACTTCATTCTTCAGCCTAAAATCTATCAAAAATTATAGTCATCATTTCTCTCTTCATTTCCTTTATTTTTCACAAAAATAGTTACAAAATTTTAGCAAAAATACCTCTAAACCATCATCTCTTCTTATCATCATCCAACACCAACACTTCACAGCCCTATATATGAATTTTAGCCCTTAGAAAAGGCTTAGAGAAATTGAAGAAGTTGCTGGTTTAGCCTTGGTGTAGCTACGTTTCTAAAGCTCCGAGAACAAGTAGGGATTTTCTTTCATTTCTAAGCTTCATGTATGATTTTCTTGTATGATGTTGTGCGATATGATATTCAAAACTTATGTTTATTTTTTTTAATATCTTTGAATGATTTGAAAGTGGTGACATAAAATACTTAAACTATGTGTATATGATGTATATTTATTATCTACTTATGTGATTGAAAATTATGATTAAAGATCATTCTCAAATTTTGATTATGCTTTCTTCAAATATCTAAATATTGTGTAAATTCATTTTAATGTGTTAAAACATGTATTTTCAATTAATAAAGCCTTGAGTATAAGTTGTGGTATTTTAAGATGATATAACTTGGTTTTGATCTCATTATGTATTGATTGTAAAATATTTTTGATTTATAAAAAGTGTTTTATTTAATTCATTATAATGAATGAATTCTAAACCTTTGAGCATGTAGTATTTAGCTTAGTTTATGTGTTATGTTTCTTCTGGGACCATTAAGACTTAATAAAATATAAAAAGACACAAAAAATATATATATATTAATCATGACCTTTAGTAGGAACTTATGAATCTATAAACATTATATGGACTATTATGAATCTTTAAGACTCACTTGGACTTGATTTAGACAATTATGATCATTATATTTGGACTCAAACTATGGACCTTGAACTATTGACCTTGAATTATGGACATTGGACTACGGACCTTGGACTATAAATATTTGACATGATTATACATTTATTAACATAAGGAAATATTATTTACAAAGATTTTAAGTTATGGTCCCATTAGGAATATAGCATGTAAATTAGCTAGTTTCTTGCTTGAAGTGGTTTTTCTAATGGGTATAATTTTGTTTCTATTTTTTTAATATTTCTTGAAAGATTCGATTGCTCTTTTACTTTGCTCTATGATCATATTTTTATATAAATGAAAAATATTTTTACCATATATATATTTTCTAAAGATAGATTTAAAATAATTTTTGTATGTACATAGACTTATGGAATTAGTAAAGTTATTATATGAATATTTGAAATTGAATTATTGCATGATTAAACTAAGATAAGTATATTTTATTATAAAGAAAGTAAGTTTATTATAATAGTGTGATTTGGTGCTTCATTGATAATTACAGAGAAAAATGGGTTTTATTAATATTTTAAGAATTCTATGTTGTTTGGATTTATGTGAAAATATGGAAAATCTTATGGTTTGTATGTGAATATCAAAGAAATTGTGAAAACTTCATGTAATTTTCATAGTTTATGAATTCTATACGCACTATGTAAAAGGGATACATGAATAAGTGATTCTTCGAGCCCCGCCTGGTAGCGGAGAAGGACTTAGTAAACACTTAGTCTTGCAGTTGTTAAATAACACCTCGGGGCCCGCCATGTTAGCGGACAAGGACTTGGTGTATATTGCAGTGATGTCTCGGGCCTCGCCGTGTTAGCGGACAAGGACTTGGCATTCATTGATCTGACTAAGGGACGCCCTAGTAATGAGAGTTCTCACAGATCCAATATGAAGCAAACCTTGCAGACTATAACCATTAAAAGGAAACGTGATATTAAAAAAAAAGGAGTTTTACACTTACACTTCTTCTACTGTATTTTATTATGATTGATATTATGCACATCCATCTTGCTTGACAATAGTAAAATATAATTTGAATGAATATGAATTTTGCTGCACTCCTGCGTTATTCTTAGCCTTTTTGGGATGAAGTAGGACTGCCCTAGAAACATCACCCTACTGGGAGACTTCTCTCACCCCTTTTCTTTGATGTTTCCAGATAGCATGGATCGTTATCAGCAATGAAATGGATGTAGCCTTGGACTTAACTTCTAAATAATCAGATTCTATCATGTGTGCTAGATAGAATATTTACTATATGTTACCAAACTTGGAATATGTCATATTGTTTTATTGAAGTTTTCTTTATGTATCTTGAATATTTAATGTGTACTGTACCCTATGAATTGGTGTTGGTAATGAAATATGTTTTCTATAGATGATAGTTGTCTAAACTGTGGGAATTAGTGATTAATAAATAATAGTATTAAGACAGATTCTTTGTCGTTTAAAAATCATCCTTAGGTCACTGGATGTAAGTGTATCACTATGAATGTGTAGTTTGAAAAGGTTCTGGCTAAGGAAAAACTTGGTATTTAAGTGTGTCCGTTGTGACCCACCTCTCTTTCCTGGGAGCCTACCAGGTACATGAATTACAGTTGATATACATTACTCCGGTATACGACCATAAATAATAAACATTCATAAGAAAAAAAATTCTACAAATGTATGATATCCAAAATAATTATTTAAGGTCAAATAATTTAGATTTTAGGAGAGTGTTACATAATTTCTATTTTTAAAAAATAATTATTAAAATTTATTACTATTATTAATAATTTGTTCTCTTGATATGGTAAAATTTTAAAAATTAAATTGAATATATTGATATATTAATATTTTATATTATTATAACCAACACATATTTACTTTGTAAAAATAATATATTCATATATGTATTAATAAAATGGTATTTTATTAAAAAAATAAATATTAGTTATATTTTACCCTTTTTTAACAATAAAAAATTAGTTAATAGAGTCATTGTTAACATCCATCACATATTTATGGTGGAGTGTCATATTTGAATAAGAATAGGGTAGAATACTTTTTCTTTAAACCTCATAGATACTTCTTATTATTTACCTTTTTTTTAACAGAACTTTCAAATTGGTCCCTTTTCAATTCTACCTTAGCAAATTGGTTCATCTAGATAGAATAAAAAAAAACCAAAGAAATCCTTGTAAATTTAAAATGTTAAAAAATTGATTCTTCTAGAAAAAATAAAACGAATTAATCCCTCCAAAATCATGAAAAATGTCAAGTTAGTACAGAGGGACTAATTTGTCCGATATTTTTAATTGGTAAGAACATCTTTGGATTTTTTCTCTGGGGGACCAATTTATTTGATTTTTTTTCCTTGTTCGATGTAAAATTTAGGAAGAATTAATTTAGAGTTTTTTTCTTTGTTTTGGAATTTTTTTGTGTGTTTTGGGGGGGAGGGGGTGGTTAATCATAGTCTTTGACCCATATAAATAATTGTAAGGCGCTAATTAAATACTGGAGTGTACCTTAATCTCTAAAATTTTTCATGTGACAAGTTCAGGATGGGAGGGTTATATGCTCTTCAATATCGAAATATGGAAATGGAAACGAAGCAGGAAATGAGAAAGGCTACGTTGTAGGAATGTCCACCTGCTACCCTCAACCAGGTTCTGTCAAGATAAATGATGATGAAACTGTGACTCTAGAGGTTAACTACAGCAACAACAGAATGTACTATGGGGTGATGGGGCTCTTCTACCTCTTGGTGGCAGAAAAGGTTCCACCCAACACATGTGATATTCCCCTCCCAGTTAACATGTTATAAGTGGATCGCTGATTTCTATGATATTATAGTATGTTGTGATAATAAATGAGTTCAGGACTCAGGCCAATAACTGGTGAGTATAAATTCTTTGTGATGAAGGATATAGCAATTAAATTGTGAGTAATTTTTTCTGGTATGCATGTATTATCAGACAATGAAGCACACTGTTTTATTCCTATTTTGTTTTATATATATCTCCTACTTTGCCATAAACAAAAAAATGCCAAAACATTTGTTGCACTTGATTCATTATCCAAAAAGAAAGTGATAAATTTGATACAATAAACCCAACAAATAACTAGACCTAGTTGAAAGCATTCATGATTTAATTGGTATATTTAGACACAATGTTCGACCCAAAAAATAGACACAACGAACACAATAGCTCAGGGATAATTTTTCAAATGAAACTCCTTAGTCATATTTTTTTTCAAAAAATCATGATATTAAGTATCATGATTTTATGCTCATTCTTGGCAAGTGCCCATTAGTTTCCTAGCCTGTGTATAGGGCAGGGATTACTCCTGTTTCCTGTAACTAAGAATTTCCCAATAGCAGCACCAAAACATATATAATGATATTTTCACTCCCTATAATATAGGTTTTTTTTCTCCAAGGCCTCAAATTACAATTCCGAAATAATTTTACAATTATAAAGAAAGCATATTGGAAGGGGGGAAGGAAAAGCTGGAACAAAGAAAGATGACAGTGATTAGAAAAAGATTGGGGTAGCGGGAGCTAAGAAAATGAGGTAGAAGGAGGCGAACGATGGAACAGTGATTATGGTAAAAGCCTAGAACAGGGTTTTTAAATCTGGGTATAAGAATCTTTTTCCAAAGTAAACAAATAAAAAAAATTTAATTGCTACCCAGGTCAATAAATGTGTTAACTTTTTTATCTACGCACATCAAATTTTAAGATGATCATGTTAACACAACACCATTTCTTCTAAAATAGACTCTGCATGTTGGAACGCAGAATAAGATATATATTAAGATGTGTCAAGCATATGGATTAATCTCAAAATTTCCAAAGCAAGCCATCATTATAAGGACACGATGGGATGAAAATGACATGCACACCTTAATATCATCTAGGTAGCATTTGTTTACTATCTTTGGAACAGAAATACAGAGACACTAGAGACACAAACCTATTTGGTGGTGAAGATAGGAACGAGAGACAGAAAATTATTTTTCCCTGGGATAGAAAAATATAAAATTTTTGTACTTCCAAAATGTGGGGATAATGAGGACAGGATACAGAGATAGAAATTTAATATTTTTGTCTTCTAATAATATCTCTATATATATTTATTATTTATATCTTTGTCTTCACTGTCCCTGTATTTTTGTCTCTATCTTTGTATTTCTGTCGCAGAACAGTAAATAAACGCTACCTTACAACACACTAGTATTTGACAAATTCAAGAAGGCCATGATATACAGATATGATTACCGAGTACAAAATTACTAATATAGCTAGGTCCCATGCAAGTCTCCAAGTGAAGCAAATGTTACACATTATGCATCTAATCTAAAGTCCTTGTAGATAATTATGCCAATCGCAATTATCTAGCAAGTTGTCCAAGAAAGATGATAAAAATAAAAGAAGCCAAGCGTGAGAATCTACTACAATAAACGATGTGGTGAAAGATGTGAGAACACATATCTAAATCAAAAAATGATATTTGTTTAGGATTTAATTAAAGGAAGTTGTACAAAGAAATCTAGTCAAATTGAGAAATATTTTTTGAGCACTCAATCTATCACCTTTCACTTTTGTGTGACTCCACTTAAAGTAAAAAAAATTGCTTTCCCTAGCTAGTTGGATTGAGATAAATATCAATAAATACCTCTTTTATGGATGTCCCTGTTGCTACTGAATCATTGTTATTGGATGATTTGAATCTTGAATAAATTCACCTTTGATATTAATAATAATAATAATAAAACTAACCTTAGTCAATAAGCTAATTAGTAATTAGCATTATCAACAGTACAAAGGGAAAAGTATATGAATATTCAATAAAAGTCCAAGATTTTTCATCAGTCAACCCGCACTCTCTTGGTCGTGGTTTCGCAGTCTCCACTCATTTGATTAGAAGCGCACTCAAACAAAGACTATTCTATTCACACAAAAAAAGGGAATTCAAACTTAAATATTATTAGAGAAATGATAAATGTTCACTACCATACTTACACTATACACTTACATCAAGTTAAAAGTTATAAACCAACATGCAAAAAATTATAAATTGAGATACAAAAAGTTGTAAACTAATATGCAAAAAGTTTTTGCATCCTTGTTTACAACTTTTTACATATTGGTTTACAACTTTTTGTATACTGGTTTATAATTTTTTACTCGCTGGTTTACAACTTTTAACTTAATGTAAGTGTGTAGCATAAGTGTGGTGTTGGTTATGTATCACTCATCGTATTATTATCCATGTTTGGTAGATGTCATGGCTTAGAACATCTGCAGTGGACCGTCCGTAAATAATTACACCGTTTAATGTAGTTGAACTTGTGCTAGCTAGTTATGATATATAGTTACTAGTAACCAGACACTCTTGTCAAAGCTTCAACTGTTTAAGGTACGCTTCTTCATCTTCTTCCTTCCACCTATATATCAAGCTAAGCATCGCTTGCTTTTGTTTCTTCATGTTTTATATATATATATATCGCTCCGAACTCAACTTGTTTCCTTTGAGCTAATTTCTATTGGGTAGGAAAAGGTGTGATTGTTGTTGAACAATTATTATTATTATTATTGTTTCATACACAAGATACACAATCAACAGCTTTTCAACCATATCTTAGTTTTGTGTAGATGTGTACTTACCATTATTGTGTGGAGTAGTTCTCGGTTAGGCATAATCGGCTATAGACATTTTATTCAAGAATAAACATGTGTAAGCTTGAATATATAGCATATCATAGAAATGAACCAAATTTCAAAAATGTTTTCATATATGTCAACTAGTAAAATGAAATTCCCTAATAGATGATTTGGTATACCTAAAAATTTCTTTATTTCTTATTTCATATGTTGGCATAATGTATACTTTAGTTTTTCTGCTGTGTTAGCGAAGTTACACAATGCCTTCTTTATCTATACTACCTAGATATTTGGACATGTTCAACCATTTTCCTTTAAATTAATGATTGCTAACAAAGATTACTATGCTAACAGATTAAGATGTTTTGTGTATCTCATGCTTGGGTGCTTTCATAGGCAATGCTACTGTTGTTGTCAAGCACACAATACTCATCATTTGTTTTTGGGAAGACTGAAAATGATATTAAATCAGTTGTTTTTCTGTCTCCTAAGTTTGAAGTAGGACCAGGAAATGTTCCAAATAAATATTACTATGATGTTGAGTTTCCAAGAGGTCACATTGCCTTCAAGAGTTTCAATGCTGAAGTAATTGATGAAGCAAGAAATTCTGTACCATTATATGAAACTTATCTTCACCATTGGGTAGTTGTAAAATATCACCAACCCAAAAATGTGACAAACAGTACTAGCCAATCAGATTTTGTTATTGTAAGAAATAATGGCCTATGCCAAGATGATGTACTTGGACAATACTTTGGCATTGGAGCTGAAACAAGAGGAACAACTACAGATATTCCAGACCCTTTTGGGATAGAAGTTGGCAATCCTGCAGAAATTCCAAAAAGGTATGAGGAGAAATGGTTGATCAATGTCCATGTTATTGACACAGGGGGTGTAGAAGATAGATTAGGGTGCACAGAGTGCAGGTGTGACCTCTATAACATTACAAAAGATGCAAGAGGAAAGCCTTTGGGTCCATATTATAAAGGTGGCTTGCAATGTTGCCCTGATGAGAGCCAATGTAGGATGAGGAAAGGCTTTTAGGGCCCAAAGAGAAGCTTCTACCTAAGATACACAGTGAAGTGGATGACTTGGAAACACTTGGTTGTGCCTTTAAAGATTTACATACCTGATGTGACTGATGCTTTGAAAATATCAAATAAGTCCAGAGGAATTAGTCCAAAGCATGATTGCCTAGTAAGTGAAATTTTGAGACACTTGCATATTTCTAAATTGTTGACTTACCACATTTAATATTTGAATAATATATCTCTTAATTTTTCCCATAGATATCTATCATCTTTGAAAAATATGAGTCTCGACACAATGATAAGGTTGTTACCTTACGACTTGGAGGTCATAGGTTCAAATCCTAGATATAGCCTATCCACAAAGTAGGGATAAGGTTGCATGCATTTATCCTCCCAAGACCTTACCAAGTGTAGAGCCTCATGCACAAGATTTCCCTTTATCTATCATATTTGAAATTTTATGATTTGAAATAGTCAAAATGAAAATTAAAATTTCACCCCTTATCAATTATTTTTCTTTTTAATCATATCATATTGTATTCAAAACTCGTAATCATATCAGTACAACATAGACACATAGTTACAGGTCTCATTTGGATGTGTAAGTAACACAGATTGTTTGCTACAGATTGAGTATCAAGTTGAACCTTGCAGCAAAGGCCATGACTATGGTAGTGGATGCATTGATGTCAAGAGGGCAAAGCTCCCAATGGAGAAAGGTGGTTATGTCATCTATGGTGTTGGTCATCAGCATGTTAGTGAAACTGGATCAACTCTATACGGCCAGGTGATGTTACATGAATGATTGCCATAGATTCTTTACACATTTGGATATTCTTTTTCTAGTGACGTGAGTACATATACAAAATTAGATTCTGTCCCTTCTTGTACATTATTAATTTTTTTTTCTTCCACAAAATTCTTAAATTGGTCACTTTTAAATTTTATATTGGGCAAATTGATTCTTTTAGAAAGAAAAAAATACCCAAAGAAATCCCTACAAATTTAAAATGTTGGACAAATTGATTCCTCTAAAAAAAAAAATGGACAAATTAATTCCTTAAAAATTATGAAAAATGCTGAATTAATCCTTGCATGGAGAGACTAATTTGCCTGATATTTTTAATTGACATGGACTTCTTTAGATTTCTTTTTTTAGCTAGATCAATTTGTCTTTCTTTTTTTTTTTGGAATGACCAATTTATTTAATGTAAAATTTAAGAGAGACTAAGTTGGAAGGGGAGATGGGGGATTAATCATAGTCTTTGACCCATATAAATCATGCTAATTAAATATTGGAGTGTATCTTAATCTGTAAAATTTTGCATGTGACAAATTCAGGATGGAAGGGTTATATGCTCTTCAATACCAAAATATGGAAATGGAAACAAAGCAGGAAATGAGAAAGGCTACGTTGTAGGAATGTCCACTTGTTACCCTCAACCAAGTTCTGTCAAGATAAATGATGGTGAAACTGTGACTCTAGAGGTAAACTACAGCAACAGAAAAATGCACTCTGGAGTGATGGGGCTTTTTCTACCTCTTGGTGGCAGAAAAGCTTCCACCCCAACACACGTGATATTCCTCTCCCACTTAACTTGTTATAAATGGATCACTACTTTCTATGATATTGTAGTATGTTATGATAATAAATGAGTTCACAACTCCGAGGCCAATAATTGGTGAGTATATATTCTTTGTGATAAAGAATGTAGCAAATTAGATTCATATGTTATCGGACAATGTAGCACACTATTTTATTCCTATTTTTTCATATATATCTTTTAATTTGCCAAAAACGAAAAAATGCCAAAACATTCGTTGCACTTGATTCATTATCCAAAAAGAAAGTGATAAATATGATACAATAAACCCAACAAATAACTGGACCTAGTTGAAAGCATTCATGATTTAATTGGTATATTTAGACACAATGTTCGACCCAAAAAATAGACACAATGGACACAATAGCTCATGGATAATTTTTCAAATGAAACTCCTTTAGTCATAATTTTTTTCAAAAATCATGATATTACATATAGCATCATGAATTTATGCTCATCCTTGGCAAATCTCAGTGCCCACTAGTTTCCTGGCCTGCGTATACGGTAGGGATTACTCGCATTTTCTGTAACTAAGAATTTCCCAATAGCAGCACCAGAACATATATAATGATATTTTCATTCCCCATAATATAGGTTTTTTCGACAAGGCCCCAAATTACAATTCCCGAATAATTTCACAACTATAAAGAAAGCATGTGCCTCACCGGGGCTGTAAGGACTTCAAAATTTCGCTGCAGACTATCCTTTTTGCTGTTTTCTTATCAGCAGAACCACTGTATTTACCAGCGTGAGTGACACCATTAGCCACTACCTCCATTCTAAAAGTAGTCACACCATCCTTGCGGGACCCAGTCTTTGTTATAGTGTAATTTCTTTTTTGGCATAGCTCATTCAACTCTCTAGTGGGATGCATCTTCAATGTTTCAGGTGTGACAAGGGGCTCCAAAAGAGGCCTCATGCATTGCCACACAGTTTCCTTATTGTATCCTGAATCAACAAAAATTGCTCCAGCCAAAGACTCAATGATGTCTCCAAGAACCTATCAACAATAGGAACAATCTCATGTGTCTTGTAACACCAGTATACACAATTCACCACAATCACAAAAGAACTCATGAACCTAATTGCAAGTAACAGCTAACCTTGGGAAATGACGTATCTGACTCCCATCCAATAGGTGATGTTGAAGACCACTTTTCCAAATCATGAAGTGTGGCAACAATATGCTTATGCAGTTCCTGTGAGGTATGGAGTACATGTTTGTGCAACCCGGCCTTCATGGCAGACCATGCATAACAATCATTATTCACAGAAGCTGACCTCATGTCTGTTAACTGCCCGGGAGACAAGCCAGGATATTTATCATCCAAATGCCTAGTAATGAGATAATCCAAGACTGCGTCCCCAAGAAATTCCAGTCGCTGTAGGGGAAGGAGTATGTCATTCACAAATCGTGAAAAAAGAGAGACACTAACAAGAATAAAAGGAAAAACCAAATTAATTGATCATGAAAAATAATGTGTACAATTACTATTTTCAGTCCACATGGAATCACTACGAGTTCTACTATGCTTAGGTATATATATGCATGCTAATGTCTACTTTACATATAATGGATAACAACAACATTAAATACCTGATAACATCTAGGAATTTCAGGCAGCATGTAAGAACCATGGGTCAGGGCTTCAACTAAAATAGTCCGGTCATGGAATGAGTAATTTAATAGTGATTCTAGAAAGCTGACATTTACCAGCTTCTCCGGATGAACACTAAAGTGCCTCTCATTGGGTATAACATCAAAATTCACTTTGATGCCAACCCAATCCATAAACTGCAATGCTGCTTTTTCACCACCACTGCTAAGGTAGGCACCAATTAGTGCCTCAACAACATCAGCAATAATCTTACGTTTTAATTTTCTTTTTCCACTAACAAAAATATTTCTTCCCTTGGAATCCAACTCTTCTAGCTTTAAACATGCAGATTTATCACCAGGAATAGCCCAAGTTTTAGGATCAAAAGGTGCATTTCGTATAAAGCCCTGCAACTCAAAAAAATAGCACTTCAATATAAAAGAATGTGTAGAACACTAACAGGAAAAAGAAATCTAGTTTCAACATAATCAGGCAGAATTCTATATAATGGCTAAGCAAAACAATCTAATTACCATGGAAAATGCTTCAAAAGAACACATTACTCATGGTAAATATTGTAAACTTTTTTCATGTTGTTATTCACGTCTGAATGAGAAAATAAAATACACAACCAGAACAAACATGATGATTAACCCAACAGTTGCAATCAGTCAATTGACTTAAAATTATAATTCTATATCGACCTTCACAGCATCGACCAATCAGAAAAATTAAACCACTTATTATTTTTTGTCACTGCATCAAAAATTATATTATTGATGCAAAACACTATTAAAAAAAATGCTAGATTGAGATATCAGCTGTAAGCGTGATGAAAAGGTACTCCTAAACCCTAAGACAGATAAAACATCCAATGAAATTGTAGTATAAATATGAAAAATACAACAACAGAGAGAGAGAGAGAATACCGGAAGTCTACAACTGCATCCAAACTTACAGAGGGCAGCATTGGAAATTATCTTTTCCCTCTTCACAGTAAGGAGTCCTTCATGGTGATTTGTATGGGCTTTGAAAAGATGTTGACTGGTGGCATATTTTAAAAAAGAATCACCAAGAGTCTCCAGAGATTCATAGTGAAAGCTCTCTTTGCTTGTTTTCGAAGTAATTGCTTCCAAGACCTAACAATGCAAAATGTAGATAACATCAGTGCAAATATCTTTAGAATGTTACAAGAAGACAACCGGGGAAAAAATCCACATTTCAGAGAACACCGAGACAAACTAACCAAAAGATGAATATAGAAAGTTCCACACTGAAAAGTTTCTAAGCAATCTCGTCATAGTATATTTGCTGAGGCAGAAGAGGGAAAAAGAGGAGCAACAGAAATTCTTTAGCTTCATTATCCAAGATGCCAGGCTTTCTATCTCAATTTTTCTTTCAGAACCACTTCTATATTTTAAAAAATAAATATTAATTTCAATGTATGACACTGTCAACCAGTTAGAAGGTATGGTATATGTGTTGGTTTACAGCTAGGCAGAAGTAAGAGTCAAACACATTTTCTCATATAACAAAACATAATTGGATGGCATGTAAAAAACTTCTACACTAATAGTGTAACAAAGTTAAACCCATTCACAAATTGAGAAAACATACTGTAAAAATTATTCTTTGACAATTTTTTGGTGGTTGAATAAAATCAACAGATTCATATGAAATGGTGTTTTCTGGGAAAACCAAAAAAAAATCAAGATAATAACAATGAGCAATTCTTCAAGACTGAAGTAGTTAGCTTACCTTGACTATTGGAATATCATTTTGCGTGCAATGATCCAAGTGCATCTTTTTCAAGTTGGAAGCTACAAGCAATGACTCAACCCGATGCATAATCGATGGAATAAATGAGAAGGAATAAATGGTTCCAATAGATATTGGTGACATGACTATATAGCACAGTTCAGGAGGTAATTCAACAGTGTTCTTGCTTGGTTCTGAACATGAAAAACATACATCACTTAGAATTCAGATTGGGTCACATAATGGAAGTTTTTGGAGACAAAAAGCACTAAACATAGTTGCAACTTTTTTGATGCATAATATACATCAATAATTTGAAAACGAATACAGTTAGGCATTAGACACTGCTTACTACGTTACAGTTGATAGAAGGAGGCACAGCTAATACCAGTCCCGTTCATCATAAGATTATAACATTAGCAGCCATTAACAAGCAAGACAGTTCAGAAGTAACAAGTAAGAAAAACATGTTCTAAACATCACACTAGCAAAGCTTCAGCCATTTTAATATTTCCAAGTCCTTAAAAAACTCAGAAAAAATAAGCAAGCTAACAAACCTGATTTCTATCATTTCAATTATTATCAAAGGTCATGCATGGTAAGAATACATTCAGAAAATTCAAATTCATATAAATATTGAATGTCTGGATTTTATATAGCCAACCCTAATTTTAAGATTCATGCACATGGTCAATCTCCTAGCACTCCACCTATATCAAAAGTTATAAACTTGGATTTGACAAAAGATAAATAGCATTTTTGGAGATCAAAGTTATCATATGACTGGTCCAATCTCACAAAGGAGATACAAAGCAACAGAAGAAACAAGAAGGAACAATTAAAGATTAAACCTCTATCCTTCTCTTGTCTACGTCCATGACAATAATTTTTAACTAGAAAAATATGCCTTGCTTTAAGTAGATTTTGTCTTTCAAACTGCAATTGAATGCCATGCCTGAAACGTGGAAAAAAGAGAGTATAAGAATAACACACCAGAGTAGATAAACTAACCTGAGGACAAACATCAACAACAAATAAATATTTACTTTTGTTCAAAGTAGTTCTTGTATGAAGTAACTCTACCATCCCTCAAGATCAAATGTGAGTTTCCATCCAAGTCCATTATACCAGTGGTGATATAAAGTTTGCCATTATGAGGAGTACAAACCAAAGAGGTTTGTAGTATGCAAGCACAAACTCGACCCTGTTTTGTCCATATATTGGGAATATGATTCTTACACGTCATTTTAGATGGATTTACAGAATTAATAGATAACCAATCGATAGCAAGTTTTTGCATGATACTAAGAACTGGAAGCAGAAGATAATCAATCTCGAGATCATATTCTGAACAGCATTTGTCCAAAATACTTGCCAACTTATCCGTATTATGATCCAAAAGAAGTCTAAGGATAGTGACTTGGAATCTTTGACACAAAAGAACCTGGAAAATAAGTACAAACAATAATTGCATTGAATTTTCCTAAACACCTGATATGCCAGATACAATTAAAGGAGTACAAGGAAGCTTACCATATTTGGGGAAAGATCAATGGTTCCTACGTATCTCAAATTTACTGACAAGCTACCTTTGTCAAAACACATCTCAAATTGCATGCACCCAATTTCTGAATCAAGTTTGACTCTCATTGCAAGAACAATGCTAGAGATTTCATCGCTAAAATTTTGGTTTAACTCTATTAGATAGCAATGGTACATTGTGCTCCTGGTATTAGAGAAGCGATTCACCAATTCAGAGGGTACATAACTTGGTTGCTCCTCAATGTAAGGTTTATTCCCTGTAAAAACTAGATTGATGTTGAAGCCAACCAAAGATTATATGGATAAACTGAATTTTATTTCAAAGTAATAATATTTCAAATGAGAATGAGTATTAAAAGGAGAAATGAATGGATGGCATGAATTTACCAAATTCCACCACCTCCGCTGCTTCTTCAAGAATAGCAGGAACAAGGTTATCAGTCAAAGCTCCAATCTTATGAAGTTGTTTGCATGCTTCAAGGCAAGCAATTTTCTTTAAGATTTTCTTGTCACCTTCTACACAAATAGTTTGTATAGGGCAGCTCTTCGGAAGATGCAGTGTTCCAGTTTCCTTTACCCACCTTGGAGTTGGTTTGAAGTATCTAAGCATTAAAATCCATATGGAAATGGGATAAACAACAGATAGCAAGAAAAAGGAAGGAACCAGATTAATGCACAAAGCACTAGCATCAAGACAGTATATCTCAAGTTCATTAAAATGAAGGAAGAAAAAGATATAAATCATGTGACAAAGGCAGCAATAAACCCACTAACCCGTCTCCAGGGAGCCGAGAGCAAAATAAGTATATCAACTCGATGCTAGAACTAAGAGTAACAACAGCTTTAGTGCTTTCAACACGATAAGCTTCCCCGTTAAGTTGATCGCTTTCAAAAACATCACATGGAAGGGAAGAATGACGCAATGACTCCTTCCTCATAATATCCCCACTGGCAAGGTATTTCTCTAGTCGAGAATGCGTAATGGAATCCCCACTGAAATTTTAGAACAAAATTAGGAAGCTTTTTGCGGAAGATTTACTTCAACAAACAAAGCACTTAAACTTGATGCTCTAATTGTCTATCTGGCCCTATGCAACACGTTAAATACCACTTGTGTAATCTTGATACAGAGAAGAATAACATAAAAGGAATTACCACTGAACCATTAATATGTAATCTGAATTTTGCATTCTTGCACGACCACGGGACTGTATGAAACTGCACACTGTGGGACATGGGTCAAATCTGATAACCAAATTGCAACTTTGAACATCTAAACCCTCCTCAAGAATCGATGTTGCAACAATTATATTGACCTACAAATTAATTTATTTTCTTAATCAGAAACTGTACCTGGTTATAACAATACAGTGGACAATCTAAGAAAGAAATATACCAATCCCATACGAAATTCGTTCACAATTTCATTTTGCTTTTTCCTTGTTTGATTCGGCAATCCACCATTGTTTCCTGCAATGAATTTAGTTTTCCAGCTGTTGTATTTTGGAAGCAAAGCATTCAATAGATCCGGAAGGACAATGGCTGTAATGACCCTTTCCACAAAAACTATGCACCTCATGTCAGCCAAACCCCTGTAATTGTAGCATAAGCAATAGATCAATCGAAACACAATCTTAGTCACAACCATAATGGGATAAACATATCACTGCCCACTACATACAATCAAATAGTAAAAAAAATAATTGATTAATGGATTAAACTAAGTTTTATTCAAGGAGTATAAAATGGATTAAAAAACAATTGAAGTTTCACAGATTGTGTTTGAGTGCAAGACCTTTGTGAATAAATCAGTCGGAGGTGAGGAATAAATAGTATCAATAAAAAAGGAGAAAAAACGAGCTTAACCTTCAGGGGAAGTTTGGTATGAAAATAAAAATAGGGTGAAAAGTTTTATGAATAAGAATAATGAGTAAAATTGTAAGGAAAACTAATCTCTGAATTTCTCATCTCTATTTTTACAATTATACCAAACTGACTCCAAATAAAAATGCCAGCCATAAAGGTATTAAGATTATCACATCTAACAAAAACTTTCAACTATCTAATAATAAGATCTAAATCCTAGAGGCCAGACCTATCCATGATAATAACCCACATACATTATTTCAAAACCACACTTAAAAATATTTTGAAAGAAATCTATCACCAATAATAACCTGTACTCAAGTAGAGTGTCAATAAGACAGCAAACTTTGGAGGTTAACAACCCCATATCCACATCGGATTGAACACCATCACCAATAGACCACTGAGGACCTGAGTGAGAAATATTTTAAAGAATTAATTACAGTAAAGAATGCAAGCAAATTCATATGTAAAATTTTAACCAAATCTCTCAAGTTGTAGAGCAAGTACCAGATGACAAGCACGTTTTAAGTATCTGCACAGTAGCCAAACCAAAATTTTTAACAATTCTATGGCCAGATTTACCCCATGAAAATGATTCAGCTTCATTGGAAGATAAGAACTCAGCAGCCTGTCACTTAAACAAACAGCTTATTTTAGTTATGCAATCATGAATAAACATCAAAGCTAAAGTCATAGAAGAAGGGCAAGCAAGAACCTTTAAAGCCAACCAAACACCAAGAGTATTCAAGCAAAATATTAAAGCAGAAAATATCTTTGCTATTCTATTGTGCGCAGACTCAGCAACTGATGTTGTGAAATCTGAACTTCTGAGGGAGAGTTCATGCTGAAGAACAGATCAACAAAATATCCAAAGTCAATAACCTTAAGGAAATAATCAACTATCATTTGATCTAAAAATGTACGACTTGTAAGTAGCATTAAATAGAAAAGAAAGAGATTCTCACTAACAATTAAATATAGGAAAATGGCAGCAATGTAAATTTGGCATTGATTCAACTTGAACATGTCACTTAGTGAAACAAATGACTTAGAGGTGAAATCAAATTTCTACTTTTAAAATGTGGGATTCTTTATTCCTCCTTAATCATCCGGAGCATACACTGACAATTGATCTCCTTAAATGTACGCACCTGTTGTTTTAGCATCTTGAGTTCATCTGCTAATTTTTCAAATAACACAAATGGAATTCCCTTTTCCCTGTAGAACTTGAACTTTGGCGTTGAGATTGGTACGAACTCTGCAATGACACCTTCATTTATACATGTATATACCTTCAATTCAAAACATTAAGAAACAATTAGCACATAACAAGACCAAAAGGTAATACTAAATTGCACGTCAAACAGCATTAGTTGCATAGACATAAATTATTCTAGCTACATATCAAATAATGACTTTCTAGCATAGTTATATACGTTCCTGTGCCTCAAGGCATGTTAAAATTCACAGTGCATGCCCTAGCAATACTTTCTGTAATGAATCTAAGTATGGTAAAGTAAACATTAATTTACCTATGTTTATCAGTTATACAAAACCAACAAGGTACATAATGGCACAGAATACAATGTGCATAGAAAAATAAAAGCAAGAAAAATTGTAGAGAAACAAAGAGAAAATTGATAACAACCTTTGAATGCATTAGAGTCATTAAGTCATGAATATTTTTGGACAGAGCGTATTCAGAATTTCCAACTGGATCAAAAAAAAAGGGAAGAAAAAATGAAAATTCAACATTAGAGAATAACCGATAGTATCAAATATATTTGATTTGAAAAAAGTAGGAATGTTAAGAGACAAATAATCCAGGATAGTATGCCTTTTGACTTAATTGGAGATGCAGTCATTCCCAAGATTCGAGGGAGGTCAGAGATACCAGACTTTAACTGGTGATGATAAAACTCCTGCATGCAATCAAATCTTACAGAAGTAAGGCCTACTTGCACAGCACAAACAACAACATGTGATACAAAAGATGAATAACAAGTACCTAGCAATTTACAATACATGAATGTAATTGTTCATAAACAAAAGCAATTGCAATTTTAACAAAAATAAGACTTTATTAGAAAAACAATGATGCTACTGAAGAGTATCATGAATTAATATTGTCATCAAATTCAATGAAGCGAAATGGTCAATATTACAGCAAATTTTCAGAAGGAATGCATCTATACATCACACCATGTAGAGTCTAAACCAATTATTGTCAGCATAAGTTGACTGCAATTTAAATGATGGCGTATTGTGATCATGTCTATGAATGGACCTAAAAGTCTTTCTCATTAATTAGTTTTGGAAGATAAGTGCATACTGCATACAACACGATAGCAAACTTCTTAAAAGAACTCTTTATTTCTCATCTAATAGCTGACCCAGATATGGATGGCTCATGGCCTCACTTTTGTTGCTATTGATACGCTTAGTGTGTAAGAACCAAAATAGAGTGTGACGGAAAAAATTTCAAAATGTGACAAGCTCGTGACAAACTGTTGGGCGCAACCTTGGGACACTATAAAAGGTATTTTTATGTTACTTTAAGCAGTTTTTGACCTATTCATGAATCCCTAAGGCTGTTTGTTGGATTTGGTGGATAAATGAAGAAGTCGTGAGGTTGGAGATGGTGGAGGAATGGAGGTTGAAGATGAGAGAAAATGGAAATGGAGTGTCTTTTAATCTGTCTCCAATGATAAATCATGTTGCATTTTCAAAATCATAATAAACGTATATAATCCATTTTATAAATCAAGTCTGAATCTATAATCATAACAAAATATATGTCCCATCCTTGAAAACAGAAAACTAAGTTTGTTAAGCCGCAGTTAGAGCAGGAGACATGTGACAGATGTGAGATAGATATGAATTAACTATTACAACTTATTAACGAAGAAAATATCACAGCTCCAAAATATTACAAAAATAAGCATTTAGTGAGAAATTCAAAAAACAGATCAGGAAAAAGAAAACCATCAAAAGAATATAACACTTACAGTCATTATGCAGGCATAAGGGTGTCTTCCCCTAGCATGATGGCATTCGTCCATTATTAAAACCTTTATCATGCTCAGATCAAGAAAGCTATGCCTCAAGCTAGTGAGCAATATTGCGGGAGTCATGACAAGCACCTATACATTCAAAAGCATTACCAGTAGTAACTACCTGTTATCTGTGCAACTCACATAGATAAGTTTCAGAAGCACCCCACTTAAAATAACGAATGATGTACGCCACATTCAGGTCAACTGAATATTGGAAAACAGAAAGCGGTAATCTTCTTTTCCAATTTATTTCAACATGAAGATTTAAGCCAGAAACCATCTAGAAGGCAGAACTAGAAGTGTTAACCCAGTACAAACACTGAATATAAGGAGGAACATGCCAAAATTAGACATTGACTACAAGACAGCATGCAAGCAATAAATTCTATAAAAGACACCTTTTCATTTTCTTTTTTTTCCCTTAAGTATTATCCACTAAACCAATTGTGTTCATATGCTTGTGTAATATATTACAGACTTTTAACCATCAACAAAGGCAATCAAGAAAATGTTCGATTTCTTTTTTATTAGGAAGGGGATGGGAGAAGGGAAAATTACAATACACACATTTAAGTTTTAAAAGGCAAAAACAAAAGACACCCTACCCCACTGGGATTAAAACAGGAATGTATCACGTATCACATATGGAATAATAAGACTATGGTTATGCAAATCAGATTCACATAATTTAACATTGGCATCTTTTAGTTCTGACAGTAATGCAAAAACCCTCACCTCATATTTATCTATTTCTTTCTTCCACGTATCAGCATCCCAGAAGTCAACTCCCATGTCTCCCCAATACGTTCCCACTTTCAAATCAGTATGCATCTTCACAGCTGCAGCTTGCTAAAATTTCACAAGTGAACAACAACAAGCATAGTTCAAACACTGATCCCCTACTCAGCTCCACTATTGCAATTTGCAATCAAATAAAAATGCATTTCAAATCTTCCAAATGGATAATGAGAGAAAGAGAGTTGAATACTTGAGTGACCAACACAACTTGTGGAACCAAGAACACTGCAATGTATGAAGAAGGCTTGCGCAGCATATAAGCATAGCTGCGAAGAAGCATGATTGCTATGAGAGTCTTGCCTGAACCAGTCTCCAAGAACACAATGGTGTTCTCATCAATAGCTTTCTCCAAAGCTTCAAGCTGGTAGCTGCAAAAAAGAATAAGAAAATCAACCCAACACCAACATCAAAAACATGATACAACCACCAAAAACAGAAACACTCCACCAGAATGCAAACACTTGACAATAGCATGATCAATTTCTGAACATTAAAAAAAAAAACACAAAGAAACTCACCTTCTAGCAAACGGAACTGGATCAGGAGAAGCCTGCAGCTGGCTACCAGCATCAATTTCCATCATGATTGCTTCCATTTTTCCTTTCTAGATTTGAAAAAAAGCAAAAAAAAAGAAAAAGAAAAAGAAAAAACCCCATCAAGGCAAATGACTCAAAAATGACCCAAAAAAAAAGCATAAAAAGAAAGAAACCCAGAAGAGAAATGGAGCTCACAGAGACAAAATGAGGAAAAGGGTTGGCAATGGAATTGAAATAGTCGCAAACTTTGGTTTCAAAAAACGCGAACTCAGAGGAGCAAGGAGAGAGTGAAGCGAGTAGTAGTGAGTGTGTGGTGTGTCTATATAATGGAATTTGAAAGGCGCAAACAGTAAGAGAGAGAGAGAGAGAGAGAGAGAGGGAAGAATGCTTGTGCGCTAAGGGAAAAGAGAGTGCTTGGGGACGAAGCATGCGCGTCGGGGAAAAGAAGGACCCACCACGAGTCAAGGCTGAAAGTGACTCACTCTGTCACACTCTGTGTCTCCGTTGCTTTTTTTCAGTTGGAATTTTCGAAGAAACTGTTTTGGGATCACAAGGATTTTACAAACTTTTTGGAGTTTCCAGGAATTTAGAGCATTGTTCTAGGAACTCGGGGTAGGCTCTCATTCGCGGGAATAGCAATCGCAATTACATTTTCAGCCATAAACGTTGCGTTGGGTGGACCATGAGAATCTTGTAAATTGGATCAATAATAATAATAATAATAATAATAATAAGGGCACTAATAAAGGATTCCCAAAGAAAGTAAAATTCAAAAATTTGTAATCTTTTTTACGTGAACGCAGGGTATTTACTGTGGAGAACAGTGATTAATTTCATATACATGGTTTTGTCTTTTACCATACATCATCAGAAATTGAACTCCTAACTAGATACTTAAGAAACTCATCTAGTTACTATTGAAATTGAGAGTTTTAGATAGTGGAGAAGAGAAAGAGATAGGATAACAACTTCAGAAAATGTGAAAATATATTGATATTATATGTTATTGTGATACACTATAATAATACTATTTATAAAATAAAAATAGAATCTAAACATAATGATAGAATCAACCTAAATCAATATAAGATATGATGTGTAATATTCTAAGATATAATGGAGATATTACTAAATATTTTCTTGTTTCTAACACTTCTCCTTAAGTTAAAGCTCACTAAGCTCTAAACTTGTTACAATTAAACCCTTGAAATATAAAAATGATCTCCATTGAAGACTAGTAAGACAACTCAGGGATGTTAGATACGTTTGAAAAGATAACACAACAAAGCAGTTGGAATGACCATTAGCTTGAACAACATGTTGGAGAATTACATGACTAGGAAGAAGAAGAGACACACAGCTATTAGTTGAGTTTGCAAACAGCAATTAAGGCTGTAAATGGTCCAACAATGAAGGCAAAAAAGAGACACATTGAAAACTGAAAGATTCCCAATATATGCAATAATAGATTGTAAGAACAACATATGGAAGCCTTGAATAGTTAAAAGATTGAAGATCCAAATCTGGAAGAGCATATCACCGACATGATTGAGTGAAGAACAAATATCACTATTGATATGATTTACAATGGGAGGTTGGTTGGTAAGGAGTACAACCTAATATTTATCACTCATAAGTCACAACTATGGGTCACAAGACTCAATTAGCAGAAAAGACTGAAACAGATCTAGGAAAGCAAAGCTAAAACTTTTTCTACGCATGCTTAAAAATAAGTGTGCCCAAGTTCCTGTTTTCATTTACCAATCATCTAATCTAAGACAGATAAGATGACCAGCATGAGGGTCTCAGTCTCACTCCCTTGAAGATGCCCTCTGTAGGAAAGATCCCCTCACGTGGGTGCTAAGACTAGGTCAGGATCGGGGAAACTAACTTTGGTTGAACCACAAGTAGGGGTAGAATCAGAAATAAGAAAAAGCTGAAGTTGATGAAGTGCATGAATCATGAGACCAAGCACAAATCTGGAAAGTGGACGACGATGCAAGCATGAAAATGGGTGAGGCGGCCAGTGATGCCGCTGAATGCTCCGCTACGCGCTACAAGAAGCGGCGATGGGTATCTGTGCATCAGAACACTGGAAACACAAATGTGGGCGCGTGACACGATGTCTGCGAACACCATCGGCAGGGGATAGGATGTAGAGGAAGAGCCAGTGCTAGCGTGGTGGTCTGCAGTCTATAACAGCACCGGAAAAGCTCACTGGTGATGGAGGATAGCCGCAAACAGTGGCTTCCTTACTATTGGAAGTGACACACAGCAGAGGGAACTGACACACTACCGGATAGGTTGACACAGTGAGAAAGAGAATGGAAAGGTTGGCGGAAAAGTATTCGGAAGTAGAAACAATAGTGGTTTTATGTTTGAAATTTTTTGGAAAGGAAAAACACTGTCAAACCAGCAAAAAAAAGAATTGAAGGGCTTGACAGGCAGAGCAATGATGGGATAGAAAGAAAAGTAAAGATAGTAAGGAATATTGTAATGCCCCAATTTTTACTGCTGTATAAAAATTATCAAAATTCCCCAAGGTAATTTTTGCACGTAATTCGAGACCGAATAATCCTTAATAAAGGAATGTAATATTAGAGAAATGTTATGAGAAATTTGAATAGCAATTCGTGCGAAAGTCGCAAATCCCGATTTTTCTATACGTGTAAAATGACCAAAATGCCCCTGAGGTCATTTTTACTTATAAAGTCAAAGATAACCAATCTAGATTATCTTTGAGAGGTTAGTTTAATGCTTGACAAGGATTATATGTGCCTTAGAGGTAAAAATCTCAATTATTAATTTTTACCATACGAAAAATTACTGTTTTACCCTTACAGTAATTTTACATGAAATTATATAATTTTTGAATCCAGTTTTCATCTAAAAGTTCAAAATAACTATTTCAAGTATGATTTGAGAATATCTAGTATTTACAGGGACTTTTTACGTGAAATTACCTTTTTACCTCTAATTATGCTAAATGAGTTTATTTATGTAATTAAGGCAATATTAAGCTCTAATTGAACTCAAATTGATTTCATTCATTAACCTTGAGTTTAAAAATAATTACCTAAGGTTAAAGAAATAATAATAATTACTTGAGGTAATTAGAGCCTAAAATTACCTAAGGTAAAAGTTAAATTACGTTTCCTTAATTACAAAAGCTCATAAAATTAGTAATGTTGAGATTAAAGTTAAGATTACGGTTTAGATAAAATCTAGTATATTTACATTTTCTTATCCTAAATTTGGAACTTATGTTACAAATTGATTTTTACTCACTTGAAATTAACTTCATTTACTAGCATATGATTACTCTTTGTACCTTGTCTTGATTTGTCCTAAACACTTAATCTTTTACTATTTTCACTAATCTATCAATTTCTAATCTTTTACCTAAGTAATTATACATCTAATACATGATTTACCACTTGTAAAATAACAAAAAATCTGATCATTTACAACCAGAAAAGCAGCGGCCAAGTTGCTTCATGATCACCATATTTTATTATTTTTCCAACATAAAATCATATCCAATCTTATCACCATTTCTTTAGTTTCTTTTTCATTATTTTTGGCTAAGTTTAATCAAAAGAAATCCATCCATATTCAACCTTATCAGCCATGATTTCTTGCCTTCCATTAACATTATGTTTTATACAAATTCAAATCATGATACATGAACACAATTATGACTACACATTATGCTTTCTTTTTCTAAGTTTTCTTTGATTGAAAAATGAAATAAAACCTCCATTTTTCAGCCATGAAGGCAGCGGCCATATAGCCTCAAACCCTTATAAATATGTGTTTCTTTCAAGCCAAAATGTACATACAAACATTCCTAGCCTTAGCATTTTCTTACTTGATAGTTTTCTTACTCAAAGTTTGCTCCAAGTTCTCTAATTCTCTCAATACTTCAAGCTTTCTTCTTCTTCCTCATTCACATCTAAGAGACCCCATTCCCAACCTCTAACCAAGCTCTAAACCTCAAGCATACATATTCCAACCACAAATCAACTCCTAAACACATAACCTTTCCATTATCAAACACAAGAACACAACAAAAATTCTTCCACCATTCCATCATCACTTGGCCGAAACTATCATCATCATCTAAAGGAGATTTTTATTCTCTTTGCTTCTTAAGATATCAAGCTATAACTTTTGAGAACAAGAAACAACTTGGTAAGGATTTTATTTCATGTTCTTTCTCTTGTTCTTTCTTTATATTTTTGGTTTTTATGACTTGATATTGAGCATCGCTTGATGATGAAAAATCATGGTGGTGGGTTGTGAATCCATCATTTAAATGACCTCTAAAGCCCAAGGTTTAATTCTTGATGTTAAAAGATTAATAAAGGAATTGCTAAGTCTTGAGTTTTAAGCTTAATAAGACATAAAAATGAATTTGCATCTATATTTATGTTATAGGTTCTTGCACATCATATTTATATTTCAAGCTTTGCATAATCATATTTATATTTCAAGTTATCACTTTAATTCTTGAAGATAATAATATGAACTTGCATATTCATATTTACATTTCAAGTTATCACCTAAATCATAAAGACCTAAGAATGAATTTGCATCTTCATATTTATATTTTTAGCCTTGCATTTCATATTTATATTTCCAAGTTATCACCTTATAATGATAATAATAAGGTTACAAGACAAGTTTACGATTCTAATCATCACTTAAATCTTAAAGCTCAAGACTTACTTCTTTTATCTTAAATGGCAATTTTGATCATGGACACTTCTCATCTATTTATTTTTAGCCCTTATGTAATTCTGATTTAAAGCTTGATATATTTTATTTTTAGGAATGATCTTGTCTTTAAAGTTGTACAAAGAAATTTTGAAAGACCTAGAAATTACAAAAGATTAAGAATATGGTTTTTCTCATGATTTTAAATGCTAAAGTTTTAGTATTCTGATCTAATCTTTTAGAACTGGAATGGTTACTGATTTAGGATGCTTAGATGAGTTTAAATCAGTAATAGTTATTGTAAAAATTATTTTTAGTGTTTTAGAAAAAACTAGTAACTAAAAAGGATTAAAATTGTGTTTTCATGAAACTTTTAGAATGCTAATTTTTCTAATTACTGTTTGGCCTGTTCGTTACTGTTCACCACTGCTTATTGCTGTTCACACACTTAAGAATCACTAATAATTGTTATAAAAATTGTTTTTAGCATTTTGGGAATGTCTAGTAACTAGGAAGGATCAAAGTTGTGATTTTATAGAGTTTTGAGAGATTAATTTTCTGATTCTGTTCAAGAGTTGCTCAAGGTTGTTCATGTTGTTCACATACTTAAAAACTACTAATATTTATTGTAAAAATTATTTTTGGTACCATAGATGCATAAAAGGGTAATTACAAATGTTAGTTTGAGCCGTTTTGCAAAATGCAGAAAATTGTGTTTTGAACTATCAACTATATTATTTCAGCCAAATAATTTTATTTAGAGCTACTAACGATGTTGAATGTTTCCATGAATCCAAAATACCATTTATGAAGTTTAAATAAAATTTTAGAAATTTCGGTTGTTGTTAAATATTAAAAACAAGCGATTCCGCACTTTGACTCCTAAAGTATGTTAAAATTTGGTCTATGGCCCTAAAAGGGTTTTATAATGAGTTTTAAATGGTTCTAGTGGTTATATGTCTCTTGAAAGTATTGGTTAATATTATAGATCTATAGTTTGTGAGAATGTGTTTAAAAGGGGTATTTACGTTTTGACCCATAACCTTTGAGAAATTACGATTTGACCCCTTTGGGGCTTAAGTATAAATATTGATAATTTGATGAGATGAATATGATTGATATCTTGTTAAGGCTATGTTCATACATTGAAATTTATATGGCTTAGATGTATGTTTATGTAACTTGAATTATGGCATATTATGGTTATGTTTGATTCATTGAAATGCATAAGTTTATGAAGTTTATGAGCATGAAATATTGAAATAATGAGCTATTCATGTTTGCATCTCTATATATCATGTTAAGATTAAAGGTGACATAAAATACACGGAAATGATCCTCTAGACTCCCCGAATTAAAGGTTAGGAGCAGTGATCCAAATAGGAAGTGATCGTTTGGACTCCCTGAATTAAAGGTTACGAAAGGTGATTATAATGCCCCTATCTCGTACCTTAATAATCGGGAATTTAACTTATCAAAGGGGATAAGATTACACTAGTGACGACTAGTGAGGTATAAGCTCATAATCTAGAACTCTCGAGAAAAGAGAGAATGTAGGGTGGCCCCTAAGGAAAAGAGAATAAGAAGTTTAAGTCACCTATAAGAATGATGATCATGATGTTCTTTATATCATATGCATTGTTTTGTAAATTCTATAATATTTTGTATATGATATTGGCATGCATTCATGACTAGTGTGTTGCATTCATGACATTAAGATTCATGCTAAAAGATATGGGCGTCAGCTAAAGGTATTTAGAACTTAATAAATGAACTCTATACATGCTCACCTTTTTATAATGAAACCCGAGGTTCCTGGGGACGATGACGATAACTTGTGTTAAAGTCGAGAAGCCCTACTGAAATTCTTGTAAAAGTTTCTCATCCCTCTTCTTTTCCGTGTCGTCTCTAGATAAGGATGATGGAGTAGTTCGTGATTTTCTTTGAGACGTGGACGAGGGAGCTATGTTATAGGCAAGAGATTTAATGGAGATAGTTCCCTTTGGATAATTGCCCTTAGAGTGATCGGATCTCATTTATCAATTTGTATTCTATTGATGGATATATAATGATGTCCTTATGTTCATAGGACATCATTATTATGATACAATTATTGATATGTTATTATTATTTGAGTTATGTTATGTCATGGTTGTAATATGTATTTATCTGTTATTTGTTTCTAACATCTCTCTTACGCAGGCAAGATGAATGGTGTTAGATACTTAGTATGCGCGGCTCATGTTTTGGTATTTAATTTTAAAAAAAATTTACCCATATTTTCACTAAAATATTTTCAAGGAGTTTTGAGTTGAAAGTTAGAACAAAAGAGTAATAACTAATAATTAACTTAAATGCGTCCTAGGCGTATTGAGTTAAATATTAGGGTGTTACAGATACAATACAGGTGAGTTCCAAATTACTGGAATCTCTACAGCGAAACAATGGACACAGGTCATATGGATGGTACCACTCTAATACCATGTTGAAATTAAGGGTTGTAGATAATGGAGGAAGGAAAAAAGATAGAATATCAACTCTAGATAATATGAAAATATATTGATATTATGTGTTATTGTGATACACTAAGATAATCCTATTTATAAAGCAAAGATAAAATCTAAACATAATGATAGAATTAACCTAAATCAATCTAAGATATGATGTGAAATATTCTAAGATATAATGGATATATTACTAAATATTTCCTTATTTCTAATGGTTACCAACTATACTAAAACCTCATGATTAATGGGCTACGTAGAGTTCACATACATGAATTTTTCCTCTTTCCAATACTCAAGTTTCTATTTTTAATTTTTTTAATTAGTACCTTAAGATTAGATAAATGCATATTTAAAGCTTCGTTGAATTATGTTAATAAATAACAATTATTTAACTTTTTGTTTGGACCATAGTAATGAAAATGGCTCGGATCAATCGGTTCAACCAAAAAACCAATGAATCAGTCATGAAACTAGTTCGAGCCACTGTTTAGAATGGTCCCGCATCGAAACCGTTGTAACCCGGTTCGACTAGACCAGATTTGTATAAGAATCGGTGACTTGGCCAGTTGAATCAAACTGGATTAGGTCTTTTTTTATTTCTTTTTTTTTGCTAAATGACATCTTTTTTTAAAATCTTTAGAAAAATTTCTAATCTAACTTATAGAAAAATATAGTAACTTTGTTTGTATTACCATGACTTGTGAGTTTATAATGTAAAACTTTGTGATTTTGTTTGTATAGTTAAGTTTTGAACTTGTCAATTGTGATTTGTGATTCTGAAATGTGAATAATATTTAGAAATTTATGTTATTTATTTATGTTTTTGTATTTGGATCTCTTAAAAAGTGTCAAATTATTAATTAGTTGTCATTTTTATTATATTTTATTTAAAATTTTATATATTTTATATATATTTTTGTATAAATTCGGTTCAACCAGTTCGACCAGTGATTCACTAGTTGAACCACTGACCCGGTGTCTCGACCGAGTCAATTACTGGTCCGAGTATGAAAACTATGGTTTGAATAGAGAAAAAATTAGATGAAAAAAAATAAGAGGAAACAATGGAGATGATTTTAGAATTTTATCTTGTTTGACTTAGGAGGCAATAAAAATTAAGTGAGACCAACATAAAACTCTCCTTGTCACAAGGGAGGAGAAAATAATGGGATAGTAGAAATGATGATAAATTATTATACTATCTTTGATTTCTTACAAGACAAAAATATTATTTGATCAATTTTTTATTAAATCGAAAGTAACTTTTCTTTTCTATTTATTTTATTTTTTCTACTTTCTTTCTTCTAATTTTCTACTCTTATCCAAACAAACCATAAATACAGTCAACAATTGTAAAAAAAAAAAAGGACTTAATCTCTATGGTATAATGTCAAATAAGAAAATTGGAAAAATATGTCAATTCATAACGAGTAACTATTTATCATAATAATTACCTTCTATGATTTGTCATTATATTCACGTTCTATTAGTTGACAATATAACGTTATTTTACGATGTTAGTATATAAAAATTAATGTAAATTTTTTATACATAAAAATTTTAAAAGCAAATAAGTTTTGAACCTATAAGTTTATGTAAACTACCTAAGTCTCTCATCATTAACCCAATCCCATTGACTTAGAAAAAATAATTTGTTTACGAGGGTTTCTGTGAGACCTTATAAAATTTAAAAGCATTGATGTCCTATAATTATTTGAAATTAAGAATAAATCATGTGTGACATTAACCCAACTTAGTAATATTTATAATATAGATAATTATATCATAACTGTTAAAAATACAAGGATATGAGTACCCTATGGCACCAACGAAAAATCCTTTGTTTATAGATAAAAATCCATTTTTGTCAAAATATCATAGAAAAAGTTATTCTCTATGTACTTGAAAGTCAAAAAAAAAAGTGGGCTATGTCAATAAGTAATTAAATACTCACTTTTGTGTCATTATTTTGATTAAAAATATTTTTTCATTTTGTTAATATATTTGTGTAAAACTTTTCACTAAAAGCATAATCGCTAGTCATATATGTGAATTCTATATCTCGAGGGAATTAGTTACTATTCTCTGGGTTTACAAAAAAAAAAGAAAAGGTATAAAAAAATCTTTTTTAAGAAATTATAATTTTTATCTTCTGGGAAAAGATCTTTTAATATTACATTCAAACAAAAATTGATATTACATACAAACTTAAACCAACTTTTATGTTTTCAAAATATCTTATTTAATAAGATCAATTAAGAGTGTGTTTGTTTTAGATTTTTTAGGTAAAATATCACTTTTTTCAACATTTTTTACATATTTCAATACTTTTTAAAAATAATCAGAATTTCAAATAAATATGTTTTCAGCTTTTTTTAAGCAGTTATAAAGAATAGTTTACAAAAAAAACCATCTTCAGCTTTTTTATTATATATATAATTTAAATTATAGAATCACTTTTTTGAAAATCCGAAACAAACGCACCCTAAAAAAATACCTTTTTCTAAATGATCATCCAAACTAACCCTAAGAGTTAGTGGAGGGGGAAGGAATGGATTGGAATTTTGGTTGACGACATTGCTTCAATATCACAAAATAGGATGAGGGGGAAGAGAGATGAATGAAGTATATTCCACTCAATTAATGCTAGAACTGAGATTAACAATGGCCTTTCGAGATTCTATGAAATAATTATTGATTTTTTCTTTAATAAAAAGCTTGGATGCTAGTTATTTTTATCATGTTATGAAAACAAATGAAAATAGTAAGGGTGTTCGCGGGTCGATTTGGTTCGGTTTTGAAGTAAAAATCAATTGATCCAAATCAATAAATTTTATTTCGATTTGGTTTGATTATTTTTTAAGAACTGAACTAAACCAAACTAATTTAAATTGGTTTAGATTAGTTTGGTTTTTGATTTTTACTAAAAATTTTATAAAATATAAAAAGTAACAATAAACAATATTATATTAGGCTAATCGTTATTATAAAATTATATAAGTATAACATTTATGGCAACTTTTACAAGTTGTGTAATATGTAATACTACTAAGTTAAACAAAGAATAAAAGATTTGAATGAAAATCATGTTGATTAAATTAAAATAATTAATATATAATTAAAAATCTAAAATATTGAGTTAAAATATGATACAAATTTATACACGGATAAGTAATACATCTAATTAATATATATAATTATCAATGCAATATATTATCGGTTTGGTTTTGTTTGATCCATTTTCACAAATTATGAACTAATTTAAACTAATTTATTTCGATTTTGGTCTATTTTCAGTTTTAATTCAGTTTGAAGTGGTTTTGAACACCCCAAGAAAATAAAATAAAATCAAATTGATGTCTTTTTTTTTTTCAAAGATTGTGGATGACATTGCTCTTACAATTCTAATGATACAGAAATTTATGTGTATTCTTTCAATAAATTTCACATACAAATTGGATCTAATTTGTATGCATTGATGGTGTAAAAGTTTTTCACCTAATCATCAAATCATATGTTGTCATATCAATCATGATTGTTGACTCCCTCTCTGACTAGTTAAAAAATAATGTAAATGAAAAATTTTGATCAGTTAACAATGTAAAATATTTCATATTATCAATTTATCAAAATTAAACTCATACAAATTATGATTTCACATACAAATGGAATGTAATGAATATACTTAAATTCAAAAACCTTTTTTGCAAAAAATAAAAGATTTTATAGTGCCTATGCATGATATTTTGATTTTTGTAAAATAAGTAAATTTTGGATTATTCCTTTTTTAAAATTTTGGTTCAAACATTTATAAATCTATTTGATTTAATTTCTATCACGTATGGTTGTTCTCTATCATGTAGGATTAAATAATCTAACATGACGTTAATTTAGAAACACAAAATTTAGAAACAAAAATTAAAATTTGCTTATTTTTCTAGAGCCCATGTCCATGCATATTTAAGCCTTTATTGTTAAACGGCTTTGTGATATTTAATGCTTTTTAAAAAAATGCTTATTCAGGCATAGTAAAAATATAGATAATAAAGTTTTACATAATTTTATAATAATATATTATCACATCAATAAAAATGTGTTTGACTCTTATCCCACTATATACTTTAAAAGTCATATACATAAAAAAGTTTTGATTTGATGACAATATAATGAGCTCTCACTATAATGTAATATAGCTCAAATATAAAAAGTACTTGCTTTATCGAAAATTTTGTTCTTTTATTCAAAATAGAAACGACCTCTCAATCGGATAGGCACTTGTACATCAATAAAATAATTTTCTTACATGTATTTAGTTTAAGATTTCAATTTACCTACTCATGAACTGAGGCATAAACAAAGCCATCAAAATAGATTAATCTCATTGAACTAGCTCATTTATTCACTAAAATAAGTATATTAAGCTTCACAATTCATGACTCGTTTAAGTTGACTTGTCTCACTTTAATGTTAATTAAACCAACCCTCTGAATTTACGAGCTGACACATTTACCCGGTTACATGTTCTTTCTTTTTTACTTTCAGAAACAATTAAAGATTTAAATTTGAAGTTAGTAATTTGAATGCATTGTAAGTGCAAAAATATTTTACATATACACCAATCATGCACTGTCGCAAAGACTATATTAAAGAGTCTAATTTGTGTAAAAGTGTTTTATATAATTTTTTAAGAGTTGAGCGAGAAAATCAACTATCATATATGATATAATAATATATAATTGGATAATTATATAAATTTTTTTTACACTATAAGTACATATAAATTTCTTCTTATATTTCAAAAATTACATTAGCTGCAGTAAGATTTGTAACACCTTAAATTTTAACCCCTTAATGCTCAAGTCCTATTAAAGTTAACTTTTAATTATTACGTTCTGGTCTCAAAGTTTTTTGATAAAATAAGATATAATGAAAATATTGGTAATAGTTTTTCTTTTATAAAAATCAAACTAAAAGCCTTATACATAGATAAATCATGTATAATATTTATTTTGCAGAAGCTAATTAACATGTTTATAAACATATACAAATTATCCAATGTTAGAATCATATATATACCACAAATACATAGATGAATCCAAACAGTATGTCGTAGATACTAAATAAGTAGTAAAAATAATAAATATTTCTTGGCTAACAGTAAAATGGTAATCAATAAATTAATTGAACTTCTAAAGGAAGTATAATTCATCTAAGTAAGTCTCACGGACTGGGATAAAATCCTAACTACTTTCATAATCAGAAATAAAATCTTATTTACTTTCCTTGAATGTGCTCCTCCAAAGAATTCTTGGTTATTTGCTCCTAGTTTGGAAATGACATGAAACATAATGGGGGTAAAAACTTGAAAGTTCCCAATAAAACGCATATAATAAGATGTCATTGAAATTATCTTTAGCCCTCTCAATTTACTTTTAAAAAGACATGAGCATACGTCAAAATTCAATGAATAAGTTTAAAAAAATCTTTACTTGAGATGGATGTATCTTTTAATATGGTCTTTTTAAATATGAATGCAATATTATATTTCATGTATGGATGACAATATAAATGAACATACACATACATATAAAATATGTATTTTAGTCATTTCATTTCCTTCCTCTTTCTTTATTCATTTATTTCTTTATATATCTCTTTCATTATTCACCTAGTTTAACCAATCAGTAGCGTAATGAGCTCATGCCAAAAGTTAATCGTCATCAGCAAATACAATAGAGATATACAGAGTGTTAATTAGAACAATGAGGATCACCTCTTTTATCGAGAATTATTTCCAAATCAATGGGGATTAAGTCTAATATCTTTGATATTTTATATCACATTAATATTTTCTCAATGAGGACCGAGTCCTACATTTTTAGCATTTTATATTATATAAATACTTTATCTTAACATAAGTACATATAATAAAATCAAACATAACATATATAACATATGCATATTTTCATTACTATCACATAACCGCATCATACGACCATATCTTCATTCATTTAGTAGTTCATATACAACATCACACTATAGCTCATTCATAACTTCACAATCAAATTTCCGCAATATTTCAAACAGCACTTTAGAAGGGCTTGTCCCGTGAACATTCGAAATTCCAAATCATGTTATAAACTTTTAAGAGGCTATAACTTAATTACAAGGCAATTGAAATAAATACAATCAAATCTTAAATCAACACAAATAACAGAATAAGTTATTAAAATCATTCAAATGAAATTTAAATAAAATTTATCATAAAGCAATTTAGACCGTCTAGTATACTATCGATATTATACATGAAAGCATACCACATGTATTTCAATTTCTTGTTAGGATATTATAAAAATAGAGATAAAGTGATAATTAAATTACTAAATAAAAGTAACCATATTCCATTAAAAAAAAATTATATGTGACAATGATAATCGAATAACTGAAAGGAATGTTTTAAGTCACAAAGGTCTGTAATAGAACCATGTATCTTCAAAGTAAGAAATCCTTAATAAAAACGATTTCTTTTTTCAAAGGATGATGTAAGCACAAGGTAATTTCAAAAACAACGCCAATGCATTCTGGAGCATTGAACAAAAAAAAAAAAAACCAATGAATATCTATATATACATACATTTTGAGTGCAAAACTTATCACTTACGTACAACAATAATGAAAGATTAAAGGATTTAAATGATAACGGAATATGAAATTGAATATGGCTTGAGTTGAAAAGAACTAATAATAATGCATAAATAAAATTACATGAAAAAGCATCGAGACTAATTCAGATCGATCACAAGAAAATTGATAAAGTTGTTTACAACTTAAGCGCATCGAAGAAAATATATATGTATAAACAGTTTGGCACAAAATCCCCTACCTAATTGGAGATCAAATGAGATTAGGAATTTTCATGGCTCAAAAAAGTAGATCCAAGCCAAGTCTTCTCCCTTTGGTGGAACCTACAGTGCCTATATCGGTGCACTTCGGGATGATTTTTGATCTTCAAAGGTGATGGAGTTTGTATTTACAGAGTGTATATATAGACCAAGGACTTGTAATCCTCGCACTATTTGAGAATGTCTTTGAGAAAGGATTCATGAATGGGATTGAAAGAGAAGAAAAATGTGATGAGAGGAAGAGAATGGAGGTGGAGGCCCAATTTGCAATTGTTAAAAAAAAAAAGAAAATGTGTTAAGTTTTTTTTATGTAAGGGGTGTGATTAGGGCTAGAATGTGTTTTTTCATTTTTTTATAAATAAAAACTATTTGAATTAAAAAATCTCAGTTTAAATCTAAATGCAATATTCTTTTTCTTTTTCTTTTTCTTATTGTTATTATTAGATATATTACTATTCGTATATATTAGTATATATAATAATATTATTTTTATTACTATTTTATATAATACTTATATGCTTTACGCATACATATTATATATTCATTCATCATATTATTAAATATTTATTACTATTTTAAAACATATTGATATATATTCGTTACATACATAGTAGCCTATAATGTATGTGTATGTAAATAAATATATTTAAAATGGAACAATTAGTTTTGAGTTTTGAATCTTTTCCCTAATTGTTATGAGAAAAAAAAATAAAAATTTGGAGAGAGATTATTATATAAAATTTAAAATTAATATATCAATATTTTAATTTCACATTTGCTCCTAATTTAAATATTAGTTAGTTGTGGGTACTATTGATTTTTTAAAATCTTATTTGTAATTTTAATTCTTAGAATTAATAAACTTATTAAATATTTAAAATTTTGTTTTTGTCCTTCATCTAATTTGGTTGACTTTTCTATTAACTTTTCCTAATTAACTTAGTTTTTTTTTCATTTATTAACTAGTACTTGATTAATTTTATTAATCAATTATTCTAATAACTCATAAGAATGAGGTAATTAATTAATATAAGAGAAAATTTGGCATGTTACAAGGTCTGGATTTATAACCCCATACATACTAGTCAAACCCCTTTTGATTAGACTAATTCTAGTGGCTTCTATAAGTGCAGAGAAATTAAATCTTATATCATGTTTTTAAAATATTAAATACATTTACAAAGTATTTAATATTTTTCTCGTTTAACAACCAAAAAAATTATTGGAAAGATATAGGATTAGTCACAATGTTTATAGTTATGTTAGTTTTGCCTGCATTGGGATTTTGATTGGAAGGTTTTATCTTGTGGGAATTGATCTACATCAAATTGTTGATTTCTGTGTAGAGATAAGTTCATGAGACAAAACCAAGAACAAACTAAACTACCATTCTATACTCAGTTTCCTTTTTTCGAGTAATGATAATATAGATTTGGATTCACGGTGAAAGTTATAAATGACAACATATCAACCATTTGGAGCATTATTTAAAGTTATAAATATATGAATATTATAAAAGTATTAATTAAGAGTGTACCATGTGTAAAATTTATTATAAACTCGAGTCTATACTAATATTTTTCTTTAACTAATTGTCTCTTTTGTCCATGCTTAAGAATTAAGGATCTTATATGTGGTTCAAAGATTAACTTGTGAAGGTGAATAACTAAATATCATGATATTACCGTGAGCTTTCATATTTTCACATGCATAAGTGTCATTTGTAATTTAATGAATCAAATTCGTCTATAAGAATTTTCCACTTTTATCCCACCCAAATACACATGGAAAGGTTGATGTATCAGTAAAAATTAAGGTGAAAATTTGAAAAACATCTGATATAATTCTGTTCATGAATTTAATTAATAAATTGTTTTTTTGTACTTTAATCTCCGTAGCAGGCCCACTTTGTCTTCTTTTGGTGAGATGCGCACGGAGGGTTCTTCTTTATTCTGTAGATAGATGAACACGTGTGTGCCATGTATGTGTACCATTATGAAGTTATGGTTAATGATGCCAACTCAAACCAAACCATTTTGGTTTGCTTTTTCAAATTTTCACGCACACAAAAACCTTAAACCACATCGCGAAATTACTAATGCAGACCAAACCTACGAAACACAAACAGCAACGAATAGATAGGTCCATATATGGTATGCCATTTTGGAATTTGATTACAACCACATCAGACCATACATTGTGTATTTGTCCAAATTCAAAATAATGGACGATAAGAGAATTTTCTCTGCTAACTTTCTCTCCCAAGTTTCATAGAAGTTGAACCATAAATAATCAACCATTATCTTTTGAAATTGCTCTATCGTAGAATTGAATTGATTATTATATCTTATGTGAACCATATTATGAATAACAGTAAAAAATTACTTTTTCTGGTCATAATTTATGAAATTTAAATCTAAATTTATTTACGTGTTGTCCGTAGCTTAAGTCTCACAATTTTAATTAAGATAAAATAGTATTTTCACCATAACTTCCTCACTTTAAGTTCTTACCTTCAATATTGTTTTTACATATAAACATAGAAATCAATAACTTTAAAAATCATGACATCACTTTTTAATCATGATGATTTAGTGAGGTACATTGGCTTATTCATGGCTTTCTTCAGCAGTGCCCATTAGTTTCCAGGCATAGAGGTGTTTTATAGGGATTGCTCCCCATGTTCTGTAACCAAGAACTACAATGGTTCCCAATAGCTTCACACTAACATAATGACATTTGCATTTCCTTTTTATATATAGTTATTTACAAGGCCTATATTACAATTCCCCAAAAATGTTACAACAGTAAAGAATACATGTACATCACTATGGTTGTGTTTTCTGTAAGAACTTCAAAATTTCTTTGCACACTATCTTCTTGGCTGTTTTCTTATCAGCAGAGCCATTGTAGTCATAATGGTGAGTGACACCATTAGCCTCAACCTCAATTCTAAAAGAAGTGACACCATCCTTGCGGGACAGAGTCTTTTTTATGGTGTAATTTTCTTTTTGGCATAGCTCAGTCAACTCTCTGGTGGGGTGCAGCTTCAATGTCTTAGGTGTGATAAGGGGCTCCAAAAGAGGCCTTATGCCTTGCCAAACAGCTTCCTTGTTGTATCCTGAATCAACAAGAATTGCTCCAGCCAGAGACTCTATGATGTCTCCAAGAACCTGTCAACAATGGCAGCGGTCTCATGTATCTTGTTTACAGTAAACACATTGTAGTTGATCATCAGAGTCACAAAATTGAAGCAACATGACAAAGATGTAGATTGGTATTAAATCAAAACAAAACTATGACAATAACCAAATGAACTCATGAAAGGAACATCTAACCTTGGGAAATGATGTCTCTGATTCCCATCCAATAGGTGATGCTGAAGACAAATTTAAAGCACGAAGTGTGACAGCAGTATGCCTATGTAGTTCCTGTGAGGCATGGAGGATGTGTTTGTGCAAACAAGCCTTAATGGCAGACCATGCATAACAATCATTATTAACAGAAGCTGCCCTCATGTCAGTTAACTGCCCAGGAGACAAGCCAGGATATTGTTTGTACAAATGGGTAGTAATGAGATAATCCAAGACAGAGTCCCCAAGAAATTCTAGTCTCTGCAAGGCAAGGAGCATATGATTCACAAATTGTGTAAAAAGAGAAACACAAAGTAACAGGAATACGTGGAAACCTTAAATAAGTGATCATGAAGAAGAATGTGTAAAATTACTTGCTATTTTATTAGCTCCATTAAGACATTAAAAAAGATAGGCCAATCCATATTGACTCACTATAAGTTGTATTTTACATAGATGCTAATGTATGTTTTTCATATGATGGAAAAATAACAATAAGTACCTGATAACATCGGGGAATTTCAGGCATCATGTAGGAACCATGAGTTAGGGCTTCCACTAACAGAGATCTGTCCCGGAATGAGTAATTTAACAGTGATTCTAGAAAGCTGACATTTACCAGCTTCTCCGGGTGAATGCTAAAGTTCCTCTCATAGGGTACAGAATTAAAATTCACTTTGATGCCAACCCAGTCCATAAACCACAGTGCAGCTTTTTCACCACCAGTGCTAAGGTAGGCACCAATTAGTGCCTCAACAACATCTGCAATAATCTTGCGTTTTACTTTCCTTTTTCCACCAACAAAAATATTTGTCCCCTTGGATTCTAGCTCATTTAACTTTAGACTTCCGGATTTATCGCCAGGAATAGCCCAAGTTTTATGATCAAAAGGCGCATTTCGTATGAAGCCCTGCAAGTTGAAGGAATAGCGGTTCAATAAGAAAATGAAAACTATTATTGGCAAATATAAATCAAGTACAATATCTACATAATAATGCAGAATTCTAAAACCACAGCAATTCCGCAGAGAATGGATTAAATAACGGCTAATCAATACAATCAATATTCATGGCATAAGCATTTAGAGAGCACATTACTTACAGTTAATATTCTAAAGGTTTCAAATTTGATCTTCACATCTGAATGAGCAGGTAAAGTACAAAACTCATGCAAACTAATAGTCAACCCAACAGTTGCAATCAGTCAAATATTGAAAAATTAGAATCAGCATCAACTAATTACAAAATTTGAACCAATTATTATTTTTTCACTATATCAGAAATTATATTATGTGTATAGCACTATTGAAAACTAGAATACTGATAAAACATCCAATGAAATTGCAGTATAATTATGAATGAGAAGTGTTGAAAGACAGTATGAAAACAGATGCAGAACATGAAAATGTAGCAGTAATAAGGAGAGAGAATACCGGAAGTCTACAATTGCACCCAAACTTACAGAGGGCAGCATTAGAAATGATTTTTTCCCTCTTCACACTAAGGAGACCTTCATGGTGATTTTGATAGGTGGTAAAAAGCTGTTGACTGGCAGCATACTTTAAAAATGAATCTCCAAGAGTCTCTAGCGATTCATAGTGGAAGCTCTCTTTGCATCTTTTTGTGGTAATTGCTTCCAATATCTACAATTCAAAATGCAGATACCATAGGTGCAAACATATTTAAAATGTTTCTAGATTAAAAATGAGCAATTCTAAAAGACTGCAGAAGTAGCCAACCTTGATTGTTTGAATCTCATTTTGCATGCAATGATCCAAATGCATCTTTTTCAAGTTGGAAGCTACAAGCAATGACTCAACTCGATGCATGATTGATGGAATAAATGAGAAGGAAGAAATGGTTCTAAGTGGTAACGGTGACATGACTATATGGCATAGTTCAGGAGGCAATTCAACAGAGCTTTTGCTGGCTTCTGAAAATGAAAAACATAAAGTTAGGATCCAGATCGAGTCACATGATGGTGCTTCAAGACAAATAGTGCTAAATATAGTTGCAACTTCTTTTGATACATCATATACATCTATATTTTGAAAATGAAAAAACTTAGGAATTATGAAACTGGTACTAAGATGCAACTGATAGCAATAATCAGTGCTAACAGAAATCCTATTTATAATAAGAATCTAACATCAGCAATGGGGAACATGCAAGCCAATATAGGAGTAAAATTAAAACAAAGAAAACCAAAGTTCTATGCCTCACACAAGGCATAGTCAAGATCAATATTTCCAATCCCCAAAAATACTAAGAAGAAATCACCAAGCTAATGAACCTGATTCCTTTGAATTATAATCAAAGGGCATGCAACGCAATGATGGGTATACATTCAGACAACTCCAATTCATATTAATATTGGATTTCATATTGCCAACACTAACTTTAAGATTCACCAACATGATCAATTGCCTAGAAGTCCACCTATATCAAAAGTTCCAAACTGTTAAATTTGACAAAGGAAGGATATCTCCCATGCACTTATAGAGAACAAAAGTCTCATATAACTGATTAGATCTCACAAAGGAAAGATTAAGCAACGAAAGAAACAATAAATAAAAACCAAAGGATAAACCTTTATCCTTCTGTTTTCTACGTCCATGACAATAATTTTTAACTTGAAAGATATGCCTAGCTTTGAGTAGTTTCTGTTGTTCAAACTGCAACTGGATGCCATGCCTGAAATGTGGAAAAATGATGGTATAAGAATAACACACCCAAGTAGATAAATTAACTTGAGCATAAACAAAAACCATCAACAACAAATAGATACTTACTTCTGCTCAAAGTACTTTTTGTATGTAGTAACTCCACCATCCCTCATGTCCAAATGGGAGTTTCCATCCAAGTCCATTATATCAGTGGTGATATAAAGTTGGCCATTATGAGGGGTACGAACCAAAGAACTTTTTAATATGCAAGTGCAAACTTGCCCATTTTTTGTTCTTATATTGGGAATATGGTTATGACATGTAATTATAGATGGAGTTACAGAATGAATAGACACCCAATCAACAATAGGTGTTTCCTTGATATTGAGAGTTGGAAGCAGAAGATAATCAATCTCAAGATCATCTTCCAAAGGGAGTTTGTCTAATATGGTTGTCAACTTATCCATATTATTATCCAAAAGGAGTTTAAGGATAGTGACTTGGAATCTTTTACACAAAAGAACCTGGAAAATAAATACAAACAAACATTAATTAGAATTTTCCCTCAAAAAAAAAATTGAATTTTCCTAATACCTGCCTAAATGTTGGATACCATAAAAGGAGCACTAGACAACATACCTTATCTGGGGAAAGATTGATGGTTCCTAGGTGTCTTAGCCTTATTGACATGCTACCTTTGTCAAAACCCATTTCAAATTGAGAGCATCCAATTTCTGGATGAAGTTCAATTCTCATTGCAAGCACAATGTCAGAGACTTCATTGCTAAAATTTGGGTTTAACTCCATTAGATAGCAGTGGTACTCTGTGTCCCCAGAATTAGAGAAGCAATTCACCAATTCATATGGCACATAAATTGGTTGCTCCTCATTGTAAGGTTCATTCCCTATAAGAATTAGATTGATGTTAAAGCCAATCATAGATTATATGGATACACTGCATTTTATTTTCAATCAATAATATTTCGAGTGAAAGGGAGAAGCAAAAAGAAGACATGAACTTACCAAACTCCTCCACTTCCGCTGCTTCAACAACAATATCAGGGACAAGATTATCAGTCAAAGCTCCCAAATTGTGAAGTTTCTTGCATGCTTCAAGACAAGCAAGATTCTTCAAGAATTTTTTGTCACCTTCAGCACAAACAGACTGCAGAGGACAGCTCTTTGGAAGAAGCAGTGTTCCAGTTTCTTTTACCCATCTTGGAGTTGGTTTGAAGTACCTGAGTATAAAGTCCAGATGGGATAAATATTGGAAAAAAACAAGTAAAAATGGGAATGAAATTGATGAATGCATCAAGACAACATCTCTTTGGTTCATAAAAATGAAGGAAGAAAATCAAGGTGTAATTAAGGCAGCAATAATCTAACCCATCTGCGGGGAGCCGAGAGCAAAAGAAGTATATCAAACCAATGCTAGAACTAAGATTGACAATGGCCCTAGTACTTTCAACACGATAAGCTTCCTCATTAAATAGATCACGTTCAAATGGATCACATGGAAGAGAAGAATGCCGCAAGGACTCCTTCCTCATGATATCCCCACTTGCAAGGTATTTCTCTAGTCGAGAATGTGTAACTGAATCCCCACTGAAATTTCACAGATAAAACACAAAATTGATGCCATGGTCATCTCTTTTGATTTATTCAACATGTTGATTAGCATTCGTCACAGTGCTAGGAGTAATATTAATACAGAGGAAAGTAACATAAAGGGATTACCTTTGAACCATTAGTACGTAATCTGAGTTTTGCATTCTAGCGCGGCCTCGGGATTGTATGAAACTACACACGGTTGGAGCTGGGTCAAATCTAATAACCAAGTTGCAACTTTGAACATCTAAACCCTCTTCAAGAATCGATGTTGCAACAATGATATTGACCTGCATATTAAAATATTTCCTATAATAAAAAACTGTACGTAGTCAAGCAGAGGATGATCTAAGAAAACAACATACCAATCCCATACGAAATTCTTCCACAATTTCATTTTGCTTTTTCCTTGTCTGGTTTTGCAACCCAAAATTGTTTCCTGCAATGTATTTAGTGTTCCAGCTATTGTATTTTGGAAGCAATGCATTCAAGAGATCCTTAAGGACAACGGCTGTGATGACCCTTTCCACAAAAACTATGCATCTCATGTCAACCAAACACCTGGAATTGGAACGTTAAAAGTTGATGCGTCAAAATGCATTTAAATAAAGCCATAACAACACAAACAGATCACTACTCACTGTATACAATCAAACAGCAAACAAATTATTCAAATTTTCTCCGTCAAAACGAGGTATCCTCCTACTAGAGGCAAATTTTGCTTGAGTCAGGTAGGATTACTAGGGTGGCAAGCCTATCCCTCCCGAATTTTATTTAAAAAATTGTTCAGTGAGTATGAATTTCAACAATTCTGCAAGTATAAGACCTTTGTGAATGAATTAGTCACAACTTAGGAATAAATAGTATAGATCAAAGATCAATAAAAGAGAAACAAAAGAAGAGTTAACCTTAAACAAAAATGCCAACCACAAATGTGTTCATCCATCTAATAACAACTTTCAATTGTAAAATAATGGAAATGTAAATGCTAAAGGTGAGAGCTGTCCATGATAATAACCAAATACATGATTTCAAAGCCACATTTAAAATATTTTCAAAGAAATCTATTGACAATGATAACCTGTACTCAAGTAGAGTGTCAACAAGACAACAAACTTTGGAGGTCAACAGCCCCACATCCACATTGGATTCAATGTTATCACCGATGGACCACCGAGAACCTGAGTGAGAAAATATTTTCAAAAAATTATTTGCAACAAAGAATTGAAGCAAATTCATACTTAAAATTTTACCCAATGCTCTCAAAGGTTTTAGAGTCAGTACCAGATGGTAAGTAAGTTGTAAGTGCCTGCACAGTAGCTAGACCAAAATGTTGAACAACTTTATCCCCGGAGTCACCTCGTGAAAATGATTCAGTTTCATTGGAAGATAAGAACTCTGCAGCCTATCATAAAAAATAACAATTGATATCAATAACCACGAACAAATACAAAAGCTATACAGTCACAAAGGAGAAGGGTAAGGAAGAACCTTCAAAGCCAACCAAACACCAAGAACATCTGAGCAAAACATTAAAGCAGAATAGATCTTTGTTATTCTTCTGTGTGCAGACTCAACAACTGATGTAGTAAAATCTGAACTTTTGAGGGAGAACTCATGCTGAGGAACCAAATATTCCAAAGTCAACAACCTCAACAAAATGATCAATTCTTATCTGATCAAAAAATAAAGAACTTGTAAATAACATTAAATGGAAAAGAAAGTGATTTTGACCAATAACATTAGCAATTTGGCAATGATTCACATAGCACATGTCTCTCAATAAAACAAATGATTTGAAGGTCTAATCATATTTCTACTTTTAAAATTTGGGGAATTCTTTTTTCCTTAATCATTTCAGAGCATACATTGAAAATTGATCTCCTAACACACCTGCTGCTTTAAATTCTCGAGTTTAACAGCTAATTCTTCAAATAATGCCAATGGAATTCCATTTTCCTTGTAAAACTTGAACTTTGCAGTTGAGATTGGTATGAACTCTGCAATGACAGCTTCACTTTCACATGTATATACCTTCAATTCAAAAATTTATGTCAAAAAAATAGTACATAACAAGAACAAATGCTAATACTAAATTGCACTTCAAAACAATGGAGTATAAATTACATAAGAATAAATTATTTCCAGCCAGATTTCAAATAACAAATTTTTAGCATAGTTAAAGATTTCGACAACTCTAGGCATGTTAACATTCACAATGTAGGCCTTCATAATGTATCTATATTTAACAATGTTTATACCATTATGCTATAACCACAAGATAAGGGGATAACATATTGCCGCGGAACACAATAAGACAAGCCAAAAAATTGTACAGAAACAGGAGAAAATTGAAAACAACCTTTGAATGCATTAGAGTCATTAGTCTATGAATATTTTTGGACAGGGTCTGTTCAGAATTTCCAACTGTATGAAAAAAACAAAGAAGAAAAAGGAAATTAACTTCAAAGAATAACTGATAGCAGTATAGTACCGAATATTTTAGGAAAAAAAATAGCAATGTAAAGAGACAAATAATCTAGGATTATATACCTTTTGACTTAATTGGAGATGCAGTCATCCCAAAAATTCGAGGGAGTTCAGAGATACCAGACTTTAATTGGTGATGGTAAAACTCCTGCATGCAATTATCAAATCTTACAGATGTAACGCCTACTTGCACGGAATAGATTACTAGACCATGACAAAGATGATGCATAGCAAGGAACTAGCAACTTATAATACATCATAGAAAGGGTTTTTCTTGTTAAAGAATAAAAAGTAGTGACTTTTTAAACTTGCTAACACACCCACTACTTTTGAAAACATAAAATACTCATTCTTCATTGCAAAACATACCACTTTTGATTCCTTAGGGCACTCATTAAAAACCCACGAGGGCACTCATCATAAACACCCAATCAAACAAACTGTGATGCTCAACTCAACAACGTCACATGTTAACATTATCATCACGTTCAGTGAAGCAAAATGGTCAACATTGCATCAAATTTTCAAAAGGAATGCTTCTGTACATAACATCATCTTAGAGTCCACAACAATTTTTGTCAGCATAAGCTGACTACAATTTACACGATAGCACGTTGTTACCAAGTCTATGAATGGGTCTAAAAGTTTCTTTCATTAATTAATTTCGGGAGATAATTGAATACTGTATACAGCCCCATAACAAACTTCTTAAAAGAAAAGAACCATTTATTTTTCATCTACATAGCTGACCGAAATATTATTTTCAGTATTTTGTTGCTATTGATATGAATTAACAATTACAACAAATTAATGAAGAATATCACAAGTCCAAAATATTATGATAATTAGCATTTGGTTAAAAATTCAAAGACACAGACCAGGTAGAAAAAGTAAAAAACTATCAAGAGAATGTAACACTTACTTTCATTATGCAAGCGTAGGGGTGTTTACCCCTAGCGTGATGGCATTCGTCCATTATCAAAACTTTTATCATGTTCAGTTTGAGAAAGCTGTGTCTCATGCTATTAAGTAATATCGCGGGAGTCATGACAAGCACCTATACATTTAAAAGCACTGTTTAGAGAAATTAACAGTAACCTATGCAACATACAAAAATAAATTTACACACTTAAAACAGCAAATGAGCATGCCACACTCAGGTCAACTGGATATTGGGAAAAAAAAACAGTTGTGTTGTTTTCAGAGCAAGGTAAACTGGTAAAGTTGAAAATGCCATCCAACATTTTACCGAGTATTATTTTCATTTTTTTTTCTTTTGAGTGTTTTCCACTGAACCATTTGTATTTATATGCTTTGTAATATACTACAAAGCATATACATACAAATAGTGATAAAAAATTAGAAATTTAAAATACAATACAAACATTTGTGTTTCACCAAGCAAAAGCAAGAAAAACACATAGATAAGGGAAAAGACAGGGACATGTCACATATAGTATGAACACAGATTCTGGTTCAAGCAAAATCAGATTTATACATTTAAGAATGGCATCTTTTAGTTATGATACAGAGATGCAAAAAACCCTCACCTCATATTTTTCTGTTTCTTGTTTCCATGTAGCAGCATCCCAAAAGTCAACTCCCATCTCTCCCCAATAAGTTCCCACTTTCAAATCGGTGTGCATCCTCACAGCTTCAGCTTGCTAAAATTTCACAAGTTGAACAACAACGAGGAGAGAAAGACAGAGAAGGAAAAGCACAGTGAGAAAACACTGATCCACCCCTCAGCACCATGCAATAAAATCATGAGTAATGTTATTTTAACACCCACTTTTGATTGTCTCATCCGGACACTCACTGCATCACCGTTGGATGAAATGAATAGGAGAGGATGAATATAGATCACAATCTCATCTAATAGTAATAAAGTGGATGTTCGGATGGAACCCAAGATTGGATGTTAAAATAGTATTATTGTAAAATAATGCATCTAAGATTTCCAAATGCAGAGGAGAGAAAAGCTGCATACTTGAGTGACCAACACAACTTGAGGAACCAAGAACACTGCAATGTATGGCGAAGGCTTGCGCAGCATATAAGCATAGCTGCGAAGAAGCATGATTGCTATGAGAGTCTTTCCTGAACCAGTCTCCAAGAACACTATGGTGTTCTCATTTTTAGCTTTCTCCAAAGCTTCAAGCTGGTAGCTGCAGGAAAAAAAAAACACAATGACCAAAAAGTCAAAAACATGATGCTATTTTTTCAACAACAATGCATGCGCTTAAAACACTGTAAGGGTCGATTTCTGCAAATAAAAAACTCACCTTCTAGCAAATGGAAGAGCCTCAGGGGATGCCTGGAGCTGGCTACTGGCATCAATGTCCATTGTCACTGCTTCCATGGTTTCAATCTAAACAAGAAAAAAAACCGTACCCCACCAGGAAAATGAGTTAAAAATGGTAACTTTTTCTCTCATGGAAGAAATAAAACCTAAAAGGCATTGAAAGGGTAAGACAGAATAGAAAAGAAGCTCACACAGTTAAAATGGAGAAGAGGGTTAGCAGTGGCATCTGCAAAAGTTGAAACTTTCTGTTCAAGAAAACACAAATGCAGAAGGGTAGTGACTTTGTCTATGTGTGTAGTAGATATAAATGGAATTGTGAAAAGAGAGTAACTGTGAACAATGCTGGCGCGTTAATGTGGGAGTGCTGGGAACAAAGTGTACGTGGAGACAAGGACACGCCACAAGTTCAGGTTGAAAGCGACTCTCGCTTGATATAGCTTTTACATATAGCTTTTACACTAACTATGATTGTAAACTTTTAAACAAAAATCTAAATATATTATGAGTTTAGTTTCCATCAGTCAACAGTATAAAGTTTGTTTAGATTAATTTAATCAAATTATTTTATTTGTGTAAATTTTTAAGTTAGGATTAAAACTTAATTATCTTTATTAATATGATATATTATTACTATATCGAAATTAAACTCTTATTATTTAAGGTTTTTATGTTACTGATGCTTTACAGCAGGAATTAAGAGTTTGAGGCAGGAAATAAGAGTTGAGATTAAGTTATATGTAAAATTTTATTATAAAAAATATATAAAATTTGTATTTGAAAATAGTGGTGTTTACGGTTAGATAATGACAATGAGTATTGATATTCTTAAAATTATTATGGTACCAAAATAATATCTTCATTTATATTAATGAATATTATTTAAATAGAAAAATAGATGTCAAAAAAATATTTATTAAAAAATGTTGAATCTGTCCCATTTATATTCCTTTTATTTAAAAGTATTTACTCTTATCTCTAATTTTTCTATCTTTATAATAACAATAGTACTACTACTTTTCTAGTTGTGTGATATGTACCTTACTTCTCTGCATGCCTATAATTGGCTTGAAGACAAAAGTTGGGACCACAGAGAATAGAAAGTAGAAAATTGGGCCTTTTCAGTTTTCTATTTTGTGAAGGAAAAACTGAAAAAATTGAAAAGCGATCTGATTTTGATTTTTCAATTTTCTCATCTGAAAAACTGAAAAATATAAAGCAAACAGCCAATTAATATTTCTAGAAATTTGAATTTTAGTGCCTTTAAGAAGTATAGACATTAATGCTATGAACCATGATACGAGAATCAGACTTCATGTTTGCAACAAGCATGTCCTAGACTCCCCGCCTTTTCTTAATTTGAGTTTTTTTCATGAATGTGCTTAATTTGCTCATAAGTGTGCTTAAGGTAATTAAAGTTATTAAAAATATTAAATTTCAAAACTTTGTTATGAATTGAATATTTTAAAAATATAAAATCTCATTTTTTCAATATAAACATTTTTTTGGCTCACTAATACCTGATAGATAAATCTCTTCTGCTTTGGTCGAGAGACCTTTTTTTCCAGTCAACAAACTTCTTTTCTTTTTTTATAAGCTTAACCTTTTTCTACATGTCCCTGTGCCAGTGTTAAAAAACTCCCAAGGAATTATCACCTCCTTATTTATATATGTTCATAGGGCAAGATTCTTCTTATTATTTTATTTTAAGAAAAATAAGTATATATTAATCATCCCGGTCACCCTTGTGCTCCTCTTGTTAAGGGTATTCAGAATCTTCTTAGCCAAGACTTGGGAGGTCCGCATTTGCCATGTTTTCCGCGAAGGTAATAGGTGCGCAGATCTTTTGGCCAAACATGGTCACTCCCTTACTAATAGAGATACTGTGTTCTTCCAGAATGTTCCCCCCTTCCTCTCCCCTTCGTTTTCGCTGACTTGTCTAGGACCAGCTTTACCCGGATTGTGGGTAGCAAGTTTCTCTGTCTAGTTGGGCTTTTAGCCCCGTTGATTATTAAAAAAAAATAAAAATAAGTATATATTAATAAAATTATGTAATCAAATAAAAAACTAAGTCAATAAAAGTGGACCTAGTTAATTAAGGTTTGATTCACACCCTACAACAACATGGGTTTGATTTCATGACCAATACGAGGACCATATCAATAGAGCAATATACAATCTCTCGCAGAAATTCTCAAAGATGTTTGGGGTCTTCTCTAATACCAATATTTAGCCCCACCTAAACTTTTGTCCGCAGCAAACAAAATAAAGAATAAAAAAAGAAAACTAACTTCTAAAGTTTAATTTAGGATATTAAAACTGATTAAACCTCATCATTAATCAACAATAATAAAACATAATTCAATCCAATATAAAAAATTTATTTTACTCCGTGATCCCATCATATTTTATTTCTCCGTGATTATAATTTATTTCTCTGTTGCCTAAAAATTTAAATTAAAGGGAATATTGGTCTGGGATAGAGTTTAAGACAGCTTCCCCACTCATCAAGAAACCCACAAACCAAATCCCAGGTAGTCATCACTCATGAGAGCAAACAAGCATTAGGTTTTATGAGCTGTCACCTCCCGGTACCTGCTACGCTTAAGAGTACAATCTCCCTTTTAATGGCGTTTAACGCGAAAAACATTATCAGAAAAGCAACATCGTTCATTTGCTTCACTTAAATGATGTTTTCGTTCACGGTGGATAACTTTAAAAAAAAAAAAGAAACCCTAACAAATCTAATCAATTCACAAATCACAGGAAGAAAAAGTTGCGAGAGAGAGACAGAGAAAAAAAAGGAGAAATATATATTAAAATAATAATATATATATAATCACCTTTTCATACGATTCGCGGTGAACATCGTTGTTGTCATCAACCTTGCTTCTCTTGTCCGGAAAAGAATCCGAGGGATCAGAGTCTGGGCTTGTTCTCTTTGCACTCGTCGACGACGTCGTCGTCATTGTGACAACGACGTTAGAAGCTGATTCAGTTCACGTTTTCGTGGCTGTTGTTGTTCTTCACTCGACAATGCCTTCACCGTTCTTTTCTCGCCCTCCGAACAAACAGCTCCAAAGTCTCTCTCTCTCTGTGAAAAAAGAGAAGAAAACAAAATATAGTGCTTTCTGTCTCTATTCAATTCCACAGTCCTTTGAATTTGCAGGAATGCACAGGATAGAGAGAAAAGTTAGATCTCGTTGTTTTTTTGTAGTGCAAAGAAGAAAGAGTGATTTATCTAAGAATCTGATTTTCTATTGAAGATAGTATAAATCTTTGAGGAAACACTTAAATAAATTATTCTTTTAAAGGATTTTCGTGATATCAATTTGATTTTTTTTTTCAAAAAAGGGTTTTGGATATTGATTTAATTTATTAGTATTTAAAGTGGGCATTAATTTGGACTTTTAATGTATATCCAAAGGTCAGTTTAATTTTTAAATTAAATAGTTATTTTATATTATAAAATAATAAAAAGTCAATGTATAGAAAGCTTTTTAAACAATTTAATTTAAAGCCTTATATACTTTTAAGAATCAATTTGAATATTTTATTTATCTTTTATTTTTTTTTATACACGATACTTTCCTATTATAAATTGTTTTATGTAAAAGCAAACTCTAAATTTGGTCATTCAAGAAAATAATATTACATAAATTACATTGGTATTCAAGGTAAAAGTAAGTTAAGGTAAGTTAGACTTTGACTTAAATAGACCTGATTTGTATTGTCAAAAAGTAGCCTACATCAAGCTTGTTACTTGACATAGGTTATATCAAACGTAAGTTAGACGAAAGGCCCAACTCAATTAACATTTTAAATCATACATATCTTTTTAATTAATTTTTATCCTTTGTTTTTGTTGTATTAAAGTGATTAAGTTAACTGTATTTTAAGTTTGAAAATATTTTTATAAGTTAATATTTGAGTATTTATTTTAGTTTTTAAGAAGAAAGTTTGCGCAACATTTTTTTATTATGTTTTGGTTTTTATTTTGGTATTTTAAAGGTACCAGTACCCTTTTGAATCTAAGAGTTGTAGTTTAAATTATGAATATTTAAAATATTAATAAATTTAGTTAGTGAAACACATAGTAAATTTTTAATCACGAGTTATCTAAAAAGTATCGTACCCATAATCTTTATCGAGTATCGGAGAAATCTCATTATTTACATTATGTGAAACTTTAATTTGACTTAATTATATAAAAAAATGTTTCACTATTGAATTAGACATTCAAATAATATTTTAGTTTTATATATAATTTTTAAAATTATTTTCTATAATTATTTTGTTTCATTTATTTTTTTTCGGCAATTCTTTCATTAAATTAAGATTTTATCAGGTTGTTAGGTGCTCATATAACCAGAAGAAGAAAATTTTGTTTATTTTATATTAATTTGCTCAAGACGTTATCTTATTATTGAGTTCAATTCATAATAAGAAAATAAGTTATTAACTCTACTTATGAATTTATATTTTATTTTTTGTAATCTTCATGTTTGAAACAGAGCATTATTTAACATTTTTGTTAGTGATTTTGTGGTTTGTTGAGTTGTGGTATAGCGGACATTTTAAAGGGTGCATGATTTTTCGTATTTTGTTGGGCATATTTGGGTAGGTTTATCATACAAAAATCATGTTAGTGAAAGTTTTTTTTAAAAAAATTTAACTATAGTTAATGGACGTGGAAAGCAGTGATAATTTATTATGTGAACTATATTATGTTCTTTCAAATATGTTCACTCTAAGTACCTCAACAATTTATGAGAAGTCAATATCTTTTAAAATTAATGTCACTTTGATATTAAAAATAAACAACACAGCTACTTTCACCTTTCTATTCAAAAATTAAATTTACATATAAAAAAATTAAGTTTATCAATAATATCAATGATTAATAATAAACAAATTACTAAAATAGCCTAAATGACTAAATAATAAATTTTACTATATATTAATTTGATTACTTACAATTTTATAAAATCATAGTATGTAAAAACTAATTACATGAACATGCCTCTACAAAAGAAACATAAACATATCAGTTTATGCATGAAGAATCAGTGTTGCCAAAAGAAAACAAAACATAGCTGCACATTTGGCCTGTTTACTTTATCAATTTTTAATTTTTTTAATTTTTGCTTTATAAAACTGAAACTTATAAAACAAACAGGCCTAACTTCTCTGCGTTTTGCTCTCTCCTTCTGTGTCTTCTGCTTTTGCCAAAGCTGGTTTCTTTCCCCTTTTATGTTTTACCTCTCAATTCTGAGGGTCAAATCAAATACTGTAGGCTGCAGCTTCCCAATTCTTATTTATTATGCTGAAAAGAACGGCTACCTGTCATCTCCATAGGGTGACCATTTATTTTTCTTGGCTCTGCATGGACACTGAAAGGCTTAGGCAGTTTCTTTAATTTATTTTTCTTTCCATTTTTATTTACAAAACTGGATTGAGTTAAGATTATTTTTTTGAAAATAAATTATGATTTTTGGATCCAAAAACTTCTATTTTTATGCTTTTTAATTTCTTCTTCTTTTCGTTTTGTGAACATTAAAGGAAAAACTGAAGAGAATAAAATAATTTCAAAGCAACATAATGAAATAAGGTAATGAGAAAATAGATTGGAGGGAAGACATGAATATATAAAAGATTGAGAAAATTATAAATTGTGTAACAAAAGACTCAAAACATACTTTGAGATGAAAAGAATATATCTTAAGAGATTTTTCGCAAATAAAAGCGATCAAAGGGGCTTGGTAGGTTAAGATAATCTCTTTGTCATTTTCAAAATATTTGAATAGATTTTTGATAAAAAATTTTGTTGCTTACAGTAACATTTTCCTCCCTCGACAAAGAGTTTAGTTTATAAATATAATAATATGAAATAATATTGCACTGCTAATAATCAATGAAAATTTAAGAAAATATAAATTATGATGGATAGTTATTGTGTTGGGCTATTATCTATTAACTAAGTTATTTTTATAATATCTTGAAATTATATTAATTACTCTTATAACAAGGTAAAATGTTTATTCTATTTTATTTATTTATTAACCTATAAGCTATTACATACAAAATATAAAAAAATTGGACACAATAATTACCTAAAAAATATATGTTTCAATTAATGAATGAATTAAAACAAGTATTTTTTCTTATTCCCCATGTACTTAAATATTTCTCTTAAATATTTTATCATGGAAAGCTACAAATAATACATAAACTGATAAAAATATAAAATGACAAAAGAGTCGTGCCATAACACTTTCTCTTATTGAGTACCGCGGAAACATTGGCTGTGAATCAGGCACGGCCTAGAGAAGTTATCACCTATGACATATACCTATTTCTCCATAAATTATTGCTCGAGAGTACGTAGCATTAAAACCCCTTCTGATGCTCGCCTAAGCCAAGAGTTCTACCATTGTATCAGTAATTGAATCTATCAAACTGAATACAATTACATAATTATATAATAAAAAATGCGTCGCTTGTAAGTTGGTGAATATTTTACAATAAGTCACTTGAATTAGAAGTACCCCAAAAATCAAACGATGTGCAACCTGCTTCCCAAGTCGCACTGCGGAGGAATTGAAAGTTAAATGTTTTAAGAGTAAATAACACAAATCATTCATTATATTTGGCTAAACTGCACTTCACACTATCCTTAATAAAAAATGCACTCCACCACCTCATTTAATTTAAATAATTAATAAAATTGTTATTTTAACAATTTTTTATATAATATATGATGAAAAATACAAGTAAAAAATTAAAATATTTTTTGTAAATAATATTTATATATAATTTTACACATAATATTCATCCATAAAATATTTTACCTCATTTTTTTAATCCCATATCAAACACACTCTAGGATCTATTTGATTGTTGGGCAAAAATGGGATAAATTTTTTATGATAAAATTCAAATATAAAAAATTTATCTTATTTTTATCATTCAATGAAACATATCCTAAGTATCACAATTCAGCTAGTAAATTTGACCATTGTCAAAATTCTCAACTCCTCAATTGGGTATAGATATTTTTCATAAAAGTTCTTAATTAACTAAGAAGGTGTCAACAGGTTTTAAGACATCTTATCTGCATTCTCTCCACCTAACATTTAATTTACTATCAGCTACGGACCTCTCCATGTATGCTTTGAAGATGCTTGTGACAGTGCAATCATAATAACACCTCAATTTTTGTTTCAGCACGCTTTAGTCCAGTCATAGATTCAATATACTATTTCTATCTCCCACCAAGATATTTTCATCTAAACTATATTATATCTACTACTATTATTCTTTTATTTGTCTTCACCATTCTAGCTATTGACATTTCAATAATAATTTCTAGTAAAACTCCTTAACTATTTAGTCAGGGATCAATTTTTGATAAATGTATGGAAAAAATTTTGTAGTTAGAGATTTTTCATTGAATACCTTACAATTATAATCCCTCTTTTTTCCTATCAAATTCACCACCGCAAACCTCAAATTGATTTATCAAGTATGATACACCTTTTAGTCATTGGGAAAATCCAAGCACTTTTTTTTTGAATCCAAGAAAAAGCTCTTAAAAATCTTATGATTGGGAATTTTTTTTATCATCTTTCTTCGATGAAATGGGTAAACATAATCAATTTGAATTCGAACAGCTATTTGAAATCTTAGTGAGAGATTGAATTTATTATCTCATGTTTACTTTTTATGTTGAGCTTTCATTTTGAATGGATTAATCATTACTAATGGTGGATGCCCTGTAAAACCAAAACAATAAAAATAGTATTTTCACATCAACATGATTCTTCAATCAAATTGATCCATAATTATATTTTATCTATTTATTTTAAAAGTGATAAAAACATGCACATTAAAAATTAAAGGCGAAAATTTGCATATGACCCTCATTTGTAATTTATATACTAGAAGGTCCATTCATATCAGAAAACCTTCGTAGGTTCAGCTTCCAAAGAAAATATTTGCAATCAATAATTATATTTACATTAATGAGTTTAATTTTTATGCATTTATGGTATAAAACTTTTTTATATTTTCATCTAATTAAATCGCTAATTAGGATTATTTTTTAAATAGTAGGTATGATACTTAACTACTGTTACTAATATATTAATATATAATTGAGTGACAGTGTAAAAGATTACCGGTACATAAAAATTAAACTTTTACATTGATAATAAAACAACTGTTTCCAATTTTTTTTTTCTTTAATCTCATTTTAAGGTTTACTAAATCCCTCTTTCTTTTCTTTGATCTGAATTATTTCTATTTGTTTTGTTCTGAGAATTGTTTCTATGTTTTTTAGTCTAATTGTTTCTAATTTTTTTTTTGACCTGATAAATTTTATTTTCGGTGTTATACTTTGAGAAAAAATGATTGGGCCATGTCGGTTCAAAGAAAGGTAGTTTGGGCCCAAACCCATTTCATTGAACAACCACACATGCAAACAATGGCCCAATAACCCAACGGCTAGTAATAATATAAAACGGCTAGTTTTCTTTCCCGAAATTTTTTTTTTCACCTTTTCTCATCTCATATTTTTCCCCTCCTTTTTCTTTTCTTTCTATCGTTGCAGCAACAATCATTGCCGGAGTAAATTTTTCTTCTCTTTCTCTTTTCCCTCTCTTAAATCCACACACACACACTCATTCTTTCCCTTTCTAAGCCCTTCACTCAGTTTCTACTGTCAGATATCACAGCAAATTAAAGTAAGAAAAAAAAAGTGTGAACATTTTCCTGGAGAAATTTTGGCTGAGAATTTATCTTTTCTTTATCTCATTTTTATCATTCAACTGAACATATTCTAAGTATTACAACGCAACCAGTGAAATTGACCATGGTTAAAATTCTCAACTCATCATTCGAATATAGATATTTTTCATAAAAGCTCTTAATCAACTAAAAAAGTGTTAACAGGCTTTAAGACACCTTGTCTGCATCCTATCTACCTAACATCTAATTTACTGTCAACTACAGACCTTTCCATGTATGCTTTGAATAATTATCGACAGTCTTCTCCGTTGATAAAACTTGGATATTAAAAAATTATAAATTAAATTAAAAATTATTGACGAAAAAATTGGTTGATAATAATATAAATTTTGTCGATAATCATTAATCTCTGACGAAATTGTTCAGCTCATTACCAACGGATTTTTGAAGAAAAAATCCATCGGTAACATTTATTAACGGATTTTTCCATCAATAATTATTTCCTACTATATTATTTCCGGTAGTTAAAACCCGTTGAAAAATAAATTTTTCATTGGTAATAGGAAAAATCCATCGGTAACAATGTTTTTTTTTTCTGGCAGCGACATTTTTATTTCCTAAACAAAGGGTTTAATTATTTGTAAATATAATAATATAAAATAATATTACATTACTAATAATCAATGAAAATTTAAGAAAATGTAAATTATGATGCATAGTTATTATATTGGACTATTATATATTAACTAAGATATTTTTATAATTTCTTGAAATTATATTAATTGATTGTATCTTTTTTTTTAAATTAAGCTCCTCATTTAAATATTGAGAAATTCTTAGGTACTCTTATAATAAAATAAAATATTTGTTTTACTCAATTCATTGATTGAGATATAAATTATTGTATCAAAAATATAAGAAAAATTGGAGATAATAATGATTCACAATACTTATATATCAATGAATGAATGAATCAGAGCAAATATATTCTTTTACTCTCTATGCTCCTAAATATTTCTCTTAAATATTTCATCATGGAAGACTACCATGCCGGATAATTTAGTCCTACCATTGTTTTGGACCATGGCATAGTATTCATTTTGTTATCTGTAAATTACCAAGCTAACCCTCATTTAAATTTTATAATCATTGGATGTAATGATAGTCCCCACACTTAACATCCATCACATCTAGTAGTTATAAAGTGGGTGTCTAACATCCATTTTTTGAATATCAAAATAACATCACTCAAATTTTATTTCCTTCTCCAACATTTACCTCTTTTTCCTTCTCTCACCTTTTCTCAGCCAGCACAATGATCTGCTTACCCCGTCAGCACACCAGCGGAATCGTCTCCTCTTCCTTAGAGGCAGACTGCCAGGGAGCAACGCCGTCAAGCCGTCCACCATCGACCGCCACTACCTTTTGTCGTTCAATCCAGCTCGTAGATCCACGCCGCCAGCACCACAAACAGTCGTGCAGTCTCCACTCCTCCCCCAGCGTTGTTTCACCTTTGTCCAAACCTTTCGTTGCTTCCCCTCCCAGTTAATGGAGTTCAAAGTCCAAACAGCCCTCTTTCTTGATTTTGCCATACTCCATCACCATCGAGCTTCATAATCTTTTATTATTATTATTATTATTATTTTCAACTTGCCATTATTGGTTTCAAAAAAACTTAAACTTGTTGTTGAAAGTTTTGGTTTTATTAATGTTATTGATTATCAATGCTTGAGAGAAAGACTTGATTCCTAGAAATAAGTTGGTCAATGAGTATAATGCTTTAAGTTTGTTTTTTATATTTATTTTTTAATGTGTTTGTCGTGAAAACTATGAATAAATCACAAAAGACAATTTTTCATGGGCGGTGCTTGCCCAATGAAGAGAGGAGCTGATGATGGTTGTCACGTTGGATGGAACATTGTTTCATGAATGAGTGATTTTTTAGGGTCAGAGAATGCTTTTTGGAGAGTGTACACAATGTGAGAAACATTGAGGTGAATATGGTGGTGAAACAATGGAAGTTGGAAAGGGAGTCACCGGTCAATTGGGATTAAAAAGGGTAGTTTTGTATTTTAAAAACTATTATTATTAACTTTTCAAATTATTTTCTCATTTTTATTTTCATATAACTTTGTATCTTTAAATCTCAACCATTAAAATAAAATTTAATGGTAAAAAATAGAAAACCATGTAATGGTCCAAAACAATAGAGGACCAAATTATCAACCACCAAAAACTACAAATACTACATAAAAGTATAAAATGACAAAAGAGTCTTGCCCAAGCACCTTCCCAGCTTCTCTTATTAAGTAGTGCGGAAACATTGGCTGCGAATCATGCACGGCCAAGAGAAGTTATCATCTTTGACATATACCTATTTCTCCGTAAATTATTGCTCTAGAATACATAACATTAAAACTCCCTCCGATGCTCCCCTAAGCCAAGAGTTCAACCATTGTGTCTGTAATTGAATCTGTTAAACCAAATACAATTACATAATTAGAGAAAAAAACTCATGTAGTTCCTAAATTTATTTTTTTGCAAGACTATTTATTCTCTTAAAAAATTAAATTAAACTCGCAGTCCCTCAATATTTTAATAATAGGATACATTAGTCCCTCTGCATGTATTTGATTCTTTAAACATTAATAGAATTGCACATTGATGTACTAACATGATGTTAAGTGATGCATATATCATTTGAAGTGGAATAGAGTTTAAAATGAATTATTTTAGTGGTTGAAATTCATAAAATAAGTCATTTAAATCTTTTGTATTATAAATCATAAAGTAATTCATTTTGTATAATTTTAGATATCAAAATAAATATAATATATTTTAAAATAGCTTCATTTAACTTATCTTTAACGTTTTAATAATGTGTCATCATTGTACTGTACTACGGGTATAAGTCTACTAATGAAAAACTAATAGAGAGACTAATGTGTCCATGATTTTCAATCTTGAAAAATCACAAGATTAATTTCTTTTTCTTGAAGGATGAAATAGTTTGATGACCAAATAGGGTGTTAATTCTACATAATTATATAACAAAAATTGTAAAACGCTCTTAAGTTGGTGAATATTTTACAATAAGTCACTTGAGTTAGAAGTCCCCTATGAAATAAAGAGTAAATTATATGCACCTCTCTCAAAATTTGTGAAAATACAACTCACATCGCCTCTAGTTATTCAGTTTGCAATCACACTCCTCTATTTGTCAAATTTGAAGTATTTATATTACATTTACATCATTCACTAACAAAGCACTGCTAGTAAACTTAATATAATGATATTTTTGTAATATTAACAGATGGGGTAAAGACATTTTTATAATTTTATTAATTAGAAACAGTTAATATCACAAAAATATCATTCTATTAATTTTACTGTCAGTGTTATGTGAATGAGAAGTATAGATATAATATAAATACTAAAAATTTGATAAATAGAGAAATGTGAGTGTAGGCTGGACAACTAGAGAGGATATAAGTTACATTTACACAAATCTTAGGAGATGTGAATGTTATTTACGCTAAAATAAACGATGTGCATCTTGCTTCCTAAGTCGCATTGCGGAGGAATTGAAAGTTAAATGTTTTAAGAGTAAATAACACATATCATTCATTATATTTGGCTAAATTGCATTTCACTCTATCCTTAATAAAAATTGTACCCAGCCTCAATTAATTTAAATAATTAATAAAATTGTTATTTTAATAAAATCTTTTATATACTATATGTTAAAAAATAAAAGTTAAAAACTAAAATATTTTTTATGAATGAATTTTATATGTAATTTTACATATAATACTCATTTATAAAAAATTTCACCTCATTTTTTATCCCATATCAAACACACTCTAGGGTTTTTTTGATTGAAGGGTAACAATGAGATAAATTTTTTGTGATTGAATCATAAAAATGAGATAAATTTTATATATAAAATTCAATCATAAAATTTTATCCTATTTTTATCATTCAACTAAACATATCCTAAGCATTACAATTCACCTAGTAAAATTGACCATGGTTAAAATTCTCAACTTCTCAGTCGGGTTTAGATATTTTTCATAAAAGCTCTTAATCAACTACTAAGGTGTCAACAAGCTTCAAGACACCTTGTCTGCATCCTCTCTACCTAACATCTAATTCATTATTAACTATAGACCGCTCCATGTTTGCTTTGAAGATGCTTGTGACAATACAATTATAATAACACCCCTATTTTTTGTTTCGGCACACTTTAGTCCGGTCATAGATTCATTATACCATTTCTATCACCCACCAAGATATTTTCATCTAAACTATATTGTATCTACTACTATTATTCTTTCCTTTGTCTTCCCCTGTCTCTTGACATTTCAATAGTAATTTCTAGCCAAGCTCTTTGAGTATTTAATCAGGGACCAATTTTTGATAGTGTGTATGAAAATGATTTCATAGTTAAGAGATTTATCCACTATATATTTTACAATTAGAATCTCTCCTTTTTCCATTCCAGTTCCTCCATGGCCACAAACCTCAAATAGATTCAAGTGTGATACACTTTTTAGTCATTGGGAGAATGCGAGTACTCTATTTCGAATCCCAGTTATGATTGGGAATTTTTTTATCATCTTTCTCCAAGGAAGTGGTGAAACATAATTAACTTGAATTCGAAATAGCTATTCAAAATTTTAGTGAAAGATTGGATTTATTATCTCATATTTGTTTTTTGTTCTCTCATCTCGAATTGATTAGTTACTGTTAACAGTGGATACCCTGTAAATTCAAAAAATAAAAATAGTATTTTCACATCATCATGATTCTTCAATCAAATTGATCTACAATTATATTTTATCTATTTATTTTAAAAGCGATAAAAACATGCACATTAAATATTAAAGGTGAGAGTTTGCACATGACCCTCATTCGTAATTTATATACGAGAAGATCCATTCATATCAGAATACCTTCGTAGTTTAACCTTCAAAAGAATATATTTGCATTCAATAATTATATTTACATTAATGAGTTTAATTTTTTTACATTTATGGTGTAAATTTTTTTATATATTTCATCCGATCATATCATTCATTTAGATTACTTTTCAAGTAGTGGATATGATATTCAGTTACTTTAACTAATGTGTTAACGCATAATTGAATGAGACCGTAAAAAAATTACCAATACATAAAAATTAAACTTTTACATTGATCATAAAACAGCTGTTTCTAATTATTTTTTTTCTTTTGAATCGCATTTTAAGGTTTACAAAATCGATCTTTCTTCTTTTCGGTCTCAATTATTTCTATTTGTTTTGCTCTGAGAATTGTTTCTATTTTGTTTTTGTCGAATTGTTTCTATTTTTTTTTCTTGACCTGATGCATTGCTTCTTTTTGGTCTGGCTGAATTTATTTTTGGTGTTATACATTTGAGTAAAAATAATTGGGCCATGTCAGTTCAAAGAAAATTTAGTTTGGGCCCGAACTCATTTCATGGGGAAACCACATGCAAACAGTGGCCCAATAACCCCAACGGCTAGTAATAATATAAAACGGCTAGTTTTCTTTCCCGAATTTTCTTTCTATTACCTTTTCTCATCTCATCTTTTTCCCCTCCACTTTCTTTTCTTTCTATCGTTGCAGCAACAATCATTGCTGGTGTAAATTTTCTTTTCTCTTTCTCCTTTCCCTCTCTTAAATCCACACACACACGCACTCATTCTTTCCCTTTCTAAGCCCTTCACTCAGTTTCTACTGTCAGATATCACAGCAAATTAAAGGAAGAAAAAGAAAGTGTGAACATTTTCCCGGAAAAATTTTGGCTGAGAATTTATCTTTTTTTTTTTTGTGACAATTATGTTTGAAAGAAGCTCTCCAGCGAGGGGTTTCATGACGCCGCCGCCGCTGCAAGCGTTGTCGTGGAAGACAAGGCCTTCTTCCTCTTATTGTTCTTCACGTTCTTCTCTCAATATACTGCCACACTCCGCAGAGAGGAAGAGATCATCACCAGCAGCATCTGTGAACAAAGGTGAGCTTTTCCATGTCATTCACAAGGTCCCTGCTGGGGACTCACCTTACGTCAAGGCCAAGCAAGTTCAGGTAACATCTTCTTTTTCTTCTTTCCTTTTTTTTCATTCCCCATTTCTTTATCGAATGGTTCTTCCTTTTTGTTTTTTTTTTTTCAGTTTGTTTAGTTGAGTTTAGATGGTTCATGTGTTTCTTGCTTAAGGTCGTTTTGGTTTCTTGGCCTTGAATTTTCTGTCGTGTGAAAGAAGATTGCTTCTTTTTTTTTTCTTCTATTTCATGCAAAGTGTGTGTGTGTGTGTGCGTGCGTGTGCGTGTGCTTTTTTTTTTTTTTGTTGGTTAATTTTGAATTAGTGAGGATACAAAATGATGGGACTGTTGAAGTTGATCTAGAAAAAAAAAGTATATGTATATATATATATATATATATATATATATATATATATATATATATATATACACTTAAGCATTGAGAATTGCTAGAGCTCCAATGTTTTGAAGAGTCAACAGTGAGTGAAGTCTTATTTCTGAATCATTGTTCCTCAATTGCAGTTGGTGGATAAGGATCCAGCTAGATCAATTTCCATGTTTTGGGCAGCAATCAATGCTGGAGATCGTGTTGAAAGTGCCTTGAAGGACATGGCCTTAGTCATGAAGCAACTGAACCGGTCTGATGAGGCAATTGAAGCTATCAAATCTTTCCGCCATCTCTGCCCTTCTGAGTCTCAGGAATCTCTGGATAACATCCTGGTTGAACTCTACAAGGTAAATCGTGATTCTATCTTTATTTCCATTCATTAACTGCACTAATATTTTACATGCATTTGACTAATGAGATTAGGCTTTATTGCATAAACTGCTAAAACAAGCATTTCATGGAAGGACCATATATTTTGCCTTTTGTATTGCATCAGAATGGACCCTTTTATTAAATAATTGAGTGACTAAAGATGGAATTTGGCGGGCTCATCTCTGAATTAGATATAGTATAGTTATGTGCATCGTTTTGGACAAAACTAGGCTTATAGCAATACATGGCAAACCTAATTCAGACAATGCATTATATTAGTTTGTTTCTTCAGCATAAAAGATGAAAAGGGTTCACATGACTACAATGTTGTAATTTACCATTTATTTGTGTTGGAGGATTCTTCTTACAAATGTTGGTACACAACTGAAGTGACTGCTGAAAGAATCCAGCACCATGTATTTAACTGTTTTTCGTATGTTGGTACAGAGGTCAGGAAGGGCTGATGAAGAGATTTCCATGCTTCATCACAAGTTGAAGCAAATTGAAGATGGTGTGACTTTTGTGGGAAGGACAACAAAACAGGCAAGATCTCAAGGGAAAAAGATTCAAATAACTGCTGAGCAAGAGATATCAAGGTGTATTTTTTAAACATGCTGTTTCTTCATTTTATATATAGTTCATAGGCCTTGCACGTAACTATGAATCTCTCTCTATAAATATAGGATACTGGGGAACTTGGCCTGGGCTTACTTGCAGAAAGGTGACTATAAAACTGCTGAAGAACATTATCGGTGAGCCTTTTAAGATGGACTCAACAGCTCTCATATTTAATTTTTCTTGAAGGAAAAAGAACAAGGAAATAAATCCATATTTGTTTTTGCAGAAAAGCACTGTCTTTTGAGGTTGATAGGAACAAGCAGTGCAACTTGGCAATCTGTCTGATGCAAATGAACAGGATTACAGAAGCGAAGTTTCTGCTCCAGGCAGTAAGCACCGCATCGAAAAATAGAAAGATGGACGATTCTTTCACCAAGTCATTTGAACGTGCTTCTCAAATGCTGAGTGAGATAGAGTCATCATCATCAGGGAGGAGTATGTCACAGTGCTCTCCACAAAGTAGTCCTGCTGGTGAACTGAAGAAGGGTATAAGTATTGGAAATTCAAGTGGAAGGCACCCGGATATTGTTAAAAGTAGGACAGAAAATTGGTCATTGACATCAGAGGTGGAAGTGTCTCGTGCCAGGAGGAGGTTGTATGAGTCCCCAGATCCTGCAAGAAGAGACACGAAGGTTCCATACACAAAGCCAAAAAGACCCTCATGGGGCTTCAATAATAATGGATATCAAAGGGAAACTTGGGGAGATATCCATTCGGATCCTAAACCTTCATTTGGGAGTCCTGCAAATGATAAGTATGGCATAGTGCTGCCCAAGTCAACAGGAAGAAATGACTTGTCTTCTTCACCTGCCAATGGAAAGTGGAGAGCAAAGACGTTGGAAGATGCTGCAGATGACAGTAACTGGAGATCTAAACCATCAGAATCACATCACATGACTTTGGATGGCGCCAAAGATTCAGTTGCTGCGAAATCTGTTGGCGATAACATGAGCTCCGGAAATTTGGTTAATCTCAATGAATTTGCTACCTCAGGATATGGAAGATTACTCGGGAAGAAGAGTTGGGCAGACATAGTTGAAGAAGAAGAAAATGAAGAACATGTTGATTTATTTAGTGGAGGATCTGCGGGTTTTGATGGTCAGGACAGTGAAGAAGTGTTTAATGATGAAAATGTGAACTTAAACATTATCAGTCAGCATCCCGGGAATGCAACTTTGTCAAGGAATCCAACGGTAAGGCGTTCTTTGTGTTTCAATCCTGAACTGACAACAGAATCAGCATGCAAGGCTTCAAACTTGGAAAGCTGCAGGATTCTTTCGAATCAGAGTGATTCGTTTTCTGGGGAGAAGAATCTTACAAGGAGAAACAGGTTGCAGGTTTTCCAGGATATCACTCTTCAAGGAGAATCTTACAAACTTGGAAAGCTGCAGGATTCTTTCGAATCAGAGTGATTCGTTTTCTGGGGAGAAGAATCTTACAAGGAGAAACAGGTTGCAGGTTTTCCAGGATATCACTCTTCAACCTGAAACGCCATGAGGCCAATAACAGTCTTGAACCTTAAGATTTATTTCTCTTTGGCTGCAAACAAGCATCCTTATGGATGGAGGAGTATCATAGTTTAGCCTATTCTTTCATTTTTTGCTCAGTTTGTTGTTTTATCTTTCACAAACAACCTTTGTAAATGCATGCATATGTTTCCTTATACTGTAAAAAGTTTACATCAGTTATGTTGATTCTGGAAGAGTGGCAATTAAAGGCATAATCACAACTTGTTCTTCAAGTTGAATGTTGTGCTACAAAACAAAACAAAACAAAATAGCTTTGCCATGTCTGATTACAAAGATGATCTCATGCAGCACAAACTGTGGTTAACTAGATGAACCTCTGTCTGCATAGTGAACATTATAAATGAAGTGCAAGTTTTATTTTTGCAATCCCTTATGGTTTATAGTCACTTTGTTATTTTATCGAGATCAATGACATATTCGAACAAGCATTGACTTGGAGCAAAGACAATGACCATAAACTCTGAACTGCATTATTTCAAAAATTCTCATAATGCATAGGCACTCTTATAAATGCTGCTGTAAATTAAATTTTTCATCAAGTAACTTACCTATTGTCAAAATAATACTGCTGGACAGTAATTTACCTGTATATGGTGAAATTAGCATAATATGGGCTTTTGTAAAATTGGTTAATGCCAAATCGCCACACAGCAAATTGTATAGGAGTTTAAATTTGTAATAAAAAAAATTGAATTGTTTTAACATACAAATCGCTATAAAGTGATTTGAGTAAAAATAAAAAAATAGTATTCCATGTCAAACAAATCTCCCGAGAGCGATTTGATTAGAAAAAAAATTATTAATAACTTAACACCTGTGAAGTCATTTTGCAAACAAATTGCTGATAAACGATTTGTTTTAAAAAAATAATTTTTCGTGCAAATCGATGATTAGCGATGTATTGAAAAATATTTTCATGAGCGTATATCAACTCTCATGTTGTGTTCATTTCCCACGGATACACGGTTAGTAAAAAGAGTGAAGTGGAGTGTTTGAAGAGTGTGTGTGTGTGCATGCATAATCACAATATATAGTGTGTGTGTGTCAAGAAAGAGAATATGTTTAAAAAGCAAGAGTACGAAAAAAAAAAAGAGAAAAATGATTAGGGATACAAATATAATAATTTATTTTAATGAAAATATGTTCACAAAATCAAGTGAATATATCATCACGTGAGAGGCCATTATATTTTTATATTTCCTATACTTTTTCTTACGTGCAGTTAAAAAATGTGCTTTGATTAGATACAGATGATGGTCTCAATTTTTAACGGCTTCATATAATACTTAGCAACTCCAAAAGGGATTATAAAGGCATTCAACAAATATTTAGGATCTGTAAACAATATTAGCCAAATGTTTATGAATATGGAAGTGTATTTATTTCTCGGTAATAATAGGAAGCCGTGCAAGATTTTTCCCTTAACCTAGTTGATTTCATAGTGCCTCCTTCAATATCCTGTGGCGCCGGCATGCCACCAAACAAATGATAATAGTACTGAGGGTGTGCATCAAATTTGTATATTATATTCGGTGATAATTTCATCATTTACAGGGAGTCCAAGATGAAGGGCGAGATTGTCCCCTCTCCGCATGGAAACTGAAACGTATGCGTCTCTGGTCATCACATTTCAACCCAAGCACTAATTAGAAACCAATTTATTTTTATGTCCCTTAACTGCACAACACGATATAGACCGGCATGCTATATACATGGTCAATTGTCTCTGGCTTCATTTGAGGAATGAATAAATGGCGGGGCACTGTATTCTATTCTCCTATTGCAAATAAATCTTTTAAGTACAATTGTGACACTAATAGAACAAATAAATGAAAAAAAAATTAATTTATTGTCAAGCAACAACTACTAAAAATATTTAGAATGCAATATAAAATAATAAACTTAGTAAATTAAATTCAACTACAGTGCGAGTAGCTTCACTTGGTTGATACATTTGTTTGGAAGTAGTCCACTCCTTCCTCACCTTCTATCGAATAAACCTTCTTGACTCTTCCCTCTCAGCTTAAGTCCCTGTGTTCTTATGCATTTTTCATTTTTAAGAACAAATTTAACCATTTGGTGACTCTTGAGAAAGATGACAAAGGCATCCACGCATGCTTCTTGGAATTTAATGGCATAATAGTGTTGCTTTTGTCCTTCATCAATAATTTGCTTTGATAATGTTAAACCAAATTAATTCTTATAACACTTACAAAATATCTGTTAAATTTAGACAAATACGAGTATTAAGAAAGATAATAAATAATATAATAATAGAGTGTTTTTATAAAAAAATAATGATGTATAGACTAATATATCCTAATAGTCATTAATTATAGAGCACATCAAATGATTAAAAATAAAAAGATTACATTAATAATTATTAATTACTCAGGATTACTATTGGAATAGAAAACTCTATTTTATTGAAATATAAAATTAACAGATATTTTAAATGGGAGAGAGTAACAAATAACACTGTTATAAAATGTTTTATACTGTTGACTATAATTTTTATATACTTTCAATATAAAAATATTATATTACCGTCCAATTATATTTTTTCATTTTTAAAACTTTCCCTTTAACAAATGGTTAACTCAAACACTATTGTTGATATAAAAATACATAATTAGATGTACATATAATTTTTGTTACATTGACATCATATATAAACAAATTTATAGATTTAATTTAAATATACTAATAGTATAAAATTTTTTAATAATGTCATCCCATCAAATTTTCCTATATATATGATTTTTAAGTAATGGAAAGAGAATCAATTATATTTTACTAATGTGACAAAATGTACCTGAATAACTGTGAAGAAAAGTTTTTCATCAAAACTAAACTATAAATTTATTTACTAATTGCTTGCTGTATAAGTAAATCGAATTTACGATTTAATTTTGATATATTGTAAGTCTAATCAACTGAGGCAATAACTAAGAAGAAAAGCTCTTCAAAACAAAAATAATTGAGGAGCGATACACAACCATCATCACATTTACACTACACTTACACCAAGTTAAAAATTATAAATCAGTGCATAAAAAGTTATAAATTAGTATGTAAAAAGTTATAAACCAGTAAGTAAAAAGTTATAAATAAATATGCAAAAACCTTTTATATATTAGTTTACAACTTTTTATATATTGATTTATAATTTTTAACTTGATACAAGTGTATAATATAAGTATAGTGATCGACATTTATTATTTCTCAAAACGATTAAGAAGAAAAACAAAAAAAAAACTCTAAAACTTAAGCTAAAATTACTTTGAGGGGAAAAAAAAAAGACTCTAATTCTCAGAAGTCAGAAGCCACAGAAACAGCTAGGGAGCCAGAACAAGAAAACAGAGGAAACCCCAAGCCACAAAGCAGAAAGGGTGTTTCCACGTTCCTTCGAATCGAAGATGACGATGCAGTGTGCGCTTTCTGGTTCCAAGTTGAACCGCTGTTTCATTTGCCCACACCATAACAACACCACCACCACTAGAAGACCCTTCTTTGTTGCTCCTTCTTCACTCTCCACCACCACCACTACTATGAATCGCACAATATGCTGTTCCTCCATCAAGACTTATCGTTTGTCACAGCTCAGTCACGATGAGGTTCAGAGCCTCAAGACACGCCCTTGCATCGATTTCTCTTCCATTTTCAGCGTGGTGGGTAATGAGTATTCCCCACATTTGTTTTTTGTTCACTCTTTTCAAATGGGGTTTGGGTTTTCAATGTAAAAATCTATGCTTTTCTCTTGTTATTATTATTTGCAGGTCAACCCCATTGTTCATGATGTTCAGAGAAGAGGGGATGCTGCAGTTAAAGAGTTTGGTGCTTCTTAATTCTTTGTTTCTCTTATTTAACTTTAAATTTTGGAATTATTGTCTATGATCTTGTTGAATTCACTTGTGTGTGCATTGTGAAATCTTCTTTGACAATGCAATTTCAACTTTTTTTGTGCTCCCTTTTTTGTGTGTGTGTGTTCTGTTTTGTAGATATACTTCAAGATTTGACAAAGTTGAACTTGATAAGTTTGTTGAAGTTGTGTCTGAGCTCCCAGACCCAGTGGTATGTTTATTAAAGTCCCACATCGCCTATATAGCCTCTATAAGTCTTGGGCAACCCTCACCATCTTAGCTAACTTTCGGGGTTGACTTAGACCCACTCAATTCTAATATGTTATCAGTGTTTGGATATTGATACCTTACTGTAAAATTTTTGTTTGCACTTTGTGGTGAAGCTATGTGGCTTTTGATCCTCTTTCCGATTCTATTTTCTTAGACATGTGATGCTGGTTCAGGTGCTATTTTTATTATTGTTTTTACATTTTGCAGCTTGATCCAGCTGTTAAGGAAGCTTTTGATGTTGCCTATGGCAATATATATGCATTTCATGCTGCTCAGAAGTCACCGGAGAAGAGTGTTGAGAACATGAAGGTATGTCAATGCTGATTCTTGCTTCTAGGTTTAATTGGGGCTGAATTGAAAATGATCTTAAACATATTGTTGCACATTGTTATGTAAAGAGTTGAAATCTTCGCTGAGAAGATATTATTAGTATAGCTAAATCTAGTAGATAACTAGATATGTTTTATGGTGTGTGTTTTTTAAACTAATTTTTAAATAGCTGCATTATCTAGTGATAATAGTTAAATAAGTGTTTCTCTGTCCTATCTTTGTGAATTTTCATCTTCGTGTATGTATAATCATTTCATTGCTGTGCCTCCATCTTTGTTCCTTCATGATTCTTTGTGTTATCCAGCGTCTTATTTATGCTAGTCTTGAGTTTTTTGTGAAAATCTCAGGGAGTACAATGCAAGAGAGTTGCAAGATGTATTAATTCCGTGGGTCTATATGTTCCAGGGGGAACTGCTGTATTACCTTCAACAGCTTTGATGCTTTCAGTTGTAAGTTGAATAGAAATGTCATTAGTTCTTAACTTCTTATGATTGTTCAACGTCCTCCAGTTTTCATTTTGTGATGTTGATATTTATCTTTCTAGATTTAGCTGACAGTTAATTATTCTGTATTCCAGCCTGCACAAATTGCTGGATGTAAAACTGTTGTTCTTGCAACTCCTCCAGCTCAGGATGGCACTACATGCAAGGTATTGGTCCATATTGTTGAAAAGTATTATTATGAGGCTTTTCTTGCTCTAACCAATGTTTTTCTGCAGGAGGTGCTGTATTGTGCAAAGAAGGCTGGGGTGACTCACATTCTCAAAGCTGGAGGAGCTCAGGTTTGAAGCATGATAATAAAACCCGTTTCTGGTTTTATAATTTGGATATAGCATCCTCATATTTAGCTGTTTGTTTAGGTATTTGTATTATTATAATAAATTAAACTATGAATAATATCGCATTTGTTTCCATTGTAGGCCATCTCTGCAATGGCTTGGGGAACTGAATCTTGTCCCAAGGTGGCTTAGCTTCTCAATAAAACTCCTCTTTCCTATTGGATTCTACATTTTATTAGATGTATTCAGTTCTTTTTTTTTTTAATTACTTATTTAGTGTATCAGTATATCCTATTCTAATAGCATTGCTAATTCATGATTAGATACGGTGAAGCGCATCCCATGATTTGTCTACATACTTGAACTACTCACCCCCAATTGAATTAGTTGAATTTCTTGATGTGCTCTTATTTTGTAGTTAATGGTGACCTAAGTCTCAGTGTCTAATGAATTCATGGTGACCATGATATGTCAGAATTTATTCATATTTAAGTTGCAAAGTAGATATTATATAGATTACATATTCTGGTGATGGAACAGTACTTAAGATATAACCAGAATATGTATTCAGAATTTATTCATTATTAATTGTGAACTTGTGTTGATACTCTTGCAGGTTGAGAAGATTTTTGGCCCTGGAAACCAATACGTCACAGCTGCGAAAATGATACTTCAAGTAAGCATGTTTATTTTTTACATTCTATCCCTGAATCTGCATCTACTATTTGCATTTCATGTTTATTTTGTTCGCTTTTCTTTAATTTCAAAATCTTCTGCAGAACAGTGAAGCCATGGTTTCAATTGACATGCCTGCCGGTCCATCTGAAGTTTTGGTCATTGCAGACAAGCATGCAATTCCTTCTCATGTTGCTGCTGATTTGCTTTCCCAGGTTTAAGTAGTTTTCAGATGCCCTTATTTGCATTAAATAACACTTGAGAGTAAGGCAAGAAAATGTTTTTAACTAGATAGGAGAGTATCTGATGAAATTTTCTTACTTGTATTACACTAGCAGTAGCTTATTTATATACAATCACTAGTGTAATGACAATTTCCTGTGTGTTTAGTTCCTATGTACATGCATCCTTTAGATACATTAGTAATAAATATTATTCCTATTTCCAACAAAAACATTGTTTTAGTGAAGATCCACTTCAGAAAACGTCTGGTCCAAAATATGTGTGGTTTATAGGAGATAATTAATTGAAAGTTAATATCTCATATCTAGAAAGCAACCAAGGTTATAAACTAAGGAGATCGGGAACAAAAGCATTTCATTTGTTCATTCAAATATGATCAAGAGCAGAGTTCTTAGTGTGACATTCTTCTATAGTTTCTGAAGAGTGAATAGAACATTCCTTTTTTTATAGGACTTTATGATTGCAATACAGAATGGGTTTCTTAAGTGACTATATTATTGACATTTGGTTGACGTTTTGATTTATTTTGCACATACAATTACAAACCCCAAAGTCAAGAGATTAATGTAAACAAATTTGACTAATGGCCTTTGATTAATTGCATAGATCCAAGAATCCTAATAATTTATCTGATGACCTCTACGTACAAAATACTATTGCATTTAGCTGGATACTAGTCTGCTACTTCTATTTACTAAATGTTATTTTCTAATCACGAGCAAATGATCACATGCTATAATTTATGATCCTGTTGTTTAGCAAGTTGCATGCACTTGCGCGCGCACACACACACACATGCACTTGCGCGCGCGCGCGCACACACACACACACACACACCCACCCAGAACACTGACCTGAACACCTTTCTTCAACTGAGGTCCAAACTAGCTGAAAGATCAAAAGTCCAAACAAACCCAAGACGGCTATATCTCCATGGGCCCAGCTTCCAATTATTAGAGCAGTATTGTGAACAGTGCTAAACATAAGAACAAAAATCAATGTAATGATCAAAGGGACAGCTTTCACCATTATCCTACCCAATCATGACTCGGGCTTGATAAATCTTCCCTCTTTTGTTCTGCCTATACACTTCAACTTGTTTCCTGATTGTATTGACTTTCTCCGTACACTGATGAGTGATACCTATGCACCTAATTTAAAATTTTCAGGCTGAGCATGGCCCTGATAGTCAGGTTGTTCTTGTGATAGCTGGAGATGGTGTGGATCTGAATGCAATACAGGAGAAACTCAACAAGCAATGCCAGAGTCTTCCAAGGGGAGAGTTTGCCTCTAAAGCTCTCAGCCACAGTTTTATTGTGTACGCCCGTGATATGCTTGAGGTCAGTTCTGTTGTCAAAGTTTCTTTCTTTATGCATAGCCCACCAAAAGCAGAGCAGTGAGATAAGAAGAGTATGGGAGAGAAAGTGAAAAACAATTTCTTTGGAGTTATTTTATCACTGTCAGGCTTCTGTTCTGTATGTATATACGTGCGCAGCAAATAGGGTTATTCCAGAACCAAATATGCCCTGCCCAACTTTCTTAACAGATTGCACTTATGTACCGGGGCTCTCTATAAGTTTATATTGCAATATGTTAGGATTCAATAATTTTCTTGGATAAAAATTAAGAGTTTGGTCTTAAATTACTGCTTTATTTTTTAGTTTATGAAATCACAGGCTTTCACTGAAGTTCTAATTGTCCTTTAACTCGTTAAGTCTGGATTCATTGACATCTTTCATTGGATTTTCAGAAGGATAAGTTATTTTTGCATCTTTCAGGCTATCACCTTCTCAAACTTATATGCACCAGAGCATCTAATTATCAATGTTAAAGATGCTGATAAGTGGGAGAGTTTCATTGAGAATGCAGGTATCAATCTATGGATTTTCCTTTCTTGCTTTGTTTTATTTATTTATTGATTTTATCTGTGGAGTGGAGGATTGGGGATGGACCTTTGTGGCTAGTTAGTGGTAACAGATACTTTATGTCGGCAATCTCTTGGAGAATCCAGTTCTTGATGGACAACATTTTTCATATCCTATATCACAATTCAGGAACTCTCCTCTCAATTGCCTCTGCAGGTTCTGTGTTTCTAGGACCATGGACGCCTGAAAGCGTTGGCGATTACGCAAGCGGGACAAACCATGTCCTTCCTACTTATGGATATGCTAGGATGTATGGTGGTGTGTCATTGGACTCTTTCCTGAAATACATAACTGTGCAGTCTCTCACAGAGGAAGGGCTTAGAAGACTTGGACCATATGTAGCAACCATGGCTGAAGTTGAAGGTCTTGAAGCCCACAAGCGAGCAGTTACTCTAAGACTCCAAGAAATAGAATCCAAGCAGGTTTCAAAATGAGATGATGCATCCATCCATTGTTCTCTTTGTTATCTCTTGCAAGCTGCAAGCTCTTAATTTATGCCAGGTCTAGGAGCCATTTGCTTGATAAGATTTTTTGCCCTCTATATTTATGTAGCATAAATAGCCAAGCAGTTGCCATCTCAAGTCTGTGTAACTGGATTTGTGCTGTGATTGCAAATATTAGTGTCTAATTTGTTGGTCTTCTGTCCACATCCTATGTGTATTGGTTGGGAAATAATTTCAATAATGTCAAGGATTTCACACTAGAATGTAGTAATAAACTATAGTCTACCTATATATTGAAAATATAAATCAATTGATGCTGTTAAGTATTAGCTTGACTTGACCAAGGCAAAGGTTTGTAGATGCTCATTGCAAATTGGAAATGGAACCTTCCAACTTGATTCTTTGCATGATCTATGTAGGCTTGCTTCGGTTTTACATAAGGCATGTCTTGATTCATTCACTTATGACATGACTGTTTTTGCTATTCAAAATTATGCATTTTGAATAATAATAATAAGAAGAAGAAAAAGAAGCATTTTCATTCCTTGTTCGGTATTTTAATTTTGGTTTGGTATTACCCATTCCGCGTGTTCTATTTACCTATTCAACCGAACTGTGCTGTGCTTTCATATACAAATATTAATTGCTTGGTGTATATTGTTTCTGATACTTTTTGGTGCCCAATTCCAAATATCATATATCATATCTAATACATATATGCAAAGGTCAAATTTGAAGTGAAAGGTAGGGAGAAGGAATCTTGCATGACTTGCGAGTAATATTTTTATAATTGAATTAAATATTAAGTTGGTGAGAATACTAATTTATAGTTGGATTTATTGAATGAATTAAATTAGTGATTAAAAAAATCAAATTAAAAATTAATTGATTCAGTCTTATATATTCAACTCCTGGCCAATTTAGTCTATTCTTAAAATATTAATATCTAAGGAAAAACATCAGATGCGTAAAACATGCAAACAGTTCACGATGCTACGAATATAAATTTTTATAGATGGAGAAAAAAGAACAAACAATTAATAAGGTATTTTTGTAGATATTTTTAGTTGCTTTTAGAGTAAGGAGAAAAAACAAGCATTGCTCCTTTCTATTCACAATTTAACACTTTAATCATTTCATTAAAAATGTATTAAAAGTGAGAAAATAATAATAACTCAAAAAATTGAAGTATTAAATTGTGAAATAGAATAGCGCAAGACTTTTTATTCCTAAATTGAGTTAATAGTCACTTTAGACTTTGACATTTTCATCGTGAGTCATTTAACATCTAACTTCTAAAATAAGTCATTTTGGTCGCTAATATTTATAAATATGAATTATTTTATTTTCTCTGTTCATATCCGTCAACCTTACGTCAGTTAAATGATAACGTATCACATTAAGTATGTATTGATAATTTAAGTGGCTCATTTTAGTTCTTAGCATTGCATAAAACAAGTAATTTTAGTCCTCCTATATTGACTTCGCAAAGTTTAACGAGGCAAAGCATTACACACTTTTTAAAAAATATTTGTTTATGTATAAATAAAAATGATCTATATTGAGAATTGAATTTCATGTCCTCAATTGTAATTTATAAGAAAACAACACTTTTATATTTATCATATTCAAAAAACATAATGAGTTCTAATTATTATAAAAAATAACTTTTACAATTACATCCAAATATTAAATAATTTTTTACACGGTTCTAATTCTACTTCTGTTTCTGATTTTGCTCCTAGTGAATTATATTTCTCTTAAAAGCGTAACAAAATTCATTATGAGTCTCGGTTAAAGGCATGAAAGAGAAAATTGGACCGGACCTGCCAGTTTGATCGAGTTAATTGGGAATCAGTCACCTTATTGGTCCGCTTAAGCTCCTGAAATCGGAGGAGTTCAAAACCGATTAAGCACTGGTCAAGACTGAGAAAACTGATGAACCGGTCTAGTTTTAAAGGTTGGCCAGTTTGGAACTTTTGAATTTTTTTTTCAAAATTTAAATATTGATATCTTATGGCAAACACATAGCAAATATAAAAAAAAAAGAATCAAAGAAGAGCACTAACAAAAATTGCTGGATTGTTTTTTTTCTTTTTCTGTCATTTACAGGCTACTCACCATAAGTTTTGTTGGGCAATAAAAAATATTGTTTTCAAATGCTTTGTGATCGTGTTGCCAAGCTGAAACTAGAAAAATTTTATAAGAGTTATGTTTATTTTTATAGATTTATGAATAATTTTTTTTGTCAATTATATTAATATTAATGATTTAATATTTTTTTATATTCTAAGTAATCATACATACATATATATATATATATATATATATATATATATATATATATATATATATATATATATATATATATATATGATATTCTGGTTGAACTCTAATTGAACCAATTGGATCTCTAAACTTTTAAATCAGTATCTTGACCGGTTCGATGCCCATCTGGTTTTGTCTTTCTTGGTCAAAGGAGAATGCTATATAAAGAGAAATTACAGGCTCATCTTTCCCCCACAAATTTGTTTATATCTGTGAGGCCAGAAAATGAGAAAATGAAAAACTTTCAATAGCCACGACTCTCTTTTTCTTTTTTCCCGTTGAACCTTGGGTGTCTACTGCTAGAAGCAATAACTAATCTTTTTGTGGTGTTAAGCTCTCAAATACAGGTCTTACTTTTGACTACAAAATTCTCTTTATATACATCATTAGGAATTGAATCCTAACAAAGAGAAATTCTTGCTTGACATATAGCACATTTAATGAGTGATGCACAGGTATGCATAACCATTCATTTTAGTATTTTTTTTTCATATACAACTCTCAAACATTATAAGCTAAAATGAGTGGTTTTCTATACTTATGAGGCATGTATTAATTAAATATGTTCCAGTAACACAAAATTTTTTTTTGGCTAAATGTTTAAGAAAGTCAACTAACTAGTAATTATGTTAGCTCTTGTGGTCATGAGTGCTATGTCTTTTATAATGATATGTTAACTTCCTATAATCATTATGTCTTTACATACGATTATTAAAAAAACTCTTTTAATAAGGCAACTAGAAGATTTAATTATATTTTTATAATTATTAAACGATTATGCGAAGACAATTCTACCATTATCATGTTCGCATTAAAATAAAATAATTGGTTTCAGTAACAAATTGGAAAGTTGACATTAGTCAATATGCGCATGGGACTCAGTCGGAGCGTCCAGGGTCACTTGTTTAATTTTCTTAACGTTCCATTATATGTGTAACTAAAACTCGATTTGTATAATCATATATTGCAAACCTTATCAAATAATTTAGTTTTACTCAAAAAGTCCTAGTAAAACTATATTGCAATCTTAGGGATGCTAACCTTAGAGTTGTGTAAGTTAGCATACTTCACATTTTTTTTTTAACGGAAAAATTGTTCTTTCATCTTTTCTTAATCAATTTATATTTATGGGTAACATTATAATTTTATCCAATCAACATTAGTTATTTTAACATTTTTTTTATATAATTAAGATCTCTCCACTATTTTTCTCTTTCTTAAATCATGTGTAAGTGATATTAAAAGATCAAATAATATTATTGCTTGCAAATAAATATATTTATTAATATTATGTCGTAATTTAGTAGATGATAAATCAGTTGAGCTAGCTAAACATGGGAATATACATAGTCTAGTATGGAGTGAGGCCCCTAAGCCGTGTTTCATAGGTTACATGTGATATATAAAATTCATTCAGTAAAATATGGCTATTTCAGTTATATACCATAAAAAACTGGTAGAAAGATCTTAAATCGAGATCCTTATATCCGTTTTATGCAATTCCCAAACCAAGGAATGACATGAAAATATTTTTCTTGCGAAGGGTGTCCACTTTTAATTTTTAAGTTGCTTATTTCAAGAAAAATATTTACATATGGGTTGAAATAGATATAACATACTTAATACAATTTTTGTTCTGAAAAATTTCATGGCCTGCATATACATGGAAAGTCAATGCCTACGACCATTCAAAAGCTTTTGAGATTTTTTTTTGTTTTAATTCCCAAAAGAACCATACATATAAGTGATGGTAAAGAACTGAAGAAAATTGGATCAGCAGAGGAGAAGAGAGTGTATTTAAATAATTGAGGTGTCGATCAAAATGAAAAGAGATCAGGTCTTGTAAATACGAGATTCTGGGTTCAATTTTGACATTCATGTGTATAGAAAAAAAATATTATTGAAAAGAGCCTTCGCTTAACCGTCTGACTTATGTTATCTCCGTATATTAGTCCCTCATTTTACCAGGTGAGAGGATATAAAAAAAAAAAAAGAAAACAAGAAGAGAGAGTATATATAGAGGGTCCTCCCTATTCTCGTGTTCCATATGGAATTGAATACATGCTAGCTATGGCAGAGGGTGCCGCAGGTGAACAAAGTCCGAGAATAAAACCGGCACGTGCTCTCCTCACGTGCCTTTGTGCTCGTGCACGCAGAAGCGAACAACTGCCAACCGACGAGGAGGAAGGAAGCGATAGAAGAAGAAGAAGAATGCATATTTCCACTGCTGCGGTTGAGAAGCCTCTTCGAAAGTTCGTCGATGCATTCAAGCAGCTTTCAAACGTTGTCACTTCGGAGGAGGAGGACAACTCAGACGTCGAGGTTGCTGCTTTCTCCCGCGCCTGTTCCTTCATCACTCCCATTTTTGGGTTCGCTGGCCCCTTCAAGTTCATAGAAAGGGATTATGTTTCAAAGGTATGTATTACTCATCATTACAAATAATATAATAATGGTGCTAATTTAATTTTCATCATATATTATTAATTAAGCAGCATAGACTGTAATATCAATGGATTATATATATATATATATATATATATATATATATATATATTGTGTTAATGTATGAGTGATTTATTATTATATAAGTGACTTCTAACACACAGCTATTATTATGAGAGTTTTAATATTTTTAAGTATGAAATAATGCGTGATAGTGTAAATAGCTTTTTACGGTAGCTACTTGGTTAGAAAATGAAAATATATCAAGCTATAGAGCCAAGCTTTGAACTAAAATTAAACCCTTTGGTTTTAGCCCACACGAGTAATTTGACTATGTTACATGTAGAGTTAAAAAACACATACAACTTTATTTAATCCTGTATGATAATCAATAATAGTCTTACGTAACAATATATTATAATCCTATATGCCAAATACTAATGTAAAATGGGTTAAAGGGTAGAGTAAAATGGGTAATTGAGTTGGGTTTCAATAAGTTATTAAATTAAAATTTTGACAATATAAGATTATAATATATCACATAGGATTATTCAATATCATGTAAGATTGCATGAGCATGACTTGTTGTTAATCAACTTAACTTCTAACATAAACAAACAAACAATAGAGATTAAATCTAAACACATTTATAAATATCTGGATATAAAATATTTTTAGGGATCAAAATAAATTTTTTTGCTTATTTTTAAGAATATATTTATATTTATATGTAAATCTACATTTTATGTTTAAATCCCAAATGAATACCCTTGTATCCCTCGACTTGTACGCGCTTCATATATTTCACAATTAAATTGGTGTATCATGATCTAGCTTATTTTTCATATATATATATAGGTTAATGATCTAGTTGAGGCATCAAAGTCCTTCAGGACATTACAATCCATGGTTGATCACGATGTACAAACGAATTCTGTGAGAAAACAAGGAAGCCATTCCAGGAATCTTTTGAGGATAAAACGTGGGCTTGACTTTACCGGGGTTTTCTACGAGCAAATTTTACTTACAGAGTATGTACAATGTGCTAGTTTCTGTTAACCAGAGCATTTTCATTTCCATTTTATTCATTTGGGAACAAAATATGGAGAGTGACATTCTTAGATCATCACAGAAAAAGAATTGCGGTATGTATGTAAGCATTTAAACAATTTGGAGCAGTTCGTAAGCATTACAACAAATTTTGTTTTTTTTTAAAAAAAAAAAAATCGTCGCATGTAACATTTATATTTTGACACATAAAGGTTTGTAATTATACTCCATTTTTAATATGATTAGAGATGATTCCTGTGGATTACACTGTTTTGTTAATATTTTTAAATTTTGTTATAAGAACATTCTTTTGAGAAGTATTTAATAATAATTGAAAATTGGATAGGATATTAATATGTATTTTTTTATTTTTCATAACATGTTTAATACAGTGTATATATAATTTTCATCTTTTTCAATTACAAAAAATCTCACATAAGTTCACTTTAAGAATTGTACAGAAGCACATTCTTTATATGAAGAATATTCTTATCATATCATATGAGAGAAGTTTATATGCTAAGATTAATGGTCATTTAATCATATTCTATTATTTCATTCTGTTATGTATTGTAACTTACTGCCATATTATATATTATTACACATTATTTCCTAATAAAATAGGCTATTAAATAATTTTTACTTAAAAATATTATAATTTGTCTACTGATTTAAAAATAAATATAATTCAGATATTTGAAATTTTTTTAGCAAATGACCTAGCTTGTAACAAATTAAATTACAAAATCTATAGTATCTTGAGCTAACAACTAATGTAATTATTTCAACTTTAACCTTATACAATTTATTAGATACAAAGATCAATATTATTATATACAATTAAATAAAGTGTTACATGAAACTAGCTATTCTTTCTTTATGATGTTAAGTTCATTTCATTCAAATTTAACTCATATATAAATTAAAACTGACAATTTTTTTAATATTTTAAAGTTCGTTGGTTTTAATTTTATATTTTTTTTTAAGATTTTAAGCAGATTTTTAAAAATAAGAACCACAAAAATTGACGTTATCATTAGCTGACAAATTAACATAATTGTTTCAATTTTAATATATATAAGTTAAAACATTATTATTATTGTGTCCAACAATATCAAATAATTTTTTATTTAATTATTTCAAAGAGGTTTTTTTTTTATACATTGCTGATATATAGTTTTTTAAACTATTAATAAATTATTTTTATTGACACTATTAGTAAATTATATAACATTAATTTGTCATGTATTACTATTTATAATTACTTCAATACCACACATTATTTTCTAATAAAATACATCACAATCTTAAAGTATTAAACGATTTTAAAGTAAAACTATTTTTTCTATATAAAATAGATTTAATTTTGAAATTTATTAAAAGCTCTAAACAAATTATAACCTATCAATTTAGAATCACAAAATCTACATCACAATGAGTTAACGGGTTGTGTATATGTATCGATACATACTTAAATTCATAAAGACTTTTTTTTTTTTTGGTTGGTATTAAGCTAAAGCTAATGCTTCTTATGCACGACAACCATAGTATTAGCAGTATTAGTAAATATTAATTCAGTTAACGTCTGTCATTTGGCAGAGGAAATTCGGCTAGCGATGCAATGGCGAACGCCTACACACAAATATTTCATTCATATCATTGTTGGGCTATCAGAATGGCCATTTTTTCGAAGTTGCGTTACATCATTACACCGCAGCAGTTTTATATGAAAGTCAATGAGGACGGTAAGTATAGGATATACAATTTTTTTTTTTATTCTGATAATTAACATCCAACTCTATACTCCTTAATGAGTCATACACTAAACAAGAAGCAATAAACAAAGCAGATATATGCTCCTTAATGAAACACCAGTGTATCAGTCAGCTTTATATTCGAACACCCTATACCCACATATTCTCCTAACCACAAAACAATTTCAGAAAGGCCATGTACCCGGGCCCCATATATTAGCAACTCACTAATTGAAAGATAATTGTTGTTGCCATCCTCATTGCACATATATTAAAATGTGCTATTCTAAATTCTTAAAAAGTGAAAAACGAGCTTGCAACTTGTAATAGCGGTTGGTTGAATATGAAAATTGAAATCATTTTGTAACTCAAATAGGTAGTGTTTTGGATGTGAAAAATTTGGAAATGATTTGATTTAATTTTAGATGATTTGAATTGATTTTATTTATAGGATAAATTTTATTTTAGAATGATAAAGTAATATAGGATTTTAGTTGGTTTAGAAATTTTTTTGTTTAAAATATAATAAATAGTTTTATTTTATACTTCCAAAAATCACATTGAATCAAAATGAAGTTGAACCTAGGACCTCATTTATTACCCAAACCCCTCATTGCTACACTAATCTCAATGACTTTATAATAAATAGTGTTTAGAATGATTGAAATGAGAATTGAATTAATTTCATTTGTATTTAAGTTTTCAAAGTCAAACTAGTTCCCGTAAAATTTTATCAAATTTGAAGGAATATTTCAAAAACAAAGGAAATAATACTCATGGATATGATGTAGTTACGATGTTTGCGTTTCCTTGTTACCAAGTCAGCCATCAGCTTGTACAAGTTTTAGGCTTAACAATGTGATGTAGTAATGATGTTTATGTTTCCTTCTTTTCTGATGTCTTTTGCTCCAGAGTCCTCAGCAAGGGTCCTAATGCAAACTTACGTCATGGCAATCCCACCTCTACTCCAATACATTGATAACATCTTTCTTTCAAGAGAATTGGGTATAGATTGGTGAACCTTGAATAGTGTTATGTTTAAAAAGATTGTACAACGCAATCCTTTGTATTGGTTTTGAGCTCATTGACGGTTTGTAAAGTGATAATGAGATGCAGGTTGATGCTACATGTGTTTAATTATTCCTTTGAATAATTAGCCAAGTATTTTTGGCACGTAATTAGGGAAGTTTTAAAATAATTTATTTAGCTTGTGATGGAACTGTTCTTGCCGTGATAGGGGAAGTTTTCGAAATAATTTATTTAGCCACTTGACAGAACATCATCTTGGTGCAATGTATATGTACCTCTCCCGAATTCCGACATGCAACCAAATTAGATGAAGAAAATGAAGGAGAAAAAAAAATTAAAAAATATTGAAATAATTGCATAGATCAACAATTTTGGTACTTAAGCATAGATCAACAGTTAAGTCAACTTATCTAAGCATAAGAAAACAATTAACTTCACAATGGCTAATTGGTGGGAGAAAGATAATGTGTTAGATGGGGGAATATTTCATGATTTCATCTTGGTTCCTGTGTCTTGCATTATACAATATCATCCCCAAACAACGCAAAAACATCATGCCTGAAGGATGCGAGGTAATGAATTTTGAATTCAATGTATCACTTCGCTGGTGTATATATATGGCGAGAAGCCTCTGAGTTTCCGAATATATATTATTCCTCGTACTAGATTTTATCTATTACTATACATGAATTAAAGGGGAATGCTATATAAAGAGAAAGTACAGGCTCCATCCCCCTCTCCCAAACAAATTTGTTTATCTAGATCAGAAAATGAGACAATTCCTACTATCAAGAATAACGTGATGTTTAAATCATTAGGTTTAACAATTGCATCGTTAAATATAAGTTAGTTTATATATATATATATATATATGAGAAATACTTAGATGTACTAAGAGTAAGAGATATCACTTACTCTAATCCATTTATTAATTAACAAATAATTTTTGTGGGACATTATTATCTCCCATCTCTCCCACATTTGTAATGTAATAGCTGATTTGTCAGTCACTAAATGAAATAGAGCAAATATTTTATCTTACTCTAAAAGCACCTAAGAATTTCTCCTATTTATATGATGTTTAACGAAGTAGAGATAAAAGTTAATTATATTTACTAATATAACATTATATAAGCAAATGATAATATAAAACTTTTTTAAACCAATAATATATTAAAATTAAATTCATATATTAAAATTCAAATCATGAAATAATTGGCTCTTTTAAATGTTATATTAGCTCACCTTTGTTGACCCCTTCTTCCGGTTTATGCTTTTGACTCACTTGACCTGCAATCACATGTGCAGATGGACAGAGGGGCTTCTGGTTGGTCATTGCAAGTGGGAATGAAGAAACGTGATCACCTTCTCCAAGTATATCAATAAGCAGTACACCAAACGCGTTAACTTTTGACTTCAATCTCGTGACTAGACGGCTATTATTCCTTCATTCCCATTCAAAATCACACAAATTTGTACTTCAACCCTCCAAGTCTTTAGTATTTATTAGCGGAAGCTAATCAGCATACACATGACCATCATGAAGCAGAGAATAAGCAAAGAATACGGAAACCACTACCCGAAAATTATCCTAATATTTTGTAATATTCCTTGATATGCTGAGTCACCATTTGTTTCCTTCTGTTTGCTTGTAAATTATTTATTTCCTTTTCTTTTAGCCGTTGATGAGCTTTCTGCTCCTCTTGTAATTACTATATATACTGTGTTCCCCTTTTTTCATAAAATACAAATGATAATCCTTCTTCCATCCCTGTGCAAGATATTTGTTCTCTTTTATTAGTATTCAACAAACTACAATTATTCAAGTGTGCTACATATATATAACATATCTCTGTCTCCAACTATCAAGTTTTAACCTTCTTACTCTCATAATAAACCATTTCTTGACTTTGAGTATATATACAGAACAAAGAACAAGGTTCGCGTGAAGGGTAGAAAAGAAAAGAGTAGCTAGAAGAGATCGAGAGGAGTGTGCCTATTGTTCGTTCCGTACATAATGGCAGAGAGTACTGCTGCAGGTGAACAACAACGTCAGAGAAGGAAACTGGGAGGTGGCCTCCTCACGTGCTTTTGTGCACCTGCCGCATGCGGAAGCAGAACACAACAATTGCGGTCGGCATCAACCGACGAGGATGATGATGAGATGGTTGTGGCAGATGCAGATGCAGAGGAGGGAACAATAAGAATGAGAAGAAGAAGGCCTTCCACATATGTGGTTGACAAACCTCTTCGGAAGATCGCAGACGCATTCAAGGAGCTTGCAAACGTTGTCAATTCCGAGGACGACAACTCATCACACGTCGACGTTGCTGCTTTCTCCCGCGCCTGCTCTTACGTCGCTGTCCTTTTTGGTTGCGTCGGCTTCCACTTCAAGTTCATTGAGATGGATTATGTTACAAAGGTAGGTGATCAGCTCATTATACAAAAAACTGTTTTCTTAACATTCGAGTGCACTGCAGCACCTATTTGACCAACCATTAGATCATATGCACAAGTGGAAACGGGTGGGACATCTTATTCAATGGTCGATTAACTGGGTGTTAGATGAGGCATCCTTGAATGTCAAAATAGTATTGTTGATTATTTAACAATAATAAAAATTATTCTGGTTTGTAAATTTAAACATTTAACGAAAAATATAATATAATTCACGTGAACAAAAAATATAATATGATCATTATAAAAGTTAATTTTTTTATTTAATTTTAATATATTGATGGTGTAAATTTTATTTTATTATCTAATCAAAATTATTTTATTTACATTGTTTGATATAAAATTATTCATATCTTTGCTCATCAACTTACCTTTTTAGAAGAGATAATTTACTACATGAATAATTTTTTAAATAAGGGATATGAAAATCAGTCATATTTCCTTATATTTGGCATATACTTATTTTTTAAGAGTCAATTTGAACATTAACTCAACATTTTAAATTACTGGACATAATATACAACAAATAACTTCAGTATATAAAAATTAAACTATAATCAGTGCAGCATAATTTTATACCGCGGTGGGTCCATCTAACATTCTAACTTCAGTTATATTGGTTGTAATTCAGTCAGTTTTAAAATACTGGTGATTCTTTAAAACAAACATCAATTTCCCTTTATTATTCCCTTCACTTGTTCTATGTATGTCACATTTAATTTGGTGCCATGTGCTATGATCCAGTCAATGTTGTTCTTATGTGATGATAATAATAGGTTAATGATCTAGCCGAGGCATCAATGACCTTCCGGACATTACAATCCATGGTTGATCAGGATGTGCAAACTAATACTGTGAGAAAACAAGGTAGCCATTCAAGGAATCTTTTGAAGATAAAACGTGGACTTGATTTTCTCAGGGTACTTTTTGAGCAAATTCTACTCACAGAGTATGTACATGCCCTTCACTACTTCACCATTTCCCATGTGCTAGTTTTTCTATGCAGTTTTATTTTATTTTGAACAAAATAGTTGAACACACCACGAAATTCATTCTCATTCCCTGTTATTTGAAAAGTTTATTCAAAATATTCATGAATTTATGAAATTATTATATCATCTTTTCTTAAATTTACAAAATCATTATACGTCTTCCCTCTATTATGCATTACACTGTGTAATTTGTTTGCGTTTGAAAGAGGTCGTGTTTGTGTCTAAGAGAATTCGTTGTCACTCACCGAATTATTTTTTATAGAAAGATAGTGGAGAGGTGTTGCGGTCATGCTTTTAAGCTTTATGACACTAATGGTGGGAAACAATGATTAGTGTTTGGTATGAAAATGATAAAAGGTTGTGGAAATTGATTCCACTAACAAATTTTGTAGTGTGAGTGCAAGGGGGAAGGTGGAAACAAGGGCCGATGGCTTTTAGTCTCAATCCCGGAGTTAAAGTAGATTAAATATATCGATAACTGTTTCAATTAATAAATAATTTTTTTTCATATATTAAGCTAATGCTTCTTAGGCACAAGAACCATAGTGTTAGCACTTAGCAATGATAGTAAATATTAATTCAACTTTGGCGTGTTTGATTATGTGTTTGTAGGATTTATTCTAAGTAAAATTAATTTCAAAGTAAAGTGATTTATATTCAATAATTCTTTTAGAATTGATTCTATAATAAAATAATACATTCTTATTTCTTCTAGAATTAATTCTAGAGATTAGAATTGATTTTGAGATTAGAAAACCAAACATCACAATAAATTAGTAAAATTAATTCAAGGGCATGTAGAATTGATTTTGGAGTGACCAAATTCACATCCAAACACACCAATGTATTTCTTTTGGCAGAGGAAATTCCGTTAGGGATGCAGTTTCCAAGGCTTACACACAGATATTTCAGTCACATCATGGTTGGGCTCTAAGAAAGGCCGTTTCTGCAAGGGTGCATCACATCCCTACAAAGCAGCAGCTATATAGGAAACTCAATGAGGATGGTACGTATAGGATACAGTTTTCATGCACATTTGTGAAAACTTGCTATTCTAAATAATGGACAGAAAGTTAAAAAGAGAAAAAAAAATGGTTTAAAATCTATCTATTGATATTGTAATATAATTTTTCACTATCATTTAATAAGATATAAGAAAAAATAGATTAATTTTTATACACTAAAAGTGCTTTATTTTAATTATTTTATGTGGCTGAGAAACACCTCAAGTAAGAAAAGCATTTAGTCCACAGTGTACACAAGAATGTTCCTCATAATAGATAGCTATCTAGTTTGATTTGACACTTTCTTGTTGGCAGTATAAAAATTAAACTCAATATCATGTAGAAATGAATGTTTATAATTCCTTTCTTGAATGTCTTTTGCTCCAGAGTCCACAGCAAGGGTCCTAATGCAAGCTTATGTAATGGCATCCCCACCTCTCCTCCAGTACATCGAGAACATCTTTCTTTCAAGAGAACTGGGTATAGATTGGTGAACCTTGTACTGTGCTACGCTTAAACACACGGTAGAATGTGATACTGTTGTTGATGGGGGTGCTCATCGACGTTTTCCAAAGAAACAATAAGATGCGTAATTCCCTTGAATAACTACCCAAGTATTTTGGACTTGTATCGGTTGAGAAGTTTTCTAATTTCTATAGCAACGAATTCCTTTGGTTTGTCATAAACACTATTCTTGACAGAACTTCATATTGTCGGTGCAGTGAGAAAATCTAAATTCTCACATCCAACCGTATTCTGAGAAGACTGAAGAAATGAGGGAGAAAAAGAAAAATTCCAGTCGTGGAATGATTGATATAGATCAACAATGAAATCAAATTATCTAAGTTATAACCCAAAAAAAAAAAAAGAAGAAGAAACCACTAACTTCATAATGGCTAATTAGCAGGAAAAAAAAAATATGTATGTATTTCATCTCAGTTACCGCACTTTGCAGTTTACATAATACAAAACCATCCCCAAGCAATAAATAAACAAAAAACCAAAACAAAAGAAAATCATGCTTGAAGGATACGAGCTACTAAATTTTTAATTCAATAAAGCACTTCGTTGGTGCATGTGGCAAGAAACCTTTTTTCCAAATACAAATGAAGGGTGAAAATGACAGTTTGCCCTTACTGGATTTTCCCTATTACTATACATGTAAGAAATGGGGGATCTATAGAGAAATTATTGGCTTGTCTCTTTTCTCCACAATTTTGTTTAACTCCCACGTACCAAATCCCAACGCAGGAAAAACTTGAGTCCCTTACCAGCCAACATGCAACCACCATTTCTGGAGCATGTTGTAGCTACTGCACCTGAAGCAGCACATTTGGTTGCAAGCAAGTTCATCTTTACCTCAGCTACACAGCTATGGATTTGGTAGTATTAAAGAGACCTGAGAAGGCCTAATTACAAAAATTCTCTGCCTGCTATGGACATAAAACAACTGTTCTGTCTTCTATGTCATCTTAAAGGGCTGACAACCCATCCTGTAATTGGGTTCTGCCGGCGAAATCTCAACTTCCCATGTCCACCGCTTTGCAACCGATCAAGCACTGCATATGTAATTGAATCTGGTGTCAATCCTTGCTGCTTAAGTTTTGCATAAAGGTCCACTGCCTCAGAAGTTCTCCCAGACCTTTCAAGACAGTCGAGTAAAATATTATATGTGACTAAATTAGGAGAGCATTCTTCAGCAAGCATCTCATCAAACAACCTACACGCCATCTCAACTTTATCGGTCTTGCCAAAGCATTCAATAAGGGTACTATACGTCACAACATCAGGATTTAGTCCTTTCTCCTGCATCTCTTTAAATCTCATGTGAGCTTCATCGACATCCCCATTCTTTCCAAGGCAATTGATCAAACAGTTATAGGAAACAACATCCGGCTTGCAAGTGCTATTCTCTAGTTCTTCAAAAATTTTAACAGCAACTTCGATTTTCCCAGCCCTACCAAAGCTGGAAATCAGAATATTGTATGTAAATATGTCTGGCGGAGGGCCATCTTGTTTCATCTTTTCATAAAGATCATGAATATGTGATATTTGCTTAAACCTGCCCAGAGTAGTGAATACTGTATTATACATGATAGTATCACTGGTTATACCCTTTTCATGAATCTTATTCAGAAGGTCTATAGCTTCTGTCGTTTTACCGGCACTGCATAAACTTTCCAACATGGACATGTAAGCGTCTCTATCACCCTTGTCATGGAAATTCCACATGTTGCAAAATAGCCTATGTGCTTCACCAGCATAACCCAATTTGCTTAAAGTCCTTACAAAATATGCATATATCTTCTTATTCATATACTTCTTTGATAACTCCACAATATTGTCAAGCTTACTAAGCTGCCCTTGGGCAACCAGAACATTCAAAAGCACACTGTATGTAAATTCATTAGGCTGGCAATCATTCTCCACCATCTTCGAGAATAGTAGGATGGCCTTGTCAACCATCCGGCCCTTGGCAAGTGCCTCAATCATGGTATTATAAGCAATCAAATTCAGTGTGAAACCCTTTTCTAAAATTGCCTCAAAAAGTGCCAGTGACTCATCAGTCTTACCAGATTTCCCGGTCATTCTGATCATAATGGTGTATGTAACCACGTCAGGCTCACAATGCCTCCGCTTCATGTCCTCAAAAACTTTATATGCTTTATCCACCTGCCAAAATATTGCACATATACAATAACCGATAATTGGGATTAATGGAGGTAACATCGTAATGTAACGTGTACTCTTCAAAAATAATTCACAACACTTGTAGAACACGACTATTTGTTCATCAAACCCATCCAGACATATCTCTCTTGAATCTAGCAGGCCAACATAGGCACAAAGAATTTCTGACTAACACAAACTTCATAATTCAAAAACAAAAATGTATATTGAAGTGCCATTGCCAATTACCTTAACTTGAACCTCAGACTCCGTCTCCACCCAAATCCCCACCCAACCCAACTTACTGAGCTACACTCTTGCACCCAACTGGTACTAAACAACTAAACTCTATCCAAAACGTGCTGCATAATCCAAATCACCACAAAAAATCTGAAAAACCCCAGAATACAAACCGAGGAAAACTATACCAAAATCCCCACCAAGCTACACTCTTAAGCCAGAACGCCCAACAAGCACCAAATAATTGAATTTTAGGCTAAATATCCATTTTGGTCCCTCGGAAATATACCAGGATAAATTAGTCCTCAGGATTTACAAGTCCCATATAAGTCCCTCACAATTCAAAAAACAGGACAACACTAATATAAGACTTTTAAATTCCGGGGGATCGATTTGTCCCTACATATGTTTTTGAGGGATCAAAATCCAAAAAGGTGTTTGTTTCTGTGAGCTTCATAATCCAAATTCCAAAACCACATTGCACAAATCAGAACCAAAAAAAAAAAAAAAGCGCGAACCTTTTCATCTTTAGCCAAAGCATCCAAGAGCATGTTATAACCAAAAATATCCAACTTATAACCGCGCCGTAGCATCTCCAAATACACATCAAAAGCCTTAGCTGAATCACGGGACCTCAAATACGCCTGAAGCAAGCACTTATAAGTATAAGCATTGAGCCTCAAATCCCACTTCTTCACCAGCCCAACACACATCTCGAGATCCTGGCCGTTACCGAAGAACCCAATGAGTATGTTAACGGTGGAGATTGATCCTCTGATGCCGAAGCGATCCATGTCGCGGAGGAGGTCGCGAGCCTTGTCGAAGCGGTCGGAGGAGGTGGACTTGGAGAGGATGAGGAGGAGGCGGTTGTAGGTGAAGGACTCGTGGCGGAAATTGTGGGAAAGTGAGGGGCAAAAGTGGAAGAACTTCCAGGCGAGGGAAGGGCTTTTGAGGGCTTTGAGGATCTCGGAGGCTTCGAGAGGGGTGAGAGGGGAGAGGAAGTGGGAGTCGAGGTAGTCGGAGAGGTCGGAGAATGGGTCGTCGAAGGAGGGGGTTTTGTGGTTGTGGTTGTGGGAGAGGAGGATTTGGGTGGCTTTGCAGATGAGGTGGCGGCGGGGGAGGAGGTAGCCGCGGGTGTCGGAGGGGAGGGGAGGAGGTGGGGTTACCTCGGCGGCGATGGAGCGGCCCGTTGAGGAGGTGGAGGTGATCTTGGCCGTGTACTTTGTGCCCAAGTGGCGGCGCGTCGAGTGAAGGGAGTGGAGCTGGTTTGGCTTCATGCGTGGGCACTTGGAATGGTTTTGTCAGGATTAAGCCAAGGGTGAAGGCAAGTGGGACAATGGTTAGAACTTAGAAGAGAATGCTTGACTCCCCATAGAAATGTAGAAATTTTTTATGGAGTCAATGCACAATTTGAAATACCTTTCGCATTTAATTTAATTTACAAGTATAATTTATATTCACGGATATTGTAACATCATCTATTATCGAATCAGTAAAAATAATTAAATTTTATATTTATTATTTTAAAAAAATCAGAAGATGACAATATATAAAAATGAAACTCTTAATTTATATACAGGTAAAATATTTTCACATGGAAATTCAACCCTATAATGTTCTAAAATGAAAACCTAACTAAAAAAGAGAAATTTATCCCATCAACTGATGGGATTTGAGAGAGAACTGTTGTCTGAAAATTTAAAGTGGGCAAAATTTCAACAATTCATCTTTATACACAGTGACAATAAAGTTAATAAAATCCATAAATAAATTAGTATTTCATAAATAAAGTTGATAAATCTCAATTATGAATGTGTATAAAAAAAAAAAGTTATTGAAATCGTAACATGCAAGAACTTCCTCATGCTGTGCTCTTGCGTTCGAGGAATGTGTTCATGGTTTCGAAACAAGAAGGCCAGGGAGAAACAACTCTGAAATTTTATTATTTTACAATATCATTACTGAAAATTATTTCAATAAAAATTTCAAAACATCAACCACAGAGTACACATTATTGTAAATGGCTGGAACAATCACATAACTATCCAAGTTGCATCATATCCATGCTTCACATTTAAACACCCTTTGCTGTGATAATCCCCCATTCCGAAGACCGAAATCCTGATTGAACTAGCAACCAATACCTGATTCTATGAATATTAATTGGCTACAATGATCCACTAAACACCAGTAACTAACGCCTTAACAACAACAATAATGTAATCATGCACACGGAATGGAGGCATCTAGAAAAAACCTCCAAACACAAGGTTCAATGGCAGGCTGGTCCTCCTTGGTAGGGTTGAAAGGATTTGTCGTGGTTTGCTTACATGACTAATCAAGCTTGACATTAGAATACAGAAGTGTGTCCCTTGTGAGAGGCATATTCAACAGGTAATGAATCTGCCAACAAACAATTAAATTAGTAAATATTTATGGAAATACAGCATATCTCAACATCAACCATCTACCATAGCATCGTTAATGATGGATCTTAAAAGACCTATAAAAGCAATTAAGATTATCCAACTGATACACTCCTATAACCACGTGCCAAAGGCTAATTGATCAGCCACTTTTATGGAAAATGATCTTGCAGCTAAATTCCTGGATTCTTTTGGGTGCGCCTTTGCCCATCTAGGACACATGCCACTAGTACCCTAACTATCTTATTGGAGTCACATATCCTTACTAATTCTAATACTTGAATTCATTGTCCAGAAAAATTAACCCTTCAAATAATACTACAAGAAACCAACACAACAATTTCAGCCCCAAATTAGTGGTCAAATGGTTGCTAAGAAATCCTAACTGCTTGCTACAATGAAAAGAGAAGAACAATGAACGGCTAAAAGTGAGAAAACAGAAATTGAATACTCTTCCCAGAAGTGTCTTCCAACATTTAGCTAGATCTAAATGACATTTTCTCTAACCATATAGAAAAGCTGTTTCTTTTCAAATTCCAATTTTTTTTTAATCCAATTTCTATTACTAGTGTAATTATTTCATATAAAACTTACCCCTATAAGAGTTGAAATGAGCAAAATTATTCCTGTTACCCAAGCAAGGGTTCTCCTAACTAGCAACACTTCTGCCACCACTGTGGCATTTGCATGTTCTGTTTCTTCCAACCATCGAGCAGTATGGTGAGGAGTATAGATCACATCAAACCTCTTGCCCAACTCTTGAGAAGTGGCCGTATGATAGGAGATAACTCCAACAATTTGACCTGCTCAATCATTGATTATTCAGACCAAAATAAAATTAACATCTAAAGAACAAAAGGTCAGCTAATAGTTTGATACAGTCATTCAACTAGATTTTATTCTAAAGCAAATCAGTACAAATAGAATTGCAATGCTACACTTTAAAATCAAATAGCAATTATCAAGCACTAAGCCTGAAAAAATTGACCTTTGTATGCTTCTTGCAGTGAACCAAATATCTTTGTCACAGTTGCAACAAGTAATTCAGCTCCGTGCTCAACAACACTTTCAGTTTCATATTGCTCTTCCAACACCTGCACCATGTCAGTCAATAAGACAATTTAAATCCATGTGTATAACAAAACATAGTGGAGGTAAACATGAGCAAAAAGATGTATTGGACTGATACAAAACTTTAACGTTAACAAAGTTGATGCTTTTCATTAAGGATATCATCTCCTAGCCCATTATTTTTCTTTTGGTCAGAGCCCATTAATTTGTGTTGGGATCTGGTGACGCTCTTAGCCTCTCTATTGTGCTATGTCAAGTGGTCAACTGTTGTTTTTAAAGGAGTGGCCATCTTTTGAGATCTGGAGGGATTGGGCAGCTTTGCAAATTCCATACTTTGCTTTTTCACTTTGGTTTTGTTTTAGTTTTTTTCTCCCCTCTTTTTTTTTGAGCTCCAAAGGATAACATATATTCACCTCTGTTGCAATAAATTCATTTTAATATTACTTCTTTTGTCTTTGTAGAAGAAAATGAAAGTAAAATAAAACAATAACAAAATATGGAGAATGAAAAATATGCTGCAAGGCTGTCAAACCCAGCTTCAAGTCAGAAATGAAACTCCTTTGAAACATACATGCACAGGCCGCTCCGCTAATTAAATTGTTCTGTTAAATATGCTTTCAAGAATACAAAGAAACATATGCCACATTACTGTGTCAAACAACACTTTGATTCAATATGGATTCAATAAATGCAGCAACAGAACAGTCTTTCCATTTTTTTTAAAAAAGGGTAAAGAAGAACAAGAAAAGGATGGAGGAAGGACATTGCATGAAGCACCTTAATGCCATTGAAGCATCCTATTAACAACTCAACTGGACATTGTGTAGTCTGTGATAAATATTCATGCTTTTGAATTGCCGTTTTCACATTACGAATGAGAGTAATGAGACCAACAATGAACTCCCTTTCTGGTTTCTGCAAACACAAACATGTAAACCTCCTAATCAGTCCCAATGAATATACATACAAGTATATCTTAAAATCTTCCTAATACCTGTGACAAATGGAGATTTGTTGAGGCACCATTTGCCAATGGAATAGTCAACACTCCATTTAATTGCTCCAGGGCATCTGGAGCATATGATCCACCCATCAAAGATGACTAAGAAAACAAACAACAAAGTCATTTTCACATATAATATGAAAGTAAAATTTTATGAAAATTGAAAATAGCTGAAAGACATGCATAACATGAATCAAAAACTGACAAAATCACTAATTTCTGTGTCGGTGCAGCCCTCAAATTGCTCATCCAAAGAAACCACAGAAACATCATATTCATCTGCATGAAGCAAACAACTAAGGAATAAGAACAGCCACTCACAAAACATTATCATCAAATCCTATTGGTAGTACCTGTTCCCATTTTCTTTGTATCTGTTTTTCACACTAATGAGCATTACAAAATCTCTCACCTGGAAGGTGAATGTCAACTTTATCTGAACCAAGAAAGTTTGTCCTCCAAAACGACTTGCTGAACATAGCATTATCTTGGGCAATTTTTTTAATACCTAAATTCATAATACATTATTATTATTTTTATGAAAAGGAGAGGACATTATACAAGGAAAAAGCTCCTATAAAATGAGTCTTTTTCCAAATTGAACAAGTAAGGGTGTATCTACCCTTACATTATTTAGTTGGTTAAGATTACAACATGGATAACCCTTTACTTTCTCACTTTTAGAAACAAACTCACTTTAAGGGAGCTTTTTTCTATTATAGAATCAATCAAACTTAAAGCCAGAGCCAGAGACCATTAACTCCACTAACTTCCAGCAAAAAGACAGCACGAGGCCTATTGAATGGATTGGGAATGAGGACCTCATTCAACTGCAGATAGAGATAGAGTTATCACCAATCAAATCTACAATAAAAACAAGATGTGACATAAATAATGCAGTGACAACTGAACATCACTAATGATTTGAAGGACCTTGGTTGAGCTAGAAGCTGAAAGGGAGGAAGGAGGTGCAAAACCAAGCAAGACTGACACAGCAGCACCAACTTCCTGAGGTAACATTGAAGAATGCTGCAAAGTGAAAATAATACAACCCAGTGAGATTATTATTATTGATTTCAACAATTACAACACAGTGCGGTTATCTCATATGGAAGTCTAAGGGGAACACGAAAGGATGAAGATGATGAGAAAGTTTAACCTTAATTCAATAAAATTAATCAATTCTAAAATGACAAAAAGTGAATAGAAATTTATAATTTAAGTTACACTGATCTAAATTAAAAAAAAAATTCCTTCATTCCTTCTCAAAATGCCATTTAAAAAATTTACCTGTGATTTTATATGTAGTTTTACAATTTTGTCTTGACTTTATTCAGCCCATTCTTATCAACAGAACAAGAAAAGAAAACACATTCTACTTCCTTGTTTGCATTACCTGTGTTTTCATTCTCACCATTTTCTCCAAAACAAAGGATGTGTCCTCTCAATGTAGAGTTACAAGACAATAACGATAAAGTAACACTAAACAACAATATAACAACAACAACAAAGTCCTATCCCACTATGTGGGATTGACTACATGGATCAAATGGCACCATAGTACTCTATCATTTATAGTATTTATGTTTAAATACCATGAACATTTAAATCTCTTCTAATGCTTACCGCTATAGTATTCCTAGGCTTTCCTTCACCTTTATTTACAGGTCTAACCTTCATCTGATCCACTCTCCTCACTAGGGCCCCTAAGGTCTCTTCCATACATATCCAAACCACCTAAGGTGAGATTCTACCATCTTTTCTAGAATAAGCACTACCCCAACAATCTCTCTAATGCATTCATTCCTAATTCTATCATATCTAGTGTGATCACTCCTCATCCATATTTTTATGTTAACTTTTTACCATTCAACATTCAATTCTATACAACAATGCTTTTCGTCTAATTGTGTAGTAAAATTTACAATTAAAATTTAGCAGTACCACAAAACAACAATACACTGAAGAAAAAAAAATGAAAGAAAAGTTCAGTAAACATAGTTGTTGGTGTATGTGAGTCCCCTTTGTGGTTATTTTGTAATAATAAATTTCTCATCTTGTTTTAGGCTATACAAAGATGCAAATAGCTTGTCTATAGATATGATTCATGATAAAACACTATGACATCGTTTGATTCAAGTAGGCAACCCCATCTAGTGGGTAAAGACTAGATTGTTTATGTTCATGTGAAAAAAATTTGGCTTTTAGGAAAAGTAAAATGGCCACCAAGTAGGAGGAACCCTTTTTATGGTAAAAAATATTTCTCAATGGTGAACAAGCACCACTACTACTGCACATCTGAGTTCACCAGAATTTGATAAATTTGATCAATGAAAGGTTTTTTGCAAAATGTTCTCTCCACTCTTCCCCCGTGCTGTTCCTTCAATTTTACCTTCTTGTTTTCCATAATTCTACCAAAGTATCTGCTCATTTCTCTTCTGGAAACTGCTATGTTAGCACATCCCTTCTAGCCTATGAATTTACACAGTTTATATTTTCTTTGGTTGAAAAATTTACACAGTTTGAAAGCTGCCATTAAATGCCCACTGTCAAAAGCCCAAAAACAAATTCTGACTCCAGCTCTTGTTCTGTAAATTTCACAGACCCATCAACCAAGCCACCTGAGCAGAAGAAGCACTCCACTAGCCTATCTTATTACCTTTAATACCACCAATCCAAAATTCAATCTCTTCTGCTATCAGAAATTAACAATGAAACTCCAGAACTCTTAATGCAAAATTGCATCCAAACCTCAGATATCACAAGTCAAAACCATGGGCAATACTCTGATAATCCTAATATTCTGATACCCCCTTCATATTTCGCAGACGGGTTAGTTTCACTGATAAAGAACAAATTAGTATACGTAACAAACTTGAAGGGCTGAAAAAATGATGCAATTCAGTTCAGTGCTACTTGATTCACTCATCAGATTTCAAAAATTCAATTTTACTATTGCACCTCAACGGCTTTGACAAACGCAAATTCAAACAAATAACTGAAATTCGCATTGATCTACAAGAGAAGGACCTCAACCTCATCGTTGGACGATCTATCGCGAAGGAATTGGTGATTGGAGCCATCGATGAATAAAACTGAACCAGAAGCCTCACCCTGTAGCCAAAGCAACAAAATCAAATCAAATCAAATCAAAGGAAAACGAAGAACTGTAAGATCAAAACCGCCATCAAATGCATGAGGGATAGAACAGTCGAAAAGATCGAAAAGAGAGAAACGAACCCTAGCTAGAGGAGAGAAGAGAGAGAAGGTAGCGAGGAGGGTCCAAATGATGGAAACGCGAAACTCCATCGTCGAGAGAGAAAGAGAGAGATCTGGAGAGGTTCTACTTCAGCTAACGTGCTTCGTTATTTTTCTTTGCATAATTCAATCGCGTTTTCTGAGGAAGATGCTCCTTCGGCTTTTTTAATTGGGCCTAATTATTGTATTAAAGGCCCAAGAGGGACAAAAATAAGGGAGTACCGTACTACCATACATTGATGGACCTACACGAAAGGAATAGGCCTGGAATCAAAGGGCTAAGATCCAACCATTAGTAGCTTTGAAGAATACTTCACCAAAACCAAAAAAAAAAAAAAAAAGACATAAGAAAAGGAAGCTACGAAGATTATATATATAGTATTTCTGTCCAAAAAAATTATTTAAATTTTTTTTTAGATCCAACCAATCATTTACAGTCAGATCATTAAGATTATTTAACTTTTAGGCTTATATATTCTTTTGGTACTTGAAAAATAAATGAATTTTGGTTTTAGTTTCTAAAAATATTTTTTTTTTGGTTTAAACATTTTCAAAACGATAATGGTTTTATGTCCTATAATTAATTTGTCTATGTTAAACTAGCAAACTCATTAACACGTCCTACCAAACCTAACAACTCATTTTACAGTAGGATTTTAATAAATGATTAGGATATGTCATGTATCACCGAGCTAAATTTGGGTATACTGAGCGATCCATGACCAACCCGTTAACTTCAGAACCCGCATGAAAATGAACTAGAAAATTTTTAGTCAACCCGCGACTTTTCTCGATCCGCACCGCTAACTGCATGGGTTAAATGGGCTCATGAGGTTCGCGGACCAACCCGCTTAGCGTTAGTGAGAGAATGCTTCCATTTGTGATATTTATTTATATTATTGATGGATGGACTTTGGTGAATTGGTTTATTCTATTATTTTTTGTACTTGTATTTGGTAAAATATATTGTATAAATATGAATATATAATATAGGGTATAAAAAAAAGTCAAGAAAAAAATATGAAAGATAAAAAAATGGGGTTATGTGGACTGGTCCGCATTTGGTCCGCGTGGTCCGCATGGTCCGCGCGGTCCGTGTCTGGATCTGGGTCTACAAGTATTCCAGATCGACTATGGTCCGGCGCGATCCGTCCATGGATCGTTATGCGATCGGCCGTCCATTGGTCCATGAGTTTATGCGGACCAGACGCGGACCACCCTAAAAGTCCATTTATTAAACGGCCATGGCCCGGTCTTAATGGTGGTCCGTCGCGGACCGGGCTAAACGGACCGGACCGGTCCGCATACCCACCTCTACCAGTAGCTACCATACAAGATTCAATAATATGATTTTTCTGTTAGTCGACTCAACATTTAACGGAGATTTATTAACTATGTGAATTAAAACCAAACAATTTTAGAAATATCTGAATCAAAATCAAAATATTTTTTTACAATGAACAAAATAAAAACTCGTTTATTCTTTAGAGACTAAAAATATAGTTAACTCTAACTTTTATGATAACTAGCTTAAAAATCGTATGAATGATAAGATATGATTTGTGCATGGGAGACTCACAATGGTGTATTTGCACTGCACCTTGAGTCCCTACAAGTTGAAGGTTCGATCCCTTTGTAGTTGCGATGAATGCCCTCCTCCCCAAGCTGAAAAGAAGGAAGATATATATGATAGGTTGAGGACATATCAAATTTAATTTTCTTTATAATTAATATAGATACATATATGAAAATTGAAAATAATGAAATAAGTTCCTAGCGTCAACTGAAAAAATCAAATTGAATACTTTTCGCATATTAAATATACTTTTTTCAATGCAGAAAACGTTATATAATTATCTTGATTCAAATTTTTTAAATCTTAGTAATATTTTTAAATTTAATATTAATGTATACTTAAGACTCAATGATATATATGCCATCATTAATTAATTCGTTTCTGCATTTAATAAAAGTTGTTGGCAATTTGATATCATTAATTACTTACCAAGGCAATTTTTTGCTAATATAATTTTTGCTATATATTTTACTAATATAATTTACTGCCTTTAGTCCCAAATAAGTGTGTCAACTTTTTTAATTTTACTTTGTTCAAACCAAGTGTCTTTTTGAAAAATTTAAGTAATATTAATTTTTTCCTACTAATGCCCCTATTAAATTAAGGAGAGAAAACAACTGGGGAGAGAAAGTATAGAATAAGTGAAAATTAATAAGGGTAATTGTGTACGAAGAGTAAAATTTGTCTAAAATCAAGATTTTCAATTATTTTCTTAATTCATGTGTCTAATTAAAACTGACACTTATTTGAAATCGGAAGTAATCTTACTAATAATCTTTTCTCTAGCTTAATTACTCCCTTCATTCCATAATTAATATTATTATTAGTTATTTTGGACAAAATGGTTCATTAAAAAGTCAATTACCTTTTAATGAATCAATTTATCCAAAATGGCTGATGTGATGGAACAAAGGTAGTAATTAATAATTTGATAACTTGTTTTTAATCATGTAATTAATAATTAGACTAAATACTCATTTTAATCCCTCATAAATCATAAATATATCAGGGGATAAATTAATTCATCGGGATTGAAAAGTCTCATAATGGTTTCTCATAATTCAAAAATAGATAAATTGAATCCCTTTGTAGAGGAACCAATTTATCATATTTCTTGAATTACGAGGGATTGATATATGACTTTCAAATCAGAAATGACTAATTTATTCTCTAATATATTTTTAGAGAATAAATGGTCATATCATAGTTCATGGGGTTGTGCACGTGTGTCACTTTGGTCCTTTATGAGTCAAGATAGTCACTAACTTAATTTTCATTACTTTATTTTTACATTTTCGCTAACATGTCAGTATTGATGATAGACTAACATCATATCCCATTTTTATTTTAGAGATGATATTGTTGAATAATAGGAAAAAATTGGCAGCATATGCCAGATATATTTATAATTAATTGTATTTTATTTATATCTAAAATCCATTTTATAGTTTTCAATTACGCTTATCTTCACATAATTTAATTAGTAAACACCAAATAAGATGTTAATATATCACTGACAGGTTAATTAATGTGAAATATCAACAAAATTGTGAGAATGCGTTAATGAAAAGAGGATCAATGACTAACATTACACAGATTTTATAATTTTATATACTAAAAGTTTGATTTCTAAATTTTGGGATCAAAATAACTTATGCATATAATTTCAAGGATTAAATTAGCATTCACTCGAGGATATTTGGTCTAATAATTAATAATTATACAATATCATTTAATTATATTTTAGACTTGACAAATAATAATTATAATTAACATTTAATATCATTAATTGTTGGTCCAGGTAACTTTAGTAAGTATTAGCATATATTAACATGAGTAGTTTTATTGCATTTACCATTTTATAATGATAAATCCGTTCTTGCCCTTTCAAAATTTGCATGCATTAATTAACAGCGTCAATCAACAATAGTACCCTAGCGTGTGGGCATAAATACTTTTAAATATAATAATTAAATGAAACTACAAAACTATATAGTATTTATAACCCAGTTTGGTCCACTAACCCGGCATGACCTGAAGCTTATTGAATCAAATTTAGATTCTCAAATTTGACCCGATACACTTTTATAGTCGGGTTTGGGTTACACTTTAGGTTAGCCTAACCTAACTGAAGTCAAATAATTCTTTTATAGTTATTTTTTTATAATAATTAGTGATAAATTATAAGATTTTTTTCTTTAATTAGTACATTTAAAATAACTTAATTCAAATGGTTTATTTTGGAATATACAGTGCAAGATATATATATATATATATCTTGAATTTGTTTATTACTCATAAAATTTTATAACTTAATAATGTCAAAGTCATTATAGGTCGTTTAAAAGTCATTTTGACCAATTGAGTTATCATTAAGTCAAGTTTGGGTTCTAAAAAAATGGCTCAATCTAAAACTCAGATCGAATTATAGTTTAATTAAATCCGACTCGACCTGTCCTTCATGCACCCCCTCAACACATCAAAATTAATCTAATTTCTCTTTTAAGTGTTAAACAAAAATGTATAGGGGTATTTGCAACAACATAATTAACCTGATTGTTGAACACTTTTTCCGTTTGACTGATTATCCTATATGTAGTACATAAAATATCAGTTGTAATATATAGGTTATTTTGATATTGCCGATCAATGTACCACTAATATGCCTCGTCCTATGTCTGAGATCTTAAAAGGCAAGCATATGCTAATCCTAAAAAGCAAGCAGTTTACTAATATTTTATACATAAAAAAATGCTAAAATTAAAGCAGTATTTATTCATTGATTTTAAAATTAAAACTGGTCAAGGTCATCCTTCTGTCCAGCAAGGAGCACAACAAAGCTTTACATGCAATGTCAGTTATCTTATCTGTCTTAAGAAGTAAATTTGAAAATTTGAACCTTTTCTTTTTGGTTTTGGGAGGGTAATAAATTCTCATTGTTGTGCATGCATGCTTCTCCTTCCACTCCAACTGTATCCACAAACTTCACCCCACCTGCAGTTTAATGAAACCAGAAACCAGAAACCTATACACCGTTTCAATTTGCATAGTCAAATTTCTGTGGGTTTTGTTTTACAACTTGTTTTTTTCTTTCCACTCCTCATCCTTAACATGCACTCACTCTCCAGAATTGTCCATATCTGCTTTTGTAATGTTGGGTAGTAATGAAACCTGGAAAAGCATCGGTTACATTATGAATTGATTCAAATAAACTATTCATAAAATATGTATTTTCCCCTCAAAATATCTCACTTCCATAATTATTTTTTTCCCCCTCCCTTGTTAGTGCACTCAGCTGTTACTTTGTTGATGAAGGGTGTGGCCCTTATGAGAGAACAATATATTAAAACATTTACAATATTAACCATCACACACACACACACACACAACAATCCAAAGGGAAAAATCCTTATGTGATTATTACTTTCACTATGTGGGGTTTTGCCTATTGTGGTAATATTGGAGTATTGTGAAGGGCGTAGTAGCCTTCTTTGAGCTAGCTAAATCTGAGGTGTCGTCAGAGGGGCTAATTAATATATAAAAATGCTCTAAGAATTCACTATAGTCTCAGACATTGAAAGAGGGAAGAGGGGGAAAAGGTAATAGAAAAATAAAAAAAAGGGTCTACTAGTCTTTGCAGGGGAATTGGAAATTATGGATGTGGATGTGGTGCCTGGAGCTCCTGGTGGTGGTGATGGGTCTGGTGGTGATGATCAACGAGAGAACCAGAATCCACAAGATCAAGAAAGAAGATCCTGCATAATTCGTCATTCTCCCGATCAAACATCTAGACTTGAAGAGTAAGAGGATGACCATTTGCTTAACTGTTAAGAATTTCTTAGATTTTTCATACCTAATATTTTTTTGTGTGGTTATGTCAATTTTGATTTTGCTATGTTTTTGAACATTGTTCTTGCTTCATGGGTGAAGGAGATACATGAAAAGGGCTGGCTTTGTGTCGATCCACAGAGGAGCAGACAGCGAGATTGACAATTGATGCTCTTTGTAAAATTTTATGTTATATTATATTATAGCATATTTTATTTTATGTATGTATTTATAATGTATGTATGCATGAGGCATATCATAAACCCTTTCGATTTTTGTTCATGTTCAATGGATTTCTGTGCATTTTAGGACGTATGAATAATTTCTACCAGTTTTCAGTGTAAAATATTGCTCTTGCTTTGGGTAGATCTATTTGATGACATGGGTTTTTCCGTGTTTAATGCATGATTTTAAGGAAACTTTTTTCGTTTTTCGGTTGGTCTATTTCTTTTCAATTGATCTTTGAATATAGGATCATTAATGTTAATTTATGTTAAGTTCTAACAATTTGTACGCTGAAAGTCTCCACTTCTGTCCCTTTTAATTAATTTTTTTACATTTTTGTTAAACTATTTTTTTGGGGCATGAATTGCTCTAATTCTTTAATATTGAATGATACATATTACAATTAACTTCAATTAAATAATTCAGTCAAAAAATTATCCTAATTTATTAGAAGTTTTTCAATCACTTGTTTATTTGAACCCTAACCTTTAATTGGGCTTTGTGTCCCTTCATAGTCAATAATCTTGCTTGTTGTGCCTAGGGACTGTGCAGAAATCTTTTAAGCTCACTCTAGAAATCAAAAGATTCTCTCCGTCTAAACCAAAAAAAAGGGTTAACGTTAGGGTGTTACGCATTCTATTAAATAGGTTTTTTAATTCCCATTTAATAAATAAATTTTGATCTTGGTTCCTAAATTTGTTTTAGCGCAAATATTTTTAAAATCAGCTAGTTTTAGTTCTATTATTAGTCTATCTACTATATTGAATGCCGAACTAATTAACAGAAGGTCACATCATTCAATTCATTACGATAATCAATTTTACATAATACATTATAATCATATTTGTTAAAACCCTTGACTAATAATCTATTAGATGATCAACTCAATAACATACTTTATCTAACTCAATAACTCATTTTATTATAGGATTTTGACTCATAAATTATGATATATCACATAAAATTATTGTCTGTTATGCAAAATTCAATGATATGTTATTTTGTTGATCAGCTCTGTATTTAATATAGATGGACTAATAGTAGGAATTAAAATCAAATAATTTTAGAAAATCTAGGTTGAAACCAAATTAACAAATGCTTTAACTAGGGATTGCAACCAAAATTTATTTATTTTTGTGACCGAAAAAATGTTTAAGACTTAGAAAATTTTATGTAGTTTAAACATTATAGATCTATTCCCATCCTCGCACTTGTTTATGCCTTTGTTCTTGCACAACCATACATGTGCCCTTCAAGATATCTCGTTATATTGCTTCATTTTGGTAATAATGTCACTGTACATATCTATGACATATCTTGACAAGTATTTATTGCATCCATTTATGTATATACTTTCACTTAATTGGGATCTTATTATTTTTGAAACAAAGGTTATTCAAGCAGAACCCACATCCAGATGAAGTTCAAAGGCGTGCAATAGCCCAGGAGCTTGGGCTTGAGCCGAAGCAAATCAAGTTCTGGTTCCAGAACAAGAGGACACAAAAAAAGGTGATCTGTTATTTTTTTTTCTTTGATTAAATACTTGGTCATATTCTAGGCCAAAATTACAAGTTTTACTGGCTAAGTAGTGATAATACTGATCACATGATGAATATTATTTTACGTGTTTCATATGTGTCTTATATATGATGATCAAGGCTCGAACTGAGCGAGAAGATAACGATGCACTTCGCGCTGAGAATGCAAGGATGAAGAAGGAGAACCTCGCATTCCAGGAGACACTGAAGAATATGTTGTGCCCAGCTTGTGGGGGTCCATCTGTTGTGGATGTAGACCAGGCACATTGTCTCCAACAACTAACGCTTGAAAACAAGCGCCTTAGAGATCAGGCTAGTTTCTTAATTCACCAGTACTTTGATTCATTTTTTTTCCTCTTCTTCTTTTAATTTGATCGTGGACTTGAATGTTGATCTAATTAAGAGAAGAAACAACAATAAAAAAAATAAAAACTAAAAGCGATACTATGTTTTAGAAAGATTCTTACATAATACACGTAAATTTGGACCCGCTTACATAAAAATTGGTATGTCCAACGTATGAGATGATTATATCTTAAATAAAGCCAATAAAACTTATTTTTTATTATGAGTGTATTTAAAATTCAGTTGGTAAACTTGTGCCTGTATGATATCGGAGAACGAAAAGATTAAATTGTGAATCTGTTTGTTTCACGTATTCTTTAACAATTTAGCTTTCTGAATTATTACTGTTTTCACTTTAATTATGTTTTTCGTACAATCATTTATATGTTTGAAATATGAATAAAACAGAACATACACTACTCTCTTTTCTTAATCTGAAAACATTATTTATATATCCCATCAACGTGAACCATATATATTTGATTTATTTTTATCTTTCTGACAATTGGCTACAATGATTCATACTCATTCATGAGTTGGTTTTTCAGCTTGAGAAGTTGTCTAAACTTCTTTCAAGGTACGTGGAGAACCCAATGTCAGAGCCAGAGTTGCGACTAGGTCCTCCTTCCTTAGAAAATTCCTATGATGGCTCACTAGCAGATCATCTAAACTCAGTGGTGAAAAGTGCTTCTAGGACTCTAGGTTTGAGTTTAGGAGGTTCCTCACCATCTTCAAGTGATGAGATCCCACTGCCTAGAATATCAGCAGCAAAGAACAAGAGGGCAGAAATTCATAGGACACTAATGTACCAGGCTGTAAAAGATTCTAAGGAAGAATGGCTTGCACTCTTGCGCCTCAATGGGCCCTTGTGGGTCAAGTCTCCAACTAACAGAAAGAGATTAGTTCTTCACCCTTTAAGCTATGACAAGATGTTTGCTAGGGCTAATCACTTCACAACCACCACAGCTCGGGTGGAATCATCAAAGGATTCACGAATAGTGAGAGTCGAGGCCATGCAATTGGTTAACATGATTCTAGATGCGGTTAGCACTCTCAAATTTAATTTCCCCCATGTTAGCACTCTCACATTTAACATGATTTTAGAAATTTCTTGCATTTTAAAAGTTTCTTATTTTTTCAATAATCTGATGGTAGGGAATTTTTTTTTCGATTATTGGAAAAATAAGAATTTTTTTAATGCAAAAAAGCGAGAAATTTCTCCTACTATCTTTTATTCATAGCTTGACATATCTGCATTGCGGATTATCTTTATTTCTTTAATAATTCACTATCATATTTTGTTTAAACACCACAACACCAATTCGTGTCAAGTAATATGATTGAAACATGCAAAGGGGCACTTCTTACTCTGGAGGCATATAAGAATCTCCCTTTGAAAATTATATATGTAATATACTGAAATAAGGGTATGGTTGCCATCCTTGCAGGAGACTTGGGCTAATGTTTTCTCAACAATTATTTCAAAAGCGCTCACACTCGAAGTGCTTGAGAATGGTATGCATGACAGCCGACATGGAGCTTTGCAGTTGGTATGTACTTTTGTGCAACCCTTGCTTTATGTATAGTTAGTTTCTTTGTTATGATGATCCAAATTGGTAACAAGTCAAGTCATTTTTTTTTTTACTTTTTTTTTTTTTGCCTTTTGTAGATGCATGAAGAGATGCACATTCTTTCACCTCTAGTGCAACCTCGTGAATTCTTTTTCCTTCGCTATTGCCAACATGTTGAAGCAAATGTATGGGTGATAGGAGATGTGTCCTTTGATTACAAGAAAAAAGGGCCTAGCCTTGATGATACCCGCGCTTGGAAGCGTCCCTCAGGGTGCATGATTGAAGGATTGCCTAATGGCAACTCCCGGGTTAGTACCTTAATTACGTTTATGAAAAGTCATTAAGGGATGCACGTGCTACCGTTTTATGATCAAAGATACTATTCTCTAGAAACAGATAATTTACGTGTGTAGTTATTTTAGTGGAAAGTGCACATATCAAATGATGCGTGAACGAAAATATGCAATGCTACTGCATTTTGGTCTGTTTTTTAAACATGTATCGTCTAGCACTCCTTTTTAGTCTACCTATATCTCATGAATTGAATGTTTACAAAATTAGGAGGAAAAAAAACGAGAGGGATTCCCTTCTCCTTTTTTGATAGGTAAAATAAATACTTCAATTATTTTGAGATGATATTTAGCAAGTAATCAAAGTTTGAATTCAGTACGAATTAAATTTTAGTTATGCAAATGTAGAATTTACATAGTTTTGAGAGACAGTATAAATTTATTAGTTAATATAGCACATTCAATATTTACATAACTAAAATCTATACCTATTGGGATATCGATCAAATGTGTTGATTTGAATGTGTAATGGCCATGTAAAAAACAAGCATTGCTCACATTAAAATATATAGACAGATAAGAAGAAGCATATGAAATTAAATTCTTACTATAACTTATATGTCGCCAATCTAATATATAATCGCAGAAAAACAAGCCAATTTTATAAATATATGTATATATATGATTTCATTATGACAATATGTGCTTTCCTCTAGATCACTTGGGTTGAACATGTGGAAGTGGATGACGAGTCACAAATGCCCCGGCTGTATAGAGATCTTGTTACTAGCGGTATTGCTTATGGAGCAGAAAGATGGTTGATGGAACTCCAGAGAATGTGTGATAGATTTGTCAGCGCCTCATCAAACGTCATGACTGATTTTGACATTGGCGGAGGTAAATTAAAAGTAGTTTTCTCATCTTTAATTCCAAACGCTAATGCTTATAATTCATTTATTTTCCCTTTGATACATCAATTATTGGTACATATAAAATCATTATTCATGTGTTTCTATTTCAACAGTTTTAGTTTTTCAAATAAATTTTTTATATGGTATTGAATTAGTTTGATCCATGTTATCACCATTCTTCTAAATTGTTTATTCTTTAAACCCAATAGAGGTATTGATGATGTGAAGGATATAAACATTTATGCAATTCTATCCAAAAACTTAAACTTTTGTGAGATTGACAGGAGTGTTTATAGTAGCTAAAACACTACTTTCGTTCATCATTTTTCAGTGATGACATTGCCTGAAGAAAGAAGGAGTCTGATGAGGCTTACTCAAAGAATGGTAAAGAGCTTTTGTGGGGTTCTGAACATGTCAAGCAAGCTGGACTTCACAAAAAAATCAACTGATCAGGGGAGTAATGGCATTGGGGTTAGGATCTCGGTTCGCAGGAACACTGAAATAGGCTACCCAAATGGCACGATTGTTGTTGCTGCTATCTCATTTTGGCTTCCTCTTGCTTCTCAGCATCTTTTTAACTTCTTCAGAGATGCAAAATTTCGTGTCCAGGTTCACAAGCTGAAATTCTTTTCTTGTTAACAGATTAATTCGGCAATACTTAAGTGCCTGTATTTCTTGTTTTTTATTTCTTTTTTTTCATATTTTTTGGGACAAAATCTTAAAAAATAAACAACATCTAAACAGGTCCTAACAATAAAAAAATTTATTGTTTGAAATTTTTTATCATAACAATGCGGCATTGTTATGATCTTTGACACACTCCTTATCACCACTTTGAATTATGACAACAATTTTGATAAATAATTATTCATTTACCTGTTATTTTTCTTGCAGTGGGATTCTCTTTGTGCTCAACAGCCAGTGCAAGAGATTGGACATGTCTCAAGCGGATCTCATCCCGGCAACTATATATCAATCATCCGGGTACTACTTTATAGTCTTTATTTGCTTTTTGTACAATTTAGTGTTGATGCAGTGAAAGTGAAAAAGAATTTTAGATTGTCATTTAATTAAATCTATCTATTTTTATGCTTTTTTAAAATAGTAAAAGTTAACCATATTTTCAAACTCAACATGATTGGATGACTGTGTTATTTTATATTATGTTATACATATAATGGAGAGATTTAATTTGCTTAAGTACTGTGAACTTATTTCATCTAAAGGGTTAATATAATTTTCAACATAATGAGTAGTTTCTACGTATACATATATTGAATATATAAAGACTATAGTAACTATTTGATTTATATTGTTATTACTTTTGGCATAAACATGATTAAACTCACTTTAATATAACTAATGTGGGTTTGCTGCAGTCTGTGAACCCTAGTGGGAACGCTGTGCTGATTGTACAAGAAACCTTCACACACCCCTTGGGATCATACGTTATATTCACTCCAGTTAGTGTGCAAGACTTCATGACGGGTGTCCATGGAGGACAAACAAAGAAGGTGCCACTCCTTCCTTCGGGAATCACCATCTCAGAAGACGGAGGACAGCACCATTCAAATGCTGCTGATGGTGCATCATCTAGTAACAGTGGAAATAGCGGTGCTACTGGTAGGCCAAGGGGTTCACTCTTGACCCTTTCTTACCAGCTGCTGGTGCATGATAATCAACAAGGAGGTGCCTTGAACATGGAAACAGTGGCTGCTGCTAACTCACTCATAACCACAACGGTTCAACACATAAGGGTTGCTCTGAATTGCCCCGTTGTGGAGTATAATTAATCTTCTAGTGATGATGATGATGATGATGCAACTTCCTTCCTATCTTATTGCTAGCTCAAAGACTAGTTGAATTTAATTAAGTTTTTTCAATTTGTTGCCGCATTGAGTACTTGTTGGCCTCTTTTATTATTATTGGAAACATAGTTAATGAAATGCGTCGTTATGCCGAATGGGGAACGATTTAGAAGAAAACTATATAGCTTATGTACCATTAATGTGGTAGATATTATGTAGTTTATATAATTTGTTTGCTGGTGTTTGATTTTAGAGTTTAATTTCTATATATACAACACTATTATTTAATCAAATAATTTATTTACATGACTTTTTATGTAATGAATAAAAGAGAGTTAACCAATTTTACTAATATAGTAATATATGATTTGATAACAGTATAAAAAGTTTTATATTATCAGTACATAAAATTTAAACTCTTAATTTTAATTATTGTGCAGTTTAGTCTATTTTTCATTTTATATTATTATAATCTTTTGATCCTTTGTGAGTTGTGATGCCAAAAATAATGCTTTTTATTTTATATATTATATATAGCAGTAACCCATCTATTAAATTTAGAGTTTTCTTGCGGATACGATTTGCGTTGTGAAATGGTAAAATCTTTTTTCGTTGAACATGAATTTGGTTGCTATAGAAAGTGTTTTGAGAAATAATTATCTCTGGCCAATTAAGCTACATTAGTAGATGTGCGTACGATAGAAGTTAAAAGTTTTTATTAAAAAATTGACCTTAATTTTGATACGTTGTCAATATTTAAAATATCATTTAATTAAGTCATTTTATTTTTATAATTTTTTAATTAATAGGTGTGAAATTTAATTATTTTTATTGATCTAACAATTTATGATTGGATATCAATGTCAATGCATATAAATTAAAATCTAAAAAAATAAACATTTTAAAATTTGCAAACAATTATATTGAGCATGTAGATAAATTAGGTACAGTTTTCCTACTTTAAAATATACAAAAACTTTCCATTCTTCCTCTTTGGTGTACCCCTTTTACATCAACAATTGGAGCATATTATTTTTTATAGTGAATAAATGGGGTTATTAAATCGGATTTCTGTAAGAGAAATGATTCAATTCTTGTATACAATTTCTTTGACATATACTCTGGTTTCATGGGTAGAAAAAAAAAAGAAGAAAGAAAGTATATGAAATGTTTTTCTTATTATTTTATCAAAAGTACACAATACCCTTTAGACTTAACTATCTACCAAAAAAACTATGTATTTTTTTCAAAGAAAAAAAATGTTTAGCCATGTATTTATCTCTGAAAAATATAGCGAATTTAGATTTATTTTTTTATAAATTTTTATCTAAATATTTTTAAAATTATTTTATCTTCACCTTTTTTGTTAGTTTGTTGATGTCAAATGTTAAGCTAACTAATTAAAAGTTACATCATTTAATCCTAAGTAACAGTTAGTAATCTTATGTGATATATTGTAATCATATATATGTCCAAATATTGTATAATAAGATATTAGGTGAGGTAAGATAGGTTATCGAGTCTTGTCTTTATTACTATGTAAAATTGGATAATTGTTTATCAATAGGTCAACTCAGTTTTTAAGACAAAAAACCACAAAATTTTAGAAATATTTGGGCAAAAACCAAAACAATCTTCTCTCTTTGATTCGTAGAAGCACCTTCCGCCTTGAGTCAAATAAACCCATTTATAAAAGAGAGTCTTCTTCCTTTTTTTAAACAATGCAAGGGTTCAGACTTAGGCATATAATCTAGACTATGACTTGGTTTGGTATTGTTCTGACTCTTTAAGAATTGTTCCATTTTTTGAACTATTCAAAAGCTACACCCCTAAACAAATATAATAATATTATTTGATAAAATTATGTAAAAGTTACTTTCCATTCCATAAGGGAAAACCACCATAGTGTGGTGTTTAGAAAATATATGATAAAATTATTCTTAAAATTCAAAATGATTATAATAGATAAACATATTAAAGAGCAAAATTTTTATTTTTATTGTCATTAATTAGAGTAAGATTATATTGATCTTAAGATTTAGAGAATATAAATCAATTATAAAAACCACCCTTGGCTCTTAAAATTCAAAAGCAAAACCACATCAATTTTTCTCTTATTCAAATAGAAAAAATTAACATGTTTTTCATAAGCAGTAATGCCTCCTTGTAGAGTATTACCAAACTAAGCTAATATGTTATGATGGTTTTTTCATACATTTACAAAATATAGTAGTTCATTTTTTCTTTTTTGATCTCAGCGTGTAATTTCTTTATCAGAAAGGTTCATTGATTAATAAATAAATAAATACCTAAGTTTGGGTACAAATCATCATGTAAAATATGGGTTCAGTACTACAAATTATGTTGACACCAAAGCCTTCGGCCTAGGAAATTAGACAATGACGATTGCACACTTATAATAGAATGCTCAAAACAATTAAATTATCGCACCATAGTACATATACTCATAAAAATAGTCGCGTATTGAATTTTATGTAATGAAAATTGAAGTTCGTTCTTGTAAGGCCTACATTGGGACATTGTTCCATAGGTCAATCTTTTAGGCAGTGTTTAATTTAGTAAATATTCCAGGATAGCAAATATGGACATATTGAGGACAAAAATATATTTATAGAAGAGGACAGAGATTAAAAACCTAAGAAATTGTCTCCATCACACGATAATCTTTGAACCAATTTCTGTTTCTCCAAAAAGAAAAGATATTGGAGACATGTCTTTGAGACACAAATTAACAATATTTTTTTTCAAGAACATTCCTTTAACCATTAAATATTCCTTGTCAATTTTTAATTTTTTATCAAATTATAACCTAATTTTCTTTATCTTTTCATCAATATTATATCTTATACGGACCTATCAAACACATTTTCATCACTGTCTCCAGCATTATTCCTATCTCTACTGACTACTGTCCACTATTCTGTCTCAGAATAGATACCAAATACAGCCTTGAATTTTGGCCTTCTCCTTTTTTTTTTTCTTCCAATCAAGGCCTTCCCCTCTTTAGGTTTGAGTATATAACATGCTAAAGAGACGACTTACAAAAGGAGGAAAAAGCATTGATTGGGAGGCACAAGTGAAGTCGTATGACATAGACAAGTCCTATGGGACACGGGCGAGCCAATGGAGTTCTCTCTTTTTTCTTTTTTTTTTCAGATGAACTAAGGGTACCCATCATTGAAAGTAGTAAATAATCACCCCAAGATATAAAACTCACAAATATATGTATTGTCTCAGGCCACTCACAACCAACAGATTGCTCTTTTAATTTATACCTACTCATGACATTGGAGCTTGGGTCGGGATAAATTCCAAGGTTTTCTCACCACAGTACCATAACTGGTGGACTCTTACAAATGCTTCTGATTAGATTTGGGTTAGTAATATAGTACGAGTGGAAAATCAATAGGTAAGATGTCTTGATTTAAAAATAAGGGAAATTTGGTTTTTGTTTGATTTTTTTTGCCTTGATTCAAACATTTTAATTTTAAAATTGTTCGATTTAGCCCCTATTATTATTTTGTCTTTGGTAAATGTTAAGTTTATTTACAGAATACCACATTATCTAATTTTACATGGTAACAGATAATCCTGCGGGACAAATTATAATCATATGTATAAGAAACATTACAAGAAATTCACAGAACACAAATAGATTTTTTGAGCTTTACAAATGAATTTATCTATTACAGATAGATTTACAAATAGAAACATGTCATTTATTATTTTCGCATCTATAAATATTGCAAACTATTTTACAGACGGATTTGTCTATTTATAGCTTTACAGATGGATTTTTTCATCTATAATTGACAGAATAATAGTGCAAAATTAGTGAATTATAGACGGATTTTACCATCTGTAAAACTATAGATGAAAAATTTTATCTATAATGGACAAAAAAATGGTGAAAAAATTAGTCCATTATAGACAGATTTTACCATCTATGAAACTTTAGGTGGAAAAATTTGTTTGTAATGTGCTTAAAATTAAAAATATTTGAAAAAATAAAAAATACAAATCCATCTGTAATTCCGCATGCAATAATTCAAAAAAAAAAATAAAAATATAAATGTTTCTTCCAACTCCTGCTCCACGATCTTTTCTTTTCAAAGCAAAGCCACCTACAAATCAAATGGTCTTGAAAGTACACCCACTATGTTCTATGCAGTTAGCATCAAAATAGAAAGTGAAATTTGTGTTTCAAACAAACAAAAACATCACAGGATACAACATAGTAACAATAACGACAACTTCAACATAATGCTCAAAAACAATTTATACATAACCCAAAAACAGGACATTCTAATTAGCAAAAGAAGCAAGATATTTGCATATGGATGCACCTATATCCAATAGGAAGAAAAAATGGAAGGAAAAACATATTTTAGAGGGAAAAATTACCAATATTCCATAAACCCACAAGCCAAATGTACTCTACAATGCTTGACAATCCAATGCGCCAAATGTGCTCCAAATTAATCCTAAACCATTGAAATTTTTTTTAGTAACACTAAAAACTATAACATTGAGCAATGGAATAAACAAAAAAAAAACAAAAAATAAAAAATAAATCAATTAAAAGGCAGAGAACTATGGAGGCTCCAGTGATTGATGGTGGCAATTTTATAGCATAAAGAAAGAGAGATGAGAGAGAAGTGAAAATGGAAAATGAGGAAGAAGAATGTACATAGCAGCTTATATTTAATTCATACACTATAGACAGAAAAATATGTCTGCAATGCCTTTAATGAAATGCTGCATTTCATTTAGGGAGTTATAGACGGAAAAATCTGTCTATGATTCCTTTAATGAAACAATTAATTCATTTTAATTTCTTTCATTACAAGCTGATTTTCCGTCTGTAATGTGCACATTAAAAATACCCCTTGAATTTCAAATTATAAATGGTGCATTTATAATTCCTTTAATAAAATGATGCGTTTTAATTTCTTTCATTACAAACTAATTTTTCTATCGGTAGTGCATGCACACGTTAAAAACACACCTTCAATTTCATATTATAGACGGATATTCTATCCGTAATATATTGAATTTATTTTAAATCAATAAATTATATAAAAATCCATCTGTATGTTTTGGAAAAAAAAAACAATTTTCTTTTAGAATCCGTCTGTATTAGTTATGTGCCCTATGGCACAAGTTGTATAAATATTTACAAACGGATTTAATAACTTTGACTAAGAAAAAATTCCCAGTTTTCATTTTTCTGTCTCTAATTTCATCTATAATAGAGGAGAAAAAATCTATATGTATTTTCTGCCTCTGTTTCGTGGTTTCTAGTAGTGTAATCCATTAATCTGAACTCAATAACCACCTTAATTACTTGGCCCAATAACCTATTTTACATTAGGACTCTCACTCAATAACTCATTGGACCCGGTCGAATAACCCATATTTTAATAACTTATTTAATAGCATGGCCTTTACATATAGGACTATATATGAAGTGTTACATAAGATTAATGATTATCAAGTATAATTAGATGACGTGACCTTTTGTTAGTCACCTAGCATTATTTAACAAAAAATTAATGGCAAAGAGTAACACTAAACAATTTTACAAATGTTTAAATCAAAATAAAAGATAAAAATTAAAACAAAATTCACTTATTTTTCAGTGACAAAAAACATATTCAAGTCCCAAATGAATTTATTACAATGGAATGAAGTGGAAGAGACCAAAATCAAGCACTGATGATCCAGCCAAAAAAAAAAGTGTTGGAAAATTCCATTTCATGCATGAACTCATGATTATCAAACTCAACTTGGCATTCAACTCAGTCAATATAATGTAATGAGTCACTAGGTTTTTGGTTCATTATTATTATTATTATTATATACACACACATGAGGTTAATTTTATACTATAATAAAATAAATAAAAATTATAAATAATATAATAAAATATAAAATAATTTTTCACTTGATTACAATAGTTTTACAAAGTAAAAATATTATATTAAATAAATGTTAAAATCAGTTGCAAATAAAATAAAATACAGTTGAAAGTAAGAATGACATAGGCTGTTTTTTTTTTTTTTTTTTGGGTTCAAGTGAGATAATAGTTTTTATGGTAATTAAACAGCCAATAGAGGGAAAAAAAAAAAAGTAGAGTAAACCAGGCGTCATCAAACAGCAACGCGGCTGTTGCTCCATGCCATACTTCTTGCTTTTCTCCATGGGCTGCAAGTAACTTAGGATATGGGAGTCATAATGTGCTTTGCTCATCGGATTCCATGCTTATGCCAAAATTGTGTGTGGGATTCAGTCTTGGTTCCTGGAAGCTTGGACTTTGAGGGTTGGAACATTAATTCCTTGCATGAAGACGAATTCTTGTGCTGGCTAAGATAGGTGCTAGTGCTACCCGCGGCGCGGGGAGTGAGTGGTCTTCTCCCGCTTCAGGGATATATGGACTTGATCTTCAACCTGATGCCCAGGAGTGCTTTTCTTAAGGTGATAGCTGTGTCGTCTTTCTTTCAGTTTTATCATAGAAAAAAAAAAATCAACAACAACGTGGACATGTACAAGATGATCAATCCACTAATGTTGCAGGAGAAGCGCGGGCTTGCTTGCTTTGAGATGTTAATTCACTTGTTGAAAGCAAAGTCCCACATCGATGGGAAAGTCAAAAGGAAGCAGATTGCTTCTATTATAAAAATGTGATGGTTGCCCTTTGTTTTATTTCATCAAGATTGTTATTAGAAGTGGTTGATTTTTAGGAATTGCGAATGCAGTGGGCCAGCTTTCAAAGCAATGTGGGCATGCATGGCCATGAAGAATGAACGTGGGTTTAAGGTCCAGAACTCTGATGACACGTGGCGGGAAATTGTACATAGGTTTTGTCGATAAATAAGAGTAGTTTAGGTTTCTTGCGGGGATCCACAATCCCCAGAACTTGCTCTGTGATTCCTCATTAGCTCAGCATGAATTCCCTAACACTCCCATAACTAAAGTTCTTGTCAACTAGTCCTTCATTTCTTTGGTTTCTTAGACGTACTTGCTTAGTTTTACAGTTTTGTTTAATCTCTTTCTTTATTTAAATTTCTATTCATACTTCTATTTACTCATTATAAACTGAAAAAAAAAATACTAGAAGACAAAAAGACTTGAGAACTCACTCAGAAGAACCACTTCCATTTCCTAATAAAAGACCGTGAAGTAAAACTTTTGGTTAATGAATTTTATGTGTTCGTCATTGACTAAAAACTAAGTGAAACACTATCGACATCTAAATCATTTATTAATATTCTTTAGAGTAAAATGCACTTGACTTAACCTTCAGTGTATTAAGAAATGACACTTTATCCAATTAACTTACAAAATTTACACTCAATTCCACTTTAATAATGTTACATGTTATACTTGTATTTGTTGCTTTTTACATGTAGTGTATTGTATAAGTATATACATTCATATCTCATAATTAATAACCATTCTTTCATAATTTGATTTTTCATATATCACTAAAATAAAATAAATAAAATGAATAAAAATTAAAAATTATATCATGAATTATGACTTAAATATCATTTAGGTCCCTAAAATGTAAGTCAATTTTGGTTTTGATTCCTCAAAAAATATATTTCTTTTTGTTTTAGTCCAAACATTCTTAATTGGTTTTAGTCCTCAATGTTAGTATGTCTATGTTAATTGTTGAGTTGGCTAATAGAAGATTATGCCATATGGTCTTACATGGTGGTTAGTCATCTTATGTGACACATCCGAGTCTTATGTATCAAAATCTTCTGGATAAGTAATTGGACAAACCCAATAACTCAACTTACTAGGTCCAATAACTCATTTTATAGTAGGATTTTGACTCACATTATTATAGCATGTACGTAACACTATTAGCTATTATATAGGATTTAATGCTATGATTTTCTATTATTTAGCTCAATATTTAATTATATTGAGATAGACTACTAGTAGGAACTAAAATCAAATAATTTTAGAAACATTTGGATTGAAGAAAAGAAATATTTTTTAGGGATCAAAGCCAAACTTCACTTATTTTTTGGGGGCCAAAAATATATTTAAGTCATGAATTAATAATAATTTCAATTAAATGTTTAATAAATAATTTTTAAAAAATAATACTTAATAATTCAATAAATATTTAGAACAATATCAAAATATATAAATAAATAATAATTATATATTAAAAATAAATAATATTATTAAGTAATAAATAATATTTGATACAAAATAAAATTATCTACAATAAAAAAATATTTGAAATAATTGCTATAATTCAATACTTTAATCATCAAATTTTTAAATTTATATGTAAATGATTACTGAAAATTATTACTTTGATATGTTTTCTATTTTCAATTTACATATTGTCATGAAAAAAAGTAAAAAATATTAAATATATAAGAGTATGAAAATGGAAATGTTATATATTCGTTAGTTTTTTTAATGTTTATTAAAAATATATAATTTAATAATAAATAAAATTCAATATGAATTATAATTTATATAATAAAATTTCACAAATATTTATAACAATTATGATTAAAATGAATATTTCAATAATGTCACTACGTACCCAAAGGGTGTCGCTATAAAAAATGAAAAATAAAATTTATTTAAAGAAAAATAAATTTCAAAAGTGGAGTAGCTACCAATTTAATTTTATGAAAAGATGGAAAACCTTTTTATTTGACAAACTAGTCTTTCAAAAGAGTTTGAGTTCAAGAGTCTGATTATAATTAGGGATGATGAAAATTTAATCTCACTATACTCATAATACATCCGTATAAATACAATTATCTCAACGCTTATTATGTAAATTTATTTATAACTTTAATAATATTTATTTTTCTCCTTATTATGTTTGCAAAAATTAAAGTGAACACCCTCTTTCGTTCTTTAACATTTTTGCATCAGACTATTTTATCTCCTAAGAAAAGAAATTAATCTCATAGTTCTTTAAGATTAAAAATAATAGACACATTGGTTCATCTGTTAGTTCTTTATTAATGGACTTATACATGAGGCATAGTGCAATAATGATGTGCCATTAAAACGTTAGAATGAAGCTATTTTACAACATATTGCAATTATTTTGATATCTAAAATTATGCAAAATAACTCATTTTCTGACTTGCAATGGAGATTTAAATGAATTATTTCATGAATTCAATTACTAAAATAAATTATTTAAAATTTTATTTTACTTCAAATGATATACACATCACTTAATGTATTGTTAATATGTTAATGTGCAATTTTATTACTGTTTAAAGAATCAAATACATGTATAGAGAGACAAATGTATTTTATTATTGAAATTTTAAGGGACCATATGTTTAGTTTCAATTTTTAAGGGGACTAAATAGTCTTATAAAATTTTCTTAAAGGATTATATGAGCTATTTACTCCAAAATTAAAGTTATTTATAATTTACAATTAGGACCAAAAAAGAAACAAAAATAAAAATAAAAGAAATAATATTAAAAAAATTAATTTTGACTTGACAAGTGTGACCTATGCTTGACAAATCATCTAGGACAATACTGAACAAAAAGCCGCATTGTTCTTCCTACAAAAATGATTGTGTTGGGTTGGTATTAATTTTTTTTTTTAAGAAAAAAGGAACAAATTCACTCTTGTGGAGGACTCATGAATTCATGATAACATGAGCTACATAATATGTTCTTACATTTATTGCAATCCCTGAGTATGGTTTTAAACCATATATCAATATCGCATATTGTTGTGTTAATTTAAAAAATAATTAGAAAAAATATTTTTGCTATTTATTATTATAAAGAAAAACTAGTTTACTGAAAAGGAAAATGAAAGAGGACATTGACAATGAGACAAGTTAAAATTAGAGTGAAAGACTTTTTGGTAACTTCCTTTTTTATTTTTTATTTTAATTTATAACAAAAGCTCAAAAAAAAACTATCTAAATTGTTTTGCTTGGATTTTTAATTAAACGTATAGCAACAACTTGCTGAAACACTAAACAAAAACACATACAAATAAATGGGTCAGCCTATTATTGTTTTTGGTGCAAAACAAAAGATATATAAAAGTTGTGAAAGCCTAAAAAGAAGCAGACGAACTCTAAAGCTTAAAATTAACAAAAAAAAGGCCTAAAACAAATAGTAAAAAAATTTCTTTAGAGCCCAAAACAACCACACACAAAGTCTAACACCATTTCAGCCCTAGATTAGAATTTAGAATATCAAAAATGAAAAGAAGGGTGTGCCCACATTAGACAAGCTGATCCTAAACAAACAAAGATTTGACCAAAAAAGAAAAAGATATATCACAAAGCAAAAGAAAATTCGACAAAAAAACAAATAAAAGAATTTATAGATACAGAATGTTCTATAGATACCCATCTTAAATATTTGTAAAATGGTAGTAAAGACATGGCAGTTTTTTAGAGGGTGCTTATAAGCTTGTTCATGACCTTTTCAGTTATCTTGCATGCCCCTGAAGAGATCAAGATTTTATTTTCAGCTTATTAGTTCCTAATAAGTTTTTAACTCTACTCATGAGCTCCCTTTTCTTGCATCGGGGATTGCCGCAACCGAGATCACGAGCAGGACGGAAAAAAAGAATTATTGAAAATTAGAAGTCGCTATCAAGTTTATTTGAATTAGAAAGACATGGAAAAACCCATTTATTTTGAAGAAATGGTCTTTGAAACCAGATTTGAGTTCGGGAGTCGGTTATGCATAAGGAAGGGTAGAAACTTAATCCTACGCATCCCTAATACACCCGTCCTTAGACAGCACCTTGGTAAATTGTGTAAATTAATTAATAACCTTTAAAAAAAGGAGATAAACATATTTACAATTTAAATAAACAATTTGAGAAAAATTAATTTTGGCTTGACAGGGATTGGAATCGCCTGTTCCTACGTATCCCCTAATGGAATGAGAAAATCAGAGTCACGTAATTCTGTAAAAAATAATTTTGTGTTGACAGATTTAAAAAAAATTAAAATTTAAAAGAACATTTTTAAAACAAAATCCGTTCTTGTATAGGACTTAAGTTAGCACTTGACTACTTAATAAATTCTCATGATTCAATAACAGTGAAGATAATATTCGCTACTCAATCACTATCATTGATCGTTACACCGATTAAAAGTTCTTAGAAGATTTCTTTTTTGGGGAAGAAAACATATATATATATATATATTTTTTAAAAGCACTAATTTCAACATGAATTAACAAAACTTATTCATATACAAACATCAGACTTACAATTGACCAAAATGCAAATAAAAATAATTAAAAAACTAACAAATCAGGATCTTAGCTAACATTTTCTTTTCATATTTTTGAAAGCTTTTAACACAAAATTTACCAAAACATCAAATAAATAGATCACTTAACCCAAGTTCATATTTAGCATTAACCCCAAACAAGTAAGCCTCAAAGCTGAGAATAAAATAAATACTAACTAACAAACAAACAAATTCAAACCCAAACAAAACAAACCCAAAAATATGATCTAACAAAAATAAAATAAAAGAAATGATACACGTACACTAGAATATATACACCATCTATATCCACCTTACTAAATGCCAAAAGTGGGGTATACAAGTGGTATATATACGGAGGGGCATTATGAGAAAAAAATGGAAAGGAAAGAAAAAATAAACGTGCAACTCTCAGTTGCCCACTTTGAAAAACTTTTATTCTTTGTGATTTTCATGGTCATCTCTCCCACCCCCTCATAGCTCTTGTTCTTGGCATCGCGCAGGGACGAAGAAGAAGAGCAAAACTAGCTAACATTTATAATGGCTCATGGCTCATTTCATTTTCTCTATTACCTATCAAAGTTTACATTTTTTTCCCTTTATTAAGTGCTCTCTCTCATTCTTCATCATTCACATGAGGAAGAAGAAGAAGAAGCAGTGTTCTTTTTTTATTTCAGAAATAGTTTACTCTCTTTTTCTTGTTTCTCTCACTCACTCACCAAAGCCTTCATTTTCTCTCTCTTTATTACGTTTCTCTCTCTCTCTCTTCATCGTTAACATGAGAAAGAAGAAGAAAAAGAATTTTCAGCAACAAAAAAGAAATGAGAATGGCTTTGCTAGAAGTTAAGATTTGCGGTTATTGTTGAAAATTGGAGTTGAAAAATTATAAATGCGTGTTATGAAAAAGTTGTAAACCAGTAGAAAAAAGTTGTAAACCAGCAGCAAAATGTTGTAAACCAATTGAGGACACATACTAAACAGATTGTTGAAAACTAGAGTTGAAAAATTGTACATGCCTATTACGAAATGTTGTAAACTAATATGCAAAAAGTTATAAATCATTGCATATGTTGAAACTAGTAGCAAAATATTGTAAACCAATTGAGGATACATACTAAACAGGTTGCTGAAAATTGGAGTTAAAAAATTGTAAATGTTTGTAATGAAATGTTGTAAACCAGCATGCAAAAAGTTGTAAACCATTGCATGAAATATTGTAAACCAGTTGAGGACACATACTAAACAAATTGTTGAAAACTGGAGTTGAAAAATTGTAAATACCTACTACGAAATATTGTAAACCAGTATGCAAAAAGTTCCAAACCATTGTATAAAATGTTGTAAACTAGTAGCAAAATATTGTAAACCAATTGAGGACTCTATGGGCTTGTTTGGAATTGTTTTTTGTTTTCTGTTTTATAAAACTATTTTCCAAAACAATTTTTAAAAACAAGAAAACAAAAATTTCTTTGGATATAACAACAAGTATCATAACCAAGATCAACATAGCAGCAACTACAACAAAGATCATAACAGCAGCAACCATATACAAAGATCATAACCAAGATCATAATAACAAAGATCAACACAACAGCAACCACAACAAAGATCAAAGAAAAACGGTGAGATCAATTAATAATTTTGTATCAATTTACAAATAACAATAAAAATCAGCACAAGAAAAACTTTAAGCCTTTGGAAGATCAATTTCCCGGTTTCCCTTTCCCTTCCTTCTCCGAACCAAAAAAAAAAATCAACACAAAAATCACTGTGGTGAGAACCATAGAGAGAAAAGGGGACTTGGTCGCGGGGTCACAGGCGAGGTCGCGGTGGTCCCTTGGTGGACTTGGTCGCGAGGTCACAGGCAAGGTTGCAGTCGCAGCTCGCGAGGTCGCCGGGTCGCGAGGTCGCTGTCGGTGGTCGCCTTCGAAGCTGCAAGGGTCGCGGTCGCCAGGTTGCGGGGCCGTGGGGGTGGCGGTTGCCAGCTCACGGTCGGTGGTCACCAGGTCATGAAGGTCGCGGCTACTTGCTCACGGTCGCCAGGTCGCCAGGTCGTGAGGTGGCCGGGTCGCGAGGTCGCTGTCGGAGGCCGCCTTCGCCTAGTCGCGGGGTCGCGAGCTCTCACAGTCGCTAGGTCTAAGGGTTGCCTGTCGGCAGTTGCTGGTTGCGAGGTTGCCACCGGCGGTGGCTTTTCTCGCCGGCGCCGGGAGAGGTTGAAGAAGGATGGAAGAGTTGGGAGGAGGAGTTGGGTGGAGAACTCAAAAACAAGAAAATTGTTTTTGAAAACAACTTAAAACTGATTTCCATCTTTTGTTTTTAAAACTCAAAACTTGTTTTTTCATTTTTAAAAACAATCTAAAGAAAACAACTAAACAAACAAGTTTTATTAAGATTTTATTTTTAAAAATAGAAAACTGTTTTTAAAAATAGCTTCCAAACAGCCCCTATGTTTTCATAATTTTATAAATATAAAATAGACATAAATATAATAATAAAATTAAATTTTAGTCCCTCCTTGACCAAAATCATTGATTACTTTTATTTTACAGGTTGGCCCATTCATCCCTGGCTGTAAAGGAAGAACGTCATCATTTGGCCAAGAGTGGAGTGGAGCTGGTGTCTACCACTCCTGGCTCTTTTTTCCCTTTTTTTTTATTTTTTATTTATTTGTTTTTTAACTATAATTGGGCTGAAAATTGTAAATGGGTTAAAATGGATTTTTTTTTGACAATTATGGGTTAAAATAATTGGACCACTTTTTTTTTATGCACCTGAAACAAAAACACAACAACAATAAATGAATCCAAATAAAAAAGTCTAAATTGAAATTGGATTAAACACAATGAAAACTATAGACAAGACTTGAAATGGTTCGCAACTTCACTCAATAAAGCAATATAATCAATATAGGTAAACTCTGAAAATATGCCAAAGTTTTTTTTATTATTTTTATTTTATGGGCCAGACAAAATCGGATCACGGAGATGCTACTTGATTTGCCCAAAGTGCACTTCCTTCATTGGTCCTAACCCATGTTAAATGTTAAAGAACCACCAAAAGTTGCCACCTAATTGAACTCCAACAACTTATTTCATACTACTTAATATTTATCAACCTTGCAGTATCAATGAACAAAATATCGATTACCAAAATAATTAAGCTGTGCTACTATGTCACAGAAAAACTTGGCTTGATATTTGTAACTAAGCTACAATATATCACTTTTGAATCAACAAAGTAGGAGACCTGTTTGGATGTGCCTGTCAAAACACCGTAAGTAGGAACACTATAACTTTTTTTTAACTACGGCAACACCAAATTTCACAATGCCATAAAAACCGTTGGCTGAAGTTCATGTAGCCATAGTTTATTTCACCATCGAGTCATATCAGTCGTTCAACAAGTTACTGAAAAAGAAGAAGGATGTGTGGTGGAGCGAGTAGAAGGTAATAGTAGTAGTAGAAGGTGGTAATAATAATAATAATAAGAAGAATTATAATAAAATAGTTTATTTCAATTTATTTGAAGCTATATTAATTAATTTTTATTTTTGTAACCACATTTTATCATCAACCCGTGCGAGGACGCATATATGTTTAGAACTTCGAAGTACCACACTTCCAAGCGGTTGTGGGAGGTGTATAGGGAGATCAAGGAGAAAGAGGACATACCCATTGATTGGATAGCTCCTGCTTTCCTGCGGGTCCTGTGATAGTACAAGTGTTGGGACAAATTTTTGGACAAGTCGGTGAAGGCCAAGGCCGGCAGAGCATCAATGAGAGGTGGCCCGCTGAATACATGTCGCTCCATGAATTTGGTCGGCACTAATATTCTAGGCTGAGTACATGCAAACGTTGGAGGAGGCAACAGTAGATGCAGGCATCCAAGGAAGGGACCACTCTTGAGGAATAGCCTCTCATTGATGAGGAGGCGTTGTGGTTGCAGACTGTGGGTGGTTCTTACAAGCATAGTAATCAAAACCGGCTCGGACAGGCCGGTTCGATCAGAAAATCGATGAACCGATCATGAAGCTGATCCGAGCCACTATTTGGACTGGTCCTGCTTTAAAATCGGTATGACCCGATTCAACTTGGCCGGGTTTGTATCAAAACCAGTGACTTGGTCGGATGAATCAGACCAGGCCGGGTTGGTTTTTTTTTGTGGCTAAATGATACCATTTTTTTTAAAACCTTCAAAAAAAAATTTCTAATCTAACTCATGGAAAAATGCAATAACTTTATTTGTATTGGCATGACTTGTAAGTTTGTGATGTAAAATTTTGTGGGTTTGTTTGTCTAATTATGTTTTGAACTTGTCAATTGTGATTTGTGATTATAAAATGTGAACAATATTTAGGAATTTATGTTATTTATTTATGTTTTTATATTTGGACCCCTTAAATAATGTCAAATTATTAATTAGTTGTTTTATTATATTTTATATATATTTTTGTATAAATCTGGTTCAATTAGTTCATTACGACTCCATCGATTGAGCAAACCAAGAATCCCAGAATCGATCACCGGTCCGAGTTTGAAAATTATGCCTACAAGGGTCACATTCATGGCATGGCATGGGGACACATAATGCCAGTTCAATGTCCCTTGCCTTTGTGATTGGGATGCCGCACATTTGAGGCTTGAGGTGGAGGACATGGCCCGCTTTCGGGCCCATATGTCCTTAATGAGGAGCTACAAAGAAAGCTCAAAGAGCACGATCAGAAATGGAGGAAGGAAGACTACTAGAAGCTAAAGATGAAGGAGCTATCGAGGAAGGTGGAGAAGAAGATGGAAAGGAGAGTGTAGAGACCAATACAGCAGTAGCAACTGCACCCCCTTGAGCTATTCAGAGCGAGCAGCTCTTCTCAGCTTCCTCCTCTGCTAGCTCCACCTTCACCTCCACCACCACCCATACAACTCGATAATTTGACGTCTCCCTCTTCTTCGAATGATGATGAAAATGATTCAGACGAGTAAGGCGGGTTATTTAAAGGATATTGATCGTGATAAGTCCTCATGGTCATATATGTATTTTTTTTGTACTTGATTTTTTTGTTGTGTTATTTACATTATCATGGATTTGTAATATTTTAAATTTTATGTTATTTAAAGTTTTATTTCAATTTAAACATCTGTGATTTTTATTACGTTTAGTATATATTCTGAAAAAATTATCGATACTTATAATAATGGTATAACAATAATAATTAATTTCAAAATAATAAAAACAAATAAAAATATTAAATTGATAAGAAAAACAAAAGAATATTTCTGGCAGAAACATTTTTTTAAAATTTTTTTTTTATTAAAAATGGAATTTGCGACGGATGCTAAAAATATTTTTGCAATGGTTAAACCGATGGATTGTGCATCAGTAATTATTTTCTAGAAAACAAATATTATTTCTTTGAAATTATTATAGATGGAAAGTTTGTTTGTAATTACTTTCCAGAAAAATAAAATCAATTGAACTTTTCACCCTATCAGAGACAGTTTTTAATTAATTATATGTCTATAATTCCGTTTGTAATAGTACTGACGGGTGATTATTTGTCTATAATGTTATCAACGGACCTCATATCCGTCTATAACCGATACAAGTTTGACCGTCTATATATCTATTGGTGAAATAAATAGTCTATCAAATTAATTTTTTATCTGTAATTCCGTCTGGAATCAGTGAATTTCTGGTAGTGATTGGTTCAAAGCTATATCCATTTCAATTTTTCAAAGCCACATATGTTTTTGGGTTTGATTTTTCGCCAGACTTTTTTCCCAATCCTTTCCTTTTTGTCTGCACCAAATTCAAATGAACAGCTTTAAAAAGCTTTTATTATATTTATCAATTTTTCCAAATAATCTTACCCCAAATATGGTGTCTTAACAATGTGCCTCTTTTCTGTAATTTTTCCAACCTTATCAGGTACTCATAGTAGGAAATTATGTGTGCTTGTTACATGGAGAAAGATTTATAAACTTTCTCATCCTCGAACTCTAGAATCAATGCAAAATCATTGTCTAAGAAATAATTAGATTACTGCTTCCTCTTTATTGTTATTATTATTATTCTTCCCTTGCACAAAAGAAGTAATTACTAATCAGATTACTGCTTTCTCTTTATTGTTATTATTTTGCCTTCTGGGGAAATTGGCCTGTGAAGACTGAGGTTGCATTTTGATACTTTTTTTTTATGAAAAATATTTATATTTTTACCAAAAAAAATTATTTTTCATATATTTGGATAATTTTTTAAAAATAGTTAGAATCTCGAAAAATTAGTTTTCAAATTTTTTAATAAAAACTAAAAAGAGTAGCTTCTAAAAAAAATAAATTTTTAATTTTTTAATTATATATAAAATTTAAGTCTCTTTTTTTTAAAGTTACAGCTTAAGCCATGTGTGTGTTAACTACATCAAAGGTGTCGTGATGGACTATCAGCATATATAAAAACCTTAAGAATGCAGAGAGTAATCTCAGATACACGTGATAGGAGTAAACGGGAAAACATAAAACTCTAGTATTTGCAAGTGTGTAATTTGTTATCGAGATCGAGATTGAAATATGAGTTCTTCAATGGGAGGTGCTGCTGCGTCTGGTGATGAAGGAAGTCACAAGGGAAAAAGACCTGCCTACAAACGTCTTACTTCTGCTCAAACAGCTAAACTTGAAAGGTAAAAGTACCCTATCTTGTTCACAATCTTTACTTTCAATTATAATTATTATTTACTTTTAATCGTAATAATTATTATTGTTAATATCACCGCTATTGTTGCCGTTGTCATATCATTATCATTGTCATTACCGTTACTGTTATCGATATTATTATTGCTGTCATTATTGCTGTCATTATCATTTTAAGATTTAGATTTGATTGGTTTCTAGGGAGGCATTGTTTTCACTTTTTTGGTGACAGATGTAAAAGGGCTAACCATATGCAGTCAATGTTCGTGTTGTGTTTGTTTGCCCGGTGAACTTTTTGTATCTTTGCTCCTATTTTCTTGGGGTTGAGCTAATCTTATCTATTGTAAAAAAAGGGGTTAGCCATTTATTTGTCCAACTAGAGAATAGATACTGAGACCGATAACTGTTTAGGGAAATGATTTTCCCGTGTGTAAATTGCATATGATAAGGTCATATGTGTGCATATTCAATAATGATTTTTCATTGTTTCAATTTATGATATTTTAACTTGATATAAATGTATAATATAAGTATGATGATGATTGTGTATTATCCTCTTTTCACATAGGGGATGTTCTCCTGACTTGTTCAATGATTAATAATTGCTAACTTCTCAAAAAGAGTAGCAAAAGGGACATCCAAAAACAACACAAAACATCTCCTAAAAGTTACAGGCTATTGCCAAAAACTAAACAAAGTCAAGCCCAAACCATCACAAAACAGACACAAAAACCGAACCCAAGAATCGCCTATCAAACCCCATTCCAACAAATAAGCAGGAACCAAACTACCAAACTGATCATACATTTCAAAAAATAAAATACACAAAAAAGCAGCACCCACATCACACACTTTCATGGGCAGAAATCTGTGTCTTAGCAAGAGCCAAGAATACACCGTCTTCAACTACCAATGATAAACCCAAATCCTTTCCCCAATTCCAAGCATGATGCACCTTCAACAAATCTTCAGAGGTGTCCATGTTCAAACCGTCTTCATCCAGAGAATCACTCAGGATTTCCTTCTTCTTAAGTACAGTGCTTAAAAGGCTTCAACACAGAAATAGAACCATTAGGTCTCCTCCCATCCCTCTTAAAACCCCTCTTCTTCTTAGCAACTATAACCAGCATCTTATTATCCTCCAAACAATACCCGAAGAAATCAACAGATAACTCCAAACCATGTCTGACCGCGAGAAGAGGATCAACCACTCATCACCTCCATCTTGAACAGAGTATCAGAGCGACGGGAGGATGAGGATAGCTTCGGTAGGCTGTACCTTTGAAGGGCCAACATATGTAGAAGGACAGGAAGAATGAGGCACCTAAAGACTTAATCAAAACATCACAAAGACAAAGGTGGCGCAGGCTATACACATCTCACTCTTGCACCCAAACCTCAAAGTCTAATTCCCCATTTCGAAGCCCCAACTTTTCAGATATTGGTTCCTTTCTACAAGTGTCGATTAAAACTCTAGCAATAGGGAACCAACTCCCTGGTAGCATGGCTATGTCAAAGCTCATCAATACAATGCAAGTTGTAGCATGACCATGCATGGGGTGGAACACTGAGATGTCAAGCTAAGCTAGTTTTGAAAAAACCTCTTCATCACCCAGCTACCTTCTAGGGTTATAGAACCATTTCAGTCCAACTGACAGAATCCATCTCAAGGGCAAAACCAGCATCGAAAGAGTTTCTGAAAACAATAGCTACAAATGAAGGCCCTAAAACAAGGACTTCACAAACTTCCTTCCCAGCTTTAGATACCAAACTCATAATGAAGGATCCTCCTAGTGACTAGATCAACTACAATGGATCTATTGAGTTTATCGACCATGAAGTCACAGGCGTTACCATCCAAAGAAACACATTCCTTACACATTAGAGATTTAGAGCGCTTAGCATATCCACTGTCGAACATAGTAGAATCCAATGTGCTAGCAAAGTGAGGCTGTTGCTCAACCTTGCTAGATGACATGGTAACCGAAAGGCAATGACCATGCCAACAACCCCCATTGGACATCTCGATAGCACTGTAAGCATCCTCACGACAGAGGAATCGAACAAAAGCGAAAGGCTTAGAACCCGACCTTTTAAACTTCTTAGAAAGGTAAGTACTGTCCACCGTACCATACTTAGAAAAGGCATCAAAAGCCATTTTTTTTAAAATCGTAAGAAAGAGATTACCCACATACAAGGAGAACGACTGCCCACTCAACCCACCAGTAGACCCATAAGAAATAAAATTCTGCACAAGAAAAACGATGGCAAAAAATATAGCTTAACAAAAACGGAAGAAAACGAGAAAGCACTTACAATCCACAATGAAAAAACTAAAGCTTAACATGGAGGAACAGAGATACAGCCCAAGAGAACACGAGAAAGTGAAGGGATTCAAGCAAAACCCATGAGAAAACGAAGGGGTTCAAGCAAAACCCTAGATAAAAATGAGGGGTCTTGAGGCCATTGCCTCATGTTACGATTTCTGAATTCATGAAGGTATTACGCACCCTAGTTAATACCCAATAATAAACCATACATAGGTGATAGTGTCAAATATAAACAGATAAAAACAATAGTAACCCAGAATGTAGTTCTTTTCATTCATTTTTGACATTTTATATTTCGTATAGTGACAAATCCAGAGAAATTTGATTATGGGGCAAAAATAATATATAAGTATAAAAAAAATGGATTATAATGTATTTATTATTTTATCTCATTCAAAATTAATGTGAGGTCAAATTCAGCAAATATTAGGGTAAAGAATATATATTCCTACCTATATAATTATTAATAAGTTTTAAAATTTTTGTAGGGTTATAAGCTCCCACCTTAATCAACATGAATTTGTCCCACCTGTATTACAAAAAGAATCTTGTACATACAGCATTAGTGGTAGCAATTTCATAAACCCTCTTCTACTTTTCATCAGGGTCAATTCATTTTATGAATTGATGATGAATAATTTTTCTTAGTTTACTTTGTTTGGCTTGATCTCTTTGATCAGGGGTTTTCCTTTAATTTGTTCATTTTTGGTTCAATTGTTTGAGAATTTATTTGGCTTCGTTGATCATATGATCAGTAAGTGTTTGATCTTTTGCTTTATTATACTTATGAAGAGCAAGTGTTCATTTTGATCTTTAAAACTGTATACCTATTTTATTTTAGTCGTTAATATTAAGAAATTAAAAATTTTGATCTTGAGCTTGTAAAAAGTAATTTAAGTTAGGTTTGACCTATATTGTAGTAGCTTTTTGAGAGTTATTGATCGAGCTCTTTAAGCTCTTAATTAAAAAGCTATAATATTTTTGTTTAGTAAAATAATGTAAAAGATACTCTCAATAAAGAGAAGTAATTATAGTCATATTTGGCAAATATAATATAAAGTATCGCTTAGAATCCAAAATAACTATAATAGATATAGGCATTAAAGAGAGTAATTTCTATTTTTATTACCATTAAGTAGAATAAGGTTAAAAAATATTTCAAAAAAAATGACTCAAACGTATGTAACTATTTAAAATCCTTTTGCAAATATTTTTAATTAAAAATCTATCAAAAAAATACTTTTAATTAAAAAACATCTTGGAAAACTCAAACAAAATGAGCCCTATATTTGTACAACTCACTTCTTGTTATGTTTGTCATAGCTACATTATTTTTATATATTTTTTTTTGATAATCTTATTTTTATATATATCATCATCACTTTTGCTGAATTAGTAATAACATTGTTATTTCTATATGATCAAGATTCAAGAAAAAAGAAATCAAATTTTAAAAATAAAAATAAGAAATCAAATTACTCATTGTGTTCATTAGTTAATTATTAGACACGAGTAAATGTTCATTTTTATTCTTGACATTGTATACACGTTTCACTTTAGCCTCTAAAATTAAAAATTATCAATTTAATTCCTAAAATTGTAAAAAGTAATTCAATCTAGGTCTTTATACTAATGTTTGTGGGATTAACTTGAATTATCAATATGACCAATTTAAAAAACTTTTTATAATTTTATGGATTGAAATTAATATTTTCTTTATTTCAGAGATCAAAATGAAACACGTATAATTTTAATGACCAAAGTGACCATTAACTCGGATAATCTCATATATGCCATCTCAATTAATTGGGATTTTTATTTTTGAAATAAAGGTTCATCCTGGAGTGCCCACATCCAGATGACAACCAACGAAGGCAACTAGCCGCGGATGTTGGTATTGAGCCGAAGCAGGTGAAGTTTTGGTTTCAGAATAAGAGGACTCAAATCAAGGTAATTATATTCATTTTCCTTAGTCTCATACTTGATATTTCGAAGACGCATTATTAAATCCTCTTACATATGCTTTCATACGTGGTGCTCATCATTTATTTTATATATCTATGTATGTGTAATGGGTTCCATTTAGAATCAACACGAGAGAGCAGATAACTCTGCTCTTCGGGCTGAGAATGAAAGGATACAAAACGAAAACTTCATGATGAAAGATGCATTGAGCAATATACTTTGCCCAGCTTGTGGGGGTCCACCACGTTCAGGAGAAGATCATGAACACTACATGCAAAACATGCTGCTAGAAAATGCTCAGCTAAAGGAAGAGGCAAGTAAACTCGTTTAATTGATTCTCTTAGAACATGCGTGGCAATAGATTATAAAAGACCTGTATATGTCTTTTCCTTTCTTATGAAAAATATAATAATTTCTAGTTTTAGCCTCTCAAGAATAATTTTGTTTGGTTTAAGTCTTTTCTTTTTAAATCCATCAAAGTTATTCATATCAATTTTTAAAAAGCTAAAAGCAAATTATTTAAGCAGTTTTTAGCTTTTAAGTGCAAAATGATATGGATATAGGGCGCATTTGTTTTAAATTTTAAAAAATTTAATTATGAATCTTTAATTTTATATTTAATTGAAAAAGTTGAAAATTAATTTTTTTTGAAGTTGCTATTTCCAGCTTCTATAGAAACTGAAAAATGATTCTTTTGAAAGTCTAATTAATTTTTAAAAATTATTCAAATATACAAAAAGTAAATTTTTTAATAGTGAAAAAAAAAATTGATTTCGAGTTGAAAAAATATCAAACAAATGCACCCAGAGGTTTTATGGAAAGTGATTCTTCAAGTAGAAAAAAAAAAATTCTGTTAAAAAATCAAAAACAATTAAATCCACCCATAATCATCATATATGTGATGATTAGCTTTTTGTTTAACAAAATTAGATACTCATGAATTGCTTTTCAGCACGAGAAAGTGTCTGCCCTTCTTGCAAAGTTCTTTGAGAGTCAGGTGTTACCACCTGATCATGAGTTGCATCAGGCAGCTGCTATTAATCCCATGGCAGGATTATCATATGACTTATCACTTGGAAGCTTGCTCAACCAAGCGGCTGCTGAAGGCCCTTCTTCCCTTAATCAAAACTTTGTTCCACAAGTTGCTGCTGGTAGTGACATGTTATTCAAGCCCAACCAAGCTATGCAACAAATCCAAGGTGTAGTCATCATGGAAAAAGCACTGGCCTCTGAGCTTGGAGCTACTGCTTTGGATGAACTGGTTAGGCTTCTGCGTATCAATGAGCCATTTTGGGTCAGCTCTTCAACTCTGGGTGGGAAGCTCGTTCTTCATAATGAAAGCTATGAGAAGTTATTCCCTAGGGCCAATTGCTTCAAAGATGCCAATGCTCGTATAGAATCATCAAAGGAATCAGGAATAGTGAGCATGAGTGGGATTCAGCTGGTTGACTTGTTTCTAGATTCGGTAGGCACATATAACTCTTCTAATTGTTAAATAGTATTAAAACATTAATAAAGATTCCATTCTGACTTTGTTTTTGTCACGAAGCATCTCTTTCAAAACCTTAAGCACAAACAATTTTATGAGAATGAGATTCACACCCCAGATCTGCCATTTGAACATGGAGATTCTAATATTGTATCATGAATCATGTTATAGATCATCTCTCTCAAATAGTTTAAACTAATGAATAGAGATACATAAATAATGTCATATTCTAACGTTTTTATTATGGTTCTGAGATTGCAGTTGCAGCTGCAACATTGCTGTTGTGTGCTTTCTGCATACACATTATAGCAGCAGTTATGGCCCTATCAGCTGCATTTTCATGCAATTTTTTCAACACCCCCCCCCCCCTTCCTTTTCTCTTTCTTTGCTCTTACTTATTTGTCTGTCTTGAACAAATATATAGACACGTGTATGATATAACACATATCTGCAGGAAAAATGGGCCAATCTCTTCCCAACAATTGTTACAAAAGCAGGAACGATTCATGTATATGAAAATGGTCTGCCAGAAAATCGAAGTGGAGCCTTACAGTTGGTACATATACTTCGTTTCACACCTTGACTTATGTCAGCTTCTTCATCTTTGATATAACTTATAGATTTGATAGCGAGTTAGACTTTTTTTCTTTGTTACTGTAGATGTATGAGGAGATGCACATTCTTTCACCTCTAGTGCCATCTCGTGAATTTCACTTCCTTCGCTGCTGTCAACAAGTTGAAGCTGGAAGATGGGTGATAGCAGATGTGTCATTTGATCCCATCCAAGAGAACCCCTGGCGTCTTTCTCGTTCTTGGAGACACCCCTCTGGATGCATGATTCAGGACTTGCAAAATGGCTGTTCCATGGTTAGTAATTGTGCATATTTGTGAAATGTAACACATGGATAGACCTTTACTAATAGAGTTATGTTATTTGTGAATAGGGTGTGAGTCGACACAGTATCCTCACAAACCTTGCACACAAATAACATAACTCGAATCATGTTTTTGTTTAACTTGGTCTGATAATTTTTTCAACTTGATATGTATACATGTGGGACTGGTTCTCTCATAACTCGTAAGATCAAAATTCTTATTATGATCATAAAGCAAAAACCTTAATTAGTACTAATAATTATAAAATATAGGAAACCTTTTTCACATTTCAAATAGTTTATGAATGGAAATGATTATATCCAAATAACTGGTAGCCAGGTCAAGTTATTTTTTGTGCACCAGATTGAAAGTTTCATATTCCATTTTTTGTTGGACAGACTCAACAAAATGATATTATGATATACGATGCTTTTGTTTTAGGTTACTTGGATTGAACATGTTGAAGTGGATGACAAGATTCAAACACACCGGCTGTTCAGAGATCTTATTTGTACCAATCTTGCATACGGAGCAGAGAAATGGATTATGGAACTTCAAAGGATGTGTGAGAGATCTGCTAGCTCCTGTGTTGAAAGGATACCTAATCATGACTGTGGGGGAGGTAATTACTCTTAATAGTCCTTTTTACTCCAGACCCTAGTCCTTATTATTCATTTATTTGGCTTGTGATTAAATATATATGTGATTATAACTAAGTTTAAATTATATCATATTATATGGTATTTTGATATGTTGCAGTGATAATTTCAATTGAAGGAAGGAGGAGTGTGATGAAGCTTTGTCAGAGAATGGTTAAGCTCTTTTGTGAAAGTTTGAACATGGCAGGCAAGCTTGACTTCCCACACCTAACTACGGAGAACAGTAGCGGGCTTAGGGTCTCAGTGCGCAAAAGCACAGAACCATGCATGCCAAATGGCACCATTATCATTGCTGCTACCTCCCTTTGGCTTCCTCTCCACTATCAGAAAGTTTTTGACTACTTAACAGATGTGAAAAAACGTATTCAGGTTCATATACAAGCTAGCTCAACACTCTTCTATTTTATTATTAGTTTAATTTGAACCTTGCATTACAGAATCATTGATAGTTACTTCTTGTTTTCTTGCAGTGGGATGTTCTTTCCTGTTCAACTCCGGTGCACAAGATTGCACAGGTCCTAAATGGAATTCATCCTGGCAACAATATTTCAATTATCCGGGTATTTAACTTTATTTTTTAAAAAAAGAAAAATAATGTTTCAATTTTGTGTTATAAAAGTAGTTTCCAATTTGGTTACAGTCATGAGTCATCTGTGTCCAAAAACACAGGGTCATTGGTTATACTGCTTTTTCCTAAGTTGTTGATTTGGAAACAATGACTGCAATTCACCCGAGAAAAACAAAACCAAACAAGAAAAAATTAAAAAGAGGATGCTAGTTTTATGGAGGGCAAATTGCATTAACCTCCCCTGAAATTTAAAATAATGATCTCCTTCGAATGCACTATTCATTGGGTGATAGAAGGAAGGACAATGCAATGATTTTACAAACCCAAGGAATGTTGATATAATGATTTCACAAACTAAGGAATTTTTTGAGCAAATTTTACAAACAGATGAGAGACAAGGTCAATTTCAACAAATCCCACGAGAGTGTTACGTGTGGCTTGCAAAAGTCAACAATAGTAGGAAGCAAAATTTTCTCTTTTGTTGCATCTATTGAAAGCAAGATTTAATAGCTGTTGGTAGCTGTTCCAGCGATAACCAAAATACAGTTAGGCAATCAAACTACATTTAATGCAAAGGATGGATAGCTCTCTATAAATATAAATAGAGCCAGAAACTAAATGAGAAATCTTATCCCAGCTGAAGCATTTCTTTAACAGTAGTAGAGAACAGATTAAGCTTCTATAGTGAGAGAAAAAATAGATAGTGTGTGTAAGAAAATTCCTTGAGTGTAGTGTGAGTATACACTAGGATTTTAGGTATATTTTCTAAATCTCTGTAATATTGCAAAATATAGTAGAAGAGAGTCTCACAGGGGATACATTATATTATAATTACTCTAAATATAATGGAATATTTTTCGGAATTTGGCTCATGGTTTTTCCTTTAAAATTACAAGAGGGTTTTTCATGTTAAAATTTGGTGTGCAGTTCTCTTGATTTATTTGTTTTGGTGCAAACAATGATAAGTAGGTTTTACTATGAAGTACTATTCACGTGCTTTATTTATCTATTGCTCTCCATAAATTTAGGTGCGCTCTTGCTTAACCATAAAGTGTTCATTATAATTGGGGTATATCCAACTCTAATATTCCTTAACAAGTATGGTATCAGAGCCACTTGGTTTTAAATCCAAGATGTCAGTGTCAAAATTTGAAATGAAGAAATTTGACAGGTCCAACGACTTCAAACTATGGAAGCTGCAACTGTAGGCACTACTAGATCAGCAAGGTCTTGCAATGACATTAGAGGGCAAACAAAAATTGCCGGGGTCATTTCCTGGTCACAAAAAGGTGGAGATGATGGCCAAAGCACGGAGTATAATTCAGTTGAGTCTTATGGACAATGTTTTGTAAGAAGTCATGGAAGAAAATGCCACTAATTTATTATGGAATGCCTTGAAAGAAAAATATTCTGTAAAGACCTTATCCAACAAACTTTATAAGAGGAAGCGACTGGACACCTTCAAATATTCAGGAGCAAAATCAATGCAAGAGCATATAGACAACTTCAACCAGATGATCTTTGATGTTGGAGCAGCTTGGAAATAAAGTTAAAGATATTGATCAAGCCATGATCTTGTTAACTTCAATACCTCTATCTTATGATAACTTCTGTGATACCATACTTTATGGTAGGTCTGATATCTCAATTAAAAATATCAAAGAATCATTGATGATAAAGGAACATTAGAAGCTAGTATCTGGATCCATTGTCAATGGTCTTGCAGATGGGTTGTTCGTGATGAGATAGCATAGTTAAGAAAGAGGATCAGGAAGCAAGAGCAAGAGAAGATCAAAGTCCAAAAAATATAAATATATGAAGTGCTTTCATTGCCACCAGACAGGACATATCAGAAGAAATTGCCTAGAGAGAAAAGAGAAATCAGGAGATTTTGCCAACATAATAATTGAAAGTTTTGATGATAATGGTGTTGTTGCTGGTTCAGCATTGACAATATTCATAGGTGACACAAGAAACAAGTAGATCCTGGATTCTGATGCATCCTTTAATTTCACATGACGCCTAATTAAAGCTTTTTCTCATCCTATAAAAAGTGTGAGGGAAAAGCTAGATTAGAAGATAATAGAATTATTCTGATTACAGATGAAGAAGATGTACATGTCAATTTGCATGATGGAACTAAAAGGACGTTTCAAACATGGCATGTACCAAAACTGGGTAGGAACCTGATCTCGTTGAGTGCCCTTGACAATCAGGGGTACAAATTCATAAGAGAAGGTGGTATCTTGATGGTGATCAAAGGCTCAATGGTAGTGTTGAGAGGAAAGTTGCAGGACGGGATCTATCTATTACTGAGAAGTATGGTTGATGGAATTGTTGCTGTTCTATCCTCTGAAAGAAATGATGATGCTACATGATTGTGGCACATGTGGCTTGGTCAAATGAGTGAGAAAGAAATTACCACACTTACTGGCAGAGGTTTGTTGAAAAGCTTGAAGAATTGTAAACTTGGTTTTTGTGAAAACTGTGTATTTGGAAAAAAGAAATGAGTGAAGTTCAATTCGAGCAAACACAATAGCAAAGGGATATTGGAATATGTCCACTCAGATGTTTGGGGTCCAGCCCCTGTTAACTCCTTAAGTGGAGCTTGCTATTTTCTTACTTTGATAGATGATTATTCCAGGAAAGTATGGATTTATTTCCTGAAAAAAAGAAGAAGAGGTGTTTGATAAATTCAAGCAATGGAAGGTCATGGTCGAGAAGCAAACCGGCCGATCAATCAAGAGACTGAGAACTAACAATGGTAGAGAATTTTATAGTAAACAATTTGCAGAGTTTTGCAGAAATATTGGTATAGTGAGGCACCATACTGTACTAGGAACACCATAGCAAAATGGAGTTGCAGAATGGATGAACAGGACATTTCTAGAGCATGCAATATGCATGTGAATCAGTGCTGCATTTTCCAAATCATTTTAGGCTGAGGCAGTCAATACAGCCATATAGTTGGTAAACTGATCTCCATTAATTGCTATTGATTTGAAGATTCCACAAGAGGTATGGTGTCACGACCCGATTTGGGTATATGACTGGCACGTGAGGAATCCTTATTGCCATATAAGCCTCGTAATCTCTGGGTTTCTCTATATGCATAATTTAATATAAATATATTTATAAAATACCATTTCCTCTCTAAAAACCAGTGGTTCTAGGAAAACATAATCATGATCAAACTTTAACATAGATATCTGATGTAATAACATCAATCATTTCCATCTCAAACTCTAAACATATTGCTGAGGTTCAAAGCATATGAGTTGCACTCTATACAAAATATATATGAAATCTATAATCATGTAGATACAAAATAATCATGATAAAACAATCCTAATCAATCTCTATGGTCCGGGACCCTGTCCATCATGTAATTGGAGCACTCTATCTCTAACAAAAAGCAAAACAGAGTACTTCACACCAAGTGAAGCTCACCAACCGATAAATCTCTAATGCAAGGGTGGAGGTGGAAGAAAAGAACCCGCAATGTCTACAACACCAGTAGTGGAGGAAGGGAGAGGGGTGAATTTCATCTAAAACTCAGTGAGCATGTCCTTATCCATAAACATCTCATAGGACAACCAAAGAATGTAAATAATCATATATAAATAATCATCAAACTAGTTAATGTAATAACTCCGAAATCATATTCATAGAAATAAACATAATAGTTCCAAAACAAATATTCTCTAGAAACATTATAAAACCATAATGCTCTAGTAAAGAAACAGGAATATCCAGTCATGCCCAATTCATGTGACATAACAAAATCTCTGGTTATGCATGTCAACCATAGCATAACAAGGTTTCTAATCTTTGGGGCACCTAACTAGGTCTGTTTCTAATTTTTCTGGCCCTGGGGGCAACTTGGTATACCAAGGTTAACAGAATAACTGTCGTTAACTCACAGTCTATTTCTTTATAGCTACCATTAAGTTTCTAATGCAATGAATATATTATTCTCTCTAAAACTCTGACATGGCATTTCTCCGGCAAAATCTCTATAAGTCATAATTATTTCTTTCTTGAAATCATTGTAGTAATTTTATAAAACTTCAAATCAAATCATAGTTATACACTAGCTCTTTAGTAAATATCATTTAACAACAATAATCCCATGAGTTTGAATTAAAATTATTATTTCATGCTCTAATCGAAATTCATCATTTCGGTAAATATAACAACCAACTGGGAACTCTAATCTCTTGAAATATTCTCTAAAATCATGCATCCATATTACAATTTGAGGAAATTAATTTAAATGACTAAATAAGGGCCATAGGTTCCAAACCCACTCACATGGAAGGGAGGGAGTGGTGACGTTAACTCCAATGGAGTTCCGAGAAGGTGAAATGGCACCAACATCTGCCATTAGAGCAACAAAACACAAGATTAGTCTCCAATAATCTCTAGATTACTCAAACATTACTCTAGCAATGTTGGGGGAGCACCCCCACTTAACAATAATAGAGAAAAATAACAAACCCAAACTCTAGGTTACAAAGTGGAAAGGAAATAGACAACAAAACCTATAAATCTTACCTTTAATCTCTAGGAAGGAAGAAAGGTTGGAGTGGATTTGTGTGAGAAAGGAGTAGGAGAGAGTTGGAGAGGGATAGAGCTCGATTTTTGGGAGTGAAATCCCGAGTTAGGATGTTTAAAAAGGGGTAGAGGGGTTCACTTACTCGAAACGTCGTGTTTTGCACTGTTCATGCATTGCTAATGCCATTATAGCGGTGTATGACTGCTATAGCGGTCCTGCCAAGCCCGTGGCCCTTGAACCCATCACTTATGACCGCTATAGCGGTCCTAGACTACTATAGCGGTCCTCAGAGGACCAAATATAGTGCTGATGCCAACTGTGACCACTATAGCGGTTAATTAGCGGTCCTTGACCGCTATTAGTTCACTAAATCTGTTGCATAATGGGTCCTTCATGTATCCTGGGACTTCCTGGCAATACGGGTGGGTCCCAGGGGATCCTGGGGCAGTACTGAACTTGCCCAACGACACGTGTACCTGGGGTATCACATATGGACCAGTCGACTCGTAAAGTATACTAATTTGAAGATATTCGATTGTCCAACGTATGCCCATGTGAGTGATGGTAAATTTGAGGCATCAGAACAAAAAAGAAGTCTAACTTAGATGAGGTAGAAATAGACCATGGTGCTAAGAAGTAGGTGGAGCTGAAGACTAACTATGTGGGAAGATGAAGTAAGAAGATTAGTAAAGTACTTCAGGTATTGCTCAATTGAAGTAGAACAACAAGATGAACCTGACTATCAGAATACTGGTTAACCAACCAGAGAAGCAGAGCCATACAATATTGCAATTGTCAGAGAAATGCGAGAAATTCAAAAACTAAAAAGATATCTGGATTCTGCTGTTTGTTCACTTGATTCATTAAATACAGATCCTATAGCCTTTACCTTGGCTATGGCGGAAAGTGCGGTTGGGAAAAGAGTTCGAGATGAAAGACTTGGGTATGGCAAGGAGGATTATTGGAACAAAGATTCTTAGGAAACACGGCATAGTGGCAGCTTGTGTTTGACGCAACAAAATTACATTATAAAAGTACTACAACACTTCAATATGGATCATTGCAAACCAATTGGCACTTTGTTGGCTGCACATTTTAAGTTATCTTCGAAGGAATGTCTGAGAACTGAGGAAGAGGTAGAGCACATGTCTCGTATACCTTACTTTAGTTTAGTTGGCAGTATCATATATGCCATGGTGTGCACTTGACCAGATCTTTCACATGTAGTAAATGTGATAAGCAGATTTATGAGCAAACCTGGAAAAACACACTAGGAAGTTGTGAAATGGATCATACGGTACCTGAGAGGTTCCATTGATGTTTGTTTGGTGTTTGAAGGTCAGAAGAGCCATAGAGTTGTGGGATATGTAGATTATGATTATACAGGTGACTTGGATAAAATGAGGTCATTTACAGACTATATCTTTACAGTTTTTAGATGTAATATTAGCTGGAATGCGACATTGCAATCTAAGTATATGGCGTTGATTGAGGCTGTTAAAGAGAGCATTTGAGTGGACGATTTTTTAGATAGTTTTGGGTTGAATCAACATGTACCAATTGTTTATTGTGATGGTCAAAGCGCCATTCATCTAGCTAAACACCCAGTCTATTATGAAAGAACTAAGCATATTGATGTTAAACTTCATTTTGTCAGATAAAGTATCAGTAATGGTACTGTGGTGGTTCAACAGATAACCACACCTGAGAACCCAACCGACATGATGACGAAGGCATTGTCGATTGATAAGTTTAAGCATTGCTTGGACTTGATTAATATTTGTAGAGGTTGAAGGCTGCTGCAAAATGTAAGTCAAGGTAGAGAATTGTTACATGTAGCTTGCAAAAGTCAACAATGGTAGGAAGCAAAATTTCCTCTTGCTGCATCCATCGAAAGCAAGATTTAGTAGCTGTTGGTAGCTGTTCCATCGAAATATAGTTGGCAATCAAATTGTATTTAATGCAAAGGATGGATGACTCTCTATAAATAGAGCTAGAAACCAAACAAGAAATCCCATCCCAGCTAAAAACATTTCTTCAGCAATAGTAGAAGAAGCATAGTAAGCTTCTTATAGTGAGAGAAAAAATAGAGAGTGTGTTTAAGAAAATTTCAAGAGTGTGGTGTGAGTATATATGCTAGGGTTTTAGGTATATTCTCTAGATTTTTGTAATATTACAAATTATAGTAAAAAAGAGTTTTACTGGGAATACACTATATTGTAATTACTCTAAAAATATAGTGGAATATTTTTTGGAGTTTAGCCCGTAATTTTTCTCTCAAAATTACAGCAGAATTTTCCATGTTAAAATTTAGTGTGCAACTCTCTTGATTTATTTGTGTTGATGTGAATAGTAATAAATGGGTCCCATTATGAAAACTATTCATATGTATTTATCTGTTACTCTACATAAATTTTGACACGCTTTCATTCACATCCATAAAATATCTATTACACTTGGAATGTACTCAATTATGATATTCTCTAACAATGACGTAAGTGTAATTTGCCATATATATGCGGGTGCTTAAATATTTTGAACTTAAAGGTAAATTTTTAAATTTATGCTTCTGATTTAACCACTTCAAGTCTAATTTTCAGGAAGATATAAGAGTTCCAACTTTGTTATTGTTTTATTGCTTTAAGTCAATAAACTTTGATTAAGTTTTCTATTTTAATTATTCATGTCGTGCAGCCATTCATCCCTAGTGAGAACAATGCCTTGATTCTTCAAGAAAGCTTCATAAACCCCGCGGCGTCTTACATTGTGTATGCTCCAGCCGATGTATCAGCCATCAATGTGGTGGTAAATGGTGAGGACCCTTCAATGATACCAATTCTTCCTTCAGGTTTTGTTATCTCTGGAGATGGGAGAACAAACAATGATGCACTTAAGGGACCATTCATGAGCACCACTGGAAATGTTGATAACTTTGAAGGCTCTGTGTTGACTGTGGCATTCCAAATACTGGTTAGTGGTCCTGCTGGTTCCGGTCAGGTGAATATGGAATCTGTGGCTTCTGTCCACGCCCTTTTGACCTCAACAGTTCAGAACATAAAGGAGGCTTTGAAGTGCAATGGTTTGGAGTAATTAATCCTTTCGGTGACAAGCAAGAATCTTGTTACCAGTTATTAAGTTGCTCAAGGACAGGATATGCATGAGATTTTTACTGCCATAATAATTGTGCCCAATTATTGGAACGTTTATTTTATTTTTACTCTTGGTTGTATACATTTGGAAATAATGTGGCAGACATTGGTTCTTTTCTGTGACTTCTTTCCTTCGCATGATAAGTTTGGTTGACGTTTTTTCTTTCCCCGGTGCATTTTTGCATTGAACAACCTAAAAATTAAAGTATTTTGATCAATTCTGGTTGGCATAATTGTTTTAAAAGTAAAACAGACATTTTAACAAAACAATTAGCGAGAACACCATGCATTCCCATTGTTCCTGTACTACTCCAAATTTCATGGGAAATTAGCTATGCACACTTCTTATCATGATGCATGGAAGTGTTTACTATAGTGCGAAAGTACGTAGTATATTGGCATCAAAACTAAATGATACTTTCTGCCATGTCTGTAAAAGGTGAAAAGTATGTTAAATAAATGGCAGCAAAAGCTGCAGCACTTTCTACAAAGTAGAGAGTGTCACACACTTGTAGTACTCTCTAATCTCTCCTATCAAGTCCACCCATGCACCATCAGTCACAAACTTCTTTTTCTCGTCCCCTCTCTATAGTCATTCATACGCTAGGTTTTTTATAGCACTGAATCATTCTATAATCATTCACAAACACTCTATAACCATTCATCGCTGTGTTTCTTACTCTCCCAGCTCACGTTTTTCATCTTTTATGTATTATCCAATAAAATGGTGCTCTTCTGATTCATCAATACATTCAGCCACCACCCAATCCCTTCCCTTTGCCACAAGAACACTTCAACTACCTCTTCGACCACCACCTTGCTGGCAAGTACTCATCCATAACTGAGCAAGTTCACGAAGGTGGTGACAGTCATGTCAATCAAATGAAGAAGGGGTGTAGTCATGGACAATGAACAAGTCCATATAGCTACCATACAAAGTAAATTATTAATTTCAAGCTTCTCTACGTAAAGTAAATTATTAATTGATATTTATCCCCATTAAAGTAATTATTAGGTGAAAAATTATTTACTTTTGATAGAGTGAAAAAATATTAGTTAATTAATTAATTACATTATATTATTATATTTTTTATAAGCTTTTTCTTTTGTTTTTTCTTATGAAATTTGATAACACTGTCACTATCTTGATTTTCCGATAGGTGACATTGATAATACTCTTGCTTTTTGTATGTGCTCCTTGTTATCAAAGTGAAAATTGCGTGCCCAGCAAATATAATTATGTACATATTGTTCCTTAAAATTAAAATTATTATTATCAATTATTTATTTAAAAATTTAAATATGAAAATCCATCCAACAAAGGAAAGCACAATGACAATGGAGAAACCAGGTTCAACTAGCAAGGAAAAAAAGAGTTACAAATATTTTTCCTTTTTATTTTTCTTATTTCTTTCTTAGCTATGATCAAAATCAATATAATAGAATTAATTGAATTTGAAATTTATACAAAGATCAATCTTCTTAATAATTAATTAAAATGAAATGACAATAGTCACGATAATAATCAAACAAATTAAACAAGTATCATAGTTAGAAGTATTGTGTGTCATACGTTTACAAGTTTTTTTATTATAGTTTATAACTTTTTACAGCATGGTTTATAAGTTTTTACAGCATGGTTTATAAATTTTTTTATCTAGGTTTACAAGTTTTCTCTTCAAGTTTAGCACCACTGTCACTTTAATCATCATAGACACTCATATATCACAGTGAGGATACAAATAGTACTAAATAACAATTTCTCCCCTTTTTTCCAAAGAAAAAAATAAAAATCCCTCCAAAAAGGAAAACACAATGACAATGGAGAAACCAAGTTCGACGAGCGAGAGAAAAAGAGTTATCAATATTTTCCCTTTTATTTTTCTTATTTCTATCTTAGCTATGGTCAAAATCAACATAATAAAACTAGTTGAATTTAAAATTTATACAATGATCAATCTTCCTAATAATTAACTACAAATGAAATGATGATAGATGCAATGATAATAAAATACATTGTATAAATATCCTGTGTAGAGGTATCGTGTGTCACAGGTTTACAAGGTTTTCTATCACGGTTTACAAGTTTTTATAGCATGGTTTACAAGTTTTCACAGTATGGTTTACAATTTTTTTTATATGTTTACAAGTTTTCTTTTCAAATTTAGCACCACTGTCACTTTCAATCATCACAAGCACTTTTTTATTACAGTGAAGATACAAATAATACTAAATAATAAATTTCTTCCTTTTTTTTTGAAATACAAAAAATGAAACTCCCTCCAAAAGGAAAGCATAATGACAATAGCGAAATCAAGTTCGACGAGAGAGGAAAAAAAATTACAAATATTTTTATTTTTTATTTTTTTTATTTCTTTCTTGACTATGATCAAAAATAACATAATAGAATTGGTTGAATTTAAAATTTATACAATGATCAATATTCCTAATAATTAATTACGAATGAGATGATAATAATCGCAATGATAATCAAATAAATTGTACAAGTATCCTGGTACAGAGGTATTTTGGGTCATATGTTTACAATTTTTTCTATCATAGTTTACAAGTTTTTATAGCATGGTTTACAAGTTTTTACATTATGGTTTACAAGTTCTCACAATATGATTTACAAGTTTTTTGGTACACGTTTACAAGTTTTCTTTTCAAGTTCAGTACCACTGTCACTTTCAATTATCACAGGCGCTCTTCTATCACAGTGAGGATATAAATAACACTAAATAACAAATTTCTCTCATTTTTTTCCTAATGAAGAAAGAAAATCCCTCCAAAAAGGAGAGCACAATGACTATGGAGAAATCAAGTTCGATGAACGAGGAAAAAAATAGAGTTACAAATATTTTTCCTTTTTTATTTTTTTTCTTGCTATGGTCGAAATCAACATAATAGAATTGGTTGAATTTGAAATTTATACAATAATCAATCTTCCTAATAACTAATTATAAATGAAATGATGATAGTCACAATGATAACCAAATAAATTACACAAGTATCCTAGTATAGAGGTATTGTATGTCACTTCTACGATGGTTTGCAAGTTTTTCTACGATGGTTTACAAGTTTTTATATTGACAGAAACTTGAATCAAAATAAAAAACTTGAATAAAAAAAAGCTCACTTGTTTTAGCGTCTAACAAAATTAATCAAAAGCAATGATACTCACAAAGAAGTTCTTTTTCTCATATGCCAAAATGCTAAGTATGAGATGAAAGTTTGAAGGGATATCCACCACAGTGACAAAGAAGAGAAATCTATATTTTCTAGGACTATTAATGTTGCTAGAAAAACATCAAAGATGATGAACTTCTTTCAGAACCCATTATCTAGTTCTCTTGGAAAGTGAAAAATAAGAACTTTGCCATTACCATTCATAGAGTAACGGGAACTCTTTTAATTGATGGTGGGAGCTAGGAAAGCTGTCACTTTGAATATTTTGTGCATTAAGAGTAACACAAAAAATAAAAAACAAAGAATAGATGAACAGTAGGCACAACTTGTTGGAGATTAATGGAGTGGTGGTTGGCGATAAGTAAGAGAGAGTGTGTGAGGATTTCACCGTGAATATAATATTATTAGTATATCAATTGTGGGTGGTGCTGAACTTGTATGTGTTGCTAGCTGGAGGTGGTGGTGGCCAAGGCGTCAATGGTGGAGCCATGGAAATGGGTAACAGAGGCTAACAATGAAAGTGAAGGAGAAGAGTGGCTTATAATGTGTATCATCATTAAAGGGAGTATATATGTCTCACACACAATCTAATCCATTAATTTGAAAATGAATGGTTGAGTTACAAGGTGTACCACACTCCATACTTGCTAAGGTGTATTGCAGAATTCCCCTAAATAAACAATTTATTTGCGAAAATGTAATTCTATTGTTATTACAATCCATCACCATAGAAGTAACCGATTTTATTGAACAGAATGCTTAAATTAGATTATAATTAGTATTTATATTGTTTTTTTTAGCAAATTAAATTACATTGCTAGTTCGCAAGTGAAATTACCTTTCTCACCTTATATGCCTCCATATGTATGGAAAAAAACACTATTTGAAAGTCTTGTTTAGGCACTTGATTGTATCTTAGAAAATTAGTCTCTTACTTATTGAGTGAATGGATACAATGGGAAACCAAAATAATATTTGGCATCTTGTGTGTGTGTGTGTGTATGTGTGTGTATTGTGTGTGTATTGTGTGTGTATATATATATTGTATCACTCATTCATACAAAAGCTAATAATATGAATTTACTACAATATAGCACAATGGTTAATATTAGATAAAAAGATTACAAGTATAGAGTTTTGGCATGAGTGCTTAATGCCATTAATCACAAACTGAACATTTTTAAAATTCATAACAGAAAATCATATATTAATTAAATATAAGTTCATTAGTTCCTAGCAGGTGTCTTTCGTTCAGCATTACTCAGCTAATCTGAAACAGCTAGAAATAAAAAAAAAATTGAGAATTTAAAATTCTCAGTAGAAAATGAATGATTTTTAAAAAATTGAAGGTATTTTTTTCAAAAATATTAGTATGAAAAAATTATGAAATTAATAGATTGGAATGTTTAAGTTGTAGAAAATTAAATAGAATATAGTGATATATGTAAATTGATAATTTTTTTATTATGATTTTTAAAAGTTCTATATTGAAATTAGAAAATTTTCCTTAATCTCATCTTCATTTAGAATTTTACCTCCATTCTCATGCACATCTTGGTCATGGGTCCCCATTTTTGATTTCATATGGAGATTTGAATCTCTATTGATATTAATGGATTTATTAAAAAATTTTAAAAATGAAAAATTCTAAAAATACTTTGAACTTCAAAACATAAATATCTATAATAACAAATACTACTAATGCAACACAATTATAATAAGTTTATTATCGTTAATACTATAATTATATATATAAAAATTTTATGGCATAATACATTGAATTATAATTTTGTTTATGCTATTATTTATTTTTTATATTGATTTTGCTAATGGTAGAGAGATATAAAGGTATGAATGGAAAAAAATAATTGATAATTAGAAAGTAAATTAAATTTAAATGGAAAAAAATAATTGATAATTAGAAAGTAAATTAAATTTAAAAACTTACTTTAAGTATTAAGATTATGAAAAGAGTGGGGTATAATTTTTCTATAAATACCACATGCAGGATTTTTTATGTAATGAGTCTTAAATATTAGTATTATATCAATTATTATCACATTTGATTAAGAATAAATTTGGTATAAATTAAATTTTGAATTATTATCATATCAAAATCAATCAATTAGCAATTCATTAACAATTTAATCTATCTATTTTAATTAAAAATATATATATGTTGATTTTAAAGCATATTTATTTTGAAAATATTTTCTTTATAATTTTTTATATTACGTTCATAATGTGAGGCTATCAATAGTTCTTAATTTAATTGTAAATCATAATTTTATTAACATAGGTTCTCTCTTATTGCAAATCATAATATTTAATAATTGTAATATTTGATTCTTTAATGATTGTAAATTAAGTTTGAAAAAATCTTTAGACATAAAGATTGAGAAAAGTGAGACCTAGATTACTGTATGAATAATATATGAAGCCTAAATCTATATATGAATGACATATGTAATAGTTTTTATGAAGTGGGTCTGAAATATTAGTATAGTAGATTTATTCAATCAATAAATTTTATACAGAATCTTAATTATTAATAACTTTTAATTATAAATAAGATTATGATAAATCTTTATCATTTTTTTCTTTTTAAAATCTTCAATTTTTTTAATTTTTTTCAACACTAACTTTTTTTTTTTTCAAAATTCATTCAAGTGTTTTAAAGTATAAAATTATCAAAATTGTCATAAATTGTTTGAATGGTTTTTTTTTCAAAATTCATTCAAATTTTTTAAAATATAAAATTATCAAAATTAATTGCAAGAGCTCAGAGGTTATTGAAGGTATAATTTTATGGCTATCCAGGTGATCCTAATATTTTCATTTTCACCCGTGTACATATATAAATTTTTTTATTGAATTGACATATTCGTGGTCTTCAAATCATTAAATTAGTCTATATAATCAAATAATGTCATCACTAATGACATGAAAAAGCATTATGCCTTTAAATAATTAAATTCATCATAATCTTACTGTTAATAAAAAGGTAAATGATATAACCTAACGCATATATTTTACATCTTTCTTATAATTTATATACTTAATTTCATGAATTTAATATAATAGTATTCAAAATAAAATAACCACTGACATTAAATATAAAAATTTTATATGTGAAATTAATACTAAAATTGTGAAATTAATTTATCAATATAATTCATGATTTCAGCATCACAATAATTAAAGATATTTAATTAATGTAATGCAATCCTATTATTAAATATGGATAATTATCAATGATATGCTAATAATATGTAATAATTGAGGTTTTATTTTTTTCAAAAAAATTAATGTATAACTTCTTAAAAGATTCTAATACATACTCATTACGACACGTGTAAAATTTTTCCTCAAATGATTCTGAAATATTAGTATTATAGATTATATAAATAATATGAAAAATTCTATAAATAGAATAATGATAAAATAATTTGAACTAAATAACAACACAGATTGAAGGAATATTAAACTAATTTGAATTAATAATGAATAACATAAATATAAGGAAAAGGTAAAATAAAAAGAAGAAACCAGAGCGGAGGTAGTCTGTACTGGACTAGTGAGGAAAGAAGAGAATATTTATAATTAAGTAATAAAATAAAAAGAAGAAACTATAACACCGTAAAATCAATGAGGCCAATGACTAGAGAATAGAATCTTTATAATTAAGTAATAAAATAAAACGAAGAAATTGAGGTGGCGGTAGTCCACACACGACTAAAAAGGAGAGAAGAGAATCATTTTAATTAAGTGATTAATATTATTTTAACAAATATTTATGTTCATAATCATCTATAAATATAAAAAAAATGATAAAATAAAATGATAATAATAGTGAGTATCTTTAATATAGAAAGATGATAGATAAAATAATAATAATTAATAAATTTAGCTATGATTTTATTTTATATAAAAATAAATTTATTTTTTACTTATAAATTATTATAACGATAAAAATTGTGAATGCAGACCAAACTTTTCTCTTCTACTATTCCTTGTCTCCCCCTCCCTTTCTTTCCTTCCTTCTCTCAACGTAACTCACTCTCAAAACGCTCTTTTCTTTCACCTTGTCACGCACTCACTCACTCATTGTCTTACACCCCACTCACTTTTTAACTCACCTTCTCTCCTTCTTTCCACGGTACACACACACACGCATGCACTATAATATCACTTGATTCACGCATTCACACACTTGCACCAACACCATACTTCCTTATATAGCCCCTAAAAGTGACATGCAATTTATTTCTAAGTGATAAATTGGCGGTGTATAAATACCTTCAATTTTTTTGTTACTGTAGTTACTAAATTATCTGATTATGTAAAATTATATACCTTACTTCCGTAATTTCATTTAATATTCTTTCTATATTATAGTAAATTTTATTTGCAACATATTTGGAGCTTGTCTGTACAAATTTATAGTCATATTTTAAATAATTAATGTATGTATTTTAACTTCTTGGTCTATTAGTTAGTTAAAATAGATGTTGGTGCGAAATTATCAAATAGGAAAATAATATATTTTAGTTAGATACAACAACTTAAACTATCATTACACAAATTATTTTATGAAAAATGGGATGTTACTTATGTGTGTGTATATATTGTATTTCTGAAATTATATTAATTACAATGAGATTCACACTTAGCACCTAGTCTTACCTAGTCATATTGCAATATTTGAATACACCATTTAATTTTTTTATATTATTTTTTACATCGGTTTTATTTTCCGCATCCTATCCTTGGCATTTACTGTGTGGTAAATTGTTAAACGGTAGTAAAACTAGTCTTTATATAAAAACTTAAATGATTAGTTTTGGCTTAAATATATTATTTTCCTCCTGAAAAATAAACAAGTTTTTGGTTCAAACTTTTCTCAAATTGTTTTATTTTAGTCCCTATAGCTAGTTTGTGTCTTTTAAATGTTGAGTAGGGTAATAGAAAACCACGTTACGGTATATCATAATTATATGTGTCATAATTCTATTGTAAAATGAGTTATTAGGTCTATTAAGATGAATTAATGGATTTGGTGTAATTAGTTATTGGATGAGGATTTTGACATACAGGGTTATGATTATGTGCCACATATGACTACTAATTATCATATATGATTAAATAACATGACTTTCTACTAGTTGACTTAGCATTTAATAGGGATAGATTAATTGCAGGGACTAATAAAACCAAATTATTTTAGAAATATTTGGATCAAAACTAAAAAATATACTTTCAAGGACCGAAATCAAAACTCACTTATTTTTCAAGGATTAAAAATATATTTGATCCATTAATTTTAAAATATATTAAAACCAAAAAGACCTAGAGGGTGTGGTTGAGTGAAAGGGACTCTTTCACCCTTAATCAATTGTCAAGAGTTCGATCAATGGTTTTGGGTATGGGGAAGCCTTAAATCTCCTAATTAGTTGTCCCACCCTTTGAGTTACCTACAAAATAGCGTGGAATTAATCACCGTAATCGATGGTGGATACTCTGGTCGTGGAACAAAAAAAACCAAAAAATAATTTTTTCAAGGACCAAAAGCAAAACTCGCTAATTTTTTAGGGATATAAAAACAATATTGTAAACATCTTCATGCAATGCTGGTTGCCTTATGAGGTGTATTATACTATTATTTGTATCCATAGAGTGCAAAATATCACGCTGACTCACACCACATCCATAGTTGGATGAAATGTAGATCCTACTTAAATGAGATCAACATATCATCTAATGATAGATAATGTGTGAGTTGACTTGATATCTTATATTTCATGAGTATAGGTAATTTTTTATTGTATTAATTGTTACCCTTCAAAAATGTTAACTTGTTAATTAAGACATCACGTATGAACCTTTGCAGACATGCATTATACAATTAAAAAAAAAAAACACTCTTCCCTTTATCATTGGTCATTGGAATGAAAATATTATTTTTGCCACTCACGAACTCGCTGTCATGTTTTGAGCGTACATGACATGACCAGGTTCAACTTCCACTTTCATTTAAAGTAATTCCCGATTCCTTTAGCGTAAGCATAAGCATCTCGGAACCAGCTTAATTTATCTCCGGAAAAATATTTTGTTTAAAATATAGATGAGAGATCTTTTTATTTACACATCATTTATAACCGTAAATTCATTCAATTCAAACAATTGATAAAGGTATGTATATGGTTTATAATCAGGGTTTACTGTAATTGAGTGAATCGTGAATTGCTCAACTTTCCACTGTTCCTCGCCATAAGGCTATAATAATTTTTGGCTCTTATTACATTTCCAAATCTCAGAAAGGTGTGGTTGAACTGTGTTTAATAAAATGATGCAGTAATCACCAAAAAATAATAATATTAATATCTCTTATGTACTTGAGTGATATGAATATATATGGTTTATCCATAATGTTGTAAGTCAATGTAGTTGGTAATCTCGATTCTCTAAGATGAGAATGCAAATTTTTAATATCTTCCAAAAACATCAATTCTAATTTTATTTTTATTTTCTCATTATATTGATCGGTATTATTGGTTGAATAAACATAACTTAAATGAGAAATCGACGCGACGTACCCCTGAATAGAATATCATGCGTACTTTGACATGAACGCAAGTCATGGTAACAATGAAAGAAAAAGTTTTAATTATTGCATAAAATAAAATAATAAAAATCTCATTTGATTGAGAGTTAAAATACATTGATCAACCATTTCTCCTCATACCCTTTTGGAATTTCTGCAGGATTGCCAACTTTTATCCCAAAAGGGTCTGGAATATCTATAGATGTTCCTCTTGTTTCAGCTCCACTGCCAAAGTATTGTCCAAGTACATTATCTTGGCATAGGCCACTGTATCTCACAACAACAAAATCTGATTGGCTAGTACTGTTTGTCACATTTTTGGGTTGGTGATATTTTACAACTACTCAATGGTGAAGATTGTTGGGAAAAATAAGCTACTTCCCAATCTTGAAAACCACTTTAAATAGAGAAATAAAATAGGAACACAACCACAGTATAAGAATTTAATATGGAAAACTCCAAAATCGGAGAAAAATTACGGCCGCTGTCAAAAGACAACCAGAGAATCTCACTATGTAAAAATTATTACAATACACAGACTTCTCTCTTAAACATCCACACCCCAGTACACCCACACTCTCACAAAACAAATATTTGAACTATACCTCACAACACTCTAAAACAAGAGTATAGAGGAAGAAAATCAGATACAAACTTAAAATGTTTCTGATTTGTGCAAATTGAAATGGAGAACTTAGGCGCATATATATATATATAGCCTTGGCAACCCCCTTCCATCCCAATTCTAAGCAATGTGGGACTTCTATCCCAATACTATTTCAATTAAAATTCTAACAATCTCTACCTTGATTGAAATAAACACGCTTCATCTTTCATTGTCAACACCGACAATCCCTTGCTGTCATTGTCTATACCGATAATCATAGTTTAAAGAACTATCATACTCCACCATAAAAAGTATACTCACTTGGAATAGAACAATTCCAAGAATTCCACCTTGACACATGTTGAAACCTTGCTGAAAAGTTATGGTGCAACTTCCACATTGGCTTTTCCTGGAAGTTCCTCAACCATCGACAAAACTCCCACCACACACCCTGCATCTCAATGTCAATCAATGCCTATGTGCAATTGTGGATCCGCTAGCAACAACTTATCCTTTTCCACAGCAGCGCGGAAATGCTATGAGGATACACTTCTTACTTTCTAGTAAAGATCATCCTCTCCCCCTAGGAGAGCAACATTGCAAGCATCAGATTGAGAGTCCCTCTTCAACACCGGGCCACTTGGACAATTTTTCTTTACATGCCTTGGTTTTCCGCATTTCCAGCATGTTACACTCTTTCCACGATTCTTTTTCCCATAACTGTCACTTCTAGCTACAAACAGTGAATTTGATGAAGTGCTACCCTCATTCTTCATTCTTCTTTCATCGGCAATGACTTTACTGGCAATTTCTTTGAAATTCAGAGTTTCCTTCCCATACATCAATACAGGCTTGATATGCCCATAGGAAGACGGAAGAGACAATATAAGCCTTAGTGCCTTATCTTCATCATCAATCTTCACTCGAATTGCCTCTAATTTAGAGACAATACCATTGATGGCAATAACATGGTCAGAGATCTTCATGCTATCATCCATGCGTAGATTATGAAACTGCTCCTTCAACAATAATCGATTTAAGATGCCTTTTTCCTGATATAACCCTTTGAGTTTCTCCCAAAGTTCCTTGGCTGTCGATATTTCTTGCATATTTGCAAGAACATTCTTAGCCAAACACAGACAAATTGCACTTGCTGCTCTCAAATCTAGTTCCTCCCAGTTTTCATTATCCATATCAGCAATCTTTCCTTTTAACGCCCCGTATAAACCTGATTGTATCAACACATCATTGACTTGTATCTGCCACAAGCCAAAATTGATTCTTCCATCAAATTTCTTTATATCACATCTCACAGCACTTGAAAAACTTGACATTATTGCAACCGTATACTCGAATAGTGTAAATCAACTGTAAATCGTGCACAAGGAGGATTCCTAGGAAAGAGAGGTGGGTCACAATGGATACGCTTAAATACCAAGTCTTTCATTAGCCAGAACCTTTCCAAACTGCACACTCACAATATCACACTGCCTTCTAGCAACAGCAACCAAGGATAATCCTCAAGTACCAGGGAGAAATTCTTTTTTGATGTGGAAGATTAGACTAAGCTGCAACCACAGAGCATACTAAGAATAAATCCCACCGAACTAAAGCTCTCTGATACCAATTGTTGGGAAAAATAACCCACTTCCCTTCCTTGAGAACCACCTTAAACAGAGAAATAAAATAGGAACACAACCACAACACAAGAATTTAACGTGGAAAACTCCAAAACCGGAGAAAAACCACGGCCGCTGTCCAAAGACAACTAGAGAATCTCACTATATGAAAAGTATTACAACATATAGACTTCTCTCTTAAACACCCATACCCTAGTATACCCACACTCTCACAAAGTAAATATTTGAACTACATCTCACAACACTCTAAAATAAGAGTACAGAGGAAGAAAATCATATACAAGCTTAAAGTGTTTCTAACTGATGTAAATTGAAATAGAGAACTTAGGCTCATATATATAGCCTTGGCAACCCCCTTCCATCCCAATTCTAAGTAATGTAGGACTTCTATCTCAATACTATTTCAGTACTATTTCAATCAAAATTCTAACAAAGATAAGTTTCATATAATGGTACAGAATTTCCTACTTCATCAATTACTTCAGCATTGAAACTCTTGAGTGCAATGTGACTTCTTGGAAACTCAACAGCATAGTAATATTTATTTGCAACATTTCCTAGTCCTACTTCAAACTTGGGAGACAGAAAAATAGCTAATTTAATATTCTTTTCAGTCTTCCCAAAAATAGATGATGAGTATTGTGTGCTTGACAACAATAGTAGCATTGCTAATGAAATCACCCAAGCATGAGATACACAACACATCCTGATCTGTTAGCATAGTAATCTTTGTTAGCAATAATTAATTTAAAGGAAAATGGTTAAACATGTCCAAATATCTAAGTAATGTAGATAAAGAAGGCATTATGTAACTTCGCTAACACAGCAGAAAAACTAAAGTATACATTATGCCAACATATGAAATAAGAAATGAAGAAATTTTTAGGTATACCAAATCATCTATTAGGGCATTCCATTATACTAGTTGACATATATGAAAACAATTTTGAAATTTCGTTCATTTCTATAATATGCTATATATGCAAACTTACACATGTTTATTCTTGAATAAAATCCCTGTAGCAAATTAGCCGAGAACTACTCTACACAATAAAGGTAAGTACACATCTACACAAAACTAAGATATGGTTGAAAAGCTGTTGATTGTGTATCTTGTGTATGAAAAAACAACAACAACAACAATAATAATAATTGTTCAACAACAATCACACCTTTTCCTACCCAACGGAAATTACCTCAATGGAAATAAGTTGAGTTCTGAGCTATATATATATATATATATATATATAAACTAAATAAGCAAAACATGAAGAAACAAAAGCAAGCGATGCTTAGCTTGATATATAGGCGGAAGGAGGAAGATGAAGAAGTGTACCTTAAACAGTTGAAGCTTTGACAAGAGTGTCTGGTTACTAGTAACTATATATCAACTAGCTAGCACAAGTTCAACTATAGTAAACGGTGTAATTATATACGGACGGTCTACTGAAGATGTTCTAAGCCATGACGCCCACCAAACATGGATAATTATACGAGCGATTATACACAACCATCACTACACTTATACTACACACTTACATCAAGTTAAAAGTTGTAAATCAGTGGGTAAAAATTTGTAAATTAGTATACAAGTAGTTATAAACCAATATGCAAAAAGTTGTAAATAAGTATGCAAAAACTTTTTCCAAATTAGTTTATAATTTTTTGCATCTTGATTTATAACTTTTTGCATGTTAATGTGCAACTTTTAACTTGATGTAAGTATGATGGTGTACATTTATCATTTCTCTAATAATATTTAAGTTTGAATAGTCTTTGTTTGAGTGCGCTTCTAATCAAATGAGTGGAGACTGCGAAACTACGACCAAGAGAGTACGGGTTGACTAATGAAAAATCTTGGACTTTTATTGAATATTCATATGCTTTTTCCCTTATATTGTTGATAATGCTAATTACTAATTAGCTTATTGACTAAGGTTAGTTTTTTTAATTATTATTAATAATATCAAAAGTAAATTTATTCAAGATTCAAATCATCCAATAACAATGATTCAGTAGCAACAGGGCATCCATAAAAGGAGGTATTTATTGATATTTATCTCAATCCAACTAGCCAGGGAAAGCAATTTTTTTTACTTTAAATGGGGTCACACAAAAGTGAAAGGTCGTAGATTGGGTGCTCAAAAAACATTTCTCAATTTTACTAGATTTGTTTGCACAACTTCTTTAATTAAATCCTAAACAAATATCATTTTTTGATTTAGATATGTGTTCTCACATCTTTCACCACATGGTTTATTGTAGTGGATTCTCACGCCTGACTTCTTTTATTTTTATCATCTTTCTTGGAAAACTTACTAGATAATTGCGATTGGCATAATTACCTACAAGGACTTCAGATGAATAATGTGTAACATTTGCTTCACTTGGAGACTTGCATGGGACCTAGCTATATCAGTAATTTTGTACTCGGTAATCATATCTGTATATCATGGCCTTCTTGAATTTGTCAAATACTAGTGTTCTGTAGATGATATCAAGGTGTGCATGCATGTCATTTTTATCCCATCGTGTCCTTACAACGATGGTTTGCTTTGGAAATTTTGAGATTAATCCATACGCTTGACACATCTTAATGTATATCTTATTCTGCATCCTAGCATGCAGAGTGTATTTTAGAAGAAATGGTGTGTGTTGACATGATCATCTTAAAATTTGACATGTGTAGATAGAAAAGTCAACACATTTATTGACCTGGGTAGCAACTAAATTTTTTTATTTGTTTACTTTGGAAAAAGACTCTTATACCCAGATTTAAAAATCTCATTCTAGGCTTTTATCACAATCATTGTTCCATTGTTCGCCTCCTTCTACCTCATTTTCTTAGCTCCTACTGCTCCAATCTCTTTTTGATCACTGTCGTCTTTCTTTGTTCCAGCTTCTCCTTCCCCCTTTCCAATATGCTTTCTTTATAGTTGTAAAATTATTTGGGAATTGTAATTTGAAGCCTTGTAGAAAAAAACCTATATTATAGGGAATGAAAGTATCATTACATATGTTCTAGTGCTGCTATTGGGAAATTCTTAGTTACAGGAAATGGGAGTAATCCTTGCCCTATACATAGGCCAGGAAACTAATGGGCACTAAGCTTTGCTAAGAATGAGCATAAAATCATGATGCTTAATATCATGATTTTTGAAAAAAAATATGACTAAAGGAGTGTCATTTGAAAAATTATCCCTGAGCTATTGTGTCTGTTGTGTCTATTTTTTGGGTCGAACATTGTGTCTAAATATACCAATTAAATCATGAATCCTTTCAACTAGGTCCAGTTATTTGTTGGGTTTATTGTATCAAATTTATCACTTTCTTTTTGGATAATGAATCAAGTGCAACAAATGTTTTGGCATTTTTTTGTTTATGGCAAATTAGAAAATATATATATATATATAATAGGAATAAAACAGTGTGCTTCATTGTCTGATAATACATGCATACTAGAAAAAATTACTCATAATCTAATTGCTATATTCTTCATCACAAGGAATATATATTCACCAGTTATTGGCCTGAGTCCTGAACTCATTTATTATCACAACATACTATAATATCATAGAAATCAATGATCCACTTATAACATGTTAAGTGGGAGGGGAATATCACATGTGTTGGGGTGGAAGCTTTTCTGCCACCAAGAGGTAGAAGAGCCCCATCACCCCAGAGTGCATTCTACTGTTGCTGTAGTTAACCTCTAGAGTCACAGTTTCACCATCATTTATCTTGACAGAACCTGGTTGAGGGTAGCAGGTGGACATTCCTACAACGTAGCCTTTCTCATTTCCTGCTTCATTTCCATTTCCATATTTTGGTATTGAAGAGCATATAACCCTCCCATCCTGAACTTGTCACATGAAAAATTTTACAGATTAAGGTACACTCCAATATTTAATTAGCATCCTACAATTATTTATATGGGTCAAAGACTATGATTAACCCCCCACCCCACCCCCCTAAAAACACACACAAAAAAATCCCAAAACAAAGAAAAAAACTCTAAATTAATTCTTCCTAAATTTTACATCGAACAAGGAAAAAAAACAGATAAAAAATCCAAAGAAGTTCTTACCAATTAAAAATATCGGACAAATTAATCTCTCTATACTAACTTGACATTTTTCATGATTTTGGAGGGATTAATTCGTTCTATTTTTTTTAGAAGAATAAATTTTTCTATATTTTAAATTTACAGGGATTTCTTTGGTTTTCTTTCTGTATAGATGAACCAATTTGCTAAGGCAGAATTGAAAATGGACCAATTTGAAAGTTTTGTTAAAAAAGGGTAAATAATAAAAAGTATCTATGATGTTTTAAGAAAAAACACTTAACCCTATTCTTATTCCAATATGACACTCCACCCCAAATATGTGATGAATGTCAACAATGACTCTATTAACTAATTTTTTATTGTTAAAAAAGAGTAAAATATAACTAATATTTATTTTTTAATAAAATACCATTTTATTAGTACTTATATAAATATATCATTTTCACAAAGTAAACATGTGTTGGTTATAATAATATAAAATATTAATACATCAATACATTCAATTAAATTTTAAAATTTTACCATATCAAGAGAACAAATTATTAATAGTAGTAATAAATTTTAATAATTATTTTTTAAAAATAAAAATTATGTATTTTCTCAGCTTTTAATTTTAGAATATTAATTTTTATAAAAATAAAAATTATTTGTTAATATCATATATAAACATAAATTACAAATAACATAGCAAGAAGAATTAGTATAAAAAATATATATTAATATTCTAATACTAGTGGTTGAGAAAATATATATTTTTATTTTTATTACAAAAATAATTACTATAAATTATTATTAGCATTAACAAAATATTTAATTAATGAGTTTAATTTTATTGCACAAATAGTATAATTATTTTTATAAGTTATCTATATATTGTTACATCTACATAATAAATTTACTCTTACTTCACTATTTCAAAAGTCATGTATCTAAGAGAATTTGATTAGATAAAAATATTAAAAAATTACACTATAAATGTATTTAATTCAAAACCATCATTAGTAGTTATAATAATTTTTTTTGTAAATTAAAAAAAATGTATTTTTCAACTATCAATTTTAGAATATTGATACACACACACACACACACACACACACACACATATATATATATAAACCACAAAATTCTTATTATTATGGTATATGTGATTTATCTTTATGTGCGATATTAACATAATTTTTTTTAAGCATACCAATAACCTAAAATTAAAAATTGAAAAAAAATACTTACTTTCCATCTTTATTAAATAATTATTACAATTTATTACTATTATTAATAATTTATTCTCTTAATCTAGTAAAATTTTAAATAATTTATTCTCTTAATCTATTAAAATTTTAAAAATGAAATTTAATACATAAAATATAATGTTTTATATTATTATAAGCCACATATATTTTATTATGTAAAAGTAATATATGAATAAAGGATTTTTTAAAAAAATAATAAACATTAGTTATATTTTACCTTTTTGTGTAATAATAGAAAATTTACTATAAAGGTTATTAGTGTCATATCCATTACATATTTAGGGTAGAGTATTATATTGGAATAAGAATTGGGTGGATTGTTTTTTCTTCGAACCTCAAGAGTGATTTTTGTTAATTACCCAAAAAGAAATAATGATGTAAAGGAAGGGACAGAATTTAATCATTTTGCATATATGGTATTTTGTATATGTACTCACGTCACTAGAAATTAACATCCACATGTGTTAAAGAATATATGGCAATCATGTAACATCACCTGGCCATATACAGTTGATCTAATTCCACCGACATGCTGATGACCAACACCATAGATGACATAACCACCTTTCTCCATTGGGAGCTTTGCCCTCTTGACATCAATGCATCCACTACCATACTCGTGGCCTTTGCTGCAAGGTTCGACTTGATACTCAACCTGTAGCAAAGAATCTCTATTATACTTACACACCCAAACGAGACCTGTAAACTATATGTGTCTATGTTGCACTAAGAGGATTAGGAGTACCGAATACGATATGATTAAAAATAAAAATAATTAATAAGGGGCAAAATTAGAGTTTTCATTTTGACTATTTCGAATCACAAAATTTCATATTTGATAGATAAAGAGTAGTTCAGTACATGAGGCTCCAAACTTGGTAAGGTCTAAATAGGGTAGATGTATGCAATTTTATCTCTTCTTTGCACAAAAACTATTTCCAGAATTTAAATCTATGACCTTTAAATCATAATGCAACAATTTTATCATTGTATCTAGCCTCACTCTCTTCAATTCAATGGTGATAGATATCCATGGAAAAAAATTAAGAGATATACAAATATTGAAATACAAATGTGTGTGAGTCACCACTTTGAAAATATGCAAGTGTCTTGAAATTCCACTTACCAGGCCAGACCAAAAAAAACAGAAAAAAATTTTCACTTACGAGGCAATCATGCTTTTGACTAATTCCTCTGGAATTATTCGATATTTTCACAATATCAGTCACATCAGGTATGTAAATCTTCAAAGGCACAACAAAGAGTTCCCAGGTCACCCATTTCACCGTGTATCTCAGGTAGAGGCTTTTCTTTGGACCTAGAAAGCCTTTCTTCACCTTGCACTGGCTCTCATCAGGGCAACATTGCAATCTGCCTTTATAATCTGGACTCAAAGGCTTGCCACTTTCATCTTTTGTGATGTTATAAAGGTTACACCTGCACTCTATGCACCCTAGTCTATCTTCTACACCCCTTGTGTCAATAGCATGGACATTGATCATCCATTTCTCCTCATACCCTTTTGGAATTTCTGCAGGGTTTCCAACTTCTATCCCAAAAGGGTCTGGAATATTTGTAGCTGTTCCTCTTGTTTCAGCTCCAATGCCAAAGTACTGTGAAAGTATATTACCTTGGCATAGGCCACTGTTTCTCACAACAACAATATCTGACTGGCTAGAACTGTTTGTCACATTTTTGGGTTGATGGTATTTTACAACTATCCAATGGTGAAGGTAAGTTTCATACAGTGGTACAGAATTTCCTGCTTCATCAACTACTTCAGCATTGAAACTCTTGAGTGCAATGTGACCTCTTGGAAACTCAACATCATAATAATATTTATTTGCAACATTTCCTGGTCCTAGTTCAAACTTGGGAGACAGAAAAATAGCTGATTTAATATTATTTTCAGTCTTCTCAAAAACAGCTGATGAATATTGTGTGCTTGACAACAATAGTAGGATTGCCCATGAAAGCACCCAATAAGCATGAGAAACATAACACATCCTGATCTGTTAGCATAATAATCTTTGTTATCAATCATTAATTTAAAGGAAAATGATTAAACATATCCAAATAGTATATACAAAGAAGAAATGTTTGCAATGGTCCAGCCATCATTTTGGGACATTGGTGGTCCAGTGTATCCAAACCGTTGATATACGTGGATTTTATGGTGGACCTTATATGTTTGAGTTTTTCATGAATCCCCTATTTATTAATCATTAAATCAAATTATCCAATAAAAATAGTATTCATTTAATGATTAATAATATGGAATCTATGATGAACTTAAACATTTACAATCTACCTTATAATTTGCCTATGATTTAAAATATGTGAATGGCAAAGATGGCTTGTTTTGCATATATAGTGGACCAAAGAGATGAAGAACACAGATGGAGATCCTTGATCTTACAGGTACAATAATGAAAAAAGAACATCCAATTACTTTATTTTCCTAAAGGCCAAAAAAACCGAAAAGAAAGTCGTTCAATTACATTCACATATTGATGGGCTGTTTTCAATTTAACCGAACCTAATCCAGAAAGTTAATCTCTTTCCATTCTTTGATTTAGATTGTGCTTTTACTCAATCGTGGAAAGAAAATTCACTTTATGCCCATAAAATCTTAATTGGTTAGCATTAAAAAATGTGAAACAGGGAGCAAGTGAACCAGAAGGAAAAGGATAAAAATGTGAAATGATTGCTATAATAAGGACAAAATCATCTTTCTCTTAGTCAAACATGAAAATAAAAAAGGTAAGCTGCCTACAAAAATCTGGTACGCCAATGTGGAGAAAATGGGCTGGACCATTGCAAACGCATCTTATGCGAACACGTGAAAATATGAAATGGAGAAATTTAGGTAGGCATTTCATTCTACAGTTGACATATGCAAAAACATTTTTGAAAATTGGTTCATAAGTCATTTCTATCGTGTGTATTGTTCCCTTTGTAATATACGTGCCTGGTTGTTTATTAGTGTATCACTATATATATATATATATATATATATATATATATATATATATATATATATATATATATATATATATATATATATATTACATATTACATATTAAATTACATTAAACTATAATTTTATATGTTTATTTATTAATTAAATTCAGTTCAACCGGTTGAATCAGTAATTCGGTAACCTAGTGCCTTGATCAAGTCAATCACTGGTTCGATTTTGATAGCTATGATTGTGACTATCCGAGAACTACTCCACACTATAATGATAAGTACACATCTAGACAAAATATGGCTGAAAAACCATTCATTATGTATCCCATGTACGAAGTAGTAGTAGTAATAATAATAATAATAATAATAGTAATAATAATAATAATTCAACAACAATAACACCTAGTCCTATCCAATAGAGGTTAACTCGATGGAAATAGGTTGAATCATGTGCAAGCTTTACCCATAAGGTTGAGATTTGAAACCTGAAAAGCTCTCTTGGGGATAGGTCACACATTTATTACTCCAGGTTTCAAAGAATTAGGCTCACCCTAACCTTTTTTATATATTAAAAAGAATAAAACTAACAGCTTTTCCCACTAGATATAATAGATATATTAACTAAATAAACAAAACACATGAAGAAAAAAAGCAAGCCATGCTAGGTTGATATATAGGTGGAAGGAGGAAGATGAAGAACGGTACCTTGAACAGTTGAAGCTTTGACAAGAGTGTCTGGTTACTAGTAACTATATCAACTAGCACAAGTTCAGCTATACTAAACGATGGTTCAATTAGAGTTACCCTCGGATCATGAATTTATAGGCAGTTACCCTTGGATCATGAATTCATAGGCCTAATTTTATATACCAATGGTCCATTGCAGATGTACTAAGCCGTGACGTGGATAACGATATACAAGTTTGAATAGTCTTTGTTTTTTATATTCTTTTGGGTCGATGAATTGTCTTTGTTTGAATACGCTTTTAATCAAATGAGCGGAGACTGCAAAATTACGAGGAATAGAGTGCAAGTAGACTAATGAAAACTTGACTTCCATTGATTACACATAACCACCATCACTTATATTATACACATATATCAAGTTAAAAATTATAAACTAGTATGAAAAAAGTTATAAATCAATATACAAAAAGTTATAAATAAATATGTAAAAACTTTTTATATATTAGTTTACAACTTTTTGCATCTTGGTTTACAACTTTTTACATGTTAATTTATAACTTTTAACTTGATATAAGTATACAGTATAAGTGTAATAGTGGATATTTGTCATTTCTCATTGAATATTCATATACTTTTGAAAATTGAACCGTTGATGATAATATTAGTTAGCTTAGTGGCTAAGGTTAGGCTTTTCCACCATGCGACCAACACAATAGTTAATAGTTATTGGTATAGTTTTCTAATTTTGATTTTACTTGGTGTTATTTGAATCACTCAAAAGAGGCATCCATCAACGCAATCCTAATTTAATGATGAAAAGTAAATGGTTTTTTTTTTTCTTTGAGTGAAGGCGACACAAAATTAAAGGGCGATAGATTGACCGTTAATATAGAATATGTGGTACCAGATGCTCAAAAAAATGTTTATCAAGTTAGCTAGAAGTTTTCAAGAAGTTTCCATTGCACAATTTTCTTTATTTAAACCCTATACAAATGTCATTTTTTGTTTTAGATATGTCTTCTCAGATCTTTTACCGCATAGTTTATTGTCATGCTATTAGGTTGGGGGAGCCCAACATAGGAGATATCCAAGACAATGGGTTAAGTGAGAAAATCATATAAGTAGACTAGACACCACATTTTGACTCAAAACCTTAAGATAATGAGTCTATAGGTCTTCCCATCTTATATACACCTCACATTCTCACACTTGAAACCCAACAATCTACCTCCAGGTGTAAGGCTCCCCCCTCAGCGGAAGCCCGAGTATTCAATGGTATTAACCAATCATTCCTCCAATACTCCACTTGGCCGAATCCAAATCAATGACTCTGATACCAATTGTTGGGTTGGCTCCGAGGAGCCCAACATGGAAGAGATCCAAGATAATAAGCTAAGTAAGAAAATTATATAAGCGGACCGTACATCACATATTGATCAAAAACCTTAATATGGTGACTCTATGGATCCTTCCATCTTATGTACACCTTACACAATCCATTTTTAACCGATGTAAGACTTCATCCCTCACACTTCAAACCCAACAAGCCCTTCCCTAGGTGTGGGGCTCAACATAACATGCTCTCACACTTGAAACCAACAATTATACTAAAAACACTATTCCCCCGAAAATACCCTTGAACATAGAGAAATAAAAACTAGAACACAACAACAACACAATAATTAACATGCAAAACTCCAAAATTGGAGAAAAACCATGACCATTGCTAAATGACAATAAGAGAATAACTATGAAAATTCTTACAATACATAAACTTCACTCTTAAACATCTCATTGGCCTCTAGTACACCCACATTCTCCAAAGCAAGTGTCTAAATTATATTTCACAATACTCTAATGAAAGTTAAATACAAGTTTAAAGAGTTTTCGACCGGTGTAAGTTGAAATAAAGAACTTAAGTTCATATGTATAGCCTTAACAACCCTCTCCACTTGCAATCAAGGGCGATGTTGGACTTCTTTCAAAATGTTTTATTTCAATCAACCTCAACAATCTCTAACTTGATTGAAATGAGCATATCTTCAACTTCTATTATCTTCAATGACAATTCCTTGCAATCATTATCTACACTGACAATCATAGTTCAAAAGAATGATCATCCTCTACTATAAAAAATATATACACTTGGAATAGGGCAATTTTAAGAATTTCACCTTGGCACATACATGTTGAAACCTTGCTAAAACTTTATGGCGCAACTTCCATGTTGGCTCTCTTCAAAAGTCCTTTAGCCATTGACATAATCCTGATACACACCTTGCATCTCAATGCCAATCAATGCCCATGTATAATCGTAGACTTGCTAGCAATACATTTTTTTATCACCGTGTAATCTTGATTATATCACGACATCCTTGACTTATATTTGCCACAAGCCAAAATCAATTCTTCTACCAATTTTTCTATCCAATCAGAAGCCATAAATTGGTCATTCTAAAAATAAAAAAAAAATAGACAAATTGATCCAGCTAAAAAAAGAAATCTAAAGAAGTCCATGTCGATTAAAAATATCAGGCAAATTAGTCTTTTCGTGCAAGGATTAATTCAACTTTTTTCATAATTTTTGAGGTATTAATTTGTCCATTTTTCCTTTTTAGAGGAACCAATTTGTTCAACATTTTAAATTTGCAAGGATTTCTTTGGGTATTTTTTTTCTTTCTAAAAGAATCAATTTGCCCAATATAAAATTTAAAAGTGACCAATTTAAGAATTTTGTGGAAGAAAAAAAATAATAATGTAAAAGAAGGGACAGAATCTAATTTTGTATATGTACTCACGTCACTAGAAAAGGAATATCCCAATGTGTAAAGAATATATGGCAATCATTCATGTAACATCACCTGGCCGTATAGAGTTGATCTAGTTCCACCAACATGCAGATGACCAACACCATGGATGACATAACCACCTTTCTCCATTGGGAGCTTTGCCCTCTTGACATCAATGCATCCACTACCATACTCATGGCCTTTGCTGCAAGGTTCAACTTGATACTCAACCTGCAGCCAACAATCTCTGTTACTTACACATCCAAAAGAGACCTGAAACTATGTGTCTATGTTGTACTGATATGATTACGAGTTCTGAATACGATATGGTATGATTAAAAAGGAAAATAATTGATAAGGGGCGAAATTTTAATTTTCATTTTGACTATTTCAAATATAATAGATAAAGGGCAATCTTGTGCATGAGGCTCTATACTTGGTGAAGTCTCGGGAGGGTAAATATATGCAAATTTATCTCTACTTTACAAAGAGGCTATTTCTTGGATTTGAACCGATGGCCTTCAAGTCATAAGGTAACAACCTTATCGTTGTGTCGAGACTCATATTCTTCAAAGATGATAGATATCCATGGAAAAAATGAAAAGATATATTATTCAAATATTTAAATACAAATATGTGGTAAATCAAAAATTTAGAAATATGCAAGTGTCTTGAAATTTCACTTACCAGGCAATTATCCTCTGGAGCTATTTGATATTTTCAAAGAATCAATCACATTAGGTATGTAAATCTTCAAAGGCAGAACCAAGTGTTCCCAAGTCATCCACTTCACCGTGTATCTCGAGTAGAGGCTTCTCTTTGGGCCTTGAAAGCCTTTCCTTATCTTGTACTAGCTCTCATCAGGGCAACATTGCAAGCCACCTTTATAATCTAAACTCAAAGGCTTTCCACTTGATTTTATTGTTGAAGAAAACATTTCTCATTATTATTTTAATTTGTTCAGTGTATTATTCTCTTAGTATCCTGTTTAAATGGGGCGTACATGACTTTCATTATTTCTCCAGTGTCATTGGTCGGATAATTCCCCAACAAACAAAAATCTGAAAAGTCAAATTTAGCCACATTCGCATAAAATTTGACAGGATTCACATACATAAATAAAATTAGTGAAATAAAATTAGTGAAATTCATTTTGATTGTAAATGTATCTAAAAATATGGGTGGTTGGTGTACAACTATCTGTACAAGCACAAATGTCTCTAATTTGCATGCGTCTCCAAAGAAGCGGCAAACTGGATAGTTAAAAAATCTGAAAGCATTGCATCCCCTTTGCTTCATATGAAAGTGATTGCATGCCATGTTCTCTTCAAAAGCGATAGAAGCAAACCTCAAACTTTATATTATATATGCGGAGAACACAAAGTGACCACTTCAACTAATTTTCTTAAGGAACCTTGAGAAAAGATATACTTTACTGGGAAGAAATTAAAGAAGACACAAGCCAAAAGTTACAGCATCCGGAACTTTTGGCATGCATGTGCATAGTAGCACTTCAAGTCTTCATTGATTCTCTTCATGCCTATAAAAGGCAACGCCCATGTTATATTCTTATCACTCAAACAAAAGAGCTAATAATAGCATTTGATATCAAGGGAACACAACCAAAATAATTGGTTTGTCATCAATCAATGGCTAAAATACTTGTCCAAGTTTTAGTGCCAATGTTGCTGGTGCTAGTGGCAGAGGCAGGGGCTACTCCTCCTGGCATTGCCAAAAGTCCCAGCCATGCAACTTGCAAGATAAAGAAGTACAAGCATTGCTACAATTTGGTGCATGTGTGCCCCAAGTTTTGCCTTGATGGATGCACAGTGGAGTGTGCTTCTTGCAAACCTATTTGTGTTGGTGGTGCAAATCCTCCACCAGATTCTCCAACTCCAACTCCATCTACACTTGAGAACCCAACACCATCCCCTTCTACACCAGAAAATCCACCACCATCAACTACTCCAAGTACCCCTTCTATACCAGAAAATCCACCACCTTCAACCCCTTCATCACCAGGGAAACCACCGCCTACTCCTTCTACACCTGAGAGCCCAACACCACCATCCCCTTCTACACCTGAGAATCCACCACCTTCGTCTTCTACTCCTACTCCTTCTACACCTGAGAATCCACCACCATCACCATCTACGCCTTCAACATCACAGAACCCAACACCATCCCCTTCTACCCCTTCAGCACCTAAGAATCCATAGCCATCACCTTCAACTCCATCATCACCTGAGAACCCACCACCATCACCAACTACTCATTCTCCTTCTACACCTGAGAATCCACCACCGTCATCTTCATCTCCTCTTTCATCACCTACGCCATCAACACCTTCTCCAATACCTCCTTCTTCACCAACACCTTCTTCACCAAAAACTGCAAGATGTAGGAACAAGAACTACCCAAAGTGCTACAACATGGAACATTTTGTCCCAACGCCTGCCCTGGTGGATGTGAGGTTGATTGCTACACTTGCAAACCGGTTTGCAGTAAGTCTTTTACTAACATGCACATTCATCAACATGCACCTACACATAGATCACTTTTATGTCTATACTATGTTCATCTCCAAGTTATAATTAGTCTACACACTAATACAATTGACAACTAATTAGCATGAAATTTTCTTGTCTTCTAAGAGAAATAAATTTTTTTTTATTTTATACCATTTAGGGTATGTTCGGTAAGACAGTAAAATTAGAATGGACATTTGGGTCTATTTGATTGTTTCCATTTTCTTTTTTATTTTCTCTGTTTTCTGTTTTTGGGATTCTATAAGTTTTCATTTCTTATTTTTCTCTGTCATTCACAAAAATTTCAAATGCAGAAAATGAAAACAAAAATCAAATAGGAATAGATGAACTCTGTGTAGCAAGGTATATGAACTTAACTTCTTTTTTGTATACTGATCATTGTGCTTGAATTATGTAGAGTGTGACAGACCAGGAGCCGTTTGCCAAGATCCTCGATTCATTGGTGGTGATGACATCACATTTTACTTCCATGGCAAGAAAAACAGCAACTTCTGCCTTGTGTCCGAACCCAACCTCCACATAAACACTCACTTCATAGGCAGAAGAAACGACAACATGAAGAGGGACTTCACGTGGGTCCAATCCATTGTTATCCTCTTCGACAATCACCAACTCTTCATTGGGGCCAACAAAACCGCCACATGGGATGACTCCAAAGACCACCCTGCCCTCTCCTTGGACGGTGAACCCATCACCCTTCTCCAATCCGAAGGCGCCACGTGGAAATCCTCCAATGTCATCATTGTTCGTGAAGCTGGCACAAACAGTGTCGTTGTTGAAGTTGAAGGGAAGTTAAGGGTAACAGCGAAAGTTATCCCAATAACAGAACAAGACTCAAGGGTTCACAGCTATGGCGTTACCAAAGAGGACTGTTTCACTCACCTTGACTTGGGGTTCAAGTTCTTCTCTTTGAGCAATGAAGTGAGTAGTGTATTGGGCCAAACATACAAGCCTAACTATATGAGCCGTGTGAATATTGGAGCAAATATGCCTGTGATGGGAGGTGCAAAAGAGTTTGAGACTTCAAGCCTTTTCTCCCCAGATTGTTCTGTCGCTCGTTTCGTTGGACACAGCAATAATGGAGTTTCAATATTGGAGGGTTTTGATGAGATTCCTGGCTTGAGCTGTGCAAGTGGAATTGATGGACAAGGAGTTGTCTGCAGGAGATAGGTCATTTGTATAATAACAGATGAAAGAACAATTCACCGTGTGATACTTCATGATCAAATACTTTTCTCTTTTTATATTTTTATTTTATGAGAATAAATTGCATTATATATCATCATGAATAACTAATTTGATGATGATGTAATAGGCATCAAGTTGATAATATCACATGAAGAATATATATATATAATGTCTTGTCTTTCTTAATAACATGGAGCAGTCATTTCTTTAATGGAAAAATTAGCTACCGTTTCTTTTCGTTTTCTATTTTTCTGAGAGAAGTTACATTAAAAGGTATACAATCATCAAAGAGATAGACTATTTGCCCGAAGATTGCTAGATAATCAGAGAGCGTATTCATTCAAACAAATCCTTGGCACCAAATTCTAATTAAACATACATTAATAAAAAAAATGGATCTTAAAACCAAATGAAGATCAACAACAACTAATGAAGCATACAAATAGAAAGGGCATCCACATAGACCTCACTCACAATTCAGTAAACAAAAATTCAAATCTCTTGACAGTGAAATAAATTCTCTCGGAGTCTCTCATAATTCTTTTTCTAGAACTTGGGCTGCAGATAACTGATGGTAGTGCTTGCCAATTTGAAAGCCTTAACAAGGCCATCATTAGCTATGTCTGGCGTAGACCCAAAATCCACATTAGCAATCGGGATAACACCTGGGTTTTGGATGCTAAGAGCGGCAATGGCAACAGCATTAGTATTGCCCACATTTTTCTGATAGTGGATGAGTCCTGCTGGAAACACAAGCACATCACCCTTCACTAGAACTCTTCTAATGTGGCGATTTTCCGGGTTGGAAGTGATGAATCCAACTTCTAAGCTTCCATCAAGAACAGTCAAGATCTCAGTGGCGCGAGGGTGAGTGTGAGCAGGGTTAAGGCCCCACGGTGCAAAGTCAATGTGAGCAATGGAGATGCCAAGAGTGTTTAGTCCTGGTAGCTGAGTTGCTGTGACTGGAGTCACTTTAGACCCAACAGTGTTTGAAGTGTTGCCAGCAATGTCAAGGCTAGTAAAGAAGAAATCATTTGGAACGACATTGTTGGGATCCTTGCAAACCAAACCATTCACTAACACTGCCATAATTGATCATGGGAACAAAACTGTATCAGAATCTTGTGTAATTTATTATGAGTATGAACTTTTCAAAGAGCAGACATTATATTTCAACTTATGTGCAGATTAATTAAACAAAATTAATTCAGTTTAATTAGTTATGAACTTATGATCAAATTTTGAATAGGTTCGTCATATGTTCATAATCATCAATGGATCTTTCAAGTCAGTAACCGTATTATCATAATATCACTTCAATATGCCAGAGTGAAAATTTTGAATTCTATTGTTCCCGTGAAAATATTTATGTTGAATCAAGTTTACTGAAAATAAAAAAAGTAGGTTTTAAAATAAAGAAAACTGTTATTTAGGTAAGTCACGTGTGTTTAGTTTACCTTTGCCTTGTGGATCTGCCACACAGAAATCTTGGAGAGCATTTTAATCAGCTGCTAAGACAACAACTGAAAGTGAAAGAGCTAAAACTGCCAGCAACAATGAGAGACTAGCCATTTTGCAAGAACACAAATAGCACTACTGGTAGATTTTGTGACAGAGATATGTTGGAGCAGTGTGTGATTGTAGTATTGATGGATGATATGGCATTACATTAAGGCCCTTTGTGATATATGGTTTTGAATTTTCAAACCATTTATCAAGTGGTCAAATTATTACACTAGAAGAATCAAAATCCAATTTGATTACTTCATTATCTTTACAACTAGTACAATTTGTATCCAACTTGATTACTTCATCAAGTTTACAACTAGCATGCAACTTGGATTGACAACTAGCATACAACTTGGGTTTTGAAGATTCAGCCTTTGCAACTACAAGTTGATCAAACATTTAATGGTCTTGTTTGGATGCATGCACCAAGAACTCTATAAAAAGATCTTGGTTCACTAGTTCTCATCATCCAACAACATTCCAAGTCCATTAGCTCTTTGGTGGTAGAGAAGTTTATTCTCATACTTTTGCTACTTCTCTTTTGTGTGTGTTGAGCGTATACACTAGTGAAAAAAATACTGTAAGGTATTTTGAGTATATTTGGGGACTTGGATTTGAGTGGAGTGTAAACACTTTTGTATTCTCCATCATATTTCCATAGTGCAATATTTGGTTGTCGCCTTTGTCCGTGGATATAGGCTATTTGCCGAACCACGTTAATCCTTTGTATCATCTTTGCTTTACACTTCCGCATACTCTATTTGTGCCTTACTTTGCTCCGACATATTTTGTAACACCCTTATATACTAATCTACAGAAGATGTGAACGCACAATAATGATATGCCACCCTAACTAAGAACTGAAATGGTCATCTTTTGAAATTGTAAGAATAACATAAAGTTATGGGTTTTGCTCATGCGGGCGTGTATAGAGGGTACTGTTGCTATACACAGTGCCGGCAACATCATTTGGCTAATCAGTCAACAAGGAATCTAAATTGCTCAATTTAGCTGAAACACTTCCATGTGTGAGAAAACATTCAATCTGAGTGAACAATAAAAATAAGCGTAGTTTGTTTTTCAATTGGAGGGCAACAGTCTGTATTTTGGATTGCAGCTGATTCAGCTTGTTTGTTATGATATTATAAAACACTTGTTTATTATTTGGACAGGGTTATAAAATTTATGTTATTATATATCAAACTCAAAACTTAACATAAATTATAATTAATTTAAAAGGTATGTTTGTTGGTAGGCTAATTAAATATATTTTTGGTCCTAAAAAATAAAAAAAATTTCATTTTGATCATTGGTTTTTTTTATTTAATTTTGATATAAATATTTTTAAAATTGTTTATTTTTATCTTTTTGTCAAGTATAATTATTAATTGTCTCGCAGGGTTGTTTGATTTTTATACATGAGAACCAAAATATATGGGACAAATTGTTGGAAAGACAATCTAAAAGTGTGGTAATATGCTGATATAGAATGTAAACATTGAACAACACTTCTAAACTTAATTAATTTGGAATACTCATTTCCGGCTTTGTCTCACAAACTTCTTTCTCCTTAATTTCCAAATAACAAATACCAATTAATAAACCAAATATCCTTGCACCAAATTCTAACAACTTACATGTGTGAATCAAATAAGGACCAACAAACAATGAAGCACACTAATGGAAATGGTATTAACACCACTCACAACTCAACAGTAGAAAAAACAACATGCGTAAACAGAATAAACAATCAAATGAATTCCTTCCCATGCTTCTTTTCTAGAACTTGGATTGTAGATAACTGATGGTAGTGCTGTCCAATTGGAAAGCCTTCACAAGGACATCATTAGCTATGTCTGGCGTAGACCCAAAAATCGCATTAGCGATTGTGATAACTCCTGGGTTTTGGCTGCTAAGAGCTGCAATGGCAACGGCATTAGTATTGCCCACATTTTTCTGATAGTGGATGAGTCCTGCTGGAAACACAAACACATCACCCTTTACTAGAACTCTTCTAATGTGGCTATTTTCCGGATTAGAAGTGATGAATCCAACTTCTAGGCTTCCATAAAGAACAATCAAGATCTCAGTGGCACGAGGGTGAGTGTGAGGAGGGTTAACGCCCCATGGTGCAAAGTCAATGCGAGCAATGGAGATGCCAAGAGTGTTCAGTCCTGGTAGCTGAGTTGCCGTAACTGGAGTCACCTTAGACCCAACAGGGTTTGAGGTATTGCCCGCTACATCAAGGCCACTAAAGAAGAAATCATTTGGTTCCATAAGGCTGGGATCCTTGCACACCAGACCATTCACTAACACTGCCATTATTGATCAAGGGGACAAAACTATATTAGAATATTGTGTAGTTTATTATTATGAGTGTGGACAGAATTAATTCAGTTTAATTAGTTATGATAAAACTTTGAATAAGATCATTGGTAGTTCATAATGAATAAGTCTCTCTAGTTATGAGAGGAAGAGATTGTGTACATTTATCCTCCTCGTACCAACTAAGAGGCATGTATCGAGATGACTTTGTTTAGTTATGACAAAATTTTGAATAAGATCATCCTTTGTTCATAATCAATACACTTCAAGTTAGTAGCTGCATTATAAAAATTGTCCACTTCAATATGCTCGAGTGAAATTTTCAGTTCTACTGTTCTCCATTAAAATATTTACGTTGGGTGTATATATACAAAAACTTGAACTTTAAAATAAAGAAATTAAAAAGTTGTTTCGATTAGTCATAATTAACTCGTACGTGCGTGCATGTGTTTGATTTACCTTTGCCTTGTGGGTCAGCCACGCAAAAATCTTGGAGTGCACTTTGATCAATTGCCAAGACAACTGAAAGCGAAAGAGCTAGCAGTGCCAGCAACAATAAGAGATTGGCCATTTCACAAAGAGCACAAAAAGCACTAGAAGATTTTGTGAAGGAATATGTAAGAGTAGTGTGTGTGTGTTGTAGAATTGGTGGATGATATGTGCCGTTGCATTGAGGCCTTTATATACTAATCTACAGAAGATGTGAATGCACCTATGTGCTGCCCCAATTAAGAACTGAAATGGTCATTGTTTGAAAGTGTAAGAATGACATAAAAGTGATGGGTTTTGCTCTTGCAGGCGTGCGTATAAAGAGGTATTGTTGCTATATACAGTGCCGGCCAACATCATTTGGCTAATCAGTCTGCAAGGACTTTTAATTGGTTAATCTAATTAGCTGAACCAATCAACACTTCCATTTGTGAAAAATGTCCAATACGAGGGAACAATAAAATATGCGTAGTTTGGATTTTACATGGAGGACGGTCTGTATATTGGATCGGAGCTAATGTACGTATCTAGGGGCATGTCCAATTCAATTTTGTGAGTTTTGATATACATACCAACGGGAGTTCGATAAAGTGAATGGGGTTATTATAAATAATAAATAGCGTATCTAGTATATGCTTTTTATAATATTTCTTTTCTATGCGTGACAATTTTAAAAATAAAAACATTTGCGTTATCAAAATAAATATTTTTTAAATAAAGAAAAAAGAAAAATATGTTAGTTTCATAAAGAGACTTGAAATGAGAGCCTACTATCGAAGAGTGCCATTGCAAGAAAAAATTAGTATTTTCAACAATTAAAACATAAAAAGCTTCAAGAAAAATAATTTTCACATATAGTAGTCATTGAAAAAAAATACTTAAAAACTTATAAGTATTTTTAATGGGTATGTTATGTTAAATTACTTTTATTGACACTTTCAATATTAAAAATACTCATTTTTCTTGAACTACGTACACATAGATCAACTAGCAGAGGTTTGTTTTAACTTAACTAAAAATTTTGAGTTCGATCCTTTAATATGCAGCTAAGTTAAACCTTAAAATAAATCGATAGAATTTTACCGCCTTAGTGATCCCACCCTCCTCAAGTAAGATTGCCTCTAATAGGAGGGCACCTGTGATTTGGAAAAAAAAGGAAATATGATGCTGCTTAAATGTCTTTTTCTTGTGTATCTATTTTTTTGGTTCTATCTTAAATGTGTTATCAATGGCCAATGTTGGACACCTATATTTAAGACCATCTCCAATGCAAAACAGCACATCTTCCCTGTCCCTTATGTGTAAGAGGGAACGAAGGACTGTCCCATTGGAGGAGTCGATGGTAGGACGTGGCTCAAGGATCAATGCAAGTGAGTCCCTCTGAGTGGGGACTCTATTGCCACCAATCACAACAAAACATGTGGCTTTTTTTGTTTTTAAATGTAAAATGTTTTGTTGGCCATTGCAACTCTTTGAAAACTGGAAAGAATTGTTGATGCAATGGTTAAAATTTTTTGTCTATAAATATAATCTATTCTTATTTCCATCTTCATAATTCTTTTATAATCTCTTACAATATTTTCTAAATTTTTCCCATATAAATTCCACTCATATTTTATTTCCACAAAAAATGGATCTAAATCAATTCAATTCTTTTCTCAACTACTTACAAAATTCAAATTTCCCTCAAAAGTCAAATATTCAAAATTCTCAATCCTCAAAATACAAATCAAATTTTCCAAATTCCAAATTTCTTTCAAAATCAAAACCACCAAAATCTTCAAAATTCCAATTTTCAAATTCCTTTTTCCACAAACTCAAAATTTTAACTATATGCATTGTTGTTGTTAATCATGTAATTTTTTAAAATATATTGAAGACTTATTTTAGTTTCAATAATATTTATTTGATTTTTTTACATTTTAACCTCAAATAAGATATACACAATATTTATCTGCAATTTAATTTATGAAGAAATTATTCAAAATAAAAGATATTTGAAAATTTAATTTTATATTTTTTTTATCAAAATCAAAAATAAAATTTCATAATCCAAAATATTAAAATAAAATTATTTATAATGATATTATTTTTTTAATTTAAAAAAATAAATAGCCCCAAATGATGATCAAAGTTAGTCTCTTCCATTGGAGAAGAAAGGGACACTCTCGGTCCCCATTTAGTTTTTATGATACTAGGGTAATGTATCCATGGTAGAGCCTAAAATGGGAACCAAAATACATCCCACCATTAGAAATGCTCTAAGCTTCCAAGAGAATTGGCCAACAGATGGCAAATGACCCCTTTAGAGCCGACTTGTTGGAGACTAGAAAGTAGAGATGTCTCCATTGGATTAGATCAACCCAAAAATCCACTTGAATGAATGATATCCAATTTGTTAGATTAAAATAAAAAAATCCACATATTCACAAATTTTAACTCAACTTAACGCATAAAACATGAGTTTGATTCGGTCTAACTCATCTCTTGTGGATTTTGGAAATTTTTAACTTACACAATTTGGCTCAATCCATCCATATGTTTTGTTGTTTGTTTGTTTGTTTTTTTAATGTAGAAGCAAAAATAAAAAAGATAATGTTACGTACCATAATGTTGGGATTGATTCTCCGATGGTGAAGGAAGAAATGGCTGGGTGGTTGTCCCTCTCCAGTCGATTGGGTGCCTGGCGTGGGTACCTACAAAGGGACTCTAACACCCAAGTTAGCAAAGTTTTTCAAGAGGAAGACAAGTAGGATATGTGTCAGAAATGGCATACCTCTGTTACCCTTCCCACTTCATATTTATATCCTCTGACTATGTCCCAAGGTGAGATTTTTAGGGTTTAACTGTTCTGTACAAATGGCATTCTAACCGTCAGGAAGGTCATTTTCTAGAAGGCCGACGTGAATTTGCGCTCCATATGAGTTTGGTCTGTGCTCCACTCGTTCCTTGTTATCGTGATAGTTCGGGATGATATTGGGATATTCTTGGAGATCCCATGTCTTTGGCAGGCATTGCCGGGCGAGGAGTCATAAGGAGTACTGGGCCCTCTACCCCTATCTGCGACACCCATAAGATACAAGGGGTCCCTGACTTCTATCCTCTTAGGACATAACAGATAACAAAAACTAATAGAGGATCACATCATTCAAAATCTTGTTAGGTTAAGAAATAAAGGAAATTCAGCTCAAATCATTCAATAATATCAAATAAAGGAAAAATACATTATAGATTAAGTATATATACCATCACATATGGTCAGAAAGGATCCATAATCCTTGGAGTATTGGACTGATAGTTTTGGGTTCATGCAGTAATTTCATCAAGAAAATAAGTTTGACAAAAGAAATTATTGAATTAAAAAATTGTTTTAATGGATAACAGGCACAAAAACAAAATGTTTTAATATTTCCTCCATGAATTTACAAATACTTGTTTATAATGATTTGGATTATTATCATGTTTGACAAATGACAACAGAAAACTACATAGCTAGAAGCCTAGAACTCTGCTTTTATTTGCTCTAATTTCTCGTCGCCAGGCAGATTGTATGTCCATGCTCTCTCAGTACTCAGTATAGATCACCTAGCCAAAGCTTTCCCTATCTCTAATCATGTAGAGGAACTTCGGTCTCATGATCAAGAACATGGCAACAAGGTAATTTGAAATTTTGAAAATATCCAGAAAACCATATCGCTTAACTCAAAAGACAGGTAAATTACATCCAACCTATCCAAGGGAAAAAGGGAAAAGAGGATAAGAAAAACGAGATCTTCTGACTCCGATGTATATAATCATTTAAACCATTATAAGCATCCAGGACTTGACCTCTCAAGAACAGAAGCATTGCCAACAAAACCCAAGTTTATACAATGACAACAATCAATACATAAGCATACACATCAATGAGTCAATCTAATTTGAATGCTCCACAATTAAACTTTTACCACTCGCTCAAAGCCAACCATATTAAAATTTGAAACAATCTTTTACATATCAGAGAGATGCCTTAAGCGCCAATGTCCTCTTCTTCCTCCTCGTACTCTTCCTCGTCGTCAGCAGTGGCATCTTGGTATTGCTGATACTCGGCAACCAGATCATTCATGTTACTCTCAGCCTCAGTGAACTCCATTTCATCCATTCCCTCCCCAGTGTACCAGTGCAAGAAAGCCTTGCGCCTGAACATAGCTGTGAACTGCTCGCTAACTCTCCTGAACATCTCCTGAATTGAAGTTGAGTTGCCAATAAAGGTAGATGCCATCTTAAGACCCTTAGGTGGGATATCACACACGCTGGATTTGACATTATTAGGTATCCACTCAACAAAGTATGAGGAGTTCTTGTTTTGCACATTGATCATCTGCTCATCAACCTCCTTGGTGCTCATCTTACCACGGAACATTGCCGATGCAGTCAAATAACGGCCGTGGCGTGGATCAGCAGCGCACATCATATTCTTGGCATCCCACATCTGCTGAGTCAATTCAGGCACAGTCAAAGCACGGTACTGCTGGGATCCTCTCGATGTTAAGGGCGCAAAACCGACCATGAAGAAATGGAGACGAGGGAATGGGATAAGATTGACGGCAAGCTTTCTGAGATCAGAGTTCAGTTGCCCAGGGAAACGTAGACAACAAGTAACTCCACTCATGGTGGCAGAGATGAGGTGGTTAAGGTCACCAACTGCAATAAAACAAGAATAAAAAAAATTAAGAAATCGACTTTCCAACTATAAAACAATAATAAAGCAGAATACATTCCATCAAGAGAAAGTGAGCTAAAACCAAACGAGTAGAAGTTTGTCCAATAACACCACCACCAGCTATGAGCAAAACACGAGACCTAAACCCACTTGAATTCTCACATGGTCCCACCACTATAATGACATAGATATTTAATCCAGATTTAAATTGTGAAATGAAAGGTGAACTAGACCAGATCATTACTTGAATCATTGCTTAACATTACGGGTTTATCCATAGCAAACAACTACTCCAACAGAATAGCTACCAACAATAATAATAACAGTAACAACAAATGCAGCACCAGCAACCAAAACACAAATAATAATAATAGGCACCATCTGTATTAAAATCAAGAGAGAAATCAAACTTACATGTTGGTGTGGCAAGCTTCAAAGTACGGAAGCAGATGTCATAGAGAGCCTCATTGTCCAAGACCATGCATTCATCAGCATTTTCAACAAGCTGATGCACAGAAAGTGTGGCATTGTATGGCTCCACAACTGTGTCAGATACCTTAGGGGAAGGGAAGACAGAAAATGTCAACATCATACGATCCGGATACTCTTCCCTAATCTTTGAGATAAGAAGTGTTCCCATGCCTGAGCCAGTGCCACCACCCAAGGAGTGGCAAACTTGAAATCCTGTCATATATATCAGTTTAAAATAAATTGCAACCAGTTAGCTTTAACAGAAGAATTAATTCCCAGCATGGCCAGAGACCAAAAGCAAGAAAATCTTGCCAGAATTGTAACCAATCCAAATGGTGAGCCAACAATCTAAAGGTACATACATTCTCAAATGCACTAAAATTCAACAGCAAATGAAATTTTTTTAAAAATGTAAATAACACGAGTTGAACTCGTATCAAGCAATAGTAGAACACATTATAGTTTCCCACTTCACTTTTGAATCAAGTTACACACACAACAACAACATGCCCGAAATTGCAAATCAAATGTATGACAATGCATCCAGGTTATCAAAGCAAACCGTACAAGATACAAACACACGCAGGTTCAAAAGACGCGGGGCTATTTGAAAACTAGGTTACAAGGTCAAGGGCACAAGAAAAAAAAGAACATGGCACAGTTCCAAACCGAATTCACCATCCTCATGAACAAGCCATAGGAAAAAAAAAATTGGTAACAAAAAACACACGTTATAAATAATTTAATATTAACAGAAAATCATTCCAAAATCACAAACTACCTGAAACTATTTAAATAAAAAAAAACAAAAACATTGACCAACAAAATTGAAATTAGGGTAAAATACATTTTATCCTCTTGAACTTTAAGTCATGTCCAGTTTACATCCTAACTTTTCAAAACGTGTATCGTAATACCCTGTACTTTTCAAACAGTGCAAAAGTGACATCCATTTCCACCATTAAGCTATGAAGCAAGGGTACTCAATTTTTGCAAAAGTACTTTCTAGATACGAATACGCATTGGGTACGTGTGGATACATATTAGATGACTTCATTTAAAAAAAAAATGGGTACGGCAGGGTACGCGTATCCAAACATGGGGCAAGGATTCAGAGAGTAAAGTAAGGATATTTTAATTTTGAATCAATAAAGTTAAAAGTAGGATCCTCTTCACTCTATTGATCTAAGGGTGAAATTGCTTACTTTACTCTCTAAAGTGAAACAATCCAAATCCCCAAGCTTGGGTGCGCATGAAATTTTAAATTTTTTTTTTTTGTTTTTTTGCTTTCTTTCCTTTTTTTTTCCAATTCCACTGAGTCCTAACCTTTCTCCTACTCAAAATTTATTTTGAAAAAAAAAGAATTGGAATATAATATTGAATAATTTTGACCTCTTTTATATTAAAATTTTAGTTATCATCGCATAAAATTTATAAAATTTAAATATTTTTTTTTATATATATAGACGTACTCATACTCTAATTTTTTTTTCAAAATTTTCGTACCTCATACCTATATCTGTACCCGTATCCATGCATGATAGCCATTGAGCAGTCATAGTGCATGCTATATGCAGAGTTAAACAGACAACAACACCATTCCCTTTAATCAAATTTACAAACCCCAAATCCCCTCCCTCAAAAATGGACAAAAATACCCTTTAGATGCTAGAATTTAATTGTAACAAAAGGGTATTTTAGTCTATTTCAGAGTGGATGAGGGTTCAGGATTGGAAAATTTAATTAAAAGAAAAGGTATTTTACCCTTTTAATTGTACTGATATGCACATAACTGCTTTACAGTGGAGATGGATGTCAACTTATGTCACGATGCATGTTTTGAAAAATCAAGGTGAAAATGACACATGACAAGTTCAAAAGGTAAAATCATTTTACCCTTGAAATTATACAATGCAATTCAATTAAATCATTCTATTTATATGACTCATAAGATTTATCCATTTTTACTGATATGTCAATAATACATTAATGGGATGAGAGTGCTAGTACATCAAAATTAAAATCATGTTTATAATCATTGCTAATGAGAAGAAAAAAAATTAATATCAAAGATATAGTCAACGGAAACAAATGCAATTAGAAAAAATAAAAACAAAAATCTCTCATCGCAAGACACAAAAATACCAGAGACAATTAAATTAAATTAAAAATAAAAATCCATTTCCAAATTCAGATCCAAAACAAAAACAGAAAATTAAAAAAAAAGAAGGAGCGAAATTGAGAGGGGCTGGTTACCCTGCAAGCAATCACAATTCTCGGCCTCCTTCCTCACAACATCGAGAACAGAATCGATGAGCTCTGCTCCCTCAGTGTAATGCCCCTTGGCCCAGTTGTTCCCTGCCCCGGACTGCCCGAACACGAAGTTATCAGGCCTGAATATCTGCCCGAACTGCCCGGATCTAACGGAATCCATGGTCCCCGGTTCCAGATCCATGAGGACGGCGCGTGGAACGTACCTTCCGCCACTCGCCTCATTGTAATACACGTTGATGCGCTCCAGCTGGAGCTCCGAGTCGCCGCTATACTTCCCCGTGTGGTCGATCCCGTGCTCGTCGCATATCACCTCCCAGAACTTCGCCCCGATCTGGTTGCCGCACTGCCCACCCTGAATGTGCAGGATTTCTCTCATTTTATTCTTTCTTTATTTTCTCAGGAAACAAACGGAAAAGGAAGCGGAGGAGGAGGGAAGAGGGGAAAAAAAAATAAAATAGAATTGAAGAATTAGGGATCTGAGAGGGGAGAGAGAAATGAGAGGGAAATTAAGAGGTGGTTTGGAGAAAAAGCGGGGATGGGAAGGGGAGGGTATTTCAGGGGTGCAGGGTGTGAAAGGTGCGGAGGGTTTTGAGGGAGAGGTGTTTTGGTAATTTTGTTGGCGTGGTTTGAGGGTATTTTCGGGAATTTAAAGGGGGTGAACGTTTTTTTATTTTTTTTAATTATTTGGGGATTTGATTTTTGAATTGAATTATTTGGTGGTGATGAGCTGTGAGATCGTTCTGGAACCGCTCGATTGATTTGGCCACACTGTCTCTCCCTCCTTCCTTTCCTATCCCTTTGGCTTAAATATTTTTTATATTTTTCATTTGAGGTGGTACTTCTCTTTCTCTCTTTCTGTTGCAGCCTAAGATATGACACAGCTTTTGGAATTGGACCAGAGTGGAGGAGGATGAAGGCAAATTTTGGAAAAACTATATGGATTGCTAATCATTATTTTATTTATCCAAATTATTAAAAATCAAAGGAGTTGTTTTCTTTTTTTTAATAATATATGTTGGAAGTTTATGACCTGTAAAGAAAAAAAAATGACATACTACTAAAATGTTAGTCAACCTATTTGATTAAAATTAAGAATTCAAATAAATTTTATATGCTACCATTTAATTATTTATTATCTTATTTAGATTCACCTCCACACATATTATTTGATAGTATAAAATTTTTTATACAGTTAACAATAAAATTAAACTCTGAAATTAATGTTTGTTAAGATTAATTTTTTTATAATTAAATTAAGAGATTAATTTAAGTCAAACAACCAATTATATAACATTATAAGCATGACTTTTAAATAAGACAAAATATGCAAATTGGTCTCTTAGAAATGTATCGAGGGACAAATTAATCTTTTAGAATTTAAAAATTTCTGATTGGCTCCTCACATTTCAAAAAATGAGACAAATCAGTCCATCTGTATAATTCTATAGCATTTTTTTAATCGTATACACCTTAATGGAGGGACTAATTTCCCCTTTTTAAAAATATGATAGACCAATTTAAAATTTTTAATTCTGATAAATTAATTTATCCCCTGATATATTTTTGTGAGATCAATTTGACTATTTAATCTTTAAATAATTATTATAAAAGTTATATAATTGTAACAATATAATGATAATAATACAACATTATATATTTATACAAAAGAATTTAGTTTTGATATAATGATCGCATAATTTTTTTAATAATCATTTGATTACATATTATCATATTAATAAAAAGGTTTGATTCTCGCAAACTACTTCAAAATTTATATATGATAGAATTTGATTGGATAATAATATAAAAATATTTTATGCTACATTCTTTATATTTTCATACTAATAATATATAAAAATTAAATTATTGATATGCATCAAAAATTAAATTTTTGCAATAATTTATAATTAATAAAGTTTTTAGACAGCTTTTAAAATTAAAGTTGAAAATAAGTTTTGTCAAAGGTGCCTTTATATTGCCAAATTAAGTAATTATTAGAAAAATGTAACCGACTTTGGGGAATTTTTTTTATAATGATGTTTGAGTATGTGAATTGGTATAAAACGTGGTTATGATAAGATTTGAGCTGATATGGTATTTTTTTACATATAAATCGCTACATAGCATTTCGTGATATAATGTAGGGATTTAGAATCGCTAAGGAGATTATCATTACAAATTACTACGTAGTGATTTCAGAATATTATTTTTAATTACAAAATCACTATACAGTGATTTGTGTATCTAAAATGTGAAAAATTAAAATAAAATATTATTTTATCACATAAATCGCTATATAGTGTGTTGTGTATAAAAAATATCAATTTTTTAATCTTAATTATATGCAAATCGCTGCATAATAATTTATATTTAAGAATCTTATAATGCCCATAAATTTTATAAATTCCAATATTCCTGCTCCATTTTGAAGTCATTTTCAAAATAATGCCCCACGTACTTTATAACTACCCCCAAAAAAAAAAGAAATGCAATGTACTTTATTTTATTTTATCTTGGTCTGTAAATGCAAGGTACTTGAATTTAAAATCTTGAACGGAAACCTGCGGTTCTCAAGTGTTAATTTAAGAATTGGATAAGAATTTCAGAAGATGTTGGACTGAGATACATTAAAAGGGACAGTCTCAATAAATGCTGATGTGAATGGAGTGGTCCAGCAGCAAGAATTGAAGGCTAAGGCCCAACCCAGCCATCAATAAGTGGTCGGGGTCCTATTTTTGTGGACACTGGTCATTGGACTTATGTCTAAGGAATCTCATTGCTTTGTGTTGACTCGGATGCCCTGTTTCTGCTATCTTTCACCAGGCTGCTTCCTTTGACTAGGCAAGGGTGAAGGGATACAAATCACACTAGAAATCCCAAAAAAAAATGGAAAAATCACGGGAGTCCCAAAAAGAAAGAGGAAAAGGAGACTAAAAAAAAAAAAATCACCAAAATTTTGCGTTGTCGAGAATTATTAAACTCTCAAATTAACTCTTAAATTTATGATCTTATCACACAAAAATAAATTTATCTAAACTCTTAAGTTTGATAATATTGTAAAATAACATGGTTATTAAATTCTTGAGTTAACTCTTAATTTCTTACGAGTTCACAATTTATCATCTAGAAAAAGAGTTTATATAAACTCTCATATTTAATAATATTGTATGGTGCATTTTAGTTTCAAAAAATATTTTTTATTTTTTATCTTTTATTCTCAATCAGTTTTCTAATTTTAAAATTTTATGAAGGAAATAGTAAAAATTATAATAAAATTAGCAAATTGAGTTTTTTTAAAATTTCATTGTTCCATTCACATAATCCTAAAAAATAGGAAACTAATTGAAAACTAAAAATGAAGATTAAAAAAATATTTTTTGAAACTAAACTAGTCACTCCCATAAATGTCCATTGTCACTTCTACTTAATTAACTTTTTGTTCAAATATTCCAAAATACCCTTCTTTCTTTTATACAATTAAATTGATTATATATTATTACTTTAATACTATTCAAACTCATTTTTATTAATATATTAAAAATATTATTTATTATTTTATAATTTGTGCTTGTGCTTTTTATTTTGTGAAAAAATGAAATTATTTATAAATGTATTGCTTTCATATTAGCTTGCGATTAATTTAATTTTGAAGCATGTAATATTGATCACAATTTTGTTTTCTTTATGTAACCACTTAACACAGTAAGGTTTTAAAATTAATAAGCTTTTAAAATTAATAAATTTAGTATGTATATATACGTGTATATTTAGATATAAATATTCCCTAAAATTTATTTTATAATACACTAATTATCTAATAATATATTAGATAAAAAAAATTTAATTTTAATACATTGATAATATATATATATTATTATCTTTCAGTCATGTATGATCACATTAGTAAATATAATTATTCATATTTGCTACTGTAAAGTTCATGTAAAATTGAAAAAATTGATTACATGACTTATTGTATCAAAATTAAACTCTAAAAATAATAATTAAAAAGGTAAAAGATAAATCATAGTATACAATATATATTCTAACATTTATATAATTTAATTTAATATTAAATAAACATATTATACTAGTATTTCTTGCATCAAACTTGTAATTTTTGTTAAATTTTTTAATTTGTTGTTTTCATTTAAAAACTAAGGTAACATACACATTAAGTTAGTTATTTTTTTAATAATTATGTTCTGTTGGAATAAAAGTTTATAAACTATTCTTACCTGAAAATAGTGGTAAGGGTGCAAATAGCTTCGACATCTGTGGAAACGAGGGATGGGATACCTGTGAAGACACTCCGATACTTAAGTCAGTAAAAGTGTGAGGAGTGGTATTTATGTGATAGAGATTGTTTATACCTAGAGGCGATAGCCCCCTTATATAGTGTAAGGTCATCTCGTGGTGAATCTGTTATAATCCTCCTTAAGTGTAGAAGATATTCCTGTAATTTGGTTAGTATTAAAGATAATGATAAGATTATAATGAGATATATAGAGATATTATATGAGACTTATGAGATATCCTTAACTAAAACCGAAGTAAATCCGTGGGGATGCCGTGCCATGCGGTCGAGCTGTGGGACCCCAAGAGGGAGAGAGATGTGGGTTAAGGTAATCTCTGGGACTCATAACCAAACTCTGATAAGTTGGGCTGAGGAGGTCGGCCCATATTATCTAGTCCAGTACATAAACTATTTTACAGATTAATATAATAAAAAACACAATCATATTTTGTTGCTTTTATGTGAAAAATTGCATTTTATATGTTTCGTGAGAAAAGTAGCTAAAAATATATTTTGTTCAATATATAACATATCACAGAAGCGGTAATAATAAATATTAAAATAACATTTTTTAATATTAATAATAATAACGTTAAGCCAACAATATATTATTGGTTTGATTGTGGCAAAATAGAAAAGATATTTTAGAACAATTAAATAAAAGACTAATTAAATGAAATTATGGGATTGATAATGGATTAAAGAGATTGGCTGCCACTCCCATTCAAGTTTGGAAACTTAACAATAAATGCAAGTAAGTTGCAATGCGGAGACGACTAATGCGTAAATCTTATCGTAAAAAGATGATAAAACTTTGTTTACCTCTGTCCTATTCTATCAAGTTTTTGGTTTAATTCCTAATATTATTTCATTCTATTTGCATTCTTAATATTTTTAAATATTTTAATTTTATTCATTTGATAAATAACATCTAAATTATAAATTAAAAAACCAATATAAGAGTCAAATTACAACCTTAGAAAATTATAAATTAATATAAAATATCAAGTTTTCATCTTAATTTAAATGTTATTTATGTTTAAAAATATTAGGAACTTAGATAGAAAAATAAAATTCTTAGAATTAAATGAAAACCTTAAAAAATAAATAAATCTTCACCCGAAAAAAGAAAGGAATTATTAAGATGACTCATTACGCATTAGCCAAAGCAAACTCCAGCAATATCGTCTTGTACGTTTCTCTCATTCGTCTAAAATTTCCCCAACAATTCGATAATGGAGTTTTAAATGAAGCCATAGAACACCACAAAATCCTAGAGGTGAAGGGTCTCTCTCAGTATATGCCCCTTGTTCATAACCTACCACTAGAGACCGAATATCAAGATATGTCGCCTAGTTCAAATCAAGGAATTAATGACATGAACACTGTGGAATTGAATTTCCCCCTCTGATATTATTCTTCTTTGAATATCCCCCCTATTCTATCCTTCTCTCAATTCATCCTCTTTCTACTCTTCTCATGTTCTTAATCATGGTACTGGTGCAGAGTCTTATTGCTTATTTGCCTCCTATGTGAAAATCTCCTTCTATGTTGAATTGTCCACTATTTCTTTTTTAAGATATATTTGATTGAGCAGTAAAATTGAAGGTAATTTTTTTGTTTGTAAGTTTCATGTATAAAATTATACATGAAATCCATAAAAAAAAAATATTTTTACCCCTAATCAAACACATTCTTAAGTAGAACTTATCCTATCCATGTTGAGGTATATTGTGCTACTCATTTCAGAAACATGGCCTAGGAATGTTATTGGAGAGAAAAACCAAACAAAGGCAACCCCTAAACATGAAATCTATGATGAGCCATTCATGGATGCCGATAATAACAGTGAATTTTCTTATGATTATGAGAGTGTTGAGAATAATCCATACAAACCACTTTTGTGCACACTTGATGAGGAAGATGATTGAGCAAAAATGATAAATCTGCAAGGATATTTTTAGGATATATAACAAAATATATATGTTAGGATATGATTACGTAGCTAAATTTATCCATATTTGTTACATGCTAATATGAGCTATTTTTTAGTGATCTGATAAAAGTTAACTAGGGAGCATTTTGTGTAAAACCTCATTGTATATATTGACACAGCATTATTAATGAAAATTAGAGTTTTCTCTCCAAAGTTCGTTATGGAATCAGAGCACAAAAACTCAGGGTCTGATGATGCAAAGCAAACTCCTTCACCATATGTTCTCAACTCAAGCGATAACCCTAGGAATGTGATCACCCAGGTACAGCTTTGAAGCCAGAATTATGAAGAATTGGCATGTGCTATGAAAACCTCATTATGTACTCGAAGAAAATCGGGATTCGTTGAAGGAATGATGGTGCAACCGAAGAAAGGATCATTGGAAATGGAGGACTAGTGGATAGTACAATCCATGTTGGTGTCATCGATCTTGAACACTATTGAACCAAGCTTATGTTCTACTATATGCTACATGGAAGATGCCAAGGACCTGTGGATGGACATCAATTAAGGAGAGGTTCTTAGTCACAAACGGGCCTGCAACTAAAGTTTGACTTAGCCAACTCTAAGCAAGGAAGGTTGACTATGGTGAACCATTATAGGAAATTGAAGATGTTGTGGGAAGAACTTGCTAATTATGAGCAAATTCTAACCTTTGCCTGTGTAGCATGCAAATGTGACATTGCATCTAAGCTAGAGAAACGAAGGGAAGAAGAGAGGGTGCACCAATTTCTTATGGGCCTAAATGATATGGCCTATGGGACTATACGTTCCAACCTCTTGGTGACGGATCCATTGCCTTCCTTGAATACAGTGTACTCGGCCATGATACAAGAAGAAAAGATGAGAATGATTGCTAGGGGGAATGAAGAAAAAAGAGAAATGATGGAATTGGCTATCCAAACTAATGCTAGAGCTAAAGGACGAGAAGGGACACAAAGAACTTGATTTGAAAACAGTGCAACAAAGCAAGTCATGAGGTAGAAAATTGCTTTGAGATAATCGGGTATCTTGATGAGTCGGCAGACAGACCTTGAAATAAAGAAAGAGTAAGCAATGGATCAAGACAAGACATGGAAGAAAAGGAATGATCCAACGTTGCACAAATTGAAGTGATAGGGAGTGCAAACTCATCACTCTCAGAAGCAGACGAAATTAAGGTTATTGGGTTAACCACTGAATAGTGGCAAGTATTGGTTGAAATACTCAACATCATAAGACAAATGAAAAATAATGGGTAAGCATAACACCATTTTGTGGATAATTGACGCTGGAGCATCTAACCATATGATAGGATGCTTGGAGAGCTTGTGTGTCTTGTGTAACATTCAAGAGTACTGTCCCGTAAGGCTTCCTAATGGATAGCATGTTGTCGCAGCTAAAGAAGGAATCGTGGTGCTAGAAAGGGGTTTAAAGCTCTCAAATGTTCTCTATGTTCCTGAACAAAACTACAATTTAATTTTAGTGTCACGACTAATAGATGAATTTAATTTTGTTTTACAGTTTGCTAAGAACTTGTGTTGTGTGCAAGACTGCACTTCGAGGATGCTGATTGGAGCGGTGAACAAAGGAATGGACTCCACCTCTTCGGTGGAATTCAAAAAGCAAAGGCCTTTCAAGTTAATGGAGTAAACCAGGCAGAACTCTAATATAGGCGCTTGTGGCATCCTTATTGGAAAATCACAGTTGATTCCTAGTGTTAGTGGAATTAAAAATTATGATTTGTCGAATAGGGCTTGTGATGTGTGTCATAGAGCCAAGCAAACTCTGGAAAGATTCCTATTGAGTAATCATAACGTGAGTATTGCTTTTGAATTGATTCATTGTGATTTGTGGGAACATTATAGAACCCCTTCCTATTGCAGTGCTTTTTATTTCTTAACAATAGTAGATGACTTTTCACATATTATTTGGATTTATTTGCTTGTTGATAAAAGAGAAATGACCCAAACATTACTTAGTTTCTTTATTTTGGTTGAATAGTACAATAAACAATGAGAATATTCAGAAGTGATAATGGGACAGAATTTCGTTACATGAAAAATTATTTTCTTGAACATTGAATTGTCTTTCAGACATCTTATACAGGTATACTGCAACAAAATGGAACGGTTGAAAGCAAACATCATCATATTTTGAATGTGGTACGAACTTTGTGCTTTCAAGGCAACGTCCCTATTGAATTTTGGGGTGAATAAATATTGGCTACTGGTTATTTGATAAACCAAACAACATCATATGTGCTAATTAGGAAGACTCTATATGAAATGTTGCACGAACAAGCACCCTTACTTGATCATTTGAGACTATTTGGATCATTGTGTTATGCCCATAACCAAGGAAGGAAAGTAGATAAATTTGCTAGTAGGAGTAGAAAATGTGTTTTTGTTGGCTATCTATATGGCAATAAAGGTTGGAAATTATTTGACTCGAAAAAGGAAGAGTTCTTTCTGTCTCAAGATTTTGAATTTGTTGAGTTAGAGTTTCCTTTTGTGTATAATGATCCTACACACAAGGAGTCCCTCCACAATAAGGCAATTGTTGAAATTTTTGAAGAAACTGAACCTGAAAAGCTCTCACAAGATAGCATTGTAGCAGATAAAGAAGTCAGGGGTGGTGAAGTTAATGAAGGGGTAGCAGAATCTACACCTGAATCGGTGTCTACACCTGAAGAAATTGTTCCTACTGTCACTGAAACTGGCCTACTTGGAAGAGGGCATAAAATAAAACAGCCCTCTGCCTGATTGCATGACTATGTAACCAACACAATTCAATGGTTAAAGTCCATGCCCATGTTCACCCTCTCCAATGCATTCCTCAGATATGGCCTACCCTTCAGCATATTTTGTAAATTGTGAAAGATTTTCTTTGGCACATCGTGCTTTCCTTCCTATAAGATCATGAACCAGCTACTTATAATGAGGCTGTCAAGGACAACAGATGGAGGGAGGTCATGCAGAGTGAGATTAAAGCACTTGAAAGTAACAATACTGGAATATAATGTATTTACCCTCAGGTAAAAAGGCACTTGGCTGCAAATAGGTCTATAGGATAAAGCATAAATTAGATAGAATAGTAGGGAGATTTAAAGCCCAATTAGTCATTCTTGGAAATCATCAAATAGAGGGGGTGGACTGTACAGAGACTTTTGCCCCAGTTGTAAAAATGGTGATAGTTCGATTAGTGTTGGCAGTGGCAGTAGCGAGAAAATGGAAATTGCAATAGATGGATGTGCATAATGCATTTTTGCATGAGGAGCTTCAAGAGGAAGTATTCACGAGACCACCACCTGCTTTTTCTGTTCAGTAGCTCGGAATAGTGTGCAAGCTCAAGAAATCCCTTTATGGATTAAAACAAGCTCCTAGGTGCTGGTTTGCCAAGCTGTTCATCGCCCTTAAGAGCTACAGATTCACTCTATGATTATTTTCCTTTTGTGTTGCAAAAATTGGAATTGCATCTTGTTGTTTTGATCTACGTGGATGACTTTATCATTTGTGGCAAGAAGCAATTGGCGAATTTAAGGCTTACTTGCATACTTGTTTTCATATGAAAGATATTTTCTTGGAGTTAAAATAGCTCGTTCCTCAACTGGTATTTTTCTTTGTCAATGTAAATATGCACTAGATATAATTACTGAAGCTGGCCTTCTTGGAGCAAAACCAGCAAGCACACCTCTAGAATAGAATCATCACTTGGCTTTTTCTAATGTTTGATTCCTTGACATTGCTAAGTAGCATAGAAGATTGGTAAGGTGACTTATCTACCTTTGCTTCACTATGATACTGTGTGCACACTCTTTCCTAATTTATGCAACAACCAAGATAGGAACATTGCGAGGCAACATTGCGGATAGTTAGATATTTGAAAAATAGTCCAGGGCAAGGCATACTTTTGTGCGAAGACGGTGATTTGACATTATATGGTCAGTGTGACTTAGATTGGGTGAGTTGCCCCCTTACACAATGGTCTCTCACAAGGTGGTTTGTTTTTTTGGGGCAGTCCCCAATATCTTGGAAAGCCAAAAAACAACATACAGTTTTTCACTTATCCATAGATACCGAATACTGTTCATTGGCAACCGCTACTCATGAACTCAAATGGCTGAAGGGTGTTTTATCTTGTCTTGGTGTAACTTATTCTCAGCACATGTATATTTATTGTGGCAACCAAGCAGCTTTCCATACTGCTAAAAATCTAGTCTTTCATGGACATACAAAACACATCGAAGTTGATTACCGCTTTGCATGAGATGATATCACTAGTGGAAACATTCAACCAGCATGTGTCTCCACTCATGCACAACTGTCTAACATGTTTACTAAAGCTCTTGGTAGTTCTCAGTTTCATGTCTTAGTTGGCAAGTTGGGCATACATAATCTGCATGCACCAACTTAAGGGGATGATAAATCTATAAAGATATGTTTAGGATATATAACAAAATATCTTAGGATATGATTAGGTAGCCAAATCTATCCACATCTATTAGATGCTGATATGAGCTAATTTTTAGTGATATGATTGGAGTTAATTAGGGAACAAACTGTGTAAAACCTCGTTGTATATATTGCCACAGCATTATCAATGAAAATCAGAGTTTTCTCTCCAAAATTTATTAAAAGCAATATAGATAACTGCTTGCATATAAAAGAAAAAAAAAGGAACATCAATTCTAAGCATAGATGGGAATAAGCAAGGCAATAGGAAATGGGTAGTTAAGAAACTTGTAAGAAAGTTAGAAAACAACCTGTTAGACCTTCCTCTTCAAGTCAGAGAGAAAAACTCCATAATGAACCAAGTTCAAGGCTATTATGAAAAGAAAATGGGACTACTGAGTAACCTATTACATACAAATCATTTCCACTAGGGTCCCATAGTTTAATTACCCTAATAAAAATATTGCTTAGCCGCTTAAGGTGCAGAAAAACTGTTGCTGTAAGCTTGATATTGAGTTGGACTTGGCACATCATCATTGAATACCGTAGAGGCAACACAGAATTGGGCTTGCTTGAGGCCCAAAGCCTTTGACCTGAGTTAGACCATTGGAGAGGTGTCGTCCTAGCCTTCTTCCCCTTCCAGAACTCTCCTTGAAGCACTGTAGTGCTACTAGCATTCCTTGCAACTCCACCCATCCCCACTGTTAAGGACCACAAAATACACGTCGAGGCACCAGATCTGATTTCTTACAGAGCCTCGCGTCGCGCCTTCCACTTCCATGTGAGTAGTCACTATCACGCCTCTATCCACAAGTGTCGACTTCCATGGTAAGGTCATGCTGCTATCTGCTATAGATGGTGTCTCGTCACTGCTCGTCCTCTTCCTCTCCTCCTTCTCAGCACTTTTGGTGGTGCTTCGGTCAAGGCCACGCAGATCTCCGCTGCTACTGTCCTTTTGGAAATCATCACTGCCTACAATAGTCATCTCTGTTGTGAGTGGATCCTAAACCATCGCCCACCTCTGTTATCCATTGGCAAGCCATGTCACGGACGCGAATTCTGACTTGTTCTCTACCGCCACTGCCGCACACAGGTCTGTGAGCACGCCAAGAGGAGTTGCGATTTGCAACTCCGCGATTGATGGTGTCTCATTGCTGCTTGGATCTTCGACGCTCTCCAATGCCAATTGATCTAATTCTAGAATTGGTGAAAAAGCGGGAACGATCCTTTGATTCTAATTTTCTTCACTTGTTATTAGTTCTGCTTCTTGAATTTTTTGGGGCCAGAGCTGGTGATGGCTGTTGGGAGATCTGTAGATATGCCTAGCTTGATCTCTTCCAAGACAAAATCCAGATCCGAAACATCGCTCCACAAAATTTTTGAGAGGATAGGACTAGCATCTGGTTGGTAACGATGCATAAATGCCATCTTGAACATCATCTAGTCTACATTTGGATTACACTGGTTCGACAGCTTGAACCATCTCAGAGTTGCTCATAGTTGTTAAAGCTCCCTAAGCTTCTAACAATCTCTGATCTTCCAATGTTCCTCGAGCATTCCAATACCAATCAATGCAAATGAGCCACCAGTAACAATTTTCGTCAAATATGGGAATCTCCTCCCTTAATTGAGTTTATTCCATAGTGGAAGACTCTCAATAAAACCTCTCAATAAGAGCACCAATGTTAGACCTCCCTCTTTGAGTCAGGGAGAAAGACTCCACAATGAACCAAATTCATTCAACCATTAACTATTTTCTTATTAATTACACTAGTGTTGTCCTCTATTTACATTTCAAGTAAACTACTAATTCCTATAGGACTAATTAGTGGCCCAACTACTAATTTGGGTCATAACCCAACCAACTCTTACTTATGATGAGGCACAAGAGAATATCAAAGTTAGGGTCATATTTGTACCCAAAAAAAAAGCTAGGGTTATATTTACATTATACCTAGTAAATTTGTTTACTATGCTCCTTCCATTTCAAAATAAATATTAACGTGTCTAAATATATTAATTTATGAATGTATTTAAAAAAGTGAAATTGACATTTATTTTGAAACGAAAGGAGTGTATAAGAAATTGAAAGTGCCTTCTTGTTGGAGAAAATTGGTCGATGCTAATAGCTTCTTAGCATTGCGTGACCTTGTGGCCCTGATAACTATTCCAGATTGTGTTTGCACCAAGAACTGCATTATAAATTATGTAGCGTGTGACTTGATTGCCACCAAATAAGTAAAACTGAACCTCGAATAGTTATCCACCAAAGTCAGGACATATCTCTTACCGCCATATGTGGCATGATGATAGGGACCTCCAAATATTACAATGCACCAAATCAAAAGGAAGAGATGCCATGTTCTTATGAGAAATGGAGATAGCCTTATAAATTTAGCCAAAGGACGGATACCACATGTACTAGAAGAGAAGGAATTCGTGAAAACAGAAATGAAGGGAGTTTTATTGCTTAACATTCTAAGTATTCAGTTCGCCAAGTGACCAAATCTAGAATGCCATAACCATACTCCCCATACAAAAGGAGTGCATACGGGCATATACGGCATTATTTACTGAATTATTGTATAAAACAGTATCATTTGTTAGAGGTACAGCATGTAATCTGTAAGAAGACTGTTCATTGCAGTGTTTGAGGGGAAGAATGTAACTAGGCAAAACATAGTTTAATATGAAACAGAATTTTTGCATATCATATCATGTGATTGGATTCTTCTCCTCTTTCTAATTCAAGTGAGTTTTCTTCTGTTTTCTGTTCTGGCAGTGATTTTGGTTTGATTCCTTTCTGTTCTTAGAGAATCTGGCTACATGGCCAATACATATAGGGAAAAAAAAAACTAGTAAACTTAGAAAAACAATTAAATAGACCATTGATTTAAAGCTTGAAAACCTATGACGAACTCGAAATGGGAACATATGCAAGGTGATGAAAGGAGTAGACAAGGCGTCACTTTCTCTGAGCACGAGACCAAATTGAGTCAAACCCCATATGATTCCACGTGCTTCTCATTCAGATGTTCCCCCAATTATTCTGACTTGGCATTCACACTACCTTTTGTGTTCAATAAGGCGTGTATTATAAGGTCCAAGAAAGCATACAAAATTATTCGGTTTTGTTTTTGTCCTAAAATGATTCCCTTGTTCAAAGGGGCACACACTGCGTGCCTGGGATACCCGCCTACCCCACTGTCACTCACTCACTCACACAATAGCCATAATAATCACATCCATTTTTTTAAGGCAAATATTTTTTTATATTTAAAAGTGAGCGTTTATCCGCCCTATTATTATTGAATATAATAGTAGTCTTAATTTTTTCACAAACCTATCATATTGAATAATGATGACCTCCTCTATTACTGTTGAATATAATAGTAGTCTTCATTTCTTTTATTAATCCATCACTTTTGAATGGTGTTGAAGTGGGTGTTCCAATTAAATATTAATGATGAAATAACCATGCTTTTTTTTCTTTTAAATCTAGAGGCTAAACTTTTCTTTTTGGGTCTTATCCCACTTTTTGGACCCCAAAAGTTGATCATTTTTATGGCTCTTTCTCCTAAAGCGTGCCTATGAATGTCCATTATACGTAATTTTGATCAAAAGGGAAATGGGTCCCCTTCGGCAATTATCTAGTTTTCTCCAATTATTAAGGCAACACCTTGTGCTCATTGTGTAGTGGGGAGAATTATATAGTCAATCACAGTAAGTGGCAGATTAAAAAAAAAAATACAAGAATTATTTCTTTATTTAGATTTGGAACAAGTGGCGGGTCCTTCTTGTTACATTTGTATAGTTCTTATGGGCATCTTTTGTTTTTCTCAGCCTTTCTTTCTAAGTTCACAAATGTAATCTCGATTTTCTTGCTGGCAACCAATTGGAATGGAAGACAGCGATGGAATTCATGGTATAAAGAAGATAGAAGCAGAATGCGTAGGGTTACTGGACTAGGCGGCTCCTAGAGCAACAAACAAGTCCTTATCAGGTTGCTATAGATTAATTAATTGCAGTAATTATCAAATTGTGATGTTACAAAAACCAATTAGAACACTCAGCACATCGATTGACTACTCAGTTTCACATTGTATTCCTTTGATAACAACGAAGTATTCCCCACTCCGTGAGTGTGATCTATTTTCCGCTAAGGAATTGGTCTTATTATGATCATGACGCGTTTTAAATGAATTTCGAATCATTACACACAAAATAAAATTTATCTGTACAAAGTTAAATTAATTTACTAACCGAGTTCGCAACCTCACATTGAATCTTTTGTTTTAGTCTTGGTCTACTGTTAGCCAAAAGCAATTCGTGAGTATTTATATTAGAAAAATATTTACTCTTTTTATTTTTGGGGTAAGATATATACTCTGTTTTTCTTTTAAATAAGTTTACATCAATTTTCTGCAAATATTAAAATTCAGAGTAAATCCCAATTTCGTGCCTGAAAATAGAGTTTCAGACAACTTAAGTCAATCTAGAAAGGAACTATATTGTGTGGTCCCTCATAATTAGAATAGGATAAACTGATCACTAATAATTTATAAAAACAAGTTGAATTGATTGCTAACAAATAAAAGTAAGAAAAAATAAATCTATCAAAAAAATAAGAGAAACTAATTTGTTATATAATTTTAATTGTAAAAGACCACAAATTATATTTTTTCATAATAAAACATTTTATCTAACATAATTTTTATCAAAGACTACTTGAAGACTTACTCTAAAATTTATGTATATATTCTTTGTACAAGTTATAACACGATTGATGTGGTGACATTAGTCGTTACTTTAAATAAGTATGATTAAATTAACTCTAAAATTTATACAAATTAATTTACCTGACTAACTTGAAGAAAAACTCATGTTTTGATTCTCTAAAATGAAAAAGTTGATAAAGTGAAAAAGTAAAGAAATAAAAAATTAATTATTATTGATCAATAACTTTCATTGTATGCGAATCACACTAAATAATTCAATGGTCATTAGCCCCCTGCTTTTCCACTCTATAACTCTCTTTTCTTTAAGAGGTTAAATCCGAAAATCTCATTGACTTTTCTTTTTTGGTGGCAATGTAAACCGTAAGGTAAAAAAATTTAAGAATTAAGAAACATACTTAAAATTTTCAATATGATATAGGTAAAAAAACAATAGAATTAAAAATATTTTTATCACCAAAAACTAAGCAAAAACAATTATTTTGTGTTTTGGTTTAAACATTTTTTTAAAATTTTGATTTTAGCTGCTGTTGTTAATTTTATCTCAGTGAAATATTGAGTTGAAGAATATAAAATCATGTTATCCAATCCTACATAAAACTCAGTAAATTACATGGTATAATCATAGAAGTTAAAGTTCAACTATAAAATTAGTTATTGCATCGAAAATATGAATTATTAGGTTGGTTCAATGGCTTAACAATTTTAATAACAAACATTAACTTTGAAAATAAAAGAAGAATGCAAATGAGGATAGACAACTACTAATAGAACAATTTTATAACCATGAAACATAATACAATTGATAGCCAACTAAACTCCTCAACATTTAATTAGGGATTTAATGTATACCATTCTGTATAGGAAAAAGATTTGTGATTTCACCAACAAAAAAAAATGTTTGAGTAACATCTAATGTCACTGTATCACATATCATGATTACATGTGCTGATTTACATAGGCACATTTTAGAATTTATTTACTATATATTTACAGTGTAAACGTATTTTATATAATCATTTAATTATGTATTGTCTTATTAATTATAATAGTTGACTTTCATATTCAATACTTAAAAAATCAAAAAGATTTTAATTGGATAACAATAGAAAATAATTTTATATTATTATTGTATCAAAATTAAATTCTATATTTTAATGTTTAATTAATCAACAGGTTCCTATAATTTTACTCAATTTTCAATTAGATCCCTGCGATTTAAAAGTTTCTAGCTAGATCCCTATATTATATAAATTTTTTTTAATTAGGTCACTACCTTTACAAATGGTTGCAAAAATGTTAGAATAAATAGAATTTCTAAAGAATATTCTTTAGTTATAGTTTTAGATTAAAAAACAAAATCATAACTATTCATTTAAGTTGGAACACTAATACAATTAGTGATGCATGATACATTCTATAACACCATCATATCTTAGTAAAAAAATAAAGAAAGTAGATAAAATAAAAAGAGAACCCAAAAGGAGTTCAGCAACATTAAGAAGTTCTAAGTTTTGAAAACAGAGGCAAGGATTAGGGTTCGGTTAAAATGAGAGAAAGGCTAGGTTGTATATCTGGATGGTTGGCTAGCGTAGCTCTGTTGGTGGCACAACAAGGAGCGCGCAAGAGATGGTGACTAGCTCACGGTACAGAGAAGAAGGAAGGCAATGGTGGCGTCTTTGCAAGGCTGTAACTGTGTCAAGGCTGGGAGAGACGGTGGCTAGCTTGCGATGAATGATGACAAAATGATGGTGATAGAAAGGAAGGGGATATGATGGGCGTTGTGGGTGTACAACGTGGTGTTTTAGGGTGGATTATGTATCAATGCTTGTATTAGTATTCTATTCATTTTAACATTTTTGTAATGATTTATATAGACAAAGACCTAATTAAAAAAAATTATACAATATCGGGATCTAGTCAAAATCTTTTAAATTATAGGGATCTAATTAAAAATTGAGTGAAATTATAAGAACCTGCAAATTAATTAAACCATATTTTAAATACAATTTATCATATTACCAGCATCCTTCTTATCAAACTTTAATACATCTCTCACCATACTAAAAAATGCACTTAAATACATCTTTATTTTTGTGTCATACTCGAGTACAAAACTATTATTTCAATACCTAAAAGGAGATATCCACTTTATTATTATTGGATGTGATGGTGGTCTTCACTTTTCCTATTAACCAATCACATTCAATGATGGAAAAGTGGGTGTCTCAAGGGAGAGTCAATTTCTAGGTGTTAAAATAATATTTCAAATAATATTTCTCCTCGCATTATTCTTCACCATTAATTTTCACTTCCTTTCTCTTTTGGTTTCTCGTACGAAAAATGTTAATATAAATTCGAGTTTATAATAAATTATTCAAGTGACACAATCTCAATAAATATTTTTATAATATTTATACACCTTTCACTTTAAATTATATTTTGAATGGTTGATATGATATCACTTATAAAATTTACCATAAATCTAATACTATACTATTATTACTCTTTTCCTACCCATTTTTTCTCCAAACAAACACTCAACCCAAACTAAACAAGCTAATTATAGCAAAATCCATAAAATAGGTGCTACTTACTACTTTACTAACTACTACCAATTTTGTCTTTTCCTTTTTTAAGAACAGTGTCCCCAAACACAGTTTTTATTAATTCTGACGACAGAAACAGCAAACAGGCCCCCAATTCACTTCAATGAGTCCCAAGTTTTCAACCCTCAACAACCTTCATTCACAGTTTCACTTTAACACAGGCGCCTTAAGCCCTTCGCTTCAAACCCTTGATCATTTCTTTCCCTCACGCGTTCCTCGTTCTCGCTTCCCTCTCTCTTCCGTGGAACCCGCTTCCTTGTCTCTCCCCAACTCCTTCCCATATAAACCAAAAATGTTCCATTCCTAACCCCTCACTTCATTTTCCTCCCAAACCCCCCAACCCTTTCCTTCCCTCCCTTCCAATTCTTCCGCGCACACAAAGACGCACGGAAACGAGGCACCAATAAACCACGATGCCGTTTCCGTGGAAGAAGAAGAAAAGTCGGGTCACCCGAATATCCCGAATCGTCGCGGATCTCCAGTCGCCAAAACGCGGCGGTTCCCTCGTCGTTCAGACCGGCTTCCCAACCTCCCTAATCGACCTCTTCGTCAAGAACAGAAGCCGGTTCGCTAGGCCCAAGCACAAGCCCGATAAATCAGCCCGGCCCGAAATCCCCGATCCCCCGCCGCCCCCTCCCTCTCCGGCGTTCTCCCCTCCCCCTCCGATCCCCACCGTTTCCCGCCCACAAGCCCAAACGCTGGGCCCATTGATTCCAGAAAACGCCGACCCCTATGCGGATTCGGGCCGGCTCAGTGAACCCGGGTCGGGTTTGGGTATTTTTAGGGGTGTCGGTGTTGCGGTGCGGGTTCTTGTGCTGGTGATTCTGATCGCGAGCGTTGAGAGGCTCACGGTTGGGATCACCGTTTCGGCGTTCGCGCTTCTGCTTCTGGAATACGCAGCGAAACGCGCCGTTTCGTGTTCGAGGCCTTGTGTTCGGCTCCAGCAGCTTCTTCTTCGGTCGAAACCGAAGAAAGAGGAGGAGGAATCTGAGCTGGCAAACTCTCAGGGGGAAGCTGAATTTAGGTCTTGTAATTCATTGTTGTTGGATGAAATTGAGGTTGTGGAAACAGAGAGTGAAGAGAGTTGTTGCGGTGTTATTGGGCCCGAATTGGGCCTTGACGTGAAATGGGGTTGTTCGGAAGTGGTGGAAGAAGTGGATTATGATAAGGTTGTGGTGGAAACATCATCATCATCATCATATTTGGAAGTTTCTGAGTGCAAGGCTAGTAAGGGTAGAAGCAATAGTTTTAGGTTCAAGTCGAAGATGGTGAAGAAGCTTGTTCCCAAGAAGTTTCGTTGCTCTAAGAAAGAGGGGAAAATGGAGAAGATGAGTAAAGAGGGTGAAGCCGAGTCAGAGAGTGAAGTCATGGAAGAAGACAAGTCAACTAGTTTTGAGATTGAAGAGGAGACAAAATGTGTTGGAAAACAAGGGGAAGAAGAGAATAGGAGCATATCACAATTATTGCTTAAGAAAGGTCAATTAGAGCATGATGATGAGTTTGATTGTGGAATCACTGGTTCCCATGAATCATCGTTGGCAGGGGAGAGAGTAGTTAGAGTTGGGAATTCGGGTTATAGAGCTATGCTTGTGATTGCTCTTGCTGGGCTTCTTCTTGGTCGTTTACGAGCATTGATACTTATTATGGTATGGTGTTTCATGCTGAAGATAGTTAAAACCTTGTGGAGATCACTGTCACACGATGTGCCTAGGTTATGATCAAGTGTTCCGTGATAGTTTTTTTTTTCTTTTTATTTTTTTGGGCCCTCTCTTTCTAGATGATATATAAGGTGACTAAATTTGGTGCTAGGTCTAGAAACATTGGAGGGTCATTCTCCCCCCGTGATAGGAACTCCAACCATTTGTTGGGAATCGAAGATGATAGCGTTGTAATTTGAAATGTAAATTTATAGAGATATATACTAATGACAGTGGAAACATTCTTTGTTTGTCCCATGGGTTCAGTTTGTTCTTATGCAACCTAGCAATATTCCTTGCAACCCTTTTACGTGTCCTGTATTTCTTTTCTATTTAGTTGTGCGTGCCGAGCGGTTTGGATTGAAAGTAACGGGTTGGAAAACAAGGATAATGGAATGGGAGGAAAAGGGGGGTAAGTGATGCAAGGAAAGGCAGATAGAGGCATGGAAAGGGATGGTATTCTGGGAAGTGCAGTTTTCCCGGGTGGTATTTTTTAGTACAAAGATAGACATAATAAATTAATAATAATGGTAAGACCGTAAGAGTAACGGAAAACACCACATTGAGATTTAGTTTATTTGGGATAAAGGTGATATAAAATTAATTTATTCAACAAAGTGTAAACTTATAAGTTGAAAGTATTAAAAAAATTGCACTAATAACAAAGATTAGTTTTGATGTATCCTAATATAAAAATAGATAAAAATATTAGACACAATCATTCAATTATATATTATTATATCAATAAAAATATCTGATTCTAATATTCACAATTTGGAAAGTCTCATGCATAATAGCTTACAAATAGATAAAAATGCAACATTTTTCTACATTGATAACATACCAAAAAAAATTTTCCATTTGATTTTTCAAGAAAGAGAATGAATTTTTTTTAAAAAGATTTGATTTCTTAAACACTTGACCTTGTCTTTAATAGAATTACCACCATACTTATTATTATCTTCCTTCAATAGTTGAAACAGTACCTTAATCCTTGAGTTTGTGAACTTGTGAGGAAATGATGAGTAAATGGTAGAGTTGGGAACTTCCTCCCACGTGGCTTTGGGCAGAGAACAGGTAATACCAGTCCTTGGAGATGGTCATGGATGAATGGAAGTCTTTCCTCTTCCTTTTATGCCAGGACGCCATTTCAGTGTCTCTCTCTAGCTAGTGATGTTTCTAGAATGAAGGCGTCTTTTCGGTCGCCCTTTACTGGTTCTGGGTAGTATTATGTGAGGAGGTGATCGTGTTACTATGGAGTGCTGAGTTACAGGTTCTCGTGGTTGTCTATGTGAGTTGTCATGGAGAAGAAGCTCTTGGGGGTTAACCTCTCTTCTCTGGTCTTGCTATGGTTTCAGCAGAAGGGCCTGTTTATAGTCGCCCTTACTGGTTATGGGCATCACTCTATGAAGGGGGTCAGGGATGGTTACAGAAGAGTGATCATTCTATTGGAGTTATAGGTTGTGTGTATATCACTCAAGGAAGAAAAGGTTACACGTTGTGTTCTTGTTGTCATGGTTGTTCACATGTGTGTATGTGAGTCGTTGGGAGAAGAAGTGCTCTCGGGGGTGTTAGGAGTTCAACCTCGTCCCAGAAAACAAATTGCTCCTCTCCTTATCCTTGAGTTCCGCCTTCTGGCTTTGGGAGCACAAAAAGAATGGAGTTCCATCATTACCAGCTGTTGACACAATAGTTGTGTGAACAGTACGCGAAGTGTTATGAAAAGGTGACATCTGCACATCAAGACAAGACTTGGCCTTTTGAGTGGATGAGCTAGCCTAGGTGTGGGTTGGAGGAGGCACCTAATGGGATTAAGCTAGATGGCTTACCTTATTTGGGATGTTCAGTAACTATTGTGAACCAAGTTGGGTTTTTTTTTTTTTTTAACTAAGAATGGGTTGTAATGATTACAACTCTCTCTTTCTTTCTGGACACGGCGTCCTTACTGACGGACAGGAAGAAAGGCTTCTTCACATATCTTTTGGCTGCCCCTTATTGGCCCAAATCCGTGGGCAGGGTTAACAAAACCCTAAAGCCTATTAAGCCACATGTAATTAATTCCCTAGATCATAATATCAACCCTTCAAGATTACACCGCAATGGCATTCATCCAATGTGACAATTTACCTGAAAGGCTCATACTAGGATCTATTTTCTTTACCATTATCACCATGATTAATTTTCCTTTAATCATGTTTAAACTGATTCATAAAAATAGATCAGGAACAATAGTCTTAGAACTTGTATCTTCTAATTGTCATTTTGAAAATTTTATCTTAAACAAAACAAACAATTATACAATACATGGAGTACTATTTTTTATTACAATGAAGGGTTATATATATATATATATATATGAGTTTAATTTTGATACACTGATAGTGTAAAATTTTTTTATACTATTATCTAATCAAATATCTTCTTTTATATGACTTTTCAAGTAGTGAGAATAAAATTGAAAAGTGATCATATTTACTGATATATCATTATATAATTGAATGAATATATAAAAAATTTTACATTGTCAACTTATTTTAATTAAATTATATATATATAGGAGATTGCTAATCTTCACACCTTCATGTGTAGGTTAGGATCCTCCATATTTTACTTTAGACACAAAATCCAATCTTTTTATTCTAAATAAGATTTATAATATGGACAATTGTGTAATTTAATTCTATTCTAATTAATTATCAAACTCACTTTCTCTCTCTTCCCCCTTCTCTTTCACGCTTCCACTCTCTCCTTCATTTTTTTTTTCTTTGCTGTTCTATTCACCTCTAAACATCAGCAGGTTACCTTTTCTTTCGTTACAGTATCGGCATTAAATTTTAAAAAAAAATTATTTATACTCATGAAATATGAGATATTATATTGATTTATACCTTACTTATCATTGAATAAAATGTTAATCTTATTTGAATGAGGTTCGCATCTCATTCAATGATAGATAGGTATAAGTTGATATGGTCTCACTCTCCATAAATATAAATAACTAAACTCCACATTTAACTCTCCTAAGTTCAACTTGCTTCAAAAAGTGAAAAGATAAAAGAGAGTTTAGTATTTTTTTCCCCCCAAATTGCTCCAACTGCTTTGTGCTGAGAATTTCCAGATTGCAATTATTTTGGTTGACTTCCCATGGATTGCTAATTTAATTTCAACTAGACCAGGCATCAAAAGCTTCAATTCAAAATCAATGCAGTGCTAAGGTGAGTTGTGCGATGATTAACGAAGAAAAAAAAAAACGAGAGAGAAGAGTGACAGCATCAGCGTCAGAGAAAATGGGAGAGAGAATGAAGTATAAAAATTAGTTTTAACAAGTAGTGAGAATGGAACAAATTTACAAAATTATCCCTATTATAAATCTAGTTCAGCATAACTAGAGTTGGATTTTGCATCTAAACTAAAAGAGTTATGTTATTTGTACTCATTATACATAGGACACCGTGTTAACTCATATCTCATCCACCATTGGATTAGATATGAACCCCATTTAAATGAGATTCACACTTCATCCAATGATGGATGTGATGTGAGTCGATACAGTATCCATACATAGTGAATACAAATAACATTTTTCAATCCAAAATGTGGAGGATATTTATATATGAATGTATGGAAGTACCGCCCATTGTCGCATAATGAACATTATTGTATTTTCTCCGAAATTTACTTTCTAATTCTATTGATGATTTTCACTTAAAAAAAAAATCTCTTGAACATTCGACAACCCCTCAACGCTCCTTTTGTTGGTGCTGTTACAATATGAATGAGTAGATGGGGAAGGGTGGAGATGAGGCTGCCGGCAATCTTGCAAACAAATCTATCTGGTTGGTATACGGCAAACATATCTTTAATAAAAATAAGGCATAGCCAATGTCCAAATTGATGCCTCTTGAGTTTTATATCGGACAAATGGATCCATTTATTCAACAAAAAAGAAAAAAGAATCAGTTCATCTAGGAAAGAAAATATCTAAAGAAGTCCTACCAATTAAAAATGCTTAGCAAATTGACCACTTTAGAAAAAAAAAATATCTAAACTTATTTTAGCATACGTTCTTCAATAGGAAGAAAATTACATGGACCTAAATCATATTCCCTTCTTTATACTATAAATTACTTATTATCATATGGAAGATGAATAATATATATTCATTAACTGTTTAAAATTTTACATGCTATTAAATATCTATCTTCTATATAGTATGAAGTGATTGATAGGACAATGAAACAAACATAATTTAGGTTAAGATGATATCCATTGTCTCCAATCAACAATTGAAATGAAACATGAAAAAAAAGGTAGAGAAAGAGTTCCATGGCTTCGATAAGCAAACTAAATTTCTGTACTATCATTTGGTTTAAAGGAAAATGAGATAATGGAACTGTAGAGAAAGAAGTATGGTGGAAAAATTCACTTTTCCATCATTTGGATGAAGCAAGAAAATTTGGAAGAAGGAAAACAATTATATGGAATCCACACAAATAGTTTTCTCTTTATCATTGTGCAGAAAATAAAAAGTGGGTGAAGAGAATAACCAAAATTACAATATTATCTTTTACAAAGTGACTAAAAATATATTATCCTTTAGTCCTTTACAATATTGTCATTTTACATATCTTACATTTTCTTTTCTATTATCTCTTCATCCAAATAATAGGGGAAAAAATATTTTTCTCCTCATTTTCTCTCTTTTTTTATTTTTTTCTCTCATTTTCTTTCATCATCCAAATAAAGTGTAGATATCATGGATGAGAAAAATATTTTAGAATCATGTTAATGGGTATGATACTTCTGATATGCGTTATGAGTACCGTAGACAACTCCGGGCCAAATATTAATAAATAAACAATTATTCTGATACTCAGATAAAATAAATAAATTAGTAAGTAAGGCGGACAAGCATTGAAAACCAAGGGAATATAATTGTTCGCTGTGGTGAAAAAGGGAGTATAATGTCTGGGATTGTCAGGTCATGTAGACCTGCTAAATTTTAAATGGTCATAGCCAGTCAACAACAGTAACCTTCACCAATGATCCCCAATATCGTCGCAAAATCGCATGGGCCTGCACTGTGTGTGTCGGCTTGATGTATGACTCTCTTTCGAATAAAGCATGAATTATGAGTTTAATTGGCAATGTTCAACGAATGATAGACCTGAAACGCATAAAAAAGAAGGTTATTCGAAAGGAAAAAAATATGATAAACCTGTTTTTTTTTATTGGTACCCAAAAATAAAAGGCTGTTGCACATTTTTTTTTCCCTTGATAATATCGTGATATCCTTATTAAAAATCCAACTAATTCAATTTGATCTGACTGTACACTTTAAATGTATGTTAAAATTAAATACCATACTTATCTCTTTTCATTAAATTATTTTAATTAATTAAAACATTTAATATTTTTACTTAAAACTTATTTTTATTCTTTACATGTGCCGATCAAAATCCTCTGAAAGAAGTGTTTCTAGTTCCTACTTTAACTTCTTTTTTAATATTTGAAGGATACTGCAGATTACTCAGTTCGATACTGTAGAAATAAATGGGCTTATTTTTTTAAGTAATACTACACAACTTAAAAAATTATATAGCATATTTGATAAAAACTTATGGTGATTGTTAGATAAAATAAAATAAAATGATATATCATATTAATTTATTTAAAGGTTAACAATTACAATATATCATTCTAAATACAAAATTATGATAAAGTTTCCGATAGTTTAGTGTTTTTCTTATCTGATCTCAATAGTATTTTGAAAAATAAAGATGTGTAATAAATGCAACCATTTATTTTATTTAAGGATGTTGATACTGTATATGACTGGATGATCCTTCAAACTGCAGTGTCCTTCAAATTGTATATTTATTTAAAGTCTCGAAAACGGAAAAAATTCTTGATAAGAGACTCTTATCACTTTCATGACCTCAATCGAGGTCGGATTAATTGGATTCTTGATATAATAGAGTTTGAATATGGATGGTTTCATCTAGACCGAAACTAATTAATTAATACTAAAGAATAGACTCTTTAAAAGTAAGTTTTATGTTTGAATATGGTTTGATTATTAAAAATAAAAAGAATGCTAGACAATATCAGAAAATTTATCAAAATTGTATTTTTCAGATATGTCCTAATTATGTAACAAGTCCCACTTGGGGAAGAGTGTCTTGTGAATGAGGCCTTATAAGAATTTAAACTCTTCAACTCCAATAGCTAATTTTTGGAGTATAGCTCTTATAAGAACTTACTGTTACAATTCGTGCTTTCATAAATTGAGAGTTAACTAACCAAAGAGGGCTACCTATGGAGGGTTCTAACTAACTGAGGGGCACACTGCCAAGTGAAGAGTTGTCGAGCGAAATGTCACAAAGTTTGTACGGAGTTCTCATCGACGGAGAGGCTAACTGTCATCGAGTGAAGTGTATGTTGTAGTGTGCGCGGAAAGTTTTGATTGGCGAAGGGACTGACCCATGATCCAAGTGAAGCATTGTTGATTGAAGCATTGCCGACTGAAGCTAAGTGTCACAAAGTGCAGCCACGGGGACGCTGGCCTTCAAAGGGGGTGGCAGTGAAACAAGCCCCACATTGGGCAAGTTACTTTTTAAAGAAGGCCTTATAACGGCTTGGGTAATCTTTGTGTCGATAGCTAGTTTTGAGTGTGATTTTCCTAAGGATTTATATTCAGTAAAAATTATTACTTGGCTTTAGATGAATTAGTTAATCATACAACTTTATTTTATAAAAAATTTCATGATTTTTATCAAAGACAAAGTACTTTTTTTTATTTATTTACGTGTAGCACACTCTTACCCCCGAGATAAACATTATCCTTTATTCGGTACATATGAACACTATCTTATGGAACTTTCGTCACATATAAAAAAAATCCATGCAAGTATTGCTACTTTCGTGCAAACATGCGAAAGAACAAGTACTTGCCACCCATGTACTGACGAAAACCTTTCTCCAAAAGACAATAATAAAAAAAGTGAGTTTTATGGTGGACCTTTTATTTTTAAATTCATCATGGATCCTCTATTATTAGTCATTGATCAAACCATCCAAACAAAAATGGAATAATCCAATCGTTAATAATAAGGAATCGATAATAAACCTAAAAATTTGAGACCCACTATATAATTTGCCAATAAAAATCTATAATTTGAGCACAAGAATAAAAGTGTGCACTTTAAGGACCAGAAGCACATAGTACGCCATTTACTGGTGCACGGTAAAGAGGCTCATGGTATAGAAACAAAATAAAAGGGGCATATCAGCTTTATGTGAGAATGACAAATAAAAAGGAAACAATCACACGCATCATGCTCGATTGGTCATTCTCATCTTAAAGACGCAGTAGGTGATTCCCGTGAAGAGCCAGTTGGCTGTTGTCTTAGGCAAATGAATGTATTTATTGGGATGGATGAGGGCTACAATAAGTGAAGTGGGTTGTTTAGTGGACAACATTTGTGGCTCTTATGCGCCACTCTCAAACTAGGCCTCTTTCATCCTTAAACGAGAAGACAGTGATATGGACAGACCACGATTTGTGTTACTAATTCCAGGCGAAACATATATGGCAGCCAGCACTACTCTGGCACTATGCCTATCCAAAAAAAAGAATAAAACTGCACTAATTCATATCCCTTTGTCTATCTCATAAAACATAAATTATTGTCACTCAATTTTTTATACTTGTAATCTAGTATTCCTAAATTACCCTTAATGTCTAGATAAAAAAAATTTAACTACTTTCATATTTTAAATTATATTTAGTAATTATACTAATTAATATTAAATATATGACATGGCTAATTTTAATTTTCAATTTTAAAATAATATCAGTGTTTTAAAATTTTGGTAAAAAAAAAAGTTCCTATTATCATTTAACACACATAAGATAAGAGGTAACTTTGTGATTTTTCCAATTTGAAAAATTGAGCAATTCAATGTCAAAATATAATAGTAAATGAAGTTTTAATAAAAAAGTATTTAAAGTTATTAATTATGTAATACATAAATTGACCAAATTTATATTTGAAATAAAGATAAAATAAATTAGAGAAATTAATGCGAAAACTATAGTTTTTTTTTGTGCATTGTAAAAGTACAGTTTATCATGATACTCTAAATTCATAATACCGTAAACAGATTTTTATCAAAACTTGGTTAACAAAATGTAAATAATTATGGTACAAGATAACAGTAAATTGAGCATATTTATAATTAAAATATCTAAATTTATTATATTTTCGTCTTTTGCTTTTTTTAAGAAATGAATAATTTAGTTGTAAATTGAAATTTATCTTTGCATTAAATTTAATTTGTCCCCAAAAAAAATTAAAAAGAGTTCTCAAAATACTACAAAATATGTGTGTTTATCTCTTGCTTGCATCAAAGTTTAAAAGGAACATATTTTCTTTTTGTCCATAAGATTAAAGCACTCAGAATAATATGTTGATTTTATTTTCAAATTGATAAATTAAAAATAATTAATCTCTATGTAATATTAATTAGTATAATTATTAAGTATAATTTAAAATATTAGAGTAATAATGGACAAAAATTAAACACAAAATTTAACCAAGGACATTTTAGAAATGTTAAGTTAGAAGCATTAAAAGAGGAGTGACAATAGCAAAATTAGGAGTGGCAATAGTTACTCCCTATAAATTAATGTTACATCTTAGGGAGTGGCTATTGCCAGTCCATTTTAGCTAATGCCACTCTTTAATAAACGATATTTTGTTTAATTGTCCAAAAATACCCATGTTCCTCTTTTATAAATTACTTAATTACTTATATTATTTATAATCTATACATATTTTTTATTAATAACATTTTGAAATATTTGACTTACGTAATATTTTATTTTATGAAAATGTTTTTTATTTAATTTTTTTGAAACATATTACATAAGTACAAAAAATACAAGTATGTACTAAATTGATTCTCTTAATCTTAATAATAGTTTTTAAATTAGATTAAGTTTTTTTTCTTTTACTTCAGATAAACTTTTTCAACCATAATAATATTTTTGTCCTTTTTATTTTAATATTCTATAAATATGATCGAAAATAAAATTAAGTTAAGAAAATAAAACATGATAAATGTTCATGAAATGAAAAACTTATCACTAATAATTTTAAATTATATTTAATATTCATGGTCAACACAAAAAAATTACTATCATCTAATGTTATTTTGTCATTTTATTTAATTAATTTCATATCTCATACACAGTTAAAACAATTTAAATTTTGTAAAAATATATCATCAAATATTTATATATAATTCAATAGTGTATATAATTATAAAGTAATAGCTAACTTAACATATTCTGTTATCTTAATTTTTATGAAAAATAACAAAAGTAAAAGTTACATTAAAATTTCAAAGATTAACATGTCAAATGTTAATATAATATGTTTATTCAATAATATATTTAATTACATAAAAAGAATATGAAAATTATTTTGACTATAATAAATTTTCTCTGAAAAATACCTCCCTTAATTATTTTTCTTTTTGTTTGAATTTTTTTTAAAATCAGTATTGGTATTTTATAGAAAATATAATAAAAAATTTTAATTAAAAACTAAATTAGTTATTATTAACAAATTTAATAAATTTATTATGATTTTTTTACAAAATAAAAAATATTAAAACACAAACCACAATACATATTAGTAACAATGAGTTTAAATATGAATGAGAATGAAGGGTATTTTTGAACAATCAAATAAATTTACATTAAATAAGAAGTGACATTAGCCAAAATGGATTGACAATAGTCAAAAGGGAGTGATAATAGTCACTCCCTATATCTTAACATGAAAAACTTTTACTTTTCAAAATACTTTGTTTAAAAAGACTAATTAAAAAACATATTAAGTTAGTGAAATTGGGTTAGTAGCTAATTTGAATAGTTTATCATAAGATTATATGTTCAAATCTCATTTCCAATTTATAAAAAAAAAATCTTTTCCTAAAAGCTTATCCACACCAACCTTGAGTGAGCATTTTTAAAAAATCTTAGGACTTATAAATTTTTTTAATTTCTAATTTAATCCCAAGACTCATTTAAAAAATTCACAAACTTAATAAAAGAGATTGTTGATCCAATTGGAAAAGACTCAAATCTTTAAACATGAAGTATTGAGTTTGATTTTAGAATTCAAGCATATGGAAAAACATAATTGAGACTGATCATGTGTTGGTCTAGGAGATTATTCTCTCATCTATCACGTGAAAAGATACTCTGAAAAAGTCTATAGTATCTTTTATATTTTCAATTAAAATTATTAAATTATTTTTAAATCTAACACCATTACCTTACACATTAATTATCATTAAATATAGAGAGTATAAGAAACACCAACATGTAAATAAAAACCAAAATACCAAATCAAAGATTTTATTATTGTATTAATAGCAGATAATTTGCAGGTTTTCCACTCATAAACCCAGCCATTTGCATTTATTGATTACTGTGGCCTAAAATCGACCAACATTCCTTGCATCGGGAACAATTGTGGACACATAGCGTGTACTCTGATTCTGAACCTCCTTCTCCGTCATTACCACATACACAGCGATGATCAATGCGAGGACAGCCAGGGCAGTACCAACTATTTTCGCACGGAATAACTACATCAGGATCTGCCTTTAGATCTTTAGCTTCACACTCGAAACCTTAAAAAAATGGGCAAATCACATCCAACTGAAGTATTTCAATATTACACTTGTCCCTTTTTGGTTTGCAATTGGACACTAATCTCACTTAATTAATTCAATGATAATACACTCATCTCCCCTATTATTAATTGGCTGTTTAATATGTTAGTTGCACGTGACCTCCATGTGACATTTGGAATTTTAAACATAAAATAGAAATGTTATTTTACCAATTTGTCCTTATCATCATCTTCTTCCACCATTATACTCTTCCATTCATCTCCCTCCATGAATTTTAACCAATCAATCACTTCATGTTAGCTAAATGAGTAATTAATCAAGCATCAAAATTTCAAATCACACGAAGAAAATTTTTTTAATTAAAAAATTAGGAACTTGCAAACGAGATCGGTGAAGACGTGCTAGTTGCATCATCTCAAAGCACCATCCTGCTCGTCCCTCCACTAAGAGTTCTGTCGGCGCCGCAAGCTCCACCGCCTCGTGCTCTATCATGAACTAATCATGGAACCCCATAACCTCGTGGTTGAGTTGCTTAGTTTTCGTCCCTGCTTACTAGAGCGTCTCGTCACTGTCGGTTCCTGCGCAAGCCACTTCAGCCGCTATCGCTACTTCACCGCACGACCATTGTCTCCACTGCTCATGGCGTTTGGTTTCATGCTCACCAACAGTGTGCTGGGTTGCCACCTCTAATCATGCCTCAACCCATGCTGCTCACTGCCATGGTCCTCCATGGCTGCACGCTACCAAAACTTGTTTCCAAAACCTGACCTATTTTTACAAAAATCTTCCTTTCGATCTGAATCCTTTTCATTTCTTTTAATTTGTTTTTCCTTTTTTTCTGCTTTCTATGTTTCCATGAGTGTGTCCAGGGAAAGGGGGGAGAGGATGGTTCAAGTTTATGTGTAAGATAGACATTTTGTATTTAAGGTTAACAAAGTTAACATCAGTTAAGTGTGAGGGGAGGCAAGTGTTAAATTATAAGCCAGACGGGACAAGTATAATATTGATATGCTTCCAGGGAGGTGGATCTAATTTTTTCTGAAAAAGTATGCACCCGATTTACTTGTTAACACAGCACAGCTAGCTTACATGCAGTATTTTGTACAATATCTTATTAATATATAACACCCACCCCCCGCTTCTTTTTTCTTTTTTTTTTTTGTTTACACTAATAGATATAAGACGCTGCTACAAGTGACCTGGAACCTACGTTTAGTAGAATAGTAAACAGAAAAAAAAATGTCTTTATATGTAATAAAATTAAGAATAAAATCTCAATTCAGTCCCATAAATTTATAGTGAAGATAAATTAATCCTTTAGATTTAAAAAAATTTCATATTAGTTTCTCACAGTTTATAAATGGGGATAAATTAGTCTCTCTATCAAATTATTATCCGAACTGTTAATAGAAATATCCACATATTCTATTAACTTGCTTACACATATTGTTAATTTTTACGGTGGATCTTAACTTGTTTCACTCTTCTATTCTGCGCAGAATAAACGATAATTTAAAGTCAAAATCTTTCTTCTCAACAAAGAGGTATGATGAGAGAACATATAAAGAAAAATATCCCAACGACTTCATTTAGAGGAGTGATGCAAGTTAAGATTTACTATAAAAATTAACAGTACATATAAATAAATCAACAGTATATATAAATAACTTAACATGACACAACTTAGATGACAATTTTACAGAGGAACTAACTTATTTCTATTTATAAAATTTAAAAGATTAATATGAGATTTTTCAAATCTAGGAAACTAAATTGAATAGCTAATCTAAAATTAAATTGAGTAGGATACAATATATTTTTTCAAAGATAGACATCATCATACATCATCATACCCCTTTATTCTCTGTTTTTAACTCTCTCCTACAAAATTAAGTCAAATTATACTTTGATCAAAATGGTCTTTTCTTGGTACTTCAGAATTACATTATTTATAATGAGATTTTAATCTAAAACCCTGTATATATTATCTAAATTTCTTACAATTAGACAAATTTTAGTGGCTTTGGTCAGAATGCTTTTAATTAATAGTTATGTATTTTGAGATTTTTAAATTACAAAAAATATATACATGACATATTGATATATAATTTAAAAATTATGTATGTGACTTAGCTATAATAATATCACGTATTGATATATAAAATGAGAAGAAATTGTTACAAAAGATCTTTTGGTACTGACATATAAATTAATTTTTAAATTATTAATAAACTAAAAAATTGAATTATTAATAGTAACAATAATTTGTAATACTTATTTTTAAAAAATATATTTTTATTTAGACTTATTTTGATTAAAAATATCTTAAATTTCTTCCCTTTCGCTCATTCAGTTATCTATTTATTCCATTTGCTAAAAAACTAATAATATTTTGCAGCGAATTTAAAATTTGCAAAATTAATTTTTAAATCAACTGAGGTAATTTTTATATCATAATAATTTTAAACATAATGTTGGATATGGATATTGGCAATTGTTTTTGTTTCTGCCAATAGCCCATTCAAAGCATATTGACATTTCAAAGGAGGTGGTTTCTAACTTGGTCCGGCCAATGTTCTCATTAAAACGATAAAAAATTATTATATTATCTTCCTTTAATTTTTCAAATTTTCATTTCAAACCTTAGACTACCTCTCTTCTGCCCACCCATCTTCCTATCTTTTCACCATCCCTCTCCCTCTCCACCTTCATCAGCCTGAAATATTTAACCACCGAGAGCCAAAGGAAAAAAACTGGGCTTTCTTTTTGTTGGTTGAAAATCATGGTTCTTCCACAGAGATGCTCCAAGCTTGATAATGCTTGTAACTTTTGATGGGTTTGAATCCGTCGGTGCTTGATAATGCCTGTAATATTCTCTCTGACACTGGGGAGTCGTCTGAATATCTCAAAGAAGCATTCATCAGGAAGGGGCACTGATGCGGTTTGGAAGAGAGTACACATCCACATTGGAACCAACAGTGTGGAAGCAACCCAAAATCCATTCTAAAAATCTAAAAGCAGCCACATAAAAATTGCTCCAAGGTCTGTCAGAATCACTGATTTTGTGATGATGATATGTTTTTAGGATTTCTTCGTAATGATGATAGAAGAAGCAGCGGTGGATAGAGGTTGCGGTGGTCAGGGCCTCGAGGATTGATGATTCTTTGTAATTTAAAAGTTGATTTTTTTTATTTAATATATTTATTTAATTATTTTATTTTTAAATTAAATTAGTTACATGTTTGAATCTCAACCATTAAAATAATATTCAACGATCAAAAATTAGCGGACCATCATACGAGTCCAAAGAAAGGAAGGACTAACATAAAAGCCACCTTGAAGGGAAATAAAATATACATATACTCTAAACCACTAGGGTTGGGCTAATAAATTGGGCTAATAATGAGAGACTTGAATTGTTTACAAGTCATAGATATTCAAATTCCATTGCCTTCAAATTTCTATGCATAAAAAAAAATGCTTTGAGTATGTTTGGAATCATATAAAAATGAAAATGAAATTATTTGCAAATCAAATCATTTGTTTGGAAATGATAAAAAATTAAAAATGATTAATTTGTAATTCCATTCTTTTAATTTTCAAATTCTTTAGAATATATTTGGATTGATGGAAATAGATGGAGCAGAACATAATGAGATGTAATATTTTAAAGCTCCATTGCTTAGATGTTTGAAAAATGGGTGAAATGGAATGGAGAATAGAATAGATTCTATCATTTCTTATTATCCTCCTTTCCCTCTAATTTGGACGGAATGAGATGAAATGTCTTGTTGTCCTATTTTTCATTTATAAAATTATTATTATTTTGTTTTATTCCATTACTAACATATTTAAATAATAGAGTGGAATAATATGCCATTCCACTTTATTCTGTTCTATTTCACTCCATTCTATTTCACCATTTACCGCTAATCCAAACATAGCATTAGATTTTGATAGAATTTGGATGGAAATGAATTGTTTTTAAAACTTAAATACAAATCAAATCATTCCATCTTCTATTTTAATAATTCAAAACACAACCTATTATGCTTTAATTTAGGCATAAAAATGGACTTCTAAGTCAATCCACGTCCAGTTTCATTTCATTCCAAATATAAGATTTAACTTAAAAATCAAATCAATTCATTTCCTACTTCTAATGATTCCAAACACTATCTTTGATATTATTGTTATTATAGACATGTAACCCCCCCCCCCCCCCCCCACACACACACACACACACACTAACACACTATAATTATGGATTTTGCTAACCAATACTCTTAGAGCAATTGTTAAGGTTTTAAAAAATAGACGTTGGTCATTGAAAAGTATATATGATTATTATATTTTCAACACACACACACACACACTATAATTATGGATTTTGCTAATCAATGCTCTTAAATTGTTAAGGTTTTAAAAAATAGAAGTTTATCATTGAAAAGTATATATGATTGTTATATTTTCAACACACACACACACACAAAGTATAATTATGGATTTTGTTAACCAGTGCTCTTAGAACAATTGTTAAAGTTTTAAAAAATAGAAGTTTATCATTAAAAAGTATATATGATTGTTATATTTTCAAAATGTGGAATTCTTCAAAAACTTTTAAACTTACCTATCATAGAAATCTTAATTATTGGCCTCAATGCAGCGGTTAGACAAACCTATAATTATTTAAAACCAACAAGTCATAAGTGAATCGACTATACTATTCCAAAACATCAATTTTCCAGCTCTAAAACCAAGGACAATTTAAATGAATTAAGAAAATGTAGAAAACTAAATACAATGACATGCTCATGGATAATGCACATGCTCTATAAATAAAGAAATGCACTGAAAAATAAAATTTTTAAAAAAAATTAGCTGAAGCAAATACCAGAAGGACCATTGAATATATGTCCTCCTGGTATTTGATGGCTTCTGATAACGATAGCTAGCCGTGTGATTTCTTCTTTTTTATTTTTTGTTTTGTTATCTACCAAAAATATAAAATACCAGGAGGACGACAAAGAAACCAAGCTTAACCAAAGAGCGGCCCATGTTCTTGACACAAGTGACAAGAATGTCTTTTGCCCTTGCTGTAATAGTGATGATGTTTTCTACTCAGCCTCATTGGATGTAACATTCATTTACAGGTGAAGCAAGTGGAGATTAGGAAGCGTTACATTTTTGCTCTAAATATAAAATCCATTCTTTTATTTTCTAAATCAATTTAAAATTCTAGGCAGGACTACGATTTTATTCTAGTCAAATTTGCAGCTCTAAGACTTCTCTCACCTAATTGATATTTACTCTTTATTATTTACCTCTATTGCATGATATTCTTTTTTCTAACAAAAATTCTCTTATCAGAATATTATAAAAGCAATTTGAAATTCAAATAATATTATTATATGCTGGATAAATATACTTTGGTAAAATTTAATAAAACATTTCTATATAAAACTCATAAACAATTAATGTTATAAAAATTTATATATACATATATACGCGTATGTACGTACGTATGCGGTGATCAAATTTAAGTAAATTAAATAATCAAAGAATTAAAACTTTTATTAATAAATTAGCTAGTTTAAACTTTTGACCATTAACCCATTCATAATTAGTTTATATATATTGGTTCTTAAACATATTCCGGTGACATAATGAATTTTCAATACCGATGCGATTGGAAACCTTTTTTTTTTTTTGGCTAATTAACGATATCTAAATACATAAAAAAAATGCATTGTGATTTCGCAAAATTTTTATTGAATTAGTATTTAGCTTATAGTATGAATTTTCAATCATTTCAAGTAAGAGAAAAATAAAAGAAATAGCATTCATATTTCATATCATATTTTATAATAATACAATTAGAATTCGATGTGTTTAACATTCTAAAACATGATATTTATAATAAATACAACCCCTTAAGTTTAATTTTATGCTGTTCTAATAAATTTTAAGGAAATAAAATTGTACTGCTGCTTACGGTTATACTTTTTGGCTCAATGGAAGGGACTTGAATGCCTGAAACATGATATCTTAGTTGCAATCTAAATATTCATGTGCATAGAAAAACACTATTGAGAGTGATTATTGCTATATCTTAATTTGGGAGATTGGTATATATTCATAAGATTTAATTAGAATACACTGATAGTATAAATAAGTTTTACACATTCAAATCATATAATAACATATTAATAAATATGATTATTTTCAACCTCATTATTCGAAAAGTTATATAAAAGAAGAGATATGATTAGATGACAGTGTAAAACTCATTTACACTAGTATATCAAAATTAAACTCATATTCATATACACAGAAAAAATACTATTGATAGATTGAGAGATTAATCTCTTATTTATCGAGTGTAAACAAACTCCAAAAGCAAAATTATATTATCGTTTATAGTTTTTTCTATTAAGATTATCAAGTTATTTTTTCAATCTAACATCACCTTACACATTAATTGTCAATAAAAATGGAGAGTAAGAAACACCAACATGTAAATAAAAACCAAAATACTATGTCCATATCAATGGTTTAATTTTTGTATTAATAGCAGCAGATAATTTGCAGGTATCCACTCATAAACCTAGCCATGGCATTTATTGATTACTGTTGCTCATAACAAACAACATTTCCTGGCATCAGGAACAATTTCGGACACATGCCATGGACTCTCATTCTGAACCTCCTTCGTCATTACCACATAAACAGATATGATTAACGCAAGGACAGCCAAGGCACTGATATTTATGATCGCACGAAATAACTATATCAGGGTCCACCTTTTGATCTTTAGGTTCAAACTTCAAACCTGAAAAAATGAATTCCATTTTCTTGATAACACATCTTAGCTAGTTTATATGCACACGTAGGTATGAAAATAAATATCTACTCCCTCCCTTCTCAATTAACTATCCACTTAAAAAATTTATTTATCCCTAAATAATTATTCATTTTAAAAGTTTATATGATATTAATTATTGCATTCCAATTATACTTCAATTGAATAAATAAACGATGGAGAGAGAAAGTTAATGGAAGAAAACAAAGATAATTTAATAGATTACACTTAATTTTTTTAACATTGAGATTTTTTAATTATTTTCTTAATTTTCATGAGTATTTAAAATTAGCCAGTTAATTGGGGACATTTATATTTATTTGTAATAATGCAATATATAATGAACCAAAAAAATGTAATATATAAGACAATGCTTTATTTTTTTACACTAATCTATATAAGAAAATGCTGCAAGATGTATAATTAATATAACCTGGCAGCTATGTTTGGTACAATAGTCAAAACATAAAAAAAAATGTATTTAGATATAATAAAATTGAAAAAAAAAATACGACCCATTTTTTAAGAGATGACTATACTCTCGTCTTCTCTATTTTTATTTTTTCATAAAAAATAGTTAAATTATAATTTGATCCATTTTAAAATTTTTCATTATTTTTATATTTTAATTTTATTCTTTATGATATTAAGACTTTAAAAAAATTACATAGTAAGATATATGTGACTTATAATAATATGGTGTATATATATATATATAGTAATTATTAAATTATCAATATATCAAGAAAAAATTATTCATATAATGATAATTTTTAGTAATTAATTTTTTAAAAATAAATTTTTTATTTATACTTATTTTGATTAAACGTATCTTAAATTTCATTCAGTTATCTATTTATTCCATTTAAAAAATAATAATAATACTTTTATAATAAATTTAAAATATGTAAAATTGATTTTTAAGTCAACTCAGATAGTTTTTATATTATAATAATTTTAAACATAATATTACATATAGATATTGGCAATTTTGTTTGTTTCTGCCCACAATAACCTATTCATTTTGATTGCATTTCAAAGAATATTGATATTTGAGAGGAAATAAAAAAGATGTTTTGAGAGTACAGTTCTAGATATGCAAATAAAGTTCTGAATGGGTTGCTTCAAAGAGTTCGAAAGAAAACACTAATCCAAATCAATAAAATTTTAATTGGTTCCTTTTTTTTAACAAAATATGAACCAAATTGATAAGATTAAATTCAAGTTGATTTGGATCGAGCCATTGAATTTATCCATTTCTCTTTTCTTTTCAATATCTTTGACTGACAAATTCAATAAAAAATAAGATAAAATTTAAAAAATTTAAAAATTATATAAATAAATATCCATAACACATGAAGGTTAGAACTTAGTATTCAAGTAGTACAATTCTAATAGCACAATATTCAAATTTAAAGTTCTTGAAAATCACAACATCAAAACAAAAAAAAAAAACAAAAATACAATCCTAATATCCCAACAATTTTAAATTCAATATATTAAACAACACAATTCATATTATATCCATAAAACTTAAATTCAGGTTGGTTCAGACTGGATCTCTAAATGGGGGATACAAAACTAATTATTTGACCAATATGCAATCAATTCTAATCGAACCTAAATCGATTGATCGGATAATCGGATTCGAACCTAGCAAACTTAAAAGGATCAGTTCTGATGTTATCAACTTCATTTGGTCAATTCGATCCGCTTACACCCCTATGCAAACATATGCATGAGTTAAAATTATTTAAAACAAACAAATCATATAAACTTCCATTCGGAAACATCCATTTTTTAGCTCTATAAATTAATGGACAATTTAAATGAATTAAGGAAATGTAGTAGTATATACGATGACATGCTCGCGGGTAATAATGCAAATGCTCTATAAATAAAGAAATGCACCGGTGAAAAAAACACACCTGAAGCAAACACCAGCAGGACGAAAAAGAAACCAAGCTTAACCAAAGACCTGCCCATGTTTTCCATACTAGCGAGAAGAAGATGTCTTTTTCCCTTGCTGTAATACTGATGATGATGTCTTCTACTCAGCCTCAATGGCTGTACACGAATTTATAAGTGAAGCAAGTGGAGATTTAAATTTCTAGGCAGAATGATTAAATTTTAGTCAAATTTGCAGCTCATTTCTCTCGCCTAATTAATATTCTTGCTTAGATTAATTCTTCCTTATTTATCTCTATTGCATACTATTTTTTTTTTTGGTTAAAAATGAGTTAATATTTAGTTTAGTTCCTGACTTTACAGTCGTGAGTCATTTTAGTCTTTGACTTTCAAATTGAGTTAAATTAGTCACTGACATTACAAAACATGAGTCATGTTAGCCATTTTATTTAACATTTCATAAATTAAATATGAATTAGTCCCTAGACTCTAATATTTCTCTCACTTAATTAATATTCTTGTTTAGATAATTAATATTCATTCTTCCTTTTTTTTATCTCGATTGCATACTTCTTTTTTTTTTGTTAAAAAAGAGTTGATATTTATTTTAATTATTGACTTTATATTCGTGAGTCATTTTAGTCTTTGGTTAGCTTCAAAACTCTTTAGAAAGCTCAATAGCTTAAGTTTTGAGTGACAACAAAATAAATTTTTGTTAAAATGTTTTGAAAAAAGAACTAATATTTCAATTGAATTTCCATAGTGTTTAACTGGATCATTCTCATTACATATAAGCTCAATTAATAACATATTTTTCACTATATCATGTTGAAACATGATTATAATCTCATTTGAAGAGATTTAAAGATTAAATGATGTGAAAAATAGTTTAAAAAGAGAGATAAAATATGTTATAGACACGAGAAAACAATATCCAACATTAGAAACTAAGTCTAAGATTTTCAGAAAGCAGCTTATGCGTACAAAAAGTGTTATATCGTTAAAGAAATCAATTTATCATTATCATATCATGATCACAATCTTCAATCACAATGACTATCAACTTTGAAGACTCACTACAAGCTTAGTAGGTCATTTTGAAACTCAAAGTTAAACTAAGAAGAGCAACGCAAAGCTCAGAAAGTATGAAATTGTGTCAAAAAGCACATCTTGCCCAAAACCTATGCTAAGTCAATAGAAACTAAAAAAAATTGAAATTCAAATTTAGTCAACTTTTAAAAAAGTATTAACAGTGACATCACTTTTGTACTTGGCATAATTATCATCTTCTAGACAAAAAAGCTCAAAAACCACGTTCAAAAGTAAAAGTTGTTCATGAAGCTCCATTAAAAAACCACATATTGTCAATGGTTTTGCACTTGCAAGGACAGTTCAGCTACTATTCTAGAGGATAATTTCTAACACATAAAAAGAAGATCAACACATGTCAAGAGGAAAGAAAATCAAATGGAAATGGTCATATTCAAGAACCTAAGCATAAAAGGAGAAGATCTTTATATGAGACAAAAAAAAACTTTCACATAACTAACACTGGAGCTTTTCAATATACTTTGAAAGTTCATCTATTACTTCTTGTAATAAGTTTCTGTTACATAAAATCTTCTTTATTGTTCTCATTAGATAATATTTTCTGTTTAGGAAGAATTGAGAAAGAAGTCTCTCAAGTATTTAGTATATACATTGTTGTATTCTTAGAAAAACTTGAGTGTTTCTTTGTTAGAGAGAACCAACCCAAAACTATATTCTTGTATCCTAATCCAGTAGTGATCAAGTGAGGTTAGCTTCAAGGGGTTAGTAAAAAGACTACATATTGTGACGGTAAATCATAACTACTACTCACTGAAAATAGCTTGAGAAGGCTATACAAAAACTATCTTACTTTCTTGAGATGAGAAAGTGTGTTTAGTGAAATTCAATAAGTTGTTGAGAACGAGATACAGACAATGTTGATCAAACTAGTATAAAAATGCTAAGTAATCTCTCCCTTTCTCTTTATCTCATTATTACTCAGCTTTTGCATTTGTCCTTGATGTGTGTTTCTTTGAAAAAGTGTTATAAAATAATTTCTGAAGTTCCTGCATTTTCTTTTGATTTAGTAAGTTACTTTATAAAGCCAACTAACTATAATTTTCACTGTCTTTAAGTAAATAGCTTGATAGATTTTGTTTAAAGTTTCAGAATCTAATAACAAGTAAGAAGTGTGATTTAACCCTCTTCTCATGCTATTTTCAACCTACATCCCTAACTTTCAAATTGAGCCAAATTAGTTCTTAACATTGCCAAACATGAGTCATGTTAGTCATTTTATTTAACATTTCATATATTAAATAATATCAAATAATAATAATGATAATAAAATTTCTAATCAATCATCATCCAATCAATTAAAATCAACATGGTATAAAAGATTACAAAGAATGGATGTAATATTAAAGATTAAATATCATTTAAAATAATTAGTAATCCAATATAAAATGGATACAATATTGAAGAATAATTTAAAATTTTACATATGATATAATTTTGAATAATATAAATTTGCAAGAAAGTAATCTTTAAAAGTCAAAGAAAAGAACATACTACTAATGATTGATTTTAATTTTAAATCAATATATTAACAAATAATAAGAAAATATATATTTTTTAAAGTTATATATATACATACAAAATAACAATAAAATATTCATAAAAAATCTTTATATGTATAATGCAGTATTAATATGAATATTATATATAGATATGATTTCATAGTGGATTTCATTTAATATTTATGATAGAAAAGTATTTAATATTTTATCCATATGGTTATAAATAATAATTAATTCATAAAAAATTATTGGAAAAAAAGGTATTATTAAGATCATAAAAATAGATGAACTTTTTAGATGAGAAAATGAATTCATGTGGAAATGACATGTGAAATTATCCTTATTTTTTAAAACTCTTGTTTTCATAAAATGTCAAATATTGTTCCTTAAAGCAATTATCAAACATTAACTATAGTTATTGCAATTATTATAATTGATACATTCTCTAAATAAATAATGAAAATAAAAAATATGGTCGAATTTTCTTTGTTCTGTATCAAATATTATTATATTGTGTAAAAAATTTACAATGAAATAGAAGTCTTTGATATAAATATTAGTAATGAATTCCATGAAATAAAAACTAAACAATCTACAACACTTACAAAGAAAAAAACTTGTCCATTAAAATATTCAATCAAAATCATAACTTGTCCATCAACAATCAACAATAGATGAAACTTATCAATTAAAAAATGAAAAATAAGATCCTAAACAACAAAATAAACTAAAAAAAGGCTTCAAAATCAAAGCAACGATAAAAAATGTCCACTACAACTTGAAAAGTTCATATGTTATCAACAACCGCAATAAAAGTGTATTATCTCCTTTTTTCAATGCACTCATTTTGCAGAATATCATCCATTCTTCTTCGGGATTTTGCTAAAACTCTACACTTGAGATAAATTTTGGTTTATGGTTGTATTTCTTTTGTCCTCTTTGCCTGTGTGTATATAAGGGGAAAAAAAGAGAGGGAAAGGGAATGCATGGTTTATAAATAGAGAGGAGGGGAGTATAATAAAGCCTTCTCTTAAAGAAGCAGGTTGTATTTTACTCTATAAAATATGAGTAGATTTTAATTTTTTAAGTTTATTATATTTTTAAAATATTACAATGAAAAAATTAGTTGTTTGTTTTTTCTTTTGAAAAATACTTAGGTGTTCTCAGAGAAAAAAATGCATTTATTCTATTCCATTTAATAAATAACATATCAGCTATTGTATTAAATATGCAGAGAAAATGAGAGATGATAATGGTCCATAAAGCTAATGTATCATTTATTAAATAGAATAGAATAAATGCATTTTCTTGCTCTCAAAGCACTCAAAAATTTTTCTTTTCCTTTTTATTCTTTCACAACGATTATCTTTATGAAAAATGTTGGTGATAAAGTGAAAAGGAAAGAATAAAATAGGAGTGATCTTTTTTCCTTTGACAATGGCAAATGGGATTTTGTGGAAGAGGGATGTTTGGTTTTGAGAAATCTAATCAATTCTTTCCTCTAAAATTGATTCTGGGAGAAATGAAATTTTTTAGTTTCCGTAAGAATAGAGTTCGTTGGGCGCATTGAATTGAAATTGAAGTTCAAAATTTTAAATTCAATTCCAATTCTATCATAATAGAATTGGATAGAATTTGAATTAATTTAGAATCTTACATTTTATGTTTGGCTTTAACAAAGAATTCATATCCAGAACCAAAATTCTAAATTCAATTGCATTTCTATTACTTGGATATGTTATTTATAACTTCAAAATATTTTCACTATACTAAATTTGTTGTAGCTTCCTAGTACTCACTTCTATGTGCTTGAGTCACATAAAATTAATACCAAAGAATCACTTTCTATTTTATGAGCTTTTCAATATTAGACATAAATGTTGCTAAAAATTCTAACAAAAATTTGGCATGGTAACAACATAAATATCATGCCTCATGTAGGACAGAAAATCATAAACAGAATAACCAGTCATCCATAGCTTAACCTGTTATTCAAAATATAATATTCCAACATCTCACATAACATTATCATGAGCCACACAGTGCCTCTCAATCCTCAACATAAAACATATTAATGTAATATCAGAAGATAAATGGCCTCAGGCCACAAGGTACAAAACATAAAAGTATTAAAGGGTCTCATAGCCCAATTACAAAAGAAAGACCAAATTATCAACTCCAAATAAAAAAACATATGGCATATAATTCCATAAGCACAAAGTAAAATAACTCAAAAATTTCGAAATATCAAGTGATATAGCACAATCGCTAAGCAAAGTAGGAGCAATAGTACTCCAACAGCTAAGTTACTGTATCAGGGTCTACCCGTTCATGTAGAGATGATATGAAAAAAAGAAAAAGGGTAAGAAATCAATTGAAAGCTCAGTAGGGGCATATGCAATTAACGTGACATCATAATCATCTCTAATCTACCTTGGTTTCTTTTGAAATTATTAATATACAATCATGAGGTTTAATTTTAGGATTTCGCGATGGTTCTTTACCAAGGTAAATGTGTCTTTTAGCATAGTCTTGATTTGAGATGTACATGCATGCATGAAAGAACTTTACTACTATAATTAAAGAGACATGCATGCATGGAAAAAGGAGTAGGCTTATTCATCAAATGTCACAAACATGCATAATGACTATCCTAATACGAGACATCAAAAACATCATAAATAAGGTCTTTTTCTTCAATCTTATCTATCTGATAACATTCTTCTTTCTATCTATTTCTATTGACCTCACTGTTCTTTCTTCTCATTTGATTTTGGTTTCGATACTTTAAAAATCATGAGCTCATGCTTAACCAGTCATCATCAGTTCCATAATGCGAACCGACACTGAAACCCTCATGTGCACTTATAAAGAAAATCAATGCCCAGTCGTCATTGGTCCTCAAAAACGATTCAGTGTCGGCACCCTCTTTATCGACATAAGTCGACCCTTAATCTTTATGTCTTAATTCTGATTCCTTATTCCTTAGTTTTTCCTCTCTTTCCTTCTTTCCTCAAAGTCATCATATCCTCATAAGCAATGCAATCATAAGTTTCAATAATGAATTCTACAATCATTTTCTTTAAAATAAGAAAGATCACAATTCAATCAAGTATGACATTTAAGTATAATAAATTGTCACCAATGAACCAAAACAAGTTTTTCATCTTAATTCTACTTAAACACAATTCTGCCATTGTAATTTTAGAATTTACAAAAAAATCCCAAACTTTTAAGAATTTACAATCTGACCCCTCAACTTTACTAAAATCACATTTCGACCCCAAGTTTTATATATAATTACAAAAATACTCAAATCATATATATACCTACTCCATTTTTCATGAAGATTCCAAATATTTAGTTAGTTTTAAAATAAACATTTTTCTTGTGGGAGAACTTGCCTTGGCTGAACCCATATATCCCAAAATCCAAACTTTTATAAAACTTTGAAATACAAAATCATGTTGTCTAGAAATTTCAGTCTCAAAGAAAAATATGATTAACTTACTAAACATCATAAAAATAGAGCAAAATTATTTTTCAGAAACAATTCAATATGTCCATGAAAAATTTCAAAGTATAAAAAAAATCTCTAGCCATATCAACTAAATTATACAATTTCAGAGGTCAAAAACCACATGTTTTCAGTTAATAGTCTGAAAACCCAATTTTTCCACCCTATCAAATGAACCCAGAAAATTCTATAAAAACTCATCATTTAACTTCAAGATATCCACAGCATCTTGTAAAAATTTCAAGTCATAAAATCGATCATTTGATATAATAACAAAATTATACAAATTCGGTGCTTCAGGAATTACTATTCTATCCGAAACTGTAAGCTTCTCGGTTTCTGAATTTTTAAAAATAGAAAAAGCTATCTAGACATCTCAAGAAAAATACTAAAGATACCTCCATATGTTAGTTTCGTCATGTAAAAATTTTAGTTCAACGTATTGTCTCCATCTATGTGAATAAAATTATACAAACTGAGCTGTCTGCATAAATTTGAGAATTTCGGCAACACAACATATAATTTCTTTTGAACATAAACCCCTACCAAAAGATGGTTTTTACTAGAGACCAAGACAGCCATAAACTCCTTGAAGTTTAATCTCCGAAGTAAGAAAGCAAAAGCTCTTTCTTGCCTTTGACCACAAATTTGGTCTGCTCCAAAATAGGTAGGAGAAGGCTTTTTCTTTAAAAATTAATGGTGGATTTGAGTTTGTTGGGTAGAAGAGCAATGAAAAAGTGTACTTATTTGTTGGATTTGGAGTAGAATTGAAGAAGTTGTGATTGAAATGGTGGAGGAAGGTGGAGAGAGAAGGAAAAAGAAGATGAAGAAATGGAAGAAAGAAGGGAAAGAAAGATAGTAAAGTGTGTGTGTGTATCTTAAGTGGGAAGGGAATAATGGGGCTTGGGTTTTCTTTCTTTTTTTTAGTGTGAGAGTGACGGTGTGTGTGAGAAGGGTAGTTTGACAATTAGATATATGTAAATGAGGATAATCTAGAGATTCACACATAAAATCACTAAAATAAATATAAAACATTGATAAAAATATTATTTTCACACACCTCTAATTTCAAACAAAGATTATTTAATTAATTAATTTTGAAATTTAAATTTCAAAAGAAAACATATAGAGGAAAAATCAACTTTTACTAAGATGCTAAAATTATTTATGAGTGACTAACTATCCATCAATTAACCAAAGTATTCAGTGCATAGAAATTTGGACGTTACATTTGTGATAGGCAGACAACCAACACAGAGTGGCGGGAACCCGGCGACTGATGACAGTGGCGATGGCCGTGGCTGGGTTGTAGGCGACTAGCAAAGGGAGAGGAATTTAATTATTTGACCAAAAAAAAATGGAGGAATTTAAATATGTACTCTAGGCTAGATCCAGGATGCCGGTGGTAATTATTTTTCAATGATTGGGATTTAATCAAATCAAACCGCGCTCATTATTTTTCAGTGTTCTTCTAATTGTGGGTGTGGTTGGTTAAGGGTAGAAGTCAAGGTAAATTTTTATTGATGAACTATACATGTAATTTTACAAATAAAACTCACTTATGAAAACTTTCCTCCTCAATTTTTATTCTTAACCAAACACATCTATAGTATCTCGATTATTAATACATTTATGATAATAGTAATAAGAGCTACCAATTAATAAAATATATAGCGACATGCATGCAAAACAATAAAAACTGAAAAAAGATTGCATCAGGTAACTTTTTTTTATTGTTATTAACAGCACATAATTTGCAATTCTCCACTCCTAAATCAGCTGTGGAATTAATTATTATTATTATAATTATTGCTTAATGATAAACAGCAACCACATAAGTAAGAGACATACTTTCAAGGGAATCCTTTCTGGACATCCGGCATGGACACTGAACCTTCTCCTTTGAGCACACATTGACAGTAACCAGTAATGCAAGGACAGCCAGGGCACTGATAGTCATGATCACACGGATCATCGAACTGACATTCACAGTGGCCATCAATGCAAAAGCAGCCAGAGCACTGAGCGTCATTTTCGCACGGCGGTGCATTCTGATCAGTTTCTGCGTTTGGACCTTTAGCTTCAAGCTTCAATCCTGAAAATGCACTCAATTTTCTTACCATAACAGCTGAGTATATGTATATATATAAAGCTTGTTTGTACATATTGATCTGAATTTATACTGCAATATTGTAGCAAGAGCGTATTATAATAATATAGGATAATTTGGCAACTATGTGTAGTTGAATAGTCAATATGCTAACTTGAAAAGTCAATTTAACATAATGTAAAGTAAAGAACGATTCTTAATTTGATAAGAAAATGAAGAAATCTTTTTTTTGGGTTACTTATAAGCAAGAGCGTATTACCTTATGGGTACTACCCACCAAATTCCTCGGTACAATTCTAATAGTTTAGACAATGGAGACATCTGGATACGATGGCATGCTTGGGATTAATGTAATGTTTCTATGAATAAAGCATTACACGAAGCTTATTATGGCGAAAAAAGAAACAAAAGATACCTGAAGCAAATACCAAGAGGACGACAAAGAAACTGAGCTTAACCAAAGCTCTGTCCATGTTTTGTTGACTAGTGATGGTGTCTTTGATTCTTGATTCAACAATAGTGATGATGTCTTTTACTCAGTCTCACTGTGTGTATATACTTTCACATGAATTTATAGGACGTGAAGCTCGCGTGTGTGTGTGTATATATATATATATTCCGTTTTAGTGGTAATCCACTTTAATAGCATATCTTCAAAATTAAATTTTGAAAATTGATGTGATGAATATATCTTGTTTATAGGACTGTTTTTTTATATTACAAAGAATTTTAATCTAAACCAGTCTTAAATCTTAATTATTTACTATAATTATATATTAAATATGATCAATTAACTTGGTTCAATAAGAACCATGGTTAAGCGTCATCATAGACTCCTCTAGAGATGATAATATTAATTATATTAATCACTATATTTTGATCCAACTTAATTTCCCTACAAGAATAAAAATCATACAGTGGAAGTGGAAAGATTTATCCAGCCCACCTTCTGGTTATGTATGGTTATTATTTTTATTTATAATTTACTTATTTTATTTATTTCTTTTCTTTCTTTTTCTTTTTCTTTTCCTTTTGTGTTCAGTTGAAATTTGAATTTAACCTCTAGCTGATTCAACGAAAATAAAATCAAATTAAAATCTTAACTGACTAAATAAAAAATCAATTAAAATCCTAACGAACTTAACTTTAACGGACTCCCCAAATCTCTCTGCTCTATTCTCTGTATAATAATTAATCACACACTCACAAGAGAAGGATAAGAACATAGAAGCAAAAATAACCAACCGTATACTGGACTCACCTCCTTCCTTAGCCTCCATGTTCATCCTGAAAGAACCAAATCACAGTCCATCACCATCATTATCATCACAACCCTCTCATCAAACCACAACCCTTTCATCATCAACCATAAGCCATCAGCATCAATAAACCACATTGCTATCACCATTCTCATCTTGGAGCCTATTTTTCTCATAGCCACAATCATCATCAACCTTGTGCGCCCTCTGTCATCGTTGAGTTTAGCCACCACCATCGCCACCGTGAAGACAACCTCGCGCCGCCCCTGTTCGCAGCAGCTTCCTCGCGCAGCCACCATCTCCGCGAAGCCCGCCGTAAGCCGCTGCACAAACAAGCGTTCTTGTCACGTCCCCCGCGGTCCCGAGCTGGAGCCTCGCTCGTAAGCCCGCCAATCTCGGCCGCGAAGTTGCCACCGCCACAGTGAGTTCAGCGCTACCCCTGTGCCACCGCTTCTTCATAACCTCGTTTCTTCCCTGTTTCACATTTTACTTTAGTGATTGAGTATAGTCGCTTCAATCTTCACTTTTATGTTTTAGTTTTATTTTATTTTCTTTACTTCCTTTTTTCCGTTTCGGTTAGGACCCCTTTTTTTATTTTTATTTTTACTTTTACTAGGTTTTGTTTAGTCATTCTCTTGGGGTTTTAGGAATTAGGATATTCGCGCTAAATCCTTTTTTTTTTTTAATCCGGGCTATGTTTGTGTGTCCTTTTTTAAGTTTTGAGTATTTTAATTTCGGGTCTCTTTTTAAAAAAAAGTAAAACTAAAAAAATAATTTTTATCCGTGTAACAACCGTCTTCAATCATGATAGAGAGATAAATGTCTCCTTTATGTATTGTGAAATTGTAAAGGTTGATTACTAACTTGAGTACCGTATAAAAACATATTTCTCTTTTTAATAATTTATTAATCAAAATTTTTTTTCACATATAAAATCAATCAACACATTTTTATTTTTATTTTTTAATTAAAATTAGTTAACATATACTTATTTTCTATAAGAACAACATGGATTTGAATTTCTTATTGGATAGATCGGTATAGTCAATAATTATCAAGTCAAAGTTAATTTTTCCGCAAATTTTATTCTCTTTCTATTTAATTCTCTTTTTTTTTATTTTTATATATAATTATGACTTTTAAAGAAAAAATATTATTAAATTATAAATTAATTTGGATAAGCTCTAACAGTATTGATGTGGATGTACTTGGAGTACAGTGGTGACGATTTCATATTTAAATTTATTTTCTTTAGGAATAGCATTTTTGCTGTTATTTTGTTATGGCGCCCACGCGGATGTTGTGACAGTGATCACTCCATAAATATGTCTAGAAATGTCTAATAGGTTGGAAAATACGTCCCGCTGTGCGGGAGGCAAAAAATTCCTCTCCGCTTTGGTGCAAGTTGAATTGCCAAACAGTTTAACTATTCAAAAGGTTGACGTAACGTTAATTGACAAATGCCAATCCTACATCCTGGAATCGCACGTTAGGAATTTCTTCAATAAAACATGAAGTCATTTAGTTTACAAAAACACCTTTTTTATTATGATTTTAAACTTTTTTGTCATGAAGTTAATTTCCCCTGCTTGGTTCACGCAGACAGAGGGGAGATGTTGGCCGTTCGGGAAGGGTTCCTGCTGGCTTCGGAAACGGGTGCTTCCAGGCTTTATTCAAGAACTAGAAGGTGAAGAAGGGGGAGACTCCTATGGTTTTGTCCTGTGTTAATTGGCATGTTAAGTGAGCCAATGATAATTAATTTAATTTTTTGGGTTAAATATTTTATTGGTTCCAAAAGAATAAGTGAGTTTTGTTTTGGCATCTGCAAAAAAATTTATTTGATTTTAGTCAAAATATTTCTAAGATGGTTTGATTTTAATCCTTGAAATTAGTTTCTCTATGTTAAATTATAAGTTTTGTGATAGAAAGTCATATTATTCAATCTTATATGGTCGCTAGTAGTCCTATGTGTTAAAATTTCCATTTAATAACTTATTAGACCCAACTTCTTAACGCATTATACCAGATCTAATAACTCATTTTACAATAGATTTTGACACATATGATTATGATATATCACGTACGATTAGTAACTACTATGCAGGACAAGATAACATAGTTTTTCTTTACCCAATTCAATATTTAATATAGATAAAGTAACTTCAAAGACTAGAACTAGACGATTTTGAAAATATTTGGGCTAAAACTAAACAACAACATTTTCGGAGACCAAAATCAAAACTCATTAATTTTTCGGGGAGTAAAAAGATAATTAAGCCTAGGGCTTCTCTCGTAGTGGATCAATCTTACATGATATTGCTTTTTGCGCGTGAAAAGATATAGGCATCCTGTTTTTTGTTTCCTTTGGGTTGAAATGCATCATGGTTTTATGACATTCAATTCTCTCTCTCTCTCTCTTGGTTATTTTTTGTCATAATATTCAGTCCTCTTTTGTTTATGGTGAATGTAACGAGGCAGCTAATGGGCTAGCCCACTTTGCAGTTTGTAAATGAGTCCATGTCACGGTTTGGTGACCCCCCACATACTTTTTGTTCTCAGTCTTGCGCTTTATATTTGTTGGGCTTGGGTCCCTAATAAATAAATTTGCCTCGTTCATAAAAGAAAACAAAATCCTTCTCTTTTAGTACTTTGTAAGGATTCCAAGCCTGTATGCAAAGAAAACAAATAGAGAACAAGTTCAGACCAAAAAAAAAAAATAGATAATAAATTTTCCAGGGAACATCATGTCCATATCTTAAAAATTATAGAAACAAGCTCAAATGTTTCTAGTTAGAAACAGCTCTAAATGTTCACTGTATATCTAATTATTATAAGTTAATATAATTAATGCCATATATAACAATTAAAATAATAAATAATATAGTGCTTTTCTTCTTAAAAAAGAATTTGAGTTTGAGTCGAGTAAATAAAAATATAGAACTTTACAGAGCTTTTTACTCTTATAATAAATTGACTTAACTCGAACCAAATGGTTGGAATTTCGTAACTTTAGATAGTAATAGGTTGTAAAAGAAAACAAAAAATAATAAGAGTTTCATTTACATCCATCCACATTTTCAACTAAAAGTTTAAAATAGAGTTAAATTAGAGTGGATAGTTTAGTAGTTTAGTTATTATAGTGATTGCGGTACTTTCTTCAATTTCTATTGGTTAACATTGTAAAACAGTTTTATACTATTGGCATATAAAAATTAAAGTCAAATAATATAGCATATATATAATTGAGATTGAAAATAATATGTATTAAAATAAGAATTTAATTTTTATATATTTACAGTTTAAAATTATTATATAATATTAATTAATAAAAAGTCAAGAAAATCATAATTATTAAACTTTTAAGTTAACTCTTCAAAATTCTTACAAGTTTATGATCTTATCACACAAAAATTGTTTATCTAAATTCTAGAATTTGATAGCTTTAAATAAAATATCAAATCATGATGGATAATTAAATAATTAACTAGATAGCTTGGTTTGATGCTTTCTTAAAAAATATTAATTAATAATGTAAAATAATTTTATATTATTAGTCCTTTTTTTTTCAATTAATGACCAAAACTTCAGGTTGAGCAAAACGTATGTCTTAGTCTAAGGTTAGGGTATGTCTTCAAATTTGTTAAATGGCTATAAATGTACTTACATATAATCCATTGACAATCAAACTACTTCACAATCATATATGAGCAGAAGACAGGTTAAGTGAGTCAACCTCTTCTTAAGAGATCTATAGTTATCATACTAGGATTTAACTTGAAAAAGCCAATAAAGAGAATAAGTAATGGGTTAATTACCTTTAGATTTTTTAATAGAACCCATACATATTGAAAATTATGAATCTATGGGTGATTAATCATTCACTTTCTCATTTTAAATGAGTCAAATCTATCATGTTAAGTAATTATCTAATATAATTTGATATTTTTTTAAAAAATTCTATTGATTAATAGTGTAAAATTATTTGATATCACTAGTGTTTAAAAATTAATTTTTTCTTTTGGTACCATATGGGGGTACCGATATAATTTTCTATTCAACGGCTGTGATTTGATTATTGATTATACAAATAACTTGGATTAATTAGGTACATAACTCATTTTTAGTCACGAATAACTGCAAAATGTCATTAACATTTAATTTTATGGGCTAATTAGCTCAAAAATTGAATCATATAAATTAAGCTCTTAAAATCATAGACCAAATACCAATTTTGATCTCTTAAGTATATATCGGGGGGACAAGTTAGATCATCAAAATTTGAAAGTACTAAAATTTGTCTCTCACAATTAAAAAAAATGAAAAAATTAGTTCATTTGTAGAGTTTTATATAATTTTTTTAATTGTATGGATGAACCAATTTTTTCACTTTTTAATTTATCCTTCAATATAATTCTGAGGGACCAAAATAGGTTAATCAAAAATATAAATTTGGGATGTCTCGTAATATGTAATGATGATAATAAACACAATGTGTATTTAATGACCAGGATGTATGTGTGCACTTGATCTTTGTCTAAACAATATATATGAACAATATTTTCTAATCATATAGAGTATCAAAAAGAAAAGAAATCAAGTTCCCAATGGTGTGCGTCATCAATCGTGAAAGGAAAGATTGCAAATACAATCAATGATGTTTTTGAAAGTTGCCAAATCAGAGAAAGGAAAGGAGCCCAAATGCCCAACTATATCCTTGTGCTTACACGTTTATTATGTTGTTGTTTTGAGCATGTTGCGCAACACGGCACGAGAAGATAATTTGGGAAAGAAGAATAATTGGTACATGCTTGCCTAATAAGGTGGATAAATGGAAGATTTAGTTCAAATCTTCAATGACACAGAACTTAAGGGGTGCACAATACTTGATATAATTAAATGAGGAAAGGGTGCACAATAATATCATGATGTATCATGTCTTGATATTGTGCAAATATTGAAAAGGGGATTATGCATTGTAAAAGTGCATATATTTACAACCACGAAGGATTAATTATTTGCATCTTGGAAAGGAAAGAATCCTTGTTGAAAATAAAGGAAATGCATCGGCCGTAAGATGAGTGAAAGTCAAATCATAAGGAATAATCCTATATTTTCTGGAAATGGAAAGCTTGCTAGGTGCTGGATATAGCACCATAATTTGTGCTGAAAGTAGACATGATTGGAAGATCAATTATGTGGGTGCAACGATCCTTTAACCATTTGCTAGTTAAGAAAAAGATCGAAGCAACAAACTGACTTGGACAAAAACCGAAGAGAAGGAGACTATTATTGAAGATCATTTTCCTCCAATCACGTTCGATTACACTTCTCATTTTGTTTAGAAAATCCACTGTGGATTGTATTCTCTTTGTTTGGTTGAGTTTGGAGAGGTCCTGGCCAAAAACTACTCATTTGTTGAGCTTGGAGAGCTTTGTTTGGCATACTGGATGGTAGAAGCCATTAGTGTAATTAGTCTTTGTTGTTCAATGAAAAATCTCACAGGCAGTGGATACTGAATGTAGACTCCATATTGAAAATCAAACATGTATAAAAATTATTGGTGCATGCCCTTTTCTCTCTATCTTCTTTTTGGACATATATAGGCATTACATTTAATATATTTAACCTATATATAACTTCGATATAAAATAACAATTAATTTTGTCAAAAATCTCATATGCTTAGGTTTTTAAAAAAAACTCACAGAATTTCGTGAGTCTTTTGATTTGTGTACTTAGACCCCACTTGATGTAACATTCCCAATTTTTCTTAATATAGCATTACATTATTATAGATTTTTATTAAATAGCTTGAGGATCTATTTTTAGCAAGAAATATTTAGGGGTAATCATAGATTATAGAAAGAATGTAACTTCTTATTATAAAAATTACAAAAAAAATGTCATTGATATAAAGCTAACAAGAACCTTAGAAAAGTTTAGAAAGTATCAAAAAAAATTAAAGAAAAAATTATAAATATATTTCTAAAAATAATTTTGATGATAAATATCAATATTTGGTAAATTTATATAATATTAGTATTATTACACAAAAATAACTTAATTTAGTATGTAAAACAAGCTCCGAAAAATCCTAGAAAAAAATTCTAAGTCTTATAAATTCTTTTTTTTACTAATTTATGATATTAGATAAAGAGGACCACGAAATGAGATTTTTCATTAGACCATAGATAGTATTAAAAATCACTTTAATATCTATTTAACTAATTTTGACTTAAATAAAGCTTAAAATATCTAATTAATTACTTAAAGCTTTGAGATAATTTTTATAAATCTTGACTAATCTCAATAATATTCTTACATGACACCTAGAATTATCTAGAAATCAGTCTCATCAAAAAATAATAATATTTATAATAATATATATATTTAAAAGTGAAAGATATTTCCAAAACTAACCATTTTTGACTAAGACTTTCAAAAATGGTGAGCTTGTTCCCTTATCACGTTGGACAGCTCAAAAACCACTTGGAAGGCTGTAAAATTTTTTTACATATTTTATTTAGAGATAATTAGATATTAATTAATTTAAAAATGGACTAAACTAAGGTAAAAATACATAAAAAATATTAAAAATTATACAAAAAATTTATAAAAATTATAGATAATGTATAAATAAGGTAAATATATGTTCTTGATGATAGATTAGAAAAAAATAATTTTCGTGATTATTTTATGAATTATTTAGTATATATAACTTTAAGATAAAAAAATGTAATATTTTTCATTTTCACATATTAATCATTCAAGACAACTTGCCAACCTTTACAACTTTATTAGAGATAAGATTCAGACATATGGTCTGTCAAAGAAAAAGATAATAATAATTTAATGATAGTTAAATAAATTATTAGTTAATTAATTTCTAATAAAACTCGTAATAGTCTAAAATACCAAATAAAATACAAATGATTATAAAAATTTGTATGAATTTCGTGAATCAATGTATTACATCTCTAATAACCTTATGATGATATTTGGTTAAAAAAAAAATAATAAAATTATTTACTAATTAATTAACTTAATTAAGATTGACTAGTTTAAGTAAATTTATCTTATTTTGAATAATTGATTATTAAATTATATGTAAATATATTAAAATTTAATAAATGTCTTTAAATCATGTCACTAACATTTTAGTATGTCTTTAAATGATAATTGAGAATTTATTAAATTATTTAATGTTAACTTTAGTATTTAATTAATTAAACTAATCAAACATGACAAATAAATTATGAAAGTATTAATATTTTAATCCTAGCCTTTCTCTATAAATAGTACACCTCTAAACACAACTCCACACTTCATTCTTCAGCCTAAAATCCATCAAAAATTGTAGTCACCATTTCTCTCTTCATTTCTTTTATTTTTCACAAAAATAGTTACAAAATTTTAGCAAAAACACCTCTAAACCATTATCTCTTCTTATCATCATCCAACATCAACACTTCACAGCCCTATATATGAATTTTAGCCTTTAGAAAGGGCTTAGAGAAATTGAAGAAGGTGCTGGTTTAGCCTTGCTGTAACTACGTTTCTAAAGCTCCGAAAACAAGTAGAGGTTTTCTTTCACTTCTAAGCTTCATGTATGATTTTCTTGTATGATATTGTGCTATATGATATTCAAAACTTATGTTTATTGTTTTTAATATCTTTGAATGATTTGAAAGTGGTGACATAAAATACTTAAACTATGTATATGATGCATATTTATTATCTACTTATGTGATTGGAAATTATGATTAAAGATCATTCTTAAATTTTGATTGTGCTTTCTTCAAATATCTAAATATTGTGTAAATTCATTTTAATGTGTTAAAACATGTATTTTCAATTAATAAAGCCTTGAGCATAAGTTATGGTATTTTAAGGTGATATAACTTGGTTTTGATCTCATTATGTATTGATTGTAAAATATTTTTAATTTATAAAAAGTGTTTTATTTAATTCATTATAATAAATGAATTCTAAACCTTTGAGCATGTAGTATTTAGCTTGGTTTATGTGTTATGTTCTTCTGGGACCATTAAGACTTAATAATATATAAAAAGATACAAAAAAATACATATTTATATTAATCATGACGTGTACTGGGAACTTATGAATCTATAAACATTATATGGACTATTATGAACCTTTAAGACTCACTTGGACTTGATTTATACAGTTATGATCATTATATTTGGACTCAAACTATGGACCTTGAACTATTGACCTTGAATTATGGACATTGGACTATGGACCTTGGACTATAAATATTTGACATGATTATACATTTATTAACATAAGGAAATATTATTTACAAAGATTTTTAGTTATGGTCCCATTAGGAATATAGCATATAAATTAGCTAGTTTCTTGCTTGAAGTGGTTTTTCTAATGGGTATAATTTTGTTTATATTTTTTTTTAATAATTCTTGAAAGATTCGATTGCTCTTTTACTTTTCTCTATGATCATATTTTTATATAAATGAAAAATATTTTTACCACATATATATTTTCTAAAGATAGATTTAAAATAATTTGTGTATGTACATAAACCTATGGAATTAGTAAGGTTATTATATGAATATTTGAAATTGAATTATTGCATGATTAAAACTAAGATAAGCATATTTTATTATAAAGAAAGTAAGTTTATTATAATAGTGTGATTTAGTGCTCCATTGATAATTACAGAGAAAAATGGGTTTTATTAATATTTTAAGAATCCTATCTTGTTTGGATTTATGTGAAGATATGGAAAATCTTATGGCCTGTATGTGAATATCAAAGAAATTGTGAAAACTTCATGTAATTTTCATAGTTTATGAATTCTATACGCACTATATAAAAGGGATACATGAATAAGTGATACTTCGGGCCCTGCCTGGTAGCGGATAAGGACTTAGTAAACACTTAGTCTTGCAGTTGTTAAATGACACCTCGAGCCCCGCCATGTTAGCGGACAAGGACTTGGTGTATATTGCAGTGATGTCTCGGGCCCCGCCGTGTTAGCGGACAAGGACTTGGCATTCACTAATCTGACTAGGGGACGCCCTAATAATGAGAGCTCTCACAGATCCAATATGAAGCAAACCTTGTAGACTATAACCATTAAAAGGAAACGTGATATTAAAAAAAAAGGGAGTTTTACACTTACACTTCTTCTACTGTATTTTATTATGATTGATATTATGCACTTCCATCTTGCTTGACAATAGTAAAATATAATTTGAACTAATATGAAAGATTACATTTTGCTGCACTCCTGCGTTATTCTTAGCCTTTTTGGGATGAAGTAGGACTCCCTCGGAAACATCACCCTACTGGGAGACTTCTCTCACCCCTTTTCTTTGATGTTTCCAGATAGCATGGATCGTCATCAGCAATGAAATGGATGTAGCCTTGGACTTAACTTCTAAATAATCAGATTCTATCATGTGTGCTAGATAGAATACTTACTATATGTTACCAAACTTGGAATATGTCATATTGTTGTATTGAAGTTTTCTTTATGTATCTTGAATATTTAGTGTGTACTGTACCCTATGAATTGATGTTGGCAATGAAGTATGTTTTCTATAGATGATAGTTGTCTAAACTGTGGGAATTAGTGATTAATAAATAATAGTATTAAGATAGATTCTTTGTCGTTTAAGAATCATCCTTAGGTCACTGGATGTAAGTGTATCACTATGATTGTGTAGTTTGGAAAGGTTCTAGCTAAGGAAAAACTTGGTATTTAAGCGTGTCCGTTGTGACCCACCTCTCTTTCCTGGGAGCCTACCAGGTACATGAATTACAGTTGATATATATTACTTCGGTATACGACCATAAATAATAAACATTCATAAAAAAAAATTCTACAAATGTATGATGTCCAAAATAATTATTTAAGGTCAAATAATTTAGATTTTAGGAGAGTGTTACACTTGATATATAATAGAAGGTATGATAATATTAGCTAATATTATAAGGTCAACTTTTATTATATATTTGATGTCATATATGATCGTATAATATTATACGGTCAAATTGTTTTTATCCCATGACTATTGAATTAACTTATCAGGTTCCAACTTGATAGTATCACTTTTATTAGCTAATTTTAAATTAATCTTGACTTAATGCCTCAGCCCCATCCATTGCCAATAGTAAGTCGCCACCAATCGATCGCCGCTCGTTCACAACTGGTCGCCACTTGTCCTCCACTCACCACCCGCCCACTGCCGGTCACCATTCACCATCCCCCAGCCACCTCCTGTCATCCCTTGACCGCCGTCTGCCACCCTTGGTCAACCTTACCCCTAGTTAGTCACTACCTGCCCACTTATCCACCATCAGTTATGTAGCATACCAAACAATGGATAGTATAAAAACTTATACAATGAATTTCTTATACTATACTATTACATTTTATATTATCATGTCTAATACTATCAGGCCTTATCTTATACGATCCACCAAATGGGGTTTTGGTGTGCAGAAAAAGTTTTGTGAAAGACTAAGGACTTGACTTAAACCATATTTTCTCTGGTCCTTTGGTACCATTAGTAGGTATTTAGAAATAGAGTATATAACTTTTTGGTCCTAACATTTTGAATTTGACATCAATTTGAACCAAACATTCTTTTTTATATTAATTTAATCCTAACATTTTTTGTTTTGATATCAATTTAATCCTCATTTTTTTTATTTTGACATCAGTTTAGTCATTACATCAAAGTGAAGATCTCATAAAATAACTAAATTAATATCAAAATTAAAAATATTAAGACTAAATTGATATAAAACATTTTGTTAAGACCAAATTGAAAATGTTAGGATAAAAAAAAGTAGGAAAAGGAAATGAAAGGTTTTAGTAATGTTTACGCTATCATTAGTGGGAAACAATTTTGGGAGAGGATTGTGGCTAAAGTTTTTATTTTTTATGTATTGATATCTTTATAACCTTTCTTTCGTGTCTTTTCCTTGCATGGCAATGTGTTTTTAAGTCTGTTAATATATATTTTAAAATAAACATGTATATTATTTTACAATAATTAGGATTCAATTGGAATGCAACGATAGTATAAATTTTTTTCGACACATACATTTATCCAATCGTCTAATGATATATAAGTAAATACGGTCCTATTTAAAAAGTCATACAAAATAAGATATTTGATTTTATGACAATATAAAACACTTTTACATTATTAATGCATTGAAATTAAATTATACTATTTTTATCATATCACTTTTTTAAAAAGCACATACGTTGTTTTAATGTACAAAAACATAAAATAAAAAGTGGCTTGACGGACATGAGAGCGTCTGGCAAGACACTTGTTGTTTTGTATTTCGGAATTACATTATCCGCTATAAGGTTTGAATCTAGAACCTCATGCATACTACTCAAATCCCTTACCACTAGACCAACTAGCGGCTGGTCTGGCAAGATGCTATTATTCAATAAAAGGGAAGTTAATATACGTTATGCTAATATTAAATTTTAAAAATTCCAGAACACATTTTATATTTTTGTCAATTTTAAAAAATTTGTTTCCAAAAAATTTTGTCCCCTTAAAATTGTGTATTTTTAAAAAAAAAACTTCAAATTTATAAAGATCTCAAATTTTTATTTTTCATAAAAAAAATACTTGGCCTCACATGCTAACTTTTTTTTTTTTTACCAGATTATATGCTAACAGCTAACGTTCTTTTATACAAACCTATATACAAATCGTTTATCAAAAAAAAAAAAAAAACATGTATATAAACTGAAATATAAAGTAGATGCTTCATGATGATGCATTGGTATTTCATATTCAAAATTCAAGTTTTATTTCATAAATTTGATTTTTTTTTCCTCTTTTTCACATGGAGAAGATATAAGGCTGCGTTTAGTTTGTGCAAATGTTTCCTATTTTTATTTTCTATTTCCATTTTCTGAAAATAATTTTCATTTTTAGATTTTCAAATTTTAGGAAATGTATTTGGTTTGTAAGACTAGGCCCTCTTTTCAAATGAAGAAAATAATGAAAATATGTTTGATATGTTTGTTTTCAAATAACGTTTTCAAAATTAAATTTAATATAATATAATGCCCAATGATTAATGATAACCAAAATATATAACCCAAATGTTATTGCAATCTTTAATGATAAGCAAAATATTTAAAAAATACAGTATATGAAAATAAAAAATTCTATTAATTATTTAAATTTTACATTTTAAATATTTATTATTGTTTTTATATAATTATAATTTATATTGAATCTTATTTATTTATACAAACGTTTGTTTATATTTTAAAATTTAAATAATTATAGAAATCATAAACCCATTTTATAAATCCTGTTGTTTTTGTTTTTAAAGAAAGAGAAATACAATTTCTTCAATTCACTCAATCATTTTTTTTAATAATAATAATAAAAAGCAACCGATGTTATCACTTCTCCTATGTCCCAGTGCACTACTTACTTCGCCATTGAGTTGGTTCGATGTGGCGGTTTGCTCCACTGCCCACAGCGCTGCCATCACGGTTCTGCCCAACACCACCACTGGCTGCCCATGTTGCTTGCTCCGTCTCTGATCTACAACACGCCGCTCGCGCAGAGTCCGTTGTTTTGCTATTTGCTTCGCTGACATGTTCTACTCTGGCGATGGCTAGCTGCCTTTACTCCAGCTTCCTTTTCTTTCAATGGATCTTGCTAATGAGGCTTTATGAGGGCGTTATCAGTTTGTCTCTTTAATGTTTTTGATTGCTTTTGCTTTGTCCTTCACTTGCATATTTGTGTGGCAGTGATTTATTGGATTTGTATCCATTGAGAATGTGAATGGGCAGAGGGATTTGTTGTTGAGTAAGGATGAGCATTAGGAGGAGTGGCTATGTTGGACATGGAAAATGGATTTGAGAAGGAACTATGGCCGGTGTTGTGATTGTTGAGAAAGAAAGACAACTTCTTTATAATTACAAAGGAGTCACCGCGTTTTCAACTGAAAACGTTTTCAACAATGTATGAAATTATTGTTGAAAAGGTTGAAAACGTGGAAATGGTGTTTTCAAATTTCCAGTGAATTCAAAAAATATTTTCTGAAAATATTTTTAATATAATCTAACCAAACACATTTTTACTGTAGTTTTCCATTTCCAGTGACAATGAAAACAGAAAACATCTAAACCAAACACGCTCTGAAATTTCAAAATTTCAGTTTCATTTGAATTTGACATTAATTGCTAAAAAAGATATTTTAAAATTTTTTAATTAGAATAATAAAAAAATCAAACTTTAATCTCTCTAACCCCCTCCCCCCAATTTGCAGAATAGAGATTTTGGAGAATTTTAACTAATTAATAAAAATTCTCAAACACATTCCTCTTCTAAAAATAAAACTCATAAATATATTAAAACCTTCATCAACCTTCCCTTCCCCCCCCCCCCCCTCTTTTTTTTCCTCCTAAACCCTATTCGTGAATACACACTAAGTGGGAGCCATGATAGTTAAAAGAGAATGACAAGTGAGAATGACAATAGAAAAAAAAAAAAAAATTGGCAACCACAGTACAAAACTACAAACTTCAAAATTAATCATAGGACGGGGTTCAAGTGAGTTTGAAATATTAACATCCCTCACGTTATATAACATTAACCTCTCGAGATTCGCCCGGTCCCACCACAACAAAAAGTCGTAACTAACCTTTCGAGGAAAGCGATTCTCCCCACCAATCACTGAAGCCCGTTGGCCGTTGCTGTCGACAACTCTCCTCGCCCCTCACGTGAGCGCCCACTCAGCACACCCCTTCCTTCCCTCAATCTCAATGTGCCAGCCTGTTAGCGGCTACAATCCAACCCAATAAAAGAGATATTCGCTCATTCATTCCAATCGAACGGTCCAGAACCCCCTAACATATTCCCTATCACCCACACTCATTTGCTCCATTATAAACCTTAACAGCAGCAACACAGCAGCTCGCTCGAGCACAACGAACAAGAAAGAAGCCACGGTGCAGTGAATCGCGTGGCTCCTCTTCGTAAGCTGAGAATCTCTACCAACCGCATTGCTTTCTATTCGGTTAGTTCCTCTTTGGTTCGGTTCTGATTTCTAGATCTAAGCTTTGCTAATTGTTTCAGCATTCCCACTCTGTAGTTTCAGTGAATTTCGAGAGGAAGAGGATTCTCGCTAGGTTCCCTTGCTTTTTAAAAATGAAAAATTGAGGTTTTTTTTATTTTTTTTATTTTGAGGTTGTGGAAGTTTAATTTGGCGCTGAATTTTGATTTTGTGATTGCGTGTGAATCTTGTGGCATTGTGGATCTGTTTGCGGCTTCGAGCTTACGTTACTGTTCTGTGTTATTGGAGTCGCAGAGAGGTGTGATTTTTTTCTTTTTTTTTTTGGAGGCTTTGTTTCGCTGATCTTATCCGTACTCGAAGATATGATGCGAGTTAGGGATAGGGGAAAAAGTTCTTTTTTTTTAAATAATTTAAATTTAAGTTCACGGGTTTTAAAATGCCGGTGATGTTTTGCGGCATCTTGCATGTGAAATCATTGCTAGCTTTTTTGTTCGATGTTGATTGATGCTGCTGAGGAGTTTGGCATTTTTGGGTGGATGAAAACGACGACTATGGTCGTTTTTGTGGATTTGTGGTAGCTATAGGGGTGTTATGGGAATGGGAATTTTTACTTTTTTAATCTTTTTTTAAATAAATGTGGTGCGCCATATCATAGTGAAAACAATAGATAAAGCCTTGGCCTAAGGTAATGAAAACACTGAACCCTTTTTGAAATGTGGCAGGAAGAACACAAGAAGGTTATTAATGCTGAATTGTTTTGCAGCATAACATAAGAAGATTGTTGATGCTGAATTATTTTTGTCGTTTTATCCCCTGTTTTCCATATGTTGATACCATACTTTGGATCTTGTAATGTCTGATCTGGCAACATTTTTTTAATCTTAATTGACAACTTGTTCGTAACCTTTTCTCAACAAGAAAGGTCAAATCAAAATCAATACTCAACGAGCAAGGTAAAATAATCCAGTATTGGTCACTCTTTCCTAACCCATGTAGTGAGTGCTGCTTATATGCTTTTGCAGTGCGCTCTCTCTCTCTCTCTCTACACACACACACACACACACACATGTAGAGATAGATAGATATGAGGAGGGATCCATTGACACTGGTATAAGATTTGACACACTTACACTTTCAATCATTTTTTATAGAATATAATTTTTGTCAATTCAACTATTGAAGTATAATCACATATCATATTAATTGTCTTCGCCAAATTTTAACAAACCAGACATTTACAAGGTTGTGATCAAATAGTTCTCATTTGAATACATTTAGCAAGTATTTTGTTATGTTGATTTATATGTATTCAAAAAATGAATTAAACAATTTCAGATTGATGTAAAATTTTATAGATGATCTGTATCATATAAACTTTCTACCCAAAGTGGGTCTTGTAAAAAATTTCTTCAATAAAAAGTTATCGAAGGTGTAAGATATGTAACAAGTCATACACGGATGCAAATGTTTAGATATATAAGGTTTTGCTATTGTTTCTATTATTAAACTTACTTCCTGTTGACACTTTTTCCACCTTGTGTCCAGCTTCAGTCCCAAGATGGTTGCACAGAGCTTTGTAGTTGATTTGAATAAGCCCCTTGTTTTCCAGGTACAGGCACAATCCCTCAAGATCATTCATACATTTTTTTCTTTATGCCCTGTTCTGCATTGGAGTTCAATTGTCATATAGGTTTCATTTCTGCTTACCTATGAACTTAGGTTGAGATGACAAGTAGATAGTTTGCAAGAAAACAAGTAGATAGTGTGCATACTCTTCGATTGAACCTGACATAATTTTAATGTTCTGCAGGTTGGACATCTTGAAGAAGCTTATGAAGAGTGGGTTCACCAGCCCATTGTTAGCAAGGAAGGCCCACGTTTCTTTGAAAACGATTTAATGGAGGTATATCCTTTAACTATAACCACAGCGACCAAGCCTTACATCAGTAGGTGGGGCGCTAGAGGACCAATTTATGCCACTGGCTTTATTGAAAACTAAGTTTTAGTAAAACCATTTAGTACAAGGCCTTTCTTCAATGGTTTCTCCTTTTTCTTCTTGGGTAGCTACTATACATTCTTTTTCAATTATATATATATATATATATAATTTGACTATATTCTGTCATCCGTCATCTTGTGGGGCATTAGTTGCTACTCGAAGGGTGTGTTCGGTTGTGAGGTAAAAATAAGGTGGAAATCTTACATATAAAACTCATCAATGAAGAATGTCCATCATATTTTTACCCCAACCAAATACACCGCTAATCTTCTAGTTGCCCACCTCAGTACTCCTGTCTTAGCCAAACTTTTTGATCTTTTGGTGCTTCAGTGGCGCTGCCCAACATTTTTGCCGTAAAGCATAGCTGGTTTTACACTAAAATTTTCCTTTGAGCTCAATTGGCATGTTGCAATAAAATTTATGATTATGATCCTACCTTCAATCCCTCTTGCATTGACTGCATTATAAACAAATGAAGATTTAATTGTTACCTTCTGATTATACATTTAGAAAATTCATCTGGTTTGACTTGTTACTACTTGGAACAGTTCTTGACGCGCACAGTCTGGTGGGCAATACCAGTCATTTGGCTGCCAGTTGTATGTTGGTGTATTTATAACTCTGTACGAATGGGCCTCAGTTGTCCTCATGTGGTTCTGTTGGTGGTTACTGGCATTCTTGTTTGGACATTGCTTGAATACTCATTGCACAGATTCCTTTTTCACATTAAAACAAAGACCTACTGGTTGGTTCTCTCTCTCTCTTCCCCCTTTCTTTCCATAGTATGAACTATGAAACATGTGTTAATATTATCTTTACTGATATCTGCTTAGATAAACTACTTAACTGGTATGAACAACACTGAAAGTTTATTTCCTCTGTTTGAATGTTGCTTTAGGGGAAATACCATTCATTATCTTCTTCATGGCTGCCACCATAAGCACCCCATGGATGGCTTGAGACTTGTTTTCCCTCCGGCTGCTACAGCTATATTATTGTTTCCGGTATCTCCTTTATGCCATTAAATGGCCTTACTTTGTAGTCCTTCCTTATATTTCAGTACCTATTATATTGGTAATCTCAACCTCCATTTGTTCATATTAGTCCCTCAACCAATTATATATGGCGTTAATATTGCAGTACAATATTTCATCCAAGTTATTCTTTTAAATAGTGAAGTGTCCCATTGGAATTTTGTTATACTGATGTGAAATGATTATTGATGCTACAGTTCTAGATGGATTTTTAATGTAATAATTTGGATGGAAAATCACCATTTCGGTCACAGTGGATGTTTGACGAAAAACTTTTTCTAGAGAAAGAGGCTGGTGATGTACAACAATAGCGGATAAGTTATCCTCCTGGCAGAACTAGTAACTGGACTTTTTAAAAAATGAAATTATACTCAGTTTTATTTATAAAGAGATCTTTTAATTGTTCCGCCACAAATAAGTTTCTGGAGAAGTTTATACCCTCATTGCTGAAGTCACAACAGAAGCTCCTTATATGTTTAACAAACTATGTACTATAAAATGATTTGATTTGTCTGCAATACAGATGCCAATATTGGAAAGATTTATAGCTAATAATTTTTATACCCATGGTTTAAGGTTGCATGAAGTAATGTTAATATTTTTGTTGCCCTGTCCAGTTCTGGAACTTGGTTAAACTCATATCCACCCCTTCAACTGGTCCTGCTTTGTTTGGAGGTGGTTTGTTGGGTTATGTGATGTATGATTGTACCCATTATTACCTGCACCATGGTCAGCCAAAGATTGGAGTGCCTCGAAATCTCAAGGTAAGAGCACTGCCTTCCTTTTACTGTGGATGACAATCAATTAGCCCTCCTTGCTCCAATATGCTGCTAAGCAAAATCATATAGTTCTAGCGTGTGTGTGTATATATATATATAAACCACTAAAAGGGAAAATAGTTGTATAGTTTACCAGATGTATGAGCTGATGAAAGTTGGTCTTTTAGCAACTATGAGTATTTAATTTTTATTAATACTTATTAGCCTCCTTAGATACGGGCCACACTACATGATAGTATCTTTGTTGAGCAATTTGGATCCTCCTTTTGTTCGGAACATAATTGTCTCATTTCCATGGATCCAGCTTTGGGTCTACCTTAGTTTGTGTTGGGGCCTACAAATCCTTCAAAATTGTTTGTTTGTTTCTTAACCAAAATTTGACATTGACATTTCTCCAGGAAACATAAAGGATTTAATTCACTTCAAGGGAATATTTACGTGCAAGTCTTCAGTTGTGTGTTGTTCATTTTCTCCTATCCATTTTCTTGTTTGTGTGCAACTTGCTCTGACTGTATCATACACTAGCAGTTATCTCGATATATTAGGCCGTAAATGGCAAACCACCACTTCTTCATTGTTCTGCAGAAGTACCACTTGAATCATCACTTTCGGATCCAGGATAAAGGCTTTGGGATTACTTCATCACTGTGGGATAAAATTTTTGGGACACTGCCTCCATCAAAAGAGGATGCCAAAAGCATGTAAATGGTTGTCAAGGGTAGCATATGTTCGTTGGTTAAGATAAGAGCAAATTCAGGAATTTCTGCGTCTATTTCTCTAATTTATTTTGCTTCTAGCGTGCCATCTTTTGTCAATTTTGTGGTGCCAAAGTTCTGCAGTTAAACACACTGTAAAAATTGATATCTGTATTAGATTTACGGTGGAAAACTGGCCTGCTTGTGCATATTCCTTTCTAGTGTAATATTTACTCCACCAGATGTTAATTTTAAATTTCAGGAAATCATGGGCTCTTTTTTTTTTTTTGGGAAATCATGGGTTTCAAGCAATAGAACAATGCTTTCGCAATTGCATACAACTGAACATAGTTGTTTCATCTTACTTCAGTTACTCTGACACAAAAACGAGACACAAAAACAAAAAGAAGTAAGGAAAAAAAAAATCTAACTTCAGTTATTTTTTTTTTGGTAAGAGGAAAATACAAAGATACAGCCAAGACTTAACTAGCTAAATTAACCTGAATAATGTGATTGAGCTCCCTTCCAGGATTATTCCACCTGGAATAATCTAAACCAAAGGTAGCACCAATTTTTGCTACATAATTCGCTACCAAATTAGTAGTTCTAGGGATCAAAGCAAAGTGAACACACTAGCTGCGCAGAATCAACGCACGAATATGCAAGAGCAAATCTAGGTCCAAATGATGAGGAGAGATCTGATCAGTGGATACAGCCAAAAAGACCTCCAAATAATCAATATCAATAAATACAATACTATGGCCAAGCATTCAAGCCAAGAAAGATCATGTCAAACAGCCTCAAGCTCCATCCGAAGAATACGTATCTCACTAACTTCAGTTATTTAAGTTGTGGGTTACTATTTTTTTTAATTGTTTTGTTTGTTGTTGTAACATTTTACTTGCATTTTTAAGTTGTACTCAATTGAGTGAAAATATATAATACGCATATGTTCAAAATTTGAATCGAATAAAATCATTTTGTCAATATTAACCTGACAATCATAATTAGTGAGTGAATAAACTGCGATTTGTGAAAATATAAGTAGAATTCTTGTACTTGGACGGATTTAGGGGCGGGTCAGCAGGTTCTGTAGCCCCCCAAGTTTTTGGAAATTTATATATATATATATATATATATATATATATATATATAAATTATATAGGTAAATTAATATTAATATATAGTATGATATTATGCAATGTGTAAGAAGATGTCATGGAGTAGTTTTTCTTATAATATTTTAAAGATTTTTTTTGAACTATGTGGGCCAACAATGCAGTATTATGAATTTAAGAGAAACTATAGTGGGTCAAAATTAAAGAGTGAAGTCCAAGTTGAGCCATTAAATTTTATGAATTATTATAAAGTTGTTGTATTTTTTTCCCTAAAAGAACTAAGATTTCCTAAGCCAAGTCCCAATTTACACACAGAATAATAGAAAAATCTCATTTAATCATTGAAGTTTTGACACCTAAGTAAGAGTATCAGAACTCTTGAAATGCAGCAATAATAAAAGCTAAAAAAATATTTTTCCAACCATAATGGTAAAAGATGGTTATTTTCGTTCAGTTCTCTAAGTTTTATAATTTTGGCCCCCTCATTTCTTGATACCTGGATCCGTCCCTCCTTGTACTGTGCATAATCTCGAAGATGCATCTATGCATATGCAATGGAGCTTCATGAAGTTGCTGACTCAGTTCGCCAATGTTATTTGAAAGTTAAAGCTGCTTAATGCCTTCTTAATGTGTGGCGGGTTCTGTGGTGGAAACTTGAAATGGCTGTAGTACACGGTAGTAGCTTAACGCCTTGGGGAGATCTCTCTCCTTGTAAAACTAACGGGGAAAAAGGATACGAAAAAGTGATGTGCATTTTCTTGGTTGATACCTTACACTAGGAGGCTGTGTGGCAAACTAGCGCGAGCATGGTGTACACAAACAATGTGGCTATACATATTTATGTCAATTTAGCAACACTTATTTTAAGTGTGGCTAAATTCTTTTACTATATTTTCGAATATATTTAGCCGCGGTTTATAAGTGTAGCTAAAATTTTGTGTGTACACTATGCTTCACCTAAATGTACTATAGCCTTCACCATTTATTAGATCTTCTTTTAACAATCATAAGATCAAATTTTACTAAGGCCATTTTGCCTTAGCTTTAACCGAAAATATTTCCGCATCAAATCTAAAACAAGTATATATTGCAAAAACAAAATGGTGCCAAATATGTGTTAAGGACTTTTTACAATTCCAAAATTTCAAGAGGAAATTATATTGACATCCTCTCAAATCTATAAAAAATATATTTATTCTCTCTTAGATTTTAAAATTGTAGCTACCGTATTTAATTATTTAAAGGTTATTATTATATTTACATCCCTTATTTTTAATAGCATATAAACTATGTATGACAGCAACATAGACAATAATGGCCTTAATTATTTTCTCAATTTATATTAAATATATAGTAGTCCTCTCCTGTCCCCCTCTTTGTTCAGTTAAATCCCTATCTCCAAATAGTATGCCCCATTATCCCAAAGTGAAACAGTAACAGTGGCCATCATCATTGGCTTTGTTGATTGAAAAAAAGAAAAAAAGATTACGGTTAGCTTGCTTTCATGGGATCATTTAGTCCATTTAAGAGATTGGGAACCATATTGTGTTCAAAATCTTAGAGCTCCCTTATGACGGAAATAATGCAAAGATGTCACATATCAGGGTATTAGACTTGTAAGCTGTTACCGGTGTACTGAGTTACTGACACTCCAAGGCGAATATAATTAATGACGAATCACCCGAAGGTGATAACCACGCTGGTGGCTCACGGGAATTGCAAAAAGACGGAGAATGGAAGTTTTCTGTCCTGGAACGACGCCCTTTTTCTATCTTTAATTATTCATTGATATATGATAAAAATTTATAAGGTGCTAAATATATGATGCATGTCTTTCATATATTAATAAATAATTAAAGAGACAATGAAAATAATATTATTTAGAGATAGAAGATTTTCATTCAAAAATAAATATATTGTTATGATTGTTAATATAGTCCACACCATGTTTTGGACTATTGCATGGTCTGCTTGTTACAACCATGAGATATTATTATTTGAACAGTTCAGATTTTAAAATATAATAGTTATGTAAAATTATTAAGCATGAGTAAATTATTAAATAAAATAATTAGTTTTGAAATGACAAAACCATCCCTTTTCCACCACCTACTGTCACCCCTTAATATTTTTTCGGTACGTACAAGCACGGCTTACTTTATTTGAGGAAGATGAGATTTCTATCCTCGAAGGCATGATTGAGTTCAGATACGCGGTGGGAAGGGATGAACCCTGTAAGCGTGCCGAGGCCTTTCACGATTTCATGAACAAGAAAAGGTCCAAACCACTGCTTAGCTTCAACACATCCTCCAACTAGTTAAAGGAGAACCGAAGGTTGAAGAACAAGTACCATTGTGCCAGAACAAATGCCCGCAGAGGGAAGAACGACAATGGGCCTAGGTTTTCGAAACTACATGAGCAGAGAGCCTTGGAGTTGTCGGAAGAAGTTTGTGGTCGAGCCAGTAATGGAGCGGTAGTTTCAAAGGCCAAGCCTCGCTAATTATTTTATTTATTTATCTCATCTTCTTGCGACCATGAAAGTGGTGAAGTCATCGAAAAGGATAGTGGTGGACCAAAAAATTATAAATGGTTGAAAGAGAAAATTAAAAGGTCAAAGAAGGTTAATTTGATCATTTTGTAGTGATTTTGGGTGGACCATCACATAATTCAAGAGTGGGATTGGACCATGTTAATACGGCCCATGCACCTTGTAATTACTTTTGTTTTTTACCTAGTTTGTCATTGCATTTTAGGTGAAGCTCTATTTTGCTCCCTTGCGAATTGAGCCCTAGTTTATTCTATCATGGTTACTTCAGAACACACCTTAAATAAATATTATTGATGAAAAAATAGGCAATCAATTCGATCGTCTGAAAAAAAAAGCATATACAATATTTATATATATAATTAGGAAAGCAGTTATATAATCATAATATATAGGGTAAAATGTTTAAACTTTACGTTATGTATAATTTATACCCTGATTTTTCAAAATATGTATCATGATATTATAGAAATGGATAAAAACCCTCTTTGGTTGAGTTGCCATCTATTTCCACCATTATGTAGTCATATACATGCATGTGCATAATTAAATGGATAAAAATATCTTTCCTTTTAATCAAATTTCCCAACCTTACATCTTCCCTCCTAGAAATGGATAAAAATATCCTTCAGATGTTGGAATTTAATTGTAACAAAAGGGTATCTTTGTCTGTTTCTAAGTAGGGGAGGTTTAGGGTTTAGCTAGGGTATTTTTGCACTGTTTGAAAAGTATAGGGTATTGTGATGCACATTTTAAAAATTCAAAGTATAAACTTCACACAACCTAAAGTTGAGGAGAGTAAAATATAATTTATGCTGATATATATATATTAGGAAAGCAATAATTATATAATTATAATAATAAATGTATTACCGAAACATATGTGTTATTCTATAAAGCTCTCACTCTTATTCATTTCACATATATGTTAATTTTTATATATATAAAAATTATATCAAACGATTTTATATTGATTTGAAATTTGATAAACATTATCTGGAGGATGTGTTTAATTCAACGATTAGGTTTGTACAAAATTATCTAATCTAAAACTAAGGCTAAAACTATGCTAACATTTTTCTTCTTGATTTCTTTTCATAACAAATGGCTACATATACAGTGGCATAACAATAGAATATTCCTAATAAAATTCTCTTCTATCCATAACAACTCTTATCCTAATTCTATAATATTCCTATTGGATATTTTCCCTAATGTTTTGCCATAACATTAGTGTCCTCTTGACATCAACATTGTCCAGAAGATTATTAAAATAAAAACAAAACAACTTGCCAAAAAATTATAAATCCTAAACAACAACCATTATTATGTTTTTTTTCAAAAAATAAGTACATGAAAGAAAATTTCTAATAAATATTCCTTCTTATCCATAACAACTCTTATCCTAATTCTATAATATCCATTTTGGATATTTTCCCTAATATTCTATCGTAACAAAACTACACCAAACAAAAATTATTCAACAATATAATAGTTTGTTAAAGTTACATTCAAGTAACTTGATCATAACTCTATAGTAGTTATATACATAATTTAACATATGAAGTGAACATTAAATAGTTAAAAAATATGAAAGGAAAGTACTTATATAAATTTCATGGCATTGAGGTATGGACATATTTATATAACTAGTCATTTGACCCGTGCAATGCACGAGCTGATAATAAAAAATAGTTTATTAGTCAATCAGGAAAAAAATAATAATTTATTTAAATATATTTTAAAAAAAATTGAATGTATAAATTTATTTTAAAAATAAGTTAATAATTAAATAATTAAATGAATAGAGAAAAATATAAATGTATCATTCTATTTTATATCTTATTTTAAATATCATATTTGTAAGGTTAAAAAAAATCTCGATAAATGACCTATAACTTATAATAAAGTGTCCATTTTATAAATATTTTACACATTTTAAAAGTTGAAATTATTAAAAGATGAAAAAAATAAATAGATAATTTAATTATATCATGAGCCATTTATAGGAATGACAATGAGCATTCATGTGAAAGGGGTCATGTCTCACACCATATTTCAATTTGGAATTTTGCTCTGATCCCTATACCCATTCGCGTCATTGGTCCCATTCCTGTCCTCGTGGGGATTTAAATTCCTATAGGTATTCATGGGCTTATTAAAAAAATTCAAAAAGAGAAAAATTGAAAATATTTTAAAATTCAAAACATAAATATCTATAGTATCAAATACTACTAATGCAGCATAATCCAAATACAAAATACATACATAATATAAATATAACAAAGATAATTGAAAAAAAGAGGGTGTGTTATCACTATCCCTGCTCTATTTAACAAATATGAACTTTTCCCCTGCCAGTCATTCCTAAGAAGACAAAATTTATCATCATTCTCATTCTATTATTATGAATAATTCCTGTGTGTATCCACTTTAATTATTATTATTTTTTATTATCCCTAGTCCTTTACATCTTTTCAGTAAATTAAAGTATTTAATTTATAAAAACATAAAAATATATTTTCTAGTTAATAAAAAATTAATAAATAAATTTAATTGATGTGATTTCAATTACACATCCTCTCCTTGTACATCTTTTCAGTAAATTAAAATATTAATTTTAAAATATATATTATAATGAGTAAAAAAATCATATATAATCCTAATTTATGTCATCTCAATGATTGAAGTAGTATATCAATTACATAATTATTTTCAATTAAAAGAATATTACATTTATTTAATTTTTAAAAAATTAATAAATAATTAGTATCATTATCAAAGAAGTATAAATTATGAAATTTATTTTTTAAAAATATTTTAATTTTGAAAAATTGACTTTTTTCCAAAAAAATAATATGAAACAATTGTGGAATTGATAAATTAAAATGTTTAAGTTTCAAAGAATTAAATATGGCATAGTGAGACACACACACACATACACACACACATATATATATATATATAATTTTTAAAAGCTCTAAATTTGAAGTTAGAAACTTTCTCGTAACCCCATCCTCATTTGGAATTTTCCTCTCATCCTCACATGGGTCCACATTTCTTATTTCTTGTGGAAATTTGAATTCGTACATGTATTCATAGATTTATTAAAAAAAATTCAAAAAAAATTCTAAAAATGGTAACAAAAAGGATAATAATACTATTAATATATATACATTATTGATTGATATAGATATCAGTATCACTTAAAGGTTATAGTATTAGGCTTATAAAAAATGGTAATAATATAATTTATTATTAATTTTTGCCATGTTTCTATTTTTTTTGGGGTATGTGTGTAATATTAGCTTTTTTGTGACTTAAATAGTTAGGTGGGGATTTGGAAAATAAAATCAGCAATCTATCAATAATTATATTTTTCTAAATAAAATAATATATTAATAATGATTATACCTTAAAAAAGCAAACACAAATAAATATGGATTGTATATAGATACAAAAATAATATTTTAAATCTTATCAATTAATTTAAAGTCTTAGCATGAGAAAAGAAAAGGGAATAATAAATGCATATATATTGGAAGAAAAATCAACCAATATATATATATATATATATATATATATATATATATATATTCAGTATATTCGATTCATATCAAAATAAAAAAGAATAATAGTTAAAAATTAATTTGTACAATATTAATGCACAATGAAAATTTTAAATAAAAAATATAATTTTGTTCCAAAATATTATTCATCCTCCATAATTAGTGTTTGTAAATCGAATTGAAATTATAATTCAATAGCCATGTCTATATTGAATTTAGCAATCTTTAAGCTTTACAAAATAATGAAGAAAAAAATTAAAAAAGGTGGAACAATATAAACAAATTCCAATGGAGATTAGCTGATGCATTTCGTCTAATATAGCTATTGGAATCATCAGGTAGCTTGGTTGTATACTGAACTGACTTAGGAAAGTGTTGTTCTCGACACAATAATAATTCCTTGTTATATAAATATTCTGCCAAATAAATGAGTAAAACAAAATCAAAGGTAAAAATAAAAGTAAAACCAAACACAATCTTTAATCATGCTTTGTTTTTTATTTTTACTACCTTAAGTTTAGTGAATGATCAGTTGAGATAGTTCTTCAATAGCATCTCCTTTACTTAATTGTGGCTTCAAATTTTGAAAAGAAAAAAATTATAAAATCATTAATCTTGTTTATACAACAATAAAATTAATCTCAAATCCAATAAAATATTTATTAAATTATTTATGAAAAATACAATTACCTTTACCGCAAAGGATTGAACAATACGCAGTTGAGCCTACAGCCCAGTGGTTGTCTCCTGTACAAACATAGAAAAAGGCCATTAAGATATACACAAATTAAAAGACTAAATAAACATAGAAAAATCTCTATACAAAACAAAAAAAATAAATCACAAAGAAGAAAGGTACAAATAAATTGAATATAAATAATAAAAATAAAAAGGATAAATAAATCGATTTATTTTAAGAGAACTTAAAAACATCAAATATTTATTTCATTAATGAAATATTTAAATGTATAAAATAATAAAATATATATACAAATTAAAAATACTAAACAAACATAAAAAAATATTGTAAAAAAAATTCTCACAAAGAAGAAAAGAGCTTCAAAGAAGAATAGTGGAATATTAGAATTTTTTAACCTACAAATTATTATTTCTTAATATAAACCATGGAGAAGAAAATTAAAAGATAAAGTAGATTAATGTATTGTGAGAGAACTAATAGATAATGAATGAAGAGAAATGAAAAAATATGAAAATATGAGAGGAAGAATGGAATAGAAGAGAATGTTATGGAATAGAGAGGAAAAATGAAATGAGATGTTAGCATTTCAAACTAAAGCTTTAGGCAGTAGAGATCTCAATAACAAACTGATATTACAGATTCTAAGAGAAGTTAGGGTTTTTATTTCAATTAATATAAGTGGTCATCTTTTGTAGCAATGAATGTGTTACAGATTATAAGAGTAACTTAATGGGTTTCTACTTTGATTATAATGGACTTTTCTTGATAGTGATAGTTTTTATTTTCAATTTTATTTTTGCACTAATCTGATTGGATTCTGATTTGTCGTGGAATAGAATAAATTAAGTAATTTATTGAGTTAAAAATTTAAAATTTTGTAATTAATATGAAAAATATGTGTTTAATTGAAAAATAAAAAAAGATTATAAAGAAAATAGAAAAAGATATGTATCACATGAATATTCATTTTTAATATTAAATAATTTAGATTGGCGTATTTTGATAAGTTATATAATTTAAATTAAGAATTGCAATGATTTGAAATCCAATATTTAATGTAAAATATTTATGTTGTATTAATCAAATACATATGAAGGTAACTTTTATAACAAAATAATTAATAATCAAAATGATAAAGATAGTAGGCCATAAGTTGCTCTATAAGCGGCACTTGTTGAGTTTGAAATATTAGTATTATATATATATATATATATATATATAATTTTTATGGTATAATATATTGAATTATAATTTTGTTTATGCTACTTTTATTTTTTATATTGCTTTTGTTAATTGTAGAGAGATATAAAGGTATGATTAGAAAAAATAATTGATAATTAGAAGGTAAATTAAATTCAAAAACTTCTTTTAAGGGTTAAGATTATGAAAATGATGAGGTATAATTTTTATATGAATAACATATGAAAGATTTTTTATGTAATGAGTCTTAAATATTAGTATTCTATCAATGTATTATCAGATTTGATTAAGAATAAATTATTATATTAGTATTATAATGTGTCTTAAATATTTGATTAAGAATAAATTTGGTAGAAATTAAATTTTAAATTATTATCATCTCAAAATCAATCAATTAGCAATTTGTTAACAATTTGACCTACCCATTTTCTCTATAATTTTTTATATTACCTTCATAATGCAAGGCTATTAATGGTTCTTAATTTAATTGTAAATCATAATTATATTGACATAGGTTCTCTCTAAGTACAAATTATAATATTTAATGATTATAATATTTGATTCTTTAATAATTGTAATATTTGAGTCTGAATCATTTAAGAGTCTAAAATATTAGTAAAGTAGATTTATACATTCAATAAATTTTATATGAAATCTTAATCATTAATAACTTCTTATTATAAATAAGATTTTGATAAGTCTCTATCATATATATTTTTTTCTTTTTCAAATCTTCTTCAATTTTTTTAATTTTTTCAAAATTTATTCAAATCTTTTAAAATATAAAATTATCAAAATTGTCATGAATTGTATGATTGATTTTTTTTTAAAATTCATTCAAATATTTTAAAATATAAAATTACCAAAATTATTTACAAGAGCTCAAAGGTTATCGGAGGTATAATTTTATGACTATCCTAGGTGATCTGATTGCAACAGTCATCCCTTATTTACATTCACTATCCAACACGCAATAGGAAAAGCCAAGAGTAAGATTTAGAAATTTTCATTTTTTTGTTTTTCTTTCCTTTTTTTGTTCTCGGCAAATAGTCTCATTTTTTGTTGATATGATTAAGGCATTCCACCTTTTAATTTTTTTTTCATATCATACTATTTTTTATTGTAATGGGCATCATTAATATTTTTATCACCCCAATACATTTATATCTAATCCATTTTTCAATGATTCTAAATTCTATATTTTTTTCCATTCTTAATGATTCTTAATTTTAATTGTAGATCTGATTTTAATGATTCTTAATCCTATCTTGATTATTCAAAGTTTATTGATTCAAATAATCTTTAATAATTTTAATATTTGATTTTATTAATAATTAATAATTAAATTATAAATTAATTTAAAAAATCTATAGATATAAATATTGAGAAAAGTGGGTCCTAAATCACTATATGAATGACACGTGTATCTTAAAACTCTGTATGAAAGACAAGTGTAATAGTTTCTATGAAGTGACTCTCAAATATTATAATAATAGATTTAGGGTGTGTTTGTTTCAGATGTTTAAAAAAGTGATTGTGAAATTTAAATTTGATATATAATTGAAGAAGTTAAAAACTAATTTTTTGAAATTCTGATTTTTTTTTTCGAAAAAGTATCCAAATACATTAATAAGATTTTTTAGTTAAAAAAGTGACTTTTACTCCAAAAAAATCCCAAACAAATGATCCATTACAAATTTTATTTATTTTAAATTAGAAAATCGCTTTTGGTATGGAAAAAAAGTGAAGGCAATCATCATAATAACTAGATGTAAATCCTGTGAGTTGCACAGATTTGTTAATATTTTTCTAAATAAAATTTTCAATTATGATTTTTTTAAACAAATAATATTGATTAAAAATTAGATACGATAAGCATATATTGAATTTTTTTTAGTTGTTGTATACAATACTTTTAGTGTAGTGTGTTTGTATTTATCATATTTTTCCAACTATCAGAACTGTCAACTCTTTTGATGAGATCACTGTAAACAATGCAACATATAACTATTCACGAAAAATATGAGGCTGTTTGCTTTGCTGAAAACAGTTTTCAGTTTATTTAATTTTTCTTTCATAAATCTGGAAAACTGAAAACTATTTTCAACAAAGCAAACAGCTCCTATGGGTTTTGGCAACTATAACCCTATATAATTTAGAGAAATTCTTAGGTGCTCTTAGAGTAAAACAATAATAATGACCCACAAAATTTATGTGTCAATTAATAAATTGATCAAAGCAAATATTATCTCTTGCTCTTGGTGCATTTAAGTATTCCTCGTATAGTTTAATGTTCAATCTTGACTTTTGTTTATTAGCATTCTTATTGAAAAACTTTAGGGTAAATTATACTCACTTCCTCTGAGATTTGTGAAAATGCAACTCACACCCTCTCTAGTTGTCCACCTTACACTCATACCCCATTTACTTGTCAAATTTTAAGTATTTATATTACAGTTACACTCCTCATTCATAGAATATCATTAATAAACTTAACAGAATGACATTTTTGTGATATTAACTGTTCCTAATTAATAAAATTATAAAAGTACCCTTAAACTTAACAGAGTAGGCAAATGTGTTTTTATGATTTTATCAATTAAAAATAGTTAATATCACAAAAATGTCATTCTGTTAAGTTTACTAATGTTATTCTATGAATGAGGACTGTAACTGAAATATAAATACTTAAAATTTGACAAGCAGAGGGGGTGTGAGTGTAAGGTGGACAACTAGAGGGGTGTGAATTGTATTTCCACAAACTTCAGAGGAGTTGAGTGTAATTTACCCAAAACTTTATCCATGATTGTTTTAGTTAAAAAAAGAAAATCACTCCATGTCCTTTGCCATTAAGCCTATCTAAAGAATAAGTACATCGGTACTGTTATTGGTGTAATTATTTTTGTTTCTATTATTCAACTACTTAGCAGTAAAAATATTTATTTATTCAATTTAAAGAGAAAGTCAATTTTAATTTCTCCCCATATTTAAACAAACTAACCATCAAAACTTATATCAGAAAAATTATGCTATATAAGCTTAGATATGAATGTGGTTATTTAAATTTGAACCTATGCCATGACCCAATTTGGGTATGTGACCGGCACATGAAATATCTCATCCACACACCCGATTTGGGAATGTAATCAAAACTTGAAAAATCTCATCCCCACGTAAGCCTCATGGTTATTGAGTCATGCTACATGCATAATTTAAATATAAATCTCATTTCCAAATGTTATACAACTTATTGTACTTTCAAGATATATATAATTAACAAGTATAAATCCGTTCTATAAGTTAAATCCGAATCCATAACCATAATATCAATTATAATTTGAGTCGCTCTATACAATATCATGAAAAATCATATAATCTTAAATACATAACAAATCTGAATCATGGTAACAAAATACTATATGATGCATGGTCTGGGACCCTACCCGCAACATTAGTGGGGTGCTCTATCACAAAACTCAAAATACTTCACTGCTAAGTGAAGCTCATCAATGCTGAAACACTATAGCTGTTGAGGAGGAGGCTGAGAAGGATCTGATGTGACTATTGTATTTGTAAAAGGAAGGAAAAAAAAGGGATGAGTTTCATTTAAAACTCAGTGAGCATATTCTCACCTGTAATCCCCTTGTGGGACAATCAAAGGATGCATAATAATAGTAATAAGTGCAACAACTGTAAACATTTTTCATATTTAGAAACATAATATTCAAAAAATCAAGAATTCATACATCATGGAGAATAGTAAACTACTGGAGAAACATCTATCTTTGAATAAATATACATATATAGAAAAACAATAATATCATATACTTTGATCTCTGAATGACACCTAACAAGGAGCTGTATTGGATCCCTAACTAGGTTATAATCTCTAAATACTTTGATAAGGGTGAGATTGTCCTCTAGTGGATAATTCGATACCAAGGTTAATAATCCTACAGCTTTTAACTCACAGTCTATTTCTCTATAGATATTGTATAAGCCGAAAATTAGGGTTAAATATATTTTAACTCCTGAATTTTAGGTTGTCGCAATTTACAACATAATAACTTTTCAAAACGTGCATCACAACACCATGAATTTTTCAAACTTCGCAAAAAACCCTATACTTTTCAAATAGTGCAAAACTTTTAAGTTATAGCAGGATGTCAGGTTGCACGCAATAAAAAAAGGGGTTATTTGCACATAAGAATTCACAGACAAAGTGTCAGTTTGCACAAATTAGAAATATCAGGGGGTTAAATGCACATAAATCGTGTCTTCACTAGTTGTCAAAATTGTGCTAAGATGTATTTTGCATAGTTTAGAAAGTTCAGAGTGTCGCGATGCACATTTTAAAAAGTCAAGGTATAAATTGGACATGGCCTAAAGTTCGAGGGTAAAATGCATTTCACCCTTAAGCTCATGTAAACTAAATAATTTCTCCAAATTTTGTGTTTGGGTTCTAACTTTGATTCTGGGAAAGCATTATTTCATAAACATACAACTCTTGTAAGCATTAGGCTAAACATGGCATTTTGAAATATTCATGGTCAAACTCCATTCATAACATTAATTGAGCGACAATATATTCCCATGAGTTTTATAACGTAGTTTTCATGATAATTTGAAAGGCATAAAATCTATAAACTAAACAAAATTTCTCAACAACTCATACTTGTTATAAAATAATTTCTAAAATCATATTTTTAGGCCATAAGGCCAAAAAAATAACTCTAATAACCAAAATAGAGGTCATAGGATTGAACTCACTCACCTAAAGGGAAGGAACTAGTCGTGACAACACCAATGGAGCTCCATGAAGTGGGAATGACGTCAATGTTTGCTATGGAAGAAAAGGGAAACCCATGAGAACTCATGGACACCCTAGAACAATACTATGAATATTAGGAAACTACCCAAATTTGATAATAATCAAGAATATAAACGCCCAAACTCAAAAACATGGAGGAATGGAAAGAAACTAAGTATAAACCATGATAATCTCTTATCTTGAGGCTTGGAGGAGGTAGGATTGAGAGAGGATAAGAGTGAGAAGGTGGAAGAAGGAGGAGAAGTTAGGGTTTTTCATTTTTGAGGTAGAAAACAAGTTGGGGCAGGGTTTAAATAAGGTTTGGGCTTACTTAAATGAAATTGCATCGTTTTGGATTTGTTCTAACATTATGGGCATCGCTATAGTGTTCACCAAAGGCTGTAACTCCGAGCTTGACCAACCTGATTGCTATAGTGGTCTATAACTGCTATAGCGGTCTCCCTTATAGTTGCCACTGATAGAGTGGTCCATGACTGCTATAACGTCACTCGCGGACTCGAGACAAGTGCAACAACACTAACACTATAGCGGTCTCAGAAATACATATTCTCATATTTCATGTTTTGACACATTCAGAATCTTCCCAGCGATACGAATGGGCCTCGGGGAATCCTAAAACTATATTAGACTTGTCTAAAGACACGTGGACCTAAAACATCACAATCTAATAAAATTCAAAGATAATAAATTTATCTTGGTATGTGACATTAAATAAAGTGTTATGTGAAACTATTTTTCTTAATAATATTAATCATTTTTAATTTAAAATTCACTATTATATAATTGAATAATGAAAATATTTTGTCTACTTTAAAAACATTAATTTTATCATTTTAAATTTTATGCAAATCAAGGTTAAAAATTAAAATCACAATTTTTTTAATAATATATAATTGTAAGTTGAGGTTCATTAATACATTGTTGTATAGATTAATGTTATTATGTGCAGCTAAATGAATTGTCACGTGAATTTTTTTTAAATCTTCTTTTAAATTTCACTTAAAATGAATTTAATTTCGTGATGTTTTAAAATTTTCAAGTAGATTAATAGTCAAAATTGAAATTCAAACAATTATATTATCATGCGTTAAAAAATTAAGTTGTAATCTTATTGAATTGAAATGTGAAAAATTAATGTTTTTAAATTAAATAATATTGTTATATTAATTATTGTAAAATGAATTTTAATTACAAAATACAATGAATTATATAATAATAATTGAAACGTTAGGTAAATATTAATTACAAAATAATTATATCACTACTTTGAATAATATAATTATAAAATTAGGTAATGTTTAATTACAAAATATAGAGTTACTTAATAATTGAAGAGTGGAGTGAGCATTAATTACGCAACGGTTAGATTTACTATGTGTGTGTGTATATAATAATAATAATAACAAAAATATTTTTTTATTAGGGTAATAATAACAATAACACATATAAAGAAAAAAAATTAATAATAAAATATTGATTCATAAAACACCAAATTGTCAACATGTGCAACTTAATTTTTTAGTACTTTATCTTTTTATAGTTCCGCGCATATGTTAATTTAGTTATTCGAATCGAATCACAATCTAAATGAAATTGTTAAATAAAATAAATAAATTACTTATTTTTTTTCACAATTTACTATGTTTGGATAGTAAAATAAAAAAGAATAATGAACCAAAATGGAAGGAAAAAACAGAATAAATCTACATTTTATTTTATTTTATTTTTCAACCAGTAATGACTAATTTCTTTGAGGTGGGAGCTCCCTTAATGAAATAAACCTCTGGCCACGAGACGTATTATTTTATTTGAAAGCTTAATAAAAAGAGATAGACATTGCCTTTATTAAGAAATAAAATTATTTAAAAAATTAATATTATAGCAATTTTTTAAGTTCTCAAATAATTCTATATAGTTAATATTATTGTTGTTATGGCCCACCAATTATGGATTGGACATAACTGTAAATGAAAAAATTATCTATTGGACAAACTTTAAACAAATTAGATATTTTTCCTTCATATTCTTTTGAAGTAATTTTTTACTTTTTTTTCTTATTAAAAATAATATCTGATATCTTGATCACGAGCAATAATGAAATTTAACACGCCGCTTACACAATAACAATAATAATAATAATAATAATAATGATAATGAATAACATACTTATACATGACCAGATGAAGTGGTAAATATTTCTTTACTTTAAATTAGTGGTCTCAAGTTTAAATTTTGGATATAGAATAATTGATATAGGAGAGCTATACTTCTTTTATTAGATCTAAAATTCTTGGATGCAAGTAATTATTAATAAAAGTATACATAAAACACAAATAATTTTTTTGTTGTTGAAAAAAAAACACAAATAATTAAAACTGGAGGCATGCGAATATAATTAACAAGTATAAATTTGTTCTATAAGTTACATCTGAATCCATAACCATAATATCAATTATAATTTGAGTCGCTCTGTACAAAATCACGAAAAACCATATAATCTTAAATACATAACAAATCTGAATCATTGTAATAAAATACTATATGATACATGGTCCGAGACCCTGTCTGTAATATTACTAGAGCGCTCTATGACAAAACTCAAAATACTTCACTGCTAAGTGAAGCTCATCAATGCTGAAACATTATAGCTGTTGAGGAGGAGGCTGAGAAAGATTTGATGCGACTGCTGTATCTATAAAAAGGAAGGAAAAGAAATGGATAAGTTTCATCTAAAACTCAGTGAGCATATTCTCAATTCCCTCGTGGGACAATCAAAGGATACATAATAATAGTAATAAATGCAACAACCATAAACATTTTTCATATTTAGAAACAAAATATTCAAAAAATCAAGAATTCGTACATCATGTAGAACAGTAAACTACCGAAGAAACATCAATCTCTGAATAAATATACATATATAGCAAAACAATTATATCATATACTTTGATCTCTGAAAGGCACCTAACAAGGACTCTTATTGGACCCCTAGCTAGGTTATAGTCTCTAAATACTTTGATAAGGGTGAAATTGTCCTCTAGTGGATAACTCAATACCAAGGTTAACCATCCTATAGCCTTTAACTCACTATTTGTTTCTCTATAGATACCGTGTAAACTTAAAATTAGGGTTAAATATATTTTATCCCCTGAATTTTAGGTCATTGCAATTTACATCATAATAACTTTTCAAAATGTGTATCACAACACCATGAATTTTCAAATTGTGCAAAAAAACCTTATATTTTTCAAATAATGCAAAACTTTTAAGTCATAGTAGGATGTCAGGTTGTAAACAATAAAAAAGGGGTTATTTGCACATAAAAATTTACAGACAATGTGTCAGGTTGCACAAATTAGAAATATCAGAGGGTTAAGTGCATATAAATCTTACCTTTAATAGTTGTCAAAATTATCCTAAGAAGTGTTTTGCACAGTTTAGAAATTTCAAGGTACATGGTGTAACTTGGATATGACCTAAAGTTTGGGGTAAAATGCATTTAACCCTTAAAATTATGTAAACTAAATAATTTCTCTAAATTTTGTGTTTGGGTTCTAACTGTGATTTTGGGAAAGCATTATTTCATAAACATACAACTCTTGTAAGCATTAGGCTAAACGTACATGGCATTTTGAAATATTCATGGTCAAAATCTATTTATAACATCAATTTAGCGACAATATGATCTCATGAGTTTTTTAATGTAGTTTTCATAATAATTTGAAAGGCATAAAATCTTTAAACTAGACAAAATTTCTCAACAACCCATACTTGTTATAAAATAATTTCTAAAATCATATTTCTAAGCCATAAGGCCAAGAAAATAACTCTAATAATCAAAATAAAGGTTATAGGATTGAATTCACTCACCTGAAGGGGGAATTAGTCGTGGCAACACCAATACAGCTCCGTGGAGTGGGGATGACATCAACGTCTACTATGGAAGAAAAGGGAAACCCATGAGAACTCATGGACACCCTAGAACAATTCTATAAATATTAGGAGAATACCCAAACTTGACAACAATCAAGAATATAAATGCTCAAACTCAAAAACAGAGTAATGGAGAGAAACTAAACATAAACCATGAATAATCTCTTACCTTCAGGCTTGGAAGAGGTGGGATTGAGAGAGGATAAGAAGGTGGAAGAAGGAGGAAAAGTTAAGGCTTTTCATTTTTGAGGGAGAAAACGCATTGGGGAGGGTTTAAATAAAGTTGGGGCTCACTTAAACAAAACTGCATCGTTTGGGACCTGTTCTGACATTATGGGCATCGCTATAGCATTCACCAAAGGCTGTAACTATGAGCTTGACCAACCTGATTGCTATTGTGGTCTGTAATTGCTATAGCAGTCTACCTTATAGTTGCCACCGATATTGTGGTCCATGACCACTATAATGTCACCCGTGAACTTGAGACAAGTGCAATAGCACTAACCGCCACTATAACAGTCTCAGAAATAGATGTTTTGCATATTTCATGTTTTCACATATTCAGACTCTTCCCAGCGACGCAAATGGCCCTCAGGGAATCCTAAAACCATACTAGACTTGTCTAAGGATACGTGGACCGAAAATACCACAACCTAATAAAATTCAAAGATAAAAAATTTATCTTGGTATGTGAAATTAAATAAAGTGTTAGGTGAAACTATTTTTCCTAATAATATTAATTGTTTTTCATTTAAAATTTACTATTATATAATTGAATAATGAAAACATTTTGTCTACTTTAAAAACATTAGTTTTATCATTTTAAATTTCATGCAAATCAAGGTTAAAAGTTAAAATCACAATTTTTTTTAATAATATATAATTGTAAGTTGAGGTCCATTAATACATTGTTGTATAGATTATTGTTATTATGTGCAGCTCAATGAATTGTCACGTGAAACAATTTTTTTTTAAAATCTTCTTTTAAATTTCACTTAAAATGAATTTAATTTCGTGATTTTTTAAAAGTTTCAAGTAGATTAATAGTCAAAATTGAAATTCAAAAAATTGTATTATCATGCGTTAACAAATTAAGTTGTAATCTTATTGAATTGAAATGTGAAAAATTAATGTTTTTAAATTAAATAATACTGTTATATTAATTATTGTAAAATGAATTTTAATTACAAAATACAATGAATTATATAATAATAATTGAAACTTTAGGTAAATATTAATTACAAAATAATTATATCACTACTTTGAATAATATAATTATAAAATGAGGTAATGTTTAATTACAAAATATAGAGTTACTTAATAATTGAAGAGTGGAGTGAGCATTAATTACACAGCGGTTAAATTTACTATATATATATATAGATATAGATAACAATAATAATAATAATAACAATATTTTTTATTAGGATAATAATAACAATAACACATATAAAGAAAAAAATTAATAATAAAATACTGATTCATATAACACTAAATTGTCAACATGTGCACCTTAATTTTTTAATACTTTATCTTTTTATAGTTCTGCGCATATGTTAATTTAGTTATTCGAATCAAATCACAATCTAAATGAAATTGTTAAATAAAATATATAAATTACTTATTTTTTCACAATTTACTATGTTTGGATAGTAAAATAAAAAGAAATGACAAATCAAAATGGAAGGAAAAAAAGAATAAACCTATGTTTTATTTTTTTTTAAAAGTATCTATAGCTAATAGTAATGATTATTTCTGTGACATGGGAGCTCCCTTAATGGAGCAAACTTCTGGCTATGAGACGTATTATTTTATTTGAATTTATCTTATTTTTTTAAAAGTATCTATTATTAACAATAATGACTAATGTTTTAAGATGGAAACCCCCCTAATGGAGTAAACTTTGGCCACGAGACCACGAGGTGTATTATTTTATTTGAAAGCTTAATAACAAGAGATAAACATTGCCTTTATTAAGAAATAAAATTATTTTAAAAAATTAATATTATAGCAATTTTTTAAGTTCTCAAATAATTCTATATAGTTAATATTTTTGTTGTTATGGCCGACCAATTATGGATTGGACATAATTGTCAATAAAAAGAATTTATCGATTGGACAAACTTTAAACAAATTATATATTTTTCCTTCATATTCTTTTTAAGTAATTTTTTATTATTAAAAATAATATTTGATATCTTGGTTCATGAGCAATAATAAAATTTAACACACTACTTACACAATAATAATAATGAATGAATGAATAACACACTAATACATAATCAGGTGAAATGGTAAATATTCCTTTACCTAAATTAGTGGTCTCAAGTTTAAATTTTGGATATAGAATAATTGATATAGGAGAGCTATACTTCTTTTATGAGATCTCCAATTCTTGGATGCCAGTAATTATTAATAAAATTATATAAAAAACACAAATAATTTTTTTGCCGTTGAAAATAAAAAAACCGAAGGCACACGAATAGAAGAGTAAAATATTCTTAAAAAAAAAATTGTAAAAACTGTTGGTAACTGGCTAACTGCTGAGCTTACTAGTGTACACTGTCAGTGGCCACTTCAGTTTCACATTCTCCCTCCGCTTCAAAACAATACTGACTTGGCGCCTTCACTGGTTCCTTCTACGAACTGATCTCTCTAAACCGTAATCGCTGAAGGGTTTAGGGTTTTAATTTCCTTATTAGCAGAACCCACTCCTACTAAACCACACTATAAAAAGGGACGAATCACACAGAAAAATGTTACGTTGTTCACTGATTCTGACACTTAAGATTCTGTGATCATCACTTTGCACATACAATGGATAATACGGAAGCTGCAGAGCAAGCACTGAATTCTGGAGCTACAAATCCCTGCTGCAATGAGGTGAGCTTCTTCTTTTTCTTCGTCCTCCATTTTTTTTTTTGTTTGGTTATAATTCAGCTGAACATTTTTTGTGAATTTGATTTTTTATGAGTAGTGGAAGGAAAAATATTCGAAGCTGCAAGAGGCGCGGAACGCTCTGCGCCAGGCTGTGAAGCTCCTTGAACAGAGAATTAATCAAATTGAAGCTGAAAATGTCAACCTCAAGAAAGGTGAGTCGATCATGTGATAGAATCTGGATTTCATATAAACTTTCCTATGGATAATTGTATAATTTAATTCTGCCTATGTTGTTCTCCACTGCGAACTTTTATACAATTGGTGCAAGTTTGAATAATGGAGGATGATTGTGCAAAAACTTCGTTGAATCTTCATGGATTATGGATAGTTGTGTTCTTTGTTTTGCTTTTGATTAATAATATAAATTTGCATATGGATAATTGTGTTATTTAATTCTGCCTATGTTGTTCTTCATTGTATAATTGGTCCAAGTTTGAATAATAGAGGACGGTTGTGTAAAAGCTTCGTTGAATCTTCATGGATTATGGATAGTTGCGTTATTTGTTTTGCTTTTGATTAATAATGGGTGAATTTGATCATGTGCATGTGTATGGGTTTTTGTCTTTTTTTTTTAGGGTATACATGTTTTTTTGAGCGGTAGAGATTTGATTTAGTTGTCTTATATCTGATTAAAATTTTGTAATGTGTTATCTGCAGAACATCAGGAAGAGCAAGAACGGATGAACATTGAGAAAGAGGAAAAGAAGAAAGAATACAATGCTAGGGTGTCTTTAGAAAATGAAGTTGCTGCCTTAAAATCTGAGATCGATACCTTGCGGCAGAAAGTTGTTGCAGATGCTCAGGATCTAAATGGGGATGTTCAAGCTTTGGAAGCCTATTTATCTAACAGGGAAACAGAAATTAGTAAATTGAAGGAGCTTTTGGAGAAAGAAAGGATAAGAGCTAATTCTGAGTGTAAGACTTTTGAGAGAGAGAAAATGAAGGCTGCTGAAATCTGCAAGTTATTAGAGGCAGAGAAGAATAAATCTATTGAGAAAGGGAAGCAACTTGCCAGAATTGAAGCAGAAAAGGCTGAGGAGTATAGACTTCTGCAAGCTCGCTTGGGTAAAGAAGTTAATGAAGCAAAAATGAAGTTGGCTTCTGAAATGTCAAAGTTTAAAGAGGCAACCAAAAGGTTTGAAGCTGAAAAGCAGAAGCTATTTGCGGATAAAAGAAATTCGGTGTCAGAGATGGCGAAAGTTGAGGAAAGGATTGAGGCTGAAAAACAAAAGGCAGCTCAGGAAAAGAAGCGCGCAGATGCAGAGATGATTAAAGCAGAGCAGCATAAGAAGCTTGCAGAAGACAATCAGAAGAAGGCCGTCGAAGCAAAGCTCCTTGCTGATGAGATGTCTCAAAAGTTAGAAGAGGATAAGCGGACAATTGAGAATTTGAAGCAGAAGATACACGGACTTTCTTCTCTGAGAAACTCCAAAGAAATATCTAGACCCAATGACAATGCTCTAAGTACTAAAGTGCGGCATTTGGAAAGCCATTTGAAAATTGAGAAGTTACAGGCAAAGATTGCAAAGAAAAAGTATCAGTTGGAAGCAAGTCGTCACAACAATTTACAACATGAATTAGGCCGCATGAAGTCAAGTCTCATTCAAGTTTTCAGCCACCTTGATATGCTAGATGCATCCTTTTCACCCATTGATGGAAGTATATATGGTCTAACAAAGGTCAGTTTCACCACTAGACTCTATAAATTTGGAGTAAGGTTTTCCGTTTTGTCTCTCTGGATCCTAAGGCACATATAGGTTCTCAAATGGATAAACAGTGTCTGTAGGTAGGTATATTGAATTTGCTATTGAGATGGAGCACAGCTTGTTGTATTTTGAGAGTAGAGCGATATCCTATTTTGATCAATCAAAGCTGTAGTTTCATTAGAAAGTAAATATTCTCTAAAACCATCAGTTGGAATTACTATATTCCATTTGATCCACTTGCTCTACTTCACAGTTTGCTGAAACTTAATCATGAAGAATGAGGATGAACAGGATCAAAACCTGATCAATGGACCATAGAAGGTTTTGATATTATGTTTGAAACCATAGTAACAGACTATTTATTTATTTATTTATTTTTAAATAATTTATAACTGATTGTTTAGCATCATTTGTTTTTCAGCTTATTTCAAATTGATAGTGGTTCCTTATGTTTGACTCATTGGATTTGGATAAGCTGTGTTAAAGAGAGATAATTAGTGGTTATGGTCTAAGCTAGAATTTTTGTAGTTGAGAAGAATATTTATTCTAGGCAGTTATGCTTTCCTGTATATCTTACCTATTCATATGTTTGCTGATTTCTTTTTTCTTTTCTTCTGGGTGATTGACCTGCAGTCTGAGAATATGCCAAACGTGCAGAAATCAAATGTCACAAGTGACGCCTGCAATCTAAGTATGTCTCAGAAGCATAGCCAAGTTGAAAATGAATTTGTGAAGCCTTGCAGCCCAAAAATGAGTGCATGTAATCCTATAAGGAAAAACATGCAGAATAGTACACTTCTTGCTCCATCTGGAGGAAACCACGCTGATTCCATCACAGGTATTAATATTAAATCGGGCCCTGACGGAGCAAAGTTACGGAGTTCCACAGTGAATTCTGTTACGACATCTCTTTCTGATGGACAGGTGATGAGCTCACAGGAAAGGGCTGCTTTACAAGTTGTGACATCAACAAAATTGGCTCAAGAGAACTTCAATGCAATAGCAAGCATCTCCAACCCATCTGATAGATCAGACATTGGGCATGATAGGAAGAGGAAAAGAATTATCGATTCGGTTGAATGTACTGCAAATTTGTCTAAAGAGGGAAAGAAGTTAAACATGCAGCCAGAAGATAACCTCTCTGATTTGTTGCCTAGGAAAAGAAACAAATCTGTTGAAGGAGGAGAGACGGACAAAATACAGTCAAACAATGATAGTGTTGGCAAGAAGAGAAAGAAATGTCATAGCCCAAAAGTATGCCTTCACGAAGATGAAAAAAATGGAACAGTAGAAACCCATTCTGGAGTATGTGAAGATGTAAATGGCTGCAATCACACTCCCCATCTTGCATCACATGCTTCAAGAACTACTCAAGCATGTCAGAAGAGGATATTTGATGCCCCAAACACCTTCGATTCTGTGATTTGTTTTGACAATGTGGATAAGGGTGATTTTATTAAGTTGTTAGACTTAGAAAATGCTGCTAATGAGGAATGCTATAGAAGAGCAGTGGAGGTTCCACTGTCACCATCTCTTCCAGAAATTGAAGCATTTGAAATGGATAATCTGAAGCCTTTTCTAGAGGAAGCACCCGATGAAGACTTGTTGAGTCAAAGAGGTCTGTTTGCTTACCCTCTATGTGATGTCATTGGTGTTGAGATCAATTCCAGCAAGCAGAAGTTTAATGTTATTACTGGCCCTTCCGATACACATCATATGACTGATGCAAAGTTGCCAGAGAAACGAACTTCAGAAAATTTACGGACCACACTTCCTAATGTTTGTTTTGTCTTAACCGATATTGGGGACAACAGTAGCATGTCGAGGACGTTTTGCGCTACAAAAAATTCTATAGCACGATGCAATTTAGAGACTCAAACAGAATGGGCAGTTGATAGCATTTTGACTGCAGTTGAAGAGGAAAAAATGTGCTTGCAAAAGTAAGATGTTACTTGAGATAAAAAGCTATAATATCAATGCTTTTGAACAGTCTTAGAAGTTTTTTTAATTTATATTAATACTATGCTTTTCTTCCTGTATTATTTCTTGATAAAGATATTATAAAGATTGAGATAAATGATGGTCTTTCTTTCTTATAATTCCTTTCAGGGAGAAGCATTTTGTGTTGTTTACACTTCTGCTGTTCAACTTTACCAAGGCTACTGCAATGAAATTTGGGAGACTTTGGAAAAAGAATTTAGTCTTCTGCCTGAATTCATATGCTGAACACATCTGCATAGGTTTGTTCGTCTGTTTCATAATTTATTTGTGTTCTGTACATTAGAACAATGTTTTTCTACAATGTGTATTGATTTTTTAATGTCGTGTTGTAGATGAGTTTAATTTTAAATTTGATCTATTGTTAGCATTTAGTTTTTTTTTTTGATACCCCCTTGCTATACACATCAATAAAAAAAAATTTTAACTTTTCAAATAGTTGTTGTTATAGATGTGTCAAAACATTATTGAATAATGTAAAAAGCTTTCATTGATGATGTATTAAAATCAAATTCTATATATATCATGTAGTACATGAATTTCACTTAATTTTTTGGTATTGTTGCATTGAACTGATGACTTCTTTCTCTCCATTTTTTGGGCAGTTCTAACCGATGAAGACACAAGAACCTTATTTTTAGAAAAATTTTCTTTGCAAGAGTTGCTTTGCCTCATTGAAGATTTTCTCATAAAAGGAAATGTTATATATAAAAATATGGGACCTACTGACATGTCAAAGAGCAATTCAAGAGCTAAAAATTTTCTGGAAGGTGCCGACACATTGTCTTTTGAAGAGGCTTCATGTGAGCTGTTGGTGGCGGGAAGCATTATATTTGCATCATTATGTGCTGCAACTGATTGTGTTGGATTTATTTTGGAGGCTTCATACAATATTCTTAGATTCTGCAGACGCGATTCCTTAATGGTGTTAACTATTCTTCACATTTTTGCTAATCTTGGTGGAAGAAAGTTTTTTGACTCGGGCAATTTTGATTTATCAGTGATGGTGTTAAAGTCGGTAGTTATGTTTCTTGAAGGCAAGAGCATATCTGTGACTAGTACTTCTTGTTTTTCATCAATAAATCAGTTGCATACAGCATTGTGTGCAAGTGTTGCCTGCCCATTTTCAGAAGGTTCTGAATCCATTGATATTGTTATGTTGTTGCTCTTGGAAAACATCAAGAAATTTCTACTTGAACAAGCAGAACAAGCTAAGTCATCGGATGTTAGATCCTTATTAGACAGCTGTAATGCTGGAAAGTGGTCTCATCAGGAAGTGGTTCAATGTCCCAGTGGAACGAATTGTGATGTACCTTGCTGTTTGAAAACACATATGATTTCTCCTACTCAACCGGATGTGCTTATCAACTTTACCATGTGTCAACTTAGTGATGTCCTCTCATTACTAGAGCTGGTTGCAAACACAATGGTATTAGTTTCTTGTTTTTAAGTCGATATTGTTCTCATTTTTCATTTATATGCTTTAATTTTAAGAATGCATACATTATATTATTTTGAATTTTAAAGTGCTAATTTTTTAAGCTGTGACATACAAGAATCCACTAAAATTCAATAATTGAATGAGAATCTTAGAGGAAGGGGAGCTGGGTTGGTTATTGTTGAACCTCAATTCTACTGTTTATGCTTTGATAGCCTACATAATAGTAAAAATAGTATTAATTTTTCTGCTTCTTTATTTCCACTTATGTTCTTCATGTTTTTTAGACATTATTGACAGTTTTTGCTCTTGTCATACTTTTTTGTGCAAGATCTTATTTTAGTTGATTATAATTAAACCCCATCATGTAGTCTCTTACAATGCAGAGTTGGCAGTGGACCAATGTCAAACTTGTTCCTCAACTGTTTAGTTTGCTGGACTCGTATATAGTGGAGAACTTTGCTGTTGCTATCATTATTTTTCTCAGTCAACTTGGAAGGTAACCGATCCTTATTTGATGTCAGCGTTTTACATCATGCATGCATGCCTAGATTCATGCATACTATTATTGATCACTTATTCTTGCACCATAAGGTGGCACTTCCCTTTGGAGCAACCTTTTTCAGGATAATCAGAAAACATCGGGTTTGTCCCTCTAGTCTAGCAGCTTTCTGTTGTTTGAACAAAAATTCTGATAAAAACAGGGAAAACTAAGGCCTGTTTGCTTTGCCAGTTTTCAGTTTTCAGTTTTCAATTTTCTGTTTTGTGAAGGAAAAACTAAAAAAACTGAAAACTGACAAAGCAAACAGGCCCTCAGGGTCTGTTTTTCCTTTACAAATCTGGAAAACTGAAAACTGGAAACTGAAAACTGGAAAATACAAAGCAAACAAGCCTTTGTTTGCCCCAACTTTCTATGGTGTTTTTCTTATGATTTTATTTGAAGGCAGCGGTACCTCAGTATTATTGCTTCACTCTTAGTTTGGAGACAGATTGGAAAGCCTTGCTGCATAATTGGTGTTCCCCTATTTTTGGGTTTTACTTTTTCTTGGCCGTATTTCACATTTTGGTTTTGAAAGATTTCTTATTCTACCCCAATTAAACTCCTACTTTTATCTACAAAGAAATTTTCAATGAACATTTTAGCCTCTGTATTTGGGATTTTGAGTGGCATCTACCGGAGAGATGACAGAAGCTATCTGAAGGTGGTTCGGTCATTTGAGAAGCCAATGATCTCTCTGGTGATAAAAATTAGACGAATTAAAGAAAGTGGCAATATAAGACTGATATTATTTTTAATAACAACCATCAAAATAAGCAGAGCTTTATAACTACCGAAATACTTATGAATTTGTTTTCCAATGGTTGAATAAATTTAATTAATGTATACAATTGGTATTTGAATCTCGAACATGAAAATAGCAAATCAACTATGGTTATTGAGTAGTATATTTTCTGTGGTTCCTTTTATATTATCTTTTTTTTAATAGTTGTTTCTTCTTGTGTGATCCACATAGTTTGGGACAAGACACAGGTGTTTTAACATATTTTTCCTTAAAAAAAGATTAATTGTTAACAATGTAGTAATTGTTATTTTTCAGGCTTGGAGTTGATGTTGGTGGATATGAAGACCAAGAAGTTGAGAACTTGAGAGGGAATTTGTGCTCTTATTTATGTCGCAAATCTTCCATGAAAGCAGGTCCTCTTCAAATTGCCACTGCCACTGCTCTGTTTGGTCTTCTTCCTCTTGATTTCAAAACACTTTTGCGCACTGAATTTAGTCTCTCGGCGTGTTCTATTAAATCTGTTTCTTATGCTGCTGAAAAGTTAAAGAAGTGGTTTTTTGGGCTGGATAAAGATCAACAAGACTTGCTACATGACAGTTTAGGAGGCACAGATAAACATTAAGTAACAATCTTATCAGTCCTCTCAGGTTTTGGAGTTGAAGGACATTCTTGTTGTCATTCTTTCATTGACTTTTCTTCTTTGAAAAGCTTTCTAGATTCCTAGAAATTAGAGAGCATCATTTGGATTTGGTAGCTTTCTAACATGGGTTGCATTTGCGCTCTGAAAGTTTGTACATTATTTTTCGGATTAAATTTCTTATTTATGTATTTTTTTGGTTTACAAACTTGTTTTTATATATGAATATCTCTTTATTTTAAATGAGTTTATTTTTTATGCACTATTAATGTAAACTAATTTTGGATTGAAATCTAATCAAGTACTGTCATATAAGTGAAAGTGATTTTTTTTTGAGATAAGTAGTGTGAAAATCAATCACTTTTATTTATATGGTTACACCTAATTAGATATCGATATAAAACTATTTTATACTAATAATGTATTAGAAAATAAACTCATTTAGAATAACTCATTCCAAAAGGCATGAATATTACGTGAAAGTGTTCGTTTCAGCAAATTTTGGAGTTATGTATTAATTTGAATTTGTGAAATCATTTCATGCCTTGTGGCGTCGTTCCCATGTAGTTCTGGTATGTTATATTGTATCTCTATATGTAATATCTATTTCTTCTAGACTCAAGAATCGTTTTTGACTTCCGTCTCCCTCTCATCACTTAGTCTGTTCTGTTGGTCATATAGTACCTTCTTTGTACAGGAAACAAAAAATCTTTTTGCAGACAACTCAACATCTTGCTGAGCTTTTAGAAACTTCTGAAGCATATTGCATCTTCTTTCGCTGTTTTGCATCTGTTTGTGTCATTAGCAGCTGTCTTGTGCATCATATTCTACTCAGAAACAAATTAACAGTGTAATTAAATAATGTCAATATATGGCAATGAGTACTAAAATAAACCTGATAGAATTAAATCTACCAATCAGCGTAGAGTAGCCAAAAATAAATATCATGATGAATAGTAATTCATGGTGAGACCCATTAATCACTATTCACGGTGGGCCCATTTGTCACTATTCATGCGGACAGCTCTCAGCAATGGAACTGTCTCACTATTCTTGTGAATAGTATAATCCGCGTCACTATTCACTGGAGTGGGAACCACTTCACTATTCACTGTGGTGGGACCCACGTCACTATTTACGTCACCAAAATAGATGAAGAAATCTGCACATTGAATTTTTAACGTGGAAATCCCCAAATACCGGAGGAAAAACCACGGGACAGATTCTGAAAAATATTTCATTATATTCAGGATAATTACACAGTATCTTTTCCACACTCTCCAACCTAATAGGTAAATATAGTGTTTCCCGGTGAGAATCCTCCTATTCAAATACTACACTTTTGCAGTATCAAGAAGTAATAAAGATAATACCCAAAAAAATTCTCGGTGTATTTATCCACACCCTACACTCTCTGGGAATTACTCACACTCTCTACTTTCCTCTCACTCTTAGAAAAATAACACACTCTGTGTATTTTTCTCTACTTCTACAGCTCGTTCTCCGTTGTTTCGATGTGTTCCTTCAGCTGAATCTTGCCTCTATTTATAGAGAGCGCTCAATGTGTGCACAGTAATTTATTTACTATTCACGGGTTGAAAATTCTCCTCTCACCTAATGCATGAATAGTGATTTCACTGTTCACATGTTAAAAAATTCTCTAGCTGCTCCTAACTTTCTTCACGCATGAACAGTGATTTTTTATTTACACTTTGAATTTTTCTTCTCTCCTGGCTACTTCAACAATTAAGGCTGGACCAACAATTCTCCCTCTCCAGCCGATAGGGAAATAATCTAGGAGCAATCATTTGGGATCCATGCCGATTATCCCGGCATAATGTTGAAGCTTATCTCGAGCTACAACTTTCTTCATGCATGAATCTTACATTTCTCAAGCATTTATTGGTGCTAACACAAGAGCATCATCCACAAGCCTCATCACCGGCTAAATATACTCTCTTCACTTGTATTGCCGGCATTCAAGACACGCTGCTCAGGCTCCACTTCACTAGGAAGACCTTCGATACAAGAGACCCATCACATGGATCCTACAAATACCATATTATCCATAGTTGATCTAAACCAGCTAATCCAAAAACATTAGCTCCTTTCTAGCTTCCTCCAAATCATCATGGAGAAAAGCAATCTTCACATCTAATTGTTCAAGCTCCAAATCCAAGCTAGCCGTCAATCTGAGTATAACTCGGATAGAATTTATTTTGATAACTGGAGAGAAAATCTCATCAAAATCTATCCCTCGCTTTTGACCAAAGCCTTTTACAACCAAGCGAGCCTTAAACTTTACTAGCTTGTTGCCATCTTTCTTCAGCTTGAACACCCATTTATTCTTCAAAGCTTTCTTACCTTCAAGGAGTTTTACCAACTCATATGTATCATTCTTCTGCAAGGAATTCATTTCTTCTTGCATGGCTTTGATCCACTGAAATTATCCTTATGAGTCTGCACTTATTCAAAACTCTCTGGCTCCCCCTCATTAGTGAGAAGGACATACTCCAACCTGGGATACTTGCTGGATGGATATCGCACTCTGTTAGATCTTCTAAGCTGTGGTGTATAAGCTTGCTCCCCCTGCTCGACACCTCCTTTATCTCCAACATCATCAATTGCTGGCTCATCATCAACCCTGTGGTCTTAAACCTCTCCTCCTTCAGTGGCATTTTCTTTAGGAAGAGAGACTGGTGTAAAATCAACCTTATCACCAGAGTCAGCAGTTTTCTTTGGAATAGCAAAATCCGACATAGTTTCTTGCTCATAAACACTATATCTCTGCTTCTTAGAATCCTCTTCTTTTCTGGATCCCATAGCCTGTAGCCAAATTCCTCATCTCCATAGCCCATAAATATGCAAGGAATGACTCTATCATCAAGCTTCTGTCTCTACTTCTTACTTACGTGAGTAAAAGCTTTGCATCCAAACACCTTCAAATGAGAGTAACTAACATCATGTCTGGACCATACTCTCTCAGGAACGTCAAAGCCCAAAGGAACAGACGGAGATCTGTTAATCAGGTAGCACGCCGTTTGAATAGCTTCACCCCAGAATGGCTTAGGCAGCTTAGCCATTCTTAACATACATATGACTTTCTCTTTAATGGTTCTGTTGATTCTTTCGGCCACACCATTATGTTGTGGGGTGCCAAGAACCGTCTTTTCATGCCTGATGCCATGTTTAGAGCAATAGTTCTTGAATTCATGGGAAGTGTACTCTCCTCCATTGTCACTGCGAAGACACTTCAAAGATTTCCCAGTTTCTCTATCCACCATGGTATGAAACCTCTTGAAGTATTGAAACACCTAGTCCTTCCTCTTTAGGAAATAAACCCACACTTTTCGTGAAGCATCATCAATGAACGTTACAAAATATCTGCTACCACCCAGAGTCTCTACCTCCATGGGACCGCATACGTCAAAGTAAACTATATCTAAAGTATTCTTTTTTAGCTTCAATATTTTGTTGAAAGACGCTCTATGATGCTTGCCAAATAAACAATAATCACAAGGATTTAACTTTGTATCTTTGGCATAAGAAATGACGGATTTCCTAGCCAAAATTTGCAATCTTTTTTACTCATGTGAGCCAGTCTTTTGTGCCACAAATTTGGTGAAACATCATCCTCGACTACATTCAACCCTCCAATCTACTTCACTTGAGTCTTGTATAATGTGTTGTACAGCATCCCTCTAGCAACCACCATTGAACCTTTGGAAAGCTTCCATTTGCCATCACCAAATTTACTGTGGTATCCGGCTAGATCCAGAGCATGCACGGAGATCAGATTCAGGCGTAAATCCGGCACATGTCGCACGTTCTTCAATGTCAGTGTACATCCTGTATTTGATTGAATGCACACATCACCAATTTCCACAATATTAGAATTACTAGTGTTTCCCATCCTTATTTTGCCAAAGTCTCCTGCTTTGTACACAGTAAAGAAATCCTTATTGGGAGTGGCATGATAAGAAACCACTAAGTCAACAACCTATTCAACACATAAATCTGCAACATATCACTCTTCATCTACAAAAGAGAGCAACACCACTTCCCCATTTGTCACAGGGGTTGTAGTATTTTCATCATCAGCCGCGTCCTGACTTCTCCGATAGTTCTTGCCTCTGTCCTTCCAAACTTTACAATTTCTTTTGATGTACCCTTCTTCATCGCAATGGTAACATTTGAACTTTCTTCTTGACTGGGACTGCGATCGATCCTTTGGTTTTATGGACCGCCCTCTACTCTTGCTTCTCCCCCTGTTCTTTGTGACAACGGCCTGAGAATTATCTATTCTCACCAAGTCTTTTCTTCTAGTTTCTTCATTGAACATACTATCTTTGACTTGGACTAAAGACAGCTTCCCATTTGAAGCAAAGTTGTTTAGTGACACCACCAAGGTCTCCCAGCTATCTAGCAACGAACTCAAAAGTAATAGTGCTTGTAACTCATCATCTAGCACTAACTGCATGGTACTTAACTGATTCACCATATCTTGGAAGTCACTCAAGTGCTGAGCAACAGACCTTCCATCTATGTACTTGAGATTCACTAGCTTCCTGATTGCGAAAGCTTTATTCTGTGCAGTCTTCCTCTCATAGAGATCTTGTAAAGTCTTCCACAGAGTATGGGCATTCGTCTCTGTGGCCACATGGTGGAATACGCTAATGTCCGCCCACTTCCTAATTAATCCAATAGTCTTTCGGTGCATCTTTTTCCAATCTTCTCTTTTCACGTCTGCTGGCTTTGCATCTCCTTTCTCTATAGGATCATACAAATCCTTATAGAAAAGTATATCCTCCATTTTTGACTTCCAAATGGAGTAATTTACTGCTGTCAGCTTGATCATGGTACTCATATTTTCTTCCATTTAATTTGCACAGCACAATCCTGAGCTTAACTTGCGCTCTGATACCACTTGTTGGGCTCAGAGACTAATTGACAATGTAATTAAATGATACCAATGTATAGCAATGAGTACCAAAATAAATCCGATAGAATTAAATCTACCAATCAGCGTAGCACAACGAAAATTAAATATCAGGATGAATAGTAATTCACGGTGGGACCCATTGATTACTATTCATAGTGGGGCCCACTTGTCACTATTTACACGGACAACACTCAGCAATGAGACCGTCTCACTATTCTCGTGAATAGTATAATTCGTGATACAATTCACTGGAGTGGGACCCACTTTACTATTCATTGCGGTGGGACCCATGTCATTATTTACGCTACCAAAATAGATCAAGAAATCTGCACACTGAATTTTTAACGTGGAAATCCCCAAATACCGGAGGAAAAACCACGGGACAGATTCTGAAAAATATTCCATTATATTTAGGATAATTACACAGTATCTTTTCCACACTCTCCAACCGAATAGGTAAATATAGTGTTTCCCGGTGAGAACCCTCCTATTCAAATGCTACATTTTTGCAGTACAAGAAGTAATAAAGATGATATCCAAAAAATATTCCCAGTGTATTTACCCACACCCTATGCTTTCTGGGATTTACTCATACTCTCTATTTTCCTTTCACTCTTAGAAAAATAACACACTCTTTGTGTATTTTTCTCTACTTCTACAGTTCATTCTCTGCTGCTTCGATGTGTTCTTTCAGCTGAATCTCGCCTCTATTTATGGAGAACACTCAATGCGTGCATAGTAATTTACTTACTGTGTACGCGTTGAAAATTCTTCTCTCACCTAATGCTCACCTAACGCATGAATAGTGATTTTACTGTTCACGTGTTAAAAAATTCCCTAGCTGCTCCTAACTTTCTTCACATGTGAACGGTGATTTACTGTTTATGTTTTGAATTTTTCTTCTCTCCCGGTTGCTTCAATAACTGAACCAACACATCAAATCTCCAGCCACATGTTAATCTCGAAATCTTCATAACTCATTTTTAAACATTAAAAAACAAAAAAAATAAAATAAAACCACGCGGATGACACGTGAACCTAAAACATTCAATTGTTTTTGCATCTTTCTTGTTTCTCGACACTTGCTAGTTGAGTTGTGAACTTAGTAGGATTAGTTGGCATTTTTTCAATCAATTTTCAATGAATATAAGATTCAACATCCTCTATGTTTGGACTTCTTCTTTGTTTGGGAACAGCTGCGAAGTGATTTTGGCTGGTGGTGATTTTCTTAATCAATTCTCAACGAAGACTCAACATCCCTTACTTGCAATGTCACAAGCCAATTTTATAGCTAAATTTTTTTCAAGATTTTCATTCTCTGTCATAAGTTTTTTATTTTTTTTCTTTGGATGAATAAAGGGGGGTTGAGCCCCAAACACAAATAAGGGAGACTACCCCTTTACTAAACAACAAGCAGCGACCCCAGCACAATCAACTAACAACGGAAAATGCAGAAACAAAGGAACATCTATGAACTCATGAACCCGAAGACTCAGGCTATGTCCATGGTTGGCTAAAGCATCCGCACAACCATTAGCCTCTCTAGAGATGTAATGCCAGGAGATCTCCTTGAAATAGCATGCTGAGTGTTATTTAAGTACACAATATGTGAGATACTGTGCTTGTGAACACCCGATTTTGTCCGGCCAGTTAAACAAAAGTCCAAAATTTGCATGTTTCATTTATAGCTGTTTGATCATTTTTTTTTTAAGAATGTGAAAAAGGAAAAAAGAGTTTTTTTGGTTGTTTTATTTTATTTATTCCCAAGAATTAAAAAACAAAACTGACAAAAAAGAGTCCTTTTCTTTTACAGTCCACTTCTTTTAGTTTGATTCACCAAAATTTGTTTTAGTCCATGTGGCCCAACCCAGGTACGTTTTTGTTACAGGCCCAAATGTTATGTCTACATTTCTGTCACAAAAAAAAATATAAAATATAAAAAATAAATAAATAAAAAATAAGGAAATGTGGTGGTGCTTCCACTTCAGCATCCCACTTCAGTCTCTTAGAGCTGTGCCATGTCCTGCACAAAGCACAAAATGATGGGCATGCTTCGTGCCTCCCGCTACAAGCATCCCATTCCCTGCGCATAGAGATGGGTAGTAGAGCCAGTTGCAGAAGCATGGGGGACAAATCCGTTTGGGTGCTCTGGACAAGTATGGAGATAATTGTTAATTGCAAAAAAAACAAATCCAGTATAAATGAGAGGGGGAAGCATCAGCAAAGAGGGGACAAGAATTCACACTCACAGTGACTATCAGATATCAATTGTTCTGAACAGAGAGACGAGAAACAATTCCTCTCCACAAACAACACTCTCCATTAACCATCACTAACCAAATATCCCCACATCCCAGATCAAAAATCACACATAAATCCCAGCCAGAATCAGAAATCAATCGATCCCAATCCCATTCCCTTTACCATAGCCAAACCACAACCGGAAATCCATCCTTCTTCACCATCGGCAGTACCATAGAGCAAAGGAGTTTTCCTAAACACAAAAATCAGCAGACTCACAAAAGGGGAGATCAGAAAAATTCAAAACAGAGAGTGAGACATCAAAGAGCAATCATCAGTCATCAAAATTTCCAATTCAATCCAGCAACAACAAAAATAGGGGTAATAACAACAATAATAATATCCAAAAATCGAAAAGAATGAGAAGGGGAGGGAGGTCGCGGCTTCCCCTACCATAGCCACGGCCTCTTCTTGTTCTTCCACCACCGTTAGCTCCTCCTTCCTCCACCATGGACCACCACGTCACGACCATCCTCCATTATTATTCATTCCCCTTGCGCGACCCCCCTCTCTCAACCTTCCTTCCATCATTTTTTCATCTTCCCTCAAAATCCCATAACCACCGCAAGCCCACCTCCATTCCGCATGAAACCTCATCACCGCCGCCCAAGTTCTCCGCCACCCTCTACCATCGCCACGCGAAACCACCTCGGAGACCAGCCCCATGGGCGCCGCGGAGTCGCGGCTTTCTGCTCCTCGATGGACAGCCACTGTGCTCCAGCACCTCCGCCCCAACCGCGCTATGCGCCACACGCCGCGCGCCTTTCCCTCTCTGATCTAAACCGCCGCGGTCAATCCCTTTCGCACTGGCAAGCTGCATCATCGGTCTCATGATCGCGGCTCTTTCCTCTACCGCCCACAAACAGGTCGGCTTCCAACGCGCCTCCCGCCTGGCCGATCTGCACCGCCGCAATGCCCCACTGCCTGCAGCCTCTTTCCTAGCCGCGTCGATCCACGCTCCCTCTCAGCCCCCTCTCTCTCAATTCGTCTCTCTCTTTTGCTTTCCTTCTCTCTGTCTCTGTTTCTTATTTTTTTAAGTGTTAGTGAGTTAGTGGGGTAGGTTAGTGTATGGGTGTAAGTGAGTGGGTGCGCGTGTGTGTGAGTGTGTGCACGTGAGAGAAAGTTCCGTGAGTGTGAGTGAGAGAGTTTTGTGTACTAGTGCAAGTGAGTGTGAATGGGATTAATTTAGAAAAATTAGGGATTTTATTTGTTATTTATTTTATTTCTAGATAGTATTGTTTATTATTATTATTTTTTTAGATCTGATTCCAGGTTGTGGCTTGTTTAGTATTTGTATTATTTTTAGTTTTGAGTTTACGTGTTTGGACTTAAATTTTACTTCAGTATAAAATGAAAAATCTATCCAATTTGGATTGATAATAAATATTTGAGTTTTTTTATTTTAATTTTAATTAATTTTAACTTTGTTTTATAGGATTAATTGAGCCGTGACGGTTTGTTAATTCTATGTTTTAGAATATTTTAGCTGTGACAGCTTGATATTCGAAATCTCTTTTCAAAATGGGATTAATTTAACCGTGACGGTTTGTTAATTCTGTGTTTTGGAATATTTTAGCTTTGACAGCTTGATATTCTAAAACTCCTTTTTAAAAATAAAATTAATCAACCCAGAATCATTTTCTACAGAACTACGTGACTTTGAGTTCCTCATTGCACCAGAGGATACGTAGGAGCAATTGACCCCTGTCAAGTCAAAATTAAATTTTCATAATATTGTTTTGTTTTACTCGTAAATATTCCTTTTTCCGTGTTGTTTTGCTATTATTATTTTCCTCATTTTATTATTTTGGGTTAGTCATAAGATTGTAAATATTCTAATTCAAATAAAGATGTTAATTTAGCCGAGACGGCTTATTAACTCAGTATTTTGGATATCTGAGTTGTGACAACTTGATGTTCCAAAATCTCATTAAAAATAGTTATTCTTGCTTTGTAATTCGTTTTATCTCCTTTGTAAATATTTATCATTTATTGGAGACATTTTATTTTATTTAATTTTTTTATTTATTTGGAGGTATTCCATTTTGAATGAAGATGTTAATTTAGCCGGGACGGCTTGTTAAATCGATATTTCAGAACACCTGAGTCGTGACGACTTGGTGTTCTCTTCTCCTCCTTTATAATAAAATTAAATATTTTTTACTAGGGCTATTACTTAATTTGCACAGTTAATTAAAGGTACCGTCAAAGGACGGGTGTATTAGGGGTGCGTGGGATCAAATTCCTGCCCTTCCCTATGCATAACCGACTCCCGAACTCAAAACTGGTTTCAAAGATCATTCTTTGAAAAACGGGTTTTTCCAATGTTTTCCCAAATATAATAAACTTGGTGGCGACTCCATTAATTTTCAAAAGCAAAGATTTTCTTTTTCCGCCGTCCCCATCGCGATCCCGGTTGCGACAATGCTGATACACTTTCATCTTCCATTAGATGAGATTATGACCCAAACTAAGTGTGGGATCCATATCCCATTCAAGGTTGGATGAGAGTGTGTCGGCATGATGTTCTCGTATTATGAGTACAAATAATATTTTTCAATCCAGCCTCCTTTGCCCTTTGCAAAATACGAATTTTGATCCGAGGGGCCGAGTCTCTCCTAGCTTCAAATACCCCCCACTTATTCCTACTAAACCAAATCGTGTCTAGTGCAAGCGGAAACATCAGGTGCCAAGCAATGCAAGGACTCTTCGCACAATTGGGCAGTGAGAAAGTATCAAGCCAAACATCCACCTCTTGTATAGAGAAGAATTATCGCCAGAAACTACACGCGACCAGATTCTTCCGTACCATAGCAACTCTGAGGCAGTCTCTGAGTGCATGCATGGCTGTTTCTTGTTCACGTCCGCAAACAGGGCACGTGTCTTCCACGCCAGGTGTCTCTCTCTTTTAAACCCATTCGTGACTAGTGCCCCCTCCAATCCGCCACACAAGTTTCTGCTCCAAAGGTTTCCAGTTTGGTCAAAACTTACCTCAAGCTATGTATCTCTACTTTGTCAAGTTCATTAATCAAACATTGAGACATGGTTATTTAGTGGGTTTTGTCCATATCACACGGGTTTTAATGTGTGGGATAAAAAAATCCATGTGTCAATATTTGATTTGACAACTTGACAAAATAAAAATATGAAACTTGTGGTAAGTTTTCTCTTCCGGGTTTCTGCAGACCACCTTCCATAGATTCGAAGCATTTTGTCTAGCTTGAACCTTAGGAATGATATATATCCCATCCACACTTACATTTGGAATGAAGGAATGGTGTGTTGGGAAACTAAGACACTTTTCCTCCTTGAGAACCACCCTAAACAGAGAAATAAAATAGGAACACAACCACAACACAAGAATTTAACGTGGAAAACTCCAAAACCGGAGAAAAATCACGGCCGCTGTCAAAAGACAACCAGAGAATCTCACTATGTGAAAATTATTACAACACACAGACTTCTCTCTTACCACACCCTAGTACACCCACACTCTCACAAAGCAAATATTTGAACTAAATCTCACAACACTCTAAAACAGGAGTACAGAGGAAGAAAATCAGATACAAACTTAAAGTGTTTCTGACTGGTGTGCTTGAAATGGAAAACTTAGGCTTCTATATATAACCTTAGCAACCCCCTTCCATCCCAATTCTAAGCAATGTGGGACTTCTATCCCAACATTATTTCAATCAAATCTTAACAATCTCCACCTTGATTGAAATAAACACAGCTTCATCTTCCATTGTCAACACCGACAATCCCTTGCTGTCATTGTCTATACCGACAATCATAGTTCAAAGAACCATCATACTCCACCATAAAAAGTACACTCACTTGGAATAAAACAATTCCAAGAATTTCACCTTGACACATGTCAAAACTTTGCTGAAAAGTTATGGTGCAACTTCCACATTGGCTTTTCTTAGAAGTTTCTCAGCCATCGACATAACTCCCACAACACACCCTGCATCTCAATGCCAATCAATGCCCATGTGCAATTGTGGATCCGCTAGCAACAACTTATCCTTTTCCATGGCAGCGCGGTAATGCCATGAGGATACACTTCTTACTTTCTAGTAAAGATCATCCTCTCCTTCTAGGAGAGCAATGTTGCAAGCATCAGATTGAGAGCCCCTCTCCAACACCGCGCCGCTTGGACAATTTTTCTTTACATGCCCAGGCTTTCCGCATTTCCAGCATGTCACACTATTTCCACGATTATTTTTCCCATAACTGTCACTTCTAGCTATAAACAGTGATTTTGATGAAGTGCTACCCTCATTCTTCATTCTTCTTTCTTCAACAATGACTTTACTGGCAACTTCTTCGAAATTCAGAGTTTCCTTCCCATACATCAATACAGGCTTGATGTGCCCATAGGAAGAAGGAAGAGACAATATAAGCCTTAGTGCCTTATCTTCATCATCAATCTTCACTCCAATTGCCTCTAATTCAGAGACAATACCATTGATGGCACTAAGATGGTCGGAGATCTTCATGCTGTCATCTATGTGCAGATTATGAAACTGCTTCTTCAATAACAACCGATTTGAGATGCCCTTTGCCTGATATAACCCTTCGAGTTTCCCCTAAAGTTCCTTGGCTGTTGATATTCCTTGCACATTTGCAAGAACATTCTTAGCCAAACACGTGCATTTAATTGCACTTGCTGCTCTCAAATCTAGTTCCTCCCTGTTTTCATCATCCATGTCAGCGATCTTTCCTTTCAACGCCTTGTGCAAACCTGATTGTATCAACACATCCTTGACTTGTATCTGCCACAAGCCAAAATTGATTCTTCCATCAAATTTCTCTATATCATATTTCACAGCACTTGAAAAACTTGACATTGTTACAACCGTATACTGGAATAGTGTAAATCAACTGTAAACGGTGCACCAGGAGGGTTCCTAGGAAAGAGAGGTGGGTCACAATGGACACGCTTGTCACAATGGACACGCTTAAATACCAAGTCTTTCCTTAGCCAGAACCTTTCCAAACCGTACTTTCACAGTATCACACTACCTTCCAGCAACAGCAAGCAAGGATGATCCTCAAGCACCAGGGAGAAATTCTTTTCTGATGTGGAAGATCAGACTAAACTGCAACCACAGAGCATACTAAGAATAAATCCCACCGAACCAAAGCTCCTGATACCAATTGTTGGGAAACTAAGACACTTTCCCTCCTTGAGAACCCACCCTAAACAGAGAAATAAAATAGGAACACAACCACAACACAAGAATTTAACGTGGAAAACTCCAAAACCGGAAAAAAACCACGGCCGCTGTCAAAAGACAACCAGAGAATCTCACTATGTGAAAATTATTACAACACACAGACTTCTCTCTTACCACACCCCATTACACCCACACTTTCACAAAGCAAATATTTGAACTAAACCTCACAACACTCTAAAACAAGAGTACAGAGGAAGAAAATCAGATACAAGCTTAAAGTGTTTCTGACTTGTGTGCTTGAAATGGAAAACTTAGGCTTCTATATATAGTCTTGGCAACCCCCTTCCATCCCAATTCTAAGCAATGTGGGACTTCTATCCCAACACTATTTCAATCAAATCTTAACATGGTGTCCCTTTCATAAGATGGTTTACCCCAAAACACAATTCAATCATTTCATTAATTACTGTGTCTCATCTTAGTTGGCCTGTTCAATCATATTGAAGTTTTAAAATACACTATCAGCCAACAAAACGTATTATTACCCCAATTATCAAAAACTCAAATACCTCAAATTTTCTCTCTCCCAATTTTCATATATCTTATCATCCAATTAAATATCTCATTTTGTATTGCTTTTTAAGTAACAGGATTGGAAGTTAATCATATTTATAGATGTGATATTACATGATTTGGATGGCTGTATAAAATTATTTTACAAGTGTATTAAAATTAATAATAATATTATTTTAACACCTACTTTTAAGTGTCTCATCTAGACACTCAATCTATCACCGTTGGATGTGATAGATGAGTAGAGTGAGTGTAAATCACAATTTCATTCAATAATAATAAAGTGGATGTCTAGATGAGACACTTAAAAATGAGTGTTGAAATAGTATTGTTATAAAATCAAATCCTTATTTTATTTGAGAACAAATTTCTTCTCAAACAACGTGAGCAATATCCCAGTTAGTTGTTGCATAAAAAAATATCCCGGTTTGTTGTTCACATTTTCATCTGGCTTTGTACTTTTCTCTGTGCTCATTTGGGTGTTCTTTCTGCATGGGAAAGAGACCCCCCCGCCTTTGCCAATATACAACCTTTTGAACATTAAACGCCAACCAATTCTATTTTGGAAAAATGTGAAAACAGTTTTATTATACGAAGTACAACGTTCTAGAGTTCATTTATGAAACTTAGCAGCGGGTCCAACACATGCGAAGACCTTCGGCGTTGCTTGAGAAGACAGATAGACCAGTGAACCATGAACGCTTTGGAAGGGAGGCAGGATTAGTGAGTGCTTAAAATGTGCTTTGCATGTGCCACATTGAATATTGTACTTGAGAGACTCCGATTCTCGTAAAAGACCTTTACTAGTTGCACTCAGTTTCTGGTAGCAAAACAACACTTGTCATCTAATAATCTTGTCACATTCACAGTCATAAAGACCACAGTCATTAAGCACTCCGTCATTGTTTTGGAACATTCAAAATGACAAAAAAAAATCATAATACTAAAATTCAAGACAAATTTTAAGATGAATTTCTTACTTTTTGTTCATTATAGGCTTCCTATTATTTTAGTAGTTAGATAGTAACCATTTTTATTGAACGGTTTGATCTAATGATTAATAATTGGGGGTCCATGATGGATCCGAAGATAAAGAGGTCAATCACAAAATATAGAATCCAACAAAATCCAAATACAGCCCCTTTATTCATAACTTAGCAAATAGACCCTTTTAACAAGTTTATAGGTTCCACTCAAATGACTCTTCAACAACAATACAGTGCCTTATTCCCACGCACTGCATTTCTCGTCTTTTAGCCTTGAAACTGGAAGTGGTGGGATGCTCTGCTCATGCCTGAACACATTCTCAGGATCCACTTTGGTCTTTATCCTCACCAATCTGTTGAAGTTATCCTTGAAATACATGTTCCCCCATGCAGTTGCCTGTATGTAGTTTGTGCTGTTCTTCTTGTTCATCCCCAAATCAAGATCTATATAGTTCACATATGCTTCCCTTGGGAACTTAGAGACATAAGGAGTCATGTAGTTGTAAAGCTTCCTAATCCAGTCTAAATGCCTTTTGGCATTCTTATCCCCATCTTGCCAGAGAGATAAGTACTGGATTTTGTATAGTGTTCCATTCCTGTGAGGGAAGGGTGAATCAGATTCTGAAAATTTGTTCATCATTCCACCATATGGGGTCCAAATCATTAAGGGACTATCTTCTTCCAGGAACCTTTGCCACAACCCCTGAAGGCCAGTTTCAGGTATTGGTTCTCTCACAAAATCTGACTTGGTTTTTAAGTAGCTCTTGGATTTTGATTTACCATCAAGTAGAACTTCAGGTGGTGTGTCACTAGGATAGCCAACAATATAGAGCACTGATTTGATCCAGCTAGTTTCCAGGCAATCTTTTTTGGTCAATCCCAATTCAGGGAAGCTTTCCCGCATGACTTGGAGGAGTGTGTCAGCATCACCAAGGAACAGAGAGTTGTAAGAAGTTGAAATGGTTCTTTCAGTTCTGTTTCCAACACTAGCTGGTTGAATGATGACTCTCATGAATAGATTCTCATCAATGTTTGGTGCCACTTCCTGCCACCTGTGCAGAATCTTGGTTGCATCTTGCTCAAGTGTCTTGGAAACTGTGAAAACTGTCACAGTTGCTGGAACAGGAACCAGCTTTATCTTCCACCGAAGGATGATACCAAAGCTTCCCCCTCCACCTCCCCTGATTGCCCAAAATAGGTCTTCCCCCATGGCTTCCCTGTCAAGAATCCTACCATTGGCATCAACAATTCTTGCATCTAGGACATTGTCGGCTGCAAGGCCATATTTTCTCATCATTGATCCATATGCACCTCCTACAATGTGCCCTCCAACACCCACGCTTGGGTACACCCCTGCAGGGAATCCATGAACTGCACTTTTCTCAGATATTCTGTAGTAGACTTCACCAGTTGTGGCACCTGCTTGAATCCAAGCACTGTTATCTTCTATATTAACATCAATGGCACGAAGCTTGGCCAAATCAAGGATTACGAAAGGGGTCTCAATTTGAGAAACATATGAGACCCCTTCAAAGTCATGGCCACCACTTCGCACTCTCATATGAATACCAAGTTTCTGTGAGCAAATCACGGCTACTTGGACATGAGACTCACTCAAGGGTGTGAATATAAACTCAGGTTTTGGTGCTGAAGGCACCAAATACCTTAGGTTCTGTGCTGATGAATCCAGCACGTTGGTGAATGAAGCATTTTTTTGAGTGAAAATTAATGCAGAAAATGGAGCTGCCTTGTCTGAATAGAAGCTTAGACACTGGACAAAGTTTTCTTCAATTGAAGCTGATGATGTCAATGAAATCGATAACACGAGGACTAAAATTGCCAAGTGTGAACTTGGTGTCACCATGGTTCTATGCTGTCAGGTATAATTGGTTTCTGTATTTTGTGCAGAAGGAAGCTACCACAAATGTTGTATACTATGAGTTATGGTGCCTACATAATACAATAGTGTGCGTATATATTTATATTATTTAAACATTTTATTTATTTTAAACAAGAAAATCGCTTTTGGTGAAAAAAAAAATGAAGGCAATCATTATCATAATAACAATAATAACACATATAAAGAAAAAAATTAATAATAAAATACTGATTCATACGATACTAAATTGTCAACATCTGCATATTATTTTTTATTTTTTTATTTTTATAGTTTTGCGCATATGTTAGTTTAGTTATTCGAATCAAATCACAATTTTTTTGGGGTAGGGAATTAAATCACAAATTAAATGTAATTGTTAAATAAAATACATAAATTACCTTCTTTTTTTTTAACAATTTGCTACGTTTGGACAGTAAAATAGAAAGGAATAAGTTGTAATGGACTAAAATGGAAGAAAAGAAAAGAATAAAGCTACTAATTATTTTTTTTATTAAGAAATAACTTTTGAAAAATGAAAGTTATCGTAATTTTGTAGGTTCTCAAATAACTATATAATTAATGTTTTTGTTGTTATACCAAACAAATTGTCGATTGGATATCCTGTTTAAAAAGTAAAGATTTTTCTTCATAATCTTCTAAAGCAAATTTTTAAAATTGTTCTTGAAAAAAATAATATCTGATATCTTAGCTTATCAGGAATAAAGAAATTTAACACACCACTTATACATATGTATTAAAAAGAAAAAGAAATTTAACACATGGTATCAAGTTTCTAAGAAAAAGAAATGATCCTGTGTCTAAGAAAAAAAAATTTCTTCAAAATCTAATTTTATATGTTGAAATAATATTTTTATTTAAATTAATGGTCTCAAATTTAAATCTTAAGTATAGAGTAATTGATATAGGAAGACTATCCTTTTTTATCACATCTCAAATTCGTGGATACAAGTAATTATTAATACAATTAAATAAACAAAAACCTAAATAATTAAAAAAATGGTTCCAAATTATAAGGTAAGATAAGAACCAGAGATGTGAAAGGATAGAAACAAACAAACAAATAAATAAATAAATATTAGAGTGGTTTGAATTCTTAAGTATTTAGACAGAATAAATCTTATTGATCAAAAAATTAAATCATAATTGAATAGTTGATTATATTATTAACTATTTTCATATTTTATTTGGGATGAGAGAAGCATATCATGAATCAGGATTGAAAGGGATGACTTTGGGTCGGGTTAAGCCGAACCCACTCACGGTTCCAGCATCTGCGTTGAAACCACGACGAACGAAGCGAACAACTCACGGTCTGAGCCACCACGATCAAAGTAGCGGCGCCGGCGACTCCAACGGAGCAACCATCTCCGGTAGGTATCCAATGGCTGTGAAGAACGCCGGGGATGACGGTGGCGTGGCCAGCAACGGCTGCGAGGAGGAACGAAAGGCAATGACTGACCTTCCCGCAGATGAAGAAGGGGGAGCGTTTGTGGTTGCAGTAACCTTCGCGGCGGCAACCCAGAAGGAAGCACCGCCAGTGGTGGCGGAAAGAAACGGCGATGGAAGGTGGCCGGTGGCGAGCTCTCCCAAGCAACGGTAGCGAAGTTGTGGAAGGAAGAAGGTTCCAGAAGGCCATGGATTCCCCAGAGCCTGGAATTGCATTTTTGGGCAATTACAAGTCTGACACGTCCAAAGGATTTGGGCCTATGCTAATAGGCCAAGCCCAACTCATTCAAGTTGATGTTTTCAAGTCATGAATGTTTCATATTTTATGGGCTTAACTCTAGTAGGATCGAGCAGCAAAGGAAAATGAGTGGCAGATGAACGTGACGATTTTGGGGCTCAAAAAAAAAAGTGCCAATTTTTTACAAAACAGAGAGACCATTTGGGCTCGAATAATGGGCCTATCCCAGGGGTAAAGAAGAATGCAAACTCAACTTTTTCTTTGTGCTCATTTTGGTGTTCTGTCCGCAGGGTAAGAGACTCCCCGTTGGCCAATATACGACCTTCTGAACACTAAAGAATAACCAGTTCTATGTGAAAAATGAGAAAACAATTTTATTATGGGAGTAAATGTTGATTTTGGTCCCTAAAAATTGTATGTGTGATTTATTTTAATTTTTGAAATTAAAAATGTTATCACTTTGATTTCAAAAATTATAACAAAAAAAACAAATTAGTCTTTATATAAGGTTAATTTGAATCACTGATAGGGTTAAATTTAATTGTTCTTTGTAATTTCAAGGACAAAATTTATGTTTTTTAAATTTCAAAGAAAAGTGAATTAGGCATATAATTATCAGCTTTTACGAGCCGAAGTAAGTACACCATTCTAAAGTTCACTTGTAAAACTTATCACCAAGACTCACATATATGCAAGACCTTCGGCATTGCTCGAGAAGATGGACAGACCATGAATGTTTTGGTTTGGAAGGGAAGCAAGATTAGATTTCCGAGTTTCTTTGTGCTTAAAATGTGCGTTGCATGTGTCGATCTTGGATATATCGTATTTGAGAGAGTCCGATCCTTATGGAAAGGACCTTTACTAGTTTCACAGTTTCTGGTGGCAAAACAACACTTGTCATCTAATAATCTTGTCACATACACAATCATCAAGACCGCAATGACTAAGTGCTTCATCATTGCTTTAGAAACATTAAAAATGACTAAAAAACAGAATGCTAAAATCCAAATACAACCCCTTTATTCCTCTAACTTAGCAATAGCAAATAAACCCTTTAATAAGTTCATAGATTCCACCCAAATGACCCTTTAACAACAATACAGTGCCTTAATCCGACTTACTGCATTTCTTGGCTTTTAGCCTTGAAACTGGAAGTGGTGGGATACTCTGCTCATGCCTGAACACATTCTCAGGATCTACTTTGGTCTTTATCTTCACCAACCTGTTGAAGTTATCCTTGAAATACATGTTCCCCCATGCAGTTGCCTGTATGTAGTTTGTGCCGTTCTTCTTGTTCATCCCCAAATCAAGATCTCTATAGTTCACATATGCTTCCCTTGGGAACTTAGAGACATAGGGAGTCATGTAGTTGTAAAGCTTCCTAATCCAGTCTATATGCTTTGTGGCATTATTGTCCCCATCTTGCCAGAGAGACAAGTACTGGATTTTGTAAAGTGTTCCATTTCTGTGAGGGAAGGGTGAATCAGATTCTGAAAATTTGTTCATCATTCCACCATATAGGTTCCAAATCATCAAGGGGCTATCTTCTTCCAGCAACCTTTGCCACAACCCCTGAAGTCCAGTTTCTGGGATTGGTTCTCGCACAAAATCTGACTTGGCTTTGAAGTAGTTCTTGAAGGTTGATTTTCCATCAAGTAGGACTTCAGGTGGTGTGTCACTGGGATAGCCAGCAATATAGAGCACTGACTTGATCCAGCTAGTTTCCAGGCAATCTTTTTTGGTCAATCCCAATTCAGGGAAGCTTTCCTGCATGACTTGGAGGAGTGTGTTAGCATCACCAAGGAAGAGGGAATTGTAAGAAGTTGAGATGGTTCTTTCAGTTTTGTTTCCAGCACTGGCTGGTTGAATGATGACTCTCATGAAGAGATTCTCATCAATGTTTGGTGCCACTTCCTGCCATCTGTGCAGAATCTTGGTTGCATCTGTCTCAAGTGTCTTGGTAACTGTGAAAACTGTCACAGTTGCTGGCACAGGAACCAGCTTTATCTTCCACCAAAGGATGATACCAAAGCTTCCTCCTCCACCTCCTCTGATTGCCCAAAATAAGTCTTCCCCCATGGTTTCCCTGTCAAGAATCCTTCCATTGGCATCAACAATTCTAGCATCTAGGACATTGTCAACTCCAAGGCCATACTTCCTCATCATAGATCCATATGCACCTCCTACAATGTGCCCTCCAACACCTAAGCTTGTGCAAAGGCCTGCAGGGAATCCATGAACTGAACTTTTCTCAGATATTCTGTAGTAGACTTCCCCAATAGTGGCACCAGCTTGAATCCAAGCACTATTATCTTCTATGTTAACATCTACAGCACGAAGCTTGGCCAAATCAATGATTATGAAAGGGGACTCAATTTCAGAAACATATGAGAGCCCTTCATAGTCATGGCCGCCACTTCGTACTCTCATATGAAGGCCAAGTTTCTTTGAGCAAATCACAGCTACTTGGACATAGGATTCATTCAAGGGTGTGAATATAATCTCAGGTTTTGGTGCTGAAGGCACCAAATACCTTAGATTCTGTGCTGAGGAATCAAGGATGTTGGTGAATGAAGCATTTTTTGGAGTGAAAATTGAAGCATAAAATGGTGCGGCCTTGTCTGAATAGAAGCTTAGACACTGGACAAAACTATCTTCAATTGAAGCTGAAGATGCCAATGAAATCGATAACAAGATGGCTAAAATTGCCAAGTGTGAACTTGGTGTCACCATGGTTCTATGCTCTCAGGTCTAGTTGGTTTCTGTATTTTGTGCAGAAGGAAGCTACCACAAATGTTGTATATATATACAAGACTGTATGAGGAGCTATGGTGCCTACATAATACAACAGTTTACGTATAATTGAGCTAAGACATACGTCATACAAATGAAGAGTGTTGGCATTACCTCGGGGACAATATTCCAACCTTAAATTATGACAGTGTGGAACATGAACTTTTTGATTTTACTTTGATTCCAAGAACATCGACCTCTTTCACATTTAGCACAATCTTAAATGACTTATCTGCTTCATCTCTGACAAGAGAATAGTATAAGCAAAGCAATAATAGTCTTCAATGCCCCCACTAATTCTTAGATATTTATTTTTTTAAGAATGAGATAGGTATGTCTGTATTAATTTCTGCATCATTACATGATCATGCAACATTAAGTAATGGAAATATTTCATAATTTTTTGCTCATTTGATTCTCTATCTCATCTTTCATAATATCAAATCCTTTTCATGGCTTTGAAGTGGGGATATTAAGTAGGTCCACAACATCATTCATCAATTGGTACATTCGTTACTTCAATTCATGGTGTTACGTAAAGTTTAATGGCACAGGCTTAAGTTTTGTAATACTTGTTTGCCAAGAGTTGTAAATGTCAAATTAAGAAATGCCCATTGCGCAAAGTTTTACTCGTGCATGGGTAAAAGTCATAGTTAATAGAGTAATTTTTGAAAGTAGGCATTATACCCATTCTAAACCCTAACCCCTAAAATTAACTCCTCTCATCCTCTCACTCATGATTGAATATCTTTATAGAATGATTTTACACTGATAATATATTAAAATTAAATTCATTTTATTAAGGTGGATGTAACTTTTAATAAATGGAAAAATTAAAATGAAAAAGATGATCCTTATCATCATACATTCGATATTTCTTTGTTATTTTGGAAAAATTAGGAATTAGAAATTTAATTTTAATATATTACTAATATAAAAAATATCATCTAATCATATTTTACTATATAAAAAAAGGTATTTATCTTTTACAGCAACTATTTTAAATATATATATATATATATATATATATATATATATATATATATATATATATAATAACGTATGATCGGTTGACATTTATTGTGTATCAAAATTAATCTTGTAACCTATATTTTTTCATTTGGAATATCTTCAAAAAGAAAATGTTATTATGACCAAATTGAGTAATAACCTTTCCACGGTGTGTAGTGTGTACGAAATCTTTTGAGCCGGGTATGCTTCATTGTAAAACATTTTTCAAGAGGGTGACTTTTTCATTTTACCGAAATTTTTATTTTTGACATGGTCAAGTGGTGTTTTTAAAAATTAAAAACAAATGGAAGCTTAAAGAAAGGAGAACGACGTATAAAGAAATAGAAAACCTTTCTTTACGCTCGGAGATAGACGGAGATGATTCCTTGCAGTATGGGCATAATTTGTGGATAGTCAAGGGCTAATTTTTGCTGACCAAAAAAACAAAAGGGCTAATTTCTTTAATCAACATTTTTTGAAATTACACACTTTTTTTTTTTTTTTACACTAGAGGCAATCTTCTTGAAGGCGCAGTCAGAAACTAAATTTTAAGCACATCTTTCAACTAAAATTCTAGTCATAGTCTATCACATTGTGGAGGGCCACTTGATTGATTTGGTAGTGCCGAGATTGCTCCTCAAAATTATAAACCAATATTTTTTTTTTGATAATAAAAAAAGTTGAGGTATTTTTGTTCTTGATGTTTCTTAAAATCTGCTTATGTTTTTCAAAACTTAAAAATCTAATATAACCTTATTTTAATTAATAAGGATAAAAGTAAAAATTATTCTCTTTAATATTTATATCCATTATAGCTATTTTAGATTATAAGAGTAAATTCATAATATATATACCAAATATTACTATGGTAATTTCTTCTTACTGATAGCAATTTTATATTATTGTATCAAATAATACTATTATGATTTTTTTAGAGCTATTTTAAAAAGTCCAAAAAGCTACAATAATATCAAATCAAATCCAACTCCACTAACAATATAAAAAAAAAACTATTACTTTTAAGGATTCTTGATATTTAAGGTGTCAATAAGAATATTATGGAGAAAAATAATTTTAATAGGAAGTGTCTATTAAAAATACTAATAAATTTTTATCAACGACTAGTGGATATTTTTTACTTATAATAATTATTAATAAAAATTTATAAGTATTTTCAATGGTCACTTTCTGTTAGAATTATTTTCCTAAACAATACTTTTATCGACACTTTAAATGTCAAGAATCATTAAAAAAAACTCATTTTTCTTGTTTTGTAAGCCCAATTCCTATGAATCACTTTAGTCTACAAAGTTAAAAAATATCTATTTAATAAAATTGTAAAATTATAAAAAATGATTAGTTACTTAAATACAAATAAATCAAATTAGTCCTTGTATTTTAAATTTTGAATCAAAATAATCCCTAGAATTGGCAACATTGCTGTTTGTTCAAAGTGGTAATTTGATTTAACGAGGTGTATTTAAGGAATAGATTTGATTCATTTGTATTTTAAGGACTAATTTAACCAACATTTTAGAATTGTGTAGACTGAAAAATTAATTTCTTAAATTCAAAGATCAAAGTAATTCACACATACTACTTCAGGCATTAAAATCAACATTCATTTGTTTCGTTCCCTTATATTTTATCAACTTTTACAAAGATAATTCCATTAGAATTAAATTTTAAATTACAGTTAATGAATGTATACATTTTTTTAAAATGATATTGGCATTGATACATTATCAATGTGTTTTTGCCTAATCCTTATTCTCCTTTTTATCTTTTTTTTTTTGAATTTTTGGGCATGTTTATTCCGGTTTGTCCTCTAATTTGACGTTATGCATGTTCTAAACAAGTTCTTGTCCTTCACCAGTAGTGTAAGTTTACAATGTGTCTCTGTGCAATTAATTTTATTATATAAAATATGAAGCATGAACTTTTCAACCTTGGAGTTCATATAGAATTTGAAAAAAAAATATTATTACAGTATCCAAAAATAATTTATTTTATTATTATTAAATATAATAATATTTTTAACTATTTTTATCTATTTATTATATTAAAAAATAATAGAATAGGTGTTCAAATAGCAATTCGCATTTGAAAATGGAAGCAAAACTGACCCAACATGGAACTGACAAAAGTGGGTCTACCAGTAGAGCCAGCGTTCGCGCCCCACATATCTTAAACACAACAGATCGCCAAGACCAGTGACAGTATCTATCAATCAACCTATTCAGCTAAGTTTACTGCACTACATGCGCAGGAATTAATGTTCTTCCCTTTTTTTCCTTTCATACACTGCCCCGTAGCTTTTTCTGCGGTCAATTTATACGTGCACATTGCAACTAAGTATTTCTCGCACCTAAGCCCTTGATCAGCACATATAGCCTAGTTTGACAATTTGAGATGCGCCAATTAGTGTTATATATCCATTAAGTAGTGTTATATAGTATATCCATTAATTCCTGTGCCCATGAAGTGTTACTACCTCCAGAGCTTCGTGCACCACTTAGGAATCCACTAAGTGGCCAATCTTCGGGAAACTTTTGTTACATGATGGTGCAGTTGTATAGGTCTCCTAGCTTTGGTATGGCAGATAGAAAGTCGGCATTGGCTTCAAGTCAACCACCACAAAAATAAAAATAAAATAAAATAAAATAAAATAGTACTTTCATTTACAAATTGTAAGCATTCTTTAAACAAGGGCCACAAGCTTGTGATAGCCAAGATTCTGATCAGGCATTTTGAATTATGAGTGGATGATTATTTTGCCATTTAATCAAGTGGTGGGTTATGTTTTAGTGCAAATACCTGAAGCCGGCCAAGTAATACAGCCATCATCTTGAATTAAAAAAATGTTCAGCTTGATTGGAACTTCGATTAGTTGGAAGAATGTGGAATTGGAGTACACTGTAAGATCTAAATAATAATACATACATACATACACATATTGGAAAAATGCTTCAAATTTTTTGCAGGCAAGTTGTATCTTTTTTTCTATTTATTTATTTTAGACAATTTGTTGGTTCAAATTTTAGAAAAAGACAAAAGTATATACAAATGCCTGTCTAATTTATGCCTCATAAGCTATCAGAGTCTAACCAATTTTCACCAGCATCCATCCTACTAATGAGAAAATTCCCAATCTTAAAGGAATGTATAGTATGTGACTTTGGGCCTCTAATGTATTTTCTTTGTTATTATGCTTAAGATAATGCATCACACAAACTTGTGCATAGTTAAACGCCAATCTTGCGTAATAAAACACTAATTTTTTTTCCTTCAACGCAACAAGTAAAGAAAGGAAAGAGAATACCAACAGGTGTCCCAAATCACCCTACATGCAAATGTGATTTAACCAAAAAGACAAGTGATTCTATTAATGATAAAGGGAAAATCTTCTTTTAATGATTAAACGTTGAACATTGCCGTGAAATCTGAACACGTATTTCAAAGTTACTCTAAATTCAAGCGAGATAGCAGCTGCAAATAGCTCAACAAAAATAAGGATCAAACTAACCTTGGAATTTGCATGAAAAAAAGGAGTATAGTAATTAGCTTTAACCAATATATATTCAGCTGCCCAGGCAGAGTTTGGCTGAAAAAGTTACATCGTGAATGCTCTTTAAATAATTAAAAAAAATTATTTTCTACCGTTCATCAATCAATACATCAATTTTTTTAAGTCATTGTTATTTTTTATTTTTCCTGTATTTTTAATGCATGAGTGGATGTATTGATTGATCAATAATTCAAAGCAAAATGCATTCATGTGAATATTCATAAAAGATTTGAAATGTATTGATATAATTTTGTATTAATTAGGGAATTCTCTAGTACCATTTACCTTTATAAAGATTAAGAGTATCAATACTTTTTAGTTATATGTAGTTAAGAATGTATCACTTATCATACTAACCTATTTTTATTAAAATATAAAAAATCAAAAGTTTAATCGTAATTATTCAAAATCAAAAAGGTATGAGTACCTATAGCTACTGAAGCAAAAAAAATTAAATTAGCCTTATTTTTCTTTACAAATTTAGAACTAGTCTGATGGTACAAAATAAATTATGCACAACTCCCTGAAGAAGAATTGGTTGCGACACTACTCATTAAAATACAACGGCAACAAAATAAAATAAAGCTTGTTAACAGTGTGTTTGGGTGTGCTAATGATAAACCAAACATCGGTTATAATATCACAATTTATAGCCCACATAATGACTCTTTTGGGTTGTCTAACTAGAAGTGATCATGGTCACAATAGGAGGGGAGATATTCTTGCATGCCATGTTAAAATAGAGGAGTTAGGACTTAGGATAATGCGTTGCATGAGCACTAGCAATGTGGGTGGCCCTGTCATTACTCATTAATTAGTTGAGTGGAAGCAAACCTCTCAATAATGGTTTATGATGCAATGGATTATGAACCTTGCATATGTAATGTAACCGTGGAGGCCAAACAAACAAAAAATTCATGTGTGGGCAATTTACTAATTTTGATAAAATTTTATACTCTCTCATTCTACTTATTCTACTTATTAATGTCTTTCTATGATTTTTATTTTTCAATATTATTCATTATTTGAGAGTTTTTAAAAAACTATTATTTATATTTTTTCACTTTTATCCTTGTATATATTCTTTTACATACACACAAACTTCTCATAGTAATAATTATAGTACAGTTTTTTTAAAAGAACAATTTTATCAATGTAAATCTTTTTATGTGTGTTTGTACATTTTTGATAATTTGTTAATCTATGTGCTAAATTCTTAAGTATATGAAGGGAGCAATAATAGTTCTTTTGCATATATCTAGTTATATATTGCCATTTTACTCTCTTGATATTTAGTGTCGTTTGATGCAATAGGCAATTGATACCATAGAGAAATGCTACACAAAATATACTAAGAAATTAATAAATACACCGCCATTAGGGATGGGGTTGGCTTCCCCTCCAAGCAAAGTCAAGAGGCTATGGGGAGGTGCTTAGGGTATGTTTGGATTGATAGAAATAAATTGAATGGAGTGGAGTGGAGCAAAATTCAAACTTGTGCTGCTATTTGAATTTGCATATTTTAGATAGAATAAAATAGAGATAGATAAACTCTATTCCATCTAATTACATCCATTCTTCTCAACTCCTCCCCCAAATCAGGCGAAATAGGATGAAATGAAAAATATCCAAATAATGAAACGAAGCAATTATTTTGCTCAGCTCTACTTCACTCTATTCTATTTCACCTCGTTTCGCTCCATCCAATTGTACCAATCCAAATATAAACATACGATAATGACAGATGAGAGAAGAGGAGGGAGGGAGGGGCCTAGAAAGGGGTTGGGGGTAGTGGTGAAGGCACTTATGAGGAGTTCTGTTATTTGTACTTATTATATATGAGACATCATACCTACTTAATCTCATCCACCATTAGATAAGGTGTGGACTCCATTTAAGTGGGATCCACATCAAATTCAATGATAGATGAGATGTGAGTTGACATAATATCCCATACAAGTATAAATAACAATTTTCGGGATTTTTTTTTTTTTTTTTTGCCGCTTTCAGGTTGTCATGGCTTTAATATTTTCAAGGAAATTGGTCTGCGACCCGAAGATTATCTCGACACGACTGACGTGCCTCCAAGTTAACAGCAGTTGCAATTTTTTTTTTTTTTACTTTTTGGATTGTTAATTAATTAATTTTCTTTAAATGTGTGTTGGCTGTGTGCAAACCCGACATAAAGGAAGCCACCTGTGCCGGGATTCCTTCATTGGGCAATCACATCGCATTGTGTAGCAGAACTCTGTTTTTGGTCGAAATTGAGGCTTTGATAGTTTTTGGTAATTACTCCAATTCATACCGTGAGGCCTATGAATGGGCTAAAAGCCTCATGGTTAAGAATTAGGTAACGAAACCATGTTAGTTTTAGGTCATTTTCCCAGAATGTTTACAATATGATTCTTGGCCCAAAATTTCAAACGCAAAATAAACGGACTAGATGTAGCCCATACATATACCCATTTATTATTTGAGAAGTTATTTACACTTCTAGTATTACAAATTTGCCGCGACCAAAAATAAAAGTATTACACAATTTGCTCGATGTAGTAATATTTTTTAATTTTAATTCTAATACCAGTATCTTTTTCGTAAAGAATCCAATAACAATAAAATATTGCACATAGTTTATATAGAACATTATTATTTAGCTTAGAGTGTATGATTTAGAGTTTGAAAAACAATTACATGAAAATACATGTAAAGGAGAAATATTTATATGCTCCTAAAACACATTACAAAAATACATGTAAAGGACAAATATTTACATGCACATTTTTACCAATAAAACGAAGTAGTTAGCTAAAATCAGGTAGGAGAAGTTTAAGAGAAGAAATTAACTCCCTCTATTAGTGTTCATAAAAAAAATAATATTATTCTTGAATTTAATTTATATATACTATTTTTGCAAATAAGTTTAACACAGACATTCAATTATATATTGTCAAATTAGTAAAAATGTCATTCAACTAATAGAGATTGGATGACAATATAATTTTTTTTCAGATTAAATGTAGTGTATCAAAATTAATATCTTAATTTATATGCAGCACAAAGAAATGCGTTAAAACCAGATTTTGGACTTAAATTATAACAAACTTTCCAGCTGTAAGGCTAGCTAGGTACTAAATTGCTAACCTGAAGCCTCGTATTTAATCAGTAATTGATAATAATTTTTCTTTTAGATATATACGCACGTAAGTGGATCAGTGTCCTAGCTTACGTGATTTCAACCTGGACTGCTTCCTATATATGTCTCTCTAAATTCGGCGTTACATTTAAGTGTCAAAAATCAGCGACAACTGACTTTGTAGCAGAGATTCTCAAAGTAATACATCCAACAACAGAAATGCACATTGGACGATAATCTCCATGAGAGCATATTCTCCCTTTAAACATTGTAATCGCCAGTGGTTACTCGTTTCATAATAATTTATATTACCCTATGTCAAACGTTCATATTGTCTTACACACTAAATGGCCGCATAAATTAGGCTGCAAGTAGCCAGCCACTGAAATTGTAGGCACAGGAAATAAATAATGGCCTTTGCATATACAAAATTAGCACTTCTATCAATCACCATTTTCATCTCAATTTTCCCCTTAACTTCTATATCTGTTGATCTTGAAAGGGATTTCCTAAGATGTTTTTCATCAGGTTCAGGAAATTCGAACTCAACTACAGAAGTACTACTCACCCAGAACAGTTCTTCTTATGCACCTCTTCTGCAATCTTCCATGAGGAACCTCAGATTCTTGGACAGTTCAGTCCCAAAACCAGACCTTATTCTTATCCCACAGGGCCTAATCCACATCCAAATAGCATTATTATGTTCAAAGCTACTTGGCATGCAAGTAAGAGTTAGAAGTGGAGAGCATGACTACGAGGGCCTTTCGTATGTCTCTGATGTTCCATTCCTTATCGTTGACCTAATGAATCTTAGGTCCATAAGCATTGATATGGAAGAAGAAACTGCATGGGTTGAGGCAGGTGCTACAATTGGAGAACTCTATTATGCAGTTGCAAGTGCAAGTAATGTCCATGGCTTCCCAGCTGGGAGCTGCCCTACTGTTGGTGTAGGAGGCCACTTCAGTGGAGGTGGGTTTGGAACCATCTTCAGAAAATATGGCCTAGCTGCTGATACCGTAATTGACGCTCAGATAGATGCTAATGGGAAGATACTTAACAGACCTTTGATGGGTGAAGACCTCTTTTGGGCCATAAGGGGTGGTGGAGGATCAAGTTTTGGAGTGATTACTGCATGGAAAGTGAAGATTGTACCTGTTCCCCCAAAAGTGACAATTTTTGAGATTCCAAAGACACTTGATGAGGATGCTGCTAGCCTTTTCCTCAAATGGCAAACTATTGCTGACAGGCTTCCAGAGGAACTTTTTCTGCACTCAGTTATGAGTGTTGCCAATTCATCTTATGGTGGAAAAACCGTAGTAATTTCTTTCACGGGATTGTATCTTGGGACAGTTGACAATCTTCTTCTTTTGATGCAGAACAACTTTGCAGAATTGGGATTGCAGTACCACAATTGCACTGAGATGAGTTGGATCCAATCTGTTCTCTACTTTGCAGGCTATTCAATCAATGAATCCTTGGATGTATTACTTCTGAGAAACCAAACATTTAGGAGCTTCAAAGCAAAATCAGACTATGTAACTGAACCAATTCCTAGGGAAGGTTTGGAGGGTCTATGGAACTTGTTACTTGAAGAGAACACACCAATATTGATCTTGACACCATATGGTGGGATAATGAGTGAGATTTCAGGAACAGAAACCCCATTTCCACATAGAAATGGGAGTATATATGGGATCCAGTATTTGGTATATTGGGATTCAAATGAAGAAACACCAAAACATATTGATTGGATGAGAAGACTATATGCATACGTCACACCTTATGTTTCAAAGTATCCAAGAGCTGCATATTTGAATTACAGGGACCTTGACCTGGGAGTGAATAGGGGCAACACAACCTATGAAGAAGCAAAATCTTGGGGGTTGAAATATTTCAAGTATAATTTTGAAAGACTGGCACGAGCAAAGGCTGCAGTTGATCCTAGCAACTTCTTCTGGAACGAGCAGAGCATTCCACCTTTCTTGTAGTTGTCTACCATGAAACATGCAAATTTACTACATGATCGGTTTGTTTTCAATGTTAATTAAAAAAAATCATCTTGTTTGTATAAATAAGATGATATTTTTGTAATTATAAGTAAAAATACATATAAAATAAAATAGAAAAAAAATCTACAACCTCCTTACTTATTTTGTTGTGCACCATACTTAAATTCTGTGCAACACAAAACGTGACATAAAGTGATTCCAATTTCCTCTCAATTTGTGATTCAATATGCTATGTCGAGAATAGAGCTTCTCTGTTGCAATCCTCTCTTCTTCTGGCTTATTTTGCAACATTCTTTTTTTTCTTGCAATTCATTGAGGCTTTCTCTTCTGTCGCTTTTCAACATCAAATCAAATTGAGTTGATTATATTGTTATAGCTGGCCCCTTTTCTGCCATTGATTGCTCAGATCAAAACAAAATTATAGCAACCTTCAAATTAGAGGATCTTAGCCAATTAAAATACTTGTTTAGAGAAAGGCAATTTTTTCCCCTCCAAGGATAATAGTATATTGTTTTACTAGCCTATCAACCCGTGCAACGCACAGGACATAATTTTCAATATTTTTTGTCCCTTTTAAACATTCCCACAAAGCATGATTTTAGACTGCATTTAATCAACACAGAGACAAACGCTCAGAAAGTCAAATACTATATGCCCTAAAATACAAAATCCAACAAGCGGCAATAGCTAACGACCAATTCATCAGCATTGAGCAGTGGTTTCATACAGTGTAACTCACATTATAGATAAAAGCATATTCATAACACATGGATTCAAGAATATTAGTTCTTACATAATGAGGAAGAACATGGTTCTATTATGTACAAACCATACACTAATTAAGTCATCACTTAAAATGGCTAGTTACAGAAGTTTTGTGTACCTAAGTGGGAGAAGCCTGAAACTTCAATAGGTGGCATAACATCTGCAAAAATATGGGAAATAAAACTTTAAACCAAACGTTTTGTGTCTAGACACCATCATCCTGCCAAAAAGATCAAAATTAAGACATCAGTTCACGTCAAATAATTGAAAGAAACAAATCAATGGGCAATTCATACCTGATTGCTTGATCCCCACAATGTCTACCATTCACTACCCAATAATAGAATAATATGCAGTAAAAGTAAGTTAATGAGGACGAAACAAATTTATACACAATTGATAGTGGAAAAGATTAGTACTTGCAACAAATGGACTCCACATCAGAATATAGAGCCTATAACTATAACCACAGTACAAATCAAAACACAAATTAGTAGCCTGAAAGGAAACCTGCTATGGCATTAATATGCTCTAAATTGATGAACAGTCATTCAAACTCAGGGTATAACACCAAGACAGAGAAATAAAAAAGCACTAATAAATCAATGCTCCCAATAGTACTAAGTTAGGAAAGAAAAATAAATAAACAGATAAATCAGTATATTCAAGGAAAAGGAATAATTTTTTTTTTTGAAAAAAAAAAGAAGAAAGATGAAGCTAACACAAGGCAACAAGAGCAGTTAGTGCAATTCATCCTAGGCAGTTGGTGCTATTATAAAGCCAAGCGATCAGCTACTATCTTTGAATCCCACCTACTTATTGATACAACCTGAAATATTTTCACGTGATATCCAAGTGCAGAAGATTTCCAAAGCATAACAGCAACCGAACATGCAAAGACATGTTTGCATATATTTGCATACAGTGGAACTTTGTTTCTGTCCTACAGCAGAAAATAAAAAGAAAAAAAAAATGCCCAAAGCATCTTTCACATTCAAGGAAAAGCAAAATTCCATCATAAAAGCATATAAGCACTAGAGTTACTATACATTGAGAATTTTGATAACCACCATTCGAATATATTATATACACACTCTCCAAACACATCATGGATACATAAGACCATTCTGCTATTCAAACAAACCGTGCCCTCATACACTAAGACTTTAGTTGTCTTCAAACTATTCACTTTGAGCACTCCAGTTCATCACTTCAAATTCAGACATAATCAATTCATATTAAACATCACATGGGAGATAATTTGAATAAAAAAGCACACCCTGAGTAGATTCAGGCCAACTGAAAATTCAGTCAGAAATCAAAAGTCATACACCACGTTACCCATAAAATACCCCTACCAAGCTATCTCTAAACCTTTGGAAAGAGTCAACTCCCTACATAGCACTAATGATTAAGGCATATTTCAAAAGGTCCAGATAATATACAAACCTCATAAATCAAATGCTTATTTTACCAATAAGCCAGGCATCTATCATCCATTGTTAATTATCAAGATAGCTACTTGCACTTAATAATTCAATTTTTGTCATAAATTCCCCTAAGTCACAAAAGTAGTTTTAATCATCATTCTTCAAGATAAAAGTTTTAATTTGTAGATAAATTTGTGTGCTCTCTTTTCTAATTTTTTCTATCAACAGCAAACACCCTTGTATGGAAGAATTTCTAACCATTGCAGGCTGGATTAAGATGTTTTTTGGTCATTTTCGGTCAGTCATCAAGTTGCCATAGCTTTTTGAAATTTCCCTTTTTGTTATTGTGTTGTCCTATCTTTCAAAAAGATTTACAATCTTCTCCCTCTTATTTTTTCTTGTCAGCTGTGTAATTGTCCTTGTATTATCAAAAATATTTTTTATGTTCCCTCCAATATGCATTCTCGTATAGGCACATTGCTTCTTGATTTCTCATTTTATCTCCTTTTACTTTATGGGATTATCCCCAAATCATGCTGAAGATATTTGGCTTCTGTATGTTTTTTCCCCTTCTTTTGTGTGTACATCACTGAAATACTTAACACATACATTAAATATTTTATAGTAATGTTTACCATCATAATTAGCAATGTGTGTGCATGGTAGTTATGAATGGTAGTTAGAGTGTGAACGCAAATTAATTCCCGAACTCTCTTATGTGTGTGTGTACATATAATGAAAGTAGCATCAATAATACATATAATAAAAGTGATTCCAATTTTTCTCTCGCTTTATGATTTAATAAAATGGAGAGTAACAACTTTTTACTCTGCAAAATTGAATTGAATTGAATTTCTTCAACTTTTCCACGTGATTCATAAGATATGGAAAAAAAAAAAGAAAATGTAGTCACTATATAATACTACGACCTCAATTATGAAGATGGAAGAACGCTGCAATTCATGTGTGTGTGTGTGTCTATATATGTATTGTGTCATGGGGAATATATTGAGGATTCGAATTAATTAAGGAGAATATCAATATATACTAAGATAGGCCTTTTCATGTAGGCTAAATTACAATATATTCCCGAGGGTTAGGTCCAGATCATCCGGTGTACAAAATCGAAAATGTAAACCCCAGCGAGATTTCAAAAACTGCACCAATCTGTTAGCATATAAAAAAAGGTGGGCAATATACCGGCTTTTTCACCAAAATAAAATAAGAAAAATGATTATTTACGTATGTACAACCGGACTGATATTATTTATCAATATGCACTAAATATAAATCGGCCAACAGTGCAACGATTTATCTTTTGTAAATCAGCCAATAGTGCAACGATTTACAGCTTTTAAATCACCTCACAGCTAGTCGATTTATATTCCCAAAAATCGCCCCCAACCTAAACATTTTATATCCCCGAGCTACAAAATAAATAGACCCTCGGGCACTCCGTTAGAAGCAGATTTGAGGGAAATTTTATTTTACTCTTTGTCAAGTGGGTGAGTTACAAAAAAATGACAGAGAGATTTTTTATGGTTGTTTATTATATTTGTGAGATGATTCAAAATTCGTAACATGGAATCAAGTTTTGCTCTCAAAATCCACCATTTATTAGTATTCGTCCGTCTATGACCCTTTCTAAGTTTCATGCCAAAATTCTTCACAAGTTACACGCAAGAAACAAGGAAATAATTCAAATGGTGTATCGACTACCTATGTTGATTGGTCAAAGTGCAGTTTGGTATGGGAGTTGCAGTATTGAAAGTGACGATGACTTGAGGATGGTGTTTGATTGTCATAATCAATTTTCGAAACTTCATGTTATGGAGGTATTCGTAGCTTTAGGAGAGTTGCAGACAAGATCTGATAGGAACACTCTCGTTCAAGTATTTGATGAATTGTTTTTAACTCAATCTTCTCATATCATTTTGATGCCAAGTCCAATGGTCTATGAAAACCACGAAGAAATAAATGCAGATAATGTGATGTGTGGCCCAACTTTAAGAAAACTAGTAGTCGAGGTTGGTAGAGAGTTCAACTTGATAGTCTAATTGCCGGGTATGAGCCTTACAATGAGCTGATTTTTGAAGAGAAGCCGAACGACGATAACATTTTATTTTCAATGTTATTTGTTATTTTTTTGGAACTTATGTGATTAAGATTTTAATATTGTCTAAGGTCTGAATTTTTTATTAATTTATGATAAAATATGTTATTACTCGCTTCTATTATTAACTGTGAATTGAAATATGTTAGCTGATTTTTGAGAATATAAATCAGCTGTTGGCTGATTTACAAAAGGTAAATCGTTGCACTGTTGACCGATTTATATTTAGTGCATATTGGTAAATAATATCAGTCCAATTATACATCTGTAAATAATCATTTTTCTTATTTTATTTTGGTGAAAAAGCCCAATATATTGGCGGAATCAGTAATCACATGCACATGGGCAAATAAAGCATGCTAGACAAATCAAAATAATGCCGCGTAGGGAAAGTTTCTAGCTTGACTGTAAACGTGCAAACGATTTTGACTCCACCCTTCATTGATGTTTTCATTTGTGATTTTCAATTTAACATGATCATCTGACGTATCTTTTCCATGCATATATCTTCCACATGTGCATTTACCTGCTGTATATATGTTTGTGGCTTAATTAAGGTTTAAATTAGTGTGTTTACTTTTCACGTGAGCGTTTTTATAGGATTAATTATGCCTTGCTTATTGTTTCTCACTTTAATTTTTGTTGTCAAAGCCAGATAGTCTTACAGCTGGCATATCAAATCTTAATTAATGAGTAATGACTTGGGTGTAACCCTTGGGGATTTCAACCACAATCTTCGCAAGAATGAAAGATATATGGATTGAAGATGCCCTGCTCGATATAGACCCATACACATATAGTGATCGATATCACATGCACAAAAAAGATCAAATAGATACAGAGAAATACTTAGATGCATCAATATCAAGAGAAAACTATTGTTTTAATTTATTTATTAATTAATACTTTAATTTAATGGATCATTATAATTTTTTACTTCTTCTATATTTTTTATATAATAATTAATTTATTGACCAATAAATAAAACAGAGCAAATACTTTATCTTATTTTAATAACACCTAAAAATTTCTCATAGATATCACGCTGGAACATCATCATCACCATTAATTTCGCTCTCTACTGTTTCTATTCTATTTCTTCGTCTGTACGCATTATATTTGACCATAGTTATATAAAGACAATGGGTGTGCTATTGAATACGAACTCTAGAAGTCGTACAATTGTAACAAAAGCTTTTAAAATCAGTTGAAAATTCAATAGAGGAGAGAGAAGACTTGATTTACTCAAAACACGCGACTCGTAAGGGAAATGTTGATTTCCGTACCATGTCTGCCGAAATTGAGTTTGTGCCATTCAATTTTTAAAAATAAAATTTTTATTTTCGTCTGGGGTACAATAGCGTTTAGGGTACGTTTGTTTCAATGTTTAACATTTCAGCAGTGCTTTAGGGCCCGACCAAATTTTTGTCAAATGGTAACAAAGTGAGGTACAACCAATCATGGACGAGAGAGAATATGCAAGGAACAGAGAGAAACTTCGTTGACAAAGAAAATGCAATTCAGTTTGCTTGAGTTATACAATTCGTGTTAAATTCTTTCGTAATAATAATCATTTTCCTTTTTTTGATAAAGTATGGTATTAATAATAGTCCGCTCTTGATTTTCGTACGTATACGACGTTATTTTTTTTTCTTTCAATAAGGTAACATCTATTTATTAGTCATAGCCTCAAAAAATATACTCCTAATTGGCTCTTGATTTACGTCCGTGTACAACGTTACTTTGTCAATCTAATTAATGAGGTAAAAACGTACATGTTATAGAGCTCTTGCCTTACTTATACTATCAAAGTATTAAATTCCAGTAAATATACCATAATTTTCAGACTCAGATCGATTATTAATTTGGTCGAGGTATCAAGTCATTTGATTACTAGTTTAATTGGTGGGTCACTAATAGTTTGATTAGTGACCCACCGGTTAAACTGAATTTATATAAAAATTTAAATAAAATACAATAAAATGACAACTATTTAATAAGTTGATACTCTTTATGGAGTCCAAATATAAAAACATAAATTTCTAAATATTATTCACATTTCACAATCACAAATCATAATTGATAAATTCAAAACATAATTATACAAGCAAACTCACAAATCATGATAACACAAATCAAGTTACTGTATTTTTCTATAAGTCAAATTACAATTTTTTTAAGGTTTTAAAAAAAAGACATCATTTAACAAAAGACAAGCAAACCAAGCACACAAAAAAAAGAAACAAGCTGACCTGATCCAGTTCAACCTACAAACTCATGGATTTTAATTAATACAAATCCAGTCGAGTCAAACCGGGTTGAACCAATTTCAATGCGAAACTTATCCAAATGGTGGCTCAGACAGGTTTCATAATCCGTTAACCGATCTTCCGATTGAATCGGCTGGTGTGAACCTGTTTTGATTACTATGAAATACACCTTTTTCCACTAAAAGACCTTCCATGTTGAGTATATCTCCTTCTCACACTACTGAAAAAAAATTGAGTATTTTTAACAATTAAACTGTAAATAAAAGTATCATCAATAAAAATAATTTTAATATAATAATAATTAAAAATATTTATAAGTCTTTATTGATAATTTAATTATCAAAAAAGACTTTGTAAATATTCTTAATGATCAATTTATATCAAAATTATTTTTTTAATAATATTTTTATTAACGCTTTCAACATTTTAATTATTAAAAATACTCAATTTTTTAACTACGAGGCCTAGTTAGGATTCAATTTTGACACTGCATGAAAAGGGTGGACCAGAGATTTTTCTTTAAATATTTCCTGCCTAGAAGAGATTAGAAATTATTTGCATTTACACTATTTCTTTCTTCTTTCTGCCAAGCTATTTTTCCCAAACTTCTTTGTTCATTTTCTCTAAATAACCTAGAGATAAACATATCACCACTAACAAGTACTTAGTACTGACTCGACAGGTAGGATCTACCGCTGAGGCGCATGATTAATTAGAAAGTGAAAAATGTAGCAAAGAAAATGGAGGAATCAATGCAATCAACCGCAGACAACGTACACAGAAAGACCAGAGCACATGGGAGTAAGTACGGGATTATGCGCGCAGTCGTTTTCTTGGTCGCAAAATAAAAAGAATGACAGTTTTTGTTTAAATATCGGTGAAGATAATTTGCTGTCCACATCTTTATAGTCTTCTTTTTTAAATTATTAGATTATATTTGAATGATTAAAATTTAATATATTAATTACTAAATCTTTTTCAAGTATAAATATTGTTTTGGAAGATTATACATATAAAATAGCATAATTTTTATGTTAACAACTAATACTTCATACTTTGTTCTCTAAAATGCATTAACATCTTAATTGTTTAAGTGATTAACAAATATTTTTCGTAAGTAATAAAGTTTAGTATTCGAGTCTTGTATATTGAAAAAAAATTAGTGTTAGAAAAATGTTACCTTTATGATGGATTAACTTGATTCGAACTACATTAATTTAACATAAGTAAACTCCAAATATTGATAGTTAATATATAAGAATAAATCTCTAAAATGCACCGTTTACTTTAAAGAAGCAAGGTCCAAATGAAAAACTATTTTCTAATACCATTTGGAATATTCAACCGTCTCCACTTTCAAATTTTAATTAAAACGAGTGGAAAAAAAGGTTAAGAAAGCAAATGTCAACCGTTGACTTTTGACTTGGACGGTGCTACGGGTGACCTTTTTTTTTTCCCACTCTCTTCTGCTCCGTATAACAAAAAGTATTAAATCCTGCTAGAATTAAAATATATTAATTGCTTTATATTATTAATTTTTTTGGGTTATGATATGACTAATATGAGTAAAGTAGAAGACAGTGATAATCTGTATAATTAAAGTGATGAATGCTGAAATAATATACAGTAATAACGACTTTTTTTATACTAAAAACATCAAATAATTTTCATACACAAATTATGTTCATAGTTTATACAATTATTATATTTCACTTCTTCAATTAATTATAAATTTGTTTATTTTTTCAAAATGCTGTGCAATAAATCACAAGAAAAGTACAGCATAAATATGAGATAAATATAAGGGGAACCATCACTTTAGCACTTGAAAGGTAATATCATTGACAAATAGCTCACGAAAGAAACGATATTCTCCTGTGATCCTCCAAAGATCTAACTCATTTGACAAATTCGCCAACACATCAAGTGACCTGCATTTTCATTAAATAAAGTGATTCTCTTGAGGGTTATTTTGTTAAAAATATGATCTTTTGGAGGTAAAGTAGTGGTGGTTTTGTATTGCTAACTTGGTATGAAAAAAAATACTATTTTGACAAGGATATGATCTATTGGAGGTAGCCCTAAAGTGGTATTTTTAAAGTGCATAAAACGTTAAATGTGATAACTTTTATTAACAAAAGTGGATCTTTGGATAGCCTCTGTCAAATATAGTTTTCTTTAAGGGCTATTTTGTTGACGCTTAATCTTTCAAGGGCCCAAAATGATAGTTCTCCATATAGAAATTTTGAAATAGTATTGCCCCTTTAAAGTACATATGCACATATGCTTACATGTAACTCCTTGCGTGTGCGAGTATGATGTTTTTTATTAAGAGTTGTGTTATTTGTATTCATGCAATATAAAACATCGTGTCAACCTTAGCTTGACTCCATTCACTATTGAATGAGATGTGGATTTCATTCAAATGAGGTATACATCTCATGTAATAATGGATCAGATGTGAGTTGATATAGTATTTCATATCCTATGAGTATAAAAAATATTTTTTTTTCAATTAATTCGTAGAAAAAATCCATATCTACATCGAGAAAGAAGAATTTTCCTCCATGAAATTTTGGGTCATTAAAATGGTAGAAAAATATTATTTGTTATAGGATATAGAATATCATGTCAAATTACATTTCATCCATTATTAAATAAGTTATAAATTCTATTTAAATAAAATTTATATCTCATCTAAAATAGAGAAGGTGTCCACACAATATTTTACAACTATAAATAAGTAAAATTAAAATGGCAAGGAGAAATAAAATATGGAAAGTGATGTGAGTGTGACACTTAAAAGTTGGATGACGGAGATGGGATGTGGAAAAAGAATTTTTGTCCTAGAGGTGGAGACAAGAATTTCTCCGGTTCATAATATATATATCCCTTTCCCACAACATGCACATGGCACATGCTGACTTTTCCTATTTTTCGTAGGGGAATGTTATTTATATTTATTATTTATGGGATATCATATTAATATATTTTTATTTATTATTAGATTAGGTAAAGATTTAATTTGTGATCCAAATATTATCTAATGATAGATAAAAGTGTATTAACATAACACTGCTCTTTTTCGTGTGCAGTTGTAAGTGTCTCTATGGATGAACGCCGAATAGGATAAGGTGACGACGCTGATGATTATTTGTAATTCTTTTATGATAAGAATACCTAATCCGTCATTGATGTTGATGGTATATATTTTTCAATTCTTCTAATAATACATATTTTGAGGCTTATTGTCTCATAGAATCTATTTGTTTGGTTATGCAATCATGGTCAACTAAAATTATTAGTTGACTACTTTTAATATTTTCAAAAAAAAAACTTGTCCTTTTCTATTGCTAATTATATGTGTATATCATCATGTTTAATATTTAGTAATATTTAAAGGTAATGTTAAAATATAACTAAAGATATTATTGATGAGACTTTGACAAGCATCATGCAAGTAATAAAAGAATGATTAAAAATATTATCTCTAATGAATTGACTTAGTGATGCTCCATCAATTTGTTGATATTTAAAGTGTTTTAAGCATCCAAATTAACTTTTGATGATCATCTTTTTTAGAGTTTTAAGAGCTTTACCATGTTTTGCCTAGTTTAGTATATTTTATAACTTATCTTTGATTTTTTTAGTATGATTTATTATTTTATTTTTAGGTTGACGAGAAAATCACAAAAAGAGAATAAAAGTTCAGAATCTGGTATCCTAGCGCCAGCTTTCGGCTTTCTAGTACCCACAGGAAAAAATCCCTATATGTGTCTTAGGGTCATAATGCCCAAACTTGGTGTCACAACGCCCATATGTCCATACAAATTGATGCTGACAGTTGAATTTGGACATTCTAACGCCCAATCCTAGAGTCCCAATGCCTACGGCGCGATCTGTGTGTATCTTCATGTTTTAAACACCGAGACACAATCTTTCAAAGGAGTTGTTTGGGTCAGAATTAGGAAAAAACACTCTCCAACTCCAGAGAGGAGGTAAAGAATAATTAGAAGAGGAAATATTGAGGAATCTTACTCCAAATCTTGGATTTTTGGTGCATTCTTCTCTTTATTCTTCTATTTGTTTTCTTTTCTATCATGTGTAGTTAAACATTTTTGTTAGGATGATGATGTAACTTGACTTGGATGATATCATCTTTGTTTCTTTGCTTGATTCAAGTTTCTTTTTCTATATTTGAGTGATTATCACTGGTTTCATGATTTGTATGAAGTAGAAACTCATACCTTGATTTAGGGCTCATATATTGAATTTGGAGATTCATATGTGTGATGGCTTATGTGATGGCTTATGTGATGAACGGCATTATTTATATTTATCTGGAAATAGATGATATTGATAGTATGGTTATTGAGAATTTCATTTTGCTTATTGTATGCCCTTTTTATTTATTGGAATTGATCTAATAAATTAGGGGTTTTCAAGAAGATAGAGGATGATTAATAAGTTAAAGAATTAGTTATTGATCAAATTAGAAATTCAACCATCAAATGAGATATTAGAACTTGGTTAACTAAAAAACTAATGTTTCATTTGAAGAGTCAGGTGAAATCTGATCCTTGAGTACATTAATTTCTTTTTTTTTTGTTCTTGCATTTAGCATTCTTTGTTACAAAAAAGTTTAGGAATTGAACTGGTAAACTATTACTTGGTAAACTCAATCTTAGTAAGACAGTACTCACTCACTGTATTTTTGTAATACCTGGTATATACGTGTCAATGGACAAGCTCCGTATGGCTTTAGGGTCCCCGAGACCCACCCATACTGTCGGGTCCTGAATTTCGATAAGTCTGGATCCTATACCTCTTTGGAGGGCTATATATTAGAACCATATTATTGGGATTAAAAGTCCCGATAATTATTCCCTAAAGGAAAATAAGATAAAGAGTGATTTTTAATGGATTTTATGAAGCCCTTAAACGTTTCATTTTGAGCCCACAAGTTTAGAAAATCTTGAGGATTCTTGGATTTGAACTAAAACCCAAAATTCAGATTTTGAATTGTTGGGATTTTGATTTTTATGATATTTTATTTAAATCCAAATAGGAAGTCTTTCCTTATTTACATTTATGTTTTAAAATTAATGGAGAGTAAAATTAATAAATGAGGACATTAACTTAAAATTAATAAATATAAATAAGTAAGTATTGAGACAATCCAGATGTGTGAATGACCTTTTGCCTACTGTTTTGGGTGAACTATCATCGCTATAGCAGTCACAGTGAGGCAGTCTTGTGATTTTTAGTGGTCTGTAGATCGCTATAGCGGTCATAAGTGTAATAGCCGCAGTCAAGGGGCATGGCAAGACTGATAGACCGTTATAGCAGTGTCAGTTGGATAGAAACAGTGTCAAACGATGCAGTTTTAGGTTAATGACCCAATACCTTTATATAAACCCTCTCCTTCAAGTTCCCTTGGCAGAAACTGAAGCCAAGCTCCCCCAAACCCTCATTTTCTCTCTTTTCTTCCAATCTAGCTCCCCTAAGTCATCAAGGTATGTTTATGTTGTTGGATTATGTCTCCATTCCTTCATAATATTGGATTGGGTTTTGTTATTTCTCCATTGTTGTTAAGTAGGGGTGTTCCTCCAATGTTGTTAGAACTAGATTAGAGTTGTTTAGAAATTAGTGGAGACTAATCTTGAGTCTATATTGCTCCATGGCAGTTGTTGGTGCCATTCCATGCTTTGGAGGTTAAGTTGGTGGTGTTCACATATTCTCGGCTCCAAACGGTGAGTGGATTTAAACTTATAGCCTTAGTTTCCCCATTATAGTTATGTTTTATGCATGATGATCGACAAATATGATATTAGAGATGAAATTATAATTATATATATAATTTTACAAGTATGGCAAGCTAAACAAAAAGCATGATCTTTAATGAGCATCAATTATAGGTTTTGAAAACCATGGAACCATAATCGATATATAGACTGCTATGAAAATGTTTCATATTCATGAAGAGATTTATTGCGAGAGCATATTTAATAAGTTGTTAGTATATCTAACGTATTTCAAGAGTTATGATATATTCATTCAAGTTTACTAAAATTATCGAACGCATTTCATGGATTTGCAATATTTCCATGTTTTTAAGAGGTATCATAAGGCTTTTAGAATATCAAAGAAAGTTATTTTAGATGGATATAGAGCAGAGAATGATCTAGCGTTTGAAATACATATGTTATGGTGATTTCAGACTTTTCATGATTTTGAATCATATTGGTTTTGAAGTATGATATTAGAGTTTTCTAGTTTTGAAAAATATGATAGGTTGAGAAATGAGATTTTAGAAATTTAGTTTTGTGATACTTAGAAGTATGGAATTCAGTATGATTCATAGTGACTGATAGATACATATTCTGTGAGCTTGAAATCGGAATGCCTGTAAGTGGGTAATCCCTTAGGTATGATTTCACAGTCACAGTTATACTAAAATCAGGTTGTTAGAATTGTATGAGTTCAGAGCTTTTAGAGTTTCAAGAGTTTTTATATTTAAACGGTTTTATAAAGAGCTAGAGTATGAGTACGATTGTATCTAGAGATTTTATGAATTATCTTGATAATTTCAAAGATTAGAGTAATTGAGCATGAAAGAGTTTTGAATCCAGAGTAGAGTATGTAATAGAGTTTCAGAGTCTGCTGCTCCAAGAGATTTTAAGAGTTTTAGATTATATGAGTTAAGTATAAACTAGTTTAGACAGTAGCTATAGAGAAACAGGTTATGAGTTAACAACAGTTATTTCGTTAACCTTGGTATACCAAGTCACCCCCAAGACCAGAGAAATTAGAAATGGGACCTAGTTAGGTGCCCTAGAGATTAAAGATTTTGTTATGCGATGGTTGACATGCATAACCAAAGAGTTTGTATGGTTGACATGCATAACCAGAGATTTTGTTATGTCACATGAATTGGACATAACTAGAAATTCTTATTTCTTTATTAAAATACCATTAATTATATTTTCAGATATTATTGATGTTTTCCAGAGAATATTTGATTTAAGCGATATGATATATATGAGAAATGATTTTCTTGTTGAAGTAAGAGTTTAGAGATGTTTTCTTATGAATTTATAAATACAAGAGATATATTTTCTATGAGATTATGTACATGAATATCAAACGGTTTATGATTGTTCCATGTATATTGCATTATGGTATATTCCTTAGTTGTCCCTTGTGGGTGATGGGTGAGAACTCACTCACTAAGTCCGTTGACTCATCCTTCTCCCTTCCTCCTCATATTTGCAGGTGTAGATGTTGCCTAGTCTTCAATTTGGTAGACGTAATTATTTTCATTGGTGAGTCTTACTTTGGAGTAAAGCTTAGTTTAGAGTCTTATTATAGTAGAGTGCTCCAGTAGAGGTGCAGGCAGGATCCGAATCATGCATTATTTTCAGATTATGTATTTGATTTCAGTATTTGGATAATTATGTATATGTTTCAGTTCACCAACATGGATTTGAAATTGTAGAGTTTAATTAGACTTTATGTAGTAAACTAGATATGTATTTATGATTCAGTTCACATGTTGAATGGATTTTCAGAATATGATTAAGAGGTTTTCAAAGCTTCATATATCAAGTATTTTTAGTTTTATAATTCCAGATATAAAGTTTGTACAGAGTTTTAGATGAAGTTATGATTTCAGAATGAAAAAGTATATTATTTTATGCATGTAGAGAGATTCAGAAGTCACGAGGCTTACGTGGGGATAAGATTCCTCACGTGCCAGTCACATTCCCTAGTCGGGTCATGACAGTTTTACTACTTAAACGATTCAGTACACTTGTTGATAGGATATCACTTAGGCGAATATCACTTTCTTAACTTAGAAACTATTTCTATTCGCTCAATGAAAAGAATAAAATAAAAAAGATCAAATAAAATAAAAATGCAAAAGAAATATAGAAGACTACTAAGGAAATAACACTAGCTCAGGGTCTAAGTTCACCTAATTTTTCCTATGATGATTAAACTCTTAATTAATCTAATGATTAGTTAATTCATCAATTGATAAAAAAAGAGATTCCTTCTCTATTTGATATCTGATTCCTCTAGCGCACCAATAATTTTCCCTAGATTTTAGATCTCAATTAATTTCTCAACTTGAGTCCCAAAACTAAAGGCACTACTGAGTTGTGAATTTCATTATAAAGCCCCACAAAATTTCTAATCTCAATTCCTAGAAAATTAGGAATTAAAGTTTCTATTTCATTATTTCAATTATATATGTACCTAGATTCCTCTCAGTCTACATAACTTTATAATCAATCTTTTGGTTGCGAATCCATAAATTAAATAGCATTAGGTATGGATCACATAAACTCAATGGAATAAGAAAGAATTCGTAAATATTGTAAATCTCAAACAACCATATTCACAACATAAGTTATATCATCACCCCAATATATTAGCCAATTAACATATTTAAACATAATGTAAATGCTAAATATAATCAAGAAGAAGAAGAAGAAGAAGAAGAAGAAGAAGAAGAAGAAGAAGAAGAATGAATGAATGAATGAATGAATCCTAATCATATGTCTCTTTCTTTCCTCTTGATATATATATGTTTCTGAAGAGAATTAGATAAGAAGATAGTATATCCTCCTTGAGGAAGAAGAAGAGGAAGAAGAAGAAGAAGAAGAAGAATAATAATGAATGAATTCTAATCATATGTCTCTTTCTTTCCTCTTGATATATATATGTTTCTGAAGAGAATTAGATAAGAAGATAGTATATCCTCCTTGAGGTAGGGTTTGTTAGAAGAAATTAAAGAGAATAAAATTAATTGTTTGGGATTAAAATAATTATTCTCCCTTCTATTCTATCTAGGTTGCGCCTTATGATATAGAAGTCGGGTCCAAATAGCTCTAAGTTATATCTGAATTGAGCTTGATGAGTCCAATTCCCATTTTGGTAAAAGAGTACATTAAATCTGGACTATCACTTTGAGAATTTTATAAACATCTTTATAGTATTAACATTCAACTATTATACACAAAGTTGTACAAAATTGAATTAGTTTTGTAATGCTACAAAACACCATCTGAATATGATTTTTGTAGCTCAAGATATTGATAACAAACAAGGTAGAGGTCAAGTTGAACACCATCAGGACAATAGTGACCTTCAATCTTACAATTGGATTTTTACTAAGAAGCTTTGAGAACTGGACTTTAAGTCAAAACATCAAAGTTGCAAAGAACCTTTAATTTTTCTTATCTTTCTAAAACTTTATCTTTTCTCTAAATTTGATCTCTTTAATTAAAGAAATATATGGATTTTCTAATGCAACATTCTCCAAAAATCATCTCAAATAAGTTCCTAGGAGAGGCCACAGAGAGAAGGGGGCTTACATTTTCTTGAGAATTTTTTCTTTGGGATGAAACAGTGTTCTCGAAGAAGCAACCAAGCAAGATTTCTTCGTGGTGGAAGAATTTTAGGATCTCACATTAGATAGTAAGAAAGGGAACTCTGGGATCTCGCATTAATGGTTGGAGACTGAAAGAGGGGTGATGATGATGATGGGGGCATTTTTAGTAGCTTATCATCCTAAAAGTTGGTAAATTCGGGAAGGTTAGTATATGTCCGACAACTAGAGAAGATATGAGTTGAATTTTGACAAACCTCATGGGAGTTGAGTGTAATTTATCTTATTATTTAATAAATTTTTACTACTTAACGACAAATATAATTGCAAAGTTGGCTTATATTTATATTTTGATAGAATTGTGATTGATTTTATTTATCTGTGTTTTAAAATTTAAAAAATCTAAAGATACATTTGAATCTTAAAGATTTTGCGAGAGAAATGAAAAGAAAAGTAAAAATATCCTAGATGTTATTTTGTTAGGATGTAAAAATTATGTTAAAAATATATGGAAAACTCTTATAAGAGGTTAAGGATTCATGGTTATAAGTGTTGTGATTTAATCCAAAGCCCAGCATCAAAAAAGAGTTGAAGTCTTGTGTGAGGTTTGGGCTAGATATCCTCTAAAAAGTAGGAGTAATTCATATGGACAGTATTAAGGAGCTGCTCATGTGATGATGAAATATTTATGAGGATAATTTATAATTTTAGTAGTTCAAAGTTGAAGATAGTTAAAGATTTTAAAACTCCTTATTGGGATTGCGAATATAAGTGTTTAAAGTCGAGACACATTAAATTTTATCTTTTTTTTTATAGTTTTTCTTCTTATATTATTACCTCTAATTATAAAAGATATTGTTTTTGTATTTTTTTTACTTTCACTGCACAACAATAAGCACAATCAATAGCTGGTTGTGTGAAAAAGAGAGTACTTCGTGTTATGAAAGAAGATCTACATACACAGTGTTTTGGGGATCTAGCTAAAATGATATGCTTGTGTGAGATTTTTTTCTTCTCATAAAAGTATTTATCCTACGGAGTTGTCGATATAGGCATATGGCTTGTCAAAACACGCAAATCAGCTTATATTTTTACACTCATTATCACTTTGTTAAATTCTTTTTGTTGATATTTTATTAGTTTACTTAGTTTATTGAATATTATTTATACGAGTGTTGGTGAGACTCATTTCACATTGCAACCCAACAAAATACTTATATACATTTATATTCTAACTATACCGTGTATATATATATATAGAGTGTGTGTGTAATACATTTTTCATTTTTCCTTACCAATTAACGGATTTGTTGGGTTCAGATGATTTGGTATTTATTCTCATTCTTAAATAAAGTATTAAGTTCCAATCATAAATGGGTCAAAAGAATTAACATTGATCGAGCTTTATCCACGTAATAACCCGGTTCGATTTAAGTTAAATTAGTTAGAGTCTAATAAATTTTAAATACTGAGTATTGATTTTAAAGAATGAATTTAATTTATATGTACAAACAAATACTATTATTTGATCATATATTGTTACATTAATAAATGAGATTAAATTTTATATCCATTACTTCAAAAATCATATGAATAAGACAATTTGATTGAATAACCAATATATCAAAATTAAATTTTCAAAAAATAATATAATAAAGTGTTTTTTCTTGGTCTCTAAAGTCGCCTTTCAATGTTTAACTCCTTCTTGTGGAGAAGTGTTCGTTTAACAGGACAAAATATACAAAATAAGAGAAAGATGTGCTCGGATGTATAAGATATAAAATGAAAAATAATTTTGCTAATAAGTGTTCTAAGAGCCCTTGTTAATAATAAGGACCAAAAGTAAAATGTTTTGATTAAAAAATTAGACAACAATTTTTGAATGGTTAATTTCCTTTTATTGCTAGGTCCATTTATTAATTACCACTAAACAATTACTACTGAAATTAAGATTACATGCAAATTTGAATAAAATTAGAAGCGAATTCGTGAGTGATTATTCTTTTACATCGAGTGATCACATGTAGACACCGAGTGGTTAACAAATGAAAATAAATTATAAAAAACCATTTTTCTTAAAAAGAGAAAAGTGCAAACAAAAAAATATTGTGAAATCTAATTAAAATAAAACATCAAATGTTGAAGTTTTATTAAATATTAACATTTTTATATTTTCTCATTTAATCAATATTTTATTATTAAATTATTACTGTGATGCATAAAATATAAGATATAAAGTCTTTACTTTATTAGTGTATTTTTAATCTTTCCCTTTTTGGAAAGAAACGTTAACTATAAAAACTAGGAAGTATTTATTGGCCTTTCACCTGTATAGAGCGGTCATTTATTAATGCTAACTGCGTTTGACAATTCTCCCACATACTTGTCAAAACTTTAGGTGCCTTCTCCACCAATGATAAGTAACAGCGGGCCAACACCTCTTCCAGTGCTTCTCCTCGTGTATAAGGCCATGCAAGAATTTTCAAAAGAGAAGTGTTATTTTAATATTTAAAAAATAATAAATTTATTTTTTATTATTAAACATGATAAATTAATAAAGAAAAGAGAATTATTATCACATTTAATAGTGAGAAAGTGAGTATTTTAAAAAATATTTATCTTTTAAAAAGTATTTATTTTAAGATTTGAAATTATATTCTTAGAAATTACATTCTCAATATGATATTCCTGGAAATTTTATTTTTGGATATTTTAAATAAATTATTTATTTAGTATTAAATATTTTTAGAATTATTTATTGAGATTTTTATAAATAAATTTAATGCTTATTTATTTTGTAATATATATTCCTAAAAATATATGTCATAATTTCTAAAATACCTCAAACACATTTATTATTGTTACAATAAAATATGAATATACACTTCCAGAAAAAAATTAAAATTAACAATTAATTTTTTAAAATTTATTTTTCTTGATCAATATAAAAATTAGCAAAAATTTTTAAATTGAGAGCACAATAAATTTATAAAGTCAGATGAGCACGGATAAATGAAAATTGTTGGGAGAAAATTAAATAATTGAGAGATATTTTATATTTATGCTTAATAATTAATATTTCTAACTCATGAGAACTTTTTATTTTCACATTTCATCGTGGGAATGAGATCTTATTAAATCATGAAAAAATATTTTTTCAGAGAATAATTAATATCTGAAAATAACTTTTTTCATTTACAACAAATATAGAAATACACCATTTACAAGCAGTTATTCTGGAAAATAACTAAATATATAAATGTCAACTTAGATATTAAAATAATTTTTTTATTTGAAAAATAAAATAATGTTTAATATATAGTAAAACTTGACAGCAAACTTACACGAATATTATTTTTTCTTTTTATTTCAATATTTTAATATTATTGAACTCATTCTGTTTGTTTTTTCTGCTTCTATACCTATAACTATATTATATATGTGAACACCCGATTTTGTCCGGCCTTAAAACAAAAATCAAAATTGATATATTTTTAGAATTTAGCCTATTTGTAGACTCATGATAGTCAATTCAGTTTAGATCATGTTTAGATTTTTTATTTTTTATTTATTTTTATTTTTTATTTATTTTTATTATTATTATTATTATTTTTACGTTTTGTCTTATAAAAAAAAAAGAAATCGTGTTCAGCCCATTTCCATTTTTTTTATTTTATTTTTTTATTTTTATTTTAGCCCATTTCTTTTACAACTTTTTTTCTTTTCTGAATAAAATAAAATTAAAAAAAGAGAGAAAAATTAAAAGATGAAAAAGGTTACGGGAGTGGAGGACACGGTGATTCACCTCTCCACTCCTTGCACAATGATGATGGTGAACACAATGATGACTTCTCCACTTGCCATTTCAACCATGATTATGTTCTCTTTCTTTACAAAGAGAGGGGACCCGATGGACAAAGTTGTGATCAATAATGGTGGGATGACCGTGTGCATATATTCAATATCAACAACATTTCAAAGGGTCGGACATATTCAAAAAAATCGAGCTATACCATTAGCCAGAGAGATCAAAAAAAAAAAAATCCTTCAAAGAACAAAACAACCCCATAATTTCAAACAAAAATCGGGCAGTATATCACCTGAAATTTGAGCATAGCCAACTCATATACAAAGGCCGAGACCAGCAATTCAATCCAAGCAATAAACAAGGTAATAGCGGCAGCCAAAATAAAATTTTCATAATCATCCAAAAAAAATAAAAAAAGAGGAGAAAGGGGACGAGAGGCCGCGGCCCCCAGGTCACCGCCGCGGCCTCCACTTCATCATCATCATCAAACCCATAACCACCACCGCGGCCTCCTCCTTCAATCTCCTCTTCCTTCTTCCTCCAGAAGGCCACCACCGCGAACGGCCACCACTCCGAACTCCCTCTGTTCAGTCTTCCCCATATCCTTTCACCACCGCGGCACCACTCCCTCTCTACATCGTCCTTCCTCCACCGCCCGCGAACAGGTCGGACTCCACCGCGCCTCCTGCTTGGCCGACCAGACACCACAGACTCCCACCGCTATGCCTCTCTCTGGCCGTGCGATCCTCTTCCTCCTCCATAGCTTCCTTCCGCTCTCTCTCTCCTTTCCTCTCTCTCACTCTCTCTCTACTTCTCACGGTCTCTCATTCTCTCAGATTTTCTCTTTAGCTTTTGTTTTCTTAGTTTTTCTTACCTTTGCTGAATGTGAGAGTTTTTCTTTTTGTTTGAGTGTTAGTGTGTGACCGTGAGTGAAAGTGTATTTGTGTAAAAAAAAAGAGGGAATTTGTGAATGTGAATCTGTGTGCGAGAGAGAGATGAACTTTTTTTGTGTTTTAGTACATGTGTCCGTGTGAGAGAATGCATTATGAGAAAGGATTATTTATGTGAGTGCATGCCAACCCATACCCCTTTTGTGTTAAAAAAAGGTTTATCCTCCAACCCCAATGCATTATGTCCGTGGGAGCATAAAGTCTAGGTCCTTTTTATTGTTGTATTTGTTTTATCTTTTTTATTTAAGTTCGTTGTTTTAGTGATGGTCATATTCTTGGTTTTTATCTTTTCTTAGGTCAATGATTGAGTTGTCTGGTCAATTTCATTTTATAGAGTTTGGTTAGAGTTGTTTTAATTTGGGTTTATGAAAAAATAATCATAATTGAGAATAAGTCTTTTTTAATTAGTAAAAAGCATTTTTTTTATATGATAGAAGATTACTTATTTATTTATTTATTTATTTATTATTATTATTATTATTATTATTTTGTTAATTGTTTGTTAGCTTCTGTATGTGAGTGGCTAAGAGTGTGTGTGTGAATGGATGAAAGTGTTTTTGAGTATATGTGAGAGAGAATGCTAAAGAGTTTCTACATGTGTGTGGACGCATCCAAGTGCGAGCGAATGTGCTGTAAGTTTTTTTTATATATTTTTTAGTTTTAGTTTTATTTTATATTCTAAGTTAGTATTACTTTGTCAAAATAAAATTTTGAATTAATTGTTTAGATTTGAGTTGGTTGGTTTGATTAATTAGCTTAGTTTATTTTGAATAAAAAGGGATTTGTTTTTTTTTTTTCTTTTACTTAAATTAATAATTTTATCTTTGGATTAATTTTGTCAATTCATAATATTAATTAGCCTTTTTATAAAATGTGTTCTCTTTCATATATATATGTATATATATAAATATATATATATATATATATATATATATATATATATAAATCTTTTCAGTTTCATTTTAATCAGACAATGATCAATAATGGTGATTGAATAGCAAATATTATCTTCATTGTTGTTGAATCATAAGGATTTATTGAGTGGTCAAGTACTAACTTAAATCTCATGAGAATGATTTTATTTTCTAAAGAAATTGCTTCTTCATAATTTTTTTTTTTTTAAATCCATGCAATGATCAATAATAGTGATTGAGTGGCAGATGTTACCTTCATTGTTATTTGGATCATAAGGGTTCATTGAGTGGCCTAGTGTCAACTTGGATTCTATGCAATAACGGATTTTACATGTCTTTATAAATTCTATTCTTCATAAATAAAATCTATCAACCCACAAATATTTTCTAAAGAACTACGTGACTTTGAATTCCCCATTGCACCAGGGGATACGTAGGAGCAGGCAATTCCGATCCCTGTCAAGCCAAAATTAAATTTTCATAAATTGTTCATTTGATTTGTAAATATTCTGCATAATTTTTCTTCATTTAAATAGGGATTTTGTAGGCTATTAATTAATTTGCGCAATTCACTAAGGTACCGTCTAAAGACGAGTGTACTAGGGGTGCGTACGATTAAATTCATACCCTTTCCTATGCATAACCGACTCCCGAACTCATAATCTGGTTTCAAAGATCATCTTTTAAAATAAATGGGTTTTTCCAATGCTTTCCCAATTTAATAAACTTGGTGGCGACTCCATTAATTTTCAAAAATGAAAATTCTCTTTTCTTAAATTCGCCGTCCCCGTCGCGATCCCGGTTGCGACAGATGGCGACTCCACTGGGGACACCCAAGAGAGTCAGGCCTATTTTTAGTTAGTTGTGCAAATTAAATACAGCCTTTTGTTTTGTTTTTCTTTATGCTTTTGTTTTCTTATCTTATTTTGTACAGTTTTTTTTACATACTCTATTACTTTATAGAAATTTGTATTTCGTGTGTTCGTTTATTAGTGTCAACTTAATTTGTTAAAACCTTAGGGTAGATGACAATTGTTGTTCTGTATGTATCTGTCGTGTGTATTTTGTTTTGCAGGAGTGTATGTGGTTTTAGGATTGAAAGGTTTGTATGCTCCCTGCACACACTTCACAATCACCTATCTCACACACTTTTTTGGGGCTCTATACCCGAGCCTGTGCGAACCAAGGATAGGGGGTTTCTTGACATTGTCATGAGGGGCTTCATGCTCACCTGATAGTTGTTGAGACACCACTCAGATTGTTACTGACTTTATGGGTCAATCATATTGAGAGGGTTCATCCCTACTTGTGGTTGGTTCGAAAGTCGGATCCTTGTCCCATGGACAGGGGCAATCTGGGGACCATGACAATTAGAAGTCTAGATCCACCATGAGTGTATGCACGCCTAGTTGAACGTAGCAACCACCCAAATTAGGGTTTTGGTCTTCGAACTCCCCATCTATTAAGTTCAACCCTCCAGGACAAGGGGAGCATGCTTCTTTCATCCTTTTACTTTACACTTCTTTACGCTTTATTAGTCAATCTTGCATCAAAACATCATCACATAGCATCAGCTGTTTCATCATCTCATAACTTGGCCATGCCTTGTACGCTTACGTGTCTAGGCATACATGATGTAGATAAGCATTCCATTAATTGCCATATTCATTCATTTCTCATGGATTTATGCATCATCATATTCTCAATAAGAGTATGCATTTTTACATTTCTCTTCATTTCATTGTTTTACTCATTTATCTTATCATTTTCCAGAGTTGCCTTTGATTGTCAATAAAGCAAGAATCATTATTAGTTCAAAGCAAATGGAAGCATCACAAATGAACACTAGCAATGCATGTGATTGGAAAAGAAATATCAGAGTTACAGTGACTAACAATGAGCTAGAGCAAGTAAAGAAAATGATTCAGTTGATGCCTCATGAAGTCCGGTCGTCTTTTAAGGATACATATGGACGTATACTGGATTTGTTACTTATCCCAGTAGAAGCACCTGCATTAAGTGCTCTCTCACAGTTTTGGAATCCCTCTCTTGGTCGCTTTGAGTTGCCTAATCTCGATGCGATGCCAACCATAGAAGAATACATGGTCATGACAAGGCTACCAATTCGAGAAAAATCTGGTGTGTATCTCTATCAAGGGCATTATGTTAGTAAAGAAAAGATTGCCAAAATCATCGGAGTTGAAGCAAACCGGATGGGAATTGAAGTAAGGGGGTCCACTCAAGGAATCAAGAGAAGTTTTCTGGAAACTCATTTGCAAGCATTGGCAAGACAAGGAAATTGGGACTTCTTCAATCGAACATTAGCACTGACTATTTATGGATTGGTCCTATTCCCATTCACACCAGATCTTGTCGATCAGGCAGCTATGGATGTGTTTTTCAAATTTGAGACACAAGGCATGAATCCTATTCCAGCAATACTGGCAGATACTTTTCTTTCCTTGGGGGTTTGCCTCAAGAAAAATGGTGGTAGGCTACGGTGTTGTTTACCAATGCTATATGTCTGGTTTATGACTCATGCATATGCCAATAACCGCATGGGCCTATTTCCTGATCCATTGGGAAGCTTCCATCATATACAAATAAAACAGAAAGAAGCACCAGCCTGGAAAAAGGAGTTCTCGGAGATTCAGTCAGATTCTTTCAAGTGGGTTTGCCCTTGGTACCACGGAGAAAATGTTATATATAGCTGTGGTGACTTTCACAACGTTCCTTTGATGGGTCCAAGGGGATGTATCTCCTATACGCCTGCATTGGTACTCAGACAACTTCATTGGACTCAAACAAAACCACAAGAAAAGCAGCTTGAAGGGTTTAGCTTCTTGTATCAAAAGGATAAAAGCACTGTGGAGCAAGAAAAGAGGATCAAGATGGCATGGGACAATGTCAAAATCCTAGGAAGAAAGGAACTCGGGCAACAACGACTAACCTCCTCTCAAGAATACAAAGAATGGAGAAAAGCAAGAATTGGGAAGCTCGAAGATATTCCAACCAGCTCAACTCCCGTGAAAATCCTACAAACACCTCCGTCAACATCTCAGGTAGAGATAATGAAGGCACAGATGCGATTCTTGGAAGAGAAAAAGGAAGCAGCTGATCTAAAGAACACCATCCTTCAAAGCCGATGTGAGAAAATGGCTAAGGAAATTGAGGCCCTGAAAGACGAATGCATCGAAGCAACAGAATTTACCAAGTCCGTAAAAGGCAAAGAGAAAGTCTCAAGCATGCATCTGGCCAAAATCCAAGAGTTAGAAGGAGGACTCCACAAGCTTGTAAAAGAAAAGAATCAGTTGGAGAAAGAGGTTAACAAGAAAAATCGCATGGTGGAAAGAGTAGAATCGGAGGTCAGCAAGCGAGATGAACACATATACAGCCTAAAAATGGAGGTCAACAAAGAGAAGAACAAGAGAAAGGAACTAGAAGAGCGAGTGGAGCACTTGTCAACAATATTGGCACAAACAAAGCATGATGCTGTTCGGGGATGGACATCGGCAAACCAATATTATGACATGTTTGTTGATGCGACTAAATTTGGAAAATCATGGAGAGAAAAGGCCCTTGAGTGGAAAGAAGAATATGGAAAGCTAACTAGCGAGTTGAGTCATTACATTCCAAACTTTCTTTATCGATTTGAAAAGGCCAGTGAGCAAATTAGTAAGATGCCTCCATTCAAGTTACCTCAAGAAGTGGTGGAGTTCATGGATTCATGTGAGAGTGTCGCTAAGAATCTTAGGAAGAAGAAGATGAAACTTTTGATGTAGCCACAAAAAAAAAAAAAAAAAAATCCTTTTGATGTAATCGTTTCTTTGTTGGCACATGCGTGATATATCCTGGAATGATTTGTACTCAAAGCTTTGCCTTGAAATGAATGAAATTCTCCATGTTCGTGTTACTAATCTGCTCGATACTTTTCAGAGAGGATCAAATGTTCCCCTAGAAAGCAATCAATCACTTTCATTGCCTTGAGGTTGCTTACCCTTGTGCAAGGAAGTAAGAAGCTCAGTCACGAAGAAAAGAAGAGTTGCATTGCTAGTGTTCATTGTATAGCATCTATAGAGGAGCAATTCCTCCCTAGAGATTTGCTATTAACCGCACCTTGACTTATAGGATGGTATACCCATAAGAACGGGGGCGGGACGTTCTTATTTGCACAAAGAACTCTTAATGATTTTTGTTCACCTTTATCTGTTAATTTTGCATTGAAAATAAAAATGAAAAATGAAAATTAAGTTTTGATGTTTTGATTGTGATAGGAAAGAGAAAATAAAACCTTGCAACCATTGGGCGCCCAAGGAAAGAGGATACCGATCTAACTCGTGTTCATAACACTAGAGCTCGAACCAAGATGGCCGGCGGAAACACTGAACCAGGAAGGACCATCCCATCTATAATTGCTTCTGAATCAGGGAGAACTATTCCAGCTGTAACCACCTCAGCTATAGTTACTTCTGAACCGGGAAGAAACTTAAGCATGGAAGTTGACGCAGTGAGAGGAAAACTGAACGAGTTGTCAAATAACCAAGGAAGAATGGAGGAGATGATGCGAGCTATGATGGAGTCAATTGACTTATTGAGAGCCCATCAAAACCAACACCAATTGGGTATGCCGGTAGGTGTACAACCAAGTGCTACAACGATAACCATACCTGTGGTATCGGATGCAGCTCTGAATGTCACGCAAGGGATGAATGATAATCCCCATGATCAATCACCACCGACAATGCCAATTACTATTCCCATTGGAGAAGGATATCACGCTGTGGAGAATACACATGCTGAAGGGCATGGGCACGCTACCCACATTTGGGAGCAGCCTCCGGTTGTCATCCCAAGGCAACTTTCTTCCTCGGGGAACAATCGTACAGAAACAGAGAAGGACAAGTTGAGAGAAGAGTGGATGGAGAAAATCCAGGAACAAATTAAGGCAATCCAAAGACCAAACAATTATGATTACATGGAGATTGAGCAACTTTGTCCTCCTATTATTGCAGTTGTCCCTAAGGATTTTAAAATTCCAGATTTTTCGAAATATGACGGAACTGGTAACCCACTCTTCCATTTAAAGAGTTATTGCACCAAGATGTCAATCTGGTCCAAGGATGAAAAGTTTCTCATTAGCTTTTTCCACGAGAGTTTGACTGGACCGGCTCTAGAATGGTATATCCAGTTAGATCATGCAAAGATTTCCTGTTGGGGAGAATTAGCTGATTTGTTCATGAACCAATACAAATTTAATCTTGATGTGGCACCTACACGGGAGCAATTAAGCTCCATGCAGAAAAAGAAAGATGAATCCTTTAAGCAATACGCTCAAAGATGGAGAGCTTTCGCTGCTCAAGTTCAACCCCCGCTTATCACGACTGAGATGTGTTCTTACTTCTTAGGAACCTTGGGATCCCCTTATATTGGAGCAATGGCAGGATCAGCATATAAGGACTTCTCTGAGTTAATAACCGCTGGAGAAAGAATTGACAGCTTGGCTAAGGCCGCAAACTTCCCACGAACAATGAAGACACAAGAAGAAGTTTCCCGCCCAAGAAGAAAGAGACAGATGTGAATTATGTCCATGGTCAGCAATCCTTTGTCCCGAGGTATGCATCAACACGCCCACAACCCAGATGATTACCCACCAAACCCCTGTCCCCCGTTACCCATCTACCTCAAACACTACCCCATACCATCAGCCTCAGGTTAATAACATTCACATACGGCCATACCAGCCAGCACGTCCTACCTATCCTACCACACACTACCAGACTTACCCAAATACTCCGACACCCCACCAAATTTCCAAAGTCAAAATCGGAACCGATTCCTTAACCTTCCACCTTCCCGAGGTCAGTCTATTTCAAACACTGACCTTTTCCAAAGATTAGTAGATGCTCATCTGATTGCAGCCTATCCTGTGCGCCCATTAGAACCACCATACCCAGCTTGGTACAACCCGAACCTTACTTGCAAATATCACATGGACATAGCAGCGCATTCCCTTGAGGATTGTGAAGGGTTCAAGACCGCAGTGAGGAAACTAATCGCTTGTGGGAGGTTAGACCTTCAGGAAGAGTCAAAGCCAGATATTGTTAATAACCCAATTCCAAACCATGAAGGAGGAAGGCGGATAAATGCCTTGGAAGCAGAGGAACCCCTGATTAAGAAGGTGTTGAGTCTCGAGAACACCCATGGGGAAAATTTTCATCGGTTTGAAGAAGGCGGCTATGACACTACAAATACCGCTCTTGCAATGGAGGGTAATGAGAAAGATGACATAAAGTCAAGTCGCATATACCACTCTGGAGGTTTTGGTCATGATATAGAAAGTTGTTGGGGTTTTAAAGCTCGAGTACAAGAATTACTCGACCTGGGTGTGATTCAGGTGAAAAGGAAGTCGAATCTCCCTGAAGAGGTAAATGTGATTGATCGCTTCGTACTCCGCGTCCCTCCACTGAACCAAGCTCCGAAACCAGAGAAAGTGGTGATCACCGTGAAGAAGCCAACGCCATTCGATTCACGAGAACACTCATGCGGTGCCTTGGAATTATGAAGCCAAGGTAGTAGGGGAGACTTCAAGGGCCCAAGTAGGTGGGGCAATAATGATGTTTCTAAGTAAAAGGAATCACAAGAAGTGGGAGGATTTATGGACCAGCAGAATCGAAAAGGGAAAGCTTGTCGAGGAAGAGAACGTGGGAAAAGGTTCTGGTGCGGAAAGAAAAGGAAGAGAAGAAAATGAAGAAGAGGAGTTCCTGAAGATCATGAAGCAAAGTGAGTACGACATACTGGAGCAATTGAAAAAGACTCCTGCTAGAATCTCCCTGTTGTCATTAATTTTGTCATCCGAATCTCATCAAAAGGCAGTACTAAAGGTCTTGAAAGATGCTTATGTGAAACAAGACGTCTCATTGGAAAATATGGTGAATATGGTGGATCCGGTAAAGCGTGTCAATATGATCACTTTCTCAAACGAGGAGATTGTATCACAGGCTAACCCACGAGCACTGTATATAACCCTTAAATGCAAAGGCTATATAGTGCCCAAAGTTCTCATTGACGGAGGGTCAGGATTAAACGTCTTGCCAGCATCAACTTTGAGCTATTTGGCAATGAGCAAAGATGATATTTCACCGCAAGTGATGATCGTGAGAGCTTTTGATGGAGCGAAGAAAAACATCCTTGGGGAAATAGTGCTGCCATTGGAAATCGGCCCAAGCCGATTTGAGGTTTTATTCCAAATAATGGAGATTGAGTCTGATTACAATATGCTGCTGGGAAGACCATGGATTAATAATGTTGGTGCTGTTCCTTCAACCTTGCACCAAAAGTTAAGTATATTGAGAATGGTTCATTATTACGATTCATGGAGAGAAAGAAATCATTGTATCAAAACCACCACACTTCCATATGTTGAAAATGTGGAGTTAGTGGAAACAACTTATGGCACACCGGAAGTGGTAGGGTCAAGCGAGAATGTATAGTGTTTCCAAAGCAAGATGTCAATCAGATAGTGGCTCATATCATGACCAAAAATGGTTATCTGCACGGCAAAGGGTCAGCCACAGTTGCAGGGTATCAAAACACCTTTGACGGTCTCAGGGAAGTCTAACCGATTCGGTTTAGGATATGAAGCATCATTAGAGGAGCAGATCAAGAATATGGCTCTTGAGCAAAAACCAAAAGAGAAGATGAAGCAGATCCCTCATCTGAAGGAAACATTTCCTTATCCAGCTGAAGTGATTATGGCTGAAGAAAGTTGTGTCCCTAGCTGTTGTCCAACCATCAATATGGTGGATGTTGAGAAGCTTGAAGAATGCAACAATAATTATGTCGCCAACCGAGAGGAGATGTCGATAAATTGGACAATTTGAACCATTGATTGATGTTATTGCTTCAAAGTAATTATGTGGGATTATATTAATTGTTTTTGCTTTCATGTATGCTACTTTGAGACATCATTTGAATAAATTTGCATGATTATCCAGTAATCTTTACATTTCCTTCAAGGTCTTCCATTCTCTTTGTTTCAACTCCTATTCTTTTGTTTTCTCTTTTATCTCTATCACCATTACTCAAACCATTAATTGGCATTTTCCTATATTATTCGCGTTCTATTCACTATCTGTTTTAGCATTCCAACCCCACAAATGCTTTCCAGGACCTAAATATTATGAATGTTTTGCCACGTGAAAGGGACTCGAGACCAATCAATTGATTCTCTTCAAGATTTGATTGTGATAGCTTTGGATCTGAGGATGATGAAGAAGCTATTGGGCAATTTGAAAGTCTGTTGGAGCATACAGAGAAGAGATTTGATTTAGACAATGAGGAGGTTGAGGTGATTAATATGGGCACTGAAGAAGAAAAGAAAGAGTTGAAAATAGTAGAAAACCCTGAGCGAACAGAAATGATTGCATTGTTTGAAGAATACTTGGATGTCTTTGCATGGTCCTACCGTGATATGCCAGGATTGGACCCAGAGATCGCCTCACACAAGATTCCTTTGTATCCGGAAGCCGAGCCGAAAAAGCAAAAGTTGAGAAGAATGCGGCCTGACATGTCATTAAAGATAAAAGAAGAAGTGACTAAACAACTAGAGGCTGGGTTTTTGGAGGTATCAAGACACACAGATTGGGTGGCTAACATTGTTCCTGTGCCTAAGAAAGATGGAAAAGTTCGAATGTGTGTAGATTATCGAGACCTAAACAAAGCTAGTCCGAAAGATGATTTTCCACTCCCTCACATTGATGTTCTTGTTGATAATACAGCCAAAAATCATAGATTCTCATTCATGGATGGGTACTCTGGGTATAATCAAATTCTCATGGATATTCATGACAAAGGAAAAACTACGTTCATAACTCCGTGGGGAACATTCTGCTACACAGTCATGCCATTCGGCTTGAAGAATGCCGGTGCCACTTATCAACGTGCCATGGTTGCATTGTTCCATGACATGATGCACAAAGAGATTGAGGTATATGTTGATGACATGGTCGCTAAGTCCAAGGAAGGGGAAAGCCATGTAGCAGTCTTACGAAAGCTATTTGAAAGACTCATGAAGTACAAATTACGGCTGAACCCGAATAAATGTGTTTTTGGAGCTTCCACAGGGAGATTACTTGGGTTCATTGTCAGCAGAGAAGGTATAAAGGTGGATCCAGATAAGGTGAAGGCAATACAAGAAATGCCAGCTCCCCGAACTGAAAAAGAAGTGAGAAGTTTTCTTGGGAGACTCAACTACATCGCTAGATTCATTGCCAACTTGACTAGTACTTGTGAGCCTATATTCAAGTTACTGCGAAAACATCAACCTGGAGAATGGAACGAAGAATGCCAAGAAGCCTTTGACAAAATAAAGACTTATCTAATGAAACCTCCAGTTTTGATTCCTCCTACGCCAGGCCGTCCTTTGATATTGTATCTTACAGTGTTGCCCACTTCACTTGGGGCAATGTTGGGGCAATATGATGAATCCAGAAGGAAAGAACAGGCCATTTATTATTTGAGCAAGAAGTTTAATGAATGTGAATCCCGCTATCTGGCCATTGAAAAGACCTGTTGTGCATTAGTATGGGCTTCCAAGAGGTTGAGGCAGTACATGTTATATTACACCACCCGGTTGATTTCTCGAATGGATCCATTAAAATACATATTTGATAGTCCTCATGTGTCATTGAGAATGTCAAAATGGCAAGTGATGCTGTCCGAATTTGATATCAAATATGTTACTCAAAAGTCCATCAAAGGAAATGCAATTGCTGATTATCTAGCTGAAAACCCTACGGAGGGTGTACAGCCCGCTATGCCTGAATTCCCTGATGACGAGGTGTTGGCACTAGAAAGAGAAGATGAGGAAGAGGAGAATGTGTGGGAGATGTACTTTGATGGGGCGGCTAATATGAATGGATGTGGAATAGGAGCTGTATTAGTCTCACCAGCTGGGAAGCAGTACCCAATTTCTACCAAACTAGACTTGGAATGTACCAACAACATGGCAGAATATGAAGCATGCGCAAATGGTTTGCAAGTTGCAATTGACTTGGGAATCAAAGAACTGAAGGTGTTTGGAGACTCTGCACTCATAATCTATCAAGTTAACGGAGAGTGGCGCACAAAAGATCCAAAACTGGTGCCTTATCAGAAGTACTTGTCTCAATTAATTGAGCACTTTGATAATATATCGTTCTCTCACTTAACTCGAGACAAGAACCAGTTTGCTGACGCTTTGGCGACCTTGGCCGTAATGACTAAGTTGGAGATCCATGCTAATGTCCAACCCATCCATGTGGAGGTGCAAAATGAGCCAGTATACTGTGGTAATGTGGAGATTGAACCAGATGGTCGACCGTGGTATCATGACATCAAGCAGTACATTCAAAAAGGAGAATACCCAGCAGGTGCGAATGAGGTGGACAAGAAGCCAATTCAAGGCGGCTATAGCCTTTTTCCTGAATGGTGAAGTCCTTTACAAGAGAAATTATGACACTACTCTCCTTAGATGTGTGGATGCTTATGAAGCTCGAACAATCATGACTGAAGTCCATGAAGGGATCTGTGGAACTCATGCTAATGGGCATATGATGGCACGTAAAATCCTAAGGAGTGGTTATTACTGGTCAACCATGGAGAGTGACTGTATCAGTTATGTTCGGAAGTGTCACAAATGTCAAATGTATGCAGATCGAGTCAACGCTCCACCAGTTCCATTGCACAACATGGTATCTCCTTGGCCTTTCTCGATGTGGGGCATGGATGTTATCGGTCCGATTAATCCCAAAGCATCAAATGGTCATCGTTTCATCTTGGTGGCAATAGACTATTTCACTAAATGGGTGGAAGCTGCTTCATATGCCAACATCACACAAAAGGTGTTTCTCAGGTTCATCAAAAAGGACATCATCTGCAGATATGGAATCCCAGAAAGGATCATTACAGACAATGCTCAGACCTCAATGGTGCCGAAGTTCAAAAATTCTTTCAGACTTTCACGATCAAGCATCATAACTCAGCTCCTTACAGGCCTCAAATGAATGGTGCGGTTGAAGCTGCAAATAAGAATATCAAGAAAATCATCGCCAAAATGGTAGTGAATTATAAAGACTGGCATGAAATGCTGCCGTATGCTTTGCACGCGTATCGCACCAACATACGATCAAGCACAGGAACGACTCCTTTCTCATTGGTTTATGGAATGGAAGCTGTGTCCCCTATAGAGGTTGAAATCCCTTCGCTCAGAGTTTTAATGGAGGCTGAGTTGGAAGAATCTGAATGGGTAAAAGCTCGATATGAGCAACTGAATATGATCGAAGAGAAGAGGCTTGCAGCTATTTGTCATGGTCAGTTGTACCAAAGTAGAATGGCTAGAGCTTTTAACAAGAAGGTTCGCCCTAGAGATTTTTATCCAGGGGATTTGGTTATGAAGAAAATTCTCCCCAATCAAGAAGACGCACGGGGTAAGTGGGCTCCGTGTTATGAAGGACCTTACATTGTCAAGCAGGCATTCTCAGGTGGAGCATTGATTTTGCAAAACATGGATGGCCAGGAATTGCCTAAACCAATCAATAGTGATACAGTCAAAAAGTTTTATGCTTAAAACAACACAAAAAAAAAGAGAAAAGAAGCCCGTTAGGCTGAAAACTCGAAAGAGCGGCCTAAGCAAAAGTTAGGGCAAAATAAGACAAAATAAAGAAAGAGCTCGTTAGGCTGAAAACTCGAAAGAGCGGCCTAAGCAAAAATTAGGGCAAACCACAAAGCAAAATGAAGAAAAAGCTCGCTAGGCTGAAAACTCGAAAGAGCGGTCTAGGCAAAAGTTAGAGCACAAAAAGATATGCATCATCTCTAAAAGCTACACTGGGGCAATTTTTGGTGTTAAGTTTGTCCAGTAAACCAAGCAGAGCAAAGACTGAAACTGGGGCAAATTTGTGGGAAGAAAAAGGTTCAAGGTCATATCATCAGATATCAGGGCTAGCATTTTCAACTTGCGGCCAAGAAGTTGATTGATTGAGCTGCAGAATACCTATACTGGGGCAAATTTGTGGGAAGAAAAAGGTTCGAGGTCATGTCATCGGATATCATGGCTATGGTGTTCAATTTGCTGCAAGAAGTCAATTGATTGAGCCATAAAGAACCTAAACTGGGGCAAAATTTTGTTTCTCTCGCAAATTTCGCATTTCACTTTTATTTTGTTGTCTTCTTCAAAAGCTTCCGTCATTCAATACACCAGACAATAAAGATATTTATTCAGTTGATCCTTTCACCTTCTCTTTGAATGCATGTTCATTTATGATGTCTCAAGTAGAATAAATTTAAGCTTAAATTATACGGTCTAACAATGTTTACAGCAATACATCAATAACTAGCATCACAATTCAGAAATTCCAATCAAGCTTGGCAGGAAAGTAATCATCAGTTTAAAAATGGAAAAGAAGAGGAGAAGAGAAGAAATGAGCAAAGTCATAGAAGAAAAGAAAGTCTTAGTTATGCCAGAAAGCCCAGTGTAAGAATTATGAGTTTAATCGGTTGAAGTTTCCTGGAGCATGGCCCGATTTGGTTGGGGTATCTTTGCCGATTTATATTTCAGCAACAGGTATCCTTGCCGATTTATATTTTCAGACGGTATCCTTGCCGATTTACTTTTCAGACGGTATCCTTGCCGATTTACTTTTCAGAGACAGTATCCTTGCCGATTTACTTTTCAGACGTTATCCTTACCGATTTACATTTTCAGACGATATCCTTGCCGATTTATATTTCAGCAGACGGTATCTTTGCCGATTTACTTTTCAGATGGTATCCTTGCCGATTTACTTTTTCAGACAGTATCTTTACCGATCTACATTTCAGGCAGTATCCTTGCCGATTTATTTTCCAATTGATGTCCGTGCCGATTTAATTTTCAGTCAGTTGGTATCCTTGCCGCTTTAATTTGCGGTTGGTCTCCTTACCGGTTTACATTTCGATCGGTATCATTGCGGTTTATTTTTCGATTAGTCAATATCCTTGCAGTTTAATTTTCATCGGTCTCCTTGCTAGATTACATTTCGATCGGTATCCTTGCGGTTTAATTTTCATCGATCGTTGTCCTGGCGGTTTGGTTTTGATCGATCGGTACCCTTGCCGGTTTAATTTTCAGTCGGCTTCTTTGCCAGTTTACATTTCCAGTTAGTGTCCTTGCCGATTTGATTGTTGATTTATCAACCTCAGCTTGTCATTAACTTACAGTCGGCCTCAGATTGCCAACTTACTTTTCTATGCCATTACTTTTAATTTCCAGTTGCATGTTGACCTAAATCTAATTGATTGCAAGGTTTGTAAATTCCTTTCACCCCATCGACTTGTAAATTCTTGTCGATCTCAACGGCTTGTAAGTTTCTAGTCGGCCTTGTTGTTTTTTTTGTATTTGTGGATTTGTGTCATGTTAAATTCTTTTCTTTGCATGATTCATACAATTAGTTTCTAAATTGCAAAGATTACATGTGGGTTTCTTGAATGTTTAGTTCTTTTAATGTTAGAATTTGATTTCTCTTGCATTTTGGCATTTCATGCATTGTCGAACAAAATCTATGTTCATGTCTTTACTTATTCCTTATGAAGATAATATGTAAGATTTATATTTTTCATATTCTCTTATAAGAAATAAGTAAAGAGAACAACTAATGACACCCGATTTTGTCAGCCATAAAACAAAAATCAAAATTGACATATTTTTAGAATTTAGCCTATTTGTAGACTCATGATAGTCAATTCAGTTTAGATCATGTTTAGATTTTTTATTTTTTATTTATTCTTATTTTTTATTTATTATTATTATTATTATTATTATTATTTTTACGTTTTGTCTTATAAAAAAAAAAAGAAATCGTGTTCAGCCCATTTCCATTTTTTTTATTTTATTTTTTTATTTTTATTTTAGCCCATTTCTTTTACAACTTTTTTTCTTTTCTGAATAAAATAAAATTAAAAAAAGAGAGAAAAATTAAAAGATGAAAAAGGTTACGGGAGTGGAGGACACGGTGATTCACCTCTCCACTCCTTGCACAATGATGATGGTGAACACAATGATGACTTCTCCACTTGCCATTTCAACCATGATTATGTTCTCTTTCTTTACAAAGAGAGGGGACCCGATGGACAGGTTGTGATCAATAATGGTGGGATGACCGTGTGCATATATTCAATATCAACAACATTTCAAAGGGTCGGACATATTCAAAAAAATCGAGCTATACCATTAGCCAGAGAGATCAAAAAAAAAAAAATCCTTCAAAGAACAAAACAACCCCATAATTTCAAACAAAAATCGGGCAGTATATCACCTGAAATTTGAGCATAGCCAACTCATATACAAAGGCCGAGACCAGCAATTCAATCCAAGCAATAAACAAGGTAATAGCGGCAGCCAAAATAAAATTTTCATAATCATCCAAAAAAAATAAAAAAAGAGGAGAAAGGGGACGAGAGGCCGCGGCCCCCAGGTCACCGCCGCGGCCTCCACTTCATCATCATCATCAAACCCATAACCACCACCGCGGCCTCCTCCTTCAATCTCCTCTTCCTTCTTCCTCCAGAAGGCCACCACCGCGAACGGCCACCACTCCGAACTCCCTCTGTTCAGTCTTCCCCATATCCTTTCACCACCGCGGCACCACTCCCTCTCTACATCGTCCTTCCTCCACCGCCCGCGAATAGGTCGGACTCCACCGCGCCTCCTGCTTGGCCGATCTGCACAGCCACAGACCCCACCGCTTGCGGCCTCTCTCCTGGCTGTGCCAGTCCTCTTCCTCCTCCATAGCTTCCTTCCGCTCTCTCTCCTTTCCTCTCTCTCACTCTCTCTCTCTACTTCTCACGGTCTCTCATTCTCTCAGATTTTCTCTTTAGCTTTTGTTTTCTTAGTTTTTCTTACCTTTGCTGAATGTGAGAGTTTTTCTTTTTGTTTGAGTGTTAGTGTGTGACCGTGAGTGAAAGTGTATTTGTGTAAAAAAAAAAGAGAGGGAATTTGTGAATGTGAATCTGTGTGCGAGAGAGATGAACTTTTTTTGTGTTTTAGTACATGTGTCCGTGTGAGAGAATGCATTATGAGAAAGGATTATTTATGTGAGTGCATGCCAACCCATACCCCTTTTGTGTTAAAAAAAGGTTTATCCTCCAACCCCAATGCATTATGTCCGTGGGAGCATAAAGTCTAGGTCCTTTTTTTATTGTTGTATTTGTTTTATCTTTTTTTATTTAAGTTCGTTGTTTTAGTGATGGTCATATTCTTGGTTTTTATCTTTTCTTAGGTCAATGATTGAGTTGTCTGGTCAATTTCATTTTATAGAGTTTGGTTAGAGTTGTTTTAATTTGGGTTTATGAAAAAATAATCATAATTGAGAATAAGTCTTTTTTAATTAGTAAAAAGCATTTTTTTTTATATGATAGAAGATTACTTATTTATTTATTTATTTATTTATTATTATTATTATTATTATTATTATTTTGTTAATTGTTTGTTAGCTTCTGTATGTGAGTGGCTAAGAGTGTGTGTGTGTGAATGGATGAAAGTGTTTTTGAGTATATGTGAGAGAGAATGCTAAAGAGTTTCTACATGTGTGTGGACGCATCCAAGTGCGAGCGAATGTGCCAGAAGTTTTTTTTATATATTTTTTAGTTTTAGTTTTATTTTATATTCTAAGTTAGTATTACTTTGTCAAAATAAAATTTTGAATTAATTGTTTAGATTTGAGTTGGTTGGTTTGATTAATTAGCTTAGTTTTTATTTTGAATAAAAAGGGATTTGTTTTTTTTTTTCTTTTACTTAAATTAATAATTTTATCTTTGGATTAATTTTGTCAATTCATAATATTAATTAGCCTTTTTATAAAATGTGTTCTCTTTCATATATATATATATATATATATATATATATATATATATATATATATAAATCTTTTCAGTTTCATTTTAATCCGCACAATGATCAATAATGGTGATTGAATAGCAAATATTATCTTCATTGTTGTTGAATCATAAGGATTTATTGAGTGGTCAAGATCTTAACTTAAATCGCATGAGAATGGATTTTATTTTCTAAAGAAATTGCTTCTTCATAATTTTTTTTTTAAAATCCATGCAATGATCAATAATAGTGATTGAGTGGCAGATGTTACCTTCATTGTTATTTGGATCATAAGGGTTCATTGAGTGGCTGAGTGTCGAAACTTGGATTACATCACGATAACGGATTTTACATGTCTTTATAAATTCTATTCTTCATAAATAAAATCTATCAACCCACAAATATTTTCTAAAGAAGCTACGTGACTTTGAATTCCCATTCGCACTGCGATACGTAGAGACGGTCCGATCCCCTGTCAAGCCAAAATTAAATTTTCATAAATTGTTCATTTGATTTGTAAATATTCTGCATAATTTTTCTTCATTTAAATAGGGATTTTGTAGGCTATTAATTAATTTGTGATTACTAAGTGCATCTGCCTAAAGACGCCAGATTAAGTGCGTACGATTAAATTCATACCCTTCCCTACGCATAACCGACTCTAACTCATAATCCTGGTTTCAAAGATCATCTTTTAAAATAAATGGTTTTTCCAACGCTTCCCAATTTAATAAACTTGGTGGCGACTCCATTAATTTTCAAAAATGAAAATTCTCTTTTCTTAAATTCGCCGTCTCCGTCGCGATCCCGGTTGCGACAATATATTTATTATCATAATTATATTTTACATGTAATATCTCTCCTTAAAATATCCAAGACGGGTGGACGCAGATGTAGACTAAAATAATTAGGGGTGAGACAAGGACGGTTGAGGTAAAACCCGTCTCATTCTGTGCCCTTCCGTCCCTTCCCCACCAAATGGTCCAAATATAAGTTTTGATCACCATGATGCCCCAACACCAAGTCTTCAGCAGTTTGTCCTTCCTGCTACATAAAACTCACCCAAATGGCAATACCAACGCCATTACCTTATCTCTTTGCAGCTTTTATTCTCCTAACCGCGTCTTATTCTTTGGCAGCACCGGAACCATCATCAGCATCATCACTCTATGGCACTTTCCTTCGGTGCCTAACACAACACACGAACTCGTCATCAACTCAACTCTCCGACGCAGTCTTTGAAAATACCAACCCTTCGTTCTCCACCGTTCTCCAAAACTACATCCGCAACGCACGGTTGAACACAACCTCAACACCAAAGCCTTTGATCATAGTGACACCCCTTCAAGAATCCCATGTTCAAGGAGCTGTCATATGCGCCAAGAGCATTGGCGTTCAAATCAAGATCAGGAGTGGTGGGCATGACTATGAGGGTATTTCCTATGTCTCCAATGAACCCTTTATCATTCTTGACATGTTCAATCTCAGGAGCATCAATGTTGACGTAGCAAAAGAGGTTGCTGTGGTTCAAGCTGGTGCCACACTTGGTGAAGTTTACTACAGGATATGGGAGAAGAGTAAAGTTCGTGGCTTCCCTGCTGGGGTGTGTCCCACTGTTGGTGTCGGTGGACACTTCAGTGGTGGAGGGTATGGTACTATGTTGCGAAAATATGGTCTCTCTGTTGATAATGTAATTGATGCTCAAATTGTTGATGTCCAAGGTAGGGTCCTTGATAGGGAGTCCATGGGTGAGGACCTTTTTTGGGCCATAAGAGGAGGCGGGGGAGCAAGTTTTGGTGTTGTGTTATCATACACAATTAAATTAGTTCCTGTGCCTGAAGTTGTTACTGTTTTCCGGGTTGAAAGGACTTTGGAGGAAAATGCCACTGGACTTGTTCATCAGTGGCAACAAGTTGCTCCAACCACTGATGACAGGCTTTTCATGAGGCTGCTCTTGCAGCCTGTAACTTCCAATGGGAAGAAAACTGTGAGGGCCTCGGTTGTGGCCTTGTTTCTTGGAAGTGCTGATGAGGTTGTGTCAATATTGAGCAAGGAGTTCCCTCTTCTTGGCCTGGAGAAGGAGAATTGCACCGAAAGGAGTTGGATTGATTCTGTTATTTGGTACAATAATTCTTCCAGTTACAAGGGTGGTGCTAAGCCGGAGAGCCTGCTGGACAGGAACCTCAACTCTGCCCGTTTCCTGAAGAGGAAGTCTGATTATGTTCAGAATCCTATCTCCAAAGATGGGTTGGAATGGATTTGGAAGAAGATGATTGAGGTTGGAAATATTGGGCTTGTTTTCAACCCTTATGGAGGGAAAATGGCTGAGATCCCAGTTGAATCCACACCTTTCCCACACCGTTCAGGGAATCTGTTCAAGATTCAGTATTCTGTGAGTTGGGATGATCCATCACCTGCTGCATCTCAGAATTTCACAAATCAGGCTAAAAGACTTTACAGTTACATGACCCCCTTTGTGTCCTAGAATCCAAGGAGTGCCTACTTGAATTATAGAGACCTTGACATTGGAACCAATTCATTTGGTGAGAATAGCTACCAAGAAGGGGAGGTTTATGGGACCAAGAACTTCAATGACAATTTTGATAGGCTGGTTAAGATTAAGACTGCGGTTGACCCTGAGAACTTTTTCAGGAATGAGCAGAGTATTCCAGTCCTTCCAAACAAGGCATGCATTGACAATCATACAGTGTAGCATACTCGTTAATTGCTTCTCGATCTTATCTATTTTTTTACACTATAATTAATTTGATATGAATGGTTGGCCTATATAGTCTAATGGTGTGTTGGTAATTGACTTGATAATTGTAGCATTTAATAATTTGTCATATTATTTGATAAATTTGATATCTCATATATTGTCAACATACCGTAAATAATGTGATAATATGTAATCAAATGTTGGTATAAATTTTTATTCTATTAGTATATATTGAATAACTAACTATCTTGATGTATTATGTTACCTTGGTTAACTACTGTAATGAAAATAAAAATGTTTTTCTGCAAAAATACACGCGGACCAAAATCGACAGCGATTATTACTGTTTTAGAACAACAAATATAAAAATCAAAAGTAGAAAATAAAAATATACCATCGGTTCGGATTATTTGCGTTGGAATTTCGTAGAAGACTTTTTTATTCTCATGTCGTTTTCCTTAACGAATTCTATTTGATATATAAAATTAGACAGTTTCTGAGCGACTAGTTTCTTTTAATTGCTGGTCCATTTGTTATCACTAAACAACTACTGTTGAGTTGAAAAAAAAAACTACTATTGAAATTAAGATTATATGCAAATTTGAATAAAATCGGGAGCAAAGTCGTAAGTGACTATTTTTACACATGGAGTGATTACATGCTGACACACCGAGTAATTAACAAATGAAAATAAATTATAGAAAAATGTATTTTAAAAAAGAAAAGATTGTAAAAAAAACACTATTGTGAAATATATAATTAAATATAAAACATTAAAAACAAAGGATTTGGGTAGTGTGCATAAGATCTTAAGTTCAAAAAATATAAAACATTAAATGCTAATTAACATTTTATCAATTATTATATATTTTGATATTTTCTTAATTAATAAATATTTTATTATTAAACTACTGCTGTTATGTATAAAAAATATAATATAATATATAAAAAGAAAATTTTGGTTGAGTTGCACCTTATGGACTTTTGTTTTGACATTCGAAAAAAGTTGTTGCCATTTGACACCGATAGTAATTACTTGCATCCAAACAATAAATATAAACTTGAAAGTATTAATTCTAGAGGAAATCTCACACTACCCTTCTTTAATATTTAATATAATTATACTTGACAGTCTTTTATTTTACAAAATAATGATTGCATTCCCTTAGATTTATTAAAATTACATTATAATCTTCTCTATAGATATTGATTCATTAATTTAAGTGACAAAAAAGTAAAATATATAACATACATATGCATAACTATTAAGCATAAAATTATAATATTTTAATAATATTTAACAATTGATTAAATGGAAAAAATTTAATTTGGAAGTTCAATTTATAGCAATATATATGGAAAAGGTCTTTTGACTAAAAGTTTGCTTGCTTGGAGGAACTCTCATATTAAATAAATTAGTCATTGCTGCTGATAGTAGATACCTTGAAAAACAAAAAAAAAATCTCCTTTTACTTGAAAAATTTGTAATTTTGTCTCATTATCATTTATTATGAGTTTGACTTCTTTTATTATCCAATTAATATTTTCTCTCAACTTCATGATATTTTTATGCTCCTTTGGCCATCGTTGAATAATTATTAAGTTTCAAATGGGCACTAAAATTAAGTAAATGATTGAAAAAATATTAATATTAGAAAAAGTTAAAAATAATTTACTAAATTGTCATTTTTCTCTCTTGTCTTTCATTAATTTATCTCTTCTCATCCACTGTGTCTTTCTCCTTATTCAATAATATTTAATAGAGATAATATTGAAAATAAGTAATTAATATTACCTAAATTTTTTAAATTGATAGTTATTTATAGAAATTTTTTTTAAAATAAATAATTATTTAAGGACGAATAGGGAGCAGTGGTTAATATCTTGTTGATCATATACATAGAAATTAAGGTTATATTATTATTTAAAATTAAATATTAACATTTTTTTGACGAAAAATATTGACATAGATTATGATATATTAATTAATAATTCAATAACAACCGTACTGTTTTTTAAATAGGCACCGTACTGTAGCTTAAGAATGCATTTTAATTGATTATTTCTAATCCTAAATTACTGTAACTGATTTGTATTTTTTTGTTTAATGTGGAGAGTGCTAACGTGCACATTTTAATCATTATTCTCTCGTCAAAATAATAATAATAATAAATGATAACCCACTTCTAATTTTCTCCCAAATATGTTAAACCTTCTAAGTGATACTAATCAAAATTTAAAATTTCACTCACATATATCAAATAGCCTTTTAATATTGTATAAACTCATATTATTTTAAATAAAATTTTGAATTAAAATCTTTTTAAGTTAATTATTAAAAGGATATTATAACATTTTTTTCCTCCAATCCCATGGTATCCATTGGATGATTTTGCTATATTTAATTTAATAGATATGATGAAGAAGATTCATTCCTACATAAGAAGTTGATAATGCGTTATTTGTATATATCTGTATTATATATCAGTTAGATACATGTATATATATTTTTTTTGGAGGAAGTATATGTATAGTTGGATACTTAATGATTCCTTTTTTCTATTTTAGACGTGACTTAACGATATTCCTACGAATATATACGATATCTGCCTAAAAATAATATACTTTTCAAATAACTGGGTTTGACTATTCTCCCATGTACTTGTCAAAAGATTAGGTGCTTTGAAATTGGAAAAACTTGCCTTCTCCACCAATGATAACTGTGGGCCAACACGTCCTCTAGCGCTTCTCCTCTCGTGTATAAGACCATGCTCGCCCAATACAAAGTTTTCAACAACTTGTCCTATTCCACACAACCCACCCTAATGGCAAAACCAACTTCATTGACTAATCTCTTTGCAACTTTTCTTCTTCTAACCGCGTCGTATTCTTTGGCAGCACCATCACCAGCACCGGAGCCGTCATCATCACTCTATGGCACTTTCCTTCAGTGCCTATCACAACACACAAACTCATCATCAACTCAACTCTCCGACATAGTCTTTGAAAAATCCAACCCTTCCTTCTCCACCGTTCTCCAAAACTACATCCGCAACGCGCGGTTGAACACAACCTCAACCCCAAAGCCTTTGATCATTGTTACACCCCTTCAAGAATCCCATGTTCAAGGTGCTGTCATATGTGCCAAGAGCATTGGTGTTCAAATCAAGATCAGGAGTGGTGGGCATGACTATGAGGGTATTTCCTATGTCTCCAATGAACCCTTCATCATACTTGACATGTTCAATCTCAGGAGCATCAATGTTGGCATAGCAAAAGAGGTTGCTGTGGTTCAAGCTGGTGCCACACTTGGTGAAGTATATTATAGGATTTGGGAGAAGAGTAAAGTTCATGGCTTCCCTGCTGGGGTGTGTCCCACTGTTGGTGTCGGTGGACACTTTAGTGGTGGAGGGTATGGTGCCATGTTGAGAAAATATGGTCTTTCTGTTGATAATGTAATTGATGCACAAATTGTTGATGTCCAAGGTAGACTCCTCAATAGGGAATCTATGGGTGAGGACCTTTTTTGGGCCATCAGAGGAGGTGGGGGAGCAAGTTTTGGTGTCGTGTTATCATACACAATTAAGTTGGTTCCGGTCCCTGAAATTGTCACTGTTTTCCGGGTTGAAAAGACCTTGGAAGAGAATGCCACTGACCTTGTTGTTCAGTGGCAACAAGTTGCTCCAACAACTGATGACAGGCTTTTCATGAGGCTGCTCTTGCAGCCTGTGACATCCAAGGTTGCCAAGGGGCAGAAAACTGTTAGAGCCTCGGTTGTGGCCTTGTTTCTTGGAGGTGCTGATGAGGTTGTGTCAATATTGAGCAAGGAGTTCCCTCTCCTTGGCCTGAACAAGGAGAATTGTACTGAAATGAGTTGGATTGATTCTGTTATTTGGTACAATGATGATGCAGATTACAAGAATGGTGCCAAGCCAGAGATCTTGCTGGACAGGAACCTCAACTCTGCTGGTTTCCTCAAGAGGAAGTCTGATTATGTTCAGAATCCTATCTCCAAAGATGGGTTGGAGTGGATTTGGAAGAAGATGATTGAGTTGGGAAAAGTTGGGTTTGTTTTCAACCCTTATGGAGGCAAAATGGCTGAGATCCCAGCTGATGCCACACCTTTCCCTCACCGTGCAGGGAATCTGTTCAAGATTCAGTTTTCTGTGAACTGGGATGACCCATCACCTGCTGCATCTCGGAATTTCACAAATCAGGCTAAGAGGCTGTACAGTTACATGACACCCTTTGTTTCCAAGAATCCAAGAAGTGCCTACTTGAATTATAGAGACCTTGACATTGGAACCAACTCATTTGGTGAGAATAGCTACCAAGAAGGGGAGGTCTATGGGACCAAGTACTTCAATGGCAATTTTGATAGGCTGGTTAAGATTAAGACTGCGGTTGACCCTGAGAGCTTTTTCAGGAATGAGCAGAGTATTCCAGTACTTCCAAGGAAGGCATAGAGAATCATACAGTGATAGCATGCTAGCTAATTGATGCTATTGCTTTTTTGTTACTACAATTTGATATGAATGCTTGTACTATATGTCCTTATTATTTTGATAGTTGATTGGATTGCTATAGCATTGAATTTCGGCAATTCAGGTAGTTAAGTAAAACTGTCACATGGCTACAAGTTATTTTATTTAGGCATAGTTCGTCTCTTTCTTCTTACATTTGTGTCTCTCACTTGAATCACATGACATGTGATGGGGCCGGCTGGGGGAAATCTGTAAAATTCTCATTAATTTCAAAGAAAATTGATGCGAACTTTTTCGGTTGTACTCGGTATTGGTTGAATTATCTGTAATATCCGTGTGTGATTGCTTGACTGGTGTGGAACCGTGTAGCTCTTTGCTTTCCAATGCTGACCAAATCTTGTGACCCTTATTTTTTCTCGTCTGTTGTCTCGTGCTTATTGTCCTTGTATTATTTTTTTTTTGGGGCCAACATGTCCTGAGATATTTAATGCGTGATGTTTCAGCAATTGATTCTCAACTAGTCCCATAAAGTATTATTTAATTATACAATTTCTCCTGTTTTCGTTTAATGTAAGGGCAATGCCATATAGTGTGCTTGTTATGCTTCTGCTGTACACTTTTTCGCCGACTATTGTTCAACATACAGCAGCATCCAAGATTTTAAAACCAAGATGAAACATGCACTCTAGCGATAGGCAGAAATTCTTAAACTTTGAGTGGATCCAGCCACAGGAAAACATTGGAAAACAAAAGGGCCAATTTAGTTTAGTTTTCAAATTTTATAAAAAAAATACTGAAAATTAAAAATAAATTTATAAAAAAATATTAAAAATTAAAAATTAAAAACTGAAATTTATAATTTTTAAAATGTTCATTATTTTTTTTATAAAATCTAAAAAATTAAAAATAAAAATTAAAAATTTAAAACCCAAACTAAACATGCAGGCACCTTTTACAGCCTCAGCCTTTCTTTATTCGTTCCTTAGTAGTGACCAATTGGCCTTGATTTGGTTTTGCTGTGAGCAAAGAGGGAAGATTGGTAAGGGTGAGTTATCGGGAGAAATAGAGGAATGAACAACCATGTATAAGGATGTAACCGACATTTTATTTTTCTCAATTAGCATTATATTTCACGCTTACATAACTTAAATTTCTTTAAATTTGAATTGATATTTAGTATCAATTTAGTGTGTATGCATTATTTATGGACAATAGTTTTCTTAGTAACTTTAGATGGATTTAAATTCTTTAAAATAAGAGATTTTATTATAGATCAATAAAATTAGATGTGGACCTCTTCTCACTTCTTTATTTTAAGGGTGAAACACATTTCTTTAATATGTTAGAATCCAAAACCAATTTGTAAATATTGAACGTGTAATTTGGATAGAAGCTTCATTTCCGCCTCAAATTTTTGCTCCAAACGAAATAATTTCGTCATCATATAATGGGACCCACCTGAACTACATCAGTGGTCTCAAGTCCGTTCGATCTGACTATCGCTTGGTTTCAGGTCACTTTTAGTTTGCAGTTCTGTTATTTTTTTAGTTAATTTCATATTTAATATATGGTGAGTATGATTTTAATATATTATTAGTGTAAAATAAATTTATATATACATCTAATTATATATTATTAAATTAATAAAAATATTTGATTCAATCATGTATTAATTAAAAGGTCATATGTAAATGCACATTATTAGTTTATTATATAAAATTTTTTTACACTATTATTACATCAAAGTTGAATTCATTTATTATTGATATAAATATGTTCTACTTCTACCATCACTTCATCACCACCGATCAAAAAATATGTTATATAATCAATAAATTAATTTTATTAAAAATTAAATGTCTAACTATTTGACTAGTCAAACATTAATATTATAATTAATTATATAATGAGAGTTAAATATTTTTAATTATATAATATATAATTAAATTTCCATTCAAATACTATGCATTAAAATTATTTTTTCTTATAAAATTCTTTAAATCAATCGAATGATCCCTTTTTTGTTACAGAAAAATGCCCGCATTGTTCCAAAAGAGTAAATGAAGTCAATTAGTTTTCTATGGCAAAAGCAAACAAAACTTTATGAGGATTATTGCGGTAGCCTTTAAAATTTATGGGTATTGGTATCTTTTAGATAACTTGTGGTTAAAAGTTTGCTACGTATTCCACTAACTAAATCAATTAATATTTTAAATATTCATAATTAAATTATAATTCTTGAATTTAAAAGAGTATAAGTACTCTTGGGGTACCAAAATAAAAATCAAACTTTACTAAAATATTATTTTTCATTGGACTTTTTATGCTTCCCACTGAAGTTTTTTTTTTTTTTTGGAAGAAACACGAAACATGTTTCAAATTATTACAGACCCAAAAAACCCCATAGATTCCCTACTAAGTATCCTTCCTTTGGCATCAACAATTTGAGCATCAATGATATGGTCAACATATAGACCATACCCTCCTCCAATCAAATGGCCACCAAACACCAATAGTGGGACACTGCCCCTGCAGGAAAGCCATGAACTTCAATCTTCTCCCAAATCCTATAATAAAATTCTCCAAACGTAGCACCAGAATCACAGCAACCCCATTTTGCACATCCACTGTGATATTGCGGGGATTGAACATGTCAAGGATAATAAAAGGCTCATAAGAGATGTATGAGAGGCCCTCAAAGTCATGACCACCACTTCTAATTTTTAATTGGATGCCAATCTTTTCGGCACAAATGACAGTTGATTGGACTTGAAATTGTTGCAACGGGGTGATTATGATTAAGGGTTTTGGTGCAGAGGTGGTGTTGGACTGGGCATTACGAATATATATTGGGAGAGTAGAAGTATATGAAGCGTTGGTTTAGGCAGAGAGTATACTAGACTCTGTATTGGGAGAGTTAACATAGTTTCTTAGAAACTTAACAAAAGTTCCATATACTGATAACTCCGTTGATGGGGCAGCACTTTTAGCATAGAATGAAAGCATAAGCATAGTAACAAGAGGAAGGATTTTAGTAATAGAAATACTTGCCAAAAAGACTTGAATTTTCCAATGGTCCTGATGTATGTGTTTCTGATCGAAGTTTAGATGATATAGTGGAGTCTAAGTAGGGAAGCATAGAAAGATAAGCGTAGGGACGAAATTGACACAAGGAATTGAAGTGAAAGGCAGATAAGATTCTTTTGCATTATGTTGTCGGCAATTTTAACTTGAAATGTCATGACCATAATTTTCTTGTCGGACACTAACGACTAGGAAGTGATCAAGATTTTTCTTTTGGAATTGCCATTTGCTCAACTCGCTGTATGGTTGAAATTATTTTTCTAATTTCTTTGTAGAAATCTTTTTTGCAAACCTTTCACTTTAGGTATATGTTTGGTTGAGGATAAAATAAGGTGAAAATTGTCATGTATAAATTTCATATGTGATTTATTTACAAAAATTTTACCCCAAAATTACACCCCTAATCATACATATATACCCTAGGTATGATGTTTTTATTGATTAAGTAAAAGAAGAATCAAACCTAAAAAACTAGTCTGTCTAGTGATATTTGTGGCTTAAACATACATATTTGCTCCATGAAATAGTTAGGCTAAGTTTGATTGTGTTTGAGTGTTATTTTGTTTGCTCTTGGTTCCACGCTTATGTTTTAACTAATCACATTTTTTATTAGAGATCTCAAGTTCGGGGAAGGGAATCATTTACTCTAAAGAAATGAAGTAGGATTTTTATTGAAGTGTATCACAATTCAAAGGTCAAATAAGAGTAGTTATAATGAAGAAACTTTGTATTAAAGTAGATGAGGGTGTGTACAAATATAAATGAAAACAATGAAAAGAAATTAAATAAAATAATAATAATGAATTGAAATAAAAACAAAAGGAAAAAAACAACTACTCTTAAGGGTAGATAATCTCACATTCTCACTCATAAGTAGCATGTTGCTTTATTGTACTGAGACGTCAGAATCTAAGGTGTAGCATGAGACAAAGAAGCATCACACACTAATGAGCCAATACTCTTTTATAGATAAATTCTAAGAATTTTTAGTAATCACTACGAGTGTCACAACCTAGCTAATTGGTTCAACATGGGTATTAGCCTCTTCCCACTTCATGGACGTGTATGCTAACCGCTCCTACTTTCTCGGAAACATGCATTGTGGGTTGATGCTTGCTAATATCGACTCATTCGATGCTTCACACCGCCTTTAATTTTTCTCTTGTCAGAGTGCTTCACTTCTATCTTCCAAACATGCTAAGTCCACAAGTCTTGAATCCGACGATCACCGATCACACTAGAATCATACTTTTAACTTGATAAGATCATATCTTTATTGTAACTTTTTGCTACACTTCTCACTCCAATAGGAATGAGGCCCATGTCATATTCAAACCTAATCTTTGCAAATAAAGCACTATATGCAAGTTGAAACAATATTATATGGAAACCAGAAGGAAGATCTTCATCAGGAAAATATAAATTAGAATTTTCTAGATTAATATGTCTAATGATCTTAATTAAGTTTTGGCCTTGAGCAATAACTGTGGCATATATATAACTCATAACTGCCAAACAAACTAAACTATATTAAACCAAGATTTGCTTACATGGTGTGCTTATTGTATTGCGCATATATAGGATACATTTGCCAAAGGATCATAGGTTGCCCTTGTAGGTCAAGGCTTTGAAGCTTGCAGCTATATATGACCTAACTTGTTAGGACAAACATGAAGAGCACTGTCATCCCATGCACTCCTTAATTTGCTGCCATAGCTGATGCAAAATTGCAAACGCCGTCCCAGGATCTGAACTTTGGGATCCATTTTGGCGTGTGGGGCTGGAAGAAACAAAGAGTTTTGCTTCAATCCCTTGCTGATGAAAGCAAAATACAAGTTAATAATGATAGTGCTCTAGTGAGGGGAACATGTTGATCTAACTAGTGGCTTTTATAGGTGAAGGAGGAAAGCGGAGGAAAGGATCTTCGTCGTATATACCTTGAGTGACGCACACTACGTTTGTTTTTAGCGCCATTCACTTTTTCATAAAGCTTTCCTAGCAAATTAAATCATGGTGACATTTGCAATTTCGGAATCTTCTTCGGACATTCTCACTAGTGATATTCTGTGAGTGGTACTGGGTGGGTCGACAAATTGTAGCACAAAAATAGACGAATTCAAATGCAACCAATCAAATTCTTGCGTCACAAATCAAAGGAGAATGATAAATGATAATTCAAATCATCCAACAGTTCAACTTTGTCGCACAAAGTTTGGTACAGGAAATTTCGAGCCGTAAATCTTTTCCGTATTTCTGTTCTCAACAGAACAAGTACTCGTGTGCAATTTTTTTTTTTTGGGGCTAAGAGGTGAGCTTAACTCTGATTATGATCTCGCTAATGTTTGTGTTTATTTTGATATGGACTGAAACAGTGATTTAAGTACTCTATGAACTAAAAGTCGGAAAGGAGAAAACATTTAATGGCAGCATAACATAGATTTATTCAGAACTAATGTTTGAATCTAAAATGCATATAATATAAATTATAATTAGAGAAATGCCAGGGAGAGAAAAAGTTTGTTTGAATTCAATCTAAAAGCTTTCCTGTACCAATACAAAACCTATCCTCCACAGCTAGTCAGCAGCCAGAAATTAAAGTCGAATGTATTGGAATTTGATTGGTTTGGGACCCGCCACAACGTGCATTAGCACCTTATTGTGAGTTAGCCAATCTGGCCATGGCATTTGAATAAGCCCAACCGTATGTGGCAAAAAAAGTGAGTCTCGCGGTAATTTCAAAAATTGCTTCGTGCTGGGTTGATATATTGATCATCTCAACTGATAATGTCAAACTGCATCAATGAAAAAGTTTATTGTATCCCACGTATATATGTATGCGAGAGAAAAGAGATGGCGGCTTGTCCCATCAAGTAACAGATTTCTTTTATCCTGTTTTATTAGATTTAATTATTTTAATTCAAATAGGATTAAAATGAAAAATATTAATATATATCACATATTGATATATTATAGATTCTAGTTTACTAATGAGTTTAAGAATCGAAAGAAAAAACTATTATTAAATAAAAATAAATAATTTGTTATATTAAAACTACAATTAAAAAATTCATTCAATAATTATTTATTAATAACTTTTCAAAGATAAACATCTTTTTTGTTAAGTAATAAATAATAAATAATAAATATTTATTACTTATTATTGAATATTTTAAAAATATTAAATAGTTAAATTTCAGTATAATTAATATTTTTTTTAACAATTTAAGTATTTTTATTCTTTCACTTATCCCCCCACATACACATGTTAAATATTCAAGTGTCGTTGTTGGTTTTTATGGTCCACAAGTTTTGGTCTAAAAGCAGTTAAGTGTTTACTTTGACCCAAGTTGTTGGACCTTGTAGTTTGGCCTATTATTAAACTTACGACTATGAGTTTGCCTAACAGGACAAACTCTGGCGAACCAAAAATCCGTATTATGGCCGAAAAAAATGACTGCGGGTGTGGTTGAGGGCTTGAGGCTTAAAGCGCTTAGTACTGTACAAGTGGAGACCTAGACCCCCAAAATACATAAATAAATAAAAAGTGGTGAATGACTTCGATCGATCAGAATGGCCAATTGTCATTCGTGCTTTAATTGACCTCATGGCCGATAAACCTTTATAGAATAAGATCGGATTTAATTTTAATGTATTGATAATATAAAAAAATTTATATAATTATTATATTAAATTTTTTATTTTATTTTTAAATAATAAATAGAAGTTGATTATATTTGCCGATTGGATTATTATGTATAACTCTTTTATATACACTGTCATGCCATGCATCTAAGTTAGGCTTGGTTTGATAAATAAAAAATTTGAGGTGTATCATTGCTTGATTTGATAAATTTCTTCTCTTTGGCTACGTCGAAATTAGATAAATTGACAATACTCTTTTTCAAAGGGTGCTCATGTTTATGAAAGTATAGGCTAATTTTTTGTGTTTGTTAAATAAAAAAAATTGAGGCGTTTTCTACTTAATTTGAGTATGTATGATATAAAATGTATGCCGCAAGAAAATTTCTCACAAGTAATTATTTGGGTGAGACTGCGACAAATCTTCCTAATATTGTTCAAAACTCTTGAAATTTCTCTCAGGTGATTATTAGGGTGAAACTGCGACAAGTCTTCCTAATAGTACTGTTCAATACTGACTTATCAAAGATGAGAAATCTAAATTCTAGAATATTAATGGTGGCAAGGTTATGCAGGTAATGCGGAGTATAAATATGCATCTTCAAAGATAGACGCGCACTCACCTCACCTCAGCCGTTTTAGCTACAATGATTCGGCAATCTGCATTTCACACCATTATTTTGTTGATAATATCAATATGGTCCATGCATCCATTGGCATCTGCACAATATATTATAGCAAAGCCTGGTTGTGATTCGACATGTGGAGATGTTCCCATCGCTTACCCGTTTGGGATGAAAGATCCCAAATGCTACGCACACGAATGGTTCGAGATAGAGTGCAGAAACACTTCTCGAGATGGTGGTCACAAGCCTTACCTCAAGTCCTTGAACCTGGAGGTGACACAAATTTACCAGATGGAAAGCCAGGTTGAAATCATGAATCCAATATACCGTTGGAACTGCCAAAGCGAAAACGCAAGACCGGCCATAGACCTAAGAGGAAGCCCTTTTGTGTATTCCCAGGAAGATAAATTCGTGGCCGTTGGCTGTAACAAACTCGCGTTTCTTCATTCCAACGGGTCAACGGTTGGCGGTTGCGTCTCCATCTGTGACGATGATAAAGAGGCAGCTGGCGACAACGACATCGATGTCGACGACGGAAGCGATGGTTGTCACGGCAGAACTTGCTGCGAGACTTCACTGCCTATGCATCTTTCAGAGTACAACGCAACGCTCCAAGATCTGAAGAACCAAAGTGTGAGTCAGGGGTGTAGTTATGAGCTAATTGTAGAAGATATTTGGCTTCAGGACCAGTACAACTATGATTTGAGTTCGGAGACTGGGGTGAGTTTAAGTAACCTATTAAAGGACATGGATTATGTTCCTGCGATTCTCGAGTGGGAGATTCTGAACGATATGCTGACCAATTCAACCTTGGAACTCCATTCGGATGCTCATACCTATTGCAATGACACTAGCATAACATCTGCACAAAACGCCACCTCCGGTCGGAGATGTCGCTGCGAATGGGGCTACTCTGGCGATCCCTACATCCAAGGGAGCTGCACAGGTAAAATGATCGATCCCTTATTACATTACTGATCACAATAATCTTGTTCTAACACTAAAAGTGGAAGTTATTAACTCTAGATGAGATGATGAGTGGGGATTAGTGATGATCACCATCTCGTTCCATAATAAAGTAGGTGTTTAAATGAGAATCTTATTTATTCCTAGACAAAGTTGACTATATATATTATATTTATAATTAATATTATTTGTGCTACCTTTTCTATATTTTTCACTAGATATTTTGAGATGTTATTTAAATATTGGTTATAAGTGTCACTGAAAGTGCCACATAATATCTAACAATGTTATGAACTCTCATTTTATCACTATTATATATGATGGTAATTTATATTCATTCTATTTATTCATTATATATAATGGTAATAAAGTAAATATTTTAATAAATAATTATTTTTATCGAGTTAAAATAATATTTTTGTACAATATATCCCCAAAAGTTGGGAAAAAAAATTTCTTGGTTGTATTTATTACACAACTTATTTTTTAGGGGTATATTTGAGAGGTCATATTGATGATAAATTTTTCATAGATAAACTTTATATGTAAAATTATTACACATGAAGTTCAACAATAAAAAATTAGCTCTCATTTTTATCCGTTAACTAAACACACCACTGATATAATAGACATATGTTATTTCATAAATTATGTATATAATTGTGTTATTATATAAATGGCTTTACATCGTAACCAAAAAAATAAGTGGCTTTACATGAATGCAAACAGCCTCACGGGAGTTTGCATGAGGGTGAATTACTATTTTCAACCATTTCCTCTATTTTTGTGTCACTCCCTGTTACTTGATGATATGATCTAGTTAACGAGGGCGGATGAATAGGTTCAAGTAAAGCTAGCCTAAAGTAGTCGGCAAAATTACTTGATGCTATAGTAAAGGCACTTTTGGTTTATGATTATAATTAATTTTTTAATATATATGCTGATTGCAGTCATAAGTCAAAAAAAAAAAAAAACTGAAGCCGTCAATATTACCTTAAGAAATATATATACATATATATGATATGATATGAGTTATTAAGTATTAACTTGTTTCTCGACGTTTCAGCTATACCAGGATTCTTCGATGGGAAAAGTCGATCGAAGTGGGCAATAGTAGGTACGTGTAATCCAATTCTCCCTTCGGATATTACCCATATTAATGTATATCTTTTCGTGCTCAATTTGTACAGATTCAACGAATACAGAATTAAAATGTCTTCGTTAAGAAAAACGACACACAATCATACTTTATACCCATCAAATTTATTTTGCCAGAATAATGTCACACAACAATTTTTGATAAATAAATGTGTTATATCATTTTATTTTATTTAATAATGACTCTTATTTTCTATTAAAAACTTCGATACATTTTTCTTGTAGTATAAAATTAGCTGGATGGGTGTCGTATTTTTCATGCAACACAGATCCAGATCAATAGGAACCTAAATGCTCAAGTTCTCAGCACAATACAAAAAGATTTTAATTTTTATATATTGACGATATAAATTTTTTTTATATTATCATTTAATCATATATTATTACATCAATAAAAATGATTAAATTTTATATATATTACTTTAAAAGTTATGTAAATAAAATTATTTAAGTCTTAAGTACATAAAAATTGTTTTATAAGGCAGGGCTGCTGGATTTTTAAATTCTCTGTCATGCAATGCTCAACCAATATTGGACGGTTTGTCAATTTCCATCGTCCCACAATATATGCTAATTCATTCGAACTCAAAAATATTTTTTAAAAAATTTAAATGTATTTTGAGAGTAAAATAAAATATTTAATTTATTCTATTTATTAATAGACATTATTTTTGTGGGCATGTGCTTTTTTTTTTTTTTTATGTTTTCAATGAATGCACAATGAAAAAGCTCCCACATATCATCACTAGTTGTCAGCAGTTGTTTGTATTTTTGTACATACTGATATAGGTGCAAGCATACGTATTGTTGTATTGGGCAAATTATTCAATCTTCGATTTCATTGTGCTGCAGGAGTTTCGTCAGGCCTTGGATCCATCATTTTACTCGTTGGTGTATGGTTGCTTTATAAAGTTGTGAGGAAAAGAATGACGAAAAAACGCAAAGAAAAATTCTTCAAAAGGAATGGTGGTTTGATGTTACAGCAAAGATTGTCCTCAGGTGAAGTAAATGTCGACAGAGCTATTCTCTTCAGCTTAAAGGACTTAGAAAAGGCTACTGATAACTTCAATCAGAACAGAGTTCTTGGAAAGGGGGGTCAAGGTACCGTTTACAAAGGCATGCTAGTAGACGGTAAAATTGTTGCAGTGAAGAAGTTTAAAGTCCAAGGAAAGGCTGAAGAATTCATCAATGAATTCGTCGTTCTCTCACAAATTAACCACAGAAATGTGGTTAAGTTGTTAGGATGTTGTTTGGAGACAGAAATCCCTTTACTTGTTTATGAATTCATCCCTAATGGTAACCTTTTTGAATACTTGCATGGCCAAAGTGAAGAATTACCAATGACGTGGGGTATGCGTTTGAGAATTGCCACTGAAATTGCAGGAGCTCTATATTACTTACACTCAGTTGCTTCTCAACCTATTTATCATAGGGACATCAAATCAACAAACATACTATTGGATGAAAAGTATAGGGCAAAATTAGCGGACTTTGGAACATCTAGAATAGTTTCCATTGAAGCTACTCACCTAACCACGGTCGTTCAAGGTACCTTTGGATACTTGGACCCTGAATATTTTCACACTAGTCAATTTACAGAAAAGAGTGATGTCTACAGTTTCGGAGTAGTTCTTGTTGAACTTTTAACTGGGCAAAAGGCAATATCCTCTATAAGATCCGAGGAAACTAAGAGTTTAGCTTCATATTTTGTTGTCTCTATGGAAGAGAACCGTCTGTTTGACATCATTGACACAAGAGTCATGAAAGAAGGGGAGAAAGAACAGATCATTGCAGTTGCCAATCTTGCATATAGATGCTTAGAGTTGACTGGGAAAAAACGGCCAACTACGAAGGAAGTCACACTGGAATTAGAAGGGGTCCGGAGATTGGAGAATAAGTATGATGTGCAACAACAACATGAAGAAATTGAGCTTTCTAGAATTGAAGACTACCAACCTTGGATTGAATACTCTGCATCAGATACATTGCCAACTACAACCAGCAAAGGCCTCTCCTCGGAGGTTATGCCTATTCTTACATTGTAGAGAATTCCTTCTCTCTCTCTCTCTCTCTCTCTATATATATATATATATTCACGGAGAAAACGAAGTCTTTTTGGTTGGAGACATTTATAACCTCCAAAAACATACTTGTTATTGTGAATTATTTGTTTGAACACTCAATGGCTTATTCATAGTGAGGGTGCTTATTTAATTTAATTTTCTATTATCACGTTGAAGCTGGTGTAATGGACTCAGTTATATCCATTACTTTTATGTCTAATCAAGGGAGCAATTTTAGGATATTAATGAAACAGTAACAACAGCTACAAATCATGAAATGCATAACAAACCACTGGAATAATCGAGTCTTTCGATATTACCTGATCAAGGGAGCAAAGGATAGAATAAGAATTCGGTAGAATTATACGAGGTAAGAGAAGAACTCAGAAAGGATCAGAGAACGAAAGTAGAAGCTCGCCACACTCATGTCATTCGTCAGATGAATTCCTTCCATTTAGAATTAGGAATATTATTTCCGGTGCTCCTTTTCACAACCCCAGTAATCGGATTAGTTGTCGTAGGTCTGTGTCTTTTTTTTTTTAAGGATAAAGTTGTCATAGGTCTCTGAAGGTACACTAACTTTCCCAAGTTGGTTCCAAGCAAGCTGGTCTCATGCTCCATGTTGTATTATCGGGCCTGTTTTGGGAAGTCTCTGTGAACTGTATTTTCTCAAAAGCATAATAAGAATTAGAAGTGAAAATTTGTTTAAAATTTTAATATAATTATAAAAGTACATTTCATTTTAGGTTTAATTACTTTGAAAATCTCAATAGTTTACTCAATTTTTAATTAGATCCCTATAATTTAAATTTTTATAATCAAGTCCTTATATTTTATCAAACTTTTCAATCAATTAAGTCCCTATAATTTAATAATATGTGGTCAATTTTAAAATTTTTTTATTAAGTCCCTATAGCTTAAAATTTTTGTGATCAATATAGGGACTTAATTGAAAATTTTTGTGCAATATAGGAACTCGATTAAAAAATTTTATACAATAAAAGAACTTGATTACATATTTTTAAATTATAAAGATATAATTAAAAAATTTTATACAATTGATTACAAAGTTTTTAAACTATAGCGATATAATTAAAAATTAAATAAAACTATAAGGTCCTCATTAAAGCTTTATTTTATAATAAGAAAATGTTAAAAAAGTTTAGGTGAGGGAAATGATTAATCCCATTTGAGACGCATAGAAATCACAGAAATGTGCTAGAGGTGGTGTGCTTCGTTGGATGGCCTTGATCATTAGGAGCTAGCATTTATTCACAATTCTCTTGATTGGTCTTGATCACATTGTCAAAGGGGCTAGTTTGGGGCCTATTACTATGCTCATTGATACGCTACAGATGGTGTACTCTAACGCCTTATGTATTTGATTAGGATTAAAAATGAGGTAGAAATTTTAATAATGAACTCCATATGTAATTTTACATTATTTGATCTAAATTAATATTTTAGATACTTTTTTCAAACCTATTATGAATACTAAGTAGTAAATGTAAATTTGTATTTAATTTTCATGATATTATACATGAATTAGATATATGGAAAATTCCATAGAAAAAATTGTCTTTCACAATGAAATCTGATAAGTGAAATTTCAAGTAAGACATAACCTTCTTTTGCATAAAGAAGATTTTCATTTAAATAATGAGGCGCCATTGATATCGACACCTATGAGATTGCTAAATGTTCAAGAGTTCCTCCCTTCAATCTTTTTCCTTAGACATCTCATTCGTACACATCTTCTTTTTGTTTCTCCGGCCTATAGAGAGTTATAGACAGAGTTCTAAAAGGTCAAATGTTTGATGATTCCATCATACATTGTTGAATTACAAAAACTTCTAGATATATATCCCTTTTATCTGAACTGATTCTTTCTGGTTAAAGAATATCTTTCTAGTTGCTCTAGAACAATTAGGAGATTCTCTAAAAGAAAGACAGTCTTGGATCTGATCTGATTGACGATAAAATATCTTCCTGGACCTCAAATAGTGATTTGATAGATGATAAAGACATAGAATTTTGGGGTCAACTCTCTTCCTTAATGATAGAAAAAAGGATTGATCAAATTCTATTGGTTTGACTCATATTAATCATTTATCAAACAATAACTCCAGTTATTAAATAATTGAACAATTGAAAACAATTTACTTATAATACTTGGTTAACATTGATACAAACATATCTCACAAATTATGAGTTCAATAAATCATGTTTGGTAGAAAGATGAATATTCTTTACTCATCATCATCGTCAGACAATCAATTATTTAAAAACCCATGTGGGGCTAATAACTTTTATTTCCCTTCACATGAGAAACTCTTTTCACTCCGCTTAGCCTTAATGATAGGTTATACAGGAACTAAACGATCGTGTTTGGTCAAATACCAAGAGACAGACTCCAATATTTCTTTCATTACAGTATATTTTTGGAAAGGTTCCTAGATAACATGCCTAAGGGGGCATTTGTTTCATGAGATATTTTTTCATTTCCCGGAATGTGACTATGGGAATATAAAATTCCCATGAGCGGAAAATATGGTTTAAAAAAAAAATTTCTGGGTAAGTTGCATTAACAAGGAGACCCATTTTTATTCCCACATTTCGCCATGGGAAGGGAATGTTTCTGCCAAAGTAAAAAGATCAAATTGCCCTTATCCTAAATCTTCATAATTATTGTTAGAGGATGCAGTCATTGCTAGGCTAGTGTCGCCGAGTATGGACCATGCTACAGATGACTGTCAAACCACCGATGATGTCAATTCAACCACCATTGCTGTGATCACTAAACCATCGCTACTAATTGCCGAATCATCTCTATAGTTTGACAGACCACATCCGCCAGTCCACAGACCCTTGTTGTTGGTCGCCAGACCACCACCGCTGTCACTACCATTTTGCTGGAGTGTATTTGTGGAAAAAAATAAGAACCAATCCAAAAATGTCATTATAAATCAAACACGAAAATGATTCATTTCCAAGTATAATTTACAAGTTTTTTAAGATTTTATTGTACATACTAAATGCACCTAAATATCTTATTTGGGAATGTTATTCCTGGGAATAATATTGCTAGGAATGAAAAATAAAACCTTGAAAGAACCTTAAAGTAAGGAGTTTGATAACAAGACAATTTTATATAAATATTCAGTATGATCAAGTTTCATTCATCTGCTTTAATTGACCCAGTTGCATATAAAACTATCTAGAATAAGAATATATGTTCAGCTCACAAATTTTTTTTATATGTAATATTTTTATCTGATTGATTATTTTGATGGCAAGATAGGTGATATATTCAATGAAATCTTTTATTATTGTTATTTTTGGCTGTTTTATGCCTTTAACTTGTTCAAAGTTAATTGCTTAAGTAGAATTTCCTGAGTCACACGTTCATTATTAAATTTATAGTTAGCAAAGGCAAAGGTTTAGATGCTGGAAAATATTAATAGAGCAGCGTTGTTATTTCTTTTTTTTTTTTTTAAGACATGGGGTAGTAGAGGAGGTTCATATGGCAAGGAATCGTATTGTTTTTAATAACAACATTTGTATTGCATCGATTATATTAATTGATTATGCTAATTATTTTTTGAATTTTATAAAGAAAAATATTATTTGTGCTCATGATTATGAAATATCGTATCAACTCACATTTTATTTGTCATTGGATGTAGTGTAGACCCCATTCAAATAGGATTTATACCTCATCTAATAATGAATAAGATATAAATACAAATAACATAACTCTTTTACAAAATACTCTAAACCAGGAATTTTGTCAAGCTAAGAGACGTGGTTGACTAATTTGATTTTTCAAAATTTATCTAATTTAAAGAATTTTAGAAAATCAAATTGTGACAGATGTTTGAAAGGCCATAGCTAATAATCAGTTGCGGCTGAGTTCACATATTTATTTTTTTATTGTTTAATATTTTTTAGGAGAAATTTATGTAGTTGAAAAACTCTTAAAACATTAAATTGTCACTATTTAGATGTCTAAAAACGCAGCCAACAAGCTGTCATGCCTCAGCTAACTTCATTATTATTATTGAAAAAGGTAAACAGAATTTACTTGTTAAAATAGAGAAAAAAAAAAGACAAAAAAAGCTGAAATATTTATGTACAAGCGAATTAAAAAGACAACAAAAAAAAAAGTTGAAAATTTAATTTTCAGCTTGACAGAGGATGCACATGCTGCTATATATCTCTTGATGAATGAGGAACTCAAAGTCATCACATCATTTTAAAAAAAATAATTATAGGTTGATTAATTTCATTTTAGTAAAAGAAAAAGAGAAAAAAAAGAAATTTTAAAATATCAAGTTGTCACAACTTAGATATTCTAAAATGCATGCTAAGTCAGTAAACTGTCGTGTTTCCATTAATTTTATTATTATTATTATTATTTTTGCAAGAACAAATAACCAAAAATATACTTTCAAACCAAAATTCTACATTATATTAATTGTTTCAAGACATGAATAAAACCAAGCCTGGTCCAAATGTTAGCCATTATAGGGAACAAACAGTGTTCCCCTTTGTTTTTCAAGGCGGATTCTTATGTGGGAAGAAGGGGAGTTTGTGACTATATGGTTCCATTTATATTAGTATTTTAAAATTTACTTTGTTAATATATATGTCCATGAATGATAATAAAATTTTCCAATTAGCGGGCATAAAAATCCCGTTAATTAAGTCAAAATGTCTTTTACATGTATTTGGTAGTTATTAAATGTGATATAAATTGCAACTCATACCATTATGAGTATGATTTAAAATTGGAAAATTTTCAAGTATTCCTATAAAATTTAAGAGTATTGATACATATTAGTTGTTTATTGCTAAGAACGAGTTATATGTCACACTAATTCAAAGTTTTAAAATTTATCAAATCAAAGGTCAAATCACAACTATTAATTATATAAGAGTACCAATATCTATGAGTATAAAAGGGAAGACCTTTAAAATTGGGAGAATTGATTATTAGAAAATATTTTTTCCGTCCTTGAATAATTGGTCATTTCATAAATTTACTTTGATTAAAAATAATTATCCATTTCAAAAATTTAAGTAGTATTAATTATTTTTTATAAGTAATATCTCTATTAAATACTATTGACTCAATAGTGAAGGAGAAGAGAAAGAGTTGGTGTGAGTTTGGATGGAGTATTTTCAAAATACAAGAAAATTTAAAATGCTAGAAGATTAAAATGCTTCGATTAAATTCTCTTCAATTTTTTATTTGGATAGATAATTACATTTCTTTCATTTGTAAAATATTTTGTTTGGGTAGAGTAATTATATTACCTTGATAAAACATATATTATTTGAAAAACATAATGTATTTTTTAAATAAATTTTTTATTAATAATCAAAATTTAACTAATTATAATAAGTTCACATTTCATAAATTATATCAAATTCTATTCACAAAATATTTTAAATTTAAATTATAAAATTTATTTTTTATATAAATAAAATAGAATGATATATAAATTTATCATCATGTAATATAAACTGAATATTAAAAAATTTAAAATGAAACAAAATGAATTAAAAATAATATTAAACAAAAATCTCATAAATATAAAGAAATTATAATGGAATATAATAAAAGTGGAGTTACCAAAATGAGAAAAATATATATATTTGTGTATTTAGGGATTTCCAAAATTTTCTCTTTATAGGAGGAAATCAAAATTCTCTATTTTAGGTAAATAAAATCCCTCTTTAAAATCCTTTAAGTTCTGTAATTTCTTCTAAGTAAATATCCAAACAAGATATTTTATCATGATGAATTTTAAATCCTTCCAAAAATTACATTTCCTTCGATAATTACTCTATCCAAATGAACACTTGGAGTATTGAAAAGAAGTAAGAATAATTTAGTAAACTATTTCTAATATTTACTAATATTAATATTTTAATAATTATTTTCTTAATTATTTTAATAATTATTTATAACTAGATAATTATTCAAGTATAAAAGGGATATATTATTATTGTTTGTCCCATAAATTTTAGTATCTTATTAGCTTCCCCCATTGGAGAGCCGAGTTCTTGGAAAAGGGTGTCAAGATACTATTTACATGGGTATACTAGTAGGCATCCATGTTCTCTGTCCCAAATTTCCTTTTTTTTTTCTCTATTTCTCTATTCATATGTTAGTAAGTGTTCCATTATGAAGAATATTTAAATTCAACTTTTAATAACTACTCATAATTTATTTATGTTCCTTTTTTTTATTGATGGACAAGAAATGAGATACTAAATTGAGACAAAAGATTTCTTTCTATGTTGCAAAATTGTTGGAGTGAAAAGTATATGGCCCGAGGAAATTAAGGTGGTATTTGTTAACTCTCTTTAGACAATGGAGACAGAAACAACAGAAATAATAGAGATAGAGATATAAAAAAATATTATTATATAAAAAATATTATTAAAAAAAATTAAATTTCTGTCTTTATATTCTATCCTCGCTATCCTTATATATTATATTCCAGGGCAGTAAACATACGCATATCAAAGGTAATTCATTAATGAATTTGACAGATTGTCCAATCCTCAAAACGACGCCAATGGATAAAGAACACGACAAAATAATCATTTTAACAAATAAATAAAAAAATTAGTGTCATTTATCTGGTCTAAGGCGGTGTAAAACGTAAACCTTCCAAGCATAATATTCAATTCAACACATCTAGAAGTCTTGTATGTCTGCATAGTGATTGCTTAGGCAAGTGACTGCGAAATTCCGTTTAATTTTATGCAGTCTCTCCTATTGGTTTAAAGCTACGCGTCTGTTTAGACGTCTCTAACGGAATAAGCAGCAAAAGAGGAATAAATTGATTATCCCGTGTCAAATTTCGTACTTAGATGAAGGTCAAGCGGCGACAAGTCTTCCAAGTATTTAAAGTTTGGCTTCCACCGGAACAAATTTATATATAAAATAGAATAATATTATGTCAGTAATAAAATTACATAATAAATATATATCATATATTTTATTATTATTAATTATAATAAATAAATAAAATAAATAATTATCACTAATCATATTTAATAATAATAAAATATATGATATATATTTATTATATAATTTTATTATACAGTAATGTTAGGATTTAGGTGCATTATTCATCCACACTTTTCAAAAGCGGGCTCACTCCTTAAAACAATATGGTTTCGAAGCTCGCAATGTTTCATATTATAATTATCTTGATGATTTTGCCCACGTATCCATTGGCTTCTGCACAAAACCATTCAGTTACCGCACAAGCTGATTGTGTCACAATGTGTGGATCTACTGAGATCCCTTACCCATTTGGAATCAATGATCCAAAATGCTACGCAGAGGAGTGGTTTGAAATAGAATGCCGAAACGTTTATTATATAATTTTATTATATAATGTTACTATATAAATTAACAAGTTATGGTGGTAATGCTATAAAAGGCGCATTATTCATCCACCCTTTTCAAAAGCGGGCTCACTCCTTAAAACAATATGGTTTCGAAGCTCGCAATGTTTCATATTATAATTATCTTGATGATTTTGCCCACGTATCCATTGGCTTCTGCACAAAACCATTCAGCCATCGCACGTCGATTGTGTCACAATGTGTGGATCTATCGAGATCCCTTACCCATTTGGAATCAATGATCCAAATGCTACGCAGAGGAGTGGTTTGAAATAGAATGCAAAGCGTTTATTATATAATTTTATTATATAATGTTACTATATAAATTAACAAGTTATGGTGGTAATGCTATAAAAGGCGCATTATTCATCCACCCTTTTCAAAAGCGGGCTCACTCCTTAAAACAATATGGTTTCGAAGCTCGCAATGTTTCATATTATAATTATCTTGATGATTTTGCCCACGTATCCATTGGCTTCTGCACAAAACCATTCAGTTACCGCACAAGCTGATTGTGTCACAATGTGTGGATCTACTGAGATCCCTTACCCATTTGGAATCAATGATCCAAAATGCTACGCAGAGGAGTGGTTTGAAATAGAATGCCGAAACGTTTATTATATAATTTTATTATATAATGTTACTATATAAATTAACAAGTTATGGTGGTAATGCTATAAAAGGCGCATTATTCATCCACCCTTTTCAAAGCGGGCTCACTCCTTAAAACAATATGGTTTCGAAGCTCGCAATGTTTCATATTATAATTATCTTGATGATTTTGCCCACGTATCCATTGGCTTCTGCACAAAACCATTCAGTTACTGCACAAGCTGATTGTGTCACAATGTGTGGATCTACTGAGATCCCTTACCCATTTGGAATCAATGATCCAAAATGCTACGCAGAGGAGTGGTTTGAAATAGAATGCCGAAACGTTTATTATATAATTTTATTATATAATGTTACTATATAAATTAACAAGTTATGGTGGTAATGCTATAAACGCACATTATTCATCCACCCTTTTCAAGAGCGGGCTCACTCCTTAAAACAATATGGTTTCGAAGCTCGCAATGTTTCATATTATAATTATCTTGATGATTTTGCCCACGTATCCATTGGCTTCTGCACAAAACCATTCAGTTACCGCACAAGCTGATTGTGTCACAATGTGTGGATCTACTGAGATCCCTTACCCATTTGGAATCAATGATCCAAAATGCTACGCAGAGGAGTGGTTTGAAATAGAATGCCGAAACGTTTATTATATAATTTTATTATATAATGTTACTATATAAATTAACAAGTTATGGTGGTAATGCTATAAAAGGCGCATTATTCATCCACCCTTTTCAAAAGCGGGCTCACTCCTTAAAACAATATGGTTTCGAAGCTCGCAATGTTTCATATTATAATTATCTTGATGATTTTGCCCACGTATCCATTGGCTTCTGCACAAAACCATTCAGTTACCGCACAAGCTGATTGTGTCACAATGTGTGGATCTACTGAGATCCCTTACCCATTTGGAATCAATGATCCAAAATGCTACGCAGAGGAGTGGTTTGAAATAGAATGCCGAAACGTTTATTATATAATGTTACTATATAAATTAACAAGTTATGGTGGTAATGCTATAAAAGGCGCATTATTCATCCACCCTTTTCAAAAGCGGGCTCACTCCTTAAAACAATATGGTTTCGAAGCTCGCAATGTTTCATATTATAATTATCTTGATGATTTTGCCCACGTATCCATTGGCTTCTGCACAAAACCATTCAGTTACCGCACAAGCTGATTGTGTCACAATGTGTGGATCTACTGAGATCCCTTACCCATTTGGAATCAATGATCCAAAATGCTACGCAGAGGAGTGGTTTGAAATAGAATGCCGAAACGTTTCCGACCAAGGCCAGAAACCTTACCTCAAGTTCATAAATCTAGAGGTGAAGTCCATCGATCCAGCTTTCAGCAAGGTTGAGATCATGAACCCGGTTTTCCATTTGAACTGCAAAGACAAGGACAAAGATGCAAGGCCAGTCACAGACCTTAGAGAAAGCCCTTTTGTGTATTCCAATGATGGCAACAAATTCACCGCCATTGGCTGTAACAAGATTGCGTTTTTGTCTTCAGATGGGTCAGAAGTCAGTGGCTGTGTGTCCCTTTGCGACAAGTACGACAATGAAGAAGTGAACGGCAACATTGCCTATGGAACAGGTTCTGCTGCGAGACATCACTGCCCTTGTATCTTTCAGAATACAACGTGACAGTTGAAGACATGACGAATAGAAGTACGAGTGATCAGTGCACGGTGCACCCATGCATTGATTGGAACAGATACATGGTTCGAGATCTTCGATGGCTCCAGTGTCGAGTTTAGAAGCTTTAGTAACCTAACGGGCTTGGACCATGTTCCTGCGATGCTTGATTGGGTCATTCTGAAGAACTGCTCCTCCATGGTTAGTGCAAATGCTAACTGCACTCCTGTTGCATCTTCAAACAACAGACCTTCCGGCTTCAGATGTGAGTGCCTCACAGGCTTCGATGGCAATCCCTACGTTGCTGGAGGCTGTATTGGTATGATCCTTCAAATTTTCTGCCACTTAGATCTACTTCATTTCATTAGATAGAGGATTAATTTCTCTGCACCAAATTTTAAGCAGACAGCAATATTGAGAAATTAGTCATGACAATTGACTGATTATCTAAAAAAAAAAAATTTGAACTTCATATTTTTTTGAACACTTGGGCATCTGAAAATTAATAAATAAAATAGAATAAATATTTTTTCTTATTCTTATATCATTTAAGTATTTATAAATAAAATATTTATCCTATTCTATTTATTAATTAACATATTAGTTATTGTATAAAAAATATAGAAAAGTAAAAGATAAGAATGACTATAAAATTGATGTCTCAGTTAATAAATTAAACGGGATAAATGTCTCCACCCACAATTGTTTGTTGGCTCGTTCGCCAAATATAGTCGTCGCTTCACATTGAAAGAAAATGTAGAAAAGTCAACGAATTTAAGTTAGTACTAGAGGAAAGGAGTATACGAAGAAAAAGGATTTCAAAGAAACTATATGAAGAAACAATAATAGCATCAATGCAACGTTAGATCGAAGAAAAACTAAAATGAAAAGGCCAATATTGAAGAAAATTTAGATATTTGGACTACAACTGTGCATTCAGTTCCATGCATTTTTGTGTCATTCAATTTCACTCAGAAAATATATTTCAATGTGACTTATAATTTATAAATTGACTTTGTTCTTGATGTTCAGAAGGAGACTCCTCCAATTCGAACAGCCAAGCGAAGTGGGCTACAGTAGGCACGTATAAACTCAAAAATATCAATCTCCTACTAATTATAAGCAATACTACTGTTTCTTTTCTAATTATATCCGCTTTATAATTCGTTGAAGAAAAAGTTTAGAAAAGTATATTCATTAATTCTTCGTCATTATATTGCAATATTACAAAATATATTAGTCATATTGCTTGATATAAATGAAAGGATCGAGGGAGGGAGCTTTCTGAGTATACTGTCAGTGGATATTCAAGTCAACATTATTTGAAACATTTTGGCCATGAAAACGTGCACGTTTAAACAAATAAAAATACAAGCTGGAAGGCCTTTGGTGCCAGAGTAGAAAAAAAATGTGCTTGATGTTGAATTAATATTGTAAGAGTATATCCAATCATGATTATTTGAAACAATTTCCATATACTTGAACAGATCAATCGTTAACTACAAAGAAACTTGTAATTTGCAATTTATTAGAACAAACTATATAGGTGTTTGCATCTAATTTTTGTATCGGGGATTTCTTTTCTTTTTTTTTCTTACATCTGTCTCCTTATCAGTTTTCGTTATGACTCTACTTATTTGCTCCTTCTTGCCGGAGGTTTGAGCGTTTCTCAATGATAAGAAAACAAAACCAATGACTCATTTTAATTTGTCAAATTATGTGTAGGTGTTTCGTCAAGTCTGGGATCCATCATTCTACTTCTTGGTCTATGGTGTTTATATATTGTTGTAAGGAAAAGAATTATCAAGAAACGCAAAGAAAAATTCTTCAAACAAAATGGTGGTTTATTATTGCAACAAAGATTCTCTTCGGGGGAAGTTAGTGTTGACCAAGCTAAACTGTTCAGCTTAAGAGATTTGGAAAAGGCCACCGACCAGTTTAATGTGAATAGAATTCTTGGAAAGGGAGGTCAAGGTACTGTCTACAAGGGCATGCTAGTAGATGGTATAATTGTAGCAGTGAAGAAGTTTAAGGTCCAAGGAAAGGTTGAAGAATTCATTAATGAATTCGTCATTCTTTCACAAATTAACCATAGAAATGTGGTCAAGCTGTTAGGGTGTTGCTTAGAGACAGAAATTCCTTTACTTGTTTATGAATTCATTCCTAATGGTAACCTTTTCGAATATTTACATGACCAAAATGAAGACTTACCAATCACATGGGATATGCGGTTGAGAATTGCCATTGAAATTGCAGGAGCACTATTTTACTTACACTCTGTTGCATATCAGCCCATTTACCATAGAGACATCAAATCAACAAATATACTCTTGGATGAAAAGTATAGGGCAAAATTAGCAGACTTTGGAGCATCCAGAATAGTTTCTACAGAAGCTACTCATCTCACCACTGTAGTTCAAGGTACCTTTGGATACTTGGATCCCGAATATTTTCATACCAGCCAATTTACACAGAAAAGTGATGTCTACAGTTTTGGAGTTGTTCTTGTTGAACTTTTGACTGGACAAAAGCCAATATCATCCATAAGATCTGGTGAAGCCAAGAGTTTAGCTTCTTATTTTGTTCTCTCTATGGAAAAAAATTGTTTGTTTGACATGGTTGACCAGAGAGTTACGAAAGAAGGGGAGCAAGAACATATCATTGCAGTTGCCAACATTGCATATAAATGCTTAGAATTGAATGGGAGAAAAAGGCCAACTATGAAAGAAGTCACATTGGAATTAGAAAGGATCCGGAGATTGGATAGAAAGTTTGATGCACAACAATGCCATGAAGAAATTGAGCTTGTTGGAACTGAAGTGCTCTGGACCGGGTATTCTACATTTGATAAGTTGCTAACCGCAAGCAGCAAAACAATCTCCTCGGAAGTTATGGCTATCCATACAACAAAATAATGGGTAGATTTGCATGTGCTTATGTAATCTCATGCAGCATAGAAAACCATTTTTGTTTGGTGACATATAACCTACAAATGCATAATTTTTGTTGAGACTTACTTGTAATGGTACACAACAGAGGCTGCTGGGTTTTTGATATCATGAAAATACTTCCCTGCTTTTTGTTTCTTCAGATAAAATATGTATCGAATGCTGAAGCATGTATTATTAGTTTTTGTCCTATTAATTGCCCTTAGTTTTGGATGAGAAATGATTATTAGGTAAAGCCCCCCAGCAATTATCCAAAAAGGATCTATACACTGTATAACAAGAGGGTTTATATATAGAATTAGGAAAATCTATAAAAATTTAGCTGCGCTGGGTCCTTCTTTGTGTAGCCCTTGGTGTTCTGCCCGTGTTTCAATTTATACTTCTTTCGTTACTTAGCTCTATTTCTTTTGGAACATGACCCTTTTTTTCTTGCTTTTACTCCTGACTTATGTTGTTTGCTTCCTAGCTTCAACAATGCAGCATTTCAATGTTAGAGGAATCAGCTAAAAAATGTTGCGTACATAATAAATATAGGAATTGAAAACTATACTAGATAAATATGATCGGATTGAGGAAGGTTTTGCTAACCTTTTTTCTTTTTTTATATACTGTCGCCATCCAGAGAATATGAACAGAAATCTTTAAGTGTTTGGGTTTGTAATGCTTAAGAGGAATGATGATCTTTTGGGCAATGTAACATGAACTCTCCTTAAAGTGGCTTGGTTATGAACAGTAGTGCCAATCTCCTTGGAAATGTGTGGATAATCTTGTAAAACCCTTCCCTTTTGTCTCATTCGAAGATGCTGTCCCTATGTCCCCTAAACCCTAGGTGTCTATTTGCTCTTTTCCTATGTTGTCTTTTCCAGCTTGCCCATCACTTTCTCTATTGGCCACAATGATGCTCTTAGCCTTTCTTGACACGTGTCTTGAGGTACTGTAGGATAAGACACTAAAGTGACTTATTGACATGAGTGACCTGTGCTTTTGGTGGAGTGAATCAAAATGGGTTTCCCACATTTCACGTTTCTTAACTAAACATCTAACATATAAGGATCATTTAGTGACGTGGTGTGCATGTGCATAGTCTGTTTTGCTACCTTAAATGGATTATCACACTATAGCTATCACTCTTCCTAACTATCTCGAAGCATGGTGTCTTCTTTTTGGACTAGGGGAAGGGTTTTCCCACCTTCCCATGAGGCTGCCCTTGTGCAAACCCACTTTCCTTGGGCAAGGGTTGCACTACCCAAACCCACTATGTCACATGAATGTTAGTTCCCTTTGGGCCCCAATTTAAGCCCATGAGTACTATATGTAATTGGGCGTAATCCATAGACCCATCCAATCCCATAGGCCTAAAGCAGGGCCCAAATATAACCCAAACCACCAAATGTTTTCTAATCATGATATTAAAAATGGCCTTACAGAAAACGGTAGGGAACATATACTTACCATTTTCTCTCCTCTCAAAACTTTTTATTTTCTCAATCTGTATATTTATAAGGATAAGTTTAAAATTTTAAAGAATATGAGGTGCATCCTCTTTGGAAAAGACAAAAGAGTTGTCCGTTCCTGTAATGAAGTGCAAATGGACAGACCAGCCTTTGGTCAGGAATACAAAATGATTAGAGGTGCTTGTGTTATAACCGTAAAAAAAAAAAAAGAGATAAAGACCACCGTTCACCTTAAGTGATATAGATCACTATAGAGCTCTCCCTTTCTTTTTATTTCTTCTTCTCTTCTCCTTAGCAGAAACTTAGGCTGCCTTCTTTCTTCTTCTTCCCTCTATTCTCTTCTTCTCCCATGATTCCCTCCATCTCATCTTCCTCCCATTTTTCTTCTTTATTTTCCTTGCTCTCATCTTCATCAAACATCACCACCACCTCCATCATCATCATCTCTTCCTTCTCATCTCCATAATTGCGCTCTTCTCTCTCTCCTCTACTCCACTTTCTCTCTCTAACTCTATTAGAGGGAGTTTGAAGCTTAGGAAGAATTGGAGTGATTTTCTTCATCAATTCTACACTTCAAGTGGTAAATTAGCTCCTAAACTACTCCATTTAAATTATTGAAGTTTTCTATTATGTTGGGAATATTGTTAGGTTTCTTGAATCCTAGAATTTGGGGTTTTTAGTGATTTGGAGCTAATTTATGTAAATTGGTGATATTGTTAGTTTACAAATATTAATATTATCTTGTTCCTAGAACGATAGAGTAATCGGGCATCAACACTTGAATTGGTGGCATCAAATGAGTTGTTCTTCGGTTCTTTGAACCAATAGTTGTGAGTAGATAGTGTATCTATAAGTTACTTTATACCTGATAAATTGTGTTTATAAAAATAAAATTATATGAAAAGTTGAAAGTATATTGCTATATCGGAAAATAATTTATTTATCAAAATGAGGCTTTATGTGCTAAATGGAAGTTATGATTTAGAGGCTAGAAATTAATTATTATGCATATTTACTTATTCTTAGTTAAATTATAATGTATGTTGAGTTTTAGAATATCTTATGTTAATTACTAAATTTGACTTTATCTTATGCCCCTATGTCTCATGGAACTTAAAAGTGGATTTTATATTGCAAGAATGTCATGGAATGGGAATCCTGTTGGAAACACCAATGATATTATTTATGAGAACTGTTAAGTCTATAATTATGAAATTGAAATTGGATTGTATGATTGAAAATGTTTTGGGAGTGAACCTAAGTAGAAATTGTAGCTAATGGCAGGGGCATTAGCCTTGGTGCACCAGGGAACTCCAGTTAGCAAGTGAGGTGCTAACCTGCACATAACTGCAGCTATGTCTGGACTTATATTTGGCTACGGGCCAACTCCAGTTAGCAGGTGTGGTGCTAACCCGCACATGACTTTTGTCATGTCTGGACTTGAATATGGCTACGGGCCAACTCCAATTAGCAGGTGTGGTGCTAACCCGCATATGGCCTTGGGTTATGTCTGGACTTGTTATCATTCTGCTTCGGTTAATTCCCCAATGTATTTGAATTTATATGAATATGTAAGGCTATGTTATCAAAAAAAAATCTCATGTTGTGATTAAAAATATATTTTATAAGCACATATTATGTTTATATTGATTCATGCTTGCATTTAGTAAACTATGGATATCCTATCTCTCACTGAGTTACAAAACTCATCCCGTTATATTTCCATCATTTTCAGATACAGGTGCTGGTACTAGTTCTGGTGTTCCTCCGGCACAATCTTAATAAATTCTAAGTTGGTGACCTTTTTGTAAAGGCCATTTTTTATTATCATCCATATTTTGTTTTAGCTTGTAATTGGCAGTTGCTCCATATGTCACAGGCAGGGTCCTTGGATGTATCTTATGTTTATGTTGATAAATTATAACTTAGATGCTTAGATTATGTTAACAAAAGGATTTGTAAACTTATCTGGTTGTATATTTTGAACTATGTTGGCTATTATGTTTAATAGAGCTGAAAACTAAATTGGTTTATGGCTGGATTATGCTGAGATATTATTAATTGCTGAAGGGCGTATTCTGAGAATGTTGGATGCCCATTTGCTGTGAGTTTATTGAAAAATATTGCAGGTTGTATTTTATTTGGAAAACGTCCGAAAAATAGAGGAAACTCTGTCAGTTTTTCTAGAAAATTTAGTGTATTAAGGCTTGTTGGGAACAGTGTTCCCATGCACCGGTCATGGCCTAAGTTGGGTCGTGACAGCCTACTGGCACTCGATCCATCTGTGACATTATTTACTTGGAGAATGAATGAAACGGTGGAGGAATGTTTCCTAGGCTGTATATAGTATCTGCCCAGAATAGATCATGTAATCTCAGATTGTGGGTTTTAAAATGGGTTAGAACGGGTGTGAAGCGGAGGTAATTGCCCTGTCTTCCTCGATTGAACTTGTGATGCAAGATATTGGATGTGAAGAGTCGCAATTGGAGGTTGGATCTACATCAAAGGTTCTGGAATCATGGAGCAAAAATGATGGAAGGGATTTTCTGGGAGCAGCTTTTTGTGAGGAACAAATTTTGGTATCCAAGGGCGGCTAAAGAAAACATAGCGGTAGATTTTAAAGTAAAACAGAGCCCGAGATGGAGGCAGCCTATGGCATCAGCAGGTTGTGAAATACCATGACATGAACCTTCAAGAACTTTCTATTGGTGAAATACAGAATAGCAACTTGGCATAGAAATGGATGAAGTAGAGTGGAAGCTGGCATTGGCAGAGTTGAATTAGTCTCAACCTTCGGTGTCTTCCATGTTTAGAAACATCTTATTATTACACAACACATCTATCTTCTACCATCCATATTCTATGCACTTGCATCGCTTCATTACTTATCAAATGGGTCCAGTTTGATAGTAATTTCCGTTCTTAAGAAACCGACCCATGAACCCCACCTTTGCAATAAATATTACGCGTCAGGGAGAGGAACATGACAAACCAATCATAATGATCACATATGGCAGGCGTTTTTGCTTTTGAGTTAATTGCGGTACATCTGGCTTCAGTCATGACCCAGTGCCGGTCATAACCTTTGATTAATAATATTTTACCACTTAAAAATAGATGTCTATATGAGATACTCATTCTATCACCATTATATGGGATAGTGGTCCCACTATTTTCACTCATCAATCACATTCAATGGTGATGAAGTGGGTACCTCACTTAAACACCCACTCTTAGGTATTAAAATAGCAATACACTAAACTTTTTGGGGGGAGTCATGATATTTGCAATCATCCTACCTGCAACTCATACACCTTTAGAACGACAACAGATTTGTCACGACCCAACTTAGCTACGACTCCAGATTTTAACACTTTTCCCAGCAAGCCTTAGGTCACTAAATTTTCTAGAAAAACGGACAGAGTTTTCTCTATTTTTCAGACATTTCCCAAATAATTACATAACCTGCAATGTTTCTAATAAATTCACAAAGACTTGGGCGTCAAGATTCTCGAACGCGCTCTTCCAAAGACATAATAATATTTCAACATATACCAATCATAGTACCAATATAGTTCAACATAAAACCAAATTAAGTTTACAAATCTTTTCCAAAACATAACATATATAGCTAAGTCATAAGTTTTCAAATACAAATACAACATAAGTCCAAGGAACCTGCCTGTGACATATGGAGTAATTGAAATCTACAAGCTAAACCAACATATGGATGAAAACTAAAAGGGCCTTTACAAAAAGGCTCACCAACTTAGAATTTATTAAGATTGTGTCGAAAGAACACCAGAACTAGCACCAACACCTGTATCTGAAAAGGGTGGAAATACAATGGGGTGAGTTTTCCAACTCAATGAGAGATAGGGTATCCATAGTTTACTAAATGCAAGCATAAAACAATATAAACATAATAATATATATATATATATGCTCATAAAATAGGATTTTAATCATAACATGAGATTTACATACTCATGTAAATTCAAATACATTGGGGAATTATCCGAAGCAGAACGATAATAGTCCGCATACGACCCAAGGCTACGTATGCGGGTTAGACCACACCGCTAACTGAGTTGGTGCACATATACAAAGTCCGCATACTACAAATGCTGCAAGACCTCACCTGCTAACTAGAGTTTCTCACGGTGCACCGAGACTAACGTCCCTGCCGTTAACTACAGGTTCTAACTACAGAATTTTCCCCAAATTTAACTCAAAATCATGCACATTACATAATATAAAATTAACCTAAAATGTTCTCAAATTCAATATTCATTATAGTTCAACTCAAAATATTTTAACAAGCATAAAAATTATATTATGGCCTCCAAATAAAAGTTTATCATTTCAAACATAAAGCGACATTTTCAATAAATAAATTATTTTCTTCTATTTCAACATACTTTCAGCTCTTTATACTATTTTATATTGTTTATCATGCATAAAGTAACCTACAAATATACTATCTACTCACAGCTATTGGTTCAAAGAACCGAAGAACAATGGCTTTGATGCCACCTATTCAAATGTTGATGCTTTTGATTCTTTCTATCGCTTCTGTAAACAAGATAATATTAATTTTTGAATTAACAATATCACAAATTTACATAAATTAAATTTCAAATCAATAAAAGCCCCAAATTCTAGAATTCAATAAACCCAACAATATTCCTAAAATAATCAGAAATTTTAATAATTTAAACGGAGTAGTTTAGGAGCTAATTTATCACTTGGAGTGTAGAATTGGTAAAGAAAATTACTCCAATTCTTCTTAAGCTTCAAGCTCTCTCTAATGGAGTTAGGGAGAGAAAATGGAGTAGAGGAGAGGAAGGAGAGAGAGACACGGTTATGGGGATGAGAAGGAAGAGGAGATGATGATGATGATGATGGAGGTGGTGATGTTTTGTGTTGGTGGAAGCAAAGAAATTGAAAAAAAATGAAAAGAATTGAGAAGGGAAAGAAGGAAAACGTGAAGAAGAAGAGAGGAGGAGCTTACGGGAGGTGAACGGGAGGAAGGGAAAGAAAGAATGAAATAGGCGAGAGAGGGTAGTAGAGTGAATTATGCCACTTAAGGTGCATGGTGCACCTTACCCCCCTTTTTTTTTGTTGGATCCCACACGATTCAACTTGGATAAGATTCATTTCTCGTTCAATGATTAATATACACAATATTCTATATAAAATGAGTGTAAGTAAATTTTATTTTTCCTTCTCGGTGTACTGTTAAGTATAAAACGATAATGTTGCAACTTGAAAGTCATGCATTATCTATCTATTTTGTTATTATTCTCGACTGGGTGGTGAGGAAATTTCCTTTGTATCATATATTATTCAGCATAAAACATTGCTGTAGTATATCATTATCTAATTTATAGTGGTGCTTGTCCTATCGAAAGTAGTTCGTCTGTCTTTGTAGAATTTATTGGCCTGCAACTGGGAGCTGGCGGAGGGGTCCGATATCCACGGTTCAAGTTAAACGTCACTACAAGTGTTCCACAACTAATTGGAAAAAGTTGGGTTCCCATTGAAAAAAATACAAGGAAATTCCATTAAACTACTGCCGTGGCGAATGCTATGAACCTATGACACGTAATATAAATTTCCTCCAAACTAATATGACAAATAAACACGCACCTCAAAAAGAGGGCTATCTCTATCGCTCTCCGCACTCCTTTGGCAACAATGGCTCCGCAATTTGCATTTCATATCATATTAATATTATGCTCCTTGCATTCATTGGCATCTGCACAACAAGCCACAATAGCACAACCTGGTTGTGATTCCAGGTGTGGAAGTGTAGATATCCCTTACCCGTTTGGGATGAATAGCAGCAAATGCTATGCAGGCACGTGGTTTGAAATAGAGTGCAGGAAAAGTTCAGCTCAAGCCCAAACCCCTTACCTGAAATCCATAAATGTGGAGGTGAGATACATAGAAGTTCAAGAACCTACGATTTTGATCATGAATCCAATTTACCATTGGAACTGCAAACTCAAAGATGCTCAGCAACTCCTGGACCTGAGAGGAAGCCCCTTCGTGTATTCTCAGGACTTGAACAAGTTTGTGAGCGTTGGTTGCAATAAGATGGCTTTTTTGATGTCAAATGGCACACAAGTTAGTGGCTGTGTGTCCATTTGTGATGACAAAGAAAATTTTGAAATGTACCTCCCAACCGATCGTTGCAATGGCAAGTCATGTTGTGAGACTTCCTTGCCTTTGTATCTCTCAGAATACAACGTGACCACTGGAAATCTCGGGAACAATCGTGTGAGTAATCAGTGCAATTATGCGCTGATTGTAGCAGAATATTATTACTCTTCTCAGGATTTTCGTGATTTTCGGGATTTGAAGTATGCTCAAGCGATGCTTGAGTGGGAGATTACTCGGGAGATTATTCTGAACTCAACTATTAAGCTCCCTGACGAATGCAAGGAGACTAATGTTACATCTGCACAGTACAGTCACTCAGGTTGGAGTTGTTCCTGCGACTTCGGATACAGTGGCAATCCTTACATTGCTGGAGGCTGTGTGAGAGGTATGATTCCTTTCCCAACTGCATTCAAATATTTATAAATGATTAGAAAGATGATGGCATATTCATACATAACTTTATATAAAAACCTAAAAAAATAATTAATTTAAGAATTTAATTCACATGTAATGTTAGTTTGAATTTTTTTTTAATCTAGATATCTAATCTTATACATCGAAAAATATATTTGACCTAATTAGTAAGAAAATAATTGTCTATTTTATTCATATAATAATTAGTAAGTAAATAATTGTCTAAAAAATTTTAGACTGTGCGCGGGTTAGAATTAAACTCGAAAAGTTAAATCAATAATGTAATGTTTCAAAACATTCTATCAAAACTAAACTGTTATAGAGAGTTTAATTTTGATAAAACACATAAACTTCTATCGAATGACATGTTGTCTAATTATTTAGCGACATAATTGCGAACTCATCATTTCCTAACAATTCTGCCACCAAATTATAGCAATTTATTATTAACTTTTCACATAGTATATAATTTTAAAAAGTATTAAATAATTAAATAATGCAAATAAAGTGTGAACGCTCAAGTCCAACCGTATTTAAATTAGATTTTTTAACTCTTTCGATGATAAATACCTATGTTCTTTTAAGCTCTTTTTAAAAGAGTAAAAGACTTATTTAGTAATCTTTGACTTGACAAATCAAACAATATCTTTGATGGTCATCTAAACTGGCCAAAGCAGTTCACCATTTTTTTTTTCTCTCGACAATTACAAGATGCTAAAACTAAAAGAGGACAGGGAAATATATCCAAACCAAAGAGGCAAGAGTGTATAAGGGATGGGTTGGGCCGAGTTGGACAAAACTTGAACCTGGCTTGATTTTTAGACTAAGCCAATTTTTGAAACCCGAACCTGACTCGACTCTGTCCCAGGTCAACCCAACTTTCAAATAATATACTGGAATTTAGATATTATACATAGTAAAGTTATAAAATTTTACAAGTAAGAAATAAAATTTTAGAGATATTCTACAATATAATTTTCAAAATAAAACATATCAAGATAGAAATAATGTCATTTATGTAAAATATATTAATTGAACTTTAAAATCTTATAATTTTTCACAAATTATTATTATTATTATATATATATATATATCTATTAAAGGATTATTTGACTTGGTAGCGTCATTAACTCGACGATGACCTAACCTACCAAAAGTGTGCCGGTTCAAATTTTCAAGATCCAAACTCGTTTCAATGAGCTTCGGACGGGGCTGAGTTAGCGGGATAGGACAGGTTATGAACACTCTTACAAAGAGCTTCTCTAAACAAGACAACAAAAAGACCAACAGTAGAAAATCAAATCGAAATGCAACTGGACACCCATGGAACACAATAAGCCCTAAACAACCTATACATATCTACCATCATTAGCCATGAAGACTATCCTCATCAATGTCTGCGTATAGGTCAAGACTTTTCCCAAAGTTCCAAGCTTCAAGTGCCTCAAGGCTCGCATCGGGCACTGCCATAAACTCAGAACATGGGATGCAGGGAGTTGGATTAGGATATGAAAAGTCTGTAGCACTCTTAGACAGAACAAACTTTTTTTTCTTCCACACTTACCCTTTGAAGATTTCCTATTCTTCTTCTCAATCTAAGCGATGTGTGCTATCGCAACTCACAAACAAATTAAAATTTGAGCACAACTCAAATCGTCTCACAAGGAAGTATTACTAGCTAATTAGAAATTGGGGGGGTTTTGAAATTGCTGCAATAATAAGAATTAATAGAGAAAATTATATGTGAAGATTACTTGTACAAGAATTCCCTCAGATTAAGAGTTGTTCAATCATTAATTCAAAAGATAAATTCATGGCGGTGGTTACTTTCATTAGTTATGCTATCACAACAATGATGCAATTCTACTTAGTGGCTATACAATTGCACTCCCACTAAGGGTTTAGCTCACATATAGACTAGTAATTCACGATCATGATTCTATGAACCTATGCCAGTTTGATTACCAATTACAGCAACTTAATCTCTAGCGGAGTTAATTTCAATCCCTTACCAATTGGATGTAAATGAATCAATCGACCCAATACTCCCATGGTAACTAGATTATGCACGCAAACGAATGCACAACCAAACAACTCTTAAAAACATAATTACAATAATCTTTGCAATTGATATCAAAAAAGAAAGCAAACGGGGAGGAAAAACCAACCATGAATTGCAATAGAAATTAGAAACCTCAAAAACAAACTTAATCCTCAGTTATCCCTGTGCATGCAAGAAATTGTTCCTCCATAGGGGGAGTATCACAACCATTGTTGAAAAATAGTTGTAAATTACAACCCAGAAAATACCAAATTTCAACAATGACTAAGAACCCTAAGCCTAGAGAGAGAGTGAGAAGTTTTTAGAGAAAGAATCTAAAATTCCAATTGGCGTCCATCCCTCAATTTGGGAATGAGAGTGCCTTCTTCTTGGTCTCCGTTCTTTGGCCAGCAAAATCGGCCCGTTACAACGCAGTCCATCTACATATGACCGCTCGGACGGTCCTTCATTAGCTCCTCCAAATCGTGCTTCCTTTGTCTACTGCCTGGACGATGCTTTTACCTCCTAGGCAGTCTCCAGTGTTGCTGAGTCCTTTTTTTGGCCCTAGTGCACTAACTTGAAAGTCCCTGTTACCAAGCAACACTCCAAAAAGAGATTAAAAGCATATAGAACTTCCAAAATATGAGAATATACTAAAAACAATGCTGATAACTGCAAATTTATTGAATGATGCATATTGAGGAAAAAGTGAAAATTCATTAATTTAACCATCAAGTAAATACAATTCAAATGCAAAATGTCCATAGTTAGGATGGAGAATAGGTGCATAAATGCAACCCATCACTAAGAAACAACCTGCTCCTCAATGGCATATTTAGAGAGATCATCTATAAGATCCCACTTCGAGCAATCCTCCGAGAATTGTAAAGAATTGCCATTACGCTTCCAAGGATTAAGAGAGGCATCATAGACTTCCTTTCCATCAATAGAACCTGAAACAACATCACCATCTGCTATACATCCCTGTTCGAGATGGAGAGGAATAAAGGACACAACTTTATGGGCCACATGGATGTCATTAGATGGAAAAGACCACCAGCCATTCCTGATAACCAATAGACAAGTGTACTGAATTGTTTAAGCAATAAAACACGATAAGTAAGTACCATCCCATAATTTTAGAATATAGTTGTTCAATCATTCATTGTAACCAAAATAGCTACAAATTAATTACATTGTCATAGTTAACATGTTAGAGTTAGTTAGTTTGTTATACTAAAGTTAAAGTCTCGAGTTACTTAGTGTATCTTCACTTTACATTTCTCTGTCTTTGTCTCTCTCTCTCTATCTCTCTCTCTATATATATATGCTTCACCACTTCATCAAAGCTAATACAATGAGGTTATTCACAAAGTACAATTCTAATATGGTATCAGTTGCAATCTGCTCTCTGCTGTTACCTCCTGTAAGATTCTTTTCAAGAATTCTTCTCAAGAATCTTTCTCCCTCTTTGCTCCGACTTAGTTCTTTTTTCTCTCTGTTCTTGTTGTGTTCTGCTTCTATTAATCTCGAGGCCATGGCACATAACTCATCTCTCGATGATGCTTTCAGCCTCTATGCTTTTCATCATTCTTACCACCCTGGGCTTATTCTGGTCACCCAGGAGCTTACCATTAACAATTATACCTCATAGAGTAGGTCAATGGCCATTGCTCTTTCAGCCAAGAACAAGTTTAGCTTCCTTGGTGGCTTAATTCCAAGGTTAGATGACCATGTCCTTCGTGCTTCATGGGATCGAAACAATCAACTGATCATGTCCTGGATCCTCAACATAGTCTCCAAAGACATTGTGGAAGGCGTCATCTTTGCCAACGCTGCTGTTGAGGCTTGGCAAGATTTGAAGACAAGGTTCAAGCAACAAAATGGTCTAAGGGCTTTTAAACTTCAAAAAAGGTTAATGACCTTCACTCAAGGATCCCTCTCTGTTAGCCAATATTACACCAAGTTGAAATCAATTTAGGAAGAGTTAAATTCTTCTAAACCACTTTGCATATGCACTTGTGGAGGGTCTCGAGTTCTTCTTGATCATGCTAATCAAGAATAACTGGCTTTCTTTCCTTATGGGGCTGAATGACTTATACTTTTTAATTCAAGGTCAAATTCTCCTCCAAGAACCCCTACTTGATGTAACAAAGGCTTTCTCTCTGATTCTTCAAGAAAAGAAGCAATAGCACATTGGAAATTCCTTTGCCGCTCAAGATTCTTAGGTTGCCTTTGCTGTGAAATTTGCACATGAGAACTTTAAGACGAAAGGAAAGCAAGATAGGCCCCGATGCTTATATTGCAATATGATTGACCATATAAGAGACAAATGCTACAAATTGGTGGGTATCCTCCTAACTACAAACCTAAATCAAAAGTTTCCATTGCTGCGACCAACCAAGTTTCTAAAGCTCCCGAAACTATCCAGAATCTTGGTATGACTAAACAACAATACTAGAACCTACTCCAAATGGTTACTACTCCTATTTCACAGGCAACCAAACCTATAGAGAATACAAACAATTCCTTGGGAGGTATAGTTTTTAACACCAATATTGAAAATTCTAATTCCTTGTTCAGTACTTGGATTATAGATCAGGAGCAACAAAACATATTTCCTGTTCACCAAAACATTTTGCATCTCTAACTAATGTAACAAACACCTTTGTTTTGCTACCTGAACATTCCAAAGTTCTAGTTCAAGGAATAGGAGATATTACTTTCTCATCCAATCTAACTCTCAAAAATATGCTTTTCATTCCCTTTTTTAAGGTCAATTTGGTTTCTGTTTCTACAGTTACCACTCCCTTACATGCACATTTTTCTTTTAATGCTAACTATTGTCTTATACAAGACCTCAATTCTCAAATGATTGGCAAGACTAACCTTGAGAACAAATTGTATATTCTGAAGATTCCTGCTATAGATAATTTTGTTTTTACCATCAATTCATGTACTTACACAAATAACATTCCTATTGATATTTAGCATAGTAACTAGGACACATTTCCTTTTCTAGAATTCAAATGTCACAATATGTTTTACCTATATGCAGAAATAATAAAAATGCTTGTAATTATTCAAGTACATGTAATATTTGCCCATTGGCAAAACAAAGAAGGCTATCTTTTGTTTCAAATAATATTTTTTTTTTTGCTAATCTCTTTGACTTAATTTATTGTGACATATAGGGTCTTTATTACACATCAACCTACAAAAACCATAGGTCTTTCCTTAGTAGAAGACTGCACAATGTTCACTTGGACTTTTCTCATCAAGAATAAGTCTCAAGCCCCTCAACTCATTACTGAGTTCTTTGCAATGGTTAAGACACAGTTTGGTCTAACCATTAAAGCTTTAAGATATCATAATGCTAAAGAATTGGCATTAACAAATTTTCTAGCAAAGCAAGGAATATTACATAAGTTTTCATGTGTTGAGAAGCCTGAACAAAATTCCATTGTTGAAATGAAACACCAACATCTTCTCAACGTAGCTAGGTCTTTATACTTTCAATCAAAAGTTCCTTTATTCTTTTGGGGTGACTGCCGTTCTACTGTTACTTTTCTCATAAATAGAACCCCTTTCCCCCAATTTGCCCCATGCTAAATCACCTTACCAGCTATTATATAATAAATTACCTGACTATATTGCTCTAAGAAATTTTGGATGTCTTGCTTTTGCTTCAACTCTACTGTCACAAAGAAACAAATCCTCTCTAAGGGCTATCCTTTGTGTTTTCCTTGGCTAACTTCCACAGTACATAGGTTATAAGCATACGATTTTCATGATAGTGCTTCAACAACATCAGAAATTGAAGATTTGATCCCTAACACGGTTCTACCAAAACCCATATCAGAAACTACTATTGAAACTGAAACAGTACCTATACCCGAGCCACCATCTCAAAATCATCATACTCTACCACAATTGGCTCAAAACAATTAAGAAAGTGAATTTTCTAGACCTGAAACTGCTGCTGAAATAAGAATTAATGATAATGAAGATGGATCTACTGTACTTGAAGCTAATATATTAAATGAACATACCATCCCACCTAGAAGATCCTCAAGAATACCTAGACCTCCTGCTTACTTATCTGACTACCAGTGAAACAATAAACCTTAGCTTACCCAATTTCCCATTTCATTGGCTATAATACTCTGGCTCTAGATTATTTAAGATACATTATGCATGTTAGCATAGCATTCGAACCACAATTTTATCACCAAGCTTTCCCTTGTGAAGAATGAAGAAGAGCAATGAAAGAAGAATTAGATGCAATAGAAGCAAATAACATATGGACAGTCACTACTATACCCAAAGGGAAACATACCATTGGCTGCAAATGGGTGTATAAAATAAAATACAACTCTAATGGCACAATCAATAGATACAAACCTAGATTAGTAGCTAAGGAGTACACTTAACAAGCTATAATAGACTTTATGGACATATTCTCACCAGTTGCCTAGCTCACTACTGTTAAAGTTCTTCTATTACTTACAGCCTCACAAAATTGGCATTTGGCTTAATTAGATGTCAACAATGCATTCTTAAATGGAGATTTATTTGAAAAAGTCTATATGGATCTACCACTTGGCTATCTAATTAAAGGGGATAATTTAGTGCACAAACTCAATAAATCCATCTATGGACTCAAACAAGCTTCAAGACAGTGGTTTATGAAGTTTTCCACCACTCTCATCTCCATAGGATTCTCTCAATCCAACAGTGATTATTCTCTTTTTTCTAAAAATACTAATTCTGGTCCTGTCTTCTTGTTGGTTTATGTAGATGACATTATTATAGCATCTTCATCATCAAATTCAATTTCTAAAGTTAAAGAAAAACTGCAGAAAGTATTCAAACTCAAAGACCTTGGCACCCTAAAGTATTTCCTTGGCTTGGAACTGGCTCGATCTTCAAAGAGACTGGATTCCTTGCTAGAAGACACTGTGATCGCTCCCAAAGGAGAGTGACATTAGCAAGTATACTAGGTCATCAAGTAATAGAGTAAAATAGAGGGTTGTCATACCCACGGGGATAATTCAAGTACCGATTCTAGTTAATTAGATAATAAGTTGGACAATTGAAAAGAGATGATATTAAAAGGAATAATACTAAAGTGCTAAAATGATGTGAAAGCAATATAAGAATGGATGAAATTAAATGCTAGGGTGATTTACTTCAACTATTTGTTAACAACATGCAACATGAATATCAATGTGCCTTATCCAAATTCAATAAAGTGATGGTATGAGTCATCATGTCATTAAAAGCCTTTTTCAAGATCATTTAATGCCACCCCAAATTGAGTCAAACACCTAATCTCTTAGCATGCTTAAGTCTACAAGAAGTTCTCAAACCCTTAATTACCACATGAATCACGTTTGCCTATCTCTATGTGGCATTTAACTCATGGCATTGTATTCATAGGCATGGTTCTTACTCCTTTTCTCAAATTTGTAAAAACCCCTATAATCCTAAATTGGTGATCAAGCAATTCGAGATAAATAAACTCAAATACAATATTTACTATCAAATGAGAACAAGACATATTCATTCATATTAGCATAATGTCAAACACAAAGCATCCATAAATCACCCTTAGCAAGGGTTTAGTTACAATTCATTCCAAACAAAATAGAAACAACAAAATTAAAAGAGAAATAAGAAGAAGCCATGAACAAGAAAATACACAAGAATTGAAGAATAATCCTAGAGAGGTCTCTCTCTCAAGTTCTTAAAGCTCCAATCCCCTATGCTCCCAAGCTCTAGGTCTCTCTTTTCCAAATTTAGTATTCTGATGGATGAATATTCCTTTCCAACACGTTTGTCTAGGTTTTTGTGCCAATCATGGGCTGCCAGAGTCAGTACAGAGGCCTAGTTCACATGTCAGATTCGTGTACCCCCACTGTAGCGTGGTTGTGGCCACGCTGGAGCATAGCTTAAGTGAAATTATAAGAATTCTGATAGTAACTCACGCTACAGCATGAGTTTCCACGCTGTAGTGTGGCTTCAGTTTCAGGACTCATGCTCTAGCATGGATTTCTATGCTCCAGCATAGATGTCTGACATTCCTTCAGCTCCAATTCTTGCTCCTTCGTACTCCTAGCTCAAATGCTTCCCCAATTCTACTCCCAAAAGGCGACAAAACCAATGGAAAACACAACTAGAATGCAAGGTTAAATATGAATGTAATCATGCAAGAATTTAAACGCAATGATGTAAAAAAGGAAACCAAGAAAACTAAAACAAACTATGAACAAACCAAATATCTCAAGAAAACTAAAGAAAAACATAACTCCTAAAGGAGTTATCACATTGGGTTCCTTGAAGCAAAGCCAGCCACTCTACCTATGGACCCAAATTTAAAACTGAAGGCTGATGAAGGACAACCCCTTGAAGATAATTCCTTATATTGCAGATTAATTGGTAGACTGCTATACTTGACAATTAGCAGACCTGACATGACATTTGCACTGAACAAACTTAGCCAATACGTGTCAAAACTATACACTTCTCACCTTCATGCCATCCACCTACTGCTGAGATACTTAAAGGCCACTGCTGGACAAGGCATTCTTTTCTCTTCAAGCTTACAACTCAAGTTGAATGCATATGCCGATGCAAACTGGGAACCTACCTTGACATAAGAAAATCAGTATCTGGACAATGTGTATTCCTTGGAGACTTGATGGTTTCATGGAAATTGAAAAAGCAACGAACTGTTGCATGAAGTTCTACAGAAGCAGAATATAGTCCATAGCCTTAATCACTAGTGAACTCACTTGGCTTCATAGTCTCCTTAAAGACTTCCAAATTGACATACCAAGTTCCATGCTCTAATGTGACAACTAATCTGCAATATACATTGCCTCCAATGCCATCTTCCATGAGAGAACTAAGCACATCGAAATTGACTTACATTTCATTCGAGAAAAAGTACAACAAGGCTTCATTCGACTTATCCATATGCCAACCAAACATCAACTTGCAGATATTTCCAATAAAGCAGTTCCAAACCCCCAGTTCAACAAGTTATTGTCCAAGATGGGTGTTCAAACCATTTTCACTCCATCTTGAAGGGGAGTATTAGAATATAGTTAATTAATTATTCATTGTAACCAAAATAGCCACAAATTAGTTACACTATCATAATTAACATGTTAGAGTTACTTAGTTTGTTATACTAGAGTTAAATTCTCAGGTTACTTAGCTTAGTGTATCTTCATTTTACATCTCTCTCTCTCTCTCTATATATATATATATTTCTTCACCACTTCATCAAAGCTAATACAATGAGGTTTTTCACAAAGTACACTTCTAATACATGATGATTGATGCTATCAAACACTAGTTTATTGATTGAATTTCTATCTAGAATATGAAAAATTTCGTTTTAGTTTTGGAAATTAAAAAAAAAGACTTTCACATAAAAATAAATTCAAGGAAAAATTAATGATAAAAAGTTAGAAGTTTTAGTTATTATGAGATATTTAATCTCAAGAAGGTAATGAATTCTTGCTATTTGAGTTGGAGATTAACAATTGAAAGATGTATTATAGACAATTGACTCCAATTCTTGATTCCTCAATTATCTATTGAACAAATTTAGGTTCAAAGCACACAATTTTCAATCCAAAGCTCTACATAATCACAAGATAAATTCCTAAACCTTAAGAATTATGTAGTATATCCCTGGAGGTATAACACGCAAATTTCCTAATTCATGCGTGAACCCTAAACAAACCATGATAGGCCACATCACAAATTGCAATAAGAACAAAGGATAAACTTTTAATCAATCAATTCCAACATCAAGAAACATAAATTCAATCACAGTTCATTCTAAATTTAGGTTCACTTACCCCTAACAAAAAGTCTACAAACTTATAAAGGAAAAGCAAAAAGAGAGAGAGAAAGAGAGAGATAGAGAAGGATGAACGTTAGAACCCACAATTCGGAGCTTCCCTAATCTGTCATCTTTTAGTCTTCGTCTACCATGTCGCTAAAGTTGGAGAGTGCTTCTCCTTCATTTCTAACCTAGAATCCTCAAAAGAACGTATTTTTGGATATTTAAAATTAAAAAAAATTGCAACAAGCATGTTGCCACTGCCTAGGCACTAGATTTTCACTGCCTATAGGTGGTGGCTATTTCTGCCCAATGACTGCCTAAGTGGTAAGTTTTGGCCACCTGAGCAGTAGGTCATCAACATCAGTGCTCTCACTTGCACATGATTTGGGATGCTGTATAAGTGCGAATCAGATTTTGGTGTCCTATTCAAAATTGTAGCATTTTCTCTTAGCTTTCCAATGCCACAAAAATCACCTTAATCCAATATCCTCAACTCATGTTATGCTCAAATCATAACAACAAAGTTAAAACACGTCATCACTTGGATTTATCATCAAAATTGATTTCTCCTTTAGATTATTCCTTCAAAATAGCATCTAATACCATGGATGAGAAATACGTTATTAAGAACATAAAAAAATATAAATAAAAGATAAACAAAATTCCCAGAAGAGCAAAATAATTTAAAATAAAAGTGTCAAAGTTGGAATATAAGCAAAATTCAACAAAAATCTAATTCAAATCTCAAGATCGTAGGACACTTTTAGATGCACTATGAGCTCAAATAACTCAAATTCATAAAGTTATCAATCCTCCCAACAATCCACCTAGATTTTATCAAATAACCTATCCCAAGTCTCGTTTAGGCCAACCACACTCGAGTCCAAGATAGAAGAATGGACCTTGGTCACACATGGATTTAGACCCCAAAAGGGAACCTTAGGTACTGAACCCATATCATGACCAAGGCCCATACCCAATCCCTCCTCAAGCAAAAGTTGAACCAAACTTGACGGCCAAGCGATAAAAGTAGAAGCAAGACTATAGATGGCAACAGAGTGGGGCAAGTGTGGGGGGTACTTCCCTACTCCCTGCCCTGAAGCTCCAACATTATCCCCGACCCTGTCCCCGATCTTCGCAGTAGGGGAATATTTGCCCCCATCCCTGAATTCCACGGATCCCTAATCTTTCTTGGAGATCCACGGATACTGCCAAAAAAACAGAGAAAATGGTTGTTGAACAAAGAAGAAATTACCCAGAAGAAGAATTGGTAAATAGCCAAAAATTAAAAAAAAAAGGAATACTAAAACAAAGATAATCCAACAATGTTGAGTGGTTGAGCTAGTTGCTTGCCAACAACTCTTTCAAAAATAAATTTCAAACAAATTACAATCAACAATCTCCTACTTATTACATGCAATCAACAATTTTCCAAAACAAAAAAAAAATACTAAAACAAAATAGAGGCTGAAACAAAGGTTGGACCTTTGAAACAAAAGGAGGGCACCGACCACAAAGGAATTGGGGTTTCCGCTACTAAAGCCTTGCAAGTTGCAAACCGTTATTCACCGTCGCACTTCCTCTTCGTTGCATCGCGCCATGAATCGGTGGTGGTGATGGTTGCCTCACCATCGTTGGTTACATCACGCCATGGATCGTCAATTGCCTAGCAGTGCCAAATCAAAAACAGAGAGGGTGAGAGGATAAAAGGGAAACCACGAGGAGGAAAAGTCGATCTCTGTGGTGGCAGCACTGGGAAAAACAGGGAAGGCCAATCTATGGCGCTGCGAGAGAAGGGAACTGGCAACACTTGAGGAAAGGCCGCGGGATGTACTGGTGGTAGAGCGGTACGCGACAGAGCTAGGGGTGGCAGAGTTTTGAGTGTTGATCCTTGAGCGATGCTAAGGGAGTGAAGCAAGAAACCAAGAATGAGTGATGAATGAGAGTGAGTGACATTAGGGTTAAGTTGAGGATTTTTTTTTGAAAAAAATTAATAAAATATTATAAAACTTAATAAAAATATAATGTATACTAGAAATTACTAAAATACCTCGCCGGACGGAGACCCCACTAGGAGCATAATCCCCATGCCCGTCCTTGAACTCACCGCGAAGGGAGTTTTAGTCTTGTCCCCATCCCTGCAGAGACAAAAATCCAGGGATCCCTGTGGATACCCGAGCTTCCTATCCCATATTGCCACCCCTAAGTAAGACCAACATCCTTGAAAACCCCAACGGATGCGCCGCTAGCCATCAGAGTAAAGCATAGAGCCGGAAGAGACACCTCTATATCCCCAATTAAGAAAGATTGAATTGGATAAAAATTCAACCTAATTGGACTAAAGGACCATCGGCAATGATTGACTTGATTCCAACCACAAAAGCGACAGGTTGATAGAGTAATGGAAAAGGGAGAAAGAGGCCAAACAACACATTTAACAAAAATGTTATTCAAGCACCCAAAAGTGGGTGTCTATTGGGATGCCTACTTAATAACCATTGGATGTGATGGCGGATTCCATACACTCCATCCATCACATCACATCCAATGGTTAAGTGGGTGTCCCAATAGATATCTACTTTTGGGGTGTTTGAATAGCATCACACTTCCGTATCCCACACCTTGCATGAAATATCGCCTAAAGCCAGGAAAACATACTCATATATATGCTCTATCATCCTTGAATCAATTCGAACCTTAGCAGCATATAAAGGTTCCTACTCAAGGCTGTGTCTTCATTAGACCCGATAACTGTACTCCACCTCACAACAATGCATCGAAAATTTGTAGCATCCCACGCAAAAGGAATGCCAAACAAATCTGGAGAACACAACATCTTCAACACTTCACAACTTGGGCTTGAAGAACAACTCTATTACTCCTTTAACCCCTTGAGAAATGGCTTTACTAGCCTTTGATTTATCATAGAAAATGATTGCCACTGCCAAAGGTCCTAAAAATAGCACCCCGCATGCCTCCTACCATTGAAGAAAGACTTTACGAGCCAAAACAAGCTCATAGACAGGTTCATAAAGATTGACCACCATGCTCCTAAACATCTCCTGAAAGGCTTCGCTAAAAAACCCCGTCAACTCTAATAGTGGCAACTCTTCCACGAGAAGGAGGAGGCTACTCACATAGATCACATGACCTCGATGGAAGGACACTTTTATTATTTGAAACTCAAGGTCTTCTGTCACTAGAAGCAAAAGTTACAAACAACCTTTGTCCCTCCTAAATAGAACTATGCAAGGCATCTACTATAGCCTTAGCCTCTTCCACGTAGACAAAGCAAACAAAAGCATAAGAAGATGCAGTAGAATGTTTCGCTTTCCCTCGGAGGAACACAAAAGAAACTTTTCCAAAATGATAAAATCGATAAATATGCCATTTCTTAGACTGTGATGAGAGGATATTACCCACATAAAGAAAAGTAACATCACCAAAGGACCCATGCACACCCCTTTATTACAATCACCATCCCCCAAAACTCTATCGTGAGAGAAAGAGTGAGTCATACCAATGGAATAGTGACAAGAAGGAGGTTAGAAAAAGAAGTCGTACAGGGAGCAACCAAGGGGACAGAAAGAGGGAAGGAGAGGGAATGTCAGGGAGAGAGAGAACTACATAGTGAGGGAGTACCAACACTCCCAAGTTCATCGATTTTGATTTGTTTGCCATTTAAGGCCCATATAAAGTGGCATGTTTGAAGTCTCGAGCCGAAAAAAAGCTTAAACTTGTGTTAGACCTGTTTAAATTTAAACCCTAAATCTATGAGTTTGTTTAAATTATTTCAAGTTATAGATCTTACATTAGGACATGCTTAGAGTTAAGTAGGCCACACACCTATTTCCACCCATAGCATCTAATTTCCAGTTGAATTTTCACTCAAGAAATGTATTTACCTTGAGAATTGACATTTCAGATTCGGATGAATTCTACTTCCACCACAAAAGTAGTCGAGCAAAATGGGCAATAGTAGGTACGTATATACTGATACATATAAATGCCTTCGAATCAATTAAAAGTTTTACATTGTTGCCAACTGTTTTGTTATTTCTTTTATGGAATAATTCGTGAATGTTGGTTACAAGTATGATTTATTTATATACAGAGTTAATGTCCATGTGCCTGAAATTGTATATATGAATCATTTTAATGGCTCCAAAAATTTAAATTATGATTAATTATTAGTCTTCCCTAAATTTGTAATCATGTGAATCATGTTAGTAGTTAAAAGTATAAATGATTCATATTTATTCCTTAATTATATATCATCAAACCAAATTAATCTCTAAAATAGTAACTTTGGCTCGAACTAACCTAATAACTTATTAGAATTTGTCCACTAAGGACTAACATAATTCATAATTACAAACTCAACGACTAAATAATCAAATTTTAAATTTTTGATATATTGCAGACAAAAAAAAGGCTTTGGGCTCATAAAAAGTTTTTCTCATTTTAAGGTTAGGATAACTATTAGTTTTAATGAGTTTTTTTTTTTCTGAATAAAGAATACAAGAATCTTATTCGAATGTGAGAAAAGGCCAGAGAACAAGTCAAAAGCAGAGATACATGATAAATAACCAAACATAAATTCCTGCGGGAATTTTTTTTCTACCAAAAAAATTCCTGTTCTAGAGATGTATGCACAACACTCACTGACCATCCAAACTATAACAACGTTTTGTCATTAAGGATGGCAGAATATGCACAAATCGTATAAGAATTTCCATTCAATACTCTTTATTTCTTACTTTGTGTCTAAGTGTCTTCCCCATACCTAAAACTAGCATATATGTCCCCAACCTGGAAATCTGGTCCTTCGAGACCCCAAAACCCTAATGTCATTTCCCCTTAAACCATCTATATGTTTAAAGGACTTGGATCCTCTAAAGTTAGGTCACATCACAACATTTAATCCAACTGTATAATTAATAAAGGAAGCCATGCCTTGTGGTTGTATCTAAGTATTTCTCATATATGTTATTATAAGTGCATCCAAGAGTTTTTGTTTTTCAAATTTTTGTGTGTAACTTCCTAATTAGTTTGTTTATGCTCCAAATGTATGTAGGAGTTTTCTCAAGTCTTGGATCCATAATTTTTCTCATTGCTTCATGGAAGTTGCAAAAAGTTGTAAGGAAAAGAATAGCAAACAAACGCAAAGAAAAATACTTCAAACAAAATGGAGGTTTGTTGCTAGAGCAAAGGTTGTCTTCTGGTCAAGTTAATGTTGAAAAAGTTAAGCACTTCAGCTTAAAAGACTTAGAGAAGGCCACCGACCGCTTTAACGTAAACAGAGTTCTCGGAAAAGGAGGCCAAGGTACTGTCTATAAGGGGATGTTAGTAGATGGAAAAATTATAGCAGTGAAAAAGTTCAAGGTTCAAGGAAAAGTTGAAGAATTCATCAACGAATTTGTTGTTCTTTCACAAATTAACCACAGAAATGTTGTCAGGTTATTAGGATGTTGTTTGGAGACAGAAGTTCCTTTGCTTGTTTATGAATTTATTCCTAATGGTAACCTTTTCGAATATTTGCATGAACATAACGAGGATTTGCCAATGACATGGGATATGCGTTTGAGAATTGCCACCGAAGTTGCAGGAGCTCTCTTTTACTTACACTCAGCTGCTTTCCAACCTATTTATCACAGAGACATCAAGTCAACAAATATACTGCTTGACGGAAAGTACAGGGCAAAAGTAGCAGATTTCGGATCATCTAGAATGATTTCCATTGAAGATACTCACCTCACCACAGTAGTTCAAGGAACTTTCGGATATTTAGACCCTGAATACTTCCATACTAGTCAATTTACAGAGAAAAGTGATGTCTACAGCTTTGGAGTCGTCCTCGTTGAACTTTTGACTGGGCAAAGGCCAATATCATCCTTAAGACCAGAGGAAGCCAAAAGTTTAGCTTCGTATTTTGTTCTCTCTATAGAGGAAAATCGCCTGTTTGATATTATCGATGAAAGGGTGGCAAAGGAGGGGGAAAAAGAACATATCATTGCCGTTGCCAATCTTGCATACAGATGCCTAGAGTTGAATGGGAAAAAAAGGCCAAATATGAAAGAAGTCACAAATGAATTAGATGGGATCTGGAAATTGGAAAGGAAATTTAATGCAGAACAAAACCATGAAGAAATTGAGGTTGCTGCGATTGAAGATTACCAATCTTGGGCCACATATTCTGCTTCAGATACATTGCCAACTCCAAGCAATAGAACACCCACTTTGGAGGTCATGCCTTTTCTCATAAAATAATTGGTGATTTTTCTCAATGTGTTTTCCCTTGCCTTGTGTAAAATAAAATGATTCTCCCGGTTGGGATTCTTGACCGTTTTTAAGTGTAATTGTGGTAAAGGACACAATGCTCATGGTAGGTATGTATGTTCACTGATACCTCCAAACTAATTCACGGATTTGGGATCACTTTGCCAATTGCCAGTCAAGCATCACACACGGTTGTATGCAACAGCATGCTCTGTTCAAACTAATTTTAGGGATTCCTAAGTAATTTAGTTTTACATCAGCTTCACATCACTTTGACTCTGCTTCAACCTTCATCTGACCCTGCAACCATTATTACATGTAGCTTTGTAAGTTGTAACCATTTTTCTCCCTCAGCTCTATAACCAGTTGTCAACCAATTTGACAATTGACACACAACTCTTACTCCTTCAGTCAATAAGGATATATTAGTTCCCAGCAACTCTGCAACACAGGATGCCTCCATACCTTTCCTTTTGTTCTCTTCTTTTTGTCTTCGCGTTCACGGATTCCAAATAGTCCATACTTGGCGGCGACAGAAAAGCTACGTTTTGCGGACGCCTCCACTGAAGCTCCAACGAGGCTCGAACTCGGTGAGTATCGATAATATTGAATAAGATGGGGTAGGGAAATTCGATAATTTCAGGATTAAAGTTGTAATTATTCCAATACAAATAAGGGCGCGTTTATTTTAGATTTAAAAAAATATTATAAAACTTAAATTTTATATTTGATTGAAAAAATTGTAAGTTAATTTTTTTCAGAAATTACTTTTTTTAATTTTTACAAAAAATTGAAAATTATTATTTTTATTCTGATTATTTTTTAAAAATTATTTAAACATACAAAAAATGATTTTTCTGAGTAAAAAAATGATTGTGATCTTAAAAAAGCTGAAACAAACGTGCCGTGTGTTTGTTGATAATTTCCCTGTCCTATTTGTTAGAAGAAAGTAATGTTTTGGCTTTTTTTTTTTTTTTGAGAAAGATGAGATTGTAAAAATGATGATATAATTAGAGAAAAGTAGTAGATAATGGCAGAATTTTAATTTTCATGTTGATCTTTTTGAGTAATAACATTTAAAGAAAAACTTTATATGGCCAAGAAAAAAAATATGAATGCACAATTTCTATGTGAATATTAGTAAAGAATTATTTTACTTACACTCTGTTGAACTTGCATATTAGCCCATTATTTATCATGGAGATACCAAATCAATAAGTATATTTTTGGTTGGGAAGTATAGGGCAACATTAGTAGACTTTGGAATATCTAGAATAGTTTTCACCGAGGCAACTCACCATTGTAATTTAAGGTAACTTTGGATACTTGGATCCCAAATATTTTCATGCTTGTTATTTTGCAGAAAAAAAAAATTATATGTCTACAGTTTTAGAGTTCTTTTTGTTGAACTTTTAATTGGACACGAACCAAGGCGCATTATACAGTGCGGCTCTCATGTTTAGATCCATAATGGACCCCTCACTTCTTACTAGGTATAGGAAGTTTTTTAAGTACTTGCTTAGACCCTTAATTTTGTTCAAAATATTGTTGTAGCCCCTTATATATTTGCGGTGTAGCCCGTGATAGTTTACTGTTTAGTACTCTTTGAATTTCCTCTTTTTTTATTGACCTATTACTGCAAGTTTTACTATGACTCTTGCTCCGACTTACTTTGTACTTTGGAATGTGGATTGTGGTCAGAATTTGTGTTGGGTTATTTGTTTTCAATTTTTTTAAGCTAAACCACAATAAACCCTGTACTGACTTTGCTTTCCAACATTAGTGACTGGTTAAGGCGAAAGGAATATTAGATATATAGAATAAATATAGTTTATGACAATACTATCAAAACATATTAACACAGATGAAAACGAGATGGAGACGCGGAGACATTAATAATAAATTATACACCACCCTTCCCATCTCGCAAATATATATATAGTAAAAATTCATGACCAACAAATTCGATGAAAAAGAAACGCTAGTGGTCGGGTAGAAAAGAAAGCAACGAGAAATAATGTCCCCCGGCCAAAACAATGACAAAATCGGAAAAAAAATCAAAAAAGAAAAAGTGGCACATAACACAAGGGATGGGGTTGTTTTACAATTTCTCAAATGTTTTGCTTTTACCCACATAACAGGTATTAAGTCATTGGCACTGACACATCCTCATATCGACTGTCAATCCAACAGCTTCAAATATGGGATCTTTCATGGTCCCCAGTCTATGAGGTCCAGCAAATAATCCGCCCACGAGCCAATATCACCCACAAAACCGGAGAAAGTCAAAGAGTTTAGCTTCTTATTTCGTTCTTCCTATGGAAAATAATTGTTTATTTAACATTATTGATTATGAAAGAAGAAGAGCAAGGATATATTATTGCAGGGACAAGTTTACAACGCTCCAGTTCCCTTATTGGGAGATTGGTGGTCTAGTCATTTACGGGTGACCCACCATTTTGCCGTCATTTTTGCTTTTTAATGATTTTTTGAGCTAAAGAGAAAAGGCCAACTACCGATTAATGAGAAATCAGATAGTGTTTATATACTGCTATGCAACAGAAATGCAGGAACAAAGTTGAAAATATAAACAAATAAAGATAGAGATAAAAATAATAAATATATATAGAAATATTATTAAAATTTAAAAATATTAAATTTTTATTTTTATATTTTATTTTAATATTTTGAAGATATAAAAATTTTATTAATTTCTATCTTGAGAATAAAAAATTTTTTTATCCCCTATTCCTACTCCTGTGTGGACCACCAAATATGTCTCTGTATTTTTAGTATCTTTGTATTTCAGAGACATCAAATAAACACCACCTCAGGGAATTAATCACTCACTTTCTTCCTACCCTGTCCAAGTCATTGCTTTTCTTCCCCAATCACAAACCTTTTTGGCTCACTTTTCGGATTAGCTCCTCAAATCTCCACCTTTTCCTTTGTCTGTTTTCGAGTAAAATAACAAAAGTAGGTTTTTTGCTTTCTGGGTTTGGCTAATTCTTCTCCTATCAGTGTCTTGTTCTTGTAGTTCATCTATTCTTTCACTATCTTTTTGACATTTCTGAAATTGGGTATGCTTCTTTTGTTTTCTTGGCGGTTTTGGTTTCTGGTTTTTGGGATTTTTGTTGGAGCAAAGAGATGGGTGAGGGAGAACGTTTTCAGCTTAGGACTGTCAGTCCGTTGACTCTTTAAGTGATGTCGTCGGCATCATCGTCGTTGTCGCGTTCAACACCGTCACCTTCGTGGAGATAGTGGTGGAGCTCGACGGCGACAACGCGGACGGCGAGGATGGGGGCGCAGTTAACTGGTCGGAGGCAAAGAAGGTTGGGACGAGTTTGGCGGTGGCGATGGGTATGATGGGTATCTTTGTCCTTTTATATCAAAATAATTTCTGACAATTTTAAGTTTAAAATAAAAATACCTGGAAACCGACCCATCCATCAGTGGTTTTCATGTAGTTGCGTCTATTATAAATGTACAACAATTCATCTCAACCGTTCACATATTTTTAATGATATATCCACAGTTTAGGAGCACGGGACCACCAATGTCCCAATTGAGTGGCTGGACCATTAGAAAAGTGTCCATTATTGCGGTAACCAATCTTGCGAATAGATGTTTAGAGTTGAATGCACAGTTACTAAACAACGGATCAGCTGGTCCAAGCCGAAAATCGGTGAATTGATCACTGGTTTAGTCCTATTTTCTTAACAGATCAATCAAGCAATTGATCCGGTCAAACTTGATCAATTTGCATAAATTGACTGAGCCACCAACAAACCACATCCATCTGAACCACTCTTGGGATCAAACACAACAAGTTTTGAAAGGGAAGGAGTGCCTCAACCACTAGGCTAGTTTTGTTTTTGTTATATTATGTCCCATATTATATGTGTGTGTATATATATTAGTTGCATTTTATATTTTAATTTAATAAAATTTGGTTCAACCAGTAATCCACTGGTTCAATCAGTAATCCATTGGTTAAACCAATAATTTAATGACCCAGTGTCTTGATTGAGTCAATAATCAGGTGGAGTCTAATAACTATAGTTGAATGAAAGAAAAATGCCTACTATAAAAGAAGCCACGTTGGAATTGGAAAGTCCGGAAATTGAATAGGAAGTATGATGCACAAGGATACCATGAAGAAATTGAGCTTGTCGGAACTCAAGTGCTTTGGACTAGGTGGTATTTTACATTTGATACGTTGCCAATCGTAATTGCAGCTAAAACAATCTCCTCAGAAGTTATGGCTATCCATACATTAAAATAATCGGTAGATTTACTTGATTATGCAATCTCATGCAGAATGGAAAAATCATTTTGGTTTGGTGACGGATAACCTCCATATGCATAATTGTTGTTGAGACTTGTAATTGTTCGCATCAGAGTGTAGGTGCTGATGGTTCTATGATATATCATGAAAACACTTCACTGCTTTTTTATTTCTCCTAGTAAAATATGTATCGACTATTGAAGCATGTTAGTTTTATTACTTTTTGTCCTATTAAGTATATTGCTCCCATAATTCTGGATAGGAAATGATTATGCAAAACCCTCTTATCAATTCTTGAAAACACATACACTATTAATAATAGAGGGTACATGATAAATTCAAATATACGAGCTCCACTATAAAACTCACCGTACAAGAGGGTTAAAACTTTAGATGTGCTGACATCCTTCTTCCTTGTAGCCCATGGTGTGCTACGCATGTTTCAATTTATACTTCTTTCACTACCAAGCTCTACTTCTTTCAGATATGACCCAACTTTCTCTTGCTTTTACGCCCGATGTATGTTGTTTGCCGGTAGAGTGATGGAAGATAATATTTGTATAAATAAGGGTTGTGTTATTTGTAAAAGGATAAATGAAAAGTTAGTAACAAACCTATTCTCTCATGGCTAGTTTTCTCTAATTCTCTCGAGTCTCTAACCTTCCTCTTTATTCTTTGTTATTCCATATTGGCAAGTTTATTGGATTGAGTTTGGGTCATTAAATTTTGACTTGGTACAATTTTTGAATTTGTTTTGGGCCACACTTCAAATTGGTTTGACCCAATCGAGGATAAATAATTCTTTTAAATTTTTTTATAATAATTAATGATAAAATTATGAGATTTTGTACTTCAATTAATACAATTTATATATCTTAATGCTATTTTTAAATTGATATAGATTTTTAAAAAATATATATTATAAAATATTTCTTGAAATTTTTTAATTTATAAAATTTCATAATTTTACTATGTATAATTATCAAAAAGTCAGGTAGACCTAGTCGCTATTCAAGTTGGATTAAAGTTAAAAAAAAATTACCCAATTTTAAAATCAAGTCGAGTTTAGGTTTGATTCAATCCAATTGATCCAAACCATCCTATTTACACCCTTATTGTTTACTTTCCTAGCTTCAATAATGCAGCCTTGCAATGTTTTAGATATTTCCTAAAGAGATTAAGTACATAAATATATGATTTAATAAAAAAAAAAGGTCCAATGCACGAGACTCCCACTCATAGGGTCTGGAAAAGGTAGCTATACGCAACTTTACGTTTACTTTGTGGATAGATTGGTTCTAAGATTTAATCTTATCAAGAAAATATTTATATATGATTTAATTAAAATCATACTGGTCATACTCGATAAATATGATTGGATTGGGGAAGGTGTTCCTATTTTTTTTATAGACTTTTTATTTCCACTCCTATGAAAAATGTTTATTTTCTCAATCCGTATATTCATAAGGACAAGTTCATAAGTTTATCCAATTTCGGAAGTGCCTTGAACAAGATATCCGGCTATAACAAATTGAAAAACTATTTTCCGGAATTGGCGGTGATTTGTTTAATAATTTGGTACATTACTTTGTTTCATTAATAATAATAATAATCCACTTTCCTCTTTTTGGTACAAGAAGGACCCGAGGCCAAGAAAAGAGAGACACTTCACTTTTTTACACGTTCATATTCATGCTAACGTAAAACATCATTTTTATTTATTTTCGGAAACAAAAATTAAAGCTGGGCAACAAGTGCTACAAGGCTTTTATTCACCTATGTCTTTAAATTTAGAAACTTTTGTTAATTTTTTTTCCTCACTATTACAGTGAGGTCTGCGATAATTAGCATCGCACAAGAAAATTCTTTTTCAAGTATCTTTTCATCCTCATATCTTTGGCCTTTTTCAACTAAACCTCTTATTACACAATAATTTTTTTCTTCCTTAACAAATCAAATTTCTACCTCAATTTACAACATCTACCTTGTACCGTCCATATTCTATCCACTTGTTGCATTTCTTCATTACTTATCAAATGGGTCAGGTTTGATAGTAATTAATTTCCCTTTTTAGGAACCGACCAACCCCACCCTTGCATGATATAACCTAATCGTTATCGCATATGGCCCGCCTTTTTTTTATTTTTTCACTTGATTGCGTTCATCTGGCTTCACTCCTGACCCGGCCCCAATAATAAACCCTTTTCAGCTAGCATACTACAATATTCAGCTTAAAGGGTTAATAAAAAAAAAAAATTCACCTTAAAGCAATGTTGCAAGTCATGCTTTAGCTAATTTGTTATTATTCTCGACAGAATGGGGAGGAAATTTCCTTTCTATCATATAATATTCTGCATAAAAAAAGTTGTACCGTACACAAATAAAATACACATACCTTTTTTTTGGGTACCAATTGGATATAGAGGAGTGTTACACATACATCGCACATTTATATCAAGTTAAAAGTTATAAACCTGTATGTAAAAGTCGTAAATCAATTTGTAAAAAGTTGTAAACTAGTATGTTGTAAACCTGTGTATATTAGTTTATAACTTTTTACATATGGATTTATAACTTTTTGCATGTTAGTTTACAACTTTTAACTTAATGTAAATATATAGTGTAAGTGTGATAGTATATATTTATCATTTCTCTTGGATATATTACATGTAATGGAAGACACTTGGAAATGCTCCTGTGAAAAAGAAAAAAAAACTAGATGTTCTTGGTTCCCGAGCAAAATTAAAGATAAAAATAATATGAATGAATTTTATATATAAAATAACATATAAAGTTAATTTATGTAATTTTTATTTTTATTTTGATATTCCATCCAAACAAAATTCATTGTTTCTTAATGATGAAAGGACTTTTATTTTATTTTTTGTTAGAATGATAGAAGATTTTAAACAAAATTCAATTTGGTTTAAAGTAAATAACTATTATATAAACACTTATGCAAAATTAATTAATTATATTTAAATATGTAGTGACAAAAGTGATTATTTTGAGTGTTTTAAAATATAATTTTAGAAAATTTAGATATTTTACCTTTAAAAATGCATTAAAGTCGTTTATCCATGTGACTTTAGGCAATTTCGTTTAAAGTGCTTTTTCGTTTTTTCAATTCATCTTTTTCATGACCAAGACAACGCAAAGATGGCATAAAACCACAGCGGCCCCTCACCCTTAATTGACACAGTACCGCGGTCCACTCGACCAAAAAGAGGACAAGTTCTGAAGGCGGGGTCAGGATAAAGTAAAAGAAGGCTAGAGGCAGTCCAACCCACCCGCGTTGTTTACTTCCTAACTTCAATAATGAAACATTTTAGATGACCAAAAATAATAATAATAATAATAATAATAATGTAATGGTGGCGTACAAAAAAGAGTTTTCTGTATATATAGAAATGAGGGTTATAATTATTTATTCAATGATTTATAATCTTTTCATGCTAGATTTATAATTTTTTTTTTATAATTATCTTTAGAAATATTTTTATTGTTCAGATAGATTTACATAAGTTTATAACATTAACACATAAATTTATAATATTTTACACCTAGCTTTGCTAAAAAATTCTCCCCCGCGGGGCGCCAAAAAAAAAAAAGTCTCTTCATCACATGGAACAAAGCTGGAGGGGCTGGAGACTTGAGCTTGATCATATGGTTCAAAACGGAAAAAGGACGAAGCTGGATGAAATGAGATGTGCAGAAGGGATCGTATAAATGTAAACTCAAACAAAAGGAAGAAAATCTGGTGGCTATATATTTTTATAGAATATATTGCACCTAGAGATGAAATTTGTAGGATTGAAGATCTGTGTGACTCAATATTAATCACATGATATATTCTGATATCATTTTAAAATTAAATTGCAGCTTTGATCATTTGATCTCATGAACCACCTTAATGGCTTTCATACTTCTTTTATTTTCTTCAAAATGTTTCTATCAGGCCTATTAAATATTTCTGGGTTACACATGCCCTTCCTTCCCTTAGGCTTTAAAAGTTCACTAAAACTCCCATAACAACTGGTGGAATCTTCATCTCCGCCTTTGAATTTACATACTCTTTTATAAATTTTTTTTCTCACTTTTACAGTGAGATCTATATATACATTAGCATCGCACAAGAAAATTGCTTCAACAGTATCTTTTTCATATATACATACATGTCTTTGGCCTTTGAAAACCTCTTATTGCATAATACATCTACGTCACACCATTTATATTCTATCCACTTGCATCTCTTCATGTTAAGTGTATCGTAGAGTCGTTAAAGTTTGTTAGATAACTAACTTTCCCGCCTCACCTTCTGCAAAGCTTGTAGCAGAAGCTTCTCATTCATGCACATGTATATATACTTGTAACAGTCTCAGAAATGATCAATCAATTCAGTTGTTATTCAGTTACACAATTTCTCTCTTCTCTCTTTCTCTTTTTCTCTCATTTCTCGGATTCTCTTTGGCTCAAAGATGCACAATCTTGCATCCATGAATCTTTACATGGTATCAGAGCCCTTAGACCACACAACAAACACATGTTTGATTTTCACTCCTTTCCCTGCACCTTTCTTGGGTACTGTCACGACCCGACTTGGGAACGTGACCGGCACGTGAAGAATCTCATCCCCACATAAGCCTTCTGAGTGACGTATTTCACTATATGCATATAATAGCATAATATTATCCTTCAAACACATGGTTTTTCTTCTAAATCAATATCCGTTTCTTTATTTAAAACATGTTATTTAAATTCATAAAACTAAAAGTAATTGATATTCAAGATCTGAAAATCCCTTTTTAATCCATTCTACTGATCACATAATATGAACCTTGATCTGAAAACATGTTTAACCATTGAAAACTGAATCATAACTACATAGCTTATTTATTACATAATCTAATCAAATTTCATAATTTGAAATTCGTACTTAAACTCTGAAAGCATAAACATAACTATTTAAAATGCTGAAATCTAATACAATATATGAAAATAATGCGTGGCTCGGATCTTGCCTGCACATCTATTGGAGCCTGCTAATACTAACATAAACCTATACTAAGCTTTACTCCAAAATAAGGCTCACCACTGGGAAAAAGCTGAATCAACCAAAATGAGCTGAAACTGAACCTGTATCTGTAACAATGAGAGGAAGGGAGGGGGTGAGTCAATGGACTCAGTGAGTGAGCCCTCACCCATCACCCACATGGGACAACCAAAGAATGTACATATAATATCATGCATGCAACATTCAAAGCTGTTTGATATTCATATGCATAACTATATATGGAAAAGATATCTCTGTATTTGTAAATTTATAGAAAAGCATCTCTGAGTTCTTACTCTAAAAGAAAATCATTTCTCATTTCATAAATTCATGAACATACAATTGCAACCTCACAAGCAATACAAAATTCATTTTAACTAAAGTGCGGCAGAGCCTAGGGAAACAGTATTTACTGAGCTGAATATATATATATATAATAACTAGAGCTATAAAGTCAAATGTCCTTGGCGGACAAGCTGTGGGTACCTATCTAGGTCTCGTTATCTGTATATGCTATGGGCGATATTGTCCACTAATGGACAACTTGGTACCAAGGTTAACGATCTTATACAGCCGTTAACTAACTGTCTGTTTCCTGATCTTTACCGTCTAAACTAGTTTGACAAAACCATAACTGAAAAATGAGTACTCAGTCCTTGGTGAACAGAGCCCCTAAATCTTAGTACTCTGGGAGTTCTGGATTCACTTAACTCTAACAACCTGACTTTAGCATAACTATGGCTATGAGAATCGAGCCCAATGGATCACCCGTTTGTAGGCAAACCGATCTCCAGCCCACATAATATGTATCTGACTGTTGCTAAGAATCATACTGAATTCCGTACCTCTTGGTACCATAAAAATGAAGTTCTAAATTCAATCTTAACTATCATCACCTTCCATCTACTTGATAATCTAAAATCATAGCTCAAAGCACTGGGGTTCGTGATCATAAAACTCGAAAATCTTTTAACATATTTATCCATAAAGTTGGATCATACTCTGGTTCACATTTCTCTAACATATATATAACTATCTTAACTGAATATTCAAAACATAGTTTAAAATCTAAATTTTGACAACATAATAGTGTCGTAAACTCGTAAAACATATTTGATAAAAAAACAAAGTTGCTACAACATATATTTTCTCAATAAATTCATTCTTAGCCATGTAAAACATTTTTCTAAAGCATACAACATAGCAATCATGGTCTCATGGTTTTGAAAACCTCATTCTATCATGCTATCATCATAAATCATAATTTTTCTATTTTGACATAATCATATAAAATCATATCCTATACTTGTTCTCATCTCAAATCTCATATTTCACAAATATCATGCATCAAACATAATCATAATGATAAAACTAAGGCAATGAGGTCAAGCCCACTCACCATTTAGAGCTGGGAGTATATGAGCACCACCAACTTGACCCGGAGAGCCTAGAATGGCACCAACAACTGCCATAGAGCAACCATTAATCTAGATTAATTTCTAATGACCTCTAGATGGATCTAACATAACCCTAACAACCTTGGAAGAGCACCCATACTTGATAGCAATGAGAGAAATAACAAAATCTAACCCAAGATTATGGAGGAATGGAGAGAAAGGAGACATAAATCAACCATATACACATACCTTTGAAGGTTGGGGATGATGGATTGGAGTGAAATGAGAGAAAAGAGAGAAAAAAGGGTTTGGGGGGGTGGCCTTCGGGTTCTTCTTCTTCTGTTTCTGGGAGGAAGGCCTGATGGGGTTTTAAAAGGGTCAAAAGTGAAACGGCGTTGTTTTTCTGATACTATACTGTCATTGACTGCTTGCTGCAACAAACTTTCTTAGCTGCAGCGAACATGGGGGAACAACAACTTGCTGTAGTGAACATATCTCGCTGCAGCGAGCTTCCTGGCTCATCTTACTCGCTGCAGTGAACATAACTCGCTGCAGCGAGTCTGTTCTGCAGAATTATGCAGCAACAACACCACTCAAAGTTCTCTAGCATCTGGGTTGTCTCAGCACTCACTTATTTACATTTCTTAATTTTAAGTTAATGTCCCCATTTATTTTACTCTCCATTAACTTTAAAACATTTCTTAATTTTAAGTTAATGTACATTAACTTTAAAACATAAATGTAAATAAGGAAATAGCCCCTATTTGGATTCAAATAAAATATCATAAAAATCAAAATCCTAACTAATCAAAATCCAAATTTTGGGTTTTAGTTCAAATCTGAGAAACTTTGTGATTTTCTAAACTTATGGGCAAAAAATGAAACGTTTGGAGGCTTCATAAAATTCGTTAAAAATCACCCTTTAACTTATTTTCTTTTGGGGAACAATTACCAAGACTTTTAATCGCAAGAATGTAGCTCTAACATATAGCCCTCCAAGGAGGTATAGGATCTAAATTTAGTGAAATCCAGGACCCGACAGCATGGGTGGGTCTCGGGAGACCCTAAGGCTATATACCAAACTTGTCCACTGACACGTGTACTTGGGGTATCACATTCTTCCTCCTTTAAAAGATTTGGTTCCCAAATCTGAACTTACATAACTCGAAGATCAAAGAGACAGAAAACCTAACCTGCTCGGGGTTTCAAGGATGGGCTGGTTGCCCAAGACACTCTGACATGATATCTTAGCTACATAAACTGATACTTTGGCTACACTGGCTGATACTCTAGGAGACAGTGCCATTCTGAAGGCCACTGCTCCATTACTCTGGTTGAGGTTACCAGTTGTCATATCTGGGTGGCTCCACCACCAAGGGCAGCCTTTTCCTACCACGGTGACACTGGCTCTGATCTTGACACTTACACCTGGCGGCTTTACCTTTAAGGGTAGCCCTTTTCCATGGTGCGAGTCTTGGATGAGCATCTATACTTTGCCGCCTCTTGCACACATGATCTCACAAAGATGGGGGCTAAACGTCACTCGCGTTCTTGCTCTAGCTCTCTTTCTCTTGCGTTTGATACCAGCTGATGCTACAGGGACTCCCAGTCCTCGATTTCTGAACTTCCTAGCTTTTTATGTGCATGTCATGCATGGAAATTACACTACTACATCCATTTATACAGAAAATGCAGAAACAAACATAACATTCATAAACACGGTTCTTAACTAACTCATTCATGTACCCAGAAGATACAAACAATAAACATGGCATTTCATATGTGTCATTCTCCATCAACATGTTTCAGCATTCCAAGTCATGTACATACCTTATGCACGGACATACAATCGAGCAACCAATTACCTTGCTAAGCCTATTGATTCCTTATTATCACATTATCAAGCTACAACCTAAACATGATAAATCTTACTTAAGTCTCTTTTATTTAACTTACAGGCATGGGTTAGGGGAAGGGGACATGCATCCTACACATACAAGCTCCTCAAGTTACTCTAATCATGTTTCTATGATACTATCTCAAGTAAAACTATCATGCAAACACATGGGATTCTATTTCATGTTTTGATTACTCAGAATCCTTCTCCCCTGTAGTAAAGCAGCCACTATTTGAGTCATACTTACCTTGGCACTGTCACATAAATGGAGCATTAGACAACTTGACATCAACAATGCTTTCCTGAATGGCATACTTCAAGAAGAAGTTTACATGTGCCAACCTAAAGGATTCACAAAAGGCAGCCCTAATCAGGTTTGCAAGCTACACAAAGCTCTCTATGAGCTAAAGCAAGCCCCCGAGCTTGGTTTGAAAGGCTTGGCACAACATTACATCAACTCGGCTTCAATAGCAGCAAATGTGATCCATCATTGTTCATTCAGTTTCAAAATGGCCATCACACATATGTCCTAGTTTATGTTGATGATATAATCATCACTGGCTTATCTAACCAAACTATTACTGATCTAATTGCTAAGTTGAATACTCAGTTTGCCCCCAAAGACCTAGGCAGTTTGCACTATTTTCTGGGGATAGAAGTTAACACCCTTGCTGATGGTTCCTTCACTTGTCTCAACAAAAGTACATTCGAGATCTTTTGGTCAAAAGCAAAATGGACAAAGCCAAAAGTATCAACACCCCCATGACCTCTAATCTCAAACTCTCCAAACATGGGTCTGATGTCATACCAGACCTTGCTGTTTATAGATCAATTGTGGGGGCCTTGCAGTATGCCACAATAACAAGGCCTGAAATTTCATATTGTGTTAACAAAGCTTATCAATTCATGTTTCACCCTCTGGAAACTCACTAGAAGGCAGTCAAACGAATATTGAGGTACCTAGCTAGAAGCTTACATGTACACCTTCACCTGATTTGACCAACTCAATCCTTCGGTCTGAAAGGGTTCTGTGATGCTGATTAGGCTACTGATATCAGTGACAGAAGATCAACCTCAGGCTCATGTATGTTTCAAGGACCAAACTTGATCTCATGGTGGTCTAAGAAACAACCCACAATGGCAAGATCAAGCATTGAAGTTGAGTATAAGAGCTTGGCAAATACCACTATTGAAATCACTTGGCTACAATCATTGCTCTACGAACTCCACATACCAACTAAAAGGCTTGTTATATACTATGATAACCTCAGCACAATTATGCTTGCCCACAATCCAATGCTGCATTGAGAACCAAACATATGGAACTCAATCTATTCTTTGTAAGGGACAAAGTCATTCAAGGACAGTTCTTGGTTGCTCATATTCCCTCCTTTGAACAACCAGCTGACATACTTACTAAAGCAATTTCAAGCACCAGGTTCACATATCTAAGAAGTCTACTAGGAGTCAAGGACCTGAGAGATGTGAAGACAAAGCCCCAGCTCGAGTTAAGAGGGAATGTTAAGTGTATCTCGAAGTTGTTAAAGTTTGTTAGATAACTAACTTTCCCACCTCACTTTTTGCAAAGCTTGTAGTAGAAGCTTCTCATTCATGCACATGTATATATACTTGTAACACTCTCAATAATGATCAATCAATTCAGTTTTTATTCAGTTACACAATTTCTCTCTTCGTCTCTCTTTCTCCTTTTCTCTTATTTCTTGGATTCTCTTTGGTTCAAAGATGCACAATCTTGCATCCATGAATATTTACACCTCATTACTTATCAAATGGGTCCAGTTTAATTGTAACTTCCATTCTTAGGAAACCGACCCATGAACCTCACCTTTGCAACATTACGCACCAGGAAGGGACATGACATGATGAAAAAGTAAGGTCATATATTTTTCACAATTTTCAATACTTTTCATAAAATTTGAAAAATTGAAATTTAAAAATAAAAATTTAATACTGAAAACTAAAATCAAATATGTCTTAAAACTAATTGCTATCAAAGAGAATTTTTCATGGATAGGCATAAGTCTACCAATTTAAATTTGGAGACACTAACATAAAGTATGTAGAACTAACGTATGAATGATTATGTTAAGTAAAGTTAGTGGATCTCATTTTTATTGTGAGTATGTGTAAAAATGAGTTGTTAAACTTCGTTTATATGCAAGAATGTTTGTCATTTATACCAGGCGCTTTTACTTTCAGACTCGACCCAGTGCCGATCATAATTCATAAACCTTTCCACCATACAATTAAGCGTAAGTAAATAGAGTTATATATATATATATATATATATATATATATATATATATATATATATATATATATATATATGTATGTATTAACATTATTTGAGTGGGTATGAAGTGTAGAAATTTTAATGAAATGAATAAAAAGCAATAAGAATAGGTAGGATGCGTACCCATATAATGGAAGCACAGTTGTTCCTAATGGTTAGTTTTATTATTCAAGAGATGGGGGATGGCTAAGAATGAATGAGTGCTAGGGAAAAAGAAAGTGTTGGAATCGTAAAATTGGAATAAAAATTGGACCCTAAAAAGCAGTTATATAGGCCAATTCCTTTTATTATTACTAGCGGCTTCATATTTTTTATTTTTAAAATATTAATAAAACTAAATATTTCTATAATAATAAATTGTTAAATGGCTTAGGTGAGGTAATTATTTTTTTTTCCAAAAAAGAAGTGAGTGGAAAATGAGAAAATAGGGATAAGATTTGAATTCATAGAATTTAAAATAAAATTAAATAAAGTTAGGAACACTAAAAAATAGTTACAAAAATAAATTTATTTTATTAATAATATAGATTATTATTATTATTATTGTATAGAAGATTATTGAATAGATATAGATAATCTTCAGCGTAAAACATTAAAGTTACTGTCGTGTATCATTATCTAGTTTATAGAGGCGTCCTATCCAAATTAATCTGTTTGTCTGTCTTCGAGGATTTTCTTGGCATGTGCAGCACGAGGGTAGCGGAGGGGTCCAATGTCCACTGTTCAAAGTCACTACAAGTCTTCCACTAGCAAATGGAAAAAGTTGGGTTCCCATAGAAGAAAATACAAGGAATTAATTCAATTAAACTACTGCCGGGGCAAATGCGATGAACCTATGACACGTAATACAAATATCCTCTAAACTAAGTTAACAAATAAACACCCACCTCAAGGAGAGGTCTATCTCTATCGCTCTCCACACACTCCTTTGGCAACAATGTTTCTGCAATTTGCGTTTCATATCATATTAATATTATGCTCCATGCATACTTTGGCACCTGCACAACAAGACAAAAGTATAGCACAACGTGGTTGTAATTCCAGTTGTGGAGTTGTTGATATCCCTTACCCGTTTGGGATGAATGATCCCAAGTGCTATGCAGACAAGTGGTTCGAAATAGAGTGCAGGAACACTTCAGATGAAGGCCAAACCCCTTACCTGAAATCCAGAGATGTGGAGGTGACATACATAGATGTGCACGATTCTACGATTTCGATCATGAACCCAATTTACCATTGGAACTGCAAACTCAAAGAAGCGCAGCAATTCCTGGACCTGAGAGGAAGCCCCTTCGTGTATTCTCAGAACTGGAACAAGTTTGTGGGCGTTGGTTGCAATAAGATGGCTTTTTTGATGTCAAATGGCACACAAGTCAGTGGCTGTGTGTCCATTTGTGATGACAAAGAAAATGTTGACATGGACCTCGCAGCCGATCGTTGCAATGGCAAGTCATGTTGTGAGACTTCCTTGCCTTTGTATCTCTCAGAATACAACGTGACCACTGGAAATCTCGGGAACAATCGTGTGAGTGATCAGTGCAATTATGCGCTGATTGTAGCAGAATATTATTACTCTTCTCAGGATTTTCGTGATTTTCGGGATTTGAAGTATGCTCATGCGATGCTTGAGTGGGAGATTACTCAGGAGATTATTCTGAACTCAACTATTAAGCTCCCTGCCGAATGCAGGGAGACTAATGTTACATCTGCACAGTACAATCACTCAGGTTGGAGTTGTTCCTGCGACTTCGGATACCGTGGCAATCCTTACATTGCTGGAGGCTGTGTGAGGGGTATGATTCCTTTCCCAACTGCATTCAAATATTTATGAATGATTAGAAAGATGATGGCATATTCATACATAACTTTATATAAAAACCTAAAAAAATAATTAATTTAAGAATTCAATTTACATGTAATGTTAGTTTGAATTTTTTTCTATCTAGGTATCTAATCTTATAGATCGACAAATATATTTGACCTAATCACCTACTATTTTAAAAGTAGTGAGATGGAAGTTAAATTTATTTTATTCATCTAATAATTAGTAAGTAAATAATTGTCTAAAAAAATTTAGACTGTCCGCGGGTTAGAACTCGAAAAGTTAAATCAATAATGTTTCAAAACATTCTATCAAAACTAAACTGTTATAGAGAGTTTAATTTTGATAAAACACATAAACTTCTATCGAATGACGTGTTGTCTAATTATTTAGCGACATAATTGCGAACTCATCATTCACTAACAATTCAGCCACTAAATTATAGCAATTTATTATTAACTTTTCACATAGTATATAATTTTAAAAAGTATTAAATAATTAAATAATGCAAATAAAGTGTGAACACTCAAGTCCAACCGTATTTAAATTAGATTTTTTAACTCTTTCGATGATAAATATCTATGTTCTTTTAAGTTCCTTTTAAGAGAGTAAAAGACTTATTTAGTAATCTTTGAGATCAAACAATATCTTTTGTGGTCATCTAAACTGGCCAAAGCAGTTCACCATTTTTTTTTCTCTCGATAATTACAAGATGCTAAAACTAAAAAGAGGATAGCAAAGTACATCCAAACCAAAGAGCCAACGCTGTACAAGGGACGGATTGGGCCGAGTTAGGCAAAACTTCAACCCACCTCGATTTTTAAATCACGTCATTTTTTTAAATCTGAATCCAACCCAATAATGACCCGACTTTGTCTCGGGTCGTACCGGGTCAACTCGACATTCAAATAATATATTGGAATTTGGATATTATACATAGTAAAGTTATAAAATTTTACAAGTAAGAAATAAAATTTTAGAGATATTTTACAATATAGATTTCAAAATAAAGCATATCAATTAGAAATAACATTATTTATGTAAAATATATTAATTGAACTTTAAAATCTTATAATTTTTTATAAATTATTATAAAAATATATATTTATTAAGGGATTATTTGACTTCGGACCGGGTCGGGCCAACCCGACGTATGACTCGAACCCGACCCGAAAAGTTTATCGGTTCAAATTTTCAAGACCCAAACCCGTCCCAATGAACTTCGGACTGGGCCGAGTGGGGGGATAGGACGGGTTATGAACTCCAAACAAGACAACAAAAAGACCAACAGTAGAAAGTCAAACCGAAATGCAATAGGACCCCCATGAAACATAATAAGCCCCAAACAACCCATACATATCTACCATCATTAGCAAGAAGCCTAAACATAATGAATATCCACATCATCGTCTGCGTATAGATCGAGACTCATCCCAAAGTTCCAAGCTTTAAGCGCCTCAAGGCTCGCATCAGGCACTGCCACAAACTCAAAACATGGGACGCAGGGAGCTGGATTAGGATTTGAAAAGTCTATAGCACTCTTAGAAAGAACATACTTTTTTTTCTTCCACGCTTACCCTTTGAAGATTTCCTATTCTTCTTCTCAATCTAAGAAACAACCTGCTCTTCAAGGGCATATTCAGAGAGATCAACCACGAGATCCCACTTCGAGCAATCCTTCAAGAATTGTGAAGAACCGCCATTACATTTCCAAGGATTAACAGGGGCATCATAAACCTCCCTGCCATCAATAGAACCTGAAACAACATCACCATCTACTATACATCCCTGTTTGAGATGGAGAGGAATAGAGAACACAGCTTCATGGGCCACATGGATGTCATCAGATGGAAAAGACCACCGGCCATTCCTGATAACCAATCGACAAGTGCACCGAATCGTTTAAGTAGTAAAACACGATAAGTAAGTACCATCCCATAATATTAGAATATAGTTAGTCAATCATTCATTGTAACCAAAATAGCCACAAATTGGTTACATTGTCATAATTAACATGTTAGAGTTAGTTTGTTATACTAGAGTTAAAGTCTCGGGTTACTTAGCTTAGTGTATCTTCACTTTACATCTCAGTATATATATATGCTTCATCACTTCATCAAAGCTAATACAATAAGGTTATTCACAAAGTACAATTCTAATATGGTATCAGTTGTAATCTTCTATTCGTTGTAACCTCCTGCAAGATTCTCTTAAATTCTTCTGCCTCTTTGCTTTCACTCAGTTCTTCTTTCTCTTTGTGCTTACTGTGTTCCGCTTCTATCAATCTTGTAGCCATGGCACACAACTCATCTCTCGATAATGCTTTCAACCCCTATCTCTTCATCATTCTTACCACTCTGGGCTTATGTCACGACCCGACTTAGGCACGTAAGGAATTCTTATTCCTGCATAAGCCTTGTGGCCTCTGATTCTCTCTATATGCATTTTTTAATATAAATATGTATATAAAATATCGTTTCATCTCTAATAAACTATTGGCTCTTTGAAAACATAATACTCATCAATATCATAATCATAATCAACTCTAGCATAAATCTCTGAAGTTTGAAAATCAAATTATTTCAGTTTCATTTCCACACTCTAAGCATATCTCTGAGATTCAAAATATGTGAGTTACTCTCTATACAAAATATACGTGAAATCTATAATTATATAAATATAAAATAATCATGATAAACAATGCAATCCATCTATATGATCCGGGACCCTACCCGTCATGTACACCGGAGCACTCTATCTCTAAACAAAATGCAAAAGAGTACTTCACTCCAAAGTGAAGCTCATCACCAATTAGAACTCTCTCTACTGCTAGGGAGGAGATGGATGAGAAGGACTCACAGCAGCTAACGTATCTTAATGGAAAATGGGAAAGGGTGAGGGTGAGTTTTATCTAAAACTTAGTGAATGGGCCCTCATCCATAACCCGCTCTTGGGATAACAACAAACATTAGAAAAAAAGAATATACATATATAAACATCAATACTAATTAATGCATTAGCTCTGAAAATCATATTCATATAATAAACAAAATAGCTTTAAAACTGATATTCTTTGGAAATTATAAAACCACAGTACTCTAATAAAGAAACAAAAATCTCTGGTTATACCTAATTCATGTGACATAACAAAATCTTTGGTTATGCATGTCAACCATAGCATAACAAAGTCTCTAGTCTCTAGGGCACCTAATGCCATTTCTGATTTCTCTAGCCCTGAGGGCGATTTGGTATACCAAGGTTAACGAAATAACTGCCATTAACTCACTGTCTATTTCACTACTATACTTGACAATTAGCAGACCTGGCATAATATTTGTAGTGAACAAACTCAGGAAATACATGTCAAAACCGTACACTCCCTACCTTCATGCCATCCACCACTTGTTGAGATACTTACAAGCCACTCCTAGACAAGGCATTCTTTTCTCTTCAAGTTCACAACTCAAGCTGAATGCATATGCCAATGCAGACTAGGGAACCTGCCCTGACACAAGAAAATTAGTATATGGACAATGTGTATTCATTGGAGACTTGATGGTTTCATGGAAATTGAAGAAGCAGCAAACTGTTGCATGAAGTTTTGTAGAAGTAAAATATAGTCCGTAGCCTTAATCACTAATGAACTCACTTGGCTTCATAGTCTTATCAAGACTTCCAAATTGACATACCAAGTTCCATGCTCTACTGTGATAACCAGTCTACAGTATACAAGGCTCCATTTGACTTACCCGTGTGCCAACTAAACATCAACTTGCAAATATTTTTACCAAAGCAGTTTCGAACCCTCAATTCAGTAAGTTATTGTCCCAGATGTGTGTTCAAACTATTTTCACTCCATCTTGAGAGGGAGTATTAGAATATAGTTAGTCAATCATTCATTGTAGCCAAAATAGTTGCAAATTAGTTACACTGTCATAATTAACATGTTAGAGTTAGTTAGTTTGTTATACTAAGTCTCAAGTTACTTAACTTGGTGTATCTTCACTTTACATCTCTGTATATATATATATATATTCTTCACCACTTCATCAAAGCTAATACAATGAGGTTATTCACAAAGTACAATTCTAATACATGAGGATTGATGCTATCAAACATTAGTTTATTGATTGAATTTCTATCTAGAATATGAAAAATGTTGTTTTAGTTTTGGAAATTACAAAAAAAACTTTCACGTAAAAATAAATTCAAGGAAGAATTAATGATAAAAAAAGTTAGAAGTTTGAGTTATTATGAGCTTTTTAATCTCCTGAAAGTAGTGAATTCTTACTATTTGAGCTGGAGATTAACAAATTAAAGGATGTATTAAAGACAATTGACTCCAAATCCAGATTCCTCAATTATATGTTGAACAAATTGAGGTTCCAAGCACACAATTTTCAATCCAAAGCTCCACATAATCACAAGATAAATTTCTAAACCTTGAGAATTATATAGTTTATCCCTAGAGGTATAACATGCAAATTTCCTAATTCATGCATGAACCCTAAACAACCCATGATAGGCTACATCACAAATTGCAGTAAGAACAAATGATAAACTTTAATCAATCAACTCCAACGTCAAGAAACATAGATTCAATCACAGTTCATTCTAAATTTTGGTTCACCTACCCTTAACAAAAAGTCTACAAACTCATAAAGGAAAAGCAAAGAGAGAGGGAAAGAGAGAAGGATGAACGTAGAACCTATGATTCGGAGCTTCCCCAGTCTTTCCTCTTCTAGTCTTCATCTGCCTAGTTGCTAAAGTTAGAGAGTGGTTCTCCTTTATTTCTAACCTAGAATCCTCAAAAGAATGTATTTTGGGTATTTAAAAGTAAAAAAAAAAAAAATGGCAACAAGCATGTCGCCACCCCCTAGGCACTGGATTTTTACTACCTAGGCAGTGGCTGTTTCTACTCAGTGACTGCCTGAGCAATGGGCTTTAGCCACTTGAGTAGTGGGTCATCAACATTGGTACTCTGACTTGCACATGATTTGCGATGCCTTATATGTGGGAATCAGATTTTAGTGTCCCTTTCAAAATTGTAGCATTTTCTCTTAGCTTTCTAATGCCACAAAAATCACCTCAATCCGATATCCACAACTCAAGTTATGATCAATTCATAACAGCAAAGTTAAAACACGTCATCGCTTGGATTTATAATCAAAATTGATTTCTTCTTTAGATTATTCCTTCAAAATAGCATCTGATAAATGGATGAGAAATATCTTATTAAGAACATAAAAAATATAAATAAAAGATAAACAAAATTCCTACAAGAGCAAAATAATTTAAAATAAAAGTGTCAAAGTTGGAATATAAGCAAAATTCAACTAAAATGTAATTCAAATCTCAAGATCGTAGGACACTTTTAGATGCACTATGAGCTCAAATAACTCAAATTCATAGAGTTATCAATCCCCCCAACAATCCACCTAGACTCTATCAAATAATCTATTCCAAATCTCATTCAAGCCGACCACACTCCAATCCAAGAAAGAAGAATGGACCTTGGTCACACATGGATTACGACTCCAAAAGGGAACCTCAGGTACTAAACCCATATCATGACCAAGACCCATACCCAATCCCTCCTCAAGCAAAAGTTGAACCAAACTTGACAGCCAAGCGATAGAAGTGGAAGTAAAACTAGAGATGGCAACAGGGTGTGGCAAGTGTTGGGAGTACTTTCCCATTCCCTGCCCCAAAGCTCCAACATTATTCTTGACCTTGTCCTTGATCTTCACAGTGGGGGAATATTTGCCCCCATCCTCGAACTCCAAGGATCCCCCATCTTCCATGGGGATCCACAGATATTGCAAAAAAACTATAAAAAAAAAAAGGCTATTGAACAATGAATAAATAAGCTAGAAGAATAATTGCTAAATAGCCAAAAAAATTTAAAAAAAGATGATCCAACTATATTGAGTGGTACAGCTAGTTGCTTGCCAACAACTCTTTCAAAAACAAATTTCAAACAAATTACAATCAGCAACCTCCCACCTATCACATGTAATCAACAATTTTCCAAACAAAAAAAAAAAATACTAAGAGGATGTTATAACATCACTCCCTTAGCATCGTTTGAGGCTCACCCCTCAAAACTCTGCTGCCCCTAGCTCCGTCGCGCTAAAGAATGAGTGATGAGTGAGCGTGAGTGACATTAGGGATAAGTTGAGATTTTTTTTTGAAAAAAATTAATAAAATATTATAAAACTTAATAAAAATATAACATACACTAGAAATTACTAAAATACCCCATGGGGCAGGGACCCTGCTGGGAGCATAATCCTCGTGCTCGTCCTCGAACTCACCGCAAAAGGAGTTTCAGTCTTGTCCCCATCCCCACAGAGACAAAAATCCGGGGATCCCTGCGGATACTCGAGCCTCCCACCCCATATTGCCACCCCTAAGTAAGACCAACATCCTCGAAAACCCCAACGAATCCATCGCTAGCCATTAGAATAGAGCACGGAGTCGGAAGAGACACCTCTACATTCCCAACTAAGAAAGATTGAATCGGACCAAAATTTAACCCAACTGGACCAAAGCACCATTGGCACTAACTGACTTGATTCCAACTACAAAAGCGACACGTTGATAGAACAACAAAAGAGGAGAAAGAGACCAAACAACACATTTAACAAAAATGTTATTCAAACACCCAAAAAATGAGTGTCTATTAGGACACCTATTTAACAATCATTGGACGTGATGGTGGATTCCATACACTTCATCCATCACATCTCATCCAATGATTAAGTGGGTGTCCCAATAGACACCCACTTTTGAGGTGTTTCAATAGCACCACTCTTTCATAACCTACACCTTGCATGAAATATCACCTAAAGCCAGGAAAGGATACTCACAAATATGCTCCGTCATCCTTGAATCAATTCGAACCATAGCAGCATAGAGGTTCCTACTCAAGGCTATGTCTTCATCAAACCCAATAACTGTATTCCACCTCAAAACAATGTGTTGAAAATTTGTAGCATCCCACGCAAAAGGAATGCCAAATATCTCCAACCAAACAAATTTGGAGAACACAACATCTTCAACACGCCACAACCTGGGCTTGAAGAACAGCTCTATTACTCCTTTAACCACTTGAGAAATGGCTTTACTAGCCTTTGATTTATCAGAGAAAATGATTGCCACTGCCAAAGATCCCAAAAATAGTACCTCGCATGCCTCCTACCACTGAAGAAAGACCTTAGAAGCCAAAACAAGCTCATAGACAGGTTCATAAAGATCGACCACCATGCTCCTACTAAACATCTCCTGAAAGGCTTCGCTAAAAAACCCCCTCAACTCTAGTAGTGGCAACTCTTTCATGAGAAGGAGGAGGCTACTCACATAGATCCCATGACCTCGATGGAAGGACACTTTTATTATTTGAACTCAAGGTCTTCTGTTAGTAGAAGCAAAAGTTACAAACAACCTTTGTCTCTCCCAAATAGAACCATGCAAGGCATCTACTATGGCCTTAGCCTTTTCCACGTAGACAAAGTAAACAAAAGCATAAGAAGATGTAGTAGAACATTTCGCCTTCCCTGGGAGGAACACAAAAGCAACTTTTCCAAAATGATAAAACCGATAAATATACCATTTCTTATACTGTGATGAGAGGATATTACCCACATAAAGAAAAGTAGCATCACCAAAGGACCCATCCATACCCTTTTATTATAATCACCATCCCCCAAAACTCTATCGTGGGAGAAAGAATAAGTCATACCAATGGAATAGTGACAAGAAGGAGGTTAGAAAAAGAAGTCGTACAGGGAGCAACTAAGGGGACAGAAAGAAGGAAGGAGAAGGAACGTCAGGGAGAGAGAGAACTACGTACTGAGGGAGTATCAGCACTCCTGAGTTCATCGATTTTGATCTGTTTACCATTTAAGGCCCATATAAAGTGGCATGTTTGAAGTCTCAGGCCAAAAAAAGCTTAAACTTGTGTTAGACCTATTTAACATTTAAATCCTAAATCCATGAGTTTGTTTAAAATATTTCAAGTTATAGATTTTACATTAGGACATGCTTAGAGTTAATTAGGCCATATTGACCTATTTCCACCCATAGCATCCAATTTCCAGTTGAATTTTCACTCAAGAGATGTATTTACCTTGAGAATTGACATTTCAGATTCGGATGAATTCTACTTCCACCACAAAAGTAGTCAAGGAAAATGGGCAATAGTAGGTACGTATAAACTGATACATATAAATGCCTTTGAATCAATTAAAAGTTTTACATTGTTGCCAACTATTTTGCTATTTCTTTTATGGAATAATTCGTGAATGTTGGTTACAAGTATGATTTATTTATATACTGAGTTAATGTCCATGTGCCTAAAATTGTATATATAAATCATTTTAATGGCTCCTAAAATTTAAATTATGATTAATTATTAGTCATCCATAAATTTGTAATCATGTGAATCACGTTAGTAGTTGAAAGTATAAATGATTTATATTTATCCCTTAATTATGTATCATCAAACCAAATTAATCTCTAAAATAATAACTTTGGCTCGAACTAACCTAACTTATTAGAATTTGTCCACTGAGGACTAACAAAATTCATAATTACAAAGTCAACAACTAAATAATCAAATTTTCAATTTTTGATATACTTCAGACAAAAAAAAGGCTTTGGGCTCATAAAAAGTTTTTCTCATTTTAAGGTTAGGGTAGGTAGTAGTTTTAATGAGTTTTTTTTTCTGAATAAAGAATACAAGAATCTTAGCCGAATGTGAGAAAAGGCTAGAGAACAAGTCAAGGGTAGAGATACATGATAAATAACCAAACATAAATTCCTGTTCTAGAGATGTATGCACAACCCTCCCTGACCATCCAAACTATAACAATCTTTTGTCATTAAGGATGGTAGATTATCGACAAATCATGTAAGAATTTCCATTCGATACTCTTTATTTCTTGCTTTGTATTTAAGTGTCTTCCCCATACCTAAAACCCAGTATATATGTTCCCCACCTAGAAATATGGTCCTTCGAGACCCCAAAACCCTAATGCCATTTCCCCTTAAACCATCTATATGTTTAACGGACTTAGCTCCTCTAAAGTTATGAGGTTAGTAATAATGTAAAAGTGGGGGAGTTAATCACCCCTGGATCAAAAACTTGGATCAGAAACTTTAATCATGTGTGAATCCCATTATATTCTTACTTTTACACTTTATCAATCTTTTCATTTTAGAATAGCCAAATTCATGTTTAACAAAGGGGCTAGACAAGAAGATCCTTGATAAATTTAGAAGGTAACTGTTGTGGAAACTAAGTGGAATGTAACTTCCGCAACAATTTTAAAGGTTTATATCAATTTGTAGGGTATATATCAAAGAGTAGTGTTATTCTAATACTGGGTGTCCCATTGAGGACAACTTCAAGACTTCAATTTTTTTTAGTGAGGGTTTTAAAAAATGGATTTATCTTTGAGCATATTCAAACCGAGGTTAATGAAGTGAAAGCAAAAGGAATTTCTTTATAATTAATTATCATTATACTGTCAATGAGATTGTAAAGATTTTTCCTTTGGTACCTTATGGATATCGATACCCTTTTTATTTTGAATAGTTGTGATTAAATACTTGTTTTTCTATATTTTAATAAATAAATGACACAATCTTAGTTACAAATAAATACAAGGTACCAATACTCTTAAATTTTATAAGAATACCAGAGAAACCTATGATTATAACTTATTGATCAACAATAATAGCCATAACTACGAATACAATTTAGTAAAAAGTGCCCAAAAATTAAGAAATATAAGACAGTTACTTAACTCTCTGTTTGATTTTACTTAACTCTCTACTTTTTATTTTTTCATTTGCTAATGTATAATAAGTAACCACCTTATATTTCTCTTCGCATGTTTTTTGCGAAACTGTATTCCTAACATATAGCACCGCTGCTGACCAGAATGTTCATATTGCGTACACAACTTATAAGTTTTTTCATTCTCTCGAAATATATTTTGAGTGTATAATTTGCACACACTGATGGTGTAAATTTTTTTTACGTTATTATTCAATTAAATTATCTAATTTGCATTATTTTTTAAGTAGCAGGTGTGAGACTTAACCATTTTTAATTTACTAATATGACAATACGTGATTGAATGACTATGTAAAAAAATTTTATACTATCGGTGTACATAAATTAAACTCATTTTTTCGGGTCAAAATATTTTCATCAATGGATATCTAAAGAATACTAAAAACCTAAAAACAGATACTTTATACACTATGACCCCAAACTTCGTGGTTTGGGATTTCGCGTGCATCTGAGTACATATATATTTTTCCCTTTTTTTGTTTTTTAAGAATATGGTCATCACAGTATATATTTGGTATAAATTAGTGTATACTTGGATTTCTAGTGGTAACCGTCAAACCATGGTTTGGAACTTTGTAAACAAATACAAACAAACTATTAGTGTTTATTAATATCAGCTTGACTTGAAATTCTCTATCTCTCTCTCACACACACATAGAAAAATGGTATCCAGAATTTTTTGTTCCCTAAATATAAATGCCAGAATGACGTAGCGTAATTGATAAGCTTCAAATAAATAGTTGGGTCACACCACAACATTTAATCCAACTATATAATTAATAAAGGAAGCCATGCCTTGTGTTTGTATCTAAGTGCATGCAAGATTTTTTGTTTTTCAAATTTTTGTGTGTAACTTCCTAATTAGTTTTTTTATATGCTCCAAATGTATGTAGGGGTTTTCTCAAGTCTTGGATCCATAATTTTTCTCATTGCTTCATGGAAGTTGCAAAAAGTTGTAAGGAAACGAATAGCAAATAAACGCAAAGAAAAATATTTCAAACAAAATGGAGGTTTGTTGCTAGAGCAAAGGTTGTCTTCTGGTCAAGTTAATGTTGAAAAAGTTAAGCACTTCAGCTTAAAAGACTTAGAGAAGGCCACCGACCGCTTTAACATAAACAGAGTTCTCGGAAAAGGAGGCCAAGGTACTGTCTATAAGGGGATGTTAGTAGATGGAAAAATTATAGCAGTGAAAAAGTTCAAGGTTCAAGGAAAAGTTGAAGAATTCATCAACGAATTTGTTGTTCTTTCACAAATTAACCACAGAAATGTTGTCAGGTTATTAGGATGTTGTTTGGAGACAGAAGTTCCTTTGCTTGTTTATGAATTTATTCCTAATGGTAACCTTTTCGAATATTTGCATGAACATAACGAGGATTTGCCAATGACATGGGATATGCGTTTGAGAATTGCCACCGAAGTTGCAGGAGCTCTCTTTTACTTACACTCAGCTGCTTTCCAACCTATTTATCACAGAGACATCAAGTCAACAAATATACTGCTTGACGGAAAGTACAGGGCAAAAGTAGCAGATTTCGGATCATCTAGAATGATTTCCATTGAAGATACTCACCTCACCACAGTAGTTCAAGGAACTTTCGGATATTTAGACCCTGAATACTTCCATACTAGTCAATTTACAGAGAAAAGTGATGTCTACAGCTTTGGAGTTGTCCTCGTTGAACTTTTGACTGGGCAAAAGCCAATATCATCCTTAAGACCACAGGAAGCCAAAAGTTTAGCTTCGTATTTTATTCTCTCTATAGAGGAAAATCGCCTGTTTGATATTATCGATGAAAGGGTGGCAAAGGAGGGGGAAAAAGAACATATCATTGCCGTTGCCAATCTTGCATACAGATGCCTAGAGTTGAATGGGAAAAAAAGGCCAAATATGAAAGAAGTCACAAACGAATTAGATAGGATCTGGAAATTGGAAAGGAAGTTTAATGCAGAACAAAACCATGAAGAAATTGAGGTTGCTGCGATTGAAGATTACCAATCTTGGGCCACGTATTCTGCTTCAGATACAGGGCCAACCCCAAGCAACGGAACACCTACTTTGGAGGTTATGCCTATTCTCATAAAATAATTGGTGATTTTTCTCAGTGTGTTTTGCCTTGCTTTGTCTAAAATAAAACGATTCTCCCGGTTGGAGATTCTTGACTGTTTTTAAGTGTAATTGTGGTTAAGGACACAATGCTCATGGTAGGTATGTATGTTCACTGATACCATCATGGTGCACACACATATATTTATATTCTTGAGCATCAGATAATTTGAATAAAAGCATCAAGTTCTGCACGAGCCTGAACTAGGTAGAAGAGAAAAAATTGAAGCAAAAGAAAACAAAGAACCGTCATAATAGTTTCATAGATGGCACCTGTTTGATCTTTAAACACATGCTGATGAAGCAGCACTTAGACACAGCAGAATGCTTGTAGCAGAGCATTTTACTATAACAGCAAGAAGTGCTGGAGTAGCAACCAATCTTCTTCACCGCAGGGACCCAAATCATCTTTTATTTTTGGTACATACCAAATCACTTGCTTTGGCCTCGTTAAAACCAAGCATCCAATGGGCTGTACCAAATTATGGACTTTTAGTTCCATCAATGCCTACGAACTAATTCACGGATTTGGGATCACTTTGCCAATTGCCAGTCAAGCATCACACAAGGTTGTATGCAACTGCATGCTCTGTTCAAACTAATTTTAGGGATTCCTAAGTAATTTAGTTTTACATCAGTTTTACATCACTTTGACTCTGCTTCAACCTTCATCTGACCTCGCAACCATTATTAAATGTAGCTTTGTAAGTTGTAACCACTTTTCTCCCTCAGCTCTATAACTAGTTGTCAACCAATTTGATAGTTGAGTTGACACACAACTCTTGCTCCTTCGATCAATAAGGATATATATTAGTTCCCAGCAACTCTGCAACACAGGATCCTCCATACTTTTCCTTTTGTTCTCTTCTTTTTGTCTTCGCGTTCATGGATTCCAACTAGTCCATACTTGACGGCGACAGAATGTGGACGCCTCCATTGAAGCTCCAACCAAGCTCGAACTCGATGAGTACGTATGCTTCACACTATCGATAATATTGAATAAGACAGGGCAGGGAAATATGACAATTTCATAATTAAAGTTGTAATTATTTCTATACAAATAACGATGCATTTGTTTCATATTTTTAAAAAGTGATTATAAAATTTAAATTTTATATTTAATTAAAAAAATTGAAAGCTAATTTTTTTAATTTTTATAAAAAATTTAAAATTAATTTTTTTATATTTGAATTATTTTTTAAAAATTATTCGAACATACAAAAGGCTTTTTGAGTAAAAAATGTATATATATATATTCTGAGGTAAAAAAAGTTGAAACAAATGTGGCCTAAGTAGGGTCTAGAAAAGGTAATTATATGCAATTTTACTATCACTTTGTGAATATACTATTTTCAGTATTTGAATATAAAATTTAATCATATCAAGAAAATATATATGATTTGGATTGGGAAAGGTTTTGCCATTTTTTTATAGACTTTTTATTTCCTCTCCTCCAAAAAATGTTTATTTTCTCAATCCGATATTCATAAGGATCAGTTCATGAGTTCATCCAATTTCGGAAGTGCTCTGAACAGGATATCCAGCTATAACAAATTGATAAACTATTTTTAGGAATTGGTAGTGATTTGTTTAATAATTTGATACATTACATTGTTTCATCAAAAATAATAATAATAAACCACTTCCCTTCCACTTTTTGGTACAAGGAAGGACCCCGAGGCCTAAGAAAAGAGGAACGCTTCACTTTTTCACGCGTTCATATTTATGCTAACGTATAAAATCATTTTTATTTCTTGTCGGAAACAAAAATTAAAGCTGAGCCAAAAGTGCGACAAGGCTTTTATTCACCTATGCCTTTAAATTTACAAGCTTTTGTTATAATTTTTTTTCCTCACTATTACGGCGAGATCTACTATAAATTAGCATCGCACAACAAAATTCTTTTTCAGCTATTACCCTTTTCATACATCATATCTTTGGCCTTTTCCAACTAAAACCTCTTATTACACAATAAATTCTTTTTTCCTTAACAAATCAAATCTCTACCTCAATTTACAACATCTACCTTGTACCATCCATATTCTATCCACTTGTTGCATTTCTTCATTACTTATCAAATGGGTCCGGTTTGATAGCAATTCATTTCCCTTTTTAGGAACCGACCAACCCCACCTTTGCATGATATAAACTAATCGTTAGTTATCACATATTGGCGCCTTTTTTATTTTTATTTTTTCACTTGATTGCGTTCATCTGGCTTCAGTCTTGACCCGATCCCAATCATAAAACCCTTTCCAGCTAGCATGCTACAATATTCAGCTTAAAGCAATGTTGCAAGTCATGCATTATCTAATTTGTTATTATTCTCGACAGGGTGGCGAGGAAATTTCCTTTCTATCATATAATGTTCTGCATAAAAAAAGTTGTACCATACACCAATGCGATAAAGTTGTACAGTACACCAATATAATATGGGAAGTACTACTGTACAGTTGTCAGTCAATGTCTTACCTACAATTGCCAACACCAACACCATCACTATCCTCTTTTCCCCATTCCATGAAAACCATCACCACCGAAGAAGGAGGAGGCTGCCGCTGCTCCCTAGTGTTCAGATGTTGAGGATTGCCACCACTGTTCTTTGTTAGACCACCATGGTTGCTGCCTTGTTTGTTGTGTCAACTGGGTCGCGTTCTGCTGTTGTTGTCGCGCTACGAGGAAGGGCTTCGTTCTCCAATGGCTGCCTAGATCTGCAAAACCACGAGGAGAAGAAGGGTGCCCATATCCATCGCCGCCCTTTTCCAATACGGCTATTGTTGGGGAAATCTAAGGAATGGAACCTGTTATCAACAGCGGAAGCAACAAATATTTCCCCACACCTGTGCAATTAAATAGGTAGTACCAAAAATACTCTAGGCAGCATAATAATTTGGCAGAAAAATAAAATAAGAGACATGAGAATTTTTAACGTGGGAAAACTCCCAATTAGAGGGACAAAAAACCCATGAGACCTAATCCAGCAAAAACCTCCACTATGATGAATGGGAATACAATCAGTCTTCCTAGTAGCACTACGGAATCTCAACAATCAACAGAATACTCACGCAATTGGGCGGAATACAACCATATAACTCCACAATGTGGGTATATCAGAATAGCCACCAGAGAAGGCAATAAAATTAACAAACTATATCAAAGGATCAAGCTCAACATCAGGAACAACATACTAAATTTTCATGATAAACGGAGCACGTTTACCCGTCTGATGATGAACCCACTGCACTACCCTTTTCTCTTTTTCTTCTCTCTCCGCGGCGCTCTCTCCATGTTTTCACGTTCTTCCTTTTTTTGTTTTAATTTGCAATTTCCTTTTTTTTTCTTTTAGTTGTTGGGCCCCAAAGAGGAGAGAAGCCCACTAACAAATCTCTCTCTTTCCGACTCAAGTGGGGATACGCTGCTTTATTAAGCCCGCCTTCTCTCTGCAAGAAACAAACTTCACCGTCGGCAAAGCTTTAGTCATCATATCTGAGCCATTGTCATCAGTATGGATCTTTTCTAATGAAAACAACTTCATCTCTAGTGCTTCACGTATCCAATGATACCTCACCTCTATGTGCTTCGATCTGAAATGAAATGTCGGGTTCTTGTTGAGATGAATAGCACTCTGGCTATCACAAAATAACATAAACTTCTCTTGATCAAGGGCCAACTCTTGTAGGAATTTCTGCATCCACAAAAGTTCTTTTGAAGCTTCGGTAACAGCAATATACTCGGCTTCAGTGGAAGACAAAGCAACACATTTCTGAAGTCTGGACTGCCATGACACAGCTCCCCCTGCAAAAGTCATCATGTACCCGAAAGTAGACTTCCTAGAATCAAGATCACTAGCCATATCCGCATCTGTATAACCATCCAACACAGGTTGACCACTACCAAAGCATAAACAAACTTTGGAAGTGCCTCGAAGATACCTAAAAATCCACTTCACAGCTTGTCAATGATCCTTACCGGGATTAGAGAGAAACCGGCTAACAACACCAATGGCATGAGCAATATCTGGCCTAGTACATACCATAGCGTATATCAAACTGCCAACAGTAGACGCATATGGAATCTTCTTCATCTCTTCTCTTTCTTTCTCACTTATAGGACATTGTTGTGAACTCAACTTGAAATGACCAGCAAGTGGAGTACTAACAGGTTTTGAATTACTCATGTTAAACCTCTCCAACACCTTCTCAATGTACTTCTGCTGAGATAACCACAACTTCCCAATCTTCCTATCACGAGTGATCCTCATGCCAAGGATTTGCTTTGCAGAACCTAAGTCCTTCATAGCAAAGGACTTGCTCAAGTCTCTCTTAAGACTCTGAATCTTCTGCTTGTCATGACCAACAATCAACATGTCATCCACATAAAGAAAGAGAATTATGAAATCACTATCAGAGAATTTCTTGACAAATACGCAATGGTCCGAAGTAGTCTTACTATACCCATGATCTGCCATGAAAGAATCAAATTTCTTGTACCATTGCCTTGGTGTTTGCTTGAGGCCATACAAACTCTTCTTCAATTTGCACACAAGCTGCTCCTTTCCCTTAACCTTGAAACCCTCTGGCTATTCCATATAAATTTCTTCCTCCAAGTCACCATGAAGGAATGTAGTCTTCACATCAAGCTGCTTAACCTCTAAATTCAAGCTTGCTGCTAAACCAAGCACAACTCGAATAGAGGACATCTTCACCACTGATGAGAAAATCTCTTCAAAATCAACTCCTTTCTTCTGTTCAAAACCTTTCACAACCAACTTTGCTTTGTACCTTGGCTGTGAGACATGATCTTCAATTTTCAGCTTGAACACCCATTTATTTTTGAGTGCCTTTTTACCCTTTGGCAACTTCATCAACTCAAAGGTATGATTCTCATGTAAGGAATTCATTTCCTCTTGCATGGCCTTCAACCATTTGTCTTTGTGTTCATCAGAAATAGCCTCTTAGAAGCTCTCGGCTCCCCACTATCAGAGATTGTCACATACTCATCTGAAGGATATTTCTTAGAAGGCTGATGCGGTCTTGTAGATCTTCTCAGTTGTGACTCAACTGGTGGTTCTGGTGGAACATGCTCAACTGGCACCTCAAGAGTAGGTGCAGGCTCATCACCTGTATTCCCATCATCAACCTCTACATCTCCCCCATCAACAAGAGTACTAGGAGGAGACTCTAGCACAACATCACTGTCACTTCTAGTAACAGACACTGGCTTATCTGACTTTTCAAAATCTTCAATCGTTTGGTCTTCAAGAAAGATCACATCTCGGCTTCTGATTATTCTTTTACTTACCGGATCCCATAATCTGTAACCAAAGTCTTCGTGACCATAACCAATGAAGATACACTGCTTGGACTTCCCATCAAGCTTGGACCTCTCATCTCTTGGAACATGAACAAAGGCCCTGCAGCCAAACACTCTCAAGTGACTATATGAGACATCTTTCCCTGTCCATACTCTCTGTGGAACATCACCATCTAGAGGAATTGAAGGAGAAAGGTTGATCAAATCCACTGCAGTTCTCATTGCTTCACCCTAAAAGGATTTGGACAACTTTGCATGAGAGAGCATACACCTGATTCTATCATTGATTGTATGATTCATTCTCTCTGCAACTCCATTATGCTGAGGAGTCTTGGGAACTATTTTCTCAAGCCTGATTTCATGTTCTCTGCAATATTCTTCAAATGGACCCCTATACTCACCACCATTATCTGCTCGGACACATTTCAGTTTCATTCCTTTTTCTCTTTCAACACTTGCATGGAAGCTCTTGAAGACTCCGAGCACCTGGTCTTTAGATTTCAACACAAAAACCCACACTTTCCAAGAATGGTCATCAATAAAAGTCACAAAATATGATGCACCTCCTAGAGTTTTTGTGTCCATAGTGCAAACATCAGTGTGAACTAAATCTAGTATATGTGGTCTCCTATGAGGTCCTGAATAATGAAAAGCTACTCTAGCATGCTTTCCAACAAAACAATGAGTGCAAGTCTTTAGAGACGTACCTTTTACCGGAAGAGACTGATTCTTGGCTAGAACACCAAGCCCTTTTTCACTCAAGTGGCCAAGACGCATATGCCACAAGTCTAAAGAGGAATCATCAATAACATTCACCTCTTCTTTGTACAACTTTCCGGACAACTGATAGAGAGCAGTGAAGCTACTATCTTTTCTAGCAACAACTAGCGACCCTTTGGTGATTTTGAATTTCCCACCACCAAAGGTAGTATAGTAACATTCTCCGTCCAATGCTTTGATTGACATCAAGCTAGGATGCATATCAGGCGCATGCCTAACATTCTTCAACTGTAATCTACATCCCATGCTAGTTTCAAGCCACACATCTCCCATACCAACAATCTTGCATATCTCTTCATCTCCCAATCTTATTCTGCCAAAGTCACCAGCAGTATAAGTAGAGAAAAACTCACGCCTAGAAGTAACATGACATGAGGCACCTGAATCCATGATCCAACTGGAATCGTCACATGCAAGATTTATGAAGTTCTCATGATGTAGAACAAGGACATCATCATATGTAACAGCAGCAGTGTCTCTATCATTGTTACTATCTTTATCTTCATCTCTTTTTCTTGATTTCTCTCTTTTCAAGTACCTACAATGCTTTTTGATGTGTCCCGACTTGCCAAAATGACAGCAATTAAATTCCTTTCTTGTCTTGGACTTACCCCTTGACTTGCTATGGCTCTCTGACCTGTCAGTATTATGAGGTCTTCGATTCTGACTTCTCCTCTGTGACTCTACAACAAGTGCTTCTGACTGGGTGGAGGCACTAATCAAACCCCGCTCTCTTCTTCTGGCATCTTCATTCAACATACTTTCTTTAACCATTGACAATGTCAACTTCCCATTTGGAGCTGAGTAAGTCAATGTCACAACCAAGACTTCCCAACTGTCAGGCAAAGAACTCAACAATAATAATCCTTGCAACTTATCAGACAATGTAATCTCATTGGTTGTCAGCTGATTGACAATTTCTTGGAAGCTACTCAAATGCTCTGACATTGAATCACCTTCTTTATACTTCATATTCACCAGCTTCCGAATCAAATATGCCTTATTTTGCACATTCTTCCTCTCATATAAATCTGCCAATTTCTGTCACATGCTCTGAGCATTAGTTTCTTTGTCAACATGTGGATACACACTAAGATCCAACCACTACCTAATCAAAGCAACAACTTTTCTGTTCATTCTGTTCCATTCGGCTTCAGACTTATCAGCAGGCCTATAATTTTCACCCTCAACAGGATCATACAAATCCTTACTGTATAACATGTCTTCTATGAGAGTCTTCCAAACTGAGTAATTTTTGGAATTCAACTTGATCATATTTGGCCCCTGATGTTCCTCCATTTAAATTACACAGATAAAATTAACCAAAGCTCTGGATACCACTTTGTTGGGGAAATCTTAGGAATGAAACCTGTTATCAACAGCGGAAGCAACAAATATTTCCCCACACCTGTGCAATTAAATAGATAGTACCAAAAATACTCTAGGCAGTATAATAATTTGATAGAAAAATAAAATAAGAGATACGAGAATTTTTAACGTGGGAAAACCCCCAATTAGAGGGATAAAAAACCCACGGGACCTAGTCTAGCAAAAACTTCCACTATGATGAATGGGAATACAATCAGTCTTCCTAGTAGCATTAGGGAATCTCAACAATCAACAAAATACTCACCCAATTGGGTGGAATACAACCATATAACTCCGCAATGTGGGTATATCAGAATAGCCACTAGAGAAGGCAATAAAATTAACAGGCTATATCAAAGGATCAAGCTCAACATCAGGAACAACATACTAAATTTTCATGATAAACGGAGCACGTTTACCCGTCTGATGATGAATCCACTGCACTGCCCTTTTCTCATTTTCTCTTCTCTCTCCGCGGCGCTCTCTCCACGTTTTCACGTTCTTCCTTTTTTTTTTTAATTTGCAATTTCCTTTTTTTTTCTTTTAGTTGTTGGGCCCCAAAGAGGAGGGAAGCCCACCAACAGCCATCACTCTGATTCTTGTGGACGTCGTCAATGAGGTCATTGTAAGGAGGAGCCTGCGCCTCTGATGGTGGTCTCTTCACTATTGTCAGGGGCCGCGATTATTGCAGCAACGTGGCTGGATGGCAAGACGTGTGACTGGTTATGTGAGGAGACAGGGGAAAGAGAAAGTGGGATTTTGGTTTTCAGAGAATGGGGGGAGGAGAAGGTGCTAATGGTGGTGGCAGAGGAGGGAAGAGATGATGCGGTCTTGAGGGTGGTCATCGTCGAAGAGCAACAGAGGTGGGGATGAAGTGGAGGAGTGAAATTGAGATGGGGTAGACTACTTATTTAGCCACAGAACTTATTTCATTTAACCACGTTTCTAAAATATGGTTAAATGTAATTGCATGGCAATGTATTGATCAGTAACTATAGGTGAGAATCCGCCATATAATATACATACCTTGTTTTGGGTACTAATTGTATATATTATTTGTAATGGAGGACACTTAGAAATGCTCATGTGAAAAAAGAAAGCTAGAAGTACTTGGTTCTATAGCAAAATTGGAGATAGAAATTATATGAATGAGTTTTATGTATAAAATATATAAAATAAATTTATATAATTTTTACTCATTTTGACATTGTAGCCAAACAAAATTCATTTTTTTTAATGATGAAAGGAATTTTATTTTATTTCTTTTTAGAATGATAGAGGATTTTAAACAAAATTCAATTTGGTTTAAAGTGCAGTAGAATTAGATCCCATTAGAGTAAATAACTATTTTATAAACATCTATGCAAAATTACTTAATTATATTTAAATATGTAGTGATAAAAGTGATTATTTTGAGTGTTTAAAAATATAATTTTGAAATTTAGATGTTTTAACTTTAAAAATGCATTAAAGTCGTTTATCCATGTAAAGACTTTAGGCAATTTCGTTAAAGTGTCTTTTGTTTCTTTAATTTCAATTCAACATTTTCATGACCAAGAGTCCAAGACAACGCAAAGGTGGAATAAAACCGCAGCGACCCATCACCCTTAAGTAACACAGTACAGCGGTCCCATGGTCCAAAAAGAGGACCAGTACTGAAGGCGGGATTAGGATAAATAAAAAGATAAATTATACTTGTCTCTTCTGAGATTTATAGAAATACAACTTATATTTTTTGTAGTTATCCAGCTTATATTCATACCATCTCTGCTTGTCAAATTTTAAATACTTATATTACAATCACACTTCTCATTCACATAATACTATTAGTAAACTTAACAGAATAATATTTTTGTAATACTAACTGTTCTTAATTAATAAAATTATAAAAATACCCTTAAACTTAACATAGTGGGTAAAGGTATTATTATAATTTTATTAATTAAAAATAGTTAATATCATAAAAATGTCATTCTGTTAAATTTACTAATAGTGTTTTGTGAATGACAATGCAAGTATCACTGTAATATAAAAACTTAAAATTTGATAAGTAAAGGTGGTGTAAGTGTGAGCAACTAGAGAGGTGTAAGTTATATTTTATAAATCTCAGCAGAGATGAATATAATTTATCCTAAATAAAAAGAAGGCTAGAGGCAATCCAACCCACGCGTGTTCTTTACTTCCTAACTTCAATAATGAAACATTTAGATGACCAAAACAAATAACAATAATAATGTAACATTTCAGTGTTGAAGGTATTTGTTAAAAAAAGATTAAGTACATAAATATCGGTTTTGCTATCCTTTTTCTTTCAACAAACTTTTTATTTTTGTAGAAGTTGTATCAAGCTGAAATGAAGAAGGAATAAAGGAACACAAGATGGAATAAAGAGTGAAATGATCTGTGTATTGAGAGAAAAATGAATCAATACACAGTTGGAAGGGCTGAGTCATAATGAGACTACCCTAGACTTGTATAATTACAGTCAGCTTTGATAATAAGTTGGATAACAAACTAGACTAACTGATAACAGATTTGATAACTACTAACGGGACTGAAACCTAAAAGGCTAAACTAGTAATAACAGAATTCAATATTTTTATCAAGCAACAATTTTCTCCTCTTAAAACCTTTTATTTTCTCGATCAATTTGTGTATTTACAGTCATTGCTCATATGCCTTCTATGGTCAATGTCTACGGTGCCAATGTCTAATTGTGCAATAGCAACATGCCATTTTGTGTAGAGGGCCCCATAAGAGCATTCTCACCTCAAAATCACTCTTTGGACGTCACCACCTTCATCTTCTCCCATGCCCACCGCGGCAAAATCGCCTTCATCAAGGCCTTCTCCTTCCACCAGCTCTAGCGCGCCGTGGACGCTGCCACTGTCTCTTTCTCCGAAATTGGCATCCGGAAAGGCAACATCGTGCTCCTCCTCTTCCCAAACTCCATCTCAATTCTTTTAAAAAAAAAAGAATTGAAAGAAAAAAAGGAAAGAACAAAAAAAAATGAATTTGGACTTTACAAATTCAAAAAAAAAAAACTGTAACTTCAATTTAATTCGGCAAATTTGAATTCAGTGAAAAAAACAAAAACAAAGCACCGTAGCTTAAACTAAATTCAGACAACCCATTATCGCATTTACCACCCATCTCCTCGCTCCCAAAATTGCCACAGCCTCGCCCAACCTCCCAATCATCCTCATGAAACCCGAAGACCACCCTAATAGCAACAGTACTTTGCCGGCCAAAGTAGGATGGAGTCGACGATAAGAGCGAAGGACGAAGAGTTCTGAGGAAATTCCAACGAGATGCAGTAGCTAGAGGTGAAGATTGGCATTGTGCCAGCACAGGAGGCGGCGGAGGAATGGGAGAGACGAGAGAGGCGGTGGTAGTTGAGGTGGCAAAAGAGGAAGCAAAGGGCGAGAAACACGATGACAGTGAGGATACTCAAGCTTAAGTTCTATACCAGAGATAAACGGTGATGATGCACAAATAGACACCATAGGTATTAATTTGATAAGGCACCTGAGTAGGCACCTTGTTGGTCTATTTTGTCAGTTATTTGTTTAATATTTTTTTTTTAAAAGATTTGTTTAATAACTTGATACATTACATTTGTTTTGTTTCATGGTTAAGAAAAAAGAGAAAGGAAATACTCCGCTTATTTTTTATTATTATTTTAGTACAAGGGAGGGCCCGGAGGCCCAAGACAAGATAAAACATACACTCCACGTTTTTCACACGTTCATATTTATCCTAATGTACAGTGTCCTGTTTTTTTTGAAACTAGTTAAAGCTGTTGATCAAAAATTTAAAAAAAAAAAATTGAGAAGTTGGGTAAAATTGGAGAAACTTTTGCATCCCTACGGGCGTTTGTGCATAGTTATGAAACAGCATTAAATATGCTAAAAAAAAACATAAAAATATTTCTTGCAAAAGTGCTGCAAGGCTTTTATTGATCTCTGCCTTTACATCTACGAACTCTTGTTATTGAAACAATTTTTTTCCCTCGGTGTTACAGATTTACAGTGAGATCTATAAATTAGCATCGCACAGGAAAAGTTTAAATATTTGCAGGCTTATGCTCACGGTGATTGTGCATCCTTATAGAACTTGCATTAAATATGTTCAAAGGTCATACAAACATTTATCGCAAGAGTGTTGCAAGTAGTCATGCATTATCTATTTTGTTATTATTCTCGACTGAGTGGCGAGGAAATTTCCTTTATATCTTATATTATTCAGCATAAAACATTAAAACTGTAGTATATCGTTATCTAATTTATAGTGATGCTTGTCCTATCCAAAGTACTTAGCCTGTCTTCGTAGAATTTCTTGGCACGCAACTGGGAGCTAGCGTAGGGGTCCAATTTCCACGGTTCAAATTGAACGTCAGTACAAGTCTTCCACAACTAATTGGAAAAAGTTTGTTCCCAGAGACGAAAATATTGAAGTAAGAGACTTATTCATAATATAATTAAATAATATTAATATATGATAATAAATATTAAAATAAATTTGATAGAATTAAATTTATCAATCGGTTCAGTGTAATGAAAATAAATATTAAGGGTAAATAATAATTCACAATAAAATCTACTTGTCACTATTTATAATGGGACTGATTGTCACTATTTATATACTACTCACATGAACAGTACTATTCACACTAGATTAAAAAATTTACACACCAAATTTTTATCATCAAAACCCCGCCCTGATAGCAAAGGAAAAAATCAAGGGATAAACTCTAAAAAATATCCACTATATTTATGATTACAAGATATCATTTTCACACTTTTCGATCTAAGATGAATATAGTGTATCTCGATAAAAGCCACTCTATTCAAACACTACAAATGATACCAAAAAGTATTCTCCGTGTACACGGACACCCTAAACTCTCAAAAATTTGTTCAATTTTTCTTTTTCTTTTTTTCTCAGCCTCAGAAAAGTAATACACTCTTGTATATTTTTCTCCCATTACGCAACTCTTATTTTTCTTTGCTGGTCGGCTGGTTCCTTCAATTTGCTGAAGCACCTCCATTTATCGAGGCTTCAGCAGTGTGAATGTACAATGCGTGTTACGGCACCAAAAGAAAAAGACACGCCTACACAGCCGTGTCCAATTAAATGCCATGTTTCATGCAGCGGGTGGACCTGCAGAAAATGCAGGGAAATTCAATTAAACTACTGACGGGCCAAATGCTATGAATTCACCTACGGCACGTAATATGAATATCCTCCTAATTAAGACAACAAATGCACATCCGCCTCGAAAAAAGGTCTATCGCTACCAATCCCCCCTTCCCCCTTGGCAGCAATGGTTCCTCAATTTGCATTTCATATCATACTAATATTATGCTCCTTGCATGCATTGCCATCTGCACAACAAGACACAAGTATAGCACAACCTGGGTGTGTTTCCAGGTGTGGAAGTTCTGATATCCCTTACCCGTTCGGGATGAATGATCCCAAATGCTATGCTGACGAGTGGTTCGAAATAGAATGCAGCAGCAACAGGGTTTTCAGATCAACAGTTCCTATCCTGAAACAACTAGATTTGGTCGTGACATCCATTGATTCATCTGCAGGCACTATTATTTTGAGTCAACCAGCTTACACTTTAAACTGTGAACGCCAAGGCGTTAATGATCCGCGAGTCAGGAGCCTGAGAGGAAGCCCCTTCGTGTATTCTCAGGAAAGGAACAAGTTTGTGGCGCAAGGTTGCAACCAAATCGCTTTTTTGATGTCAAATGGCACGCGAGTTGGTGCTTGTGCGTCCATTTGCGATGACAACGAGGACACGCTCGCGGACATTCTAAACGGTAAATGCAGTGGCAAGTACTGCTGTGAGACTTCCTTGCCTTTGCGTCTCTTAGAATACAACGTGACAACCGAAATACTCAGAGAGAATCAAGTGAGTCATGATAACTGCAGTTATGCGGCGATTGTGGAGCAAGATTTTTGGGCCTCAGTTAATTCCTCGGTTATTTTGGACAATATGTTACTTGATGCGGTGCTTGAGTGGGAGATTGTGGACTCAACTCTTAAGCTCCCTGACACCGGTAACTGCAATAACACTAATGTTACATCCGCACAACAGAGTCACTCAGGTCGGAGATGTTACTGCGGTGAAGGATTCCATGGCAATCCCTACATCGAAGGAGGCTGTAAAAGAGGTATGATTCCTTTCCCTGATGAAACTCAAATATTTATGATTTGAAGGACGGTGGCGTACATCTATATTTAAATAGAAAAAAATAAAATGAAGAATGCCATTCATTGTTATTAAAGGAGTATGTATGGCTTGATTTTAGAGACATCATAATTCAAATAAAAGCACATATATAACTTGATTTTAGACACATTAATACTCAAATTTTAAAAGCACTTTTTTTTTTTTTTTACTGCTTCTAACGTCAGTGTAATTTACTCTAAGATTAAGGGTTATATTCATAATAGAGTAGAGAAGAAAAGAAATGATGTATGAATATATAAGAAGAGGAGATTTGTATACCACACTTATGCCTCCCCAAATGAAGTTCTTCAATTTAGGATGTGTTTGATTAAAAGTAGTGGATAAATTTTTATGAATAAATTCTACATATAATTTTAAAAATAAATAAATTTTTGTTTCAATGTGTCAATATAAAAAATATTTTATATCAACATTGATAAAATTATCATAGACTAGAGTATAAAAGTTTTGCTAAAAAATGAAAAATACATATTTCTTAATTTTTAAAATAATCAATACAAATTATTGTAATCTCTTGTAGCTTATTTTCTGAATATAGTGATAACTATTTTTTTGGTAAAATTATATATATATATATATATATATATATATATATATTATCCGTCACATTATTTTTACTATTCTTGTCATACATTTTTTACTTTGTATAAGAAAACCAATATTTATAAATGTCAATAAAAGGATATCTCAATAAAAAGGTAACAATTATTAAAAAAAAATAAAATATTGAATAGAAAACATAAAAACTGATTAAAGTGTAGCCTATTTTCACCCTTAAAAAGAGGGGAATGTATACCTTGAATTCAGAGAAAAATATCACATAATAAATACATTTCTTGTGAAAAAAGAGATCTTAACTTAGTCAAAATTCAATTGAATTCCGTTTCGCGGGATAGGCATTCATTCTTAGGATATGTTTGATATATAGAGTAATAATAAGGTAAAATTATTTTTAGATGAATATTAAGTTTATATAAGAAGCTCATTTATGAAATTTTTTGCTCCATTTTTATCTCAATATGTTTGATTAAGTGTAAATATATGAATGAAAATTATAGAGCAAACATAAATGAGTTGTTTGTGCTATTTTATAATGGGAATTTTTAATAAAGAAATAAATTTAACTTTTTTTTATATAGTTCGAATAACCTGAAAAAACTCTTTAAAGAAAAAGCCAGGAAGTTCAACTTAAATAATCCAGTGTATCAAGAAATATATCTAACTTTTTAATTAACGTTTCAGGTAAGACACCAACGACTGTAGATCCCACAGGCAGAAGTTCACCATTAGGTACGTACAAATACAGATATATAACTCCATTCTAATTATTCCTTTTTTGGTACATTCCCTTTAATTAATGTCATTAGTTTTTGGTAGTTTAATTAGTTTATTATTGTTTCTTATTACTGCTTGCCTCCTTATTGTTTCTTATTGAATTATATATATTCGTTTTTACGACATTACCTCAGAAATGACGTTTTTAGCCATATATTTGTTTCACTAGAATTTACGCTACCAACTCTTTTGCTATTTCGTTCATGGAAAGATTCACGAATGTTAGTTTCAATTTGATTTTTTTATATTTTTAATTTATATTTTAATTTTGGAAAATAGAAAAAAATTTGGGCAGAGATAAATACTTTCTCATTTTAAGGTTAGGACAACTGTCAATTGCAGAGAGGATTAACAATGAGATATTACATTACCCGTTGATGAGAAATTTGAAACACAACTTGCATACTTTTTACATCCTCCGAAAATATATTTTCCCGAGTAAATCTCAACGAACGTTTAAAGAAGAGAATTAGAAACAAGACAAGAGAATTAGAAACAAGACTAACTACCCATTTTAGTCAAACATAAATATATTTGAGACAAATTAGCACATCAAATTTTGAAAATCTTATATTTGTCTCTCAAGTCCATAAAAATATATATTGTATGAATCTATTCAAAGGATCCATATCTCCAATTTTTTGAAATATGAGACCAATATACAACTTTTAAAATATGAAAACCCTAGTTCTCCCTGGTATTTTTCTGAAGAAAAATTTTGGGTACTTAACCTAAAAACAAATATTACCCTTCCATTGTCCCACCCCATCTCTCTCTACCCGTTTCCTCTCCCTCTCTCCCACTTCTCGATATCCGGTGCATATGGAGTGGTATTCTATATCATGATGGGAATCTTGGCTCCATAAGCTTAAAAAATCTGGTTTCATTTTTTGTTTAGTTCCATTGGTTTTGATTGAAATAAATCATCTTGGAAGAAGTCTCACATTGCCAGAACTGCAAGTGGAGAGGGGTCAGGGCTATATATATGGACACAAGTTCTTTGTTTCAATTTACACCAATCAAAAACATTTTAAACTTGTGTCTGACTTCTTTCTTTTCTCTTTACTTTTGTTTTAGAATGTTGTGAGATGGAGTTTAGATATTTATTTTGGAGAGTGTGAGTGTACCGATAGCCAATGGGATGTGTAACAGAGAAGTCTATGTGATATAAAATTTTTTGCATAGTATTGTTCTCCAGTTGTCGTTCGGCAACGACTGTGATTTTTTCTTCGATTTTGGTGTTTTCCATGTTAAATATTGTGTTGTAATTGTGCTCCTATTTTATTTCTCTATGTTGGGGTAGTTCTCAATGGGGAATGGCAATTTTTTCCTCAACAAGTGGTATCAAAGCTATGGTTTGGTGGGATACTTTCTTAGTATGCTCTGCAATTGCAACATTGTCTGATTTTCCACATTAGAAAAGAAATATGATACTTGGTTGAGAATTGTCCTTGTTTGATGGAAGGAAGTATGATACTAAATGAGTGCTGTTTTGGAAAGATTCTGACTAGAAAAAACTTGGTATTTAAGCATGTTTGTTGTGACTTACCTCTCTTTTCTGGGAACCCTCCTGGTGCATATTTTTACAGTTGACATATACTATTCCAGTATATGATTAGATACGGAAATTGATGGAATGACTGATTTTGGCTTGTGGCAAATACAAGTTAAGGATGTCGTGACACAATCAAGATTACATCAAGAAAAAAGTTGTTGCTAGCAGGTCCATGATTGCACAGGCATTGGTGTCTATGCAAGGTGTGCGGTGGGATTATGCCGATGGTTGAGGAACTTCCGGAGAGAGCCAACATGAAAGTTGCACTATAAATTTTTCAGTAAGGTTTTGACATGTGCCAATGTGAAATTCTTAGAATTGTCACATTTCAAGTGAGTATACTTTTTATGGTAGAGTATGATCGTTCTTTGAATTATTATTGTCAGTATAGACAATGATTGCAAGGGATTGTCGGTATAGACAATGGAAGCTGAAGATGTGCTCATTTCAATCAAGGTGGATATTGTTGGTTTTGATTGAAATAAAGCATCTTGGAAGAATAGGACTAAAGTGGAAAGGGGAGATCAAGACTATATATATGGATCCAAGTTCTTTCTTTCAACTTGCACAAATCGAAAACACTTTAAGCTTATATTTGACTTTCGTCTTTTCTCTGTTATCTCCTCTTAGAAGTGTTGTGAGATATAATTTAGAAATTTTCTTTGAAGAATGTGAATATACTAGGGGCTGAAGGTTTGTGTGAGAGAAAAGTCTATGTGTCACAAAATTTTTTGCATAGTGTTATTCTCTAGTTGTCGTCTGGCAGCAACCATGGTTTTTCTCTGGTTTTAGAGTTTTCAACGTTAACTATTATGTTGTGATTGTGTTCATGTTTTCTTTCTCTATATTTAAAGGTAGTTCTCAACGGGGGAATGACGATTTTCCCCTACAAGTTCTGCTATTTGGATTCATTTTCTTGTTCGATTTTGCTATTTGCTCGAGGTTTTTGCACTGACAGCAGCACTGCATATGGCTTGGGTTGCGATGCTCGAGTATGGTGGCTACAGCTCCATGCCATAGCAGTCACATGAATCATATAGGTCAAACATTCTACTGGAGGGCCTTGTTTGCGCTCAAATTTTGCAAAGTTGTGGTATTCCTTATTTGTTTTTCCTCCAACCGAGGGTGGAGGTGTGTGTTTTTCCTTTTGGGATGTGGAGGGTGGTTCTACGGGAACTGTTGAGTCTGATTGGCTGGATCATTGGGCTACTTTGAATATATTGCCCATGTTGTGGGCAACTGTCGCTTTGGTTCGTGTACCAAATTCTTCTTCAATCTCAATGACAGCTGCCCTTCTTCTTCCCCTTTACCTAATCTAATGACAGAACCCAGCCCCACTTCCCCCTCCCCAATCCAACAGTGATCTAAGGAGGGTCTATAAGAGCAAATTAAAGATGGGAATACCACCGCAGAAGAAGCCTAGAAAACAGGGGGAGCATAACAAAAACACAACTTCCCTGCACACAAATGAGAAAAGCATGGATAAACAACATAACCGCCAGAAAAAGCATGAACCAAGACTCGGGATAGGCAGAAAAAAAATGTTGGGGAGAAAGGCTTGAGAAGAAAAGGGAGCAGCGCAGACGGGCCTTGCACGTTCCTCTAACATGGCTTGTGGCAAAAATAAAAACAATAAAGAAAAAATCAAGACAAGAAACAGTGCATGTGGTGAAATGGATGCATGTGGCAATGTGGCAGTTTCTAGCAACGCGCCTAGTCTCTAGCATTCGAGTGGACAAGTTATTTTGACATTTAAAAAGTGGATGTCCCACTTTTTCATTATTAGATGTGATAGATGAAAGAGATGAGTGAAAACCGCCATCATATTCAAATCTTATATTTTTGGGTTTGAATCATTTAAAGTGAGATTTTCATTTTAGAAAATAAAGTAAGGAGTTTTATTAATAGAGTGAAAATTGCTCAATTCTATGTTTGCTAATCCAATAACAAAATCCGCTCTAGGTACAAATCTCTTTTTTTTTTAATATCAAAATAACAATACTGTTTATGCGGACGAGAAATGGTCTCTCAAGTCATTAGTAGATGGGTGACCTCCAAATGTTGGCTAAGCAGCAGTGACCACGTGTGTCACGGATTGTTGGTAGATGGGTGAGCTCCAACTGATGGCTAAGGAGCAGTTTTTTTTCCTTTTCTCCTAAGCTTGTCGCGGTGGAAAAGGTTTAGGACATGGAGGTGGACTGAAAAGGAGCCAGGCAAAACTTGAATGATTAAGGTTGAGGGGATGGAAAAATTGCCATAGATGTGGAGGGAGGTAGGGAAAGAAGGGAAATTTTGGAATTCTAAGAATTATTTGGACAATATTTAATATTTAAATGGACTAAAATACCATTTTTATTAAAAGCTACAAGTATAAGCTTCATTCTTATTACATGATTCAAAATAGTATTTTAGTCTACCTATATGTCAAATATTATTAAGGATATATTTGGTTGGAAGATAAAAATGGGGATAAATTTTTCATGATTGGCACATAAAACTCAATCATGAAAAATTCACCTCTATTTTTTACCCTCCAACCCAACATAGCCTAAAATAATATAATTTGGTCATTGTTAATCATATACATATATTATTTTGTAATACAATTATGATTCAATATTTTTGGCCGCTCTTTTAGGTGACTTCTCAATCCACACCTAGGGTTAATATAATTTTAGCAAATAAGAATCATATTATTTACCTTTTTTTCCAGAGTAATATTGGATGCCGTCCTATTTGCTTAGATTGAAATTAGTCTATATTTGCACATCAGTTTGACCTGAAACACACATGATTAATGAGGGAAGTCATACCTTTTGGTTGTATATTTGTGTAGATATAGGCATGCAATTTCTGCCAGACAAAGTAATCTCTCTCTTTTTATGTGTCAAATGTGCAGGGATAATTTTCGCAAGCCTTGGAACTATCATTCTACTCCTTGGTTCATGGTGGTTGTATAAAGTTTTAAGGAAAAGAATAATAAAGAAACGCAAAGAAAAATATTTTAAACGAAATGGAGGTTTGTTGTTACAGCAAAAATTCTCTTCCGGTGAAGTTAATATTGAAAAAGCTAAACATTTTAGCTTAAAGGATTTAGAGAAGGCCACTGACCACTTTAATTTAAACAGAGTTCTTGGAAAAGGAGGCCAAGGTACTGTCTACAAGGGTATGCTAGTAGATGGACAAATTATAGCAGTGAAAAAGTTTAGTGTCCATGGAAAAATTGAAGAATTCATCAACGAATTTGTCATTCTTTCACAAATTAGCCATAGAAATGTGGTCAAATTGTTAGGATGTTGTTTGGAGACAGAAATTCCTTTGCTTGTTTATGAATTCGTTCCTAATGGTAACCTTTTCGAATATTTGCATGACCAAAATGAGGACTTGCCAATGACATGGGACATGCGTTTGAGAATTGCCACTGAAGTTGCAGGAGCTCTCTTTTACTTGCACTCAGCTGCTAATCAACCCATTTATCACAGAGACATCAAGTCAACAAATATACTACTAGATGGAAAGTACAGGACAAAAGTAGCTGATTTCGGAGCATCAAGAATGATTTCTATTGAAGATACTCACCTCACTACAGCAGTCCAAGGAACTTTTGGATATTTGGATCCTGAATACTTCTATACTAGTCAATTTACGGAAAAAAGTGATGTCTACAGCTATGGAGTAGTTCTTATTGAACTTTTGACTGGGCAAAAGCCAATATCCTCCTTAATATCCGGAGAACCCAAAGGTTTAGCTTCACATTTTGTTCTCTCTCTGGAGGAAAATCGTCTATTTGATATTATTGATGAAAGGGTGGCAAAAGAGGGGGGAAAAGAACATATCATTGCAGTTGCTACTCTTGCATATAGATGCCTTGCGTTGAATGGAAGGAAAAGGCCAACTATGAGAGAAGTCGCTAGCGAATTGGATGGGATCTGGAAATTGGAAAGGAAGTCTAATGCACAACAAAATCTTGAAGAAATTGAGCATGATGCAATTGAAGATTACCAACCTTGGGACATCTATTCTACTTCAGAAACAGGGCCAACTCCAAGCAACAGAACACCCACCTCGGAGGTCATGCCTATTCTCATGAAATAATTGGTGAGTTTTCTCAACCAGTTTTGTCATGTATAGAATGAAATACTTCCTATTGGAGATATATAACTACTTTTTGCAATCATAGTTAATGATGTAGTGCTCATAGTAATTATGTATGTTGGCTGATACCATCATGGTGCATATACATATATATTTACATTAGATACTCGGAAAAAAGACATCAAGTTCTACGCATACTTGAACAAACAATAAGGTGCAGAAACTTGAAAATGTGTATCGAAGAGAAACTATAAATCATTTAATTTATCTAAGTGGTGTTTGAAGGCCTTTTACGTGTACAAGCATGCTAGCCAAGAGAAGCATAACTTAACTTGTAGATATAAAGCAAAGTAGAACATTGAAAAATTAGCTTTTAATTAAAAATGAAGTTTTTCGTGCTTGTCTGGTCGAGCGCACACATTAAATTATATCAAGGTTGGAAAATTTCTCTTTGATTTTAAATGAAAAAAGTTAGAAAATTAGGTTGGGACTACTATCAACTCATTCCATGGTATTTGACATGCTTGTAAAAGTTATTGGTAGTATTCATAGAACAGAGGCATGTCTTTAAGGTTACAACTTTTCACCATGCATACCTATTTGGATGATCCACTAGACAGTTGTGCTAAACTCAAACTAATGGTTCCTTAATCCATAATATATTGGTTTGCTTGGGGCACAATCCTTTCCTTTGAGCTTTAGAGAGTAACGCATAATGCTAGAATCAAAAGATAGAGCTTGATGCTTGAATATTCAGTGTCTTATTGTGGAGTCTGATTCTCTACATGTTGTATAAAGTTTAGACAAAAGGTGTAGTCTATAATACCTTTCGAGAAATGGACCAAGTGCTTTGGTGGGATTTTGGAGGTGGCATACCATCTAAAATACTCAAGCAAATACACGAAGTTTTGTCAGCTGTTTCTACTACACTAGGAAAGAGATTTGGAGCCAATTTATTTCTTTTTCTTTCCTGCTTGAAATATGCATCATATGTACATCTATTTGTAGCTGAAGGAGTAGCTTTTGGGTAACTCATAGAGACTAGCAATTCCTTTCACATTTACGAGCACTAAATTACATAATAAACTCCATTTGCTAAACTCTACTTAACATGATGTAATATTCTGGTTTCTAAGTAGAAAAACTAGGCAATAAAATTTAAATGTTTAAAAGATTTGGGTCCTTGAAAATCTATTTTGCAAGCCATTGTAGGCAAGTTATATTAGACAAATTCATTCTGAGTTTTAAGGAAGCTAATCACCCTTATTTGTCATTCTAAGTCTTAAATTATTCTAAGTCTGGACCCAACACGTTCTTGAAAATTATATGATAGAACCATGTTCTTAAAACCAAATTCTTTGATAATTGCTCCTTAGATAAAAATGAGTTAAAGTATGATTTTTAAGGAACCATTAAACCTTTCATTTTTAGCTTAGAGGCTTATAAAATTTCAAAAATTTCCTAAATTTGAACTAGATTTCAAAATTTGGATGTTAATTTATTGAGATTTTGATTTTCCTTATAATTGATTTGAGTCCAAACGAGGAAATGCAAATAAGTAGGTTGTGAGACACAAATCCCCTCAATGTCATAACCTGACCCATAGCCTATTCCTCTCGTTTGGCAAACTGAACCGCTACCTCCTCTCTCTCTTTCCTTCCCCTCTCAGTTTAGCGTAGCCAGCCATCAACACCACCACCTTCCTCAGTCGACCACCGCCACCCGCCACTGCACAACGCTGTAGGTCAAGCACCACACACCTATTGCAACCCTTCTTCTGCAGATTCAAGTTTGGAGGTTGAGAATGGTTAGTTTCATGGTTTGGGTAAGACCTAACCATACCCACCTTCTTCTTCCTCTTCCTTGACCTAAGGTATTCCTAATCCTATGGCCTATTCTCCTTCAGTCTACTTTGATGGGTTAGTTAGATATCACAATGGGTGTTGGATTTGAGCTCTTACAGTTTTGAACCTAAGGTTAAGTTGGGGCTTTTATGATTGGGAGTCAATTTGTGTTAACCATTGTTCCTAAATGTTAAGTAGTTGTTGTTTGATGATATGTTTGGTGCTAGATACACTGAAGGGACATTTCGTTGATTCCGTGGCAACACTGTCTTGGATCTCCGTACTCTTGGAACAATATAGTGAGTGAATGACTATTTATAGTTGTTTGGTACAAGGCTTTATGTATGTAATTGCTTATTCTATTATTTATTTTGGAATAACAGGTAAAATGGTTTTTCCATGTATTCACAGTGTAAAATTTTTTTCCACAATCATCCAATCATATATCACCACATAAATCATGATAATTGGCTTTTATACCCACCACCTAAAAGATCATTCAAACTAAATGTTTTGATTGGATGATAGAGTAAAATTGTTTTACGTTGTCAGTGTATCAAAATTAAACTCTTTCTTCAATGCGTCCATGTCTTGAAAATTTATGTTTACTAGTTCAAGTTCTCTTAATGATTATTATGTTTTATGGACGTGAAATAAGGTTTAATTAGGGGTGTTCACGAGTCTAGATAAACCCATGAACCTAATTACCCGAACCAACCCAATGCTAAATATCCGCATTGGGCTGAGTATTCAAGTTTATTCGGGAAGAAGGCAACCCTATCTTTGTCGGGTCGAGCATCAAGTTTGCATTTTTGGAACCCGTCAATGGAACCTGTCAACTCGTCACCTAACCCAATGTGTTCAATCTCATCATCTTCCTTGACCAAAGATTCAACCTATTTTGCAGAACACCAACTAATGGAAGGAAGGAGACCATTTATTTCCAGATCAACAACAAAAGCTCATATTCTAAAGTATTTTGAAAAAAATCTTAAACATTATTGCGTTATTTTCGTTCACCATCATTATGGCCATCAGCTCATGCCCGAAGTCATGCTCGCACTCGATCGTTCACTGTCATGCTGTCACTCAAACTACTTGCCCATAGACCATGGTCGCTTGCCCATCGTCGTGCTTGCATAATCGCACTACCATTTGTTGTGCGAACTGCTGCTTGATCAAGGGAGAGAAACATGTTGGAGAAGAGGATAAACAATGCTTTGTTTGTTAGATGTAACGTTAATGAAGAGAAACTTGTTGGAGAAAAGGAGAAATGTGCTTTGTTTGTTGTTTCTCAAATCTAATCTCAAGGAACAGGAGTTCTCGACTCTTCTTTATTGATGAAAAGATAAATATGACATTTTCCTTTTTCTTTTTCTTTTTTTTTTACATGATCCGGTAACCGGACTTAAACCAACCCAAATATGATCGGGTTGGTTCGGTTCAGATCAAGCAAAATTTTTTCCTATTCGTCTATACCCGATCCAATCTAACCCATGACAATTTAATTGGGTTGGGCTATGTTTCACTCAACCCGACCTATGTTCACCCCTAGGTTTAATAGCCATGTTTGATCCTTGGAGAAGCTATTAAGTTCTTGATACTTTTGATAAGAATTTATGTAATCTGAGACAAAATGCAATTACATTATTATTGTGCTAAGGTTAATTATGGAAAGGTTTTAAAGATAATGCATTTCAATTATGTGATATAATTATGACTAGTATTCTTTTGAAAAACCTTGGCATGATTGACAAGAAAATGCAACTTTCATAAGAGGTATCTTTGACATAACTTGTAGCTAATGATGGTTGTATTGACCTTGGTGCACCTGGAGTGAAACCTCAGCTAGCAGTAGGTTGCAGGGTCGGTATGTTAATTAGGCCAGCATGCCGAAATTATTGGGCATATATGCACATTTAGATTTGTTAAAAGACTTGTATGAATTGACAAAACTTTATTTGTTTTGGAACTTCTCTGTTGATGTAAACATATTATTTCTCACTGAGTTCTATGACTCACGTCGTTGTTTCCCTCTTGTTTCAGATTTAGGTGTAGATCTGATTCTAGTTGTTTCCTCTATGTAGGACTTGATAAATTTCTTTTGGTGAGCCCAACCTTTTGGTTGGGGATCCTGTTATTTGTTGCCTTTTGTTGTATATTATGTTTTTGTGATTTGTCTTATCATGTTTGATCATGTTGTGATCCTATTTGGGCTTAATATGTAATGATGTTTTCTACCTCTGTAAGTTGTGGTTTGGATATATTTAAGTATGGTCCATGTTTTGAACAGGTTGGATTTGAAGAAAATGTATTTGAAGTTTCGAACTAATTTTAATATACACTTATATAGTATCCTAATTTTGTTGTGGATGTTGAGATTCTATGCAAGATGGGGTTTACAGGTTTTGTATTTTGGAAAGAGTCACATAAATAGGAGAAAATCTGTCCATTTTTCCGCTTGAATTGGATTAGGTTTGCTATTAAGCGAGGACTCCCTAAGCGCCAGTCAGACTAGGTTGTGACATAAGATAATTCATCCAACATTTAACTTAATAATATTTAGCTTAACATTATTTAACTTAACATTTGTAACAACACATTACTCGTTAATATATTTCCCTTAATGTGCTTTTCCTTGACTTTGAATGTTTTTCTAAGTTGATGAAATCTTTCGGTAAAAATATTAGCTAGTTGCTCTTGTGAACAACAAAATACTAGCTACTAATCCTCCTTCTTCAATAACCTTTCTAATGATGTGCTATGTTGATATGTCTAGTCAAAGACTGAATGCTTTGCCGTAGTAATGGCTGATTTGTTTTCATAAGGGGGTTGCATGCTATCCTCCCCTTTCTCTCCAATATTTTCAATAATTGTTCTCAACTGAAGTACCAAAGTGCTTGTTGTGTTGACAATCCAACTGCTAGATATCATGCCTTGAATTGAAATTGTACTGGAACCTAGACAAAGCACACTGCCCAGAGTACCTACCTAATCACTATCATAATAGCCTATCAATTTCAACTTAAAATTTTTATGAAATCTGACATCATACTCCATGGTGCCCTTTTTGCTGCTCTATGATGTAAATGGCTTGGTCTACTCAAGAATCTTGGGAGTAAACTGGCAGTATACAACAATCTGGCTTCACAGCTGCAAGATAAAACAAGCTTGAAGCTTCCAATCTGACTTTTGTACACACCTGCGCTTACCAAACTTCCACCATCTTACACACTAAATTCCAGTTGTGAACACCCGATTTTGTCTGGCCCGTTAAACAAAAACCCAAAATTTGCATCTAATTTTCAATTTCTTCATTATAGTTACTTCATCACTTTCTTTTGAGAAAAATGTGAAAAAAGGGAAAAAGAGTTTGTTAGTTGTTTTATTTCATTTATTTCCAGAAACTAATACACACAAAAAAAAGGGGGGAAGGAGCCCACTTTATCTGTTACCCCGGTTTTCTTCTTTTGTCCATCTGGGTGGTCCAATTGTGTTTCAGCCAGTTTTATTAGTTTGTTACCCAAAACCCTTTTTGTCCATTTATCTTTCAACCCAAACCATTTTTGCTTCGGTCTTGTCCAAGCCCATTTTTGTTACAAACCCACATTTGTCTCTGTCCAACAAAAACAAAAAAAAAAACAAAAAAATGCAAAAAAATACAAAATATAAAAGTGGAAAAAGGGGAATGTGCGGGACATGCTCTGTTGCACGCCTGCAACAGGAGTGGAGGCCTCCACCTAGCTCGAATCTGGCAGAAGCATGGGGAGCATGCTGCAGTCTTCCCACTTCGGTCTTCACGCTTCAGCAGTGCATGAGGATGGGCGATGGAGCACTCAAATGTGGGAGACATGCTTCAGCCTTCGGCCATGTCCTGCGCACCCACAAACGGAATGCAAAATGATGGAGCACTCAAGCGTGGGGAACAATTCCATTTGGAGTTCCTGCATTTCAGAGAGCATGGAGATATCTTTTAATTAACCAGTGCAAGCTCAGTATAAAGAGATTCAACAACAACAATGAAAAGGGAGGACATTGAAGAGTTTCAAACAAAAATCGGGCAGCATATCACCTGAAATTTGAGCCTAACCAATGCAGATACAAAGGAGGAGACTAGCAACTCAATCCAGACAGTAAGCAAGGTAATAACAACAGCCATGAATATATTTCCATAAAAAAAATCAGAAAGGGAAAAAGGGAGAGAAGTCGCGGCCTCCACCACCACAGCCGCGGCCTCTGCTTGTTCTTCCTTCTCCACTCCACCATCTTCCTTCTCCCCTCCACCATCTTCCACCGCCATCATCATTTCTTCCATATTCACTGCAACCTTTTACCTGAAAAAAGAACAAATACAAATCACACACATAACCAAAATTTGTTTTGAAGAATGAGATATTAAGAAGAAAACCATCACCACCTCACCCTTCCCCTCCTTCAGCCACGAAAACAGAAGTCCAACGCCCACCGCCGCACCTTCAGCCCACAACGCCTCCACAACCACCATGTCACCGCCATCCTCAACCTCCTCTTCCATCATCGTGAGTCACCATTCTCTCTACTGGGCACCACCGCCACTCTATACCCGCACCGCCGCGCCTCCGCCTTTCCCTCGCACAGCCGCAGCCCCTCGGTTCCCGTCGCCCCGGAAATCGCGCTTCCTTCTCTCCCTCGCGATCCGTCGCTGGAGAAGCCACCTAACGCTGCCGCTTGCCACATAACGCCGCCGCTTGTCACCAAAGCTCCATGCAACCACCGCCGATTCACCCCCTTCCACCGGAGACCGGAGAACCAACAGCCACACCGCCGCCCCCCTCCTTTCATCGTCCGCTTCCTCGGCACAGCCACGTATGTAGCCGATCCCCTTTTTCCTTTCTTTTCCTCGCGGTGGTCTCCTTCCTCTTAGGTCCGCCCAAATCGCTGCCGCGTGAGGTTCTTCGCTAGGGCCACCGCACCGCAAACGGCCTCCACCGCGTCCTCCAAGCTTGCGATCCACCTCCCTAAACCGTCAGATCAGCGAGGACCGCCATGAGCTCGAGCTCGATGCGAGCCGCGGCGGTAACTTCCCCCTCTTCCTTCCTTGGCCGGCGCCTCTCTCCCCTCCCTCATTGTCTCTCGCTTATTTTTTTCATCCTCTCACTCTCAGTGTTTCTCTCTCCATGTAAAAGACGAAGGGAATTGTTTGTTTTCTTTTTTGATGTGTCCGTGTGCTGCGTTAGTGAGGGAGTGTTTATTTTTATTTTATTTGTGTTTTGTGTGTGTGAAAGAGAGACAGAGAGAGCTCTATTGTGGTGTGGGTGTGCGTGTGAACCAGTGAGGGTGAGTGAGAGTGTCACGTGTGTGAAGACCAGAGAGAGAGGTGAACGTGTGTGCATGTGTGTGTGAGTGTGTGAGCGTGCGTGAGTGTGTGTAAAGAATAGGTAGAGTTATTTTAGAGGTAGATTTAAATTAATAAAATAAAAAAAAGAGTTTTAAGATTTATTAGATTGGGTTAGTATTATTTTTAGAATAAATTTTGAAATTATGTGTTTAAACTCGAGTTTATTTGTTTGTTTAATTTTCGGCTTTAAGATTTGTCTATTTAGGAATTAGTTCACTCTGAGTTTAAAATAAAAAAAAGAGTTGGTGTTTTTAGTGGAATTAAATAATTTTTTTATTTTTTTATTTTTTTTTAGGGATTGATGTAATCATTTGTTAACATTTTAGTGAATTTTATGTTTAAAATTTTAAAAAAAAATGAAGTCCATGTTTTACTTGAGATGTGCTGAGAGTTTTTTTTTGTGTTAATATTTGTGGGTTTGGGTTATGGTGTAGTAAGACGTGTTATCATTTTATTTTTGGGTATTTGATTTTACTTGTGTCCTAGGTATTTAGAGCTTATTGAGTTGTTTTATGAAGGTAATTCCCAATTTCTTTATTCATTTGAGTTTTAATAAATATTTAGGTATTGTCTTTAGAAATAAACTTAGTTAATAGAATTTGTTTTATTTTGATTTTAATTTTTAGTGAATTTAGTGTCGATGTTTTTATTAATTGAAAAAAAGACTAAAAAAGAGAAAAAGAGTAGTTGGAACTTTTTTTGTATATATTTTGTTAATTGTATGTTTATGTTTATGTTTATGAACTAATTTTATTTTATACTTTGTGTTTATGTGTTTTAGTTAAATTAACTGTGTGGTCGTGAATTATTGTTTCATATGTTTTATTTAGTTAGTTGTTTATGTTTATAATTTAATTTTGTTTTCGTTTGGTATTAATTATAGATTATTATGTTATTTAAGTTAATTGTGTGATTGTGCTTATGATTTAATTTTACTTTTTAGTTATGTATATATTTTGTTCAAATTATTTATATATTTATGTTTATGAATTAATCTTGTCAGTTTCTATTAAATTTTTTATTTTGTCTAAAATGGAGAAATAAAACAAAAATATGTCTTTCAATAATCATTTTTTTTTCTTTTTTTTTCAAAAAAAAATCTTTTATATTTGTGCAATGTTCGACAATAGTGATTGAATAGCAAATGTTATCTTCACTATTTTTGAATCATAAGAGTTCATTGAGTGGCCTAATGTCAACTTGAATTCTGTACACAAGTAAATTTTCTTTGATTTAATAAAATATTTTCCTTCTTTGTTTAAATCAGCTTTTATTTGATTCATTTCTTTTAATTTAAAAATTGTCAATTCACAAATATTTTCTACAGAACTACGTGACTTTGAGTTCCCCACTGCACCAGGGGATACGTAGGAGCAGGTGGTCCCTGTCAAGCCAAAATTAAATTTTCATAAATTGTTCATTTGATTTGTAAATATTTTGCATAGTTTTTCTTTATTTAAATAGGGTTTTGAAGGCTATTAATTAATTTGCACAATTCATTAAGGTACCGTCTAAGGACGGGTGTATTAGGGGTGCGTACGATTAAATTCATACCCTTCCCTATGCATAACCGACTCCCGAACTCATAATCTGGTTTCAAAGATCATCTTTCGAAATAAATAGGTTTTTCCAACGTTTTCCTAATTTTAATAAACTTGGTGGCGACTCCATTAATTGTTTTTTAAAAAAAAAATGAAAAATTCACTTCTCTTTTTGATTCGCCATCCCCGTCGCGATCCCGGTTGCGACAGATGGCGACTCCACTGGGGACACCTAAGAGAGTCAGGCCTATTTTTAGTTAGTTGTGCAAATTAAATGTAGCCTTTTGTTTTGTTTTTCTTTATGTTTTTGTTTTCTTATCTTATTTTGTATAGTTTTTTTTATGCTTTATTACTTTACAGAGATTTTATTTCATGTGTTTGTTTATTAGTGTCAGCTTTATTTGTTAAAACCTTAGGGTAGATGATAATTGTTATTCTGTACGTATCTGTCGTTTGTATTTTGTTTTGCAGGAGTGTATGTAGTTTTAGGATTGAAAGGTTTGTATGCTCCCTGCACGCACTTCACAATCACCAAATCTCACACACTTTTTTGGGGCTCTATACCCGAGCCTGTGCGAACCAAGGATAGGGGGTTTCTTGACATTGTCATGAGGGGCTTCATGCTCACTTGATAATTGTTGAGACACCACTCAGATTGTTACTGGCTTTATGGGTCAATCATATTGAAAGGGTTCATCCCTACTTGTGGTTGGTTCGGAAGTCGGATCCTTGTCCCAGGGACAAGGGCAATCTAGGGACCATGACAGTTAAAAGTCTAGATCCACCATGAGCGTGTGCACGGATAGTCGAACTTAGCAACCATCCAAGTTAGGGTGTTGGCCTTTGAACTCCCCATCTATTAAGTTCAACCCTGCCAGGACAATGGGAGCATGCTTCTTTCATCCTTTTACTTTGCACTTCTTTATGCTTTATTTTAATTTAGTTATCGCATGGCATCAGCTATTTCATGCTTTGCACGTTTAGGTGTACATAACATAGATACGCATTCCGTTAATTGTCATATTCATTCATTTCTCATGAATTTGTGCATCATCATATTCTCAATAAGAGAATGCATTTTTACATTTCTCTTCATTTCATTGTTTTACTCATTTATCTTATCATTTTCCAGAGTTGCCTTTGATTGTCAATAAAGCAAGAATCATCATTAGTTCAAAGCAAATGGAAGCATCACAAATGAACACTAGCAATGCATATGATTGGAAAAGAAACATCAAAGTTACAGTGACTAACAATGAGCTAGAGCAAATAAAGAAAATGATTCAGTTGATGCCTCATGAAGTCCGGTCGTCTTTTAAGGATACATATGGACGTATACTGGATTTGTTACTTATCCCAGTAGAAGCACCCGCATTAAGTGCTCTCTCACAATTTTGGAATCCCTCTCTTGGCTGTTTTGAGTTGCCTAATCTTGATGCAACGCCAACCATAGAAGAATACATGGTCATGACAAGGCTACCGGTTCGAGAAAAATCTGGTGTGTATCTCTATCAAGGGCATTATGTTAGTAAAGAAAAGATTGCCAAAATCATTGGAGTTGAAGCAAACCGGATGGGAATTGAAGTAAGGGGGTCTACTCAAGGAATCAAGAGAAGTTTTCTGGAAACCCATTTGCAAGCATTGGCAAGACAAGGAAATTGGGACTTCTTCAATCGAATATTAGCACTGACTATTTATGGATTGGTCCTATTCCCATTCACACCAGACATTGTTGATCAGGCAGCCATGGATGTATTTTTCAAGTTTGAGACACAAGGCATGAATCCTATTCCAGCAATACTGGCAGATACTTTTCTTTCCTTGGGAGTTTGCCTTAAGAAAAATGGTGGTAGGCTACGGTGTTGTTTGCCAATGCTATATGTCTGGTTTATGACTCACGCATATGCCAATAACCGCATGGGCCTCTTTCCTGATCCATTGGGAAGCTTCCATCATATACAGATAAGCCAAAAAGAAGCACCAGCCTGGAAAAAGGAGTTCTCAGATATTCAGTCAGATTCTTTCAAGTGGGTCTGCCCTTGGTACCACGGAGAAAATGTTATATATAGTTGTGGTGACTTTCACAATGTTCCTTTGATGGGCCCAAGGGGATGTATCTCCTATACACCTGCATTAGTACTCAGACAACTTCATTGGACTCAAACAAAACCACAAGAAAAGCAACTTGAAGGGTTTAGTTTCTTGTATCAAAAGGATAAAAGCACTGTGGAGCAAGAAAAGAGGATCAGGATGGCATGGGACAGTGTCAAAATCCTAGGAAGAAAGGAACTCGGGCAACAACGACTAACCTCCTCTCAAGAATACAAAGAATGGAGAAAAGCAAGAATTGGGAAGCTCGAAAATATTCCAAGCAGCTCAACTCCCGTGAAAATCCTAGAAACACCTCCGTCAACATCTCAGGTAGAGATAATGAAGGCACAAATGCGATTCTTGGAAGAGAAAAATGAAGCAGCTGATCTAAAGAACGCCATCCTTCAAAGCCGATGCGAGAAAATGGCTAAGGAAATTGAGGCCCTGAAAGACGAATGCATCGAAGCAGCAGAATTTACCAAGTCCAGAAAAGGCAAAGAGAAAGTTTCAAGCATGCATCTGGCCAAAATCCAAGAGTTAGAAGGAGGACTCCACAAGCTTGTAAAAGAAAAGAATCAGTTGGAGAAAGAGGTTAACAAGAAAAATCGCATGGTGGAAAGAGTAGAATTGGAGGTCAGCAAGCGAGATAAACACATATACAGCCTAAAAATAGAGGTCAACAAAGAGAAGGACAAGAGAAAGGAACTAGAAGAGCGAGTGGAGCACTTGTCAACAATGTTGGCACAAACAAAGCATGATGCTGTTCGGGGATGGACATCGGCAAACCAATATCATGACATGTTTGTTGATGCGACTGAATTTGGAAAATCATGGAGAGAAAAGGCCCTTGAGTGGAAAGAAGAATATGGAAAGCTAACTAGCAAGTTGAGTCATTACATTCCAAACTTTCTTTATCGATTTGAAAAGGCCAGCGAGCAAATCAGTAAGATGCCTCCATTCAAGTTACCTCAAGAAGTGGTGGAGTTCATGAATTCATGTGAGAGTGTTGCTAAAAATCTTAGGAAGAAGAAGATGAAACTTTTGATGTGACCACCAAAAATCCTTTTGATGTAATCGTTTCTTTTGTCGGCACATGTGTAATGTATTCCGGAATGATTTGTACTCAAAGCTTTGCCTTGAAATGAATGAAATTCTCCATGTTCGCTCGATACTTTCTGTAGAGGATCAAATGTTCCCCTAGAAAGCAATCAATCACTTTCCTTGCCTTGAGGTTGCTAACCCTTGTGCAAAGAAATGAGAAGCTCAGTCACGAAGGAAAAAAGAACTGCATTGCTAGTGTTCATTGTATAGCATCTATAGAGGAGCAATTTCTCCCTAGAGATTTGCTATTAACTGCACCTTGACTTATAGGGTGGTATATCCATAAGAACAGGGGCGGGACATTCTTATTTGCACAAAGAACTCTTAATGATTTTTGTTCACCTTTATCTTTTAATTTTGTATTGAACATAAAAAATGAAAAATGAAAATTAAGTTTTGATGTTTTGATTGTGAAGGAAAGAGAAAATAAAACCTTGCAACCATTGGGCGCCCGAGGAAAGAGGATACCGATCTAACTCGTGTTCACAACACTAGAGCTCGAACCAAGATGGCCGCTGAAACACTCAACCAGGGAGGACCTCCCGTCAGTAGTTGCTTCAATCGTGGAGAACTATTTCAGCTGTAACCACCTCAGCTATAGTTACTCCTGAACCGGGAAGAAACTTAAGCATGGAAGTTGACGCAGTGAGAGGAAAACTAAACGAGTTGTCAAATAACCAGGGAAGAATGGAGGAGATGATGCGAGCTATGATGGAGTCAATTGACTTATTGAGAGGCCATCAAAACCAACACCAATTGGGTATGCCGGTAGGTGTACAACCAAGTGCTACAACGATAACCATACCTGTGGTATCGGATGCAGCTCTGCATGCCACGCAAGGGACAAATGATAATCCCTATGATCAACCACCACCGACAACACCAACTACTATTCCCATTGGAGAAGGATATCACGCTGTGGAGAATACAAATGCTGAAGGGCATGGGCACGCTACCCACATTTGGGAGCAGCCTCTGGTTGTCATTCCCAGGCAACTTTCTTCCTCGGGGGACAATCGTACAGAAACAGAAAAGGACAAGTTGAGAGAAGAGTGGATGGAGAAAATCCAGGAACAAATTAAGGCAATCCAAAGACCAAACAATTATGGTTACATGGAGATTGAACAACTTTGTCCTCCTATTAGTGCGGTTGTCCCCAAGGACTTTAAAGTTCCGGATTTTTCGAAATATGACGGAACCAGCAACCCACTCTTCCATTTAAAGAGTTACTGCACCAAGATGTCAATCTGGTCCAAGGATGAAAAGTTTCTCATTAGCTTTTTCCACGAGAGTTTGACCGGACCGACTCTAGAATGGTATATCCAGTTAGATCATGCAAAGATTTCCTGTTGGGGAGAATTGGCTGACTTGTTCATGAGCCAATACAAATTTAATCTTGATGTGGCACCTACACGGGAGCAATTAAGCTCCATGCAGAAAAAGAAAGATGAATCCTTTAAGCAATACGCTCAAAGATGGAGAGCTTTCGCTGCCCAAGTTCAACCCCCGCTTATCCCGACTGAGATGTGTTCTTACTTCTTAGGAACCTTGGGATCCCCTTATATTGGAGCAATGGCAGGAGCATCATATAAGGATTTCTCTGAGTTAATAACTGCTGGAGAAAGGATTGAGAGCTTGGCTAAGGCTGGCAAACTTCCCATGAATAATGAAGACACAAGAAAGAGTTTCTCGACCAAGAAGAAAGAGACAGATGTGAATTATGTCCATGGTCAGCAATCCTTTGTCCCGAGGTATACATCAACACGTCCGCAACCCCAGATGATTTCACACCAAACCCCTATCCCCCGTTACCCATCTACCTCAAACACTACCCCGTACCATCAGCCTCAAGTTAATAACATTCACATACGGCCATACCAGCCAGCACGTCCTACCTATCCTACCACACACTACCAGACTTACCCAAATACTCCGACACCCCGACCAAATTTCTAAAGTCAAAATCGGAACCGATTCCCTAACTTTCCACCTTTCCCGAAGCTGTCTATTTCAAACACTGACCTTTTCCAAAGATTAGTAGATGCTCATCTGATTGCAAATTTATCCTCGTTTCGCCTATTAGACCCACCATACCCAAATTTGGTACAACCCAACCTTACTTGCAAATATCACATGGACATAGCAGGCATTCCTTGAGGATTGTGAAGGGTTCAAGACCGCGGTGAGGAAACTAATCGCCAGGGAGGTTAGACCTTCAGGAAGATTCAAAGCCAGATATTGTTAATAACCCAATTCCAAACCATGAAGGAGGAAGTCGGATAAATGCCTTGGAAGCAGAGGAACCCCTGATTAAGAAGGTGTTGAGTCTCAGAACACCCATGGGAAAAATTTTCATCGATTTGAAGAAGGCCGGCTATGACACTACAGTGCCTGCTCTTGCAATGGAGGGTAATGAGAAAGATGACATAAAGTCGAGCTGCATATACCACTCTGGAGGTTTTGGTCATGATATAGAAAGTTGTTGGGGTTTTAAAGCTCGAGTACAAGAACTACTCGACCTGGGTGTGATTCAAGCGAAAAAGAAGTCGAATCTCCCTGAAGAGGTAAATGTGATTGATCGTTTCATACTCCGCGTCCCTTCACTGAACCAAGCTCCGAAACTAGAGAAAGTGGTGATTACCATGAAGAAGCCAACACCATTCAGTTACGAGAACACGCATGCGGTGCCCTGGAATTATGAAGCCAAGGTAGTAGGGGAGACTTCAAGGGCCCAAGTAGGTGGGGCAAAGAATGAAGTTTTGGAAGTAAAAGGAATCACAAGAAGTGGGAGGATCTATGGACCCGGAGAGCTGGAAAAGGGAAAGCTTATCGAGGAAGAGAACGTGGGAAACGGTTCTGGTGCGGAAAGAAAAGGAAGAGAAGAAAATGAAGAAGAGGAGTTCCTGAAGATCATGAAGCAAAGTGAGTATGACATACTGGAGCAATTGAAAAAGACTCCTGCTAGAATCTCCCTGTTATCACTAATTTTGTCCTCCGAATCTCATCAAAAGGCGGTGTTAAAGGTCTTGAAAGACGCTTATGTGAAACCGGATGTCTCATTGGAGAATATGATAAATATGGTAGATCCGGTAAAGCGTGTCAATATGATCACTTTCTCAAATGAAGAGATCGTATCACAGGCCAACCCACGAGCACTGTATATAACCCTTAAATGCAAGGGCTATATAGTGCCCAAGGTTCTCATTGACGGAGGGTCAGGATTAAATGTCTTGCCAGCGTCAATCTTGAGCTACTTGTCAATAAGCAAAGACGATATTTCACCGCAAGTGATGATCGTGAGAGCTTTTGATGGAGCAAAGAAAAACATCCTTGGGGAAATAGTACTGCCATTGGAAATCGGCCCAAGCCGATTCAAGGTTTTATTCCAAGTGATGGAGATTGAGTCTAATTACAATATGCTGCTGGGAAGACCATGGATTAACAATGTGGGTGCCGTTCCTTCAACCTTGCACCAGAAAGTTAAGTACATTGAAGATGGTTCAGTCATCACAATCCATGGAGAGAAGGAGATCATAGTATCCAAACCAGTTACACTTTCGTATGTTGAAAATGTGGAGTTAGTGGAAAATAGCTTATGGCACAGTCTGGAGGTGGTAGGGCTGAAGCAAGAACAAAATGAGTTCCCAAGGCAAGAGGTCAATCAGGTAGTGGCTCATATTATAACAAAAAATGGTTATCTTCATGGCAGAGGGCTAGGGTCACGATTACAGGGTATCAAAATACCCCTGCATATTTCGGAGAAACGAAACCGATTTGGTTTAGGGTATGAGGCATCATTGGAGGAACAGTTCAAGACTATGGCCTTTGAGCAAAAGAGATCAATCCCTCATCTGAAAGAGACGTTTCCCTACCCAGCTGAAGTGATTGTGGTTGAGGAAGGTGGTGTCTCTAGCCATTGTCCAACCATCAATATGGTGGATGTTGAGAAGCTTGAAGAATGCAACAATGATTATGCTGCCAACCATGATGAGATGCTGATGAATTGGACAGCTGAACCACTGATTGATGTTATTGCTTCAAAGTAATTGTTTAGGATTGTATTAATTGTTTTTGCTTTCATGTATGCTACTTTGAGACATCACTTGAATGAAGTTGCATGATTACCCAGTAACCTTTACATTTCCTTCGCGTCTTCCATTCTCTTTGTTTCAACTCCTATTCTTTTGTTTCCTTTTTATCTTTATCACCATTACTCAAACCATTAATTGGCATATTATTTGCGTTTTATTCACTATTTGTTTTAGCATTCCAACCCCCACAAATGCTTTCCAGGGACCTAAATATTATGAATGTTTTGCCACGTGAAAGGGACCCTGGAGACCAATCAATTGATTCTCTTACAGCATGTGATTGTGATAGCTTTGAATTTGAGGATGATGAAGAAGCTATTGGGTAATTTGCAAGTCTGTTGGAACATACAGAGAAGAGATTTGATTTAGACAATGAGGCGGTCGAGGTGATTAACATGGGCACTGAAGAAGAGAAGAAGGAGCTGAAAATAGTGGAAAACCCTGAACGACCAGAAATGATTGCGTTGTTTGAAGAATACTTGGATGTCTTTGCATGGTCCTATCGTGATATGCCAGGATTAGACCCAGAGATTGCTTCACACAAAATCCCTTTGTATCCAGAAGCTGAGCCGAAAAAGCAGAAGTTGAGAAGAATGCGACCCGACATGTCTTTAAAAGTAAAAGAGGAGGTGACTAAACAGTTAGAGGCTGGGTTTCTGGAGGTATTAAGACAAACAGATTGGGTGGCTAACATTGTGCCTGTGCCTAAGAAGGATGGAAAAGTTTGAATGTGTGTAGATTATCGAGATCTAAACAAAGCTAGTCCGAAAGACGATTTTCCACTCCCTCACATTGATGTCCTTGTTGATAATACGGCCAGAAATCACCGATTCTCATTTATGGATGGGTACTCTGGGTATAATCAGATCCCCATGGATATTCATGACAAAGGAAAAACTACGTTCATAACTCCGTGGGGAACATTTTGCTACACAGTCATGCCGTTTGGATTGAAGAATGCCGATGCCACTTATCAACGTGCCATGGTTGCACTGTTCCATGACATGATGCACAAGGAGATTGAGGTGTATGTTAATGACATGGTCGCTAAGTCCAATGAAGGAGAAAGCCATGTAGCAGTCTTACGAAAGCTATTTGAAAGACTCAGGAAGTACAAGTTACGGCTGAACCCGAATAAATGTGTTTTTGGAGCTTCCACAGGGAAATTACTCGGGTTCATTGTCAGCAGAGAAGGGATAAAAGTGGATCCAGATAAGGTGAAGGCAATACAAGAAATGCCAGCTCCGCGAAGAGAAAAAGAAGTGAGAAGTTTCCTCGGGAGGCTCAACTACATTGCTCGATTCATCGCTAATCTGACTAGTACTTGTGAACCTATATTCAAGTTGCTGCGAAAGCATCAACCTGGAGGATGGAATGAAGAATGCCAAGAAGCCTTTGACAAAATAAAGACTTATCTAATGAAGCCTCCAGTTTTGATTCCTCCTACACCAGGTCGTCCTTGATACTCATACTCTACGAGTGTTACCCACTTCACTTGGGGCAATGTTGGGGCAATATGATGAACCTGAAAGGAAAGAACAGGCCATTTATTATTTGAGCAAGAAGTTTAATGATTGTGAATCTCGTTATCTCACGATTGAGAGAACCTGTTGTGCACTAGTATGGGCTTCCAAGAGGTTGAGACAATATATGTTGTATTACACCACTTGGTTAATCTCTCGAATGGATCCATTGAGGTACATATTTGATAGTCCTCACATGTCATTGAGAATGTCAAAGTGGCAAGTGATCTTTATGCTGGAATTCGATATCAAATATGTTACTCAAAAGTCCATCAAGGGAAGTGCAATTGTTGATCATCTAGCCGAAAACCCTATAAAAGATATTCAATCCACCATGCTTGAATTCCCTGATTTTGAAGTGTTGACATTAGAAAGAGAAGATGAGGAAGAGGAGAACGGTTGGAGGATGTACTTCACTGAGTCGCCAATATGAGGGGATGTGGAATAGGAGCTGTAGTAGTATCACCAGTCGGGAAGCAATACCCAGTTTCTATCAAACTAGACTTTGAGTGTACAAACAACATTGCAGAATATGAAGCATGTGCAAATGGTTTGCAGGTCGCGATTGACTTGGGAATCAAAGAATTGAGGGTCTTTGGAGACTCTGCACTCATAATCTACCAAGTTAATGGAGAATGGCGTACAAAGGATCCGAAATTGGTACCTTATCAGAAGTATTTGTCTCGACTAATTGAGCGCTTTGATGATATATCGTTCTCCCACTTAACTCGAGACAAGAACCAATTTGCGGATGCGTTGGCAACTTTGGCTGTAATGACTAAGTTGGAAATCCACACAAATGTCCAACCCATCCATGTGGAGATGCAAAACAAGCCAGTATATTGTGGTAACGTAGAGGTTGAACCAGATGGTCAACCGTGGTATCATGACATCAAGCAGTACATTCGAAAAGGAGAGTACCCAACGGGTGCAAACGAGGTGGACAAAAAGACGATTCGAAGACTGGCCATGACCTTCTTCTTGAATGGAGAGGTTCTTTACAAGAGGAATTATGACACGACTCTCCTCAGATGAATGGTGCGGTTGAAGCTGCAAATAAGAATATCAAGAAAATCATCGCTAAAATGGTGGTGAATTACAAAGACTGGCATGAAATGCTGTCGTATGCTTTGCACGCGTATCGCACCAACATACGGTCAAGCACAGGAACAACTCCCTTCTCATTGGTTTATGGAATGGAAGCTGTATCCCCTATAGAGGTTGAAATCCCTTCACTCAGAGTTTTAGTAGAAGCTGAGTTGGAAGAATCTGAATGGGTAAAAGCTCGATATGAGCAACTGAACATGATCGAAGAAAAGAGGCTTACAGCTATTTGTCATGGCCAGTTGTACCAAAGTAGAATGGCTAGAGCTTTTAACAAGAAAGTTCGCCATAGAGATTTTTATCCAGGGGATTTGGTTCTGAAGAAAATTCTCCCCAATCAAGAAGATGCACGGGGTAAGTGGGCTCCGAGTTATGAAGGACCTTACATTGTCAAGCAAGCATTCTCAGGTGGAGCATTGATTTTGCAAAACATGGAGGGCCAGGAATTACCTAAACCAATCAATAGTGACGCAGTCAAAAAGTTCTATGCTTAAAACAATACAAAAAAGAGAAAAGAAGCCCGTTAGGTCGAAAACTCGAAAAAGCGGCCTAAGCAAAAATCAGGGCAAAATAAGACAAAATAAAGAAAGAGCTCGTTAGGTCGAAAACTCGAAAGAGTGACCTAAGCAAAACTTAGGGCAAACCACAAAGCAAAATGAAGAAAAAGCTCGCTAGGTTGAAAACTCGAAAGAGCGGCCTAGGCAAAAGTTAGAGCAGAAAAGATATGCGTCATTTCCAAAACCTACACTGGGGCAATTTTTGGTGTTGAGTTTGTCCAGTAAACCAAGCAGAGCAAAGGCTGAAACTGGGGCAAATTTTTGGAAAGAAAAGGTTCAAAGTCATATCATCAGATATCAGGGCTAGCGTTTTCAACTTGCGGCAAAGAAGTTGATTGATTGAGCTGCAGAGTACCTATACTGGGGCAAAATTTTGTGTCTGTTAGAATTCCTTCTTTGTATTTTATGTCGTGACCTTGTTTCCAAACATTTTGTTATCCAATATACCAAACAATAAAGATGCTTAGTCAGTTGATCCTGTCACTCTCTTTTCAAATGCATATTCATTTATGATGTCTCAAGTAGGATAAATTTAAGTTTCAATCATACGATCTAACAATGTTTACAGCAATACATCAATGACTAACATCATTCGAGTTCGACGGAAAAGTAATCATCAGTTTAAAGATGGAAAATTGGAGAGGAAAAGAAGAAATGAGCAAGGTCACAGAAAAAAGGAAGGTCGTAAGTTATGCCAGAAGGTCCAATGCAAGAAGAATTATGAGTTTGATCGGTTAAAGTTTTCCTCGAGGTTTGCTCGATTGGCTTACGGTTTGTTTTCCAGACTGAAAGTGGATGTTAAATCCAAAGACTTTTGCACATAAAAAAAAAATAACAACAACAACAATGTCTTCCCTGTCAATTTGCTTTTCAGTCGGCCTCAGTTTGCCAATTTTACTTTTCCAATCGGCCTCAGTTTGCCAATTTACATTTCTTGTCGGCCTCAGTTTGCCAATTTTACTTTTCAGTCGGCCTCAGATTGCTAATTTACTGTTCAGTCGGCTTCAGATTGCCAATTTACTTTCAGTCGGCCTCAGATTGCCAATTTGCCTTTTCAGTCGGCCTCAGATTGCTAATTTACTGTTCAGTCGGCTTCAGATTGCCAATTTTACTTTTTCAGTCGGCCTCAGTTTGCCAATTTACATTTCTTGTCGGCCTCAGATTGCTGATTTACTTTCTTGTCGGCCTCAGATTGCCAATTCATTCTTCTTGTCGGCCTCAGATTGCCAATTTTACTTTTTCAGTCGGCCTCAGTTTGCCAATTTTACTTTTCAGTCGGCCTCAGATTGCCAATTTACTTTTCAGTCGGCCTCAGATTGCCACCATTTTCAATTAGCCTTAGATTGCCAATTTGCATTTCTTGTCGGCCTCAGATTGCCAATTTACATTTCTTGTCGGCCTCAGATTGCCAATTCATCTTTCATTCGGCCTCAGATTGCCACCATTTACTTTTCAGTCGGCCTCAGATTGCCATTTTAATTTCCAGTCGCCATTGCTTTTAATTTCCTGTCACCTGTTGACCTGTGTCCAGTTAGTCGTAAGGCTTTGTAAATTTCCAATTAGCCCAATTATTTTTACATTTCTTGTGGATTTATGTCAAGTTAGCCCAATTGTTCTTACACTGTAATTACAACATTACATGTGACTTCTCACGAAGGTTTAGGTCCTTTCAATGATAGATTTGTTTTTCTCGCATTTGCATTTCATGGATTGCCGAACAAAATCTATGTTCATGTCTTTACTTATTCCTTATGAAGATAATAGGTAAAAACTTAGGTTTTTCATATTCTCTTATAAGAAGTAAGTAAAGAGGGGCAACTGTGAACACCCAATTTTGTCTGGCCCGTTAAACAAAAACCCAAAATTTGCATCTAATTTTCAATTTCTTCATTATAGTTACTTCATCACTTTCTTTTGAGAAAAATGTGAAAAAGGGAAAAAGAGTTTGTTAGTTGTTTTATTTCATTTATTTCCAGAAACTAATACACACAAAAAAAAAAGGGAAGAAGCCCACTTTATCTGTTACCCCGGTTTTCTTCTTTTGTCTATCTGGGTGGTCCAATTGTATTTCAGCCAGTTTTATTAGTTTGTTACCCAAAACCCTTTTTGTCCATTTATCTTTCAACCCAAACCATTTTTGCTTCGGTCTTGTCCAAGCCCATTTTTGTTACAAACCCACATTTGTCTCTGTCCAACAAAAACAAAAACAAAAAAACAAAAAAATGCAAAAAAATACAAAATATAAAAGTGGAAAAAGGGGAATGTGGGGAACATGCTCTGTTGCACGCCTGCAACAAGAATGGAGGCCTCCACCTAGCTCGAATCTGGCAGAAGCATGGGGAGCATGCTGCAGTCTTCACGCTTCAGCAGCGCATGAGGATGGGCGATGGAGCACTCAAATGTGGGAGACATGCTTCAGCCTTCGGCCATGTCCTGCACACCCACAAACGGAATGCAAAATGATGGAGCACTCAAGCGTGGGGAACAATTCCATTTGGAGTTCCTACATTTCAGAGAGCATGGAGATATCTTTTAATTAACCAGTGCAAGCTCAGTATAAAGAGATTCAACAACAACAATGAAAAGGGAGGACATTGAAGAGTTTCAAACAAAAATCGGGCAGCATATCACCTGAAATTTGAGCCTAACCAATGCAGATACAAAGGAGGAGACTAGCAACTCAATCCAGACAGTAAGCAAGGTAATAACAACAACCATGAATATATTTCCATAAAAAAAATCAGAAAGGGAAAAAGGGAGAGAGGCCGCATCCTCCACCACCACAGCCGCGGCCTCTGCTTGTTCTTCCTTCTCCACTCCACCATCTTCCTTCTCCCCTCCACCATCTTCCACCGCCATCATCATTTCTTCCATATTCACTGCAACCTTTTACCTGAAAAAAGAACAAATACAAATCACACACATAACCAAAATTTGTTTTGAAGAATGAGATATTAAGAAGAAAACCATCACCACCTCACCCTTCCCCTCCTTCAGCAACGAAAACAGAAGCCCAACGCCCACCGCCGCACCTTCAGCCCACAACGCCTCCACAACCACCATGTCACCGCCATCCTCAACCTCCTCTTCCATCATCGTGAGTCACCATTCTCTCTACTGGGCACCACTGCCACTCTATACCCGCACCGCGCCTCGCTTTTCCTCGCATGGCCCCCCTCCGTTCCTCGCGTCGCCTCTGGCCACAATCGCGCTTCCTTCTCTCCCTCGTGATCCGTCGCTGGAGAAGCCACCTAACGTTGCCGCTTGCCACATAACGCCGCCACTTGTCACCAAAGCTCCATGCAACCACCGCCGATTCACCCCCTTCCACCGGAGACCGGAGAACCAACAGCCACACCGCCGCCCCCCTCCTTTCATCGTCCGCTTCCTCGGCACAGCCGCGTATGTAGCCGGTCCCCTTTTTCCTTTCTTTTCCTCGCGGTGGTCTCCTTCCTCTTAGGTCCGCCCAAATCGCCGCCGCGTGAGGTTCTTTGCCAAGGCCACCGCACCGCAAACGGCCTCCACCGCGTCCTCCAAGCTTGCGATCCACCTCCCTAAACCGTCGCCTTCGTTGCGAGGACCGCCATGAGCTCGATGTAGCCGCGTGGTAACCTCCCCCTCTTCCTTCCTTGGCCGGCGCCTCTCTCCCCTCCCTCATTGTCTCTCGCTTATTTTTTTCATCCTCTCACTCTCAGTGTTTCTCTCTCCATGTAAAAGAGGAAGGGAATTGTTTGTTTTCTTTTTTGATGTGTCCGTGTGCTGCGTTAGTGAGGGAGTGTTTATTTTTATTTTATTTGTGTTTTGTGTGTGTGAAAGAGAGACAGAGAGAGCTCTATTGTGGTGTGGGTGTGCGTGTGAACCAGTAAGGGTGAGTGAGAGTGTCACGTGTGTGAAGACCAGAGAGAGAGGTGAACGTGTGTGCATGTGTGTGAGTGTGTGAGCGTGCGTGAGTGTGTGTAAAGAATAGGTAGAGTTATTTTAGAGGTAGATTTAAATTAATAAAATAAAAAAAAGAGTTTTAAGATTTATTAGATTGGGTTAGTATTATTTTTAGAATAAATTTTGAAATTATGTGTTTAAACTCGAGTTTATTTGTTTGTTTAATTTTCGGCTTTAAGATTTGTCTATTTAGGAATTAGTTCACTCTGAGTTTAAAATAAAAAAAAGAGTTGGTGTTTTTAGTGGAATTAAATAATTTTTTTATTTTTTTATTTTTTTTTTATTTTTTTTTAGGGATTGATGTAATCATTTGTTAACATTTTAGTGAATTTTATGTTTAAAATTTTAAAAAAAATGAAGTCCATGTTTTACTTGAGATGTGCTGAGAGTTTTTTTTCGTGTTAATATTTGTGGGTTTGGGTTATGGTGTAGTAAGACGTGTTATCATTTTATTTTTGGGTATTTGATTTTACTTGTGTCCTAGGTATTTAGAGCTTATTGAGTTGTTTTATGAAGGTAATTCCCAATTTCTTTATTCATTTGAGTTTTAATAAATATTTAGGTATTGTCTTTAGAAATAAACTTAGTTAATAGAATTTGTTTTATTTTGATTTTAATTTTTAGTGAATTTAGTGTCGATGTTTTTATTAATTGAAAAAAAGACTAAAAAAGAGAAAAAGAGTAGTTGGAACTTTTTTTGTATATATTTTGTTAATTGTATGTTTATGTTTATGTTTATGAACTAATTTTATTTTATACTTTGTGTTTATGTGTTTTAGTTAAATTAAGCGTGTGGTCGTGAATTATTGTTTCATATGTTTTATTTTGTTAGTTGTTTATGTTTATAATTTAATTTTGTTTTCGTTTGGTATTAATTATAGATTATTATGTTATTTAAGTTAATTGTGTGATTGTGCTTATGATTTAATTTTACTTTTTAGTTATGTATATGTTTTGTTCAAATTATTTATATATTTATGTTTATGAATTAATCTTGTCAGTTTCTATTAAATTTTTTATTTTGTCTAAAATGGAGAAATAAAACAAAAATATGTCTTTCAATAATCATTTTTTTTTCTTTTTTTTTCAAAAAAAAATCTTTTATATTTGTGCAATGTTCGACAATAGTGATTGAATAGCAAATGTTATCTTCACTATTTTTGAATCATAAGAGTTCATTGAGTGGCCTAATGTCAACTTGAATTCAGACACAAGTAAATTTTCTTTGATTTAATAAAATATTTTCCTTCTTTGTTTAAATCAGCTTTTATTTGATTCATTTCTTTTAATTTAAAAATTGTCAATTCACAAATATTTTCTACAGAACTACGTGACTTTAAGTTCCCCACTGCACCAGGGGATACGTAGGAGCAGGTGGTCCCTGTCAAGCCAAAATTAAATTTTTATAAATTGTTCATTTGATTTGTAAATATTTTGCATAATTTTTCTTTATTTAAATAGGGTTTTGAAGGCTATTAATTAATTTGCACAATTGTGATTCGTTAAGGTGCGAGTCTGGGGCGGGTGTATTAGGGGTGCGTACGATTAAATTCATACCCTTCCCTATGCATAATCGACTCCCGAACTCATAATCTGGTTTCAAAGATCATCTTTCGAAATAAATAGGTTTTTCCAACGTTTTCCCAATTTTAATAAACTTGGTAGCGACTCCATTAATTGTTTTTAAAAAAAAAATGAAAAATTCACTTCTCTTTTTGATTCGCCGTCCCCGTCGCGATCCCGGTTGCGACACCAGTAGTATCATCTTTTTAACTAGTCTCACGTAGGTTAATGACCATAAGGTCACACCAAATGCAAACAACTCATGGCCAGTTGAGTCACAGCCTCCGCCTTAGGAGGTGTTTGAGGTTGTAGCATTCAAACCGAGACAATTTGTTTGTGATTGGTGGGTTCCTTTGACCTACAATAACCCTGTATTTTGATTTGGTTGTCACACTGTACCATTAAAAACATTCCTTTTAAGTACATATTCAGGGAGCCAACAAAATCAGATCATTCCCTCTCATTCACTCTTCAGCTTAATTTCTCTCGACATGAGAGAACTTTTAATGGCAGCAAGTTGCAGTGTAAAATAATAAGTGCAAACAAATATATCCCCACTCCCACAAGGGATTAAAACGATTAACAAATTGTGTTATTCTTGGACCTACATATTGTTCTATTTTGTTAAATCATACAACTTATGGGGGCTTGAGAAAGGAGGGGGTCACATGTTCAAGGGAAAATTGCCTATCCATTGTTGGACCCATGAGACCCCCACATCATTATTCAAAATTTAAACTCTAATTTATGCTCGTAAACCATCAAATGATTGAATTCAGGTTAGTTAGATAAGCTCATCATCAAATGCCTATGACACGTCCTTGTGAGTACAAGTACTTGCATTGAACATCTACTTGATATTGTGTGTAGGGACACTCAGATAAAATTTGGTATTCTTGAAGTCATCCAAGAGTGGGTTGTATCCATCCTTGGTTCTCGTTTTTGTGGGCAAACCGAACTCTTCCATGAAAGATGATGTATCCAGCTGCAGCGAACATAACTACTTAGCTATAGTACATAAAGTTGCAAATAATTTGGAACGAAGCAGATCATGATATGTCTATTAAGAGAAATAGAAAAGAAATATTAAGAGGAATAGAAATGAAATATTCCAAAACAAATGCCATTGCAATATAAGTAAAGAGATTATTCTAGTTTGAGATCAAACAAAATGAAATAGCATAAAAAATAGGGCAATTAGTAGTCACACCCCCAAGGTTCCATGATATGGCAGAAAACCCCAGACATCCTTAAATATTGCACTCTGCCCCAATGGCTATTGACTTAATGTGAGAGTGACAATATTCCCTTTTGAATTTAGAGACTACTCTATAAAAAGACAATATTCCATTTTGACTTAACACTTCAAACGTAGGGACATAACTCCATAAAAATAAAAAGAGCATTATACTCCTCTTCTCAAACACAACCACAATCTATTCAAAAAATCCATTGTGGCATAAAACTAAAACAGTTGAAAGCACTTCCAGCACCTAACACAATTTTCATCAAACCCAACAAATATTCAGCCAACCCAACTTCTTGCTGCTTCCTCTCTCCAATAATCAATGTTATTTATTTTGCTTGCACTTGAAAAACACTCTTGCCTAAAACAGAATATATTAATCGGTGTGAAGCAACAGGGAAGATTTGATCACTAGACGATAATTGTAGTTTGTTTTAAGATTTAGATGTGCTTTACTTTTGTTGCAATTTTAGCCAAAACTTCAAATTTCATGGTTCTCACTAATGAATGCCAAGTTCTTGTCATTAGGAAATGGGAACTTCCAAACTCTTCCAAGATGTTCTTTCCTGCAAGCAACTGGTATAAGTGTTGCCACTCATCCCATTTCCTGTGCCAATAAGTATTGAATTTGACTATCCCGAATTGTTCTCAAACAGGACTTGACAAAGTGGATTAATATTCGTAATGTAGTGCTGGAGCATTTTCAGTGCTAGTCGACCCAATCAGGTCAGCAAGTCCCACCATTTTCATTTGAGGTGGAAAGTGAGAACCTAGCCAACCATTTGAACCAAGATCATGGAAGTTGTGCATGGATTTCTGGTGAATCCTCAAAGGAATCATGATTCAATTCCACCAACAGGTTACTGGTCTCAATTCATTTTCATTTTGGTAAGACAATCCTTTTCTCTACTTTGCAAGCATGGAAGGAATGATCTATGAAACTCACTTCTTTACTACAATTCCACAGCACTGGGTGCAAGTTTTTCTACAGTGAGAAGGTGTCCAACAGTCAACAGTAGCATCTGTAGCTTGTAGGGGCTAGGGTGGACTGCCGTATGGGGAGAAGTTTGGGCTATTTGTTTTATCATGAAACCCCAAAGGGTGTGTGTGTAGTTGTTAATTACCCTAAAATATAATTACACTTATAACCAAAGATGCCACATCATTTAACAATTTGACATATCAGGTTTTGTTCAACTCATTAAATAATGTACAAAAACACAATATTAGATGCATGTCATCAGATAATAGTGTATAACTCTTTCTATACAGACAAGGCACAACAGTTAAATTCTAGAAGTTACATTGTTGAGCATGCTAAAAAGGGGGGAAAGAATAAGTGTATTAAGCAACATTTACTTATCTTTATATACATATGTAGGTATTGATATGAATTCAATTCCTATACACTGTCAGTGTAAGAATCTTAAAAAAGTCATTCAATTTCTATGACCTCTCAAATAATAGGTGTGAGAATCAATCATACTTGTTAATGTGGCAATAAGTGATTAAATGACTATATACAACTCTTTTATACCGTTAGTGCATGAAAATTAATTTCTATTAATATGGGAAAGAGTTCAATAAATATAATAATGTTATGGGTTTATGATAGGGTAATATGGCACCATTCAATACATGCAGCTAACTCTACCTAATGAGACAAGGCATTGTTGTGGCAACAATGTTACTTATATACTATAAGAAAACAGAACTAACCGTAATTGTTCTCCTTTTCTTTCCTTTTTTAGATGAATGATCACCATGAGGTTTCAGCCAACCAGAACAGTAATGATCAATTCTTTCTAAAAGCCAAAAGTCTGTAGGGAAAAAGATATCTGCATCACCCTGCAACAAAATAAAAACACAAGCCGTTGCTGAGTTCTAACACAATGAAGCATTTTATTAAGTTTAGGAAAAAATGTTTTACGACAAGATCATAACTTATATGAAAGCAACAAAAGGAACTGGAAATAATGAATGAACAATGCAATAAGTCACCAAGATCCTTGTCTATTATGAAAGAATTTTTTTCATCACTTTTTTGTGATTAGTAAGAGACATGTCAGTGACTTCAACAATGAGGATAGCATTGGAACATCGGTGCACCTTCCAGGATATATAATGAGTTGATACCCACAATTAACTCTACAACAACAACCAAGAGTTGTCCTACTACATGGTTCATACAATGCCTAGTGTATATTCATGGTCAAACTATAAAATTCGAAATCTCTTTTAAAGGTTTCTCCTATAGCTTTTCTCGGACCTACCTTGAACTATTGCTAACCTTCATCATCCACTCTTCTACAGGTCTTCTCCCTGCATGACCAAACCGCCTAAAGTGAGATTCCACCATTTCTAATATAGGAGTTCCCTTATACATTCATTCCCAATCATATCTTTGTCAAGTGTGTCCACTCATCTAATGCAACTTATTCTAGCAAGTAGGATTTGATTAATGAAAATAGATTCCTTTAGAGTACAGTAATACGCATAAAAGCAGTGCATTGGCTGTCTTAAGGGAATATCACAAAAAACAAACAGATTAGGCAGCTTCTTGTTCTTCTGAGGCACTTTGACTTGCTGTTGGATAATTCTTTATCCTTCCTTAGATGTACTTTGCCTCTATCTTCTAATATACAACTTTTTCATTAAAAGCACCAAACCTAGATATCATTTATCAATTATCGTCCAAACCTAGGGTTCAATTTAAAAGAATGATTGTCTCAAGCTACAAATTGTATCATCTAATCATGTATGACACAACACAGGCACAAAGTGGAGGAGAGAATGAGAATGAGGACATTAGATTGAAAAGGAAAGAAGCCGATGGTAAACCAAACCTTTGCATCCATATAATTCTCGTAATCTGAGCTACTACCATCTTTCTGCAATTCGTAAAGAATACTAAGCTCATTAAGAGAATCAATGCAGGTTAGACTCTTCGATTTTTCTAAAGACAAACATAAATAAGTGACTTCTAAAGATGACAACGAATTATATTTGCATACACACACTTACAAATCTAACTAATAACCCATTGGATTGAACAAGTGCTAAATTATCACTGCATTTTATGTTTAAAACATAAATCTCCATTTTCTATATGATTATTCCACCATGGTTTAGTCTATACAGCAACAGCTTAGCCATAACAAAGTAACTACCAAGATCATCAAGGGGTAAAAAGCTAGGCTTTGGGGTATTAGGGTATCATGGCTCTCATTCTGACGTGCACAATGTGATTAAGCAGCAAATGTATAAGTTACATTGATATGGCTGCTTTTATGCTCAAAACATTGCATGAGTTATACAGAAAAGAAAGACACAAGACCATTAATACAGCAGTTCCTCAAACTATCAGGACATTGCTTCTCAGTTATATCACATATGCAGAGGAGAAATAGTGACCTTAACCTCAATAGACAAGACAAATGGATAAAGACAATGTCATAAGGACTACTGCATGAGGACTTCACTTTAAAGTTTATGAGACAAGAAAGCAGATAACTGTTTTATTGTTCAGGAAATATGCAACACGAATATACCTTAGTTGAAACCAATGGAGCTCTGTCACCAGGTATCTTCACATCTGGCAGATAGCTGAAGTCAGAAGCAATCAAAGACATCTTTGGAAGCACCTCATGCAGAACCTCAAGTAATCTCTGCCAAAAACAAAAGCATGATAAATACAAAATTGTATAACAGGCTAAAGGAAGGAAGATTAAGAGACTCACTTACCAAACAACCAGTTGGTACCCAACATCTACGAGGTTTTGGGAAAACTTTAGACCAAACACCTTTCAGTGTAGGTATTGCAGTGCTCTGAGTTGTTGTTTTAGTATTATCCAAGTCTATGATCTCAACACAGCGTGTAATAAGTGGGTCTCGCAAAGGCTTGTACAACTCACTGAATGTTTCTCTATTAAAGGAAGGAAAGCAATTGGTGATGTGAAAATCTTACATAGGTTGGTTAAAGCATGGCCTAGTTATGTTACAATTGATAATCACTTAATAATAAACATTTCATGAATTAAAACAACAGTGTTTTTTTAGTAGTTACAGCTTAACAAAGCACTAGAATGCGTTATAGTGTATATAGCAACAGCATGATCTGCACATGTAGAGCTGAGGCTTACCGGTCATGTTGCCTCTCAACCCAGACTTCCATCCATGAGGAAACTTGATTCTCAGAATAGATAAGATCATGTGGAAGATTATCGAGAACCTACAGAATATAAATTAATAAAATAATAAACTGATTTATTGCAAGGGATCTAAACAATTACAATCATAACACAATATAACTTTTCTTTTTTTTTTTGGTCCTGAACACAATATAACTTTACTAGAGAAAAAATTGCGGTAAACAAAAACTTCTAGTGTTCTAGCCTGGCAACATTTAACATATTAGCAAAGCCCTCATAACTGTTTTGTAGTTAAAAGTTGCATTTGTAATGGCAATGAACAAATACCAGATCTTAGCCTTTAAATTGGAACTACAATTATGAGATTTTATTTCCAACTCAATGTCAAAGGCACCTGTTTCACCTTCACAACGAGACTGATGCACAGGGTTGCCAATAGTGGCAGAGTGAAGCAGTTCTCGGGCACAGCTGAATGCTTGTGACAAAGCATTTTACTATAGCATCAAGGAGTGCTGCAATTACAGGGTGATGCAGCTGCAGCATTCATAGATTCTTAAAACTAGTACATGCCAAATTGCTTGTTTTAGCCTCATTAAAACATACCACCCAATGGGCTACACCAAATTACAGACTTTTAATTCATCAATAGTCAAGCAACTCCTGCAGTTGGATGCAACAGCATGCTCTGTTGAAACCAATTTTAGGGATTACTAAGTAATTTACTTTTATATCAGTTTCATATCACTTTGGCTCTCCTTCAGCCTTCTTCTGAAACCCTTCAATCATTATCACATGCAGCTTCGTAGCTGTTTTTCTCACGAAGCCCTAAAACTAGTCAACCAATTTGAGACATAGCTCTTACTCCTTCACTCAATAAGGATCAGTTCCCAGCAATTCTGTAACACCATATCCTGCATACATGCCCTTTCTGTCTCTTCTTTTTGTCTCTGTGTTCATGGATTCCAATTAGTCATTTACATTGTAATATGTGCTGGTAATAAGTACTGCTACGTATGTTTTCATTGCTATGATCATAATTTAATTAATCTTGACTTTCTTTTCCAGTGCAATGTTACGAAGTGCAATATGCAACCCACCAGTGCACTGAGGCGGGGAGCAAAACAGCCTCACCACCTCAAATGACCAAGGCTTGGCAAGTTTTATTCTACAGCCACGTCAGGATGATGCAGCTGCAGCATTCATTTTGAGCCAACTTATTAACCCTCCTGTAAACTGCTCAGTAGCCACAGGGTACCAAATCTAAAGGGGTGTCCAGTCCACTAACACCATCTGAACTTATTATTGACTAGCAATTCAAGAGAAAGCCCTAACACAGGATCTGAACTTACCTTCTGGGCAGGACTCAGTCCAGAACCTGAAGCAGCTCCTTTTACCCTCTGATTCCTTGCTCTAACTCACAGCCTCATCGACTCAGGATTGAGGCTGCTGATTTCCCGTTTATCCCCCTTTTCCATTTCCTCTAATATTTGCCACTTGTATCTCCTTCGCCTCTTGACTTGCATTTGATCAGATCTGCAATTATATTAGTTTGTGTGTAGTATTCTCAATTTGGGTACTTAATGTATTGTCAATTTGTTTTCGCCATGATTTACTTTTCATTTGAATCTCTTTTCTGTGACGATTTGTTATATGAATAATTTTAGTTATTTTTTAAAAATATTCAGTTTACTTCCATGACGCAACTGCATCACCTAGCCACGTCAAAGTGAAGTGGTTTTGGGGGTGGCTACCTCAACCCACTTTGTGCCTCATGAATCATGACAACACTGATATTATGTAATTTCTGTTCCTCTTTTCCCTCTTCCGTCACTCCACTGAAGCTTTCTTTCCTATTTCCTAAACAGACCCAGTCTTCCTCTGGCATCACCACAGTCAGAGAGCAGTTCTTCATCTTCTAGGTAAAGCCAACTGGTTACTTGTGACATGATACATAGAATGGCAATGGAACAGTTCGAAGGATGTTAACAACAAGAAGTCTGTTATGTGTTAAGTTTTTTTCATTGCAGCCACCATGAAATCCGTTATACCACTTGCACTTTTGGAGTGGCTGCTATGTGCCATCACCATGATCCATAAGGTAGCGTTTGTTTCCTGTCTCTGGGACAGAAATACGGAACACCGGAGACACAAACCTGTTTAGTGGTGGAGACAGGAACAAAAGACAAAAAAATGTTGTCCCCAAGACAGAAAAACACAATTTCTACATCTCCAAAAGATAGAGACAGTAGGGATAGGATACAGAGACAGAAATTTAATATTTTTTTCTTCCAATAATACTTCTATACATATTTATTATTTATGTCTCTGTCTCTACTGTCTCTATTGTCCCTACCAAACATTACCTAATTAACTACTTTCTTGGTGGGTCAGGTCAGAAAACTAAATCCACATGGAGGGACTTTGATTTCTATGAAGTACATCAAAAAGAAGTTTAGGACCTTTTCTTTAGTTAGAAACAGAAAAAAGGAAGGGGAGAAAAATAAAAGCAACTCAATTGTAGAAAACACCTCAAGCATTATTACCCAACATGGTTGTTGTTCCACGTGCCCTGCAAAGAAGGAACAATTATATTAGCATTATTGAATAAACTTATCTCTTTTTTTTTTTTTCTTTTCTTGAGTAATATATTCCATAAACTTAACTTTGAAAAACACCACATAGAAGTCCCCATAACATCCCCGAAAGAGAAGCACTGAATTATAAAAAATTAACTTCTAATGACGATAAATTAAAAAAAAAAAGCTCCATGTACCAAGCTAATACAATCGAGCTGTAAGTCTATAACAGGCAGTTGTCATGAACAACAGCATAATACTTGCATCGAAGGGCAACTGCTTTGAAGCATTGGATGTTGACCGTGTCTGGCATCCCAACATACATTGTTGCCACCCATTCACCTAATCATTGTTCACTATCTCTCACTGCCCCCATTTCCTTTCAATATCGGGAATAATTTCACTCTGTTTGAAGAATATGTAATAAGATAGAAAGAGACAATGATGTACCCCAAGAAGAAACTACAGTCTAGACCCTCATACAAATTTAAGAGCAACTAGGAAGAAACGAACAAGAAATAAGTCATTCCAATTCAAGCATCTCTCCATCATTTAGATTCCTAACAAAGTGAAAATCTATAAATCAATCAGACCCTGAACACTAGAGAAAGGAAGAGTAATAACAGAGATAATAGAGATGAAGAAATACACTAAAACTCAGAATATCCTGTAGCGTATGACACAGAACAGAAGGCAGATATTTTTGGTTACTTTGCTGTTGTCATTTTGAAATAATAATAAATAACGAGACATAAAAAATATTTTAAAAGTAAATACAATAATTAAGTAACCAAGAAAAAGATAAGGGGAATGTCACAGTTGAAAGTCAGATTCTGAACTGAAATCCAATTATATCCCCAGGTATAAAGTGAAAATTGAGCTGTATTATATTTAATATATACACATACATCTAGACTCTAATTTTGCCATGTCTTCCAAAACGCAACATGTCTAGTTCAATTCGGCTTCAACTTTTGAATTGGTTTGTCAAGAAAGAACCTTTAATGGTTACAACTTACAAGAGATTGCACATTATGATTAAAAGATTACTGCCTTCCACCAACCCTTTCTTTGTAGCATATTTTGTCTATAACCTACGTTAGTAGTTGATGAGTAACCCTACCACGATATAGCTCAATCATAGATTCTTAAACTCTTTTTGAAGCCACAACAAAATTTCAGTCGAGGCAAAATTATTACAGCAGCTTACCCCATCCACTCCGGTCAGCAGCATCACGACATTCTACCCTGAACTTCGGAATATGGCTACGCACTTCACCTATGGTCTCTCTTTGAACCTCAGCAAGTGAAGGACTAATCTCAACTGAGCTGTAGATAAAAACAGTATATCAATGGCAACGTGAATCATATAATCCCACAAAAGGTAGCTATCAGGAATAATCAACAACATACTAATTAGACTCAATTATTAGAAACATGAATATGAGATATAACTAAATTTATAATCAATTAAGCACATAACACAAAACACATTGCAGGAGAAACAGCAATGTGAGATCTAAAAATCTGCAGCAGGTCATTTATACTAATCCTGTTAAGTACTGCTCCCAACATATGACTTTACTGCAGGAGGAACTTTGGATAAATGCACTCATCATGAAAGAACATTTAAGGTTCGCAGAGTGACTTGGAAACCGAAAGAATAATATACATGCAAAATAGTGGCAGAATACAAGGTCCATATCCCTCTTGTCTGAATTCGCTGAGAATATAAAAGAATCAAGTAGAACCAAAAGGAACTGTAGCTTGCTAGTTTCTCACTTTATCTATCATTCATGTCTCAGCGAAACTGAAAGTCCCAAATTAAAGAGTCGCCTTAAATGGAAGTTACTAATAGGAAAATTATGCAATGTAGCGAGAGGAATTACAGAAAATAGAGGTACAGAAAATACAAGCACAGTTCCCCAGTATCTTAAATTCTTAATAGAAGGTAAGAACTGGCTCTAACCTACAATTTGGTTTTATCATAGAAATATATTATATCAACTATCAAAGCACGTACGTGTAAGTCATACTGTTATAAACTTTTGCAGGAGCATTCAACATTATGTAATCCATTATACCCTTGGCACAAGTTCCTGATCCACCACCAATTTCATATATCTGATTGCAAATTAGAGGATAGTATTAACTACCAATTGAGGTAATAAAAAGTAACAGACTATGTGTAAAGGATATATATTTGTGATGCTTACTAATTCTCTGTCCAAAATATGTATGGTCACTAATGAAAAATAGTAAAACAAATTTTACCGAAAAAAAAAAAAGGGCATGAAGCATAGTTATACAGAACTGAAACATGAAATAATATATAACTGGCAGAATAGTGCAAGGCTCTCACAGTATAGCTGCTGGAATAATATAGTACTGTGTTTTCTTGGGTTCTTAACAGTAGACATGCTACAAAAGGAGGGAATTCATGAAGATTTAGACAGTATTAGGTATGTCTGTTGTAGGGCTCTTAAAGAGTATATATGCATAGATTGAAGAACAACTTGCAAATATGTTCACAAAAGCTATCTGTTAGGCCTCCTAATACTTGATGTAATGCTATATTAATTTCTGTAAGGGAACACGTTTCCTAAGAGGGCTATTGATGTATATAGGCAATGGGTAAAGGATGCAACTTACTCTGCTGATGTATGTGGAAATGGACAATGGGTTTTGTAACTAACTTTGCCACCTAGGCAGAGAGAAAATATTCTAATAAGTTAGGGGAGAGCCAATATAAGCAAGGGGAGGGATACTGAGGGGGGTATCTCAGAATTGGAATTGGGACTCAGGAGAGCAGCTGGGTTTCTCTAATACCTAACAACCCTTTGTTTCTTACATTTTGTGATCGATACAAATACAATCTCATATACAGATTACACAATATGTTTCCATTCTCTTTATCTGATAGTATGATCCTATCAAATGGCATCAGAGCTCCCGATCTTGGGAGCCCTATGCCAGAAACCATGCGACTTGCCGCCATGGAGTTAAAGTCGAAGTGGGAGAAGAAGATGAAGCAGAAGAGGGTGAAGCAAAATCTACAGAAAATTAAAAATGGCATCACGGAAGATGGAGAAGTCGCGACCTGGGACTGAGATTGGGCTTCCAAGCATGCTTATCAAACTTCCTCTGCCGAAACCACCCAAACCACCAGATCTAGTGGCAGCGTCGATTGCTATGGGGGCGGAGACTGTCGACGCTAGAAGGAAGAAACATAACCATAGTAATCAAACCAGCTCGGACCGGCCGGTTCGATCGGAAAACTAATGAACCGGTCATGAAAGGTCCAAGCCACTATTTGGACCGGTCCTGTATCAAAACCGATGTGATCCGGCTCGACTCGGTCGGGTTTGTATCAAAACCGGTGACTCGATCGGTTGAACTGGACCGGGCCGGGTCCGGTTTTTTTTTTTTTGGTTAAATGATGCCTTTTTTTTTTTAAACCTTAAACTAAATTCTAATCCAACATATAGAAAAATGCAATAACTTTGTTTGTATTGTCATGACTTGTGAGTTTGTAATGTAAAACTTTGTGAGTTTGTTTGTGTAATTATATTTTGAACTTGTCAATTGTGATTTATGATTGTAAAATGTGAACAATATTTAGGAATTTATATTAGTTATTTAATTTTTTGTAATTGGACCCCTTAAAGAGTGTCAAATTGTTAATTAGTTGTCATGTTATTATATTTTATTTAAATTTTTATATATCTTTATATATATTTTTGTATAAATCCACTAGTGACCCGATGACCCAATACTTCGACCAAGTCGATCACCGGTCCAAGTTTGAAAACTATGAATAGAACAGAGGGGATTGCACATCCATGGCAAAGCTTTGGGCTTCCAGAAGCCCGAGGAACTCACGACCGTCGCCGGAACCGCAGGATTCAATGACAGCGGCGACCGTCATAGTCGAGATGGGGAGATCTTCAGTCCTCAGCGGCGTGACAAGGAAGAAGGGAGAAGGGGCAATAGGTAGGGTAAGTTAAGTGCTGGGTTTGTTTTTTGACTTACTGGGCAAGCCCATATGAGTGGAGAGAATAATTGGGGTTATGCTAGAAGAATATCTGGCATGAAGTTATTAGGCAAAGCCCAAATTGAGGATTGGAGCGCTAGAGAAGGAAGCTTACTCTTGACATTAATAAGCCAAGCCCAAAAGGATGAAGAAGCATAAGTTGTATGCATATTCAGGATGGGGCTCCAAGAATTGAGGCCATTCTCAGCCCGGCCATTAGGACTTGGTGCTATATACGGGTCCAACATGAAAGAAATCCTCTACTTAACCCCATCAAATCCTCACGGTGAAAGAATTGAAGATGCTCGAAATGAGAATGCTGGAATGGTTCGATATGCAATTGCTAGGATAATAGACCAGCAAAGGGTGTCGGTAAAAAGGCCATGTCATGCTTACAACTAGAGGCATCGCTGGAAGCTTGCCAGGGACACTTCTTGACTTTTCAAAACAGCATGAAGACAGATTCAAGGTCCGATGGGGCCCAAGGACTAGTTGTACTACTGACAAACAATAGTTTTATAGGTTGGACATCACCGTCACTTGAAGGGTCTTTCAGCGATGCCACTAACGGTATCACAACCTCATTATCTCATTACTACTAATTCTGCCTCAGCAATATTTAATTTGTATATGATGGTTCAAGCATCCTATTTTGATGAGTATTGCCTTAAAAAGTTAATGAGTTAGATTTGCATGTAGGAGTGATTAAACTCTTGAATTTGATTTCTAATAACTCGTGGGAATTTTTGTGGCCTTGGCTTCTTAAAGAAATAAGAAAAATCAGGTTCCAGGAAAGTGTCAAGAAACTAAAAATGTTGTTATTGAACATAATCGTGAGAGGAAAAAGCAAGGTGTGCATGGGGTGAAGTTTTGTGCATCAACACTCATTCCATTTATTGTTGAACAGAATTGAAACAGGAATATGGAAGATGTACTAGGTTTGCAGGAAGCATCATACAAGATCGAGAGGAATGTAATGCTTCTCAGTGCTACTGATGTAGATTGCAAATTCCAAAATGGGATCCCTTACTGCATTGACAAGCTCAGCCCAACAGGAATTCTAATTTCAACTTTGATTGGGGATCAAATGGAGACTACGATCAAATGTGGTTTTGCTTATAGTCAGCCAAGACAAAGACTTCAGCAAATGATAATATATTTGGAGACTCCTAATATTCAAGCACTGCGGATGGGGGGAGATGACCAGATGACTGATGAGGCTAGTGTGGTTTGTGAACAAGAAAATCATTTGTTGTTAACTTCTAAAAACCAAGAAAGCCTAGGGCCTGTTTGATTTGAGTTTTCAATTTTTTGTGAAGGAAATACTGAAAACTGGAAATAAAAACTGAAAACTGGAATTTTTAGTTTTTAAAATTTTCAGTATCTTCTTTACAAAATCTAAAAAATTAAAAAACTGAAAATGAAAACTAAAAAATGGAAACTCAAACCAAACAAGCCCCTAGGGATTGGATTGGGATCAGATCCTTGGGACTCTGGAGGATGTTACAACAACGCAAACTCACTTCCTTTCTTCCTCAAGATATGGGACCTAGCAGGAAGCCTTTTATTTTCAGCACTATTGATTTCCATTATGGACATCGCCTCAAGAACAAGGTGAATTTTAAGGCAGGAGTATTATTAGGTCTCTTAATATTTGATGTTAAGGCTATATTAATTTCTGTAAGGATACATGTTTCCTAAAGGGGTTGTTGATGAATACAGGCAATGGGTAAAGGGTGCAACTTACTCTACTGATATATGTGGGAAATGGGCAATGGGTTTTGTAACTAACTTTGCCACCTAGGCAGAGAGAGAATATTCTAATTGGTTAAAGGAGAGCCTTTATAGGCAAAGGGAGAGATACTGAGGGGGTTAATCTCAAAATTGGAATTGGGACATGGGAGAGTAGCTGGGTCTCTCTAATCCCTAGCAACTCTTTATTTCTTTCATTTTGTGATTAATATGAATACAATCTTAGATACAAAGTACACAATATGTTTCCATTCTCTTTATCTGATACTATGACACTATCACTATCAAACTTTTCTTAACTACTTTTCCAATCAAATCCATGGCAACTGACTGGTATACATGTTACATGAAACAAAAAACAAGGCCACTTCCCCTACAAGAAAAAAAATGACCCTGCTTATCAAGCATCAGTCTTGAGCTGTGACATTTCTTCACTAACAACTTACAACTCACAACCACTCAAGATTCTGTACCTTTTTCTTTTCCTTTGCCTGTCTGGTGATGAATCTAGACTAAGAAACAAGTCAAACAATGATCACATGTAAAAAGTTTTCAAGGGCTTACTTTTAGAGGAACAGAGAAGTTTGCAGTGCGCATGATGGCTTCAGCAATTGCATGGGCATACCAAGGCTACAAGAAAAGCAAATTGTGTAAAAAGAGTCAGAACTCAGAACACTGCATTACCATACATGATTAAAGACTTTTAAAAATAAAATATTAACTAAGATTCACCAAAGTTCCAAGCGCAGCAAACTAATTCAATTAACTGTTTAAAAATACAATTCCAAAAAGCCGCATACCCAAGCTCTCATGTCCAATATGTGCCTGACTTTGCATATGAACTGCAATGACTACTTTCACCCTTGAAAAAGGATAAAGTTGAATGTATAAAGTTGAATGTCCGAAGGTAAACTGTCCCTCAAATTTTTTAAACCAAAAGAAAATGAAAGCATTTTAAGATTTTCACTGAAATCCACAGAAGCTTTCCCACTGTAGTTTTCAACTTCTATTTCTGAAATTTAATTTGGTTTTCTTCAGTTTCATAACCTGCAATATGTCATTATTTTGCCAGAAAGAATAAAAAAGTTCACTTCATTGAAACCCAGTTAATTTTTTATTGAATTTTCCCTTGACTCATCATCCTTAACACCCCAATTTTGCAGGTATTCACACTTCACAGCCCTGACAAACTCCAGTTGACCAGATCCCTCACATCAACTTCTATTGCTTGCAACCTTCCCTTGACAAAAAGGTTGAACACAAACCACAATAATAGCTCTAAAAGGTTGAATGTTTATGAAAACTCAGAAAAAACATATTCTATATTCAATAAATGGTTTGGACAAAAAAATATATCAATTTCCACCTTATCAAATTGAGAACTATTAAAATCACATAAATTATGAGTCACATTTGTTCTTTATACTGAAGACTATAAAATCTTTATATCCCAGAGAGTGTACCTTGAAAAGCTCCACAGGCGTAAACCATGATATGTCGCTCTGCTTGTAAATATCATCCAAGTATCTAATATAAGCTTTTCGGCCTGAAATATGCCACCAATCTACAACATTAGTACACAGCAAACTACCAAAAGAGTAAAATCAACTATAAATAGGGTCTTCCAGCTTCTTACACTGACAACAAGTATTAGAACTGATTCGACAATAGTTTTGGAAACTAGGAATAGTTACATGTTTCAATCCATAAACTTGAGAAAACTACCACAACTGAAATCATCCAAATTCCAAAAACAGGATACTGGAAAGTTCACCCTCTAAACTAATGCTTTATAAGATACAGCCAAAATGACCAGACAAAGGGATCATAAACAAGACAAGGGCAAATTACACTGATCTCCCTTGAAGTTTGTTAAAATTCACCTTGACTTATATCTATTTATAAAATTTGTTCAAGAGATCTCTGAGTTTGTGAAATCATTTATATTGTCATCCTGTAAGTTTGTGGAATCATTATACCACCCTCTCCTTTATTTCACATTAGAGGGGAGGTTAGTGTCACTGCCACCTAGACAAATAAAAAGGAGTCGAGATGAATTTTATAAATCTAGGAAGGTCAGTGTAATTTGCCTCAAAAACAATATAGAGCGTGTTTGGTTGATAGTTTGCAAATCACGATTTTTTGTCAAATGGAAATTAACTTTTTTCCGCTTCAAATCAAACCATGGTTCGAGACAAAAAAACCACTTTGAAGTGTAACCCAATGTGATTTCGTCAAACACGTTGAAACAACTAAAAACTCAATTTGCCACCTTAAAACTATTGGTTGGGCTAGCCGAACGCCAAAAAAAAAAAAAAGAAAAATCAAACAAGTCAAATTATGAACAACCTAGTGACATAAAATTCAAAAAATAGATTAATTAGAAAATTATAGATAAAGAAAAAGAAAAAGGCAGACAGCACCTTGAAGCTGATTGAACTTGATGCTTTTCTGAAGGACTCCAACGGAGCGCGGTCTTTGGGAGAAGTAGCCATGTAAGGGATGGTACAATGCAGAGTGAATGAAATCGCGAACCTGCTCGACGAATTGATCAAAAAGTGAACAATATCGGAGATAAAGCATAGTAGCATAGGCACATCATCATCATCATCATCATCGATTCAGAGAATTTGCAATTGCAAAGAGAGAGCGAGAGAGAAGAGAATGGGATTGGGATTGGGATTGGTTTGGTTGTTACCAGAATGGGTTTGTCGCCGACAATGTGGGTTGAGTAGAGAGCTTGGAGTGGAGAAGCCCACACTTGATGATTCGTAATCGCCAAAGAGAAACTCGGTTAGGTTAGGTTGGGATTACTCAGAAAACCAGAGAAATGGAAACAGAGAGAGAGAGAGAGAGATAGTACCTTTGGGGGAGAGAGAAATGAGAGGAAGCCTGCGAGTGAACATGGTTTGAGTTCAGGAGCCAAAGTTGAGGTTGACGGAGGCTACTCTGGTAAGTACCGAACATTAACAAGCATCTTAAACCCCGCCCTGCCTGTTCAAGGGTTTAGAAGTGCTTCCATTCAACATTTTTAACCCCCATCAATTGTTGAGACTTTTTAATAGGTTAATTTTAATTTGCCTAAAAATCTCTCTATTTCCTTGATTATTTCAGTTGGCACGGTGAAAGTCAATTATATTTATTAATGAGTTTAATTAATATGTACTGATAATATAAAATATTAATAAAAAATTATCGCATAAGTTATTTTGTAACTAATTCAAATTTCAAAAAACTACCCATAATGGATCACTTATCATTTGTTTATTGACTGACAATATAATGATATTTTATACGATGCAATTAAACTTTTAATTAATATAATATTATACGATTGAATTTCATATTATAAAGATTTGATAAAAAATATTATATGATTGAATAATTATATAAAATTGTTTGAACTTTAAATATATTAGAATATTTTTTTATCACAACAAGTGCATTTAGAGTTCCACTAAAATAACAGATGCATTTGGAGTTATTATAGATTTCTTTATTAATTGTTGCTGATCTAAATTTTGAATTTTTCAAAACACTGACTACTAGATCACATATCAATTCTTATTAGTTTCATAAATAATTAGTAATTAGAATAATTTAATTTAATATAAAGTCATTATAAAAAAATTATATCATTATTAAATTATATATTGTTAGATGAATAAGAGTGCTTTTATTCATCCCTATTTCTGAAATCATACAAATAATATCATATAAAGTAAATACTCAAATTAGCCCCCTATAAATGTATCAAGAATAGATTAGTTACTCATAATTTGAAAGTCTCAAGTTGGTTCCTCATATTTCAAAAAAAGGAATAAATTGGTTTAATATAAAAATAGATAAATGAATACCTTCGTATATTTTATATAACTTTATAGAATGCCAATTTGTCCCTCTTTTTCTAAATATGAGAAAACAATTTTAAATTTTCAAATTTTGGGTGACTAATGTAGGTATTTTGTCTATCATATAATTTTTTTTAAAAAAAAAACTAACTCCCGAGACAATTTCATACTTATAGAACCTAAACCGCTTTCACTCATATCAACATCATCTTAGTAAAATAATAACATATAAATGATAATATGTAAATTTTATAGTAACTGTAAACTAAGGTTAATAAATATATATCCCAAATATATACGTATATATAAGTATAGACTGTCTTAATATTGACTTTTCTAATCTAGAGGTAGATAAAATTTAAAAAACAAAATATCATAATTGAATTTTCATGACGAAAATTAACAGTCGATGAATTTTATATCAAAAATTTATAATATTTTAGTCAATTTCATTCAGAGAATTATGATCTCAACTTATAAGTTACTAGCAGGCATTTGAGATTTTTAGCAATATCCAGGAGGAGGAGTAATATGTAATAAAACCTCAATAGACTGGGATTAAATTGTTATATCCGTTTATAGTAAGGTTGGGACCAAAAATTTTCAAACCATTCCCTGCATTGATATAAATCATGCATGTTGGCTTACCGCTTATTTACACCCTAACTGATATTCTAGGAGGAATATGTTTTCACTTGAAAAAATAGTCATTTGAGGATGCTCTTTTGGATATGATCCTGTAAGGGCAGGACTCACCAAATCACATCATATAGATAACCGCTGATCTGGGGGCATAAGATATCAGCGACCACCTGTGCTAGGTTAGTACTCACCCCTATTATTGATACATATATGTATTGTTCATACTTAATCTTCATAGCCATGTTGACAGTATACTGTAATCTTCATTTCTGACACAAAATATGACATTTTATGCCATTATTAAATAGTAATTATAGCTGAAGGCACTCTACAAAGAATTACACCTATGAAGAAATCCCTTCAGGAAGACAGAATCTTTCAATAGGAACTTGCTTTCTTCAAGTTCCCTTCTACCTTATTTCAGTCTTCAGCTTGAATTCCTCTCCAATAAGCAATGACAATTCTGAAACTTCTATGCTAATAAACCGTGAAGAGTTGTCAACATTTGTCTTCACAACCATCTTCCTCATTGAACTTGTTCCATTCACAATATTCACTTCATTCACTGCCAAATTCATTTTACTTAACCTCTTATGTTTAGGTATCCCCAAGAAAGTGACCTTATCTATGATCCATTTTTGGTCCAGAGCAAATCTTCCATTAGTGACGTTAGATGCAACAAAAAGACTATTGTTGTGCAATGCTCCATAAAATGTTACCAATGTCCACTGCTCATTCTCTCCTGATATGTCAAGTGCCTCCCCATCATCCAAATAGACTTGTCCATAACTATCTTTGCTGCTACTAATAACCACCACAAGTTCAAATGCAGTCTTCCGGGCAGCTTCAGTGGTCATTGCTTCTCCTTGCATAGCCAAGATGTTTCCCTCCCCAACATGCACATTTATGTGATCAGATGGTGCATCAAGGGTAACATACTTCCCTGATCCAGCACTCACTGAATTCGAGACATTGAAGAGGTCAAACCAATTTCCTGCAGGGAAGTATGCATCAACAGTGGTAGCCCCAGACTCTAGCGCAGGTGACACCAAAACCCCTTTGCCTAGTAGAAACTGTGAACTTATTTCATGTGTTGTGACATCCTCAGGGAATGAGAAGAAAAGTGGTCGCGCAATTGGTGTCCCTTTTGTATGTGCTTCATACATTAATGTGTAGAGATAAGGTAGGAGACGATATCGGAGGCCGAGCACTTTTCTAGCTGATGCAGCAACTGAATCCCAAAGGTAAAGCTCTTGCCGGATGGAAGACTTATCTGAATGATCTCTAGCAAACGGGTAAAAAGCCCCCAGCTACATTCAGGAAAACGAAAAGAATTTGATATGAAATTTCATATACTATGCTCTATGTTCTATGTATTTACCAGCAGAAAAAAAAAAGTACATATATATGTATTTAGCAATTTGGCCACAAAGATTTGACAAAACCACCTAACACAAACTCATCTTATTTCTGGGCTTGGGACTGGCTTTGCAAAAAGATTTTCAATAAAGCACAACATAGGTAGAGTTGAATTTAGCAGTTTGGTACAAAACAAAAATTCAAGCACATTCCACATAATACTTCTGTTACATAGACAATGCAAGGAAGTGAAAAGATTGTAGTATTGCAATTTTTAGGATCAAATTTTACCTGGATCCAGCGCCTGCAAAGTTCTTCGGTTGTGTTTCCTGAGAAACCACATATATCTGCTCCAACCATTGGGATTCCAAAGATTCCAGAATTTAATATAGATGGTATTGAGTATCCTAAATCATTCCACGTGGCAGCATTATCTCCTGTCCAATGGGCTGTATATTTACCAGAGCTTACAAAAGTTGATCTACTGAGAATGAAAGGCCTTCTACCAGTTATATCTTTCAAAGCCTTGTTAGTTGCTTTGCATTCTAGGAGTCCAAACAAATTGTGTGCATTATACTCAGTGATGTTACCAAAGTGTAAAGCTGTTGCTGGGACAGTTCTGGTATTGATAGGTTGTAGACCTCCAGAGTTGTTAATTTTGTAAGGAGGGTCATCAAGACTAGAAGATGGGTTGGGAGGAGAAGTGATGAAATTAGATAACTCATTCATGTCAAGCCAAAGACCATCAAAAGGGAGAAGGTCCCTAAATAACTTGATTTCCCCACCCCAAAATTCTTCGCTTTTTGGATTTAGAAAATCAGGGTAGTAAACTGGTCCTGGCCAAACTTGGCCTAGATAATTGACTCCATTTCTCTTTATGTAGATATCAGCCTTCAAACCTCTGACATAAGTAGCATATGTTGTATTTACACTGATACCTGTTGCAAAATTAGCATCAAATTAATAACTGATCCACGGATACTTCCATAAACATTAAGAGAAGAGTGTGTTTTGTTTGAAAGAAATTGGATAGTGTCAGGATTAGGTACCAGGATCCAAGATGAGCACATATTTCTGGCCACTTTGGTGGAGAGTATTAACAAATGTTGTCATCTTATCCAGTGGAAAATTGAAAGGATCAAGTGTGAAATCTTTAAATGCATCCATGTAATCAATATCTGTCCATATAACTTCAAGGGGTATGCTTGCTTTTGCATAGTTGGTAACCACACCCTCGACATCACTTACATTCTTGTAGCCCCATCGACACTGATGAAAACCTTCAGAAACGAGACAATAATGATGTGGATTAGCATTGAAAGTACATAATAACGATGTGTTTACACTGGCAAACAATTGCAGTTCATAAGTTAGAGCTCAATGTCTGTGAGTGAATAAAGGAACACATAAATGAGGCAATGAACCATGCATTTGTTCTTGGAAGAAACAGAGTAGCAAAATTCATCATCACTATCAAAAAATAACATCATGATTTATCAACTTTGTCCTTATTGGTGCCAAAAGCTTTCTAGAAGAAAAAGAAAACAAATCTGTCTACTAGCTTTATCACCGCCTACACAAGTTCTCACAATAGGCACTCCACACTCCTAAGCACTAAATTCCATAACCAAAATCCTAAACCTTAATTGATGTTTTACATATGTTAAATTTCATGACCCATACTTGAAGTGGATTTTTCTCTATGCAAAATTTTAGATACCCTCAAAGCAAGAAAAAAGTTTTGTTATGTACCATTCATTACTCAGCATATCAACTTTGTGTGCTAGCATTGTCTCTTATCTTTCCTACATTTCTAATGTAATAGCTGATATGTTAACTAATGTAGTAATGTTAAGGAAGAGAATAAAACTTTTTTCTTGCTATGCGAGTATCTTTTTTAGCATAACTTTACACATGCCAATCATTTGCATGCATCCTACTCAAGAGTTTTTCAAACAAGAGTACAAGACTTACCAAAGGACCAATAAGGCATGGGAGCAGGCCTTCCAACGAGTTCAGTGTACTGCTCCATCACTAATTCTGGAGAAGGTCCAGCAAAGAAGTAAAGGTCAAACACCCCACCAATCACCTTGTAAGTAACACGGTCACCACCATACACAACATCCATCCCATTACTATTCAGCAGCAACACCCCATGTGTGCTTCCATCCTTCACCCTACCATCTATAGAGCCTTTCCTCACATCTAGGTAAAAAGGATGAGAGCCATAAAGGTTCAAGTCAAGGTTGGCACTGCCAATATCCACATTCCACAAAGTGAGAGTCTGTCCTGGCTGCAACTTGAATGAGCTCTTGGTGTGTTCCCCTAGGCCGTATATTGAGGCCCTTTCACTTGGCAGTGAGGAAGATAGCTGAAGGTACTGGTCCTTGAAGACAAGGAAAGTTGAAGGGTTGGAAGGGTCTGGTGATGCGTCGAAGAGGACGTCGTTGGAGGACTTTCGTGAGATGGTGAAGCCAAATGGGGTGGTGTTGTGGAGGGTGAAGATGAGGTCTGAGTTTGGTGCTGTGAAAGAGAGGCCTGGTGGTGGGTTTTGTTGTTCTGGCTTGCTGAAGGGGGGAGTGTATTGGTTGTTGCTGAGGGAGCGGAGAAGGTGATGAGAGGTACCTCTGGGAATCACTTCTTCTGGGATCTCCCATCTATGGTGAGTAGAGTCTGTGATTCTTACTCTTAACCTGTCCTTGCCCTCAAAACTGCATAATTCAGGAATAACCAAATTACATAGGAAAGTTTTACTTTGGAGCAACATATTTTGCATACTATCTATCAGTTTCAGTATTTATTTTTTGTGTTAGATATTAAATCATTGACAAATATAACATCATTAATGTGTCTCTGCCAAACAGCTTAAGTTTTTTTCGCGTAAATCAGAATCTTAACTTCATACTAACTGCTCGAGCCCCCCTCACCACTAGTAAAGTAGCCTAATCCTAGAGACTTATATAAGCTTCAAAATGTCCTCAATTATCACGCAGAGCACCAAATTTTGCATTCTATATTAGCTTTTTTCAATAAGTATTAAGTACGGAAAAGGAATAGGGAATGGTAATCAATTATCACTTAGAGCACGAAATTTTTTGCACACTGCATTAGCAATTCAGCATTGGTATATGTTTATTAACCAGTGATTATGATTGATAATCGACTATCACTACGTAATCATCTGATCCATGTATTATGCATCATGGGTGACTAGCATGTGTTATATACATATATAATGATATGTTTATCCCTATAAAAGTACATAAATATATGTATGTATTTGTGTGCAATTTGATTCAACAACCTTGTTAGTTGTTTCTTGTTATTGTTGCTGTTACCTGGCAGCAAGATTGAGGCGTGGAATGTCGGTACCATAAACGGGGGAAGACTTGATGAGGTTAAGGTTAGCAGTCAACGACGACCCCGAGAGTGCGTTGTTCACACTTGAGATGGTGTAGCCATAACCAACTACTTCACTTACTTCTGATTGTTCCTTTGTTTTAGCATAAGAACTTGTTGATGATGAACCTGCCACAGCTTGGAAAAAGATGAGGCAAATAAAGATGAAAAAGGGTATTGGTAGTTGAGGCAGAGTGGCTCTGCTTTCAGTACCCATTTTTGCTATAGTGTAGTGACTTTGTGGGTAGAAAACGATGGCATATGGATTTATATACATTCAATCTTGGAGGCAACGGAGGATTGTGGGGCCATGCAAGTTGACTAGCAGATGAGACCATAATTTGTTCTTCTTTCTTCCAATCAAACCTCCCCAATTTTCCATTCGCATTAGGACCCCTCCCTTGTGTTCAATAGTTTAATTATTGAATAAAATACTTAACATGAGTCAAATTCCCTAGAGCACAAAAATGTCGTAATTAAGTGTGGAGAAACTGGATTGGAAGTGATATGGAATGATTCGAATGCATGTTATCTTTGATGCGACCGATTCTGTCATATTATTGGTACATATTATTTGCATTGATTTAAGCTTCTTGAAAATTAAGAATATTAAGTGACTTATGCCTATTTTTAGGTTCCAAGAGAAATTAATTAGTAACTTCCTTTTAAAATATTTATCCAATTTCAAGCAACTTTATATTACAAAATATTTGTCAATATCATATTTCAATAAAGTATTATATTTTTTTCCAAGATAATCCCTAATTAATTTCATATTTTCAATATATTAATTAATATGTAGGGATCTATTAGTTCATTCATCATATTCACTCAATTAGGAGGATTATTTACTATCATTTTTTATATCTAGGCTTATCCTAAATTGATAGATATTTTAAAGAAAATGAGTGTATAAATTATTTAAGTATACTAAATGTATGAAAACATTTTATATTTTATACTTTATACTTTTAAAAGGAAGTGTTGATGGGATTTTTTTTGAGATTTATAACTGAACAAAATAAAAAACAGAGATATATATGTTCCGTGTATCTTATTAAAACCATAAAAGCTAAAGATTTCTTTTAAAATATTCGCTTCGGCAATCAGAATTATGTTTGAAATGAGTCTAAATGATTAATCTTAAGTGACACTTTGATTCCTGAAATTATAAGCGTGCTTCACTTTAGTCCCTAAAATTTTAAAATTAATTCTTTAGTCCCTGAATTTACATTCTGTATGGCACTTTAATCCCTGGTCAAACAATCATTAGTCAATTACTATATTATACTGATGTGGCACGTTAAATGACACATAACATACCATGTGGCATGAAATTGTAAACGATACGTGATATGCCACGTGTGACTTAATATGTCATGTCAACAAAATATAATGTTTGACTGACAGTTATTTAACCAGAGACTAAAATGACCTTCAAAATGCAATTTCAGGAATTAAAGAGTTAATTTCAAAATTTCAGGATTAAAGTGAAGCATGGTTACAATTTCAAGGCCAAAATGAAACTTTAGTCTACTTATCATGGATGTCAAATTGATTGACACACGATGATATCATTTCCAAGACTACCAGCAAGCGGCTTCTTCTTAATTCAAACTTGAAACTTCTTTGTTTTGTGTCAATGGTATTTTCTCATAGTAGACAATTCTACTTGAATCAATCAAATAAAATCAACAAGCTAGCAAAATTCTCTCCCCTAAATTAGAGATTTGGATTCTTTATATGAGAATGATTGTAATAAAGTGTGCATAAAGCCATTTTGGTGGCTAAAGTCAACAAATGATGCACCATACTTCGGTACATAAAGACTTGCAGGAGGAGTTTTGTTAGACAGAAGTCAAGAATTGCTGGATCATATTTCGGTGTAGTGCATGTGTCAAAGATTTGCAAAGAAATTTTAGTTTATGCAAGAAGGAATTGGACAGGGAGGCTTAGCTATAAACAGAGAGCTCCCAAAATTTTTTCGCATCACAGCAACAATAACGGAGAGCATCTCACTCCCGAGAGAAAAATATATACATAATGTCTTCTTCGAGTTTCACATATTTTTATTGAGAAAGGATATTCTCCTAGTATAAAAGAATGTGTTATTGTTCTCTTTTTATATTTAGAGAGGTGTAATTTTATTTTTCACATAGTGAAAATCTTTCTTGATCTTTCTCATGATTTTTCTCTCATCATTAGAAGATTTTTCACGTAAATATTTTGTGTTAGTTTTCAACTCTATTTTAGTTGTGTTGTTCTGTTTTCATAACTCTAATACTAAACAGTGGTATCAGAGCCACTGGTTATAGTCCACACACTGTGGGTTACTATTCATGATCATTGTTAATACTTGTAGTTGTATACTTTTGTAGTATTGTTAATGTATATTGGATTTGTTCCTACAATATAAATATAAGGTATTGTTCACGTATATGGTACCATTCACAGTGATAAATTGAGAATTGGTTTAGTAGCGAAATTTGTATACATGTGGTAGATTTGTTCCATATATGATATACGATACTACTCACATATACTGTACAATTCACGTATATAGTAGTATTCATGGTGAAAAGAAAGTGAGATCTGGTGTAGTAGTGAAACAAATCCCAGTAAACATCAACGTAACAAAATTTGAGACTAAGAAATTTCATGGGAATAATTTTTCCTTGTAGAAACTGAAGATAAAAGAAATATTGAGTGTGAACACTATATTTTATCCAATTCTTTTTTATTTATTTTCTTTTTTTTATTATTAAGAAAAAATGAAAATCTTGCAAACAGCCTATTTTGATTCAGCCCATTCCGTTTTGCATATCCATTTCAACCCATTTTCAAAAAAAATGAGAACGTTGGATTCCCTAAAAATAAAAAATAAATTAAAAAAAAAGAAAAGAGACGTTGGATTCGTTTCCAACCGTGTCTCAAAAGAAATGAAAAGGAAGTCAAAAATGGAAATGGCAACACAATCATTATGTTCTTCCCCATCATGTGCTAGATGATAATTTTGTTTCGGTGATGAGCTAGGATCCTTTGGGATTTTGGTTGCTAACCTGTAAAATGGGGATGACGGATGATTTCATGGAAAAAAGAGATAACCATATAAACCCCATAAATGATGGACACAGGGGAAATAAACAGGAGAAAAATCTGAAAAATTCTCAATCAATCTACAAGAAAATTTCAAACACAAAAATAGATTCCAACAATACAATCCAGCAGCAAGAAATCAATAACAACTCCAGCACAATAGCCCAGTAACAAGGTAGTTCCAGCAACAACAATTTCATCATCATTTGAAATTAACAAAAAAAAAGAAGAAATAGGGAGAAGGCCATGGCGGTGCTCCTCCCCATCATCAGCCGCGGCCTCCCTTCATGCCATCATCATCATCATAGAACTTCCTCTATCAATATTCTCTCTCAACCTCACATCATCAACTTCATCTCCTTTTCCCTCAGCCTCCTCGTTCCTCATCACCATTACGGCCGCGTTGCTCACGGCCACCACCATGCCGGCCTCCTCTTCACCAGATCCAAACCCAACCGGCAAACAGATCTCCCCCTCCATGAATTCCGGCCCAGAGCTACCACCACGAAGCTCCACCCCGATCCGTGGCCAGATCATGATCCAACCACCCGCGGTGATCCTCCTCCTCCTTCGCCACAACGATCCGCCATTCACCGCTGCATCAAAGCTTCGCACGGCCTCCCCATCCCGATCCTTCGGTTCCGCGCTCTTCCACCTTGGATCTTCCTCCGCGAGGCTGCCGCGAAGTCGCCGTGACAGATCGGCCCGTGCACCCGCCCATCATCAACCTCCAGCCTTCCTCTTCACTGGCCACTTGTGTTTTGGATTTCCACTCTCCACCACCACCGAACCCATCTGCCCCTCGAAATCACCACCGCGCCTCAAGATCTCCGCCGCACAACCTCCTTGCGGCCCTCCTCATTTTGCGAACTGCCATGATGACCGCTCCCATCCGAACTGTGGCGCACCGCCGCATCTCGTGCTTTGGCCACCCATGTCCACCGCGAACCAGGCCGCCGTTCCACCTCCGCCTCCATCGTGAACAGGCTATAGAAGCAACACTGTGGATAGCTCCACGAATTCGCTCTCACCTGGAAGCTCGCCGACCGCCGCTACCCAGGCGTGAATCGCCCGGCCTTCGCCGGCCTCTTCGCTGGCCTCTTCCTCTCTCTATATCTCTCTTTCTCGGCTTTTCCTTTCTCTCTATCTCTCTTTCTCGCCTCCCCTATCTCTCTCTTCTCTCTTCGTTTCCTTTTCTCTCTATGGATGTGTGTGTATGTGTATGTGGGTAAGAGAGAAAGAGTGTGTATCTGTGTAAAAGAGAGTGGTCAGTGCGCGTGTGCGTGTGTATGAGAGAGAGGAGAGTGAGTAAAGCACGTGTGTATGTGGGAGGTAGGTTAAGGAAATTGATTTTTTTTTATTTTTTTGGTTAGTGTTATTATTTTCTTCTTGAATTAAATTTTAGATTTGCTCATTTAGATTGGGGTTATTTTGAGTCTAAAATAAAAATAGAGTTTTATTTAATTCGGTTCAAAATAAATATTTCAGCACTTTGATTCAAAAATTTTATATTATTTTTTAGCAATCATCTCAAGCTATTTGGTTGTAATTAAACAAATTAATTCTAAAAAGTGATTTAACTATTAAAAAATAATTTTATTGTGAATTTTGTGATAAACCTTTTTTTTGTTTATTTAAACTTTATGTCGACATGTTCAGGGATCTAGTGATTAGGATTTTTTTTTAAATTGTCTGTGTGTGCTTAAATTAATTGTGTATTTGTTTTTTTTAATTAGTTTTGTTAGTTCCTATTGAAATAAAAATTAAAAAAATAAAAATAAAAAGAGTGGTTTAGTTATTTCTTGGATTTTGAGTTTTTTTAATTAAAAAAAGAAAACAGAGGAAATAGTAATTATGACCTTTTTTTAGTTTTTAGTTTAATTATGTTAGATGTTTTGTTTAATTGTGTGTTTTTTTTCTTTTTTTTTATTTTTGTTTAGTTTAATAATTTTACATTTCTATGTGTTTTGTTCAAATTAATTGTGTGATTGTGTTTATTTTATTGATTTAGTTTAATTATTTTACATGTTTATGTGTTTTGTTTAAATTAAATGTGCAATTGTATTTATAATTTAATTTTATCAATCTCACTTAAATCTGGAGCTTAAAAAAAAGGGGGTTTTCTTTCCATTTAATAATCAAAAATCCTTTTCCAAAAAAATTAAAATCAATCAACATATGTTTTCATTCTCTTTCAAAAATCAAAATCGATTGACATATTTCTATTTTAATATTCTTGTTTCATTTTAAAATCCACGCAACAATTTGTGATATTGATGTATAGCTTGCTATCCTCATGTTTCATGAGAATATAAGGGTTTATTGTATAGTTCATACTATCCTAAATCCTGTGCAAGAATGGGTTTTAACTTCTTTGAAATTGGTTTCTTTAATAAAATCAATTCAACACACAATCATTTTCTACGAATTCATTGGGCTTTGAGTTCGCCATCGCACTGGGGAGGATACGTAAGCGTAGCCAACAACTATCAAGCCAAAATTATTTTTCATAAAATTTATTCTTTATTACTTGTTTTAATTTTAATTTTATTTCTTTATAAATATGCAATTGTCATAAGTTTTGGGGAAAATAAATATTATAAAATTATAATCAATTTGCATAATAAGCTCTAGGGTAACCGTATTTATACGGATGTATTAGGGGTGCAGTGGGATTAAGTTTCCACCATTTCCTAATCATAATCAGACTCCTAAACCTCAAATCTCTTTTAAAAGACCAGTTTGCTAATCAAAAAGGTTTTCCAGTTTTAACCATAATTAAAATTGGTGGCGACTCCTGTTTTTATTTTAAAAATCGATTGTCATTCCTGTCGCGGCGCCCTCTGGGCACGTTGTGACATTGAGAAAGGACAATTGCTTACCACTAATTGAAGATAGACTTGTCAAAGTAACCGATAAAAAGTGGAAAGAGATGGATGATAATGTTGTTACCAACTTGTATCTAGCAATGACAAATTCAATATTATCAAGTGTAGCAGAAAAGAAGACATCAAAAGAGATTTGGGATACTCTTGTCAAACTGTACGAGATCAAGTCACTTCACAGAAAACCCTGAAGATGAGACTATATACTCTTTGGATGAGTAAGTCTACATCAATGACAGAACACATCAACAATCTAAACACATTATTCTCCCAGCTTACAGCATCAAATTATAAAATAGTGGAGAATGAATGTGCGGAGCTTCTACTTCAAAATCTACCTAACTCACAATTAACTCATCATCAACATCACAAATAATAATATTTCCAATTATCTATCCTTTGATGATGTTCATTGTCGGTACTATTCTTGAAGAAGAGTCTAGGCTCAAGAATAAGGAAAATATATTAGAGAGCTCAAAGCAATCAGAAGCATTGTTAGTTATGAGAGGTGATCAATGGAGCATGACTCCAGTGGGATTCATGGTCAAATCAAATCAAAGTTAAGAGGAAGGAAGAACTTCAAATGCTACCGTTGTGGCATAAGAAAGCATTTGAAAAAAGATTGTCGAAATAATAAGAATAATGCAGATAAAGCTCCAGAATCATCAATCTTTCAAGCATGTGTTGTGAGTACCTCTAAGGATGGCAAAATCCTATATAGTGAGGCAGCAATTGGTTTTAGAGGCGGTAAATGACTCCTTGATGTTTGGATAATGGATTCAAGAGCAACATGGCACATGAGTCCATGCCGTGACTGGTTTTATAATTATGAACTTGTCTCGAAATGATCTGTGTTCATGGGAGATAATCATGCCTTAGAAATTGTTGATATTAGTACTGTCAAAATAAAAATGTTTGATGGTTCCATTCCCACAATTCAAGAAGTGCGATACTTGAAAGGCTTGAAGAAGAATATATTGTCATTGGGCAACTATATGATCTCGGGTGCAAGACCCATATTGAAGGTAGGATCTTGAAAGTTGTTAGAGATGCTTTTGTGGTGATGAAAGTAGAAAAGATCACGACAAATCTATATAAGCTTCAAGGAGATACGTTGTGGGAGGCAAATGCATCAGTAGTATCAGCAAGTCAAGAAGAAACGACGATGATGTGGCACCGCAAACTAGGCTACATGTCGAAATATGGTTTGAAGATTTTGCAGAACGTAATCTCATTCCCGAGCTCAAATCGATGAGCTTACTATTTTGTCGGCACTGTATTACAAACAAGCAGCATAGATTGAAGTTTGGTAGATCAACTGTTCGGAGTAAGTGCATTCTAGACTTGATTCATTCTAATGTGTCGGAATCACCAAAAATGTCCTTAGGAGGAGCAAAAGATTTTGTATTATTCATTGATGACTACTCCAGGAGACTATGGGTGTACGCAATCAAGAAAAAGTCAGATGTGTTCCCAATATTTTGGGACTTCAAAGCAAGAGTAGAACTTGTATATAGAAAGAGGATCAAGTATTTGAGGACAGATAATGGATGAGAATATACAAATGGAAATTTTCTAGCATTTTACAGACATGAGGGTATTCGAAGGCAATTCACTGTTGCATATACACATTAGCAAAATGGTGTAGCAGAGCGGATGAATAGGACTCTCCCAGAAAGAATAAGAGCTATACTGAGAACAACAGGTTTAGCCAAGTTTTTTTGGGCAGAAGCAATCAAAACTGTTATTACGTGATTAATCAGTCGCCAACAATCGCAATTGATATAAAGACACCAATGGAGATCGAGAATGGCAAGCCGATAGATTATTCCTCTCTGCATGTGTTCAGATGTCCTACATATGTGATGTACAACTCCTAAGAAAGAACAAAGTTAGGCCCAAAGTCTAGGAAATGTATATTCTTGGGTTATATGCTGACGGTATAAAAGGGTATCGCCTATGGGATCCCACTGCCAGCAAGGTTATTATCAGCAGGGATGTTTTATTTGCAGAAAATGAAATACGAAGTGAAGAAAAAATGACAACATTGTTAAGGAGAAAACTACGATTCAAATATATGAGAAATCTGGAGAAAAAAATTGTGATGCAGAGCTAGAGCATGATGAACAAGTATCGAATAAGGCCAATGATACCGAAGTTTGGCGATCATCTCACCAGACAAGACTACCACCATGGCGCTTGACTATATATGGTAAGTCACGATGCATTCTGTCTTCTAACAAAAGAAAGAGAGCCATCAACCTTTTTACAAGCTTTGAGTAGTCCAGATACTTCGCTGTGGATGACAATAATGCAAGACGAAATGGAGGTCTTGTATAGGAACAAGACATGGGAACTTGTTATGTAACACTCTCCTAAAATCTAAATTATTTGACCTTAAATAATTATTTTGGACATCATACATTTGTAGAATTTTTTTTTATGAATGTTTATTATTTATGGTCGTATACCGAAGTAATGTATATCAACTATAATTCATGTACCTGGTAGGCTCCCAGGAAAGAGAGGTGGGTCACAACGGACACGCTTAAATACTAAGTCTTTCCTTAGCCAGAACCTTTCCAAACTACACATTCATAGTGATACACTTACATCCAGTGGCCTAAGGATGATTTTTAAACGACAAAGAATCTATCTTAATACTATTATTTATTAATCACTAATTCCCACAGTTTAGACAACTATCATCTATAGAAAACATACTTCATTGCCAATATCAATTCATAGGGTACAGTACACACTAAATATTCAAGATGCATAAAGAAAACTTCAATACAACAATATGACATATTCCAAGTTTGGTAACATATAGTAAATATTCTATCTAGCACACATGATAGAATATGATTATTTAGAAGTTAAGTCCAAGGCTACATCCATTTCATTGCTGATGACGATCCATGCTATCTGGAAACATCAAAGAAAAGGGGTGAGAGAAATCTCCCAGTAGGGTGATGTTTCCAGGGGAGTCCTACTTCATCCCAAAAAGGCTAAGAATAACGCAGGAGTGCAGCAAAATGCAATCTTTCATATTAGTTCAAATTATATTTTACTATTGTCAAGTAAGATGGAAGTGCATAATATCAATCATAATAAAATACAGTAGAAGAAGTGTAAGTGTAAAACTCCTTTTTTTTTTAATATCACGTTTCCTTTTAATGGTTATAGTCTGCAAGGTTTGCTTCATATTGGATCTGTGAGAGCTCTCATTACTAGGGCATCCCCTAGTCAGATCAGTGAATGCCAAGTTCTTGTCCGCTAACACGGCGGGGCCCGAGACATCACTGCAATATACACCAAGTCCTTGTCCGCTAACATGGCGGGGCTTGAGGTGTCATTTAACAACTATAAGACTAAGTGCTTACTAAGTCCTTATCCGCTACCAGGTGGGGCCCGAAGTATCACTTATTCATGTATCCCTTTTACATAGTGCGTATAGAATTCATAAACTATAAAAATTACATGAAGTTTTCACAGTTTCTTTGATATTCACATACAAACCATAAGATTTTTCATATTTTCACATAAATCCAAACAACATAGGATTCTTAAAATATTAATAAAACTCATTTTTCTCTGTAATTATCAATGAAGCACCAAATCACACTATTATAATAAACTTACTTTCTTTATAATAAAATATGCTTATCTTAGTTTTAATCATGCAATAATTCAATTTCAAATATTCATATAATAACTTTACTAATTCTATAGGTCTATGTACATACAAAAATTATTTTAAATCTATCTTTAGAAAATATATATGGTAAAAATATTTTTCATTTATATAAAAATATGATCATAGAGCAAAGTAAAAGAGCAATCAAATCTTTCAAGAAATATTAAAAAAATATAAACAAAATTATACCCATTAGAAAAACCACTTCAAGTAAGAAACTAGCTAATTTACATGCTATATTCCTAATGGGACCATAACTTAAAATCTTTGTAAATAATATTTCCTTATGTTAATAAATGTATAATCATGTCAAATATTTATAGTCCAAGGTCCATAGTCCAATGTCCATAATTCAAGGTCAATAGTTCAAGGTCCATAGTTTGAGTCCAAATATAATTATCATAACTGTCTAAATCAAGTCCAAGTGAGTCTTAAAGATTCATAATAGTCTATATAATGTTTATAGATTCATAAGTTCCTAGTAAAGGTCATGATTAATATAAATATATATTTTTTTTTGTGTCTTTTTATATCTTATTAAGTCTTAATGGTCCCAGAAGAACATAACACATAAACCAAGCTAAATACTACATGCTCAAAGGTTTAGAATTCATTCATTATAATGAATTAAATAAAACACTTTTTATAAATCAAAAATATTTTACAATCAATACATAATGAGATCAAAACTAAGTTATATCACCTTAAAATACCACAACTTATGCTCAAGGCTTTATTAATTGAAAATACATGTTTTAACATATTAAAACGAGTTTACACAATATTTAGATATTTGAAGAAAGCATAATCAAAATTTAAGAATGATCTTTAATCATAATTTTTAATCACATAAGTAGATAATAAATATGCATCATATACACATAGTTTAAGTATTTTATGTCACCACTTTCAAATCATTCAAAGATATTAAAAACAATAAACATAAGTTTTGAATATCATATAGCACAACATCATACAAGAAAATCATATATGAAGCTTAGAAGTGAAAGAAAACTCCTACTTGTTCTCGGAGCTTTAAAAACGTAGCTACACCAAGGTTAAATCAGTAACTTCTTCAATTTCTCTAAGCCTTTTCTAAGGGCTAAAATTCATATATAGAGCTGTGAAGTGTTGGTGTTGGATGATGATAAGAAGAGATGATGGTTTAGAGGTGTTTTTGCTAAAATTTTGTAACTGTTTTTGTGAAAAATAAAGGAAATGAAGAGAGAAATGATGACTACAATTTTTGATGGATTTTAGACTAAAGAATGAAGTGTGGGGTTGTGTTTAGAGGTGTGCTATTTATAGAGAAAGGCTAGGATTAAAATATTAATAATTTCATAATTTATTTGTCATGTTTAATTAGTTTAATTAATTAAATATTAAAGTTAACATTAAATAATTTAATAAATTCTCAATTATCATTTAAAGACATACTAAAATGTTAGTGACATGATTTAAAGACATTTATTAAATTTTAATATATTTACATATAATTTAATAATCAATTATTCAAAATAAGGTAAATTTACTTAAACTAGTCAATCTTAATTAAGTTAATTAATTAATAAATTATTTTATTTTATTTTTTAACCAAATATCATCATAAGGTTATTAGAGATGTAATACATAGATTCACGAAATTCATACAAATTTTTTATAATCATTTGTATTTTATTTGGTATTTTAAACTATTACTAGTTTTATTAGAAATTAATTAACTGATAATTTATTTAACTATCATTAAATTATTATTATCTTTTTCTTTGACAGCCCATATGTTTGAATCTTATCTCTAATAAAGTTGTAAAGGTTGGCAAGTTGTCTTGAATGATTAATATATGAAAATGACAAATTTTACATTTTTTTATCTTAAAGTTATATATAATAAATAATTCATAAAATAATCACAAAAATTATTTTTTTCTAATCTATTATCAAGAACATATATTTACCTTATTTATACATTATCTATAATTTTTATAAATTTTTTGTATAATTTTTAATATTTTTTTATGTATTTTTACCTTAGTTTAGTCCATTTTAAAATTAATTAATATCTAATTATCTCTAAATAAAATATGTAAACAAATTTTATAGCCTTCCAAGTGGGTTTTGAGCTATCCAACGTGATAAGGGAACAAGCTCACCATTTTTGAAAGTCTTAGTAAAAAATGGTTAGCTTTGAAAATATCTTTCACTTTCAAATATATATTATTATAAATATTATTTTTTTTTTTGATGAGACTAATTTCTAGACAATTCTAGGTGTCATGTAAGAATATTATTGAGATTAATCAAGATTTATAAAAATTATATTAAAGCTTTAAGTAGTTAATTAGATATTTTAAGCTTTATTTAAGTCAAAATTAGTTAAATAAATATTAAAGTGATTTTTAATACTATCCATGGTCTAATGAAAAATCTCATTTCGTAGTCCTCTTTATCTAATATCATAAATTAGTAAAAAAAAGAATTTATAAGACTTAGAATTTTTTTCTAGGATTTTTCGGAGCTTGTTTTACATACTAAATTAAGTTATTTTTGTGTAATAATACTAATATTATACAAATTTACCAAATATTGATATTTATCATCAAAATTATTTTTAGAAATATATTTATAATTTTTTCTTTAATTTTTTTTATACTTTCTAAACTTTTCTAAGGTTCTTGTTAACTTTATCATCAATGACATTTTTTGTAATTTTATAATAAGAAGTTACATTATTTCTATAATCTATGATTACCCCTGAATATTTCTTGCTAAAAATAGATCCTCAAGCTATTTAATAAAAAGCTATAATAATGTAATGCTATATTAAGAAAAATTAGGAATGTTACATGTTACACTTCCAAAAGGTTGAAAACCATTGGAAGCAAATGGGTCTATAAAATCAAATGAGATGGCAATGATTGAGTTGAACAATATCATGCAAGAGTAGTCGTAAAAGGATTTGCTCACAAACAAAGTATTGATTTCAATGAGATATTTTCTCCAATTGTCAGACTTACTACTATTAGAGTTGTGATACTCCAAGTACACGTGTCGTTGAGCAAGTTTCATACTGCCCCAGGGTCTCCTAGGACCCACCCGTGTTACTGGGAAGTCTCAAGATGCATGAAAGACCCATAATGTAGCAAATACAGGACTGCTATAGCAGTCACAGCATGTGGCAGCATTGATTTTGGTACCCTGGAGGCTGCTATAGCGGTCATAAGTGGTGCAGCCGGGGGAGCTCGGATAGGCAGGACTGCTATAGCAGTGTCAAAGATGCAGGTATAGTATGAAACGTGGCGTTTCACGTAATTGAGACCCCTCAACCCCTTTATATACCCCAAACTCGGATTTCACTGCCAAAATCTGAACCCTAACACTTCCTAGGAGCTCTTCCTCCTCCCACTCTCATCCTCCATCAAATCTACTTCGTCCAAGCTTTAAGGTGAGTTTGGTTGTTGGTATATGCTTCCTTTGTCTCCTTTCTTTCATGTCCTATGGTTTAGACTTGTTGTTTCTCCCATTGTTATCAAGCGCGGGTGCTCTCCCAGTGTTGTTGGAGCTAGATTAGAGTTGTTTAGATATTAACGGAAACTAATCTTGAGTCAGTGTTGCTCTATGGCAGTTGTTGGTATCATGCCATACTTCAGAGGCCAAGTTGGTGATGTTCACATACTCTCGGCTCCAAATGGTGAGTGGGTTCAAACTCATGACCTTATTTTAGCCATTATGATTATGTTTGACGCATGATATTTATAAAATATGAAATTTGAGATGAGAAAAAGTAAAAAATATGATTTTACATGATTATATCAAGTTAGAAAAATTATGATTTATAATGATAACATGACTTATATATTTTAGAAAACCATGGGACCATGATTTGGACTGAGGCATGTTATGAAAATGTTTTATGTGCTACTAGAATTATCATTGAGAAAATGTATGATTTAAGGAGATTTATGAAAGTTGCCAAATATGTACTATAGTTTATGATATCGCTCTGATTTCAAGATTTCCGATTATGTCTTTCATTTATCTCCTTGAGATATATTGAAGAATATTGAACAAAGTATGATTTAGTTTCGTGGACAAAGGTGATATCATGATTTTAGAGTTTTCATGATTTTGAAGTATGAACCTACAGATACCTCGTTTATAAAAAGAGATTATCTTGAGAAATGAGAATTTAGAAATTCAGTTTTGCGATATTCCAAAAATATGAAATTCAGTATGATTCGTAGTAACTGCCAGATACATATTCTGTGAGCTTAAAATCAGAATACCCGCAAGCAGGTGATCTCTTGGGCATGATTTTATAGCCACAATTATGCTAAAGTCACATGAGTATAGAGCTTTAAGAGTTTCAAGAGTTTCGTATTTAAATGGTTTTATAAAGAGCTAGAGTATTAATATGATTGTATTTAGAGATTTTATGAATTATCTTGATGATTTCAAAAGTGAAGTTTTAGAGAAATGATTAATTTATGATTTAGAGAATATATTGTAGCTATAGACAAACAGACTATGTGTTAAGGGAAGTTAATTCGTTAACCTTGGTACCAAGTAACCCTGGGCTAAAATAAATAAAGAAACCTTTACCATACTGGAAATGGCGATACGTAACGCCTAAATATGACTCGAGATTTACAGTAAGAGAGCTTGATAATACACTAGGAATGGCGATACGTAACACCCAGCTGTAACTTGAGACTTATAGTAAGAGAATTTGATGATACATTGGGACAGTGATACGTAACGCCCAGATGTATTGATAGAATTTTATACAAATATTCCTGTTTCTCTATTAGAATATTGTTGTTTATGTTTTCAGAAAGTATTAATGTTTTTAAGAGATTATTGATGGAATTAAAAGAGTATTTGATTTAAGAGCCATTATGTATGTGAGAAAATGATTTTCTTGTTAGGGTAAGAACTCAGAGATATTTTACTATGAACAAATGAAATTGTGCAATGGAAGATGTTTTGCCTAGAGTAGCTATGTTATGTAAATATTGAAAATGATTTGCCAGTGCATGTATGTCTATATATGGTTGTTGTTGTCCCATATGAGTGATGGGTGAGAGCTCACTCATTGAGTCCATTGACTTACCCCTCTCCTTTCCTCCTCATGGATGCAGGTACAGATGCAGCTCAGACTCCGGTTTGGTTGACACAGTTGTTTTTCAGCAGTGAGTCTTACTTTGGAATAAGTCATAGTTTAGAGTTTTGTCAAAATAGAGTGCTCCAGTAGATGTACAGGTAGGATCCGAGCCATGCATTAATTTCAGATTATGTGCTTGATTTCAGTATTTGGAGCAGTGATATATACATGTTTTCAGTTTATAAGTATGGATTTGAAATTGTAGATTTTGATTAGAGTTTATGCAATAAACAAGAGATGTATTTATGATTCAGATCACATATTTTCAGAGTATGATTAAAAGGTTTTCAGAGCTTCATATGTCAAGTATTTCAGTTTTATATTTTCAGATATAAAGTCTAAATAGAGGTAAAAATGAAGATATGATTTCAGAATGAAAAATATATTATTTTATGCATATAGAGAGACTCAAAGGTCATGAGACTTACATGGGGATGAGATTCCTCACATGCCGGTCATGTTCCCTAGTCGGGTCATAACAAGAGTAGTGTTAGCTATGTGTGCTACATTTGATTTACATTTTGAATAGCTATATGTGAAAACTGCTTTTCTTCATGGAGAACTTAAAAGGGGGATTTATATGCTCCAACCAGAAGGTTTTTAGGAAAAAGGAAAGGAAAACTTAGTTTGTAAGTTGATCAAGTCTCTATATGGTCTAAAGCAGGCACCAAAGTGTTGGTACATGAGATTTTATTCCTTCATAATTTGCCTCGGATACAACAGACTGAATTCAGATCATTGCGTATACTACAAGAGGTTTGGTGATGTTTCACCATTTTGCTGTTGTACGTGGATAACATATTGGTGGTAGGCCCTAATAAAGATCAAATCCAGGAATTGAAGGAACAGTTAGCTAGGGAGTTTGATATGAGGCACTTGGGACCTGCAAACAAGATTTTAGGGATGTAAATTCACTGAGACAGAAAGGACAGAAGATCTGGCTTTCTCAGAAGAGCTATTTGATGAAAATCTTGCATGTTGAAGCGCTGCAAGATTGTAAGCCAGCTTTAACCCTACTTCCTATGAATTACAAATTATACTCAAGCATGTGTCCTAGCAGCGAAGCGGAAAGGATGAAGATGTCTCAAGTATCATATGCATTAGCAGTGGGAAGTCTTATGTACGCTATACTTGTATCAGGCCAGATATTGCTCAAGTAATTAGATTGGTCAATCGGTTTGTGGCAGATCTAGGAAAAGAGCATTAAAATGATGTTAAAATGATCCTGAGATGTATTAAAAGGGCCTCAAGTGTTGCATTATGTTTTGAAGGATTAGAGTTCATTATCAGAGAATATGTTGATTCAAGTTTTGTAGATGATCTTGATAAAAGAAAATCTACTACAGGCCATGTGTTCACACTTGTAGGTAGAGTTGTGAGCTAGTTATCCAAATTACAGACTATTATAGCTCTGTCTACTACAGAAGCTGAATATATTATACAAGCTTGCAAGAAAGCTATTTGGATTCAAAGGTTAATTGAGAAACTCGAGCACAAACTGTCAAATATTACTATGTATTATGACAGTCAGAGTACCTTGTACATTGCAAGGAATCTAACCTTTCATTCCAGGACGAAGCATATATGAGTTCAATATCATTTTATTCAAGAACTAGTGGAAGAAGGGAATATGGGCATGCAGAAGATTCTGTGATCAGACGATTTTCCACGTAAATATTTTGTGTCAATTTTCAACCCTATTTTAGTTGGGTTATTCTATTTTTATAACTCTGGTACCCAATAAAGTGAACAAATAGGGGATAAAAGTTAACCATCTTTAAAGAGTGTTTGATACGAGGTAATCCATCTCATTTGGTATAAGGTAATGTAACTTTAAATTATTTGAGTTCATAGCATTGCCTTATGTAATGGGTCATATTATTAGCAATTCAAATTTTCAAGATAATCTACATTGCTATCATAATGGTAATATGTATTAATACCATTGAGTGTCTGTCGCAACCGGGATCGCGATGAGGACGGCGAAAAAAGAATTATTTTTAAAAATTGGAGTCGCCACCAAGTTTATTGAAATTGGGAAAACATGGAAAAACCCATTATTTTTACAAATGGTCTTTGAAACTAGATTTGAGCTCGGGAGTCGGTTATGCATAGAGAATGACAGGCATTTAATCCTACGCACCCCTAGTACACCCGTCTTTAAACGGTACCTATAATTGATTTGTGCAGATTATTAATAACCCTTTTGAAATATTTATTTTTCCATTTGTTATTTACAAAAAAAGATAAAAAATTTCTTTAAAAAGAAATTTAGGAGTATCAAACTGTCACAATTCAGATGTCCAAAATATTGAGTTAACAAGCCGTCCCGGCTAAATTAACACTTTTATTTAAAATAAAATATTTGATAAATAAATAAAAAATCTTATAAATATTTACAAACAAGAAAAGAAAGAAAACAAATAGTTTTGCCATCTTTTATAAAAGAAAGGAAAAAAATAAAATAAAATAAAATAAAATAAATACAAATGAGAATAAATATCTTTTTTGAGGAAATTTCGGATCGTTAAGCTGTCACAGCTCAAATGTCCAAGTTATTAAGTTAACAAGTCGTCTCGGTTAAATTAACATTTTTAACAGAATATTTCCTTTAAAAAAAAATCATTAGAAAATTATTAACAAGTAAAATAAATATGTAAATTTAATTTTTGACTTGACAGGGATCGGAATCGCCTGCTCCTACGTATTTCCTAGTGCGATAGAGAATTCAAAGTCACGTAGTTCTATATAAAATATTTGTGAATTTATAAACTTGATTTTTTGAAAATGAATTTTTAGAATATCAAGCTGTCACAGCTAGAATATTCCAGAATTTAGAATTAATAAGCCTTCACGGCTCAATTAATACTATTTATTTATTTTAAATAAATCCAATTACTCAATTGATGAATTAAATAAATTCTTAATAAAAAATTCCAAATATTTATTTTAAACCCGAAAATGAAATAAAAATCTTTTTTGTTTTATATATTTAAACTCAAGCTAAACTAATTTTAAAACAATAAGTCTAGAACCTGAAAAAAAAAATGTTAACTCAAACTAAAAAAAACTTTATTTATTTTCAAATTTACTAATCTAATTCTACCCCTAAATTAATTCTACCCACTCCTCACATACGCACACTCACACCTCTAAACACATCCACTCACACGCTCACTCAGCCACACACCCACGCTCACCACTCTCACACGCTCACCACTCTCACACGCACCCACTCAAAACACCCACATACACACTCACACACTCCACCACCGACAACTCACTCAAATCACAATTAAAAAAAGAAAATGAGGGAAAGGAAGTTCTGAGAGGTACAAGAGAGTTGAGAGGCAGTGTAGTAAGAAAGAGAAAGTGGGAGACTAAGAGGGAGAGAGAGCCGATCGGGAGTGAGAAGGAAGATGAAGGCCGCGCAAGGGGAAAGTACCGTCGAAAGGCTGACGGAGCCTCGCCGGGGCCAGAGGCCGCGGTGCACGGCCAAGGGAAAAGGGTGAGACTGGCGCGGGAGGAAACCACCACCGCGGCGCACAGATGAGGGCGCTGCAACAAGAGGTTCTCGCGACGAAGTGGCTATGGTGGCAGATCGGAAGTGTGGCGGTAGCAGGTCGGTGATGGCAGATCGGAGAAAAGAGCTTGCGAGACATCGACGGGCGGAGGTCGCGATTCGGAGGGCCGCGCAGCGATGCAGATCGGACTGAGGCGGTGGTTGCGATCCGAGCGGCTATCCGGACGGCGGGCAGAGGCTGGTTCACGGCCGCCTGGGTGGAGGTCAGCTTGCGGTGCCACACGGCGGCGGTGGTGGTGGCCGGCTTCCCTTTCCATTTCTACTTCTCTCTTTTTTGTTATTTTCTTCTCTTTTTGAACAAAGGAAAAATTGGGTGTATGTTTGGTTCTGATCTGAGATTCTTATGTTTTTTTTTAGGTGAACTGAGATAAAGGAAAATGGAAGAAGCCAGGAGAGAGAGCATGGAGGAAGGGGCCGCGGCGATGCTTTGGCAGAGAAGGGAGGCCACGACCCCCTCAGATTTTTTTTTAATTTTAATTTTTGAGAAAATATGAGATTGTTGTTTATTTCTGACCTGAAAATTGAATTTGAGATGGATTGTTGAAGAACTTCTAATTATATCTGGCTGTATATCTGGTTGTGATTGTCTGGATGTTGTGTTTGCTGTGTATGAGTGCTGGGAATATATTACTATATCAACTTTCTTTTTGGTGTGCAAACAAATCTCTTAAGAACTCGGGTATGTCAAAAAATGGTGATGACTTCCCTTTTCATTAGAATCAGATCCTTCCCCCTTTTATAGCTCTGCTAAGATAATTTTTTTGTGTGATCTGATTGCTGATTTCATGGGATTTCCTTGATTCCCTAATCTTCACATGCATTGTTGGGTTTTGCCATTCCTAACTTGTTCTTGTTTGGTGCCTACTGTTTTTGACTCCGATGCTTGTTTTTTTACAACTTTGTTAGGCACTCGTTTGACTTCTCTGTAACCTTGCACGCTTCAGCATCCCAACTTCCTTGTTTTGCTAGGCACCGATTTTTTCTCTCTTCAGGCTGCTTCGATTTTCTTTCCTTTTTCTTTTTCATTATTATTTTTTTACAAATAAATTAAAATGACAATGAAATGGGCTAAGACTGTAAACAACGACAAAAAAATGTAATTGGTTTCTTTCTTCTCTTTTTTTTGAAATGAAATGGGCTTGAAAACAGGCTTTTTTTAAAAAAAAAAAAAAAAAAATAACAACAACTAAAAATGAAATTGATGGTATGGATTGAAATTTTTTGGGGTCGGACAAAATCGGGTGTTCACAGTGTCTATGCGAATTATCCCCAAGGTGATGACTATCGTCATTGTAATTTTATTATTATTATTATTACTATTGCTGTTGTTGTTGTTGGCCGGCATCCTATCGTGATAAAACCCAGATAGTCAGAGTCAAATCATACCATAGTGCTTGCTAATGGAATTAAGTATGAAGAGTTATACCTTAGCTAACGGCCGTAGTTTTTGATCTGATGGTAAGTATTTGATTCAACAATTATTATTATTAAGAATAATTATTATTTATTGTATCAATAAAAAACATATATTACATGGTAAATTTTTTTATGCATCAAATAAAGTGATATGAATATCACTAGAATCGAACTTGTGCTGAAGAATTTGGATATTTTATCACGGGATTATAGATCAAAATATCATTGTTTTTCAATGTATAAAAAAATGTAATATTAATTGTTCTCAAATAAATATAATTACTATTTTCACAACAAAGGTGAGAATAATTAATAAAGTGGATTTTTTTTAATTAATAGGGTGGCATTAGTATTTTAGATAATAATTATTCTCATAATAAATAATTATTTTTTTTATATTTCAAATAGGGTGGCTTGATTATTCTCACAGTAAAGACGTGTCATCAAATCATGATTATAACTGTATGGGGGTTTAGAAGCTTGTCCTTGAAAACTTGTTGGGTGACATGTATGGGTTGGAGTAGCCTCTCTTTACTATTTTGTTTCATTGCTATGGTGAGATCATGCTCCACATTTAATTTTCTGCATGAGCTGCCTTTGTTTATTCTGTCTTATTGAAAAGATAATGAAATTTGTCAGTTAGATTATTGGTGTATATCAAATATTGCATTATAATATTAACTGTAATTTAGAAGGTAATAATTTTTTTGAGTAGTAATCTCAATTAACAAAAATCTTGTTAAATAATGCCTCACACGTCACTTTATTTAGTAAGATTTTATTAATTTGAACACATGTTAAATAAGAAAAAAATAAATTTTAAAAGATAAAATATCATTTTGGTTCCTCTAAAATTTTATATCGAATAAATTGGTCCTTGTGAAAAAAAAACTCTCAAATTGGTCATTGTGAAATTGAATCCTTGAATAAACTGATTCCTGAAAAATAAAACTTTTAAATTGGTCCATACAAAATTTAATAATGGGATAAATTAATCCTTATAAAATTGAATAATCAGCCAAGTTAGTCCATCTATTAGAAATTAAAAAGACTAACTTATTTAATAATTTATTTTTGTAGGGACTAATTTAAAAATTTTTTTTATAAAAATCAATTTATGTAATTATTTAATTTTATAGGAACTAATTTGAGAATTTTATCCTTAGTTACAACAAAATACTAAGCACCCAAAGAAAGAGACTTAAAAAAAAAAAAAGCACTAAAAACTACATGGAAGGGCTACCTTGACAAAATCTTGCCACAATGTATGTGGAACACATTGTGGTTGGTGGCTCCGAATCATTCACGCGAAAAATATGATGCCCAAATTTTGCCAAGGCGTCATCTGCTCTATTACGTTCATGGAAGATATGGATGAAGTAAATGTACTACTCTATCTCCTTTCAAAATAACTGTAAATTTGGATAAAATAATATATTAAAAAAAATCAACGTATTACTTTGTCCAAATTGACAATTGTTTTGAAAGTAGAGACTATATATTTATGTAAGAAAAGTGTCTTTTTGAGTCAGATTTTAGTTTACATAAAAAATAACCCTTTGTGAGACACTATTTTTTTTTGGATTTGACCTATTTAAATCATCTAAAAGAAAAATCTTCATTTGATTGTCAAAATATAATGGTAATATAGTGTGCCCTACACAATAACAGACCTAGAAAATTAAGATAATAAAAGCAAAATTGATCCATAAGCCTAATAAAAAATTTTACATAATTTTTTATCTTAATATAAAGCCAAATTTAATAAAATAATGGAGTTAGAATACATATATAGTTATATATTTCTAAACTCGTGTCCTCCTTTTATAGTATAAATGGTTTCCTAATTATAAGGAATAGATTTTTCCTTAACATTTTGGGCAAAGTCCATAATTGGTTCTTTTTTTCACATTTTATCATTGACATATAGTGTATGTCAACTTGAATTAGAAAAATTAATTTTGGTCAAAAGTGTATTAACAGTTATGTGATTTATATTTGGAAACTTTTATATCAAAGGTGATTAAGAGGGAGTGAATATTATTTAGATATGTTAGTTAAACTCACTTTTAAATGTATAATTACTGAGAAATGATATCACTTTTATATTATATTATTAAAAAATAATGCAACGTATAGAAAATAAACACACTGTTGTTTTTTTCTTGGTACCCTCAAACAAAATTTCACGTTGATGAACGCCAAAGCAATTCATTTTTGCCTTGGCTAAACTGAGATTCACATGCCAGAAGCAAGTCACGTTGATGTGAAAAAAATTATCCAAACAAATTACAATAACTCTATTTAAACAATCATTCTTTAACGTCTCATTTAGACATCCATTTTATTATTATTGAATGAGATTGATAAATGGTAATAAATATAAATCACAATCTCATTCAACGATAATAAAATGATGGTTTGGATGGGATACCCAAAGTGAGTATTGAAATAACATTAAAAGGTCTCCATTCAATGTCGCTCAAGGTGTGTTGAGTTGGCCTCAACGCCAATACAAACATACCACAGATGTTACGTTATTCTTTTTCATAAATGCTTTCAAATCTTGAATATAATCCCTTAGAATGGTTTATATGCATATGAGGAGTTTGGATGCTATATGCACAAGGTCATAGATTCAAATATCACTGTAATTAATATATACATACATATTTTATCCCCATTATTTTATTAATTGACCCTATATTAAGATAAAAATAATGTGAAATTTGTTATTATGGTTATGTATTATTTTTTCCTTCATTATCTAAATTTAATTTTTTAGATCCGTCACCTGTTAGAAATTTAATTTTTCATATCCTTCACCTGTTAGAAATGTTCTTCAACTACTAAATTCAAACTTACCTCTTTAATCAAAAAGTGAATTAGATAACAATAATTACTGACATTCATTTTCCCTGCTTAAAAGAAATTCAATCCACACGAAGATATTCACCAAAATGTCCAAACACTATGTTTGTGAGTTGAGATTTTGAAGAGAAGAAGATGAAAAAGGAAGGATTTGTAATATAATTTCACAATACAAATTCTCTCATCCCCTCTCCTTCCTCCCCTACAAAATCCCAACTTAAAAACGTAGTTTCCTCGCATGCAATGCATTGCGCAAGAACTCAACTACTTGGTTTATCTAGTACGGAACTCAGCTATTAAGATTACATAAGAAATGACTCTAAACATCATATTTTATCTTTCCAAAACCGAATTTATAGCAAGCAAACAAACAACGAAATAATAATTATAGATTCTTCATTCAGCATTCTAACCCTTCCCCCGTAGCTGAGTGTAGGGATGCTTTGTTCATGCCTAAAGACATTTCCCGGATCAACCTTGGTCTTTATTTGAACCAACCTTTCAAAGTTATCCTTGAAATACTTAAAACCATAAACTCTGCCATCATAGTAGCTATTCTTACCATGGTTGTTGACACCCAAATCAAGGTCCTTGTAACACATAAAAGCCTGCCTTGGATTCTTGGAGACAAAAGGAGTCATGTACTTATGAAGTTCCCTTATAATGTTTATGTAGTGATCTGCTACCTCTTTCCCTGGTTGGTTCCAGTTTGCTTGGTATTGGATCTTGCACAGGTTCCCAGCTCTGTGAGGAAAAGGTGTTGCTGTTGAAGGAATCTCATCCATTATTCCACCATAAGGATTCAAGTACATTATTCCATTCTCCAATTCAATCATCTTCTTCCAAATCCCTTCCCAATCCTCTATGGAAATTGGTCTCTTTATATAGTCAGATTTCCTCTTCAAGGATTTGAGTGATTGGGGTAGTCTCTCAAGCAGAATCTCAACTGGGTTGTCAATGTTGATGTTGTCCCAAAACAGCACAGAACTGATCCAGCTTGTTTCAATGCAGTCTTGTTGCCTCAATCCCAATTGAGGGAAGCTCTCACTCATCATAGAAACAAGGCTTTTGGAGTCACCAAGGAATAAGGCTGTGAAGGTTGCCCTCACAGTCTTTGTTCCCATTTCAGTGGTTTTCACCACTTCCAAGATAAGCCTAATGAAGAGACCAAGGTCAGTGCTTGGTGCAACATGCTGCCAATTATACACAATATCTGTTGCATTTTGTTCTAGGTTCCACTGCACTTGGAAAACAGTGACTGTCTTAGGAACTTTAACTAGCTTTATTTTGTAAGCAAAGACCACACCAAAGCTAGCTCCACCACCACCTCTAATGGCCCAAAAGAGATATTCACCCATGGATTTTCTATCAAGGAATCTACCTTGAGCATCAACTATTTGTGCATCAACAACATTGTCCACTGAAAGACCATATTTTCTCATCATGCTGCCATAGCCACCACCACTTATGTGGCCTCCTACACCAACTGTGGGGCACACCCCAGCTGGAAACCCATGAGTCCGACTCTTCTCAGCAATTTTGTAGTAAACTTCACCAAGTGTTGCACCTGCTTGGACCCAAGCTGTCTCAGTGTCTATGTCAATCTCAATGGATCTGAGATTGAACATGTCTAAGATGAAGAATGGCACCTCTGACACATAAGAAGTGCCCTCATAGTCATGGCCTCCACTGCGGATCTTCATCTGCAAGTTGTGCTTTTGAGCACAAACTATGGCTACTTGTACATGGGAAACATGCATTGCAGTGATTATAAGGAATGGCTTCCTTGTTGTGGTGGTGTTGAAACGAAGGTTTCTAATGTAGGCTTCCAAGACTGAAGAGAATAATGAGAGGCCATTTGGGGTGAAAATTGCTTCTGTTATGGGGTGAGAGGGCTTAGAATGGTTTACAAGGCAGTGAAAAAAAGTGTTCTCTAATGAATTTGTAGAAGAATAAGCACAAGAAAGAGAAAGTAGCACAACAATGGGAGGAAAGCATAGCAGATTTTTAAGAGATAGGACTCCCATTTTAGTTTCTATTTGTTTCTTTTCTTTCTTCTTGGTTTGAAGGTAAATGCACAAGAAACTAAAAGGTTAAAGCAGACTAAACTATGAGAGTAGAAAAATCAATGTAATTTCCTTACTATCATGTTTCAGAACTCAGAAGTTGAATTGCTTCCAATTCGGATACCACCTACACATTATGATATCATATAATAAATTTTGGTTACCTAGCATGTTCGTAGAAGAATAGAAACCAATAAAAAGTGGTCATAAGACAATTTGGAGCACTTGTAGGAATATTCAGGGCTTCATCGATAGACCTTTTTCTCTTGCATAATAAGGTAATGTTCATATATCACATGTTTTGATAAGAACTTTCGTCCAAACTCACAAGAGTGGTTGGTAGCATTGTTTCGTGGTGACATTTTGTGGAACGATATTCACCATTTTGGGGAGTGTTTTTATCTAGCTATCACAATCACCCAAAATTGGACGAACAATAATTCTAAAGACCAAAAGTGCATCTTTGAGCAATGAAAACGCAAAGGAGTCCTCTTTCTTAAAACAGCTATTTTCAAAACATCTGGTAAATATAGATAAAAGTGAATATAATTTTACGCCAGAAATAACTTCTTAAAAGATTATAAGCAGAGATTGATACTACTTTAGCAGTATGATATGTTCAACAAATTAATCCTAAATATCAAATATAAAAAAGTTTTTAATTTTTATAATTTATCATACAAAAATAATTTTTTTATACAATCCAAACAGAATACTATGTTCAAATTACTTTTGAGTTAATACATCTAAATATGAATAAACTTTCACATAATTGATTAAAAAATAAATTATACATATACATAATTATTGAAATAATTCTAATCTCATAATAAATTTAAATACACTTAAAAATTTTGGCTATTTGATCTTAATAAAAGAAAGATTATTGTACCAATAATAAAGTATTGGTCTAATGTGGGGCGAGCGTGTTAGGAGACATGTGGTGGTTGAGTCCAGCTGGATTCTCTTGCTGTTACTTAATCAAAGGTTGCGGATTTCTCTATCAGCAACAACATTAGTTAGTTCCATTGGTCTCCTCCGCCTGAGAGCTAGATCAAGCTGCTTAATACTGGTGGATCGATGGTGAACATAAACAATCACTCAACTACTTGTGGTGGTGTGGCCGGTTAGAGAGATTGTCTACTGGGTTTTAGTGCCAATTTGGGTTGTTGCTTGATCTATCATGCAAGCTGAGCTGATCGAGCTTTGTGCTGTCAACTGTGGATTATCTTTATGCTTATTAGTTATTACATATGGGTTTTGTGTGATGAGACCACTTGTTGCCAAAACTTATGTATGGACAATGCACATATTCATCTTACTTGCACTAAAATATAATTATTTTTTATTTATAAATAAGGATAAGAAGGATCAAACTCATGTCATTCACATGTTTCAAAAACTTAAATTATTTGGTTGAGGCAGTTGAATATTTTATATCTAATAGTTCCCTAATGTGTTGGTGGATGTGTCAGCCTTATTCAGGACAGTTAGGTTGTGTGACTTACCCAATTGCTTCCCTTGTTCACGCAGTGCGTATTTTGTTGCACAAAATGCCCCTTGCCAAGATGACTATGGCCCATGTGGCGTAGTGTTTGTTGGGGTTTACACTTCATTCAATGATAAATGAAGCGTACTTTGATATGATATTCTATATCTCATGAGTACAAATAACATAACTAAAGAACACTACCTCCATGACATGCTTATAAGGAAGATATTTTTTCCTTTTGGTCAAATATAAGGAAGATATATTGTCACGCAAATCATTTTTATTTATTTTTTTTGGTCATGCAAATCTATCTCTACACTGTACAAACCATAAGTTTGAAAACTCACTATAGCTTGCCATGTTCATGTCCAAATGGCCAGCCCAAATTTCCTTTGGATTAAAAAACTAACAAAAGCTTCATTGGTCAATGCATGCTATCAAGCCACTATAGTACGGGCTTAAATGAGCATGAAAGCATACTCCCCGGGCTACATGGGCTACTTTCTTTGGAGGGGGAGTTGATCAAAAGGCCTACAGAGTGGGTTAGCTGTCAGTGATTGTTTAGGCCTAAAAAAAAGGCTTACATCCCCTGCCCCTAATTTTCCTATAGCCCAAATTTCGTGGTGGGAATCCGCGAACCCTACACTTGGTCAAAGAGCAAAATTCCTCTCTCTTCCACGTGTGTGTGCTTCTTCCATCCTTTAAAGAGCCCAACTAGAATTTCTGCGTCTATGTTTTCAAACAACATTCCTAAGCCGGCCCAAAAAAGCACACTGCATGTATGCTATTGGTAATATGATCTGCTCACTTTTGTGAGACCCACGTGGAAGAGCAACAAACGAGATGGGGGTAAGGCAGGCTCAATCTCGCGTTCCTTCTCCTTCCATCATCAAAACTCTTGCATTCAATGTTCAAGCCACGTGTCTCATGCCATATCAGCTCTCAACAATTTCCTGGCCCCACAATTTTTCTGGCCCCTTTAATTTTCTTCCAAAAAATGTTTCCATCTATTTGGGAATGATGGGCTTGAGCCCAAAATATGCTATGGCCCACTCACGATAGCATGTACATCTATCAATACACAAAGGACCCAGCCATCAATTTGTTTACGGTCTCCTTCTTTCTTACCATTTTAGAGAAAGAAAGCCTAATGCTATATAGGCATCTCCGGAAAGGATTTCACAGCAACCTCAAACTTCATCATAGCTGTAATTCTTGCTCTAGATCTGGTTTAATCAATCCCACTGCTCGAGAAGCTTTGTAGGTTGTCTCTGGGCTTTGTTTTTAACCATTCAACTAAACTTTATTTTTTATGGATAGTCCCCTTCTCTCATCAAACATTGCAGCGGCCTTCTCTTCTCTTTTTTTTTTCTTTGTCTTTTTTCTTTTGGTTTCAATTGTGATGATTTTTAAAGTTTTTATGATCTTAATTTTGTCTGCGTTGAGATATGTATTTTTACTAAATTTATGGTAAAAAATAACAATTATCATCCATTAAATTTATTTATATAATTATTTTTGTTAATAAACATCAGGATAAGTTTGGATAAAATTATTCCTGGTAAAAATCAATTTTTTGAATATACATATTTTAAAATAAGCAAGATCTCAAAAAATTGTTTTTAATTTTCTCAGTTATATAATATATAAATTTTATAATAACTTTTTTAAAAAATATGAGACAAACAAACCCTGATTTTAATAATAAAGAATGCTTTAGCAGTATCATTCAATTTATGTAATATCTCTTGTCACATATTTTGAATATATTATTTATACTCATAATGTATAGAATACTATGCCGATACATGCTCATCTACCCTTGAATAGAATGTGAACTCCACTCAATTTGAGTCTTGTATCTCATCCAATGATAGATGAGAGTGTATTGATACAATATCCACATATTGTGAGTTCAAATAGTACTACTCATATACAGTGATGGATTTAGAAAATTTTAATACGGGGGACAAAAATAATATATCAATATAAAAAAATAATAGAATATGTTGTGTCTTGCTATTTTATCTCATTTAAAGTTAATATGTGATCAAACTCAATCAAATAATGGGGACAATATTATCTATATCTATATAATTATTAATAAAATGTTACAATTTTTGTGGGGGCGTATGGCAATATAGATCCACCCCTGCTCATATATTTTATCATCACTTCACTTTTATTCTTACTTTTTTGTTAATGAAGGTGATATAAAATTAACCCCTAGCATGGGTTTCAAACTAGTGCGAAACAATTAGGTTGAGGACTAGAGAGAGATTCAAAAGAAGCTATCAGATGGAGTTTCTACTTTCTACACCTGAATTAGAAGAATATTATTTATAGGTATAATCAAGGATGCAGTGTATCACCTTAAGTGACTTGGCAGCATTCCTAAGTCCACGGGCCATGGTATTCCTCCCAATACTGTGAGCTATGAACAAGTCTCCAACGTCTGTGCTCTCCCGATGCCTAAAACATTGATACAAATTGAGAAAGAAATTGTGGATTGAGGTGAGTATAGACGGTGATACAATTTGCCTTAAGGAATGTCACAATGACTAAAAAAAAATGAGAGTGAAATTTCACCAAAAAAAAAACTGAGAAAGAAAAAAAATAATGAAAAGGAAAGTATCACCATAACAATATCAAAATGTATCTAAATTAAAATCATAAGTAGAGAAATATAGTGTAGGACTCGCAATTGAGTATCAAAGTTGAATACCACCTCGTGCAATTCCACCGTGGGAAAGGCAATAACAAGAGATGTGCTTTGTTTTTTTATAAAAAATATATTTTTAATTAAAAGTATCTTTTATATTTTTTTTGTACATTTAGATAATTTTTTAGTAAACGTCTATAAAACTTAAAAAGATCTTTTTTTGAGAAGTTAGAATTTCCATCTTTTAAAAATAGATTTTTTTATAACATGAAAAAGATATTTGACTATAAATAAAGATTTTTTAATATTATATTCAAACATAAATTAATGTTACATTCCAATATATATAAATTAATTTTTATTTTTTTAAAAGATCTTAATTAAAAAAATTAATTCAAAATTTTTTTTATGAAAAATACGCCTAAATCAATTAGATGGGACTTACATAATTTACATTTCTACTTTGAATTGTGTTGCACTTCGTGATGCAAGTTGAGAGACATTATTTTCATGCGTTTCTGATCACGCTGAGCATAATCACCGTCACTTCTTGAATATCAATGATGAGAAACTGATCTTCCCAACCCGCAACAATGACATCATCTTTTTTGAGAAATACATCCAACCAAGTCCTAAATCAATTAGATGGGGCTTACATAATTTACATCTTTTATGAGAAATACATCAAAACAAGTCTTGAATATCAATGATGAGAAACTGACCTGCGTCCCAACCTGCAATAATGACAACAGTTCCATATTACAACTTTTTATTTTGTGATATGTTAACTTAAAAAGTCGTGTTAAAATTTACTTTATTTATTAAATAATAGATGGTTGCTACAAACCAACTCGAGGATCACCAGTGTTTGCATCAATATATATTACCCAGTAATCCATTGATCCTTGTAGTTTCAAGTTCATGATGACAACTACCATTTAAAAAAAAAATCCAGTTTCAGGTATAAATATCAAATTTAAAAAGGAAAATGTGATCATGAACCTCCCATATATTCACCTGTGACGAGATAGGGTGGTATAGTTGCTCTCTATGTTGAGCTTGGGTTCCTCTGCATAAGAAGCATTGAGGCAGACAGAAACTTGTTAAATGGAAAATTATAACAAAGTACTTTTAGCGTACGTGTGGAATAGATGAAAAGACTCATCCTGCTTTTATTAGTTTGGCTTCGGATGAATTCATTCAAAGAAGGGACTCAAGTCATTATGGAAAGGTATGACAACTAATTTCAGGTATAACTCATGTTTTATGTGGGGCAGGGTAGACGAGTTGACTAGATATGTATTGGAAGTATATTTCATTCAACAGCAAATCAAATAAATAAGGATATATATATATATATATATATATATAGGGGATATATCACATAAAAGGTTGGTTATTATAAAAGTAAGAGGAATAAATTTAGATTGTATAACTATACATGCATAGATGATTAGAATTAAAAATTGATTACTTGTAATTAATACTCACATACTTATTTATTATTGTCCAATTTCGATTTGATTTGATTTATTTTAAAAATCAAATACAAATGCAGATTCTGATTCAATCAAAACAACATGAAATAATAAGATCCAATTCAATCTCTAAACTTTTATGGTTTCGATCGATTTTTGATTTGGACCGGATTGATTTAGTAATCTTCAATTGATTGGATTGGATTTAAACATCGCTAACCCCAATCAATCTACTTCAAGTGAACCTAATCTACTTTAGGGCTAAGCTACCTCAATTTTTTTTTTTCAAAAATAAAACATCAACTCAACCTCATATTTAAGAAGAACTAATTTGACCCATCCAACAATTGAAAAACAATTATTATTTTTGTGATTTGGCAATTATTATTTTTTATGTGTGAATTAATGCTTTGTATGGATTAGATTGTGTTGTATATTCATATGGGTTCGTTTTAATGCTCAACTACAACGTCCTTAATTAAAAGGTATTTCACAGTAAAATAAACCAAAAAAAGAAAAAACTGAAGTAGTCGGTGCATGTATATCCAACAAAGTACTTAAACGGTATACATTGGTAGTCATTATTTGAGAATTCGTGCATCTCCTTGGCTATTATTTAACTTTACAAATAATTAGCAACTAGCATTAAATAGCCAGTTTATTTCCACAATCAAATATATAAACAACCCAATAAAATACACATTATTCATTGTTGAGTCACCATTGTTCTAACTCTTCCGGTATGGCAGGGTAGGGACCGGTATGGCAGGGTAGGGATGCTTTGCTCGTTCCTGAAGAAATTGCCAGGATCAACCTTGGTCTTTATTTGAACCAACCTGTTGAAGTTATCCTTGAAATACTCTACTCCATAAACTTTGCCTTCATTGTAGCTGTTCTTACCATTGTGGTTGATGCCCAAATCAAGGTCCTTATAATTGAAGAAAGCCTCTCTTGGGTACTTGGACACAAAAGGAGTCATGTATTTATGAAGTTTTCTTGTCAAGTTTATGTAGTGTTCAGCAACCTCTTTCCCTGGCTGGTTCCAATTTGCTTGGTATTGGATCTTCCATAGGTTCCCAGCCCTATGAGGGAATGGAGTTGCTGTTGATGGAATCTCAGCCATTCTTCCACCATAAGGATGGATATATAGTATTGCATCCTCCAACTCAATCATCTTCTTCCAAATCCCTTCCAATCCCTCCTTGGAAATTGGTTTCTTAACATAGTCAGATTTCCTTTTCAAGTAGTTGAGTGATTGTGGTTTCCTATCAAGCAAAATCTCAACAGGTGTTGTGATGTTGATATTAGTCCAAAACAGCACTGATTGAAGCCAAGTTGTCTCTATGCAGTCTTGTTGCCTCAAACCCAATTGAGGGAAGCTCTCATTCAGTAGAGAAACAAGGCTTCTGGAGTCACCAAGGTACAAGGCTACGAAGGTACCCCTCACAGTCTTTGTTCCATTTTGTGTGCCGTTTACCACGTCCAAGATAAGCCTAATGATAAGGTCATTGTCAACATTTGGTGCAACACGTTGCCAATTGTAAACTATGTCTGTGGCATTTTGCTCTAGGGTCCTTTGAACTTGGAAGACAGTGACCGTCTCAGGGACCTTAACTAGCTTTAGTTTGTAGGCAAGGACAACACCAAAGCTAGCTCCACCACCACCTCTAATGGCCCAAAAGAGATCTTCACCCATGGATTTTCTATCAAGCAATCTACCTTGAACATCAACCATTTGTGCATCAATAACATTGTCCACGGAAAGACCATATTTTCTCATCATGTTGCCATATCCACCACCACTTATATGGCCTCCTATACCAACCGTGGGACACACCCCAGCTGGGAAGCCATGAGTTTTGCTCTTCTCAGCAATTCTATAGTACACTTCACCAAGTTGTGCACCAGCTTGGACCCAAGCTGTTTCATTGTTTATGTCAACCTCAATAGATCTGAGATTGAACATGTCTAGGATGAAGAACGGCACCTCAGCTACATAAGATACCCCTTCATAGTCATGGCCTCCACTACGGATTTTCATTTGCAAGTTGTGCTTTTGAGCACAAACTATGGCTGCCTGCACATGAGACACATGCAATGCAGTGATTATAAGGTATGGCTTCCTTGTTGTGGAGGTGTTGAAACGAAGGTTTCTGATGTAGGCTTCCAAGACTGAAGAGAATGAGCCATTGTTTGGTGTGAAAATTGCTGAGGTTATGGGGTGAGAGGGCTCAGAATGGTTTACAAGGCAATGAATGAAAGTGTTGTTAGCTGAATTTGAAGCTGAAGCTGATGGAAACGCTAGGGAAAGCAAAACAACAGCAATGGGAAGTAATAATGATGATTGCTTCATTGTATTAGGAGTAGAGCTACTCCCATTTTTTGTTATCAAAATGTTCGTATTAAATTGTAACAAAGATGAGAGTATTTTTAGTGAGTCTATTGAGAATTATCTGTGTTGGAATTTATAGGAACCCCTTCCGAGCACAAATTGTTGAGGAACCAATGAGAAGATGGTTTGGGTTACCTCCTGATTTTAACCAAAGAATTTTCAAATAATCATTGTCAAATTGATAACGTAACTTAATCATTCTTTGATCACCTTGCAAAATGTGGTTGACAATATTTTTACCTCTAAAATATTGAAATCTCGCCTAAAATAAGATGTGACGATTTGCACACACAATAATTATGATTGAAGTTGGCATCTATTCGCGCGGTTGGCTTCTGGAGCAATGACTTCTGGTGATGAATCATCAAGAAGGAAACGTTGCTCAATGCCCTTCTCGGTTTCGCATTACTTGGTTTATCTCCACGGCGCCATCTAACATGAGGAGGTTGAAGTTATAGACCATTATGTTCCGTTATTGTTTTGTAATTTTATAGAACTAGTCGTTTAATAATAAAAAAAAATAATTTATTAGTCATTAGAGAAAATAAATAATAATTCATTTAATTATATCTTATAAAAAATTGAACATATAAATTTATTTTAAAAATAAGTTAATAATTAAATGAATGGAGAAAAATATAAATATGTTATATTTTATTTCAAATATAATATTTATAAAGCTGAAAAAATTTTGATAGATGATGTATAATTAATAATAAAGAGCCAACTTTCTGAATATTTTGCACATTTTAAAAGTTGAAATTGTTAAAAAATAAAAGAAAATAAATAAATAATTTAATTATATTATGAGTCATTTATAAGAATGACAATAAGCATATATGAGAAAGGGACATGTCTCACGTCCCATCCCAATTTAAAATTTTGCTCTGATCCCCATCTCAATTCCAGTCATAGGTTCTCATTTCCTATCCTATGAGGATTTGAATCCCTATAGGTATTCATAAGTTTATTAAAAAAATTTAAAAAGAGAAAAATTAAATATCAAACAATAAAAAGTCTCCTCTTATAGACTTGAAATCTAATATCTAATATAATATACAAATATACCAAAGCAAAACTCTGGAAAAGTTTTGTCATGTAAACTCTTGTTTTGCCATTTGGAAATTATTTTATTTCCCCATTAGGCATCAGTGATAACAACTGACAAGGAAACAAATCAAACAATCAAAAGCCTCCTTTTATAGACTTGAAATCTAATCTAATATAAATACGAAAGTAAAACTTCGGTAAAGTTTTGGCGTGAAAACTCTTGTTTTGTCATTGGCAAAAATATATTTGCCATTTGGCATCAGTAATAACAACTTAGATGGAGACAAGTCAAACAATAAAAAGTCTCCTTTCTAAACTTGAAATCATTAATTCAGTTATTAATAGTACTCATTAATCATTGATCAAAATTTTCCCAAAAAAGGGGTGAAACTTTCATTTAATAAGAAAAAAACTCAAAAAATAAATTAATACTCCACACATTATATTAATTATGTCATCATTTGTGTTTTGCTTCATATATGAATATATATATATATATATATATATATATATATATATATATATATATATATATATATATATATATATCAAGTCATTAAGATTAATCTAATGGTGAGAGATTTAGATAGTAAGGGGTTTAGGTAGTATACATAAGGTCTTAAATTCAAACTTTATTACAATCATATTTGTAATTTTCGAAGTACAAATATATATATGAATTTGATTTGTGTTTATAATATAATATTTTTTTACAAAAAGGAATAAATTCATTACTGAAAAAACTAACAACACTTACAAATTAAAAATGATACCTTGTATTGAGATTGAAAAGGAAACCAATGTATTTTACACTATGAACTAATATAATATATGGGTTAGCTCATTTCCCAAAAACTATCAATATATAAGCATTTTTCATATTGAAGACTATCATAACATATAAGTGTTGTAGCATAAAGAATATATCAATCACATCTCTTTTTAATATAGATTTGAATGCCTTTGTATTTGTAAGGCCATAAAAAAAAAAAACCATCGGGCAAATCAAAACATACACAAAAAATCAAAATAAAATAAGCACAAAGGGAGACAATGAAAAAACTATATATAGAGAAGATAACAAAATAAAATATAAAACCCTAAACAACGAAAAGAAAACAAAGTGAAGTGGGGCTGTCATTAAAGAATATAGATGACAACCCCTTTAACAATACTCATATAAGCAATGACTAAAGGAGGACAAGAGATAAAAAAAAATATCAATTGTTAGTTAAAAAAAAATATATTGGCAGATCTTTATAATTATAAGTATATATATTCCAAATTATATAAATAAATTAATAACATGTAATTAGTTTATTGTATAAAATTATAATTATAATACATCAAAATTCTAAAAAATAAGTTATTTATTTAGTACTGACATTTTGTTATGTGATATTATATTAAATTATAAAATTTTTATTTATTTAGTAAATATAGTATCAATCGTTAATGAAAAAAATATTAGAAGAAATATATAAAAAAATATTTAGTTAATTGTATAAATTTATAAATATGAAAATTATAAAATGATTTATTTATTTAGGACTGACATTATTTTATGTAATATTACATTAAATTATAAAATATATTATTAATACTGACATGTGTGTATAGTATAGTTTGTTAATAAGTCTATTCAATTTCTTGATCATAAAATTTCCATAATGCAAAATTTCTTTTACATGTGGTATGGTAATTAAGTATTTTTTTTTCTTTCTATTTTTAGCTTGGGGGACACCCAATGCATACCTGTGATGACTCAAGTTTATCAAGGAACCAATATTATCATATATACACTTGGACATAATAATATTATATTTCAAATTTTGTTTTATCTTGCTATTATGAAATTATAAAGATTTCAACATTTTCAATCGTTTATATCTTTACATAATTTTTTTCGTATTTAAATACTTTTTATATACACATCAATTTAAATCTCTGTATCACACGGGCCACCATACTAGTCAATATACATAATTAATATATGACTTATTAACCACATAATTATATAGAGCCAAAAAAAACTTCTATACATAATATATATGATCAGATTGAATCATCATATTCAAATTTGTGAAATACAATAATCATACTAATTACTATTAATTTTAATTGATTTTTACTTGATGCAATAGTCGACATGTTCATCTGTTGGTCCGCCTACACCCCTAGTTTGAAACAGCAATAGAACTGGTACAACATTCAACGAATTGCACGAATTTACCATAAACCGATAAAGAATAAAACTAGCTAGTTTATTGACAATATACCAATTCAATTCAATGTGGTAAAAAAAAAAATCAACAGCGGCATCATTTCCATTTACATAAAAACTACAATAAATGGTCTTTTCTATAATATTGTTAATTAAACATCAATTTGGTGTAACGAAGTTTCTGAAATCGATTTAATATTAATGCTTTTTATTTCAAGATTAATTTAGTAGTTTTGTTGTTTCCCCCTTATGAGAATGATCAAATTGATACCAAAATAAAAATATATATATTAGCACTAAATTGATATCAAAATTTAAAATGTTCAGACAAAATTGATGTCAAAATTTTTAACGTTAAGATCAAAAAAGTTATTTACTCTACAAACTAAGAATGATATGCCCTTATTTGTTTAAGGCTTAAATATTTTTTAAATATAATATATATTTTTGCTTTAGTTTCTAAAACGGCTTATTTAAATCTCTTTAAAGAAAAAGTATACCAAAAAAAATAAAAAAGTATAAACAGCCTCTAAGGATAGAAAAACGTGATTTTCTAAATTTTTCAAGTATCATTACATTCATTTAAAAGAAATAAATGATGTAAATGAAAAGTTATTTTGATGAATCATCAAAATAAAAAAAATAGCAGATTTTTCATAATCTTAAGCATAATGTTTACTATTTTATTTTGATTATAATTACTTCCGATCAGACAAGTAAGCTCATAGTTTAGTAGTGGATTCTTACATATTTCAATGAGCAATGGGAGGTCGCGACTAATAAGACTTTCATCCTCATTCCTATCTTTAGTATTTTAGTTAAAATAATAATAATTACTTCCAATCGGATTATATTAATTTATTCTAAAAAATATATATAGTTTTTCAATACTTATTTCTTGTTTTAATGCACACAAAACTAAAACTTAAAACTTTATTCAGAAGGAACAGCTATCAAATTATTTAACCTAGCTAACCAAGCATGGGTATAATTGTGCTATATGTGAATCTATATATCCGAACAAATTACTCAACTATATAAAACTCATCACAATTTCTCATTTACTTAATTGTGCTATATGTCATTCCATCCATCCGATCAATGTCATTCTCTCGTGATAGAATACATAAGCCATTAAAATTATATATTTGTTACAGACAAGAGTATGGGTTGAGTATGAATCCAAACCCAGCCCAATTATATTTAATGGTAGTGCCAAAAATTTTAGAACATAGGTCAAATTAGTTAATATAAAATAAAATAAATTATTATCATTTATAAAGTATAAAATGAGTCATTATATAATATTTTCCATGTAAATTATTGATAAATTATGATTTATTTCATCATTTATTCTCTTTTCTCTTAACAAAAAAGTCAATAATTTTCTTCTTAATCATTTATTAGATACAAAATAAAAAAATATGTGCATCAATGTATTACTTAATATCAAAATAAAGTATCGATCATAAATAACTAATTAGAAAGTAGAAACTTTACTAAATGAATAAGATGAGTTAATAAAAAAAAATCTTAAAAAATATATTCTAAAAATATTTATATATTTTATACTTTTATATTATATATACTACTATATCAAAAGACTTTTATTATTTATTATGCATATTATGTTTACAGATGATAAAATTTTTTAAAGAAGTCATGATATAAAATATATATATAATTATACAAATGAGTAAAATTTGGCAAAGGGGTTGTGTGCTCGCTCGCCCCACCACCCTCTTGATTATATTGACCTAATTCATCAACCCATGACATCCGAAGTCTGGGTCGAGTCCTCGTCCTACCCAAGCACGTGAAAACGCCTCCTCGTGGTAGTGGCTACCAAGGTCATATGTTATGTTGTGACTCAACCACAAACTAGAAAACGTGGGATTACCATTTGGAAACACGATGACCCTCGAAACCCTGATAACCATCTCTAAGGTCCTCCGATAAATACGATCAAGGATTCCAGGTATGCCTTTCCTATACTCATTGAAGATTCAAAGATCGTGATCACCTTGTGTTCCCAGATCCCATCACCTCTTAGATAATAAGGTATATCTTGAGCCCTTAATTCTGCTCGATCATTACAATATTATATTAATGGTTATTATTTATTTATATTTATGGTTACTACTTTAATTAATCGCTCGTCTAATCTGGAGTGATTTAATCTGATGCTCTCATCCTAGCACTTTGATGGCTGGTTTCATGGTTGTATTTTATTATATTCATTCATTAGTTTTCTTTTTTTCTTTGTTTCCTGTACTCTTGCTTCCCCTTTATTTTGATGTTGAGCCTTCATCTCTATATATCGAAAAAAAGCTTTTAATGGCTGGTTATGTTTGCTTTGATGGACCTGGAGTCTGTGGCAGCTTGTGCTGTCCATTTTGGGTTTTTGGTAGCTAATTTGACTTCTAATTTGCTGGTTTTGTTTTTGTTTTTGTTTTGGTTTGTGTATATCAGGGGTATGACTAGCATTTGTTTGCCATGCTGTCATGTTATCTTGTGACGACTTTATGTTGCTGGGTTTTTTTTTTTAACTTGGATGTACTTGTTATTTTTATCATTTGGCTCCTCTGATCTTGCTGTGAGCTGTATCAATTATAATATATATATAATAATAATTTGACAACGTATTCGTTTTTATATTATATATTATTGCTAAGTTAATAACTAAAAGTATAATTATATATATATATGAATAATTTTATAGTTATACCATAGAAAATATGAATGGATGAGCATGTTATAGTCAAATTACTAATAAGATATAAAAATAATAGTTTATAAAGTTTACAATGGTAAAAAAGATTATGTAGTTGCCATGTATATATATATATATATATATATATATATATATGGGAAAATTTATTGCGGACTCCATATACCACCTTAATTAAACACCACAACGCTGCCACTATATTACAAGTTCATTCACAAAATTAAACTATATATATTCATATGTTTTTCTTTGACTAATTTAAATTTTAGAGTTGTGCATGTCCCGATTTCCTTGATCTTGTTAAAAGTCAAATGTCATATCTTTTATCTTTCATAACAATTTAAGTGCTACGTGATAAGGTTCTCATGGAGAAAATAAATTTGAAGGGTAAATTTTTTTTTCGCATCAAATGTTTACAATATAAATTAGCAGTAATTAACAATATTTTGCCCATGATCCAGGATTGATTCACTTGACCTTCTGCTCATATACTATCACAATTTGTCCGACTCTGAAATTGTTTTATTTTTATTAATAATTAAAAATGCTTAATTCTTAGAAAGAGATAAACGAAAATAATCAGTGTTTAATATTATATCAGAAATCGAAAACGAGACTCATAAGATAAGCCTAAAACTATCAACCAAAGCATAAGATTGTTCTACTATTAGGTGATTGGCGGTGCTTGATAATTTTTTTTTTTATGAATTAATGTCGATAAGTTTAGAGACATTTTTAATCCTAAATTGATGCATTAATATAATACTTCACAGATTGTGAATTAAACAAAGATTATGAGTCATCCAATGCAATAAAAATCATTAAATTATATGTGATAGGGCCGTATAAGTGATGTCATGATGTAATAATGCATGAGAAGTGGAATTTGGAAACGACGGCCGAGTAATATGCCGCCGAAAATGAAGATAGATATTAGACAACAAAGTAAAAGTAGAACACCCAAAAAAACAAAAAAAAAAGAGCAGTAAAAAATTATTTAAAATGATCAATTATGAATAACAAAATAAAAAATTGTAATTTACATGCCACAGTTCTCTGTGCACAATTTAAAAAATATATATATAGCAGTATTTTTTGTTTGGCAAGGAAAGGAAAACAAGTCACAGTAGTATGTTAAAATGTGTATCTTTGATTTTGTATATGAAAAATAAATAATATAAGGAAAATAGTGTACAAGCAATTTACGTTGCGTGCTCTATCTGTGCAGCAATTTTGTCCCTTTTAGTTTACCTACTTCTGATACATTCTTTTATGGCTCCCCTGAATGGTCCGAGCCTTCTATATTGTTAGATTAAATATTTAAGTTGGCCCATAATAAATATTTTAGTGATAAAATTAATTTCTTAGGATTTAAAAATTTTCACGTGCTTCCTCATTTTTCAGAAATTAAAATTAAGAATTAATTTAACTCAGATTGATTTGATTTATGAAATAATATTGGATTTGGAATAATTATATAAAATAGAATTTGATGTGATTTATAAATCTTTGCAACAAAATTTCCAGTATGAAAATTTACATCCAATTTTTTAAACCCCAACCAAATATTCTTAAAGTTAACTAATTATATTTGCTGTGGTTTGTGGGCTGGCTTGCATGATCCTCTAATCCACAAGAATTCAGAGACGGTATTTTATAAGATTGGATAAACTCAGTGGAGTTTCAGAAGAAGCTATACTCTTGTAAATTCAATGTCCAGTTGAGCACCATTTCATGTCAAAATAATAAACCCTTTGACATGCAGTATAAACAACCGATAGGGATATCTGAGATAACAATATAGTGCCATAAATTAATATATGTAAGTGATGGACTGTTGGGGTTGCATGTTTTTAGTTTTAACTTGGATATAGCATCTAACCATGCATGCTTTTTCTGTATTTTGGAAGAAAAGAGAAGTTCTCTTTTTCCAAAATCCGAACCTAGAAACATATCCTTGGATTGGACGCTTTTGTTTTCTCAAGCTCTGGCCTAGTGCTTTTACTTTCTGTCATTTGTTTTTTTAATGATCTCTACGGACTTATTTTGTTTAGAAACAACATTTGTTCAGTAATAAAGATAACAACAACAATAATAAAAGTGATGCTAAATCTGACCAATATAAAGATAATTGTTGACTGAAATAAAATTGTGTAAATGTTACATCATCAAACATATTGTAATATATCATTCTCTTGAAGAAATTCTTAAAATAATTCAAACTTTCTATCACGTTTCTACTATTAACTGATACAAGACGGTTGCGCCAATCCTTATTATAATTTGAACACTTCGTTGAAAATCCCACCTTTATCTTATGTTGAAGCTAACAAAATGAAACGCTTTGCTGAGTGCAAATAGTGCAAAGAAAGAGACCCATCATCGCCATAAGGACTGACGCAGCGAGTTCATTCATCTACCGATTTACGTGGAAAAAAGGATAAGCTATTATGCATCGATCTACTCATCAGCCACCTTTCTTGTTTCACAAGTCACAATCTGAGATGACCATTATTAATTAGATTCTAATTCGATGTTTAAATGAGCTGAAATTTCTGAAAATACTTCAACTTTCGTGGTCATCTTCAACTAGCTAGTCATCATCCATTCATCGATCAGACTTATCGACTAATTAGTTTGAATCGTTGAATCTTTAAATATGTAATACGTTGAAAGCCTCTTGGTGCGCAGACTTATGGTATACATATGTTCGAATTGGTCAGAGCTTAATTAGGGCTGCGGAAGAAATTGTAATATAACCTTAAAGAGCTCGGTTGTTTTGACATTAAACCGACGACGCATATGCGGCTTACTTAAACAAAATCATGAGCTCCATCGTAGATAGGTCTTTTCCCCGTATATATATATTTTCTTTCTGTGATTTCCCTTCACAAACTTTCGTATGTGTCACGGATGCATATGTGCATGTCGAAAATGAATGTCAAACAACTTTTCTCATTCTTAAAGTATGGAAGAAATTGTTGTTTAATATTGTTTAACACTTAAAAATAATCCTTTAGCACATATATACCCTTAAAAGCATGAAAAAATTTGAGCCGATTTGAAATTTAAAAAATTATTTTTCATATCCCTAACAAATGCCCTAGTTAGAGACATTTGTTAGCGAACCTTTTTGAAGAATTTCTAATAATAAAATTCAAAACATTAGTGACAGTAAATTTAAAGTAAAACCATAAGAATGGGTAAAATTATCATATTTTAATTAAAAAGAAGTAATATTTGTACAATTTCCTCGCCTAGAGAGGATGAGCTAGGTAGATGAAAAAAAATATATATTGTTCTAATATTTAAAAATAGATATCTACGTAGGACATTCATTGTTAGATGATAAGATAGACTATGGAAGAAAGAGAAGGAGTTTGGTGTCTATTACATTTCAATTGTACAAAAATCTTAAAATAATGTTTTTTTAATTCATATACTTATAATGTCACTTTTATCAGAAATATATATAATTTGTTTACGCGCTTACTTAAAGAGTACATTTCTGATCTGGTTGTGCTCGCCTTCATTGTGCAATGGTGACTGAGTTTAGGTCAATGAGGATTACTCACATTTATTCAGTTTTCTGTTCATTCATTATTATGATTTAGATTTAATTGTTAAGTTCATGCATTATATTAGTGGTAATATATAAGTATTTATCTAAATACTTGACGAGTCCAAATGTATATATACCTTGACTCTAAATTAAGGCGAGCATGCTTCTCAGCATAAACTTTAGTTGAAAGAAAAAAACGTTGATAGAGAAAGAGCAAAGAGGATAAACTCGTTTAGTTCGATTCCTAGATTACCTTATTGTTAAATGATCTATAAAATATCTTTATGAAAGGGGGAAAAAAAAAACGTTGATGGGTTCGATTTCGAGAAAGTTGACTTTTTCACACGTCATGCCATGATTCTTTAATCGTTATCTCATTAAGAAAGTAATCGTTTGCAACGCAATATATATTTTTTAAGCCATGATTGCTCTTTGAGGTTATCTCTTCTAATTTCTAAATATTCAATAGCTCCGGATATTTTGAAATAAGTAATGATATGCACTCTTAATTATATCTATAAGTTACTTAAAAATAATAAATGTTTAATAAAAATAAAAATATGCAAAGTATTTTTTTCAACTAAGATATTAGAAATAGAGGGAGCAAGGGGAATAGGAATTGAACTCATGACCTCATGTAACTAATAAAGTACGAAAATAAAATATAATACTAATATGATCCGACATCAATACATAAATATGATAAAATTTTGAAATTTAAGATACATGGATACAAGTATATATATACTAATTATATATTAAATTTAGTAAATTTAAGATAGTATCATCAACATGCTATTAATTTACTCGACTCAATAACCAAAAAAAATTTACTCGACTTTTATCATAACTATCTTAAGAAAATATAAAAAAATACATATCAATGACATTTTATGGACAAATAAATTTGTAAAACCACCTAAAAAATTAATTTTGACATATCTTAAAGTATCAAAGTATCAGTATCGGTATTAAATATGATGCGTCCAAGATATCGCGTATAGTGCAATGATAAAGTATTAGTGTAACATAACCTGTAACTTATTGAAATATGCAGGACTCTACCACTAAGCTATGAGTTTACTTGCAAAATATGTAGTATATGTCTTAACTCCTAAAATTTTAGAGCATATATAACTTTTTTTTCAATAATTTTTTTAAAGAATATATAGAATTATTTCTATGAAGTGTTATATATATATATATAACAGGCTCAAGCGCCCAATGGAGAGGGGCGAGCAAATGATACATACATGATATATAGTCCAAGAACAAGAAAATAGAAACATATACCAAAAACTAAAAAAGGTAGTTGTAACAAAGAGAGAAAAGCCATAAATACCCAAAAAATAAAATAAAATAAACAAATCCAATCTCAGTAATAGCTTATGGGTGACACCATAGATTCTTTGGTCCTCCAAACATCCCCTTCGATATTGCTATCAAGATTGAAGTGAAGGGTCGGGGAATAAATTCTACAATGGACTCTAAAGTCGCTATCTTCTAACTTGAGAAACAGGTCAAAAGCAAAGTTTTTATTCCAATCTTTCACTCAGTAAGCTATCCTTATCATAATAGAATTAAAATTATCTTCCCAATTTAGTTTAAATGACTCAAAGACAATCTTGTTTCTCACCCATTATATTGTCCAACAAACTACATAGGGCAGTGAAACCCGTAGCTATGCTCGAGAGATGCATGTATTTTAGATATAAATTCTCATCTTTTAAATCTTAACAATTAACATATTCTTTAGACTAAATACCCAATTTAGTCTCTCAAATTTATAGTGGGGGATAAATTAGTCCCTTAAATTTGAAAAAATCTCATATTAGTCCCTTAAATTTCACAAATGAGGCCAAGTTAATCTCTCCGTCAAATTGCTGTTTGAACTGTTAATAGAAATGCCCATATATTCTATTAACTTGTTTATGTGTACTGTTAATTTTCACAATGAGTCATAATTTGTCTCACTCCTCTATTCTGTGTAGAATAAATAACAACTTAAAGTTAAAATCTTTCTTCTGAACAGAGAGCTATGGTGAGAGAGAAAATAAAGAAGAAGGTTTAAACAAATTTGTTTAGAGGAGTGAGGCAAGTTAGGACTACCGTAAAAATTAACAGTATATATAAATAAATTAACAATACATGTAAGTAAGCTAACAGGACACAGTTCAGATAACAATTTTACAGAGGAACTAACTTGTCTCTACCTGTGAAATTTGAAGGACTAATGTGAAATTTTTTAAATTTGAAGAACTAATTTATCTCCTAATATAAATTTAAGGGACTAAATTGGAGTTTTATTCTATTCTTTATGGTACAACTTCATTTATATTCCTCATGTTTTATTATATATTTATATATATATTGTTTCCATTTGTGTCCCGAACGATTTTAAAACATTTCAATCTTGTTATCATTTTGATATAAAACATTCAAATTATAAAAAGAATATAACAAAATATAAAATGTCATTTTACAATATTTGGATCACAACAAAAAATAAAATATATAATTTATGTTTATAATTTGAGTGTCATTTTCATTTTGAAAATATTAGGGATGAAAATAAAATAAAACTAAATTGAAACATTGATGAAACGTTAGAGACTCAATAAAAGTTTATCCTGTTCTCTAATATAATATATTATAATAGATGTTCGTTAGAAATGTCGAGAGTTTGGGTAAAAGATGATTATAATTAAATCAGAGTTATGATGAGGAGTTAGGACTTACTAATAAACTAAACTGGAAAAACTAACAACTTGTCGTATACACTTTAGAAATGATTAGTTTTATCGCTCGATGAATATAGTGTAATGTATTATACCGTTTTTGTGAAGCAATTAAGAGTTTGGTCAAACTCTTGTCCGTAACTCCTTTTTGGTGCACATGAGCACAAGAGCTTTTTAGCCCAGTGGTTCGAGCATCTCAGTGTTATTCTCCTGCCTCATGTCCCAGATGCTTGCGAAAAACAGAGGAAAAATGTTATCCACAAAGGATATATAGGTTGTGTTGGCTTTATTTGATCAGTATCACTTTAAAATTTGATGTGCTTAACATACTGATTATGACACTGGTAGTGAGTGTAAAGCCTTAAACTTGATGCAATTTTAAGGAAATAAAGTAACGTTTTTGCTAATGACTATAGTTTTTATTTAGCTTAATGATAAGTATTCGATCCGACAAGTGGCATCACGACAATGTTGAGTTTGAATCCCAAAATTTAGTGCTAAATATTTGATCCAACAGGTTGATACAGAAATAATGAGTGAAGTTGATTAGCTGAAAAAAAAAGTAGTCCGGTTTTGAATCTTGAAAAAAAAATAACTCCAGTGGAAGGATAATGTAACTTGTGTAATTTCATATAGTTAAATCAAGATTAGTTTTATAGGCAGTTTAATTAGACCAAACTTAGAAAGAGAGATCATCATTTCAAGAAACTTTTCAATGGGAAAGTATATCTTGTTGTCAAGTACAATTTAAATAATTGTAGCTACGGACTAATTCTGATTTCAAATAGCTTTGCAGTTTTAAATGCACACATAATTTTTAAAAAAATTAAAAAATTCTCAATTTTAAAAATTAGGTATATTTTAGAAAATTGTGCTTGTTAATTAATCATTTTCACATATTCTCTCCCCTATTACACACTCTCTCTCTTTCATTTATTTAAAGATATAATTAAAAAATAATTAATTTATTTAAAATTTGTAAATGAACAGTTACTTATGAAAAATGAAATTTAAAAAATGAACAAGATCGGAAGCATATTTTTTTGTAGTTAATGTTCTAGATGAACGTCAAAGACCCAGCAATATTATAAACAATAGTATTATTTTAACAATGATTTTTAGGTGTTTAATCTTTATTATTATTAGATAAGATAGATGAGTGAGAATCCTAACTTCGTCTAATAATAATGAGATGAATATCTAGATAAGACATCTAAAAATGAGAGTTAAAATAATATTATTGAATTATAAACCAGTGACAGACAAGCGATATCAGCACCCATCACTAGTTTATTGTTGCATCTTTATTATTATTACTATTATTATTAAACTTGCTTATTTTTTTTGTCTACATTACTTTCCTTTTTATTTTCTCAAGTGACTTATTATTACAATTTTTTTGCCAGCTTATTATATTTTTGACTAAATATCCATTTTGGTTTCTCATAATTATATTTGGAAACAAATCAATTTCTTAAAATTTAAAACCTCAAATTGGTCACTCATAATTAAAAAAAAAGAGAGACAGATTGATCCATTCATACAATAAAAAAATAATATAAAAAATTGTATAATGGATCAATTTATCACCTTTATTTAAATTGTGAGAGGTCTTTGAAACTTTCCACTACTAAGAGACTATTTTATCATTTATACATTTTTCAGACAACAAATTAGTTTTTTTTTTGGTCTGAAGACAACAAATTAGTTGAACGAACTTGTTATACACTAGATAACCCAAAAGGAGCAAGAGGCCCCTGCATGTACTTAAATTGGCCCATTAATTCAGAACGCCATACCTTGAAAGTCGTTAGGGCTTGAAAACTAGGCAGCGCATAAACCCAAAGCATGTTTGAGAGAGACAACTAGTAGAACACAACTGGGCTCAGACCATAAAACAAACAAGAAATAAATAAACACACTACGCACACAGTCATACATTCGCCTTTTTTTTTTTCTTTTCTAAACAACAAAAATGCATTTTTTTTTTTAAGATATCGTTAATCATAATGTTCACGACGAGGAAAACACATGAATTCTTAAATAATATATGCATTTTTTATAAATATATACAAGTATATGCATACTTATTTCTCTATAATAAAATTCCAATATAAAATTTTAGTTTTTTTTTTCAAACGTACCCTAAATATCAATCTATAATTTTACAATGATCAATTTTGGAAACATTGCATCTAACACATAAAATTTGGAGGTTTATGTTTATTTTAAACTAGCAAATTAACCAGCAATACATAGCGCTATATATATAACACTATTTATAAAAAATAAAATAAAAATTATGCACAGTTAATTTTTTTTTATAGTTATTCAATCACATATTATTATATATTTAAAATTGTTTATATCAAAAGCTAACCTACATAATTTAATACAATTGACTAGCAACGTAAATTTTTTCTAAACTAGCAGCATATTAAAATTAACCTTTTTCATAAATAGGTAATCATTAGAAAATAAAAATAATAATTGAATAGTAGTTAAATAAAACAATTCTCTTTATTAAAATTTCATGAATCAATTCTTCATATACTCTAACGTAATGTAATATTATTAAGTATGAAGACTTGTCCAACCGAAATTAATACGAGTTTTGTTGTCAATCTAAGATTTTATTTAGGGTAAATTATGCTGCTCTCCTTTAAAGTTTAATGAAATTTAGGTCACACCCTTTTTATTTGTAAAATTTACTCAGGAGGCTCCTAAGTTTGTCAAATCATTATATTACCCATCTCCCTATCACACAATGAATAATATATCTAACAGAGGTCATTGTCATATAGGCAAATTGAGAGAAGTCATAGTAAATTTCATCAAATCTCATTAGATTTCAGTGTAATTTGCTCTTTTATTTATCAAAAAATTATCATGAGTTGAATTCACAATATGAATTCAATTCTTTATATACTCTTAAATAATGTAAGTGATTATTTTTCCGGTTACAATGTAAGCAATTATTGAGTATGAACACTTGTCGAACTGAAATTAATGTTTTCCTCTCACCTTAAGTTTTTATTTATTAAAAAATATTATCATGAGATTGTTTTATAAATTAAAACATTATTTTTATAAAAAAAATAGATGAATTAGAACATTAATTATAATTGGAGAAAAAATTATAAAAGCTTACTGAACCGAATTTTTCACTAGCAAGTCTAGGAAAACCCAAAAGAAATTATTTATATGTCATTAATCCATTGTATTCTCTTGACAAAATATCTAAATTGGTTTCTCAAAAATATGTCGATAGATAAATTAGTTTCTCAAAATTTAAAAATTTTAAATTTGTTTCTCACATTTCCAAAAAATAAATAATAAATTGGTCCCTTTGTACAATTCAATACATATACAGAGGAATTAATTTGTCTTTTTCTTCACTGTAGAGAACAATTTGTCCTTCTTTTTTAAATGTGAGGACCAATTTAGATATTTACTTTATTTTTTGAAAGAAATTCAATCCACCTCAATATATTCACCAAAATGTCCAGACACTAAGTATCCCCGCATGCAATGCATTACACAAAAACTTAACTGCTTGGTTTATCTGGTATACAACTTAGCTATTAAGGGTACACAAGAAATGACTCTAAACATCATATTTTATCTTTCCAAAACCGAATTTAAACAACGAAATAATAATTATAGATTCTTCGTTCAGCATTCTAACTTTTCCTCCATAGCTGAGTGTATGGATGCTTTGTTCGTGCCTAAAGACATTTCTAGTATCAACCTTGGTCTTTATTTGAACCAACCTTTCAAAGTTATCCTTGAAATACTCAAAACCATAAACTCTGCCATCATAGTAGCTGTTCTTATCATGGTTGTTGACACCCAAATCAAGGTCCTTGTAACACATAAAAGCTTGCCTTGGATTCCTGGAGACAAAAGGAGTCATGTACTTATGAAGTTCCCTTATAATGTTTATGTAGTGATCTACTACCTCTTTCCCTGGTTGGTTCCAGGTTGCTTGGTATTGGATCTTGAACAGGTTCCCAGCTCTATGAGGAAAAAGGTGTTGCTATTGAAGGAATCACATACATTATTCCACCATAAGGATTCAAGTACATTATTCCATTCTCCAATTCAATCATCTTCTTCCAAATCCCTTCCCAACCCTCTATGGAAATTGGTCTCTTTATATAGTCAGATTTCCTCTTCAAGGATTTGAGTGATTGGGGTAGCCTCTCAAGTAGAATCTCAACTGGGTTGTCAATGTTGATGTTGTCCCAAAACAGCACAGAATTGATCCAGCTTGTTTCAATGCTGTCTTGTTGCCTCAATCCCAATTTAGGGAAGCTCACACTCATCATAGAAACAAGGCTTTTGAAGTCACCAAGGAATAAGGTTATGAAGGTTGTCCTCACAGTCTTTGTTCCCATTTTAGTGGTTTTCACCACTTCCAAGATAAGTTTAATGAAGAGACCAGGGTCAGTGTTTGGTGCAACATGCTGCCAATTATACACAATATCTGTTACATTTTGTTCCAGGGTCCTCTACACTTGGAAAATAATGACAGTTTCAGGAACTCTAACTAGCTTTATTTTGTAAGCAAAGACCACACCAAAGCTAGCTCCACTACCACCTCTAATGGCCCAAAAGAGATCTTCACCCATGGATTTTCTATCAAGGAATCTACCTTGAGCATCAATTATTTGTGCATCAACTATTTGTGCATCAACAACATTGTCCACTAAAAGACCATATTTTCTCATCATGCTGCCATAGCCTCCACCACTTATGTGGCCTCCTACACCCACTGTAGGGCACATCCCAGTTGGGAAGCCATGAGTCTTGCTCTTCTTAGCAATTCTGTAGTAAACTTCACCAAGTGTTGCACCTGCTTGGACCCAAGCTGTCGGAGTTTCTATGTCAATCTCAATGGATCTGAGATTGAACATGTCTAGGATGAAGAATGACACCTCTGACACATAAGAAGTGCCCTCATAGTCATGGCTTCCACTGTGGATCTTTGTAACACTCTCCTAAAATCTAAATTATTTGACCTTAAATAATTATTTTGGACATCATACATTTGTAGAATTTTTTTTTCTTTTTATGAATGTTTATTATTTATGGTCGTACACCGGAGTAATGTATATCAACTGTAATTCATGTACCTGGTAGGCTCCCAAGAAAGAGAGGTGGGTCACAACGGACACGCTTAAATACCAAGTCTTTCCTTAGCCAGAACCTTTCCAAACTACACATTCATAGTGATACACTTACATCTAGTGACCTAAGGATGATTTTTAAATGACAAAGAATCTATCTTAATACTATTATTTATTAATCACTAATTCCCACAGTTTAGATAACTATCATCTATAGAAAACATACTTCATTGCCAACATCAATTCATAGGATACAGTACACACTAAATATTCAAGATACATAAAGAAAACTTCAATACAATAACAATGATATATTCCAAGTTTGGTAACATATAGTAAATATTCTATCTAGCACACATGATAGAATCTGATTATTTAGAAGTTAAGTCCAAGGCTATATCCATTTCATTCTTTGATGACGATCCATGCTATCTGAAACATCAAAGAAAAGGGGTGAAGAAGTCTCCCGAGGGTGATGTTTCCAGAGTCTACTTCATCCCAAAAGGCTAAGAATAATGCAGAGTGCAGAAATGCAATCTTTCATATTAGTTCAAATTATATTTTACTATTGTCAAGCAAGATGGAAGTGCATAATATCAATCATAATAAAATCTGAGAAGAAGTGTAAGTGTAAAACTCCTTTTTAATATCAATGTTTCTTTTTAATGGTTATAGTCCTGCAAAGGTTTGCTTCATATTAGATCTGCGTGAGCTCTCATTACTGAAGCGTGCCTCAGTCTGTTAGTGAACGCCAAGTCCTTGTCAACATGTGGGCCCGAGACATCACTGCAATATACACCAAGTCTTTGTCCGCTAACATGGCAGGGCCCGAGGTGTCATTTAACAACTGCAAAACTAAGTGCTTACTAAGTCCTTATCCACTACTAGGCGGGGCCCGAAGTATCACTTATTCATGTATCCCTTTTACATAGTGCGTATAGAATTCATAAACTATGAAAATTACATGAAGTTTTCACAATTTCTTTGATATTCACATACAGACCATAAGATTTTCCATATTTTCACAAAAATCCAAACAACATAGGATTCTTAAAATATTAATAAAACCCATTTTTCTTTGTAATTATCAATGAAGCACCAAATCACACTATTATAATAAACTTACTTTCTTTATAATAAAATATGCTTATCTTAGTTTTAATCATGCAATAATTCAATTTCAAATATTCATATAATAACTTTACTAATTCGATAGGTCTATGTACATACAAAAATTATTTTAAATCTATCTTTAGAAAATATATATATGGTAAAAATATTTTTCATTTATATAAAAATATGATCATAGAGCAAAGTAAAAGAGCAATCGAATCTTTCAAGAAATATTTAAAAAAATATAAACAAAATTATACCCATTAGAAAAACCACTTCAAGCAAGAAACTAGCTAATTTACATGCTATATTCCTAATGGGACCATAACTTAAAATCTTTGTAAATAATATTTTCTTATATTAATAAATGTATAATCATGTCAAATATTTATACTCCAAGGTCCATAGTCCAATGTCCATAATTCAACATCAATAGTTCAAGGTCCATAGTTTGAGTCCAAATATAATGATCATAACTGTCTAAATCAAGTCCAAGTGAGTCTTAAAGATTCATAATAGTCCATATAATATTTATAGATTCATAAGTTTCTAGTAAAGGTCATGATTAATATAAATATATATATTTTTTTTGTGGCTTTTTATATCTTATTAAGTTTTAATGGTCCCAGAAGAACATAACACATAAACCAAGCTAAATACTACATGCTCAAAGGTTTAGAATTCATTCATTATAATGAATTAAATAAAACACTTTTTATAAATCAAAAATATTTTACAATCAATACATAATGAGATCAAAACCAAGTTATATCACCTTAAAATACCACAACTTATGCTCAAGGCTTTATTAATTGAAAATACATGTTTTAACACCTTAAAACGAATTTACACAATATTTAGATATTTGAAGAAAACATAATCAAAATTTAAGAATGATCTTTAATCATAATTTTCAATCACATAAGTAGATAATAAATATGCATCATATACACATAGTTTAAGTATTTTATATCACCACTTTCAAATCATTCAAAGATATTAAAAACAATAAACATAAGTTTTGAATATCATATAGCACAACATCATACAAGAAAATCATACATGAAGTTTAGAAGTGAAAGAAACCCTACTGTTTCTGAGCCTTTAGAAAGCGTGCATACACCAAGGCTAAACCAGCAACTTCTTCAATTTCTCTAAGCGTTTTCTAAGGGCTAAAATTCATATATAGGGCTGTGAAGTGTTGGTGTTGGATGATGATAAGAAGAGATGATGGTTTAGAGGTGTTTTTGCTAAAATTTTGTAACTATTTTTGTGAAAAATAAAGGAAATGAGGAGAGAAATGGTGACTACAATTTTTGATGGATTTTAGGCTGAAGAATGAAGTGTGGAATTGTGTTTAGAGGTGTGCTATTTATAGAGAAAGGCTAGGATTAAAATATTAATAATTTCATAATTTATTTGTCATGTTTGATTAGTTTAATTAATTAAATATTAAAGTTAACATTAAATAATTTAATAAATTCTCAATTATCATTTAAAGACATACTAAAATGTTAGTGACATGATTTAAAGACATTTATATATTTACATATAATTTAATAATCAATTATTCAAAATAAGGTAAATTTACTTAAACTAGTCAATCTTAATTAAGTTAATTAATTAGTAAATAATTTTATTATTAATTTTTTTAACCAAATATCATCATAAGGTTATTAGAGATGTAATACATGGATTCACGAAATTCATACAAATTTTTATAATCATTTGTATTTTATTTGGTATTTTAGACTATTACTAGTTTTATTAGAAATTAAATAACTAATAATTTATTTAACTATCATTAAATTATTATTATCTTTTTCTTTGACAGCCCATATGTCTGAATCTTATCTCTAATAAAGTTGTAAAGGTTGACAAGTTGTCTTGAATGATTAATATGTGAAAATGATAAATTTTATATTTTTTTTATCTTAAAGTTATATATACTAAATAATTCATAAAATAATCAAGAAAATTATTTTTTTCTAATTTATTATCAAGAACATATATTTACCTTATTTATACATTATCTATAATTTTTATAAATTTTTTGTATAATTTTTAATATTTTTTATGTATTTTTACCTTAGTTTAGTCCATTTTTAAATTAATTAATATCTAATTATCTCTAAATAAAATATGTAAAAAAATTTTACAGCCTTCCAAGTGGGTTTTGAGCTGTCCAACGTGATAAGGGAACAAGCTCACTATTTTTGAAAGTCTTAGTAAAAAATGGTTAGCTTTGGAAATATCTTTCACTTTCAAATATATATTATTATAAATATTATTATTTTTTAATGAGACTGATTTCTAGACAATTCTAGGTATCATGTAAGAATATTATTGAGATTAATCAAGATTTATAAAAATTATCTTAAAGCTTTAAGTAGTTAATTAGATATTTTAAGCTTTATTTAAGTCAAAATTAGTTAAATAAATATTAAAGTGATTTTTAATACTATCTATGGTCTAATGAAAAATCCCATTTCATGGTCCTCTTTATCTAATATCATAAATTAGTAAAAAAAAGAATTTATAAGACATAGAATTTTTTTCTAGGATTTTTCGGAGCTTGTTTTACATACTAAATTAAGTTATTTTTGTGTAATAATACTAATATTATACAAATTTACCAAATATTGATATTTATCATCAAAATTATTTTTAGAAATATATTTATAATTTTTTCTTTAATTTTTCTTTGATACTTTCTAAACTTTTCTAAGGTTCTTGTTAGCTTTATCATCAATGACATTTTTTGTAATTTTATAATAAGAAGTTACATTCTTTCTATAATCTATGATTACCTGGAATATTTCTTGCTAAAAAATAGATCCTCAAGCTATTTAATAAAAAGCTATAATAATGTAATGCTATATTAAGAAAAATTGGGAATGTTACAATCTTCATCTGCAAGTTGTGCTTTTTAGCACAAACTATGGCTACTTGTACATGGGAAAAATGCAATGCACTGATTATAAGGAATGGCTTCCTTGTTATGGTGGTGTTGAAATGAAGGTTTCTGATTTAGGCTTCCAAGACTGAAGAGAATAATGAAGGGTTATTTGGCATGAAAATTACTTCTGTTATGGGGTGAGAGGGCTTAGAATGGTTTACAAAGTAGTGAAAAAAATGTTCTCTAATGAATTCATAGAAAAATAAGTGCAAGGAAGAGAAAGCAACACAACAATGGGAAGAAAGCATAGCAAATTTTTAAGAGATAGGACTCCCATTTTAGTTTCTATTTGTTTCTTTTCTTTTTTCCTTGGTTTGAAGGTAAATGCACAAGAAACTAAAAGATTAGAGCAGACCAAACTATGAGAGTAGAAAAATCCATGTAATTTCCTTATTATCAAGTTTCAGAACTCAAAAGTTGAATTGCTTCTAATTCAAATACCACCTGCACTATATGTTCCAAGCTCTTGTTTTAAAGATGGTACATATCTGCATATTATGATATCATATAATAAATTTTGGTTATCTAGCATGTTCATAGAAGAATAGAAAAAATACAAAGTGGTCATGAGATAATTTGGAGCACTTATAGGAATATTCTGGGCTTCATTGCTAGACCTTTTTCTCTTGTATAATAAGGCAGTATTCATATATCACAAGTCTTAATAAGAACTTTGGTCCAAATTCACAAGAGTGGTTGGTAGCATTATTTCATGGTGACATTTTGTGGAACGATATTCACCATTTTATGGAGTGTTTTTATCTAGCTATCACAATCACCCAAAATTGGGCGCACGATAATTCTAAAGACCAAAAGTGCATATTTGAGCAATGAATTCGAAAATGTCAATATTATTTTAACACTTAAAAAGTATGTGTCCGTTGAGATACCTATTTTATTACCATAAAATATGATAATATACACTAACTTTTTAGATGTTGAAATAGCACTTCTCAAACGAAAAGTAGTCTTCTTTAATTTCTTAAACCAGTTCTTTTCATAATATTTGGTAAATATAGATAAAAATGAATATAATTTTATGCCAAAAATAACCTTTTAAAAGATTATAAGTAAAGAGACTGACTAGTTTAGAAATATATATGGTATGTTTAATAAATTAATCCAAAATATCAAAGATAAAAAAGTATTTTCACTTTTATCATACAATTTTTTTTATACAATTCAAACAAAACACTATGTTAAAATTACTTTTGAATATGAAGTTAACTTTCACGTAATTGATTAAAAAATAGATTATACATATGGATAATCATTGAAATAATTTTAATCTCATACTAAATTTAATACACTTAAAAATTTAGGCTATTTGATCTCAACAAAAGAAAGAATATTGTACCAATAATAAAGTATTGGTCTAATGTGGGACGAGTATGTTAGGAGACAACGGTTGACTCCAGTTGCGTGCTTTGTAGTAATGGCACCCTTCAAGAATGCTCTATTACGAGGCCGGTATGGGAGAGAAAGCATTGCATTGGTGCTAGTGGATTCTCTTGCTGTTACTCGATTAAAGGTTGTGGATTTCTCTATTAGCAATAACATTACTTAGTTACGTTGGTCTCCTCCCCCTAAAAGCTAGGTCAAGCTGCTTAATACTGGTGGATTGGTGGTGAGCATAAACAATAGCTCAGCTGCTTGTGGTTGTGCAGCCAATTTGGGCTGTTGCTCGATCTATCATACAAGCTGAGCTGATCCAGCTATGTATCTTTATGCTTGTTACATATGGGTTTTGTATTATGAAAACACTTGCCCCAAAATCTTTAAGCATAGACAATGCGCATGTTCATCTTACCTTATGATAAAATTTAATTATTTTTTATTTGAAAACAAGGGTTAGAAGGATGAAACTCATGTCATTCACGTGTTCCAAAATCTTAAATTATTTGGTTGAGGCGAGTGAATATTTTTATAGCTAATAGTTCCCTAATGTGTTGATGGATGTGTCAGCCTTAATCAAGATGGTTGGGTTGTGTGACTTACCTAACTACTTCTCTTGTTCATGCAGTGTGTATTTTACTACACCAAATGCCCCTTGCCAAGGTGATCCATGATGGCCCATGCAGTGTAGTGTTTGTTAGGATTCACACCTTATTCAAAGATGTATAAAGCATAATTTGACAAAATATTTCATACCTCATGAGTACAAAGAACATAACTAAGGAACATTACCTCCAAGGCATGCTTCTAAGGAAGATATTTTTTTCCATTTGGTCGAATATAAAGAAGATATACTGTCATGCAATTTTTTTTAAATGCAAATCTATCTATATCTATATACTATATACTATACAAACCATACGTTCCAAAACCCACTATAGCTTGCCGTGTTCATGTCCAAATGGCCAGCCCAAATTTCGTTGGATTAAAAATCTAACAAAAACTTCAGAGTCAATGTATTCTATCAAGCCACTAGACTAGGGGCTTAAGTGGGCATGAAATCCTCTAGGCAACATGGGCTACATTATTTGGAGGAGAATTGATCAAAACTCTAGGGGGCCTATAGAGTGGGTTAGCTGTTAGTGATAGTTTAGGCTTACATTCTAGAAAAAAAAAAAAAGGCTTGCATCCTTCCCCCCAATTTTCCTGTAGCCCAAATTTCGTGGTGGGAAGAGTAAAACAATTGGCTTGAGGACTAGAGAAAGATTCAAAAGAAGCTATCACATGGAGTTTTTACTTTCTACACTTGAATTAGAAGAATATTATTTATAGGTATAATCAAGGATGCAGTGTATCACCTCAAGTAACTTGGCAGCATTCCTAAGTCCAGAGGCCATGGTATCCATTCCAATAATGTGGGGTATGAACAAGTCTTCAACATCTATGCACTCTCTGTGCCTAAAATGTTGATACAAATTGAGAAAGAAATTGTGATTGAGGCCACCACACATGGTGATGCAATTTGCCTCAAAGAAGGCCACAATTACGTCTAAAAAAAATTAAGAAAGAAATCCGATAAAAAAAAATTGAGAAAGAAAAAAATAATGAAAAGGAAAGTATCACCATAATAATATCAAAATGTATCTAAATTAAAACCGTAAGTGCAGAAATATAGTGCAGGATTCACAATTTAGCATCAAAGTTGAATCCCACCTGGTGCAATTCCTCCCTAGGAAAGGCAATAATAAATCGTTTAGATGGGGATTACATAATTTACATTTCTACTGTGAATTATGTGTTGCACTTCATGATGCAAGTTGAGAGACATTATTTTCATGTATTTCTGATCACGCTAAGCATAATCATGGTCGCTTCTTGAATATCAATGAGAAACTGGTCTGTGCCCTAACCTGCAATAATGACAATAGTTCCATATTGCAACTTTTTATCTTGTGATGTGTTAACTTAAAAGTTGTATTAAAATTTTCTTTATTTATTAAATAATAGGGGGCTGCTACATAATCAACTTGGATCACTAGTGTTTGCATCAATATTACCCACTAATCCATTGATCCTTGCAGTTTCAAGTTCAGGATGACAACTACCATATAAACAAAAAAAAATCTAGTTTCAGGTATAATTAACAATTTAAAAAAGGAAAATGTGATTATGAATCTCCCATAGATTCACTTGTGACCAGATAGATAGCATGGTTGCACTCTATGTTGAGCTTGAATTCCTCTACATAAGAAAGATTGAGGCAGACAGAAATTTGTCGAGTGGAAAATTATAACAAAGTTCTTAATGAAAGAATTTGAAGAATTACTTTTAGCACATGTATGCAACTAGTTAAAAATCCGTGCGTATGGTTTATATAACGATAAAAATTGTTATCTTTTGTGTCTCTTATATTAAACTTTGAAGATATACCTTTTAAATATGCCTTTGCATGCCCATTTCACGTATTCAGAGATAATTTATAGTTTTTACACAATTTTTATTTCTCATCTCAAGATGAATAATGAATAATTTTCTATGCTTCTTTCTTAATAGGAAAATGTTACGAAAAAATGTTAACGAATAAATTCAAACTACATGAATAGAAAATGGGTTATGAAGATGGGATTCTCCAAAACCTTGTCAAATATGAAGTCTTTTGTTACTATTGATGTAACAGTTTATTTTATAATGCATTTAATAAAAATACCTTAACACATATGGCATAACAAACAAAAGTTGCCTTATATTAGCCTTTGATATACAGAAACAGCAAAATTATTAAATTCTATACTTGTCACGGGCAAAGGAATATAAACAAAGTGGCAAAATACCCAATATAATGATTAATTGCAATAATAATACCCCTAATCAACAAAAAAGACATTAACATGAGCACACTACTAATTAGATATAGCAAGCAAAGGCAATTAAGATCTTCCGAGAAGATTTCAGAAATGAGCATGTTATGCATTAAACCATAATGTACAGCATTTGTATATATGCCACCATCACAAATGCCAGACAATTGCATAAGGTAGAAATTTGATCAACCAAATAATTTACATTAAGTAGGACAACTTAAGTGTGACATAAATTAGAGAACAACTCCAGAAGGTATTATTTTTCCTTTCCATTAATTATTCCTAAAGGCATTGCAAGCATACAAATGTTTATACGTTTATAGGTTCCAACATGCAGAAACTCCATAGTATAATATCCTAATGGATGATTAATGTGAATTCTAAATAATCAAGAATTGAAAGTTGAAAGTTGTATGGGCATAAGATGTAAAACTCACTAAGCCTTTTATTTTTTAGCATTTTTTTTGTTTTGTTTTGTATACTCCTTTGGTTAATCTGAACTAATGAACTATATATGGCAAAACAAATTTGAAGTAAGAATGCATGCTTATGCATTTTGCCAGTAAAGAAGTTCAATAAGTGTGTATATTTTTATAACAACAATGGGAAGGGAACAAAAGTAACTGCTAGCACTTGGAGGATGATAATACAATCCATACGATTAGAGATACAAGACTATTACCTCTTATTATGATCTTCTTTGCAATTTGATCTCCCAGCTTGACTAACCATGTTATAATTCTATGTTTGGCAATTGCATAGATTAACAAAATAAAAGTAAGTTAATCAATAGTTGATTGCAACTCCTAATAATATTGAAAATTTAATAATAAGTTCAGGGTTTGCACTGTAAAAACTATGTAAATAGCTACATACACCATACTTGCATATCAAAAGGGGTAATAGTAGAAAAAAAAGTTTCAAATTCTCAATAATCAACTAAGTCTTTGTAAGTATATATGTAATTAAGTGCAACATCCAGTGCGTTTAGCTAGAAGAGACCAAAAAATATGAGACATTGTGTATGAGAGAGTATGAAAAATGGAAGATATGCATTCTAACTTCTGGCTCTAATAACAATGAGAATTTGATGATGCTGAAACATTAAAACTATTTTAACATATAAAAACCAAAATTAGCCCACATAATACATAAGCCTATGAGAAATAGATGATTAATGAAGGTGTGTGATTGATGTTAATGAGGACAATTAAGGTCATTAATTCCAGGGAAAAAAGGAATGGTTCCACAAATAATTGTAGTAAAAAATACCTTACTGATTCATCATAAAAATCACATGAAAAAGAAGGCTAATTCATAAAAAAAAAAAATATTTTCACTTCAATTACACTACAATTAGATACATTCATTACCAAGTTTCATTTTTGGGTTCCTAAAAAACATGAAAGATGTTTTCCGAGCCATGTAGCCTTAAAGATGTCACAAATGACATGGAAAAATGTGTCCAAAAGATGGTTAACCACATATATATGTTTGTGCCATTCAAAAGACATGGAAAATTGGTGAAATCAGAAGTAGCATATAGCAAATGACATATTGTGATAGATGTCAAAATGAAGCCCCATTTCACGACATTTGATTTGAAAAGGAAATCAATTCCATATTAGATTAAATGAAGGAATTGATAATTTTCAATGATTCCATTATTCACATTGATTGTGTGACTGATCTAATGGTGCTAGATGAATCTCTTGTGTCCATCCAAGCTTTCTTGGGAGAGGACTTTGTGGGGACCTTTTTCTCATAGAACAAAATAAGATCAGTTCAAACCCACAACTCAATAAAAAAAAAAACTTTAGCAGTGAGGAATTAGAAACACTATTCAATCTCAATAAAATAGTAGTACACTCTAGCAGTTGTCATAGCTAATTTTGAAAGAGGTAATAACCTGATGATTTATTGTTGGATCAGTAAGAATGAGAAGGCGAGGCTCATTATAGGATGTCTACATTTGATTAGTGAATGTTCCCTCGGAGTGTGCATTCCTCTGACCATAAGGCACGGTAGACTAAATAATGATATCCTGAGGGTTCTCAATGGCAATATTATCCTGGCTGCAAGCTAGAGCTTCTGCCATGTCTTGCCAAGATTAATTATATAAATACCCAGCGATTAGAAATACTAAAATCAATAAAATTATTTTAAAAAATAGAATAGGGGTTTAGTTCTTTTTTTACTTGATGTAACTCGAAAATAGAATGGGGGTTTGGTTCCATTTTTGCTGTCGACTGTTTCTTCTTCTTTCTCCTCCTCCTCCTTATCCTCTTCTTCCTTATTCTTTTGTTAGTTATTGCTGGATGCAGAATGGGGGGTTTTTGTGGGTTCTAGGCAATGGGTTGAGATGTTGCTCTTGGTTTTGGGTTTTGATTTGGTGCTTTTCAATTGGTACCTTTGAGTGCTAGAATAGCAATGAGAAAAGAAGCATTAGTTCTCACTACCACGCTAATCAATTCGATTGGCACGGTGACAGACACTGTGAAGGGATGACGCTTGGTGGCGGAGGCAGTGCAGAGTGGATTGATTAGAGAGGCTTGACGGAGTGGCGGCGAAGAATGCATCACAAGGATCGATGAGCCACCATGACTGGAGGCAAGGGTTAGTGGGTGACAGCGGAATCTACAATACAACATGAGAGGGGAAAAAAGGGGCTGTGTGGGAGTTATCAGCTGTGACTTGTGTGAATAGAAGGTAAAGGTACAACTGTGTCTGATATGGGCCCTTCTAATGTGCAAGTATTTGGATAAGCCGCGTGGCTCTTTATATGGGTGGAGAAAAGCTCACAAACGCAAGTCCAATTAACATGAATGTTGGGCGGATGAGTTGACCCAATAACTTAAGTTAGAAAAAAAAATAAAAAAAAGGAGAAAACAGAATGGGTTGTATGGCGCATGTAGAGGTGATAAACGTGAATAAGAGATGGTTTTTGGTTCTTCTCCAAATATAGCATTCGGTGATAGAGGAAAAGACTCATCCTGCTTTTGTTAGTTTGGCTTCAAATGAATTCATTCATAGAAGGGACATAAGTAATTATGGAAAGGTATCACAACCAATTTTGGTTTGGGGGAGACATTTGAATGATTAGATAAGTAAATATTACCCGAAAGTCCATATTTTCCCAAGAAATTAGCTAGGTTCTTAAAAGTATGGGTACTGTAAAATGGTTGTCATACTCATATTCGATACTTACCCAATACTAGCATTTATTAAGTACTCTGAATATTTGTTAATTAACTATTACAATAAATATGTATTACTTAAATAAAAATTAATTCTTATAAAATATTAAAATTTACAATTAAATGAATTAAACTGCTATTTTATCTTTGTAAATTTTATATTTTTTTAGCTATTTCTTACTTGAAGATTATAAAAAATTATTTATTTTATTATATGATTAGTTTATTGATTATATTTTTATATAATGTATATTCTCTCATATATGTACCTTGGTTTTTTGAAAAAATTTGTACCCCATAGCCATTTGTGTACCTAGTAACCCTATCTATGCAACATAATTGTCATTGCAGCATCCCAATCGTACCTGCAAGAATATAAGTTTGTAATATGGTGGTCGAAGTTCAATGCCTTCGCTGTAATTATTTTTAATATTTAATATTTTAATTTTTAGTTTTTATTTTTTAGTAAATAGTACTATTTTTTCTTTTTCTTTATCCAATTTGGTTTGTCCGAATTGTGTTGTATGAACAGTTTTTTTTTCAAAATTTCGGTGTGTCTGAATGGTATATAATGAACAGTATGACCTTTTTTTCTTTTCTTTTCCTCTTTTTTTTTAATCATTTGATTTTTTAATTTATAAAATGTTTACCTTTTTACAATGTGCATTTTTGGTGAAAAATATTTTTTTTAAAGAATTCATTTTGTCCAAATTCATATTTTTTTATTTTTTTTTAAATTTTAATTGTTTTTAATATTTATTTTATAATATTTTTTATTTTTAGTGAACAGTGTATTTCTCCATAGTTGCCCAATATTTTCCAAAAGAAGAGAAGGAAGAGATGATGTTTGCCAATGGCTAACTGAAATGTTGGCAAACATCATTTCCTCCCTCACTCCTTCTAGACAATATTAGGCAATTGTGAAGGAATACTGTTCACTAAAAATAAAATATATTACAAAATAAATATTAAAAACAATTAAAATTTTAAAAAATAAAATAAAAAATATGAATTTGAACAAAATGAATTCTTCAAAAAAATATATTTTTCAAAAAAAAATACACACAGTAAAAAGGTAAATATTTTATAAATTAAAAATTTAAATAATTTAAAAAAGGGAAAAGAAAAGAAAAAATGGTCCTATTCATTACATAAATTTAGTTTGGCCGAATTGTGTTAAAAAAATGAAAAAAAAGTTGTTAAAAAGGTAGACATTTTATAAATTAAAAATTCAAATAATTTTTAAAAAAAAGAAAAAAAAGCTCCTGATCATTACATATAATTCTGTTTGGCCGAATTGTGTTAAAAGAAAAAAAGTTATTGGAAAAAAATATCATGGAAAAGTACTGTTCACTTCTTTAAAAAATAAAAAATATAAAATGATAAACATTTTATAAATTAAAAATTTGAATGATTTAAAAAAAAAGGCAAAAAAGTTCTACTGTTCACTACATACAATTTGAACATACCGAAACTTTGAACAAAAAAAACTGTTCATGTAATTGTAGGGTAAACATTGACCAGCAACTGTAGGGTAGTAGTCACCTTGTAATATAGGTAACATTACAGGTGGTGTAAAATTTGTAATTGAATAGGAAAGAAGCATACTGGTGTTTTGTAGGTTCTTTTTGGCTTGGGTTCAATCACAATTCCTGGAACCACATCGGAGAAATTCCTTTATTAAGAAACAAAGAAAAAGAAAATAATAGACAAAATATTGTTCCTTCAAATTATGGTTTAGTAACCTATATACAGAGATTAAAAGGAAAAAGAAGTCATGTATATAAACTTCCAATCATGTAGCCATTAAGTTGATTAGTTGTGCTCTACTCTTCCTATGTTTTATAAACACTAGTGCACCCATGCTACATCCCGGTTATTTTTTTTTCTTATTACTGTAACATGAATATATAGTTTAGTTAGATGTAAGATTATAACGATGAATAATATTTTTATTAAAAACGGGAATATAAACTTTAATACAAAAATATAGTGACGATTAAAAAATAGAAACTTTAATACTTTAGGTAGGATAATTTATTACGTAAGATTTTTTTTATCTTTTGATGTGCTATGAAATGAAAAATATCAAAATTTAATTTTTGAAATTCCTGCTATAATTTTTATTGAAAAATTACTTAATATATTCCATTTTTTAATAAAAAATTATTCATTATTATAATCTCACATCTGACTAATCTATTCATGTTAATATTACTCTTTCTTAGTGTAATAGGAAAAGAAATTAACGGTGGTGTAGCACGGATACACTGCTAGTTAACATACATCATGGGTGAGGGAGTGACTTTTCTTTTGTCATTGTTAGGCTGTTTGTCCCGCGGCCCATCTCATGAAGCATAACAAAACAAGGTTGAAAATGAACTTGAAGATTCGACCAAAGAGGAAAAAAAGAAAAAAAAAAAAGAACTCGAAGCTATCTAGCAATAAAAATGGAAAGAATATTAGAAATAAACCTCAACATAATTAGACGTGTTTGCGATGTGATTTGGATCGATTTTAAATAAAAAAATTAATATAATTCAAACAATATAATTTCGAGCTGTTTGGAATATTATTAAATTAAGTAACTTGAACTAATCCAATACATGAATAAAATAAAATGAAAAACTAATTAATTTAATATTTGTAAATTTTTTTTTGGGAGAGAATGAAATTCTAAAAATAAATATTGTAACTTACTATAGTAATTAACAATGAAAAGATACCATACGATATTGTCCAATTTATATTTGATTTGATTTGTTTTAAAAATTAAATTCGAATTATGATTCAGTCAAAACAACTTGTAAGAAATCAAGATTCAATCTAATCCAAACTTTTGTGGTTTTGATCGGTTTTTGATTTGGATCGAATTTGAACACCCCTAATCCCAATCAATCTACTTCAAGTGAACCAAATCTACTTTAGGGTTAAGCTACCTCAATATTTTTTTTTTTGTAACTTCTAATAAAACTCCAACTCAACCTCATTTAAGAAGAACATGTTTGACCCATCCAAAAATTGAAAAACAATTGTTTTTGTGATTTGACAATTACTATTTTTTTAGCGCAAATTAATATTTTGCATGGATTAGATTGTATCATATATTCATATGGATTCATTTTAATGCTCAACTACAACGTCCTTAAAAGGTTTTTCACAGTAAAATAGACCAAAAAAGAGAAGAAATTGAAGTAGTTGGATTGAAGTAGTTGGTGCATGTATATCCAACAAGTACTTAAACGGTATACATTGGTGGTCATTATTTCAGAATTCATGCATCTCCTTGGCTATTATTTAACTATACAAATAATTAATAAAAATAACTGGCATTAAATAGCCAGTTTTATTTCCACAATCAATATATAAACAACCCAATAAAATACACATTATTCATTGTTGAATCACCATTATTCTAACTCTTCCGGTATGGCAGGGTTGGGATGCTTTGCTCGTTCCTGAAGAAATTGCCAGGATCAACCTTGGTCTTTATTTGAACCAACCTGTTGAAGTTATCCTTGAAATACTCTACTCCATAAACTTTGCCTTCATTGTAGCTGTTCTTACCATTGTGGTTGATGCCCAAATCAAGGTCCTTATAATTGAAGAAAGCCTCTCTTGGGTTCTTGGACACAAAAGGAGTCATGTACTTATGAAGTTTTCTTGTCAAGTTTATGTAGTGTTCAGCAACCTCTTTCCCTGGCTGGTTCCAATTTGCTTGGTATTGGACCTTCCACAGGTTCCCAGCCCTATGAGGGAATGGAGTTGCTGTTGATGGAATCTCAGCCATTCTTCCACCATAAGGATTGAAATATAGTATTGCATCCACCAACTCAATCATCTTCTTCCAAATCCCTTCCAAACCCTCCTTGGAAATTGGTTTCTTTACATAGTCAGATTTCCTTTTCAAGTAGTTGAGTGATTGTGGTTGCCTATCAAGCAAAATCTCAACAGGTGTTGTGATGTTGATATTAGTCCAAAACAGCACTGATTGAAGCCAGGTTGTCTCTATGCAGTCTTGTTGCCTCAAACCCAATTGAGGGAAGCTCTCATTCAGTAGAGAAACAAGGCTTTTGGAGTCTCCAAGGTACAAGGCTATGAAGGTACCCCTCACAGTCTTTGTTCCATTTTGTGTGCCGTTTACCACGTCCAAGATAAGCCTAATGAAGAGGTCATTGTCAACATTTGGTGCAACATGTTGCCAATTGTAAACTATGTCTGTGGCATCTTGCTCTAGGGTCCTTTGAACTTGGAAAACAGTGACTGTCTCAGGGACCTTAACTAGCTTTAGTTTGTAGGCAAGGACAACACCAAAGCTAGCTCCACCACCACCTCTAATGGCCCAAAAGAGATCTTCACCCATGGATTTTCTATCAAGCAATCTACCTTGAACATCGACCATTTGTGCATCAATAACGTTGTCCACGGAAAGACCATATTTTCTCATCATGTTGCCATATCCACCACCACTTATATGGCCTCCTATACCAACCGTGGGGCACACCCCAGCTGGGAAGCCATGAGTTTTGCTCTTCTCAGCAATTCTATAGTACACTTCACCAAGTTGTGCACCAGCTTGGACCCAAGCTGTTTCATTGTTTATGTCAACCTCAATGGATCTGAGATTGAACATGTCTAGGATAAAGAATGGCACCTCAGCTACATAAGATACCCCTTCATAGTCATGGCCTCCACTACGGATTTTCATTTGCAAGTTGTGCTTTTGAGCACAAACTATGGCTGCTTGCACATGAGACACATGCAATGCAGTGATTATAAGGTATGGCTTCCTTGTTGTGGAGGTGTTGAAACGAAGGTTTCTGATGTAGGCTTCCAAGACTGAAGAGAATGAGCCATTGCTTGGTGTGAAAATTGCGGAGGTTATGGGGTGAGAGGGCTCAGAATGGTTTACAAGGCAATGAATAAAAGTGTTGTGAGCTGAATTTGAAGCTGAAGCTGATGGAAATGCTAGGGAAAGCAAAACAACAGCAATGGGAAGTAATAATGATGATAGCTTCATTCTATTAGGAGTAGAGACTCCCATTTTTTGTTATCAAAATGTTGGTATTAAATTGTAACAAAGATAAGAGTATTTTCAGTGAGTCTATTGAGAATGATCTGTGTTGGAATTTATAGGGACCCCTTCCAAGCACAAATTGTTGAGGAACCAATGAGAAGATGGTTTAGGTTACCTCCTGATTTTGACCAAAGAATTTTCAAATAATTATTGTTAAATTGATAACGTAACTCAATCATTCTTTGACCTTGCAAAGTGTGGTTGACAATATTTTTACCTCTAGAATATTGAAATCTCGCTTACAATAAGATGTGACGATTTGCACACACAATAATTATAATTGAAGTTGGCATCTATTCGCGCGGTTGGCTTCTGGAGCAATGACTTCTGGTGATGAATCATCAAGAAGAAAATGTTGCTCAATGCTCATTCTCGGTTTCACATTACTTGGTTTATTTGTACGGCGCCTTCTACCATGGGGAGGTTGAAGTTATGGACCATGATGTTCCATTATTGTTAATTTTGAAAATAATTATTTTGTGGTTAACAAACTGACGATAAGAGTGAATTAATTAGAAAATGAAAAATGTTGTTACTTTTTTGTTAATAATATAGATTTAATTGGAATACATTGACGGTGTAAAGAAATTTTACACATTCATCCAATCATGTAATGACACATCAGCAAATATAATTACTTTCAACCCTCACTATTTGAAAAGTCATACAAAAAAAGAGATGTGATTAGATGATAGTGTAAAACTCTTTTACACTGTCAGTACATCAAAATTAAACCCTAATAATATCATCATTAATTATTATAATTATTATTTGTAATAATAATAATAGTTTTATTTCTATATATGCATTGATAATGTAAAATAGTTGTACCATGTCAACCAATAGAATTTTACTTAAATAATAAATTATAGTGGGTGATTGTGATGATGGGTAGTTATTTTCTATAATTTGTCATTTTAGAGTTTTATTTTTATTTCAAAATAATTGTCATTTTAGAGTTTCAATAAAGTACTAACTAAGTCACTAAGAGTGGTCTAATAATAAGGGGCTTAGGTAGTTTGCATGAAGCCATAAGTTCAAATTAAATCTTAATACATTCAATGTACAAAAAAAAAAGAATTAATAATTAATTTATATCAATTTTATCCCAACATTAAATCAGATAACATATTTCTCTTTCTCATCTCTTTTTTATCCAATGTAATTCTTTCTTTTTGAAGCTAATTTAGTCTTTTAGATTAACTTCTTTTTAAAGGATCAATACTATTCAATTATTTACTTAATTACTGTGCACTAACCTTAAATGTTACTATCTCCTTTTCACTCAATTTGTCCCAAATATATATAAATAATAAAATTATCCTGATAATGGGGAAAAGGTGTATAAGTGGACTATTTATCCTATTAAAATATAAATTTACATGGTTACAATATTGTTGAAAAACAAACACAATTAATTACATTAGGGGTAGTTTTAAACAAAAATTTTAATACATTTTGATATGATAAATGGACGGATGTTTTGCAGTAAAAAAAAAATGGACAGATGAAGTGAACAAAAGGGAGTATTTAGTATATTAAGTTTTGTAATTTTGAGGTTAATTAATATGTGATTAACAAAGTGACTATAAGGGAATTAATTAGAAACATTAGAACACAATATTAGAGAAATTTAATGTTCAGACTAAATTGATGTTAAATTTTACTAGTGTCTAGTTAATATGCATATCGATTAAGGAAATAATTGATGAAGCCTTTATGTTAGGATAATTTAGATGTGTTTTACTGAACTACCCTCGGTACTTTCATCTCTCTTTCTTAGCTACTCTCTCCTCCACTTAATAGGGGTATAGTTAGAAAAAAAAAATTAATATTATCTAGATTTCTAAAATGGACAAGTATTTATGGGAAAGTAAAATTTTGAAAATGAATGCTTGTTTGAGAACAAAGGTGCTAAAATGTTATAATTAAATTGATATCAAATAGTTTCCTCTATGACTAATTAAATAAATGTCAAATATAAAATTTTAGGACCAGAAAGATTATTTACTTGGCCATTAATAATAAGGTCATGCTTATACTGCATGCGTAGAAAAGCACATATACAATAACCAATAACTCTATCCACTAGTAGAGGGAAAAAGACACACTAATAGTGTGTATGGTTGGAAAGTAAAAATGGGAGAAGATCTTTCATACGTGAGATTTATATGTAATTTTACACATGGAGCACATTTATAAAAAACTTTCCTCTATTTTTACCCTACAACTAGTTGAGGGGTAAAATTGGGCGAAAATTTTTTACAAATGAGTTTTATATTTATATTCAGTTTGTCCATGAAATTTATATTCTATTTTTGCCTATTAATTGAAGTGTTTGGAGAGTAAAAATTAACTAGATGAGTTTCATTTATAATTTTACACATGAAATTGATCTACTTAATTTTTTAATTCATATTTGCTCTCCAATGAAAGACACTTTTAAAGAGCAAAAATGAAGATAAATTTTTTATAAATGAGCTCTACGTATAATTATATTATTTAATAAAAATCATTTAGCATTAATTGTGTTATGGTAATTAAGAAATCAAATATGGGGTCAAATATAATTCCATTATTTTTGTTCTTTTCATTTTGGGTCATCACTTATGGAAATTCGACAAATTCATCAATGGTTTGAATATACAGGCTTTAACTAGTGTAGTTGAAGGACCATCCTCAAGGTCCATGCCCCATGTTACGGCTTATATCAAATGTTCTGAAAACCTAACCGGATGGGCCGGTCGAACCGATTGAACCGGGAACCGGTCTGCTGTCCAATCCGGGTTAAACCTAAGAACCATCTCGCAAAGAATCGCCCAAGAACCGTTGAGAATCGCCTGGGAACTGGTAAACCGGGCAAACCAGCGTGGCCAAATAATCGGTCCAACCGCGCTTTGTTTGTAAAAAAATACAAAATTGCACCATTTTGGGTTTTTTTTTTAAAAAAAAGCCTAAAATCTCATATTTCCTAATTTTTTTTTCTTTTCTAATATGGGAAGTAGTAACTTGAGAGATTTGATCCATATGGATAATGTTTATTTTGATTAAGAGATGAACTATGTTATGTTTTATGGTTTTTATTGGTGTCTAATTTAATTTTTAGTTATTTTATGATATATATTTTATTTATATTTTTATATATTTATATAAATACATATTTTATTATATGTCGGTTATATTCCGGTTAGACCCCCGATTGAACCAGTTGAACCTCTAAACCCTTGCCCCGATTGATTCGATATCTAGTCTGGTTTTCAGAACCTTGCTTATATCCATATCATATCTAATATCTTTTTTTTTTTTTGTTTTACATGATATCATATCTAATATCTAATCTAATTAATATAATATATAAAAGTAAAACTTTGATAAAGTTTTGTCATGTTAACTCTTGTTTTAACATTTAGAAAATAATTTTGCTATTTGACACCAATAGTAACAACTTACGAGGAAACAAATCAAACAACAAAAGGTCTCCTTTTATAGGCTAGCTACAAATCTAATATAATATATAAAAGTAATTTCTTCATTATTTTATAAAGTTTATGGGTATTAATACCTTTTAGATAACATGCGATTAAAAATTTACCATATGCCCTACTAATTAAATTTATTAATATTTTAAACACTTATAATTAAATCACAACTCTTGGATTTAAAAAAGTATCAGTACCCTTGGGTACCAAAGCAAAAAACTATTTAAAATATTAATAAATTTAGTTAGTGGGATACACGTTAAATTTTCAACCACAAGATATCTAGAAGGTACTGATACCCATAAATTTTATAAGGTATTGAAAAAGTTTTGTCATGGTAACTCTTGTTTGACCTTTTTTAGAAAATAATTTTGCTATTTGACACCAATAATAATAATAACTTACATGGAAACAAATCAAACAATAAAAAGTCTCCTCTTATAAACTTGAAATCTAATCTATAATCTATAATACTAATATTTAAGATTTATTATATGGAAAGTTTTCCATGTATCATTCATAGAGAAAATTATTGTCCACCATTTTCATAATTTTAATAATTAAAATAAGTTTTTAATTTAATTTACTTTCTTATTATTGATTAATTTTTTCTAATCATATCTTCATATCTCTTTTTCTTTAACACAATAAAATACTCTACAAAATATCTCATTCAAAATTATTTAATATGAAAATAATAACAAATAATATAAATAAAATGATAATTGAACGTAGTATTACATTGTTAAAATTTTATATGTATAATTATTATAATATTAATAAATGATAACAAAACTATTATAATTATGTTACCGCAAAAGAAAGACTATTATAATTAATTTTATTAACCATGTATAACTATTATATAATTATATAAAAGCTATTGTAATATATTTTCTAGGTTGATAATGAACTAAAACTACAACTCATATGTGATGTTAAAAAACTACATAAATTAGGATTATTTATTTATTTACTAATTTATAATCTATAATCTATCAATAATAATACTAATATTTAAAACTCATTACATGAAAAAAATTTATGTTTTATTCATGGAGAAAATTATGTCTCATCATTTTCATAATGTTAATATTTAAAGTAAATTTCTGAATTTAATTTCTCTTCTAATTATTAATTAATTTTTTCCAATCAATCCTTCATATCTCTCTTCCATTAGTACAATAAAATACTCTACAAAATATCTCAATCAAAATTATTTAACTTGAAAATAATAACAAATAATATAAACAAAATGATAATTGAATGTGTTATTATATCATTAAAATTTTATATGTATAATTATTATAATATTAATTAATAATAATAAAACTATTATAATCACATTACCATAAAAATAATATTATAATTAACAACAAATTTATTGACCATTTGTAAATATTATATAATTGTATAAAAATTATTATAATATATTTTTTAAGTTGATAATGAATTAAAACTATAATCCATATGTAATGTTATAAAACTACATAAATTATAATTATTTATGACTTTTTTTACTAATTATAACAGATTAATTGTAACATATATTTTAAAATTGACTTATTAAAAAGATATAAATGACTTGGGATGATAAAAAAAAATACCATTGAATCGAGTATCCACAGGATTACTTGCAATGGAACGAGAATGCCAATAGGTTTAGTCTTCATGGGGATAGGGTAAAGTCTTCATTTATCAAACGGGGTAGGGACAGGCAATGAAGTCTTTGCCCCTATGGAGTCATGCCAATTCACCATTTATATAAATTACTTAAATATTTACTTTATTATTTTTATTGGATTTGCATTATGTGTGTGTATATATATATATATATATCTTATCTTTAATTTGGATTATGTTGAATTAGTAATATTTGTTATTAAGGGCATTTATATTTTGAATTTCAAAGTATTTTAAAAAATTTTATCTTTTTGAAAGTTTTTTAATATTGGCAAATACCCACAAGGATTTAAATTCCTCCAATGAATGGGGAATGGAAACTCGTGATAGGGATAAAGATAGTGACATGGGTGGGAGCATGTCCATCTCTAATGGATACTCAGTATTATCCCTATACATGGCTCATAATAATATAGTAAAATTGTCCACTTATTCCCTTTCATTATTCAATAATGTCAACTTTCAAAATGTGTAAAATTTTCATAAAATAGACTATTTATTATTAATCAAAGACTATCTATCGAGATTTTTTTAACCTTATAAATGTGATATTCAAAATAAGATAGAAAATAGAATGACACATTCATATTTTTTATTTTTTTAATTATTTATCTATTAACTTATTTTTAAAAGAAATTTATATATATAACTTTTTATAAGATATATTTGAATAAATTATCATTTATTTTCAGTAATGATTAATAAATTATTTTTTATTATCATCTAGTGCATCGCACGGGTCAAATAACTAGTATCTAATATGATATCCAAATATACCAAAGTAAAACGTTGGAAAAGTTTTGTCATGTAAACTCTTGTTTTTCCATTTGGAAATTATTTTCTTTTCCCATTTGGCATCAGTGATAACAACTTACACGGAAACAAATCAAACAATAAAAAGTATCCTTTTATAGACTTGAAGTCTAATCTAATACAAATACGAAAGTACAACTTGGGTAAAGTTTTGGCGCGTAAACTCTTGTTTTGTCATTGGCAAAAATATATTTGCCATTTGGCATCAGTAATAACAACTTAGATGGAAACAAATCAAACAATAAAAGGTTTCCTTTCTAAACTTGAAATCATTAATTCAGTTATTAATAGTACTCTTAATTATTGATCAAACTTTCATTTAATAAGGAAAAAACTCAAAAAATAAAATAATACTCCACACATTATATATATTAATTCTATCGTCATTTTTGTTTTGCTTCATATATGAATATGATTTTTTTTTTGGTATACAAATATGAATATATTTTCAGGTAAAAAATTGTCAAAAGTAATGGCTAATCTCTTGAGGCGTATTCATTACTCTCCTACATATATTGGTCAATGGCTATGATGCAGTTGACATGTATAAGGCCATGAGCATGAGACATGGCGGTTTAGTGGGGTAGTTTAGTTATTTTCGTGTAGAACTATCTTCTTCACTGGGGTCGGAAAGTCTGGCTTCATCATCGCCAGCAAGATCTCCCAGCTGCTTGTCTCCCTTGGCATCCGATCCACCTTCCTCTCACCTCTTGATGCTTTCCACGACGACATCGGGATCCTCTCCGCCGTCGACATCCTTGTCCTCCTCAGCAAGTACAGCACCAACGACGAGCTCCTTTGACACTCGTCTCCCTCAATGTCTGATTCGCCTTCCTCTCACCTCTCAACACTCTTATGGCGAGATGGGGATCTTCTCCGCCACTGACATCCTTGTCCTCCTCAGCAAGTCCAGTGCCATCGATGAGCTAAGCTCCTCCGCCTAGTCCCTTGCTCCAGGGTGAAAGGCGCTAGGCTCATCACCGTGATGTCCATCCCTGGGAGTGCTCTCGAAGGGATTTGCGACATGACGGTGCATTTGCCGTTGGAGAAGGAGTTGTGTCCATTTAACCTTGTGCCGATGACTTTGACGGCAATACAGATGGTGTTTGGGGACACAGTGTCAATCGCGCTCATGGAAACAAGGAATCTCAACAAGGAGGACTATGCCATACAATTAATCATTCTCCACTTTTATGCTTGCCCCACACGAATGCATGTCAACTTCCCATTGGCGGACTCATATAACGGCAACTAAGGCATTGACCTTCAACTGGATGTGAGAATTTGTCATATATATATATATGAATATGATTTGTGTTTGTAATATAATATTGTTTTATAGAAAAGAAAAAATTCATTACTGGAAAAACCTAACAACATTCACAAATTAAAGATGATACATTATATCGAGATTGAAAAGGAAACAAATGTATTCTACACTCTGAACTAATCAACAGTATATGGGTCATCTCCTTTCCCAAAAACTATCAATGTATAAACATCTTTCACATTGAAGACTATCATAACGAGTGTTGCGGCCTGAATAATATATCATGTCTCTTTTTACTATAGATTTGAAAGCCTATGTATTTGTAAGGCCATAAAAAGAAACCCAGACGGAGACAATAAAAACACCATGGAGGAGATAACAAAACAAAACATAAAACCCTAAACAATGAAAAGAAAATAAAATGGTGCAAGGCATTGTGCATGGCAGGGATCAGCTTGATAGGGCCGAATTTAAGAAAAGAGAATTTTTTTTGAAAATTAATGGAGTCGCCACCAAATTTATTAAATTGGGAAAACATTGGAAAAACCCATTTATTTTAAAAGATGATCTTTGAAACCAGATTATGAGTTCGGGAGTCGGTTATGCATAGGGAAGAATTATGAATTTAATCGTGCACTCTAGTACAAATCTGCCTTTAGACGGTACCTTAGTGAATTGCGCAAATTAATTAATAGCCTACAAAATCCCTATTTAAATGAAGAAAAATTATGCAGAATATTTACAAATCAAATGAACAATTTATGAAAATTCAATTTTGGCTTGACAGGGATCACCTGCTCCTACGTATCCCCTAGTGCAACAGGGAACTCAAAGTCACGTAGTTCTGTAAAAAAAGATTGTGAATTGACAATTTTAATTATTAAGAAAAGAATTTGCAACAAGATACGCAAAATCCATTATTGCACGGAATCCAAGTTGACACTAGGCCACTCAATGAATTCTTATGATTCAAATAACGATGAAGGTAACATCTGATACTCAATCATCGTTATTGGTCATTGCACGGATTAAAAAGATCCTTATGAAGAAACAATTCTTTTAGAAAGCAGAATCCGTTCTCGCACAGGATTTAAGTTAGCATTTAGCTATTCAATAAACCCTTATGATTCAATAACAATAAAGATAACATTTGTTACTCAATTATCATCATTGATCATTGCACAGATTAGAACAAATCTGGATGCAAATCCATTTTGTGAGAATTCAGAGATTAGCACCTAATTTCTCAATGAATCCTTATGATTCAATAATAGCGAAGATAACATTTGCTATTCAACCACCATTATTGAACATCACACAAATGTAAAAGATCTAAAAAAGGGTTATATAAAAAAATGTTTTATTTCATATTTTTTCAAACAAAACCATAATTTTAACAGAAGTTGACCATGATAATTCAGAAATATAGATACACAAATAATTTGGACCAAAAAAACATAAACATATAAAAGAGTTAAAATAAGGTGAATTAATTCATAAACATAGTTATACACACAACACATAATCATATAAAATAATCAAACTAATAAATACACCAAAAATACACACTTAATTCAAGCAAAATGCCAAAAAAATATATACATATATAAAAGAAAAAAAAATCACAATCACACAATTAATCCAAACAAAACATATAAATATATAAAATAATACAACTAAAAAACAACCACACAAACATGTAAAATAAATAAACTAGAAATCTTAAATTATTACAATCACATAACTAATGTAATCGAAACATATAAACACAAAGTATTTAAACTAAAAAAGGTAAAATAAATATAACTAAACAATTAATTTAACCAAAATATATAAATTTAAAAAAATAAAAAAAAATAAATAAATAAATTACTTCAATTATGAACTGACAGAATTAATTCAGAGACAAAATTATTTATTTAAGTAAAAAACACTAACAAAATATAATAATTAAAGACTAAAAGTAAATCAAGGGTCCTAACTACCATTTTTTTGTATTTTTAAGGTTTTAAACATAAAATTCATTAAAATGTTAAACAAATGGTTATATCAATTCCTAAAAAAAAATTTTAATTCCACTAAAAAGGGAAAAGCACCAGCTCTTTTTTTTATTTTAAACTCAAACTAAACTAATCCCTAAGCAAACAAATCTAAAAGTCAAAAATTAAATCAAACAAGTAAACTTGAATCTAAACAAATAATTTTTAAAAGAAAAAAAAAATTATTCTAATAACACTGACTAAAACTCACCTAGCACACATACTCACACCCTCACACACATATGTAACCACTCACCAACACTCTCACACAAACACACACGTGGTACTCACTCACACTCTCATTCTGCCACACACGCATACACTCTGTGCACTCACACACGCGCACAACTCCCAAATTAGCATACACACGCGGCGCACCCTCACCCCCACTCAATTCCATCACACAAGCACACCCAAAGCACTCTCCTCTTCCCACTGATTCACGCACCCTCACACACACAAACACATATGCACGGTCCGAGAAAGAAAGAGAGGAAATGTGAGGTGGAGGGGAGGCATATCCGCGCGCCTGAGGGGAGGAGGGTCCCCGCGGCTGAACCTGCGGTTAGGAAGAGGAGCTTGCGGCGCACAACTGGTGGACCCCCGGTGATTCGCGAGAGAGAAGGGGAAACTCGCGGCGGGAAGACCGAACCAAGGGAGCTCGCAGTGGTGGCCGTTTGCGGGGTGGCCGGCGCGAAGGGAGGTGCCGATCTTGCGGTGGGCGTCTGAGTGGAGGACATGCGGTGATGGCCTGTTACGGCGCAAGGAAGAGGAGGAATTACACGGCGACGGTCGGGCTAGGAAGATCGGAGAGGGTGGTAGGCGATGGATGGAGAAGAGAAGGAAGTGAGGATGGTGGTGAAGATGGGGCTTACGGTGGCTATGGTGGTGTTGCAGGCGCGGCTGATGGTGGATCGACGCGGCCAAGTGAGAGACCACAGCGGCGGCTGCTTGCGGTGCATGTGGCGAGATGCGATGGAGGAAGGAAGAAACCGATCTGAAGAGGAAGAGAGGAGGAGGGGAGGAGCGGCGAGTGCGGGACCGTGGCACGACGGAGAAGGAAGCGGCGGTGCGTTCGCGAAGTGTTGCTAGCTGAGGGGATGTGGTGGTGGTCTATAGTCTTTGATGGAAGGAGGTTGAGAGAATGGTTGTCATGGGTTCATGGAGGTAGTGGATTTGAGGGGAAGAGATGAAAGAGGGATGCGGTGGCGTGGCTGTTTGCGGCTGATGATGGAGGGGTTGAGAGATGATGATGGTGAAGGCCAAGAGAATGGTGATCATGGAAGATTGAAGTGAGGCCGCGGTGGTGATGGAGAACCGCCGCGGCCTCCCCTCTTTTCTCTTTTTTTATTGTATTTTTTGATGATTCTGATGAAAAATACCTATTTGTCTTCTTGCCCTCGATTTCCACTATTTGGATTATTCTTTGGTTTCCTTTTGTATCTGTTGATAGTGTTCAAATTTCTGGCCGAGATGCTGCTGAGGATTTTTTTTGTTTTTTTTTGTTTCTCTTTGAGTGTTTTTTTCGTCCCCTTCTCCATCGTTGCTAATCGGTTCTTAAATCGAATGCAATTAGTTAATTAACAAATAAACCCATACTTCCTCGAAATGCAAGAGCATCCAAACGGATTTGTCCCCCCATACCTCTGCTGCTGCCATCCTCATGTGCCACTGAAGTGGGGCGTGAAGTGGGGGTTCCCCAGCATGCACCCCATGCTTCTTTATTTTTATATTTCGTATTTTATTTTATATTTTTTTGACACGCATTTTTTTCTTTTTGTTTTTGTTTTTTGGACGTAATGTAAAAGAAACGAATGACTTGGGCCTATAACCGAAAAACATACCTGGATTGGGCTGAGACATAAATGGACAAAAACACAAAATGCAATAAATGGATTGAACTCTTTTCTCTTTTTTTTTAAATTTTTAATTCTCTCAAAAAAAAAAATGATGGAATAACTATAAATGAAACATGCAAATTTTTGGACTTTTGCTTAGTGGGCCGGACAAAATTAGGTGTTCACAACTGTCATTAAAGAATAAAGATGACAGCCCCCTTAACAATATATACTCACATAAGTAACAACTAGAGGAAGACTAGAGAGAATATATATATATATAGTGAAAAAATATTGGCAGATCTTTATAATTATAAGTATATTGCAAATTATATAAATAAATTAATAACATGTAATTAGTTTGTTACATGAAATTATAATTATAATACATTAGTTTTCTTTTTTCCTTTGTTTCCTTTACTCTTACTCCAACTTTTTTTGATGTTGAGCCTTCATCTCTATTTATCGAAAAAAAACTTTGATGGCTGGTTATGTTTGCTTTGATGGACCTGGAGTATGTGGCAGCTTGTGCTGGCCATTTTGGATTTTTGGTAGCTAATTTAACTTCTAATTTGCTGGTTTTGTCTTTGTTTTGGTTTATTGTGTATATCAGGGGTGTGACTAGAATTTGTTCTGTCGTGCTGTCATGTTATCTTGTGACGACTTTATGTTGCTGGGTTTTTTTTAACTTGGATGTACTTGTTATTTTTATCACTTGGCTCCTCCAATTTTGCTGTAAGCTGTATTAATTATAAAAAATATATATAATAATTTGACGTGTTCCTTTTGTTTTCTATATATTAGTGCTAAGCTAATAACGAAAAGTGTATATATATATATATATATATATATATATATATTAAACGTGACACACTAAAATTTGCTAGATCAATAGTAAACTATTATATTTTTTTGGGAAAATTTATTGCGGGAATCCATTTACCACCTTAATTAAACACCACAACGCTGCCACTATAGTTCATTCACAAAATTAAACTATATTCATATGTTTTTCTTTGACTGATTTAAATTTTAGAGTTTTGCATGTCACGATTTCCTTGATCTCGTTAAAAGTCAAATGTCATATCTTCCATAACAATTTAAGTGCTATGTGATAAGGTTCTCATGGAGAAAATAAATTTGCAGGGTAATTATTTTAATTTTTGCACCAAATGTTTACAATATAAATTACCAGTAACAATATTTTGGCCACGGTGCAGGATTGATTCACTTGAGCTTCTGCTCATATATTATCACAATTTGTCCAGACGATTAAATTGTTCTATTTTTATCAATAATTAAACATACTTAATTCTCAAATAGAGAAGCGAGAACAATAAATGTTTAATATGATATCAGAAACTGAAAAGAGACTCATAAGATAGAGCCTAAAACTAACAACCAAAGCATAAGATATTGTTCTATTATTAAGTGATTGGTGGTGTTTGATAATTTTTTTTATTTATGAATTAATTATGTTCGATAAGTTTAGACACATTTCTAATCCTAAATTGATGCATTAATATAATACTTCACAGATTGTGAATTAAACAAAGATTATGATTCATCCAATGCAATAAAAATCATTAGATGTCAGAGTGCCGTATAAGTGATGTCATTATATAATAATGCATGAGAAGTGGAATTTGGAAACGATGGCCGAGTAATATGCCACCGAAAATGAAGATAGATATTAGCTAGACAACAAAGCAAAACTAGAACACCCAAAACAAAAGAGCAGTAAAAAATTATTTAAAATGATCAATTATGAATAACAGAATAAAAAATTGTAATTTACATTCCACAGTTCTCTGTGCACATATATATGAAAACAAAAAAAATAAATAATATGAAAAATAAATTGTACAGGCAAATAGTGTACAGGCAATTTACGTTGCGTGCTCTATCTGTGCACCAATTTTATCCCTATAAGTTTATCTACTACTCATACATTCTTTGTGGATAAAGATCCTCTAAAGTGAGGATCTCACTTTAAAAGATAAAGTAAAAATATTTTATTTTTAAATTAATAAAATTAAAAGTGAAACCTTCTTAAACCTATTAATTCAATAGTAAAATTATTTATTTTACCCTTTAAAGTATCCTCTCAAGTAAGATTAGAGGATGTAAATCCATTCTTTAATGGCTCCCCTGAGTGGTCTGAGCCTTCTATATTATTAGACTAAATATTTAAGTTGGTTGATAATAAATATTTTAGTGAAAAAATTAATTTCTCAAGGATTAAAAATTTTCACATGCTTCCTCATTTTTCAGAAATTGAAATTAAGAATTAATTTAACTTAGATTGATTTGATTTGTGATATAAACATTGGATTTGGAAATTGTATAAAATAGAATTTGATGTGATGTATAAATCTTTGCAAGAAAATTTCCAGTATGAAAATTTACATACAATTTTTTAACCCCCAACCAAATATATTCTTAAAGTTAACTAATTATATTTGCTGTGGTTTGTGGGCTGGCTTGCATGAACCTCTAATCCACAAGAATTCAGAAAAGGTATTTTATAAGATTGGATAAGCTATACTCTCCTAAATTCAACGTCCAGTTGAGGGCCATTTCATGTCAAAATAATGAACCCTTTGAAATGCAGTGTAAACAACCGATAGGGATATCTGAGATAACAATATAGTGCCATAAATTAATATATGTAAGTGATGGACTGTTGGGGTTGCATGTTTTTAGTTTTAACTTGGATATAGCATCTAACCATGCATGTTTTTTCTGTATTTTGGAAGAAAAGAGAAGTTCTCTTTTTCCAAAATCCGAACCTAGAATATATCCTTTTGGTGGCGGATTGGACGCTTTTGTTTTCTCAAGCTCTGGTCTAGTGTTTTTAATTTATGTCATTTGTTTTTCTAATCATCTCTACGGACTTATTTTGTTTATGAACAACATTTGTTCAGTAACCCGTATAAGCGCAGAAATAACTCATATATTCAATAACAACGACAATAATAAAAGAGATGCTAAATCTGACCAATATAAAGATGATTGTTGAGTAAAATAAAATTATGTAAATGTTACATCAACAAACATATTGTAATATATCATTCTCTTAAAGAAATTCGTAAAACAATTCAAACTTTCTATCACGTTTCTATTATTAATTGATACAGGACGGTTAGGCCAATCCTTATTATAATTTGAACACTTCGTTGAAAATCCCACCTTTTTCTTACATTAAAGTTAACAAAATGGAACGCTTTGCTGGGTGCAAATAGTGCAAAGAAAGAGACTCATCATCGCGATAAGGACTCATGCAGCGAGTTCATTCATCTACCGATTTACGTAGAAAAAAGGATAAACTATTATGTATCGATCTACTCATCAGCCACCTTTCTTTTTTCATAAGTCACAATCTGAGATGACCATTATCAATTAAATTCTAATTCGTTGTTTAAATGAGCTGGAATTTCTGAAAATACTTCAACTTTCTTGGTCATCTTCAACTAGCTAGCCATCATCCATTCATCGATCAGACATATCGACTAATTAGTTTGAATCGTTGAATCTTTAAATACGTAATACGTTGAAAGCCTCTTGGTGCGCAGACTAATGGTATATATATATATGTTCGAATTGGTCAGAGCTTAATTAGGGCTGCGGAAGAAATTGTAATATAACCTTAAAGCGCTCGGTTGTTTTGACATTAAACCGACGACACATATGCGGCTTACTTGAACAAAATCATGAGTTCCATTCTGGATAGGTCTTTTCCCCGTATATATATTTTCTTTCTATGATCTCCCTTCACAAACTTTCGTATGTGTCACGGATGCATGTGCATGTCGAATATGAATGTCAAACAACTTTTCTCATTCTTATAGTATCGTAGAAATTGTTGTTTAATATTGTTTAACACTTAGAAATTTAATGAATGGCATTGAAAATCAACAAGGTGTTGTTGGTTTAATTGGAAGGATTGAGTTTGAGTCTATTGAACATATGGTCTCAGATTCTATCTTGAGTTTTTGATTATTTTCAATTTTTTTTCACTATAAAAGCATTTAGAAATAATCCTTTAGAACTTATATACCCTTAAAAGCATGAAAAAAAATTGAGCTGATTTGAAATTTAAAATATTATTTTTCATATCCCTAACAAATGCCCTGGTTAGAGACATTTGTTAGCAAACTTTTTTGAAGAATTTCTAATAGTAAAATTCAAAATATTAGTGACAGTATATTCAAAGCGAAACTACAAGAATAGGGAAAATTATCATATTTTAATTAAAAAAACTAATATTTGTACGATTTACACCCAGAGAGAATGAGCTAAATAGATGAAAATAAAAATATTATTCTAACATTTAAAAGTATATATCTATATAAGACATCTATTGTTAAGTGATAAGATAGATAATGGAAGAAAGAGAAGGAGTTTGGTGTCTATCACATTCCAATTGTACAAAAATCTTAAAATAATAATTTTTTAATTCATATACTTATAATGTCACTTTTATCATAAATATATATAATTTAACTACGTGCTTACTTAAAAAATACATTTCTGATCCGGTTGTGTTCGCCTTCATTGTGTAATGGTGATTGAGTTTAGGTCAATAATGAGGATTACTTACACTTATTCAGTTTTCTGTTCATGCATTATTATGATTTAGATTTAATTGTAAAGTTCATGCATTAGTGGTAATAAATAAGTTTTTGTCTAAATACTTGACGAGTCCAAATGTATATATACCTTGACTCTAAATTACGGTGAGGATGATTCTCAGCATAAACTTTAGTTGAAAGGAAAAACGTTGATAGAGAATAAGCAAAGAGGATTAACTCATTTAGTTCGATTCCTAGATTACCTTATTGTTAAATGATCTATAAAATATCTTTATGAAGGGAGAAAAAAAAAACGTTGATGAGTACGTTTTGAGAAAGTTGACTTTTCCACACGTCATGCCATGATTATATTACCTCATTAAGAAAGTAATCGTTTGCAAATTGCAATTGACACAATGTATATTTTTTAAGTCATGATTGCTCTTTAAGGTTATCTTCTAATTTCTAAATATTGAATGGCTCCAGATATTTTGAAATAAGTAATGATGTACCCTCATAATTAGATCTATTTAGTTACTTAAAAATAATAATTATTTGTTGAAAATAAAAATATGCAATGTATTTTTTTCAACTAAGATATTAGGGATAGAGAGAGAAATAGGAGTTGAACTCGCGACCTCACATGACCAATGAAACACAAAAATAAAATATGATACTGATATGATCTGATATCGATATATAAATAAGATAAAATTTTGAAATTTAAGATACATGGATACAAGTGTGTGTGTATATGTATATATATATATATATATATATTAAATTTAAGATGGTATTATCAACATGCTATTAAATTTACTCAACTCTATAACCAAAAAAAAAAATTTACCAGACTCTTATCATAACTATCTTAAAAAAATATAAAAAAAAATATCAATGACATTTTATGGACAAACAAATTTGTAAAACCACTAAAAAAATTAACTTTGACACATCATAAGATATCGAAGTATTGGTATCAGTATTAAATACGATACATCCTAGATATCGTACAAAATGTGATGATGAAGTATTGATGTAACATATCTAACCCATAACTCATTGAGATATGCAGGACTCTACCACTAAACTATTGGTTCACTTATAAAATATGTAGCGTCTTAACTCTTAAAAATTTAGAGCATATATAACTTTTTTCAATAATTTTTTTAAAAGAATATATAGAATTATTTCTACGAAGTGTTTATATATATATATGTAAAACACACTCAAGCACCCAATGGAGAGCGGCGAGCAAAAGATACAAACATGATATATAGTCCAACAACAAGAAAATAGAAACATACCAAAAACAAAAAATTGTAGCTGTAACAAAGAGAGAAAAATAATAAATACCAAAAAATGAAAATAAAATAAACAAATCCAATCTTAGTAATAGCTTGTGGGTGACACCATAGATTCCATGCTCCTCCAAACAACCCCTTCGATATTGACATCAAAATTGAAGTCGAGGGTTAGGGAACAAATTCTACAGTGGACTCTAATGTCGCCATCTTCTAACTTGAGAAATGGATCAAAAGGAAAGTTTTCGTTCCAATCTTTCATCCAATAAGCTAGCCTTATCATAATAGAATTAAAATTATCTTCCCAATTTAGTTTAAATGACTCAAAAGACAATCTTGTTTTTCAACCATCGTATTGTCCAACAAACTACATAAGGTAGTGAAACCCATAACTTTTCTCGAGAGATGCATGCATTTTAGATATAAATGTTCATCTTTTAAATCTGAACTCTTAACATATTCTTTATAACATTTCAATCTTGTCATCACTTTGATATAAAACATCCAAATTATAAAAAAAAAAATATATAAGTGCCAAATTATTACAATGTTTAAAAATATAACAAAATATAAAATGTCATTTTACAATATTAGGCTCACAACAAAATATAAAATATAAAATTTATGTTTATAATTTGAGTGTCACTTTCACTTTGAAAATATTAGGGATGAAATAGAATAAAAATGAATTAAAACTAAATTGAAACATTGATGAAGCGTTAGAGACTTAAATAAAAGTTTATCCTGTCCTTTAATGTAATATATTATATTAAATGTTCGTTAGAAAAGTCAAGAGTTTGGGTAAAAGATGATTATAATCAAATCAGAGTTACGATGAGGAGTTAGGACTCACTAATAAACTAAAGTAGAAAAACTATCAACTTGTTGTATAATCTTTAGAAGTGATTAGTTTTATCGCTCGATGAATAGTGTAATGTATAATACCGTTTTTGTGAAGCAATTATGAGTTTGGTCAAACCCTTGTCCGTAGCTTCTTTTTGGTGCACAGAAGCATTTTAGCCCACTGGTTCGCGCATCTCGGTGTTATTCTCCTGCCTCATGTCGCGTCCCAGATGCCTGCGAAAAACGGAAAAGTGTTATCCACAAAGGATACATAGGCTGTGTTGGCTTTATTCGACCAGCACCGTCTTAGAATTTAATGTGCTTAGTATGTCAGTTATGATACTGATAATGAGTGCAGAGCCTTAAACTTGATACGATTCTAAAGAAATAAAATCACGCCTTTGCTAACTATAGTTTTTGATTTAATGGTAGTTATTTGATCCAACAAGTGATATCACAATAATGTTTTGAGTTTGAATCCCAAAGCCCAGTGCTAAATGCTTGATCCAAGAGGTTGATGTAGAAATAATGAGTGAAGTTGATTAGCCAAAAAAAAAAAGTAGTCCACTTTTGAATCTTGAAAAATAAACCTCTGTGGAAGGATTGTGTAACTTCTGTAATTTCATATAGTTAAATCAAGATTAGTTTTATATGCAGTTTAATTAGACTAAACTTAGAAAGAGAGGTCATCGTTTCAAACATATTTGTAAAAATCGGCTCGTACCTTTCGGTTGACTGGAAAATTGATGAACCGGTCATGAAACTAGTCCGAACCACTGATTGAATCGGTCTCGCATCAAAACTGGCACGACCCGGTTCGACTAAGTCGGATTTGTATCAAAATCGGTGACTCGGCCTATAGAACCGGGTCAGGTTGGACCTTTTTTTTTGGTAAATGATGTCTTTTTTCAAAATCTTTAAAAAAGAATTATAATCTGATTTATAGAAAAATATAGTAACTTAATTTATATTGTCATACTTGTAAGTTTATGATATAAAACTTTATGAGTTTATGATATAAAACTTTGTGAGTTTATTTATATAATTATGTTTTGAACTTGTCAATCATGATTCGTGATTGTGAAATGTCAATAATATTTATAAATTTATGTTATTTATTTATGTTTTTATATTTGGATCCCTTAAAGAGTGTCAAATTGTTAATTAGTTGTCATTTTTTATATTTTATTTAAATTTTTTCCTATAAATCCAGTTTGACCAGTGACCCGGTACCTCGATCGAGTCAATCACCGGTCCGAGTTTTAAAACTATTTCAAGATATTTTTCAATGGGATTGTATATCTTGTTGTTAAGATCAATTTAAATAATTGTAGCTAAGGACTAATTCTGATTTCAAAAAGCTTTGCAGTTTTAAATGCACACATAAATATTTTTTAAAAAAAAATTCTCAGTTTTAAAAATTAGGTTTATTTTTGAAAATTGTGCTTGTTAATTAATCATTTTCACTTATTCTCTCCCTATTACACACTCTCTCTTTCATTTATTTAAAGATATAATTAAAAAAGTAATTAATTTATTTAAATTTTCTAAATGAACAGTTACTTATGAAAAATAAAATTTAAAAAATGAACAAGATCGGTAGTATATTTTTTTTTATTTAATGTTCTAGATGAACGTCAAAGACCCAGCAATATTATAAACAATAGTGTTATTTTAACATTGATTTTTAGATGTCTAAGCCTCATTATTGTTGGATGATATGGATGAGTGAGAATTATAAGTTTGTCCAATGATAATGAGATGGGCACTGCATAAGACATTTAAAACTGTAAGTTAAAATAACATTATTGCATTATAATTAGTGATAGAGATAAGCGGTTTGAGTTATTGTTACATATTTATTATTATTTCTATTGTTATTAAACTTACTATTTTTTTTGTCGGCATTACTTTCCCTTTTTTTGTCAAGTGACTTTTTATTACAATTTTTTTTCAGCTTATTTTATTTTTAACTAAATATTCATTTTGATTCCTCATAATTATATTTGGAAACAAATTAGTTTCTCAAAATTTAAAAGTCTTAAATTAGTCACTCATAACTAGAAGAAAAAAAAGAGACAGATTGATCCACCGGTATAATTAAAAAACAGTATAATAAACCAATTTATCACCATTATTTAAATCGTTAGGGTCTTGATACTTTCAACTTATAAGAGACTATTTTATCATTTATACTTTTTTCAGAGAACAAGTTGATCGAACTGGTTATACATTAGATAACCCAAAAGGAGCAAGAGGCCCCCGCATGTACATGAATTGGCCCATTAATTCAGAACGCCATACCTTGAAAGTCGTTAGGGCTTGAAAACTAGGCAGTACATAAACCCAAAGCATGTTTGAGAGAGACAACTAGTAGAACACAACTGGGCTCAGACCATAAATCAAACAATAAATAAATAAACACGCTACGCACAGTACAAAAAAAACAAACGCATTTGTTTTTATACAACAAAAATGCGTTTTTTTTAAAGATATCATTCATTATAATGTTCACGACGAGAAAAATCATGAATTCTTAAATAATATATGCATTTTTTTATAAATATGTACAAGTATATGCATATATATTTCTCTATAATAAGATTCCAATATAAAATTTTAGTTTCTTTTTAAACGTATCCTAAATATCAATCTATAATTTTACAAGGATCAATTTTGAAAACATTGGATCTAACACATAAAATATAGAGGTTTATGTTTATTTTAACCTAGCAGATTAACCAGCAATACATAGCGCTATATATATAACACTATTATAAAAAATAAAATAAAATTTATGCACACTTCATTTTTTTATGGTTATTCAATTATATATTTAAAATTGTTTATATCAAAATCTAACTTACATAATTTAACACAATTGACTAGCAATGTAAATTTTTTCTAAACTAGCAGCATATTAAAATTAACCTTTTTCATAAATAGATAATCATTAGAAAATAAAAAATAATAACTGAATAGTAGTTAAATAAAATAATTCGCTTGATTAAAATTTTGTGAATCAATTCTTCATATACTCTTAAGTAATGTAAACTATTATTAAGTATGAAGTCTTATCCAACTGAAATCAATACGAGTTTTCTTCTCGACCTAAGATTTTATTTAGGGTAAATTATACTACTCTCCTTTAAAGTTTGGTAAAATTTAGGTCACCTCCCATTTATTTATAAAGTCTACTCAGAAAGTCTCTAAGTTAGTAAAATTATTACATTGACCTTCTCCTTATCACACAATAAATAATATATCTAATAGAGGTCATTGTTATTTGGACAAATTGAGAGGAGTCATAATAAATTTCATTAAATCTCATGAGACTTTAGTGTAATTTATCCTTTTATTTATTTAAAAATTATCATGAGCTGAATTCACAAGATGAATTCAATTCTTCATATACTCTTAAGTAATGTAAGTAATTATCTTTTCGGTTACAATGTTAGTGATTATTGAGCATGAAAGACTTGTCCAACTGAAATTAACATTTTCCTCTCACCCTAAGTTTTTAGTTATTAAAGAAACTATCATGAGCTTGTTTTATAAATTAAAACATTTTTAGACTAGAAATCCAAATTGGTCCTTAGATTTACATTAAGAAACAAATTAGTTTCTTAGATTTTAAAAATTTTAAATTAGTCCCTTACATTTCAAAAAAATAGACAAATTGATCCATTTGAATAGTTTCGTACAGTTAAAAAAAGGACAAATTGATCCCTTTGTACACTGTATGAAACTGTATGGAGGATCAATTTATCCCTTTTTTTGAAATGTAAGGAACCAATTTAAGATTTTCAAAATTTAAGAGATTAACTTATCTCCCAATACAAATTTGAGGGATTAATTTGGATATTTAGTTTTATTTTGAGAAAAAAGGTAAAATGAATTAGAACATTAATTATAATGAGAGAAAAAAATTACAAAAGCTCACTGAACCGAATTTTTCACTAGCAAGTCTAGGGAAACCCAAAAGAAATTATTTATACGTCATCAATTCATTCTATTGATAAAATATCCAAATTGATTTCTCAAAAATTTATCAGTAAATAAATTAATTTCTCAAAATTTAAAAGTTTTAAATTTGTTTCTCACATTTCAAAAAAATGAATAATAAATTATTTCCTTTGTATGAATTCAATACACATACAAAAGGACTAATTTATCTTTTCCTTCACTGTATGAAACTATATAGAGAGATCAATTTGTTCTTTTTTTTTTGGGTCATCATCATCAATTCATTATGTACAGATTTATCTCTCCGTACAATTTAGTACATGTACAAAGAGATTAAATTATCTTTTTATTCATTGTATGAAACTATAGGAAGAAATTTATTTATCCTTTTTATTTTAAATGTGAGGGACAAATTTAGATATTTGATTCTTTTTTTTCTAGGTCATCATCAATCATCATAACAAGGGGTTAAATACCATTGGCACCGGAAAAAGAATGAACTCTCAAGTTTCAATCAATTTCAATTCAGAAAAGAGATACAATTGTGCCTCTGTCCTTCACATTAAAAAAAAAAATGCCTTTGTATTTTATTAGCCACAGTAAGTAACAATGAAAGAATATGCCTCAGTTGTTTCTGTCTTCACACACCTCTCACCTAACATTCAAATCATAGCAAATACACAATAAGAACAAATCTAAGAACATATGAAGAATTGTATCCTTCCTCAGAAAGAGCTCTTGATGGTCTTGTAACGGTACAGAACCCTCTTCTTCTTGTTTGATGTGTTGTCTATCGTTAGGATAACTTTCCCTGCTTCATTGTTCCTGAAAGTGTTCCTAATAGGCCCTTCTTGTGAACCCATCTTCTTGCCTTTCTGAACAATGATTGTGTAAGAACCCTCATCAGTTGGAACAAATTCCTCCTTGTAACTCACCTCCCAACCCAGCACTGTCACATCCCAGCACAAAGTGTTTCCAACCTGTAGAGATGCAACAAGCCAACAACAACAACCCTTTAGTCCAATCATTTCTAAAAGCACACTAGAGAATACACACATAGCTCAAGGCCTCAAAACCTTTCAGAAGTAAACATGATCCCTAATAGATTCATACGATGTTAATTTAGTCTTTGAGAGATTTTTTCATATCAAATAGGTCAATAAAAATTAAAACATTACATCACATTAGTTCCTATAAATAATTTAACATCAATTAAGATCTAACATCACTATAGTTCTTCTTCCAAAAATTCATTTTCACATCAATTAGATCCTTGAAAACTCGTACTTTATCTTAATAGTCTTTAGTCCTTCCGAAAGTTATTTGATATTGAATAGGTCTCCGAAGATGCAAATTTTATCAAAAGTAAATCCTCTAGGGACCTTTTAGAGACTAACGCGATGTCTCAATGATCTCTCAGAAACTTATATGACAAAAATCTTTCAAAGACTAAATTGACATCACACTAATCTTTAATGAATTAAAATGCACATTTGGTGGTAGTAGTAGTAGGTACCTCCAATGCAGGAATCTCAATAGTTGCGGTTGATCCAGCCTTGAGAGTGAGTTCTGATACAACAGTATCTCGGGAAAGAAACTCATTGTCATCTTCCCTCTTGAAACCACCATATTGAACTGGGATCTCCTCAATTGGAATGTACCTAAATTATTCAAATCAATCAATTAAGATCATTTAAGAGCTGCTACTGAAATAGCCATATTGAACGTTAACATATACCAAAAATAAAATAGTGTTAATGGATGAAAACAACATACTTGGTCAGTGTTTCAGTGACCTTAGCAGGACGAGCAACCACAAATTTTCTCTTTGTTCTTTGTGTCAAGAAAGGAGATAAAAGTGCATTGAGAGCATAGTACCAGAAAGGAACATTGATGAAAATCTACAATGAAACACATAAAAACACATTCAACAATGCACCAAAATATAAAAAATATCAACACAATATAAGCACATTGCCAAATCGAATTTAAAAACAACTCACATGTTTGGCCACCATTTCAGGGTAATTGTCCTGCAAGAGTGAAACAACTTGCTTTGTTGCAACCCTGAGCTCTTTCTTGGAGGGTCCAGGGGAGTTCTTAAGGTCATTGATCTGAAGCAAGGAAGTGACACCACCTGGCTTAAAATTGAGCTTTTGAATACCCTTCTCCATCAACTGGCACCTCCACCTCAAGAACTCACTGCGCTTCTCCTCAGTCCCAAAACTCTTCTGGTAAAGCTCCTCACTGTCAAAGGCACCATAGATGTTGTAGCAAACTGGGTGCCCTTCATGATCAACACCACTCATGTATGCTGCAGAGCCCAACTCAGCACCAAAATCCTCATCAACAATTGAATCAATCTTTGATTCCTTCCTCCAATTAAGGGCCTTCTCCAGCATCTCAAATGCATCATTGACTTTGAACTCCCTAGCCCTTAGGAACTTCAAAAGCACCACATCTGTGCCCTCATCTCCTTTGCTTGGCAAAAGGGGTACCCCCCAAAGGGACACATCCTTCTCCACTACTTCAACCCTTTTCTTCTCATCCTCCTGCTCAGTTTTCTCCTCTTCTTCTTCTTCCTTCACTGGTTCCACAACACCCTCCTCAGCACCTTCTTTCTTCACTTCTTCTGATTCTTCCTTTTTCTCTTCAGCAGCAACTGGTGAAGCTTCTTCCTTCTTCTCTGGCTCTTGTTTCTCATCAAAGAGGGTGTTCCCCAAGATAGCTTCCTCAAGCTTTGCCTTGAGCTCATTCAAGGCCTTCCTCTCAAACTCTTTGAGGTCAGAGAGGAAGTTGCTTTCTTCCTTGTAAGAGGAGCTCTTCTCCACTGTTTTGGGCTTGGTTTCATCAACCACATCACCTCCTTCTTCACCAACCTTCTTCTTCTCTTCTTCTTCTTCTGCAGCAGCAACTTTCTGGGGCTCTTCTGCAAGAACCTCAGAACCTGTTTGGGTTTCCTCTTGAGCCTTAACCTCAGCAGTCATGGTTAAAACTGAAAAAAAAAAAACCAAAACTTGAGATAAACGCAGAAATCTAGAAGTGACAAGAGATGAGAAAAACAAAATAAAAAACCAAAGAACACACCTCAGTGATGTTGCAGAATAGAGAATGTGGTAGTATTTGTGTCTGTGTTGTATGTGCTATGTTCAGAGAAGGGTGGTGAGTTGTGAGGGTTATATATATTTGAAAATGAGGGAAAAGGGTGTGGAGTGTTGTTTGTCCCACCAACGGTCACATAACTGGATCCACCGCAGAGGAGCCGTTGGAGGATTCTTGTTCCCGAGAGTTTTGCTTCTCTGGAGGCCAGCAAATTTAGGCGTGAAAAGCATAAATGTGGCCCCACCAACTCCACCTCGTTCTATGCTTCTGCACCCACCATTTGAAGGAACCATACAAGTACGACAATGTTAAAAATTTCTCCCATATTTTAAGTTGAATGATAAATTAGTGTACAAGTGTTTATTATTGGATCAAAAGCTATATAACTCTTGGTAGATGTGTTATCTCATATCCTTAAAGTTTCTTGGAACTACATGTAGTTTAAGAACCTACATCCCATTATTATAAGTGTCATGACCGATATATTAAACCTATTGAAATATAAGAGTGTTGGTCAAATAAAGTTAACAAACCTCAAAATTTAGAAGCCTTATATTGATTTCTTATCATTAGAAAATAAAAAAGATAACTTGACCCTTCTTATTACGTTTGTAGAAAATGATCAATTTTTTCTTTTTTTTAATGATGAACAATCAAACTTCCAAATCCTAAAAAGAAGTAATTTGTTTCAGAAATATTTCTTAAGGGCTAAAATGAAATTTTTGTCTTTTGATTTTTATTTGATAATGAATTTTTTCTTTCAGTTTTTTCATATGTATTTGTTAATGGATGTTGTATATTGCATGCTTTTTGTTGCTTATATAAGCAGGGTTTTGCTATTCAATATATTTAGGACAATGATTAATTTTTTTAACAAAGGTAAATTTACCATTAAAAAGTGTAATTATTATGTTTTTAATGTGTAAGATCCATTAGAAAATTTTTGGACTTACGTTATAGAAATATTATTCATTGTCCTTAGAGCACTAATCAGACAAATTTGTATAAGTATATTGTTAAGATGTGAGGAAGAAGATAATAATTAATAAGAAACTCATATTTAGCAAATAACTAATCTATGGCTACTAGTTTCCTATCTATTTTAGGCATGTCATGCCAAATAATAGTAGTTAGAGGAATAAAACAGTATCAGCTGTAATGGGAACGCATGCTGTTAACCTCTTAGCTTTTTTTCACAATGTGTTTGGTGCTTGATCTTACATCTAATCTTCTGGTTGTCCGCCGCCTATTATCTTGGAACGTGGCACCTCATCATTGGCTATAAAAAATTTGATCCTTTGTTTGACTTGGTCTCTTAGCACCTTGCTTAGTTGGCTAGCGACAAAGCATTACAAGTGGTAGATTTGTCCAGTTAAAGCTCCAAAAGTTGCATACATGGAAATTGATTTTGCCTAAGAGAATTTTCTATATATAGCAGAGATTTCTTAATAATTTCACTCTAGTATAATTTATTGCATACCATTTATAAATTCTAGTGTGGTGTCAGTCATTCCATACCATGTGATAGACTCAAGTTGTGGAAAGGGTCAACCATCGAAGCTGGAAAGGACATGTGTTTTTTTCTTAAAAAATCTATGTATATTTTGTTTTTGCATTTTGTCAACCGCAATCCGCTAAAATAAATTGAAAAACATTGAAACATCAGATTATGTAAGGACTGATCCTGGCAAGAAAATGGGCATATCTTCAGCCAAATCCAGTAGTTTAGTGCACGATTGGACGGTTAACGATTATATGTACAAACGAATGTACAAGCACAGTAGTCATTGCTAGATATTTAACCCATTTGCCTTTTACCATGTAACATTTCTCTATCGAGAAAAATGCACATTTTATGTAGAAGTTTAAAGTGAAATAGGCACAGTCCATATCATGAATGAACCTCCCAATTGATCATCATGCTTCTGAAAATTTATATTGGGTAGTTCCATTGTTTCAAAAAGGGGCTTCTGATGTCATATTACCAACGTCCCCGCCAGCTTAAACAACCATTTTTACAACTTCTTCCAGTATTGAACAGAACTAGTCAAACTTTAGGCAGTCCCATGCAAACAGAAAAGGAGGATACATAATTTACCTAAAAGGTACTCCCATGCAAACTAAAGGAGGACCATAATTTACGATCTTACTCCAAATAACTTTGAACGAACAGCTTTCACATAATTTACAAAAACTACCATTTTCTGATAGGGTAAAAATTGACAGAAAGATGTCATCATCTGTTATACAATTACAAACTTGCTCCAAAGAATTATGAACGATTAGCTTTCACATAAGTTACAAAAACTACGTCTCCTGGTATGGTAAACATTAACGGAAAGATGTCATCATTTGTCATACCATTACAAACTTGCCCCTTAGATTACAATCTTACTCCAAAGAACTATGAACGAACAACATTCACATAATTTACCAAAAAAAAAAACTACCATCTCCTAATAGGGTGAAAATTAATGGAGAGATGTCATCATCTGTCATACAATTACAAACTTGCTCCAAAGAACTATGAATGAACAACTTTCACATAATTTACAAACTACGTCTCCTAATAGAGTAAAAATCAACGGAAAAATGTCATCATCTGTCATACCCTTAGAGAGCGCTTCAATTTTGGAACCTTGAAGCTGGAAGAGAACAGTTTCGGAGTCTCAGAGATGAGAATAACCGGGGCTTGTTTCCTCTTCAGGCTTGTATTTCCCTGGACAATAAGGAAGGAAAAGCGAAGAAAATAAAAATAAGAAGTTAATTAGAAAAAAAAGAACTAAGGATCTTGAACACCTACTACTATATCTGAACTTTTACCCTCCCAACCCACCAAAGTTGCTCAATATTGCATTTCACTTCTATGTGGTGAATATATATTGAAGAAATGAGCAGACAAGGAATCAATAAATGAACAAGTCAACAAGCTATACCTTTCCAGATACATTTGCAGGAGCAGGGGCATCATCAGGAGTAGATATTTCTTTTTTCACAGTGACATTTCTTTTCCTTCCACTCTTACTGGTTCCCAGATCAGAAGTTTTAGTTCTTTCCTTGCAACGGTTTAAAATAGGCGTAACTTGGTCTTTCTTGGACTTCCTTATAGATTCCAGATCCCCTGATAACCGTGATATTTCTTGGTTTAATCTTTCTGTCTCAGCCTCCATATTAGCCACTTTACTTACTAACTGTGAAATCGTACTATCCTTTTTATTATTTTCTGACTGCAGTAGCTCCATGCTGGAGACAAGTGTTCTTATCTTCTCATCTGCCTTTTCTACTTCAGCTTGTTTAGCCCTTAATTTATCAGTGTAACCTTTCTCCATGATATTATATTGATTCCACACAAATTTCTTTTCCGCCAAGATTGCTGATACCTCAGAACTTTTCTCCAAAGCAAGCTTCTCACATTCTTCTTTTAACCTTCTCAATTCGTCTTTGATTTTTGAGGAGCTATTCTCTTCTTCAGTATTGTTCCAAGTGGACTTGTTCTCACTATCAGTGTTTCTTTTCTTCCTCTTGTCAGTGTCCTTCAATGCTGTTCCTTGGTCCTGTTGTAAAGAGATTGGTCAGCATAATGAAATGCATAAAAAATATCAGAGAACTAAAAAAATATGCAATGCTGACAGCGAACATACTCCATTGGAGGATTTGTGCGAAAGGATTTCAAACCAAGCTTTAAAATCTGCCAATTCATCCTCCGTATTCTCTGTAGTTAAAAGAAAAACAGATGCAAAGTCAAGAACTGTGGTTAGAATAATTTCAAATTAAAAATAGTACAAAACCCAAAAAAACTTCCACAGGGTTGCAGAAATGAAAGACAAGACTAGTGATAACTAAAGCCGCTTTGCAGAAAACCTCACTCTGCAGCAAGCAAGGAATGATCAACTATTTTTCACCACGTGAGCAAACCTTCACACTCATGTGCCATATAAAGTCATTAACACATTGGGAATGCATGTAACCCAAATCTAGAAGTATGCATATAAAGTAGGTTCACTTATAACACAAGAATTACCCAGGAACTTTCCACGATGGATAGGAAAATCTTCACCTTCTAAGCCAAGTTTGTTACAGACACAGTCACTGATCAAATAAACTTAATCACACTCAACCAATTACAAGTTTAACTATGCTCCTATGCAATAATCCCAGTATGCAGTAGCCATCACAAGCAACAACTCAACGCAATCATTCAAAATATAAAAAATTCTACATTATTTAAAAGAAGAACCATGCATACATTCCCCTCAAAAACAAAAAAAGAGAACCACGTATTCTCTACACTTACTAGAAGAAAACCTAACTTTATATCGCTTGAAGGCTCAAAATTGATAACAGAACATTAAATTCAGGATCTAACACCAAGAACACGAAAAAAAAAATTTGAATTTATTTACCCCAAAAGAAAAAGAAATATAAAAAGCAAGAGACACGGACCCAAAATCCATTTGATAATGGAAGCCTCCCTGTGCTTGTAACCAAGCGCCAAATCCGCTTGCGCCGCCTCCAGCATCCGTTTCTTCTCCTCATACTTCAAAATCCCCTTCATCTATACACAAAATAACAAACAAAATTAAATCAATTTTTTTCTCCAAGGAAAAAAAAAAGCAAATTTTTTTCCTTTTTTTTTTATTGTATGAGACACCGCAACCCTAAAAGAGAATATTGTCGCGAGTACCAACCTGGGAGATGTGGTCGTTGTGAAGGCGAATGTCGGAGGCCCAGGCGTGATGCTGCATCCGCAATCGGTCTTCGAGGAACTTGTGCTCCGTGGCGAGGGAATGAAGCTGGTTCTGCTGGTTGCGCACCATCTGAACCAACAGGTTGAAGATGTTCCCCCAGTTTCGACGCTCCGATGATGAAGATGAAGAAGAGGCCTTCGGAGATTTCTTTGATCTTGTCTCGCGCATTGCGAAATTTGTAGAAACAGACTACAGAACAGAGAGCGAGAGCCAAAAGAAGAAGACTGAAGAAGAAGCAGCGATTTTTAGATAACGGGATTTTCCAACGGTCAATTTGTCGCGTCAGTGTCACAGAGAGAGAGAGAGAGAGAGAGAGAGAGAGAGAGAATTCAAAATAAGGGCGTCTCGATTGGTTTCTGAAAAGAGAAGAGCTTAGTGGGCATTTACTTATTGTGATTCCTCCCAAAGACAAATGAGCTTCGCCGAGTGGATTTGGGTTGGGCTTCATGGAACACGTTAAGCCACCTTTTTCTTTTTCTTTTTTTATTTAACCTTTTTATCGGCAGAGGCACGAAAAATATTGGGCAATTCCCTAATTTTTTTTTATATTGTTTTGACAAAAATTATTATCTTTTTATATTGTTCCGACAGAAAAAATATTATCTAATTATCATGCACAGGAAAAAATTTTATTGGATGACAATGTAAATTTTGTTGACACTATCAATACATTCAAACTATGTAACAGGTAGTTTTTGGAATAAAATAAAATATTTTGACATTTAATTTTAATGTACAAATAATATAAAAAGTTTTACATTATTTCCCAATCATAAACATCAAGCATAATAGTTAACTTTCACACACTTCTTGGAAAATAGTTGTTTTGTAAAACAACAATAGATATATTACACACCCATTGTTTTGGAAGACCCAAAAGAGAAAAGAAGGGAATTGGAGAGAAAATGTGGAACGGCGAAAAAAAAATGGTAGATCTCACTGTTTTGTGTTTTGGGTGTTAGATATCTTAGATTTTGTAGGATTCAAATAACATTGTTAAAACAATTTATATCTGAACGTCTTTTAAGATAACTTCTACAAATATTTATATCTTTAAAATAATCTTTTCTCAAACATATCTTAAATCCTTCACTTATAATAATGTTTTCCATGCTTCACAGGCATGTATGGTAAGTAATTAATTTTGAGAAAATTGTTATGTGAACTGTTAAGATTATAACTTATTTTGAACATAAATAAAGCTAAACTTTTCTAGTTAATTTCATTTAAAAACATATACCCTTCTGTTTGTGGGAAACTTCATAATGAAAAACTATTCTTGTCAGTAGATTGATTTATCACTTGTCCAATCTTAGTTGCCACGCAAAACTATTCTCAATTTTACATGTTATGGCACAAGTATAAGAAAACTTGGACTCAATTTCTCTTTCAAGAAGTAATTGTACAACTGACGATTGCACGAATTTTTAACCAATTCTAGAACGAACTAACTACTATCATTTAGCTATTATATCTTATAAAACAAACAAAATAACTATTATCCAACCCATTTAACCATTCACAGGAACTGATGCACCTAACTATTGATTCTATCAATTTAACCATTTCTTTATCACACATCACTCCGGTCAAGAAGTTGGACGAATTAACTGTACATGTATTATATGTTTTGATCTTAATGTAACCTTATCTTCAATTTAGAATATCATGTGTATTTTTCCATTAAATATTGAAACGATGAGTGACCGCCCCTTTAAGTGATAAAGGAAGAGGAGGAAAACTTTCAAGTCTTGAGAAACTCACTTACCCCTTAATTTTCATAGAAACTAATACTCAGATGATTTTTGTCTAAATATAAGCGTTAAACCACAATTGCTTTTCAACATTACGTGGTATGACAGGTTTTGCAGTACTCCCCATAAATGCAAGGTTCTCCTGTGCATTGAAATATGCTTGTTCAGTAAACTAGGTAGGAGTCACTCACTGCATAGCTTATCATCTCACAGATAACTTTGAATAACTCGCTGAAGGAGTTGAGTCAATATTATCAAAGAGTTGCAGTAGTTTAAACTGGAAAGTGAAAAATGTTATACCATTTCACCAAAATTATATGCGGATGCCTAAATTTGTATTCATTAAAGTGTGGCACAGTACACGAGGCTCCCAATCGGTGGGTTTGAAAAGAATAGATGTACGCAGCTTTATCCTAGCTTTACAAAGAGGTTGTTTTCATGATTTGCACCCGTAACCTCTAGGATTTCATCCATTTTTATATACTTAGAGGAAATTAAATTACCTAGTTTGCAATTGTATACGGCTCTGCATTTTCTACTATTCTCTTCAAAGCATCAGCTCCCATGTACTTGAGAACCTATTCCCATAAAACCACAATTGAATAATTATACCATGCATATGCATCTTTTGCATTTGATAGGAAAAAAACAAAAAAAAATATATGCATTTATGTCAGTAGTTGAGCACTGAATCTTAGAACTCCAAAAGCTATCAGTACACCAAATTTTCATTTGCCCTACAAAGGGAAGAAAATATCAATCTAGCAATAGATATGAAATTGCCTATTGACTCTTTTTTTTTTTCAAATATAAATTTCAGAAAAGGATAAGATATGAATATCCAGTGTTATACCTCATTTGCGTCTTTGAAAGAGCTGAATTCATCTTTCTTTGGCCAGTGTACTTGCCAACACCTGATATCCACAATCAAGAAAGAGACAATTAAAAACAATCGGTGCAATATATAAGTTAAAGAAAATGGTTACACAGTCCAAACAATACAGCATGCGTAACTTATCCTCAGAACCATTATATATGCAATCTTGATGAATTTAATTGGATATGGACAACCTTGCACTAACTGGCAGAATATTTCATGATTGAAAGTTCAAACTGCAATACCTATGCAACATACTATGCACATAGTGCATATCTAGTTTCAAGTTCTATGTTTATATTTGGTAATTCCTCACTAGAACATGAAAAATAAATGCATGCATATATGACCTTTCTGGTCCAAGGCGCCGTGCCAGCTCTTCAGCTAAGGCTTGACCTGGAGGATCATTATCAGTTGCTAGGATAATGCGAACTACCTGAAAGAACAAAGAGAAGAAATTAAGCTACTAAACTGCTCACTTCTAATTTAGAAAGATCCAACTAAAAGAGAATACACCAGATACATGTACCTTATCCAAGTACCCTTTGCAGTTCCACAGGTATTGATATGCAGTGTCCTGGCTTCACAAAGACAAGCATGAACAAATTAATAGATTAGAGAGAAAAAACTATCAGTTGGAAACAACAGTTTAACTGAATAGATTAATCTTATGCACTTTTGATTTCAGCGATCTTAATATCATATCCTTTAATTGAGGATGTAAAAAGACAAATATTAATGAGATAGTAGGTTAGGCAATGAACTGTGGATGCAAATTCTATTTTATGCTCGTGTCATCATAGGAACCTTATGAGTAATTTCATGAGGTCGAGATCACCAGCAAGAAGAAATAACAACCGTACAAAGTCATAAAAATGTCTATCATTCAGTTATCTGTGGTCCATTATCAGAAACAAAACCATAAAAGATCCAATCAACATAAACCGAATTTACACATAAAGGCATTATATGTTTATAACAGCTTTTCCAATTAATATACTTGATATACTAGGACAATTTCATAACAGAATGATTAGTAGCTACTAGCAAAGAACATAAGGGGCTGTTTGCTTTACTAAAAACAGTTTTCAGTTTTCTAGATTTCAGTTTAGGATTTTCAGTTTTTTCAATTTTTCCTTCACAAATCTGGAAAACCAAAAACTGAAAACTGAAAACCATTTTCAGCAAAGCAAACAGCCTCCAAATATTTCCAAAGTTTTTGGGTAGATTTTTCTTTACAAAATACAGAATTATAGCATACAATATTACTAGAAGTTTTCCTTGGCTCCTTTGCATCAGTTAGTATCTATAATCCCTAACTGATTTGTCCCTATTATTACATTTTCAAATACCGCAGAAGAATAAAAATTAGAAGAGTTAAACATCTAGGTATTTCAAAGCCTGCATTGAAATTTTACTAATAAGGTGTACTTATGTCCAGGTCCCAAAGAAGTGAGAAAAGAATAATTCATGACATGACTTATTCAGGAAACTCATAGTGAATACAATAACAAAACTGCGGAAGGGCCAATTGCATTTCTGTAGGAACCTAAGACCACATCTAATCCAAGATATATAGGTAGATATTAGATAGAGATATAGATTTTGATGAAGAATAAAAAAACAGAATTATTGATGTTTGCATCGTTAAGACGTTTAACTAACATATTCACACAGCCTTAAAAGAGAAGTGAAACCAAATTATAACAATATCACGAACATTTTCTATTGATGGCAAAGCTTTTGAAGAAGCTTTTCCTGGTGCACCTGCTGGAACACTGACACAATTCCGGAAGCCAGCCTCCTCAAGTGAAAGCTTATCAATTTCCCCCTCAACCTATAATCATCATCAAACTGTAAGAAAATCTTCAATTCTGTTAGAATCTGTGAATATCTGTAATTAGGGAAAATATATTTTTGTAATTATTGTGTATTTATTATACATTGTCTATATATATTTTCTCTATTGTGTAGTTTAGACACACGGATGCTAACTATGATTTTCTCTCTTTCTTTGTTTCTCAACAAATTCTTTTTCAGAAGTCTTATTTAGCAATTGGCTTCAAAGAAAGACAGGGATGATAAACATAAGTGAACAGGATTTACAATGATGACTTCAGCTGCATGACTTATATCATCAATTCCATATAGCATCTTTTCAGTGCCTCTTCCCTGAACATCAAATTTAGCATTTGAATGTAGATTATGTAACTTGGCATCAAAATTATATTTCACAACAAAATGTGCATAAAATTCAATTCATATACAAGAAGTTAAGCATTTGGAGGTTCCAAAAAACAATTTTAGGATCCCCCTTTTTTATGCATTTATCGATATGAAACTAGCTTTGATACATCTACTGATAAAATAGAACTTATCAGCAGGTTATTGCTCTATTAAGGGTTTACTGGTGAGTGATAGAATCAAGAAGTGATGATTGATAGATCAAATATTTTTTTACATAGATTTGTATTCTCACCCTAAACATCTTCTGAATATAGATGCATAGGCCAGGAAAAAAATCCTGCAGCCTTTCTGTCTCCGCCTCTGTCTCTAACACTATAGTCATTAGTCAACTTTTCTTCAGCAAATGTACTTATCAGGCTTGTTATCTTTTCACATCATGTCTTACTGTCTTATGCTGTAAACTTACTCGCTGTGGCAAACTAATCAATGTTCTGCCTTCGTGAATCAATTATTTTAATCAGGTAGATTTGCAAGTCTATGTTATTAGACTAAGCCTCACCACTAAGGTATCAACTGCTTAAGTGGATATAATTATGAACTTATATGCTATTAATGTTTCAACGAAAATTATAAGAAGTATGTTAGAGACAAATTACCTGAGGTGCTGAAGAGGAAGAAATATAGGGGTAGTATGGGATTGGGATGCTGAATGACTCAGCAGCTGTAGCTAATTCTGGTGGGCCCTGATTGGGCCAGAGGCTTAACAGTTTTGGAGGGTGAGGTGTGTGCAATAGAGGAGTGCATCACGTGTTCTGTTATGGGGAATGGGAGTATTTGTTCCCTTGTGGAGTGTGTGTTCCTCATTCAGGAATAATTCTGTTTTTAAGGCTTAGGGTGACTGAGCTACTTAGTGCTCAAGGCCTCTCTTACATTTGCTGCTGCTTATGTCAATTTCCATTCACAGAATTATATACCATATCACGTATATTCCTTTGCATTCTGTCTTCTTCTATTTGCTGTTTCTATTAAGTAACTCTAGATTATCATCGCAAGATAGTTCAAAATGGAAAAAAGTACCTGCCAAAATCTTTTCCCCATAGTTCTGTACTTGCAACCAACAACCAACCCATTTTGTTTATAAGTGAAAGCAATGATAGGCTGCATAATTTTTGCAATACACAAAGAAGTTAAGAGCTTCTAACTATTTAAGTTCCCAAGAACTAAACCATGTTCAGAAAATGTGTAAAAAAAATAAAAGGTTACAGTGCAGTGAATGAGACTGGGGAACAAATAAATAATCAATAAAGAATTCTGAAAAGCAGGCTATGCATATTTTTTAGTATAGTCTTGTTAAAACATATACATGCATTTGATGCTTAACATCTTGAATTTCTGAATGTTACTTCTTAAAATCACTTGTGTGCAGTAGTATAAGACTTAATGCATGCACATCCGTCATATTTCTCTGGCTAGGCAAACATTTTTGTACCCTTGATTATAAAAATGTGTAAACAGTCATGCACATATATGCAGGATGTCTCTTTCATTATTGTTAATTCATGGAAGCATTCAGTTCAATTGCAAATAATTAAGTTCGCCAAAAAAACACCAGCTTTATAGCCTAATCCCATTTAAAATTTATTAATCAATACCCATATAAGTTCTTTGGTCATTATCAACTATATTGATAAGAATTGTCCTGAGTTGAATATCCAAAACCAAATTTCCTGTCCATCTTTATGCATCTAACACCAGTCATCTACTTCGGCCATCAATACTATGTTCCTGATGCCAGGATCACTAAAGAAACTTTATTTCCTTATGAAAAAGATTATCCTTTTATTCCATGACTGAATAAACTTTACTGATATATTTGTGTTCCTTATCAGTAGACATTTCATCATTATGTCTTTGAATCAGAAAATATCATCTTCATGCCAATGGTATAAACAATCAGCAAAGCAACTGCATGATCACCATAGAGCAAATACCAATTAGCCATCTGGATTCTCTTTTTACCAGCAATCAGAAAACAAGAAATTTGAGGTCTGATAACAGCAGTGTTGAAAATACCTTGTTGTCAGGCATTTGCCTAACAGCATTCCTGCTCAGGGTTTTCTCTGATATCGATCTCTCATTGAAGTATGCAATAAGCTAAAATAGGGAAAAGTTAAATAAATACATAAGCGTCACAAATAATCTGACCAACACTAGCAATACATGGACACAAGATAGTCATGCACAAAGAGAAACTGCATTTGATTAAGGGCAAGCATTTATACTCATTCAAGACTATGCTTCACCTTCTTTGCTCCCGCATGGGTATACCAAAGTTACTAACCAGCTTCAACTCGTAGTCTGATTTCATATTGGAGCTACTAAGACCACACTATTAGCCAAAGACTTAAAAGTTAATGTAATCTTTCAAGACCTCTATTGGGTCCCCAATATTGAAATATTAATTGATGAGCCTCCGGTGATGCTAATTGGCAGATATTTTATCATAGGTGCTATTGGGTCATATAGGGAGAAAAATTAGGATGCTCTTTTAATCAATTAGACCTTTGTATATAAGGAGGGGCTTGTAGTGCTGAACCTTATCTTAAAGCTTCAAATGAATCCACCATTATAGAAACAATGCCCATTAAGAATGATGTCAAAAGCATGATAAAGTCAAAAACTATGTTTACTTCAGCTAAATTGGCAAATATAATGCATCACAGATCAGTAATCTTCAAAAACAAATCATTTTTTGCTGCTTGATTAGAATAAAAGACCTTCAGAAGACCTCTACTATAACAACTAACAGCAAAGAGAGGGAGCTAGGCCATCAGAAATTGGCAGTTATTCTATAAGTAGTGCTATTATTAGCTTCTGAAATTGAACCCAAAGAAAAAAAGAAATGAACACCTTGGGACTAAGTGGTTTCAATCCTAAGCTTTTTTCAGTCATTTGTCCATAAGGGTTGGCATTAACACCAACCCTCCTGCGCAATTCATCATCATCTGCAAAAACCTATAACCAAAAAATAAAGTGGAAGTATGTCACCCAATTAGAAGTTTTATGTTTTGAGAGGAAACATAAATCTATGTAGCCATGTGATGTTACCCGACCAGCCCAACCACATTTAGCTCGAAAACACCTCCACATAGCAAATTCACTACAACACACATTTGCCAGAACATGTCAGTCCAAACCACATATAATTACAACCACCACATGTCAAAGCAAGTAGGAAGAATCTTACCAATCAGAGATTATGTGAAAAGACAAACTCCTCTCCTTTAATTGCCCACCTTTGCACTAGAATATATATCAAAACAAAACCAGATCGAGAAACCCAAATAAAAAAATAAACACACAGAAAGAGACTAGTTGCTGAAATTGGATTACAGTATTGGAAAAATGATACCTTTGGGCAAAAGAGGTTATGGTACTGGCCAGGCAAACAAGAGTTGTCCAAGCTGATGCCAAGAAGCTCCACTTTCTGCTTCAATATTTTCACTTTTGGAACATCATCAAAGGTATTATTATTACTGTCCACAAGTTGCTCCACAGCATCTTCAAACAAAAACAATCATATCACAGAACCAACAATATATTTTTTTTCTTAAAAAAAAAGGCCTTGTTCTTCCAGAAAATTAAAAGCAAAACCACTTAAGCGGTGGGAAAAACAGCATGGTCGGAAAAGTGAGAAGAAGAGGCACCTGGAGGGGAGGGTGCATTGGTGGCATGAGATATTGAATGGCAGCACCAAATGGTGCCTGGTGGTGTTGTGGGTGAGGGTGCTGCAAAGGTTTTGGAGAAAAGGGGTTGGGTGCGAGGACAACATAGCCAGTGATTCTGAATCACTGACATGTTTGTTTGGTCCTTCTGCTCTGTATTTTCAGTTTAGTCTTTGATTTTCTTCTTCCCTGATATGCCAGCCACGCCTTGGTTTATCTGTTTCAGGCGTTTGGAAACACGTGAAATTGAGTTGAATTTTATTAGAAATTGGGTTACATTAAAAATTAAATTAAATTTTTATATTTAGAATAAATTAATAAATTAAGGAATTTAATTTAATTTCTTGATTTAAAATAAATTTAAAAATAAATAAATTTAATTACTTTTATTATTTTATTTTTTATTAATTGATTAAAAATAAAATATTATATTTATATAAGATTATGTTTGTATTTTTATTTGTTGAAATTTAATTTTTACACCAAATCATATTCATTTAAATTTAATTCCAATTTCTTAATTTTATTAAATTTCAATTCCCATAAAAATTTAATTTCTTTACTTAAATTACTTTTAAATCATAAAATCCAATTCAATCCCTTACTAAAATTAAATTACAGATATTTCCAAATGCGCCGTGTGTTTCCCTTGCCATGAAGATGAAGGCTTAGTTCAGATACTTTATTCTCACCTCAAATTATGTACTCCGCCACTCTCGCCCAAGCTTGATTGCTGGCAGTGTGCGCGGGTAAAATAGTACATCACCGACCACATTCTGAGATTTATCGCACTTAAATCAAGCGTGGTTAAATGTAATATGAGATAATTAAACTTAGCTACGCTTGTTACGAATGTTGTAAGATTCACTGACATTTAGCCACTCTTTTATTGAACTTATAACTAAAGTAAGAAAAAGGCTATTGCCACTAATGTCACACCTACTCACTCACATTTTATTTAACTTTTTTCGTATATTATTTCCATTCTCTTTCATAACTAGAGTTTTTAAGAAAATAAAAATTTAAAACTTCAATAAAGCATATAAGCATTTTTTTTATAAAACAAATAATATATAATTTATCTTTGTATTGAACTAAAATATGGTTTTGCATAGAGGTTCACAGTCTTCTAGGTATAATTATATTTTGAGTTATGATTTATATTTTATGTATTGTTTGATTTTTTGCCCCGTGACATCATATTGAATATAATTATTTATATATTGAAAAAATTTCATTTTATGTATTACTTTAATGTTTATACTGAAATTATTTATCTAAAAAAAACTTCTCAAAAGATTATGAAGTGGATGTGTATTATCCACCTTGCTTGAGAAGGGTGAAAGAAATATTGTGTTTTTTTTTTATTTAATGTTAAAGCACTCAAGGAATAATGGGTTGATTTTATTTAAAAATTATAAATAAATAATTAGCGAGCTTTTATATGTAATTTTAATCAATATAATTATTGAATAAAATTTGAAATATAAAAATAGCAAAAGATAGAATTTAACACAATATTTAATTGAGGACATTTCAGAAATATTGAAATAAAAAGCATTAAAAATGGAGTGATAACAAAAGGGATTGACTAAGTGCCTGTGTATAGTATTGACTGTTAAATTATTTATTTTTGGAAAATTATACTTAGATCCCCTTGTATTTAATAAAATGTATATTGATTCTCCTTTATTTGTCAAATTTATTTTGAAGATTTCTAAATTTATGAATGAAATTATTACAATAAACTTTCATGAATTTATAACATCATTAAATTGGCTTTTCCTCTATTATAATATTATACATTGACTTGTATTTGGACCAAATTTGTATTGCCCAAACAAATAAATAGAAGCTGACATAAATTTTATTAAATTTTAGGAGTAATTAATGTAATTTATCCTTCAATTTTCTTTCTCAAGATGCCAATTAAAATATGAAAGAGAGTCTACATAAATTTTATCAAACTTAAGTAAGGGAGAGATTATTACCACTCTTAAATGGTGAATATCACTCCTATTTTTAATAACAAATGCTTGATTTTCCTAAACTACCATTTTTCTTCTCTTTGTAAATTAAAATAGTCATTTGGCATTTTTTTTATACAAGAGAGAAGCTCAAACCACTCATAGAAGGGGAGTTGCGAATATCCCACATACAAAAGCATGATACCCAATATAGAATACCATGATAAGCAATCAAATCCAAAGAAAAAATAACAAGACAAACATCAAAAAGAAAAAGGCCAGGAAAAAATGAACAAGTGCACATAAAGCTACTAGTAAGGCTAAAGTCTTCCAGAACCATGGACAAGCACGCTCATCCAAAGCGCCATCCTTCAACTATTATTATACCAACACTAGGCTACCAGTACGAAATACTGTTCGGGCCGTACTATCACTTATTATCCTTCTTTTAATTTTTATTAATAAAATTATACTATTCTTTATTGATTGTCATGTTGAAAAAACAAAATAATTTAATATATTACAAAGTTAATATATCTTATCATATTTATCTTAGTTTTAGTATGTTAAATTTCTAATATAATAAATTATTTTGGTTTCCCAAGATTATTATCACTTTATAATAATAAGATTAATAAGAATTCTTTTTTTGCAACACTTGGCAAAAAATATTTTCCCACTCAAATAATTTTATCACGTGCCATAATAACATCTGTCTATCTTGATTTTATAGGGTTTAGTAAATTATTAATTATTAATAAGTATTAAATAAATTTATATGACTATTGAACTTATCATCCACCATTTGTTGTGGCATGGGGCCACGCGTTTTGTTTGCCATCCAAAATGGCCAATGAAATCCATTCTATTTAAAACATTATTATTACTATTACTATTATTATTGTTATTATTAAGTATCCAAATTACCATGATATTGAAATAAGTAAAAATCATGAACGAATATATGGGAGTAGCAATCTACTGACACTCGGCTTTTTAATGCTTTTATTCTAATGTTCTTAAATTACTCTTAATTAATTAAAAGTTGTGTTAACTTCTTTATTTGTTTCACAGAAAAGTTGAATTCACTCTTGTTTATTGTCACCCTATATATTTTAGATTATATTTAACAAATATTTTAATTAATATTAAACATAAAAATTAACTATTTGTAATTTGTTAATAGTAAAATAAAACCAAGTCTATATTATGCATAACTTTTACTAATTAAACTGAAGTGTTTTATATTATATATTTACAAGAGCTTATCTATATTAGGCACATGCTTTCGAATTAATTAAACCAAGTAGCTCATTAACATTTTTTTTTGGCTATATTTTGTGTTATTGCAGTAGCAAATATTGCATGAACACTTCAAGTGAATTATTTGATTTTTTCCCCTAAAGTTACAACATAATAAATTTTTAATGTGTTATTCATGTACAAATATAATATGAAGAGATTGCTTCATTTTTGTTTGATCAAATCTCACAAATGATTTAAATATGTAACGCTTACGTAATTATTTAAATTTGCTATATAACCTCAATTGTAATATTGAAATGGATGATGCCCATCATAATTTTTATTTAATATTATATTAGTGGCAATATTTTCATTATTATTTTATTAATGAAAATTTAAAAATATAAAATAAAATAAAAATGAAGTAATATTTTTTCCTATGGTAAAAACTGAGTACTAACTACAATAAAATTGTAAATAGTGGACTGTTTGTTGAGTAAGCTATTCTTTCATATCCAAGTTTCCTAATCATGTCCTTTATAAAAATAAAAGAATATATTAATACATGAGTCATGTTATTTGTACTCACTTGATATAGGATACCATGTCGACTAACTTTTTATCCACTATTAAATGAGGTGTGGACTGTATTTAAGTAGAATCAATATTCTATTTAATGATGAATGCTAAGTCATGATTGAACAGACATACCAATCCCGGTCTATGTACTTTGATTGTTTTATGTAAAAGAAGCTTTTTTTTTTTAATGCTAAATTTACTCTCTAGAGAAAATTTGTTTCGCAGAATTTAACCTATTTTTCAAGGGGAAAAAGGCTAATAGTTGAACTTTTCTTTTCCTTTTGGCTAAGTGGTGAGAGTTGAGCATGCAGACAAACATGAGACTGATATGAAATATAGGTGAAAATAAATGAGAGTTAACACAATTTTTGATTAAGGATAGATTAGGAATATCATAATAAAAGCAATAAAAAAGGAGTGACAATGGATAAAAAGGAGTGGCAATAGCCACTCCCCAATATATTGGTATTGAAAAATAGTTAATGTAATATTATTTGGAACACTATTAGCAAATTTGACATTAAGAACTTAAACTTTAATACAATAGATTAGAATTTCCCATGCAGAGCATGACAATACAATTAATTAATAAGGAATGAAAAGAGTATATTAAAAATTTAATGTATATGACTATAATCTTTTTAATATATTAAATTGGCATAATTTTTCACCATATTATTAATAAAAAATGAAAATAGTATTAATTAAAGGAGTTTAATTAGAGTATTAATTATTTTTGTTTGAAGATAAAAATTTGAAAAGACGCTGAAAATACAAAACGTTATCACTTCCCTTGTGCAACCTCCTTCTACTGCGTGACTTGTTGCACGGTTCAGCCTTTAACTTCGGTGGGGGGTGTTTTGTGTTGTGAAAGACAGAAACATGAAAGAGACCAAAAGTAAACCAGGCCAAAGCCGAAACCGGCGCTGGGAATGGGAACGGGATGGTACTTTTGTTGAAGAACATGCTGAAGAAGAAGCGCCACATGATATTCAAGACCACCAAAGTTCCAATGGATGGACTGGTAGCTGCACAGACACTGATAAGGGTTCCGCAAAAGATAGGTCCATTACTGTGAGCCTTTCAGACCCAGATGTGCTCGATTGCCCCATTTGCTTCGATTCCTTAAGCATTCCTCTCTATCAGGTCTGTCACCACTCACCACCCACCACCTATTCTCATCATAGTCAGCCTTCACTTTGAATAGATATCTATCTATTTATTGAAATATCATCCGTTCTCAAATTCTCTCGTCTATTATTAAATGAAACGTGAACTTCATTTAATTTAGATTTTATATCTCATCTAATAATAAATAAAAGTGTGTCAACAAAATATCTCATATACTGTGAGTTCAAATAACACTAGTCATGTGTACCTCCCTTCCATATGAAAATATGAAGGGTCTATACTCTATCCTTTTGATACATCATTAGGAATTCGGCCATTTTGTTTTAGAACTTGGTAGGTCTTGCAATATCTTTGGGCGTTGTGGCGTGTGCTGATATATGGAGAAGTATTGAACAAAGAAAAGGGCTATTGTCACTCTTATTTATCTAATGTTACTCCCTATTAATGAGCTACATTTCCTAAATTGCCTTTAAGGTTCTTTTGGTTATTAGTCTTTTTTTATTTTATTTTTCGAGTCAAATAATTCCAAGAAACTGTACGTGGGAATCAACTACCACTTCCCTTCTCATCTTTGTTGGGGGCATAAGATGCAGAACTACCATCAAATCCAGTTTTATATCGTTAAATGAATTGGCAAGAATTGGCACTGAGATTACTCCCCACTGTGCAGCGAAATAATTTGCAAATATTAGAGTGTAATGAAACAAAATTAAATAAATGTTCAAATTTAATAACATTTTTTCAAGTCATGCGAGATTAAAGCAGGAGTAAGCTTTTTCTTCTCAAGCATGAGATTGAAAAAAAAAAAAATTCTTTAGAATTGTAAATCAAAATACTGTTAGTTATAGTCATAAATGAAATTAAATGTTAATGTTATCTATGAAAATTGCTCTTAAAAAGAACATCATGTATCATCTTTATGACTTGTGTGTTTTATTTATTTTATTTGATACTTTAATTTATTTTGATGAGATTCAATAATTGTTGCTACAATTTTCTATTTAACTATTGCAAGCATGATTGATTAGGAATAGTGAGCTTATATGCTTTTTCATGTCAATATTTTGAAAATTGGTTTATTAAAATAAATATGTATGACATTATCTAATTGGTTTATTAAGGTAAATATGTATGACATTATCTAATGTGTCTTCTAATTAATTTAATCAGGTTTCTTACTATCCTTCTTTCATATTTTTCTATATTGCAGGGACACATATCACTTGAAGATTTTTGATGATTTGTTTCCTTCTGGAATTGCAATATTACAAGATTTATTTTAGGCATTTTTTTTTTTTGCACTAGTATGACTTGAAAAAATGTTATTAAGTTTGCAAATTTATTAAACTAGTCGTTTGACCCATACAATGCACGGGATGACAATAAAAATAGTTTGTTGACTATTATCGAAAATAAATAATTTTTAAATATATCTTATAAAAAAATTAAGTATATAAAATTATTTTGAAAATAAGTTCATAGTTAAATAGTTAAATAATTAAATAAATTCATAAAATATAAATATGTCATTTTGTTTTATATCTTATTTTAAATATCATGTTTATAAGGATGAAAAAAAATCTTGATAGATGACTATAACAATAAAGAGCATATTTTAAGAAAATTTTGCATATTTTAAAAGTTGAAATTGCTGAATAATAAAAAAGAATAAGTCGATAATTTTATTATATCATGAGCCGTTTATAAGGACGATAATGGATATCCATAACAGAGAGCATATGTTCCATGCTCTCGTCCTGGTTTAGAATTTTGTTCCTCATTTCTCATTTTCTGTGGAGATTTAAATCTCAGTGCATATTCACAGATTTATTAAAAGAATTTCAATTTTTTTTAAATATTTTGAAATTTGAAATATAAATATTTATAGTAACAAATATTAGTAATGTAATATAATATAAATTAAAAATTAAAAAATTCATATATAATGCAAATTTAATATAGATAATTGAAAAAATAAAAATATGTTATCCCCGTCCCTGTCCTGTTTAGCAAACGGGGACTCCACCTCTATGAAGACAAAATTTGTCCATATTTCCATTCACACTTTAATGATTTCTTTTTTTTTTTGTTATCACCTCTAGTCATTTACATCTTGTTAATAAATTAAAATATTTTATTAATAAAAATAATTAATAAATTTAATTTATGTGATTTCAATTACACCTCATTTCTTTGTACATATTTTTAGTAAATTAAAAGATTAATTTTAAAATATATGTTTTAATTAATAAATTAATATGTTATAATTAGCAAAAAAAACCACATATAATCCTAATTTATGTCATTCCAATTATGGGAGTAGTATATCAATTACACAATTATTTTCATTAAAAAAGTAATGTAATCATTTAATTTTTTAAAATAATTACTATCATTATCAAAGAAGTGTAAATTGTGGAATTTTTTTAATATTTTAATATTGAAAAATTGAAGTCATATTTTTCAAAAAAATTAATATCAAACAATTGTGAAATTGACAAGTTGAAATATTTAGGTTTGAAAAATTAAATATGGTATGGTGAAACCGGCAAATATATTTTTTTTTATGATTTTAAAAGTTCTATATTTTAAGTTGCAAACTCCTCCTCCTTTGATCTTGTTCTTATTTAGAACTTCGCTTATTATCTCCATTATCGTCTTCGCCATAGGTCTCAATTCCTCATTCCCTACAGAGATTTGAATCTCTATCGATATTCACATGTTTATTAAAAAAGATTCAAAAATGAAAAATTTCAAAATACTTTGAAATTTAAAACATAAATATCTATAATAACAGATACCACTAATACAATATAATTAAAATTAAAAAAATACATACATGATGCAAATTAAATCCAATAAAGATAATTAAAAAATAAATGTGTGCTAAGATTTTCTTGTTATCATTAATTATTATAATTACAATATTTTGTTATCATTAATACTATAATTTTAATCATTAATTATAATTTTTTTTGGCAACATAATTATAATAGCTTTGTTATCTTCAATACTACAATTATATATAAAAATTATATTAGTATAGTACATTCAATTATCATTTTATTTATATTACTTGTTATTTGTTAAATAATTTTGATGAAGTGAGATATGAAGGTATGATTGGAAAAAATAATTAATAATTATAAACAACGATGAGAAGTGTGCAACATGTCTCTTTTCTTATGGATACTCATTGTCATCCCTATAAATGGCTCATGATATAGTAAAATTATTCATTTATTCTCTTTCTTTATTCAGCAATTTTAACTTTTGAAATGTGTAAAATTTTCATAAAATAGATTCTTTATTGTTAGTTATAGGTCATTTATTGAGATATTTTCAACTTTATAAAGATAATATTTAATATAAAATATAATGATACATTTATATTCTATCCATTTATTTAATTATTTAACTATTAACTTACTTTTAAGATAAATTTATATACTCTTTTTTTTTATAAGATATATTTAAATAAATTATTATTTATATTTCATAATAATCAACAAATAATTTTTTTATTATCATTGCACGGGTCAACTAACTAGTTTTATCATACTCAAAACTTATTATTTGTCAAATCCATGTTTGAAAATACAATTATTTTTCAATAAAATCTATATTGAAATAGTTTTATAGGTTTGGGTAAAAAGATTATTACATTGAACAAGTACAAATAAAAAAGATAAAAGTTAACATACTTGATGTTTAAATGCAAAATTTTAAAATCTTATAAATGAATTAAAAAGGTATAAATAATTGAGTGGTTCAATGACATGTCACAAATATGAATATTAAGTAACCAAACAAATTATAGTCAAATTGAATTATTTGTGTTAGATTTTTCAGTTTATTAAATCAATTTAATTTGTGAACACTTTTAGTTATAATTTTTTAAATTATATTACATCTTAGTAAAAGAAATAGTATGAAATCTACTTCCTTTTTATTTTATTTTAGTAATATTATTTGTATTATTCGTTAAGAAAATTTTTAAAAGAAATAGTATGAAATCGAGTACTAAAAACTATCCCTTAAATATATTTAAATAACGCATTATGATATCCTTTAAAGATAACCAAGGGAGATGACATTTATCTTAATTTTTATGTACATAATTTTCATTGAAAAATAGTTACATTTCTAAATATAGATTTGATAAATAATACTTTTTGAGTTTGATAAAATGTTATTATAAATTGATGTGTTCAGATTTTTTTTAAATAACCATGTATTAAATTCTCATTGAAGAAAAATTCAAAATTTGTCAAAATTGTATGGAGTAGGTTTCTAATTATTTAATTAAGAAAGAATTGATTGATAGTATTTATATGTTAATTGATAACATTTATTGGCTTTGATAATATTATGCCATAATAAAAATGATTTGATGAAATATTATAATAAATTGATAGAATGTTTATAATTTGTTTAGAAAAAATAATTATGTATTGTATTCTAATTGAAGGAAATTTGTCATACGATAAAACTTTCTTTTTGACACGTTTCTAATTGTATTATTATTAAGAATATAGGATATGATAAAACATGTAAAAGGATATATATATATATATATATATATATATATATATATATATATGTGTGTGTGTGTGTGTGTGTGTGTGTGTGTGTGTGTGTGTGTATATATGTATATGTATATCTTAACCATAGTTAAATGAGTAATTAGTGAGACAAAATAATGGAGTGGAGTGTCAATTTCCTATCAGAGTGTTTGAAAACCTTTAGTAAGATGGAACTGAATTAAATTCCATTAAGAATTGAATTTCATTATGAATTGAATTCAATTCTTATGTTTGGAATGAGTCAGTAAATTAAATAAGTGAATCGGATTCATTGACTTGAAATGTATGTGAAAATACAATGAATTGCTTATTTTGACTATCTTACCCTTTATTAATAAAATATTATGTTTTAATAATAAATTCAATTATTCATTAGACAAGATGATACCATCAAAAACAACCCAAAATACTTTATAAATAATTCTATCAAAGAACTTTTTTTAAAGAAAAAAAACACTAAAATTGATTAAATTAATTCATATTTCTAATAAAGTGGTGAGTTACAACCAGCGGATAGAACACCTAGCATTCACAAAACTATAAAATATCCCAATTGGGTTGCGTTTGTTTCTTTATTTTCATGCTTCGATATATAAAGTTGAGATGAGTTTTTGTTCTTGATTATATTCTCTAGTTTGGAGAAAGAAGGAAAAAAAGAAAAAACACTTTTATTGCTGAACCCACTTGAGATATATGTGGACAAAGTGCCTCATCTGTGGTTAAGATTCAAGGAATTAGAGGGCATGGTGACATATTAACTCAACTTTTAGAGAGAAAGAGACCTAGAGAATAATTTTGCATGCTGTTGTTGGGAAGAGAAGAAAAGATGGAGAGGATAAGGGTATTTTAGTCAGATAACTTTTTAATATCAATTTCATCCCCAAATCAAACCTCGTTAGCTCTGAGTTACTTTTGGGCATTTGAAAGGAATTAAATTCCATTATAATTTCAATTTCATACTGTTATTTAGTTCTAAATCATGAAATTGAATTCCAATTATTGTGAGAATTCAATTCCGTTGGAATTCAATTCCAACAAGGGTTTCTAAACACAGTATAAGTTTGAGATTGAGTGTCATTTGCATAAATCTCAAGGGGGGAGAGGGGGGGGGGAGGGTTATTTACCCTTACAACTATAATGCTTAAGAAGCCAGCAACCACTTTATAATTGCCTTATTTTTTTTCTCTTTATCTCTCTCATCTCCTCCCCCAGGATTTCTTTCTATACTCTTTACGTATGATGGCGAACCTTATTGAACGGTCATTAAGATGGACGTGTGATTATTTAGACTGAATTTGTCATACTGGATTGAATTCAGTTCATTGATTTAGCGCGAGTTCAATCATAAAGAAAACATCAAGCTGAGTGAAATGATAGACTTTTAAGGTAAAGATAAATTTTGATTATGCTTTTCTATATCAGATGGAAAATGCTCATTTGGTACGAAGAATAAAGCATGACTTGATAGAATTATATAGAAACTTAACTTAGTACTTACAGTCCGGCTGAAATGAATCCTGACCAAATCTACGAATTCTAAACATGTACTGAATGTTTCATGAATCTGTCAACCCCTATTATAGATTTTGATATGGCATAAGTATAGCACTCACTTAAAACTAAATGACTTCATTTTAGATTGTGATTTAATGAGTGTTTGCTTTAGAAATAGCAATCCTGTTCTCGGTGGCCTGCAATTTGGCACCTGCTCAATGAACAAGCGCATAGTGTAATTGACATTTTTTCCTTTTGAAGCCTCCTAAAGTTTATAACAAAATTATAACACATCCATCCACAGTAATCCTACAACTTCTGGTAAAGTTCATGGACGATAATGACACACACGTTACAGAAGATAATAATTTTGGTATCTTCCCAATCCTCAACCCGTCTTACAAATGACACAAGTCACAGTTGTCCATTTTTGCATAAACTGGCACATGCTTGTCTAGGACTAAATGCACATTTACCCGGCAACTATGAATGCAACTTGTTCCGATCAAACTGCAGGAGAATTCCAGGTCGTGAACTGTGTTCTGTGATCTAAAAAGATTTTATCATTAACCACAGCCAAGATACTTTATTCACTGGATAGAAAGCGACAACAAACCAGACTCTGTAAGACCGAGTCACATCTCCATTGTTAACTATCATTGACAACCGCTTGCTTCCTTGGGTAATTATCACTCACCACAACACAAAGCAAATCAACACACTTCACAGCTAGCACAAGGCTTATGGCCAGCAATGCACTAGATGATATTGTTCTGATCTCTCAAACAGATATACAGAAATGGAAATTGCAAGCCAATAATATTTAACAACACACACTGTAATAGCCAAAGCGAACATAAACACCAAAAACGATTAAAAACGATCAAGTCCCAGTCGGTCAACATCAAATTATTGTTTTCATAGCCTTTCATACCATTCAACACACACTAATGCCAAGTCTTCTTCTCTTCATGTTGAGCGAGTCTTGCTGGCTTCCTTGAGTATCTCCAGCAAAGCCTGTGCCTCAGCAGCGCATCGCTTCCTGCAAATCTCACTAATATGTGCCAATTGGGCGATGTTCAGTATCCCACCGTGGGCCTCCGGTGCTTCAGACCTCAATGCCTCTCCAAAGGTATACACCAGCCTGGGACACGATTTTGTTTGAAGGTCAGCCATGAACTCCACATCAAACAGCCTTCCATAGCGCCACATCTTTCGCTTATGCTTCTCGCCACCACCGTCACCATCTGCACGAAGCTCCAAGATGTGTTTGAGGCAGGTCACCTGGCGCCGTGTCTCCCCGCCCTCGATGGCCGCCAGGACGGCATCAGGGCTGCAATTCAGCAACTCGCAGAGCTTAAAAAGCATATCGACAATGTGCATTCCTGTGTAGGACAAGTGCATGTCATACAGGAAGTCTTTCATTCCAATGTGGTCCTTGTTGGAGTTGCTCATGTGTAGCAGCCGAAAGAGTGTGACTTTTGCTCTGGGTTCCCAGGAGGAGAACCAATTTGCCAGACTTTCCATTGACTTCTCGTTGGGCGTAGGTAGCACCCTCGTGTACTGGGACACTGATTTCCTGTAGGACTTTGCAAAACCCTCGATTATGCGGTTCCAAGCCCTCACATAAGTTGCAGCGGGTTTGGTGAACAATCGTAGCATAGAAGCAGCTATGTATGAGTAGATCGCAGCTTCCTCCTTCACAGAGTCACTTACTGGGCTGCTGATGGGTCTTGCAGAACCTTGAGCTTGAAAAGTCATTACTTCACCCTCGTGATCAGTGTATTTAGTGTCTTCGGTTGTTGCATATTTGTGGCCATCTTTGAAGACATAGTCGCTGTAATCGGTGCCAGATGGCGAGCGCAGGTGGTAAGCAAGCACGAGAACAGCAGCGGCTCCCTGTCTAGTGAATCCTGAGGAGACCATTGGGATTACCTTTTGGCCTAGCTTGGCGATTTCATGGTCGGCGTGTCGATCGAGGGAGATTCCAGGTCGGTTCAAGAGCTCGTCATCCTTGAAGTCATACTTTGTGACGCGATCGAAGAGCATGATGCCATCGAGTCCTGCGAACATTTCTTCTAGTAGTGTTGGTAGTTGAGGGGCGGAGGCGGAGGTGGAGGTGGAGGCAGCACTGCTGCTAGCCATGATCACAAGAAAAAGAACTACAACAGTGTTATTTCTCTCTATCACCAGCGAAAGCAAGGGAGATTCTTTAACAGTCAGTCACAAATCTAACAAGTCATGGCGACCCTTTCATTTTCACCGACAACTTTAGGGTCTTCTTTTTTCATATTGGTTTTGAGTTTATCGTATACATTAATATGAGTTTAAAAATTAATTTGTGTGAATTAGTTTATGTGTGTGGTGTCAGTAAAATCTCACTATTTTCTTTTTTTTCTAAAATTGGAATAAATAATTTTATATATTAATTTCACCATATTGTACATATAATAGTGGTAGTGATGAGATTTCAATGCATGAAACAATGGACATGGATCTTGATTGCTGTAGCTGTCAGTCAAAATCTTGTTACTGTCAAGATTTCAATAAGAATCCTAGCAGTGGCAAGATTTCAATAAAATCTTGGTAGTGACAACACTTCAAGAAAATATTAAAATATTATACTCTATCTATATAAAATTCACTTCCATCTCTTTTCATCTTTGGTTTTTAAAGTTTTGAGAGTGGTATGTGTGTTTTGCACATAGTGATATAAAGTTGGGAAAAAATGGGTTAAAATATGTGAAAACTAGGTAGTTCCTCCTCTTTTTTTCTCTAATTGTTTTAGTTTATTTTTCTTGTTTCCGGTGCAAAAAAAAAAAATTATTTGGGTCTCTCACTCATTTTGCTTATCTATTCTTCTGTTTTTTTTTGTGTTGGTAGTCGTATGACAACAAAAAACTACAATATGTGTCAAAAAAGTGTTATGTGAGATAAAAAAATATTCATAGATTACAGCAAGAAAAAAGAGGTAAAAATGGATAGTGCAGCAAATATAAAAGCATATTTCAATGGTAATATTATTATAAATACTAGTGAATGTGTCACATTTGTATACAAGAATCCAACATGTATTTTTATTTCTTGTATTATGTCATTTTCAGAGTTAGAAAGTGATCTTAAATAATACATAGACCCTGAAACTCCAAAAATAATGGAGAAAATAACATATAGGTGTGTAGTATCAATTTTTGGTAGGTTCATTCAGTATCAAACAATCACAATAAGCAATGATGACCACATGCATCAAATGTTTCAAATATACCACCAGCATCGAGCAAAAATATCCGTCATCAAATTGTATGTTGATTTCAAGAAAGTGGGTCCACGATCGCCACTTGTTAAGTTAGTGCGCTACAAGAATCTCTGAAATCTTGCCACTTCTAGCATTTAAAAATCCATATAATTGTAATATTTGTCCTTAAGTAATATCAATGATAATCATTCACTCATTACCCATATAAAAATTAATTTCCCACCACTTTACCTTTATTTATTTATTTGGTGAGTGGCTACCGATAGATAAATTCTCGGAAGTTGCCTATCCAAATAAAGTAAGGTCCTGAGAGAACAGAGTGGGTCACTCCGTGACTGTGATTAGGTCCGGAGGAAAAAAGCAAAATGGTACGACTAGGATAGGAAGGAAAACCCCTTTTTCTTTTGTCGGAACGAAAGTCTTGACTAGGCGTGTTGTTTTTCTATTGGGCTCCCAATGTGTTGTTTAGAAGCTATTGATGGGAGGACAAGAAACTAGCCCAATCCAAAGAAATAGGCCCGCCCCATCATGTATGGGAATCGAATGGAACTTGCTAGAAATTAATCCTTTTCGGACCCAAAAACAAAATGATTAATCCCTTTTGACCAAAAAAGAAGAGAAAAAAAAAGAGATTAATCCCTAACCGGAATTCCTCTTCCTGCAGCTGTGTGCGCTTCTACCATTTATTTCCCTTCCCTGCGGCTCTGTGGCGTAGCGTTGCCGCGGGCGGCGTTCACTTCCCTGGCCTCTCCCTCTTTCTTCAGTAAATCTTGCACATCATGATAATCTCACCTCTGACCTCCCGTTTTCAATTTTATTTGCTTTCAATTTGGTTTGTTTTCATTCATGTTATGTCATGCTATGTGGATGAATGAATTGAAAGGAGCAAGCGAGGAAATGATGGGGTTATTGTAGAATGTCTGAGCAGGAAGACGGTAGTGAGTAGCGACAGACAGACAATGTTTTTGTTTCCAAGCAAAGGACATTCATTCATTCATTCATTCATTCCCAGTAACCATAGTAAATATCAGTGGATAAGGCTCACGTCCTTTGCTAAGTTATTGCATTGTGACTCCGCAACATCCTCTACAACAAACTGAGGGTCTGTAGTGAGTCACGTCACGAGCGGGTTGCATTCAAGTATTGAACGTGGACCTGGACTAGATTACTTCCCCCCCATTCCGATCCTCTGCCTGATCTATCCTTCCTTGCGTTTACCTTGTCTTCTTTTCTTTTTGTTGGTTGCTTGGTTGCACCTCATGCTAGTAAACGCCACACCTTTCTCCTTGCTTTGTTTGCATCCTAAATGTTCTCCTTGCTTTCATAATTGATATTTGTTTTTGGATCCTAATTCTTCCTTCCCATGTGGAGTAGGAATAATAATAATAATAATAATATTGCCCATCTTATCATCTCTTATTGGCTTCTTTGACACCACTTGATTCATTCTTTTATTGTTGCATTTGCCTATAATTTGTGACTTATGTTTGTTTTGATATCTGGCATTAACTCATTGCTCACTCCCTCATGCTAGTGCCCATTGGTGAATAACAACACCTCATTATCTCTCTGCTTCACATTTTATGAATTTTAATCATGTACTGCTAAGGTATTCATTATCTTTGAATCATGCCTTGGACGGTAAACTTCCCTAACTATATTAGGCGCTCCTAAGTAATTGACAATCTTTCACAATGCTTCATTTTCCATTGGTTGTCTTGCCATCTCATTTATTTTTCCATAAATAGTTTTCGGAGCTTCACCAATGACCATCCTATTAAAATTATATTGATATTAGATCTGGATTAGCAAGACACATAGGAAGGAATGACAAACTTTATATAAACCAAAACAAATTTGTCCCATAAGACGTGAAAACCCCACACATTTTTTGGGACTAATTTGTCTTAAAAAAAGACCAATTTAATGTATATTTATAATTGTTAGAGACTGCTAAGAATTCTTTTTTTTAGGGATAAACTTATCTGATGATATTTTCATCAGAGACTACTCTAATAGATTTACTCTTCATTTGTTGAAGATAGTCAAAGAGTTTGTGTACTGTTTGTCAAATCCATGTTTGGAAATGCAATTATTTTTCAATAAAAGATATATTGAAATAATTTTATATGTTTGGGTAAAAGGATAATTACATTGAACAAGTACAAATTAAAAAGATAAAAGTTAACATACTTTGTGGTTAAATACAAAATTTGAAAATCTTATAAATGAATTAAAAGGGTATAAATGACCTGGTCTTCATAAAATGTTTTATAGAATAATTTATTGTATTCGTGTTAGTTGTTTGAGTTGAATATTGTAGAATAGCCAAATAGAAATTTAATAAACAATTAAGCTTAACTGATAAATCTTTAAAATAGGACTACAAAATATTAATGACACTTTAGGAAAAACAAAATAGCTGTATCAATATATATATAGTAATATAATAATATATATTTAATTTCCTTGGTGCTCAAGTTTTAAAACTTGTTGGCCAAGATTTTTTATTGCTCAAGTTTCCAAACTTGTTGACCAAGATTGAACCTCTATATAAAGAGGTGAGCTTACGAAGAAGAATGACAAGTGGAGAAGTGAAACTTTGAGCATTATTGAAAGAAACTAGTGCGGAAAAAACTAGCATAAGAGAAAGAGAAAATGGGTGATCATGAGATTATAGTGTTATATCTATAATTATTTTAAGGTAGGGAATAAGTTTCCTTGTTATTATTAATACTATAATTATAATTGTTAATTATAATTTTTTTTGGTAACACAATTGTAATAGCTTTATTATCTTTAATACTATAATTATATATATAAATTTTAATAGTATAATGCATTCAATTATCATTTTGTTTATATTACTTGTTATTTGTTAAATAATTTTAATGAAGTGAGATATGAAGGTATGATTGGAAAAATAATTAATAATTACAAGGTAAATTAAATCCAATACCTTATTTTAAATATTAAGATTATGAAAATAATGGAGTATAATTTTCTCTATGAATGATACATAGAAAATTATCCATGTAATAAATCTTAATTATTAGTATTATGAATAGATTATAGATTATATTAAATCCTTCAAAAATACGTTAATTATGATATTAATTTTTATTAAAATATTAAAACTAATATAGTATAGCTTATATTATTGTATTTTTATTATCAATATCATTACAGCATATTTTATATATTATAATAATTTTTAATAAATTATATATTATAGTAATTAAATCTAATTTGCAAAAATAAAATGATATATAATTAAGGTTATTCCTTAAAATTTTAATTTAAGTTTGAGAGTGATTGATTAATTAGAAAGTGATTGTTTGATTATAGTTATGTGTTAATTTGTGGTATTAAATTTTTAGTTATAATTTGTTGACCATGATAATATTTGCTATGATTTAAATAATAAAATAATTTTAAATTAATATAATTACTACATCATGATAGCATAAATTTAAGGTTAATTCAATAATATCGATTTGATATATCTTCTCTAAATTCATGGACCTGTTCAAAGCTAACTTATTATGATTAAAAGATACATATCTCATTAATTTTTACGATATATTGTTTCAAGAATTTAATTTTAATACATTATTAATATAAAAAGATATTTTACATAGATATTCAATTATATAAAATTAAAGTATTCAATGCTAATTATCGTATTTAAATGTAATTTGAATATAATGAAACCAAAATAATATTATTTTTAAATCGTATTAAAAACCTGAAAAAACTCACGAATCCTATTTAAAATAAGTGAATAACTTTCATATTTAAGAATTTCATATTAAAATTAAATGATAATAGAATATATGTGAGTTTATTAAAAAATATTCAAGGATTAAATAAAGAAAATTCTCTGCATTTAAGTCAAAATAAATATATCACAGTAAATATTTATATTTTTAAAATTAAAAATATATTTTAAAAGGTAAGGTAAATTATTTAAATAAGTATTATATTAATTTCAGAAGATTTTAATTTATTTATCTTGATAGGCATGTTTTCAAATAAAATATATAATTTTAAAATATATATCTATTATTATTTATGATTGACATCATTGTGATATATTACTTTAATTATAAATTGATAATTACATATTGATTGAAAACTATCATATAAGTTAATTTTAAATTATGTATTTATTGATAATATATAATTACGTGTTCCATAGAGAGCCATAGTACATTTGAAAGATGCCATGACTATATATTAAGCCAAATAATTTTTTGATAAATAAGTCAAATAATATAATCATAAAAAAATAATTTGAAATTTATTAGAAATAAAAATAATACTATTTCAGAAATTTAAAATATAGAATAAAAATTTACAAAGTCAACCATCAAAAAAATATTTACAAATTAGTGATATTCCAGTATCTAATAATGGGTTTTAAAATTAAATTGTAAAGTGAAAATGAGTTATAATTTATAATTAATATCTTATAATTAATAATCAATTATGATTGATGTGATTGATATTTACCAATTAAGTATAATAAATGTAGATTAAGGATTCAAATTTCAAATAAAAATTGTAGGCCTTAAATCGTTCTAGAAGTGACACCCATAAAAATTTCTCTCATAGAAATTTGAAATATTAGTATTATAGATTTTGTTTTATTACACTCTTTACTTCATGTTAGTATATTTTGTAAATATACCGCTACACACTAGGGAGTATTCTCAGTGCCAATTCATTTAAAGATATAAATTTGGCTTTGGCGGTGGTTCTGCAACTTATGCCCCCAAAGATGAGAAGAGGAAGCGGTAGTTGGTTCCCACTTAATGTCTCTTGGAATTCTTTGACTCAGAATAATAAAAATAGAAAAGACTAATAGCCAAAAGAATTTTTGGGGCAATTTAGGAAATGCATGAATGTAGTCCATTAATAAGAAGTGACACTACACAAATAGGAGTGATAATAGCCACTCTCTAGAACAAATACTGTTCAGAGATTATGAGAAAAAAAAATTACATTAATTTGCTTCAATACCAATACCATTTTATAACGTTGCAGCTGCACTCACTATAAATGAAATTGATTTTTTAAATATTTTGAAAATTTCCATATTGACATGGATTTTATATTGCCTTGAGATATTAATTTCTTGTGCTGTTATTTGCTTAGATTTTTGAATTGGTTGATTTGATGTTTATGAAGCACAATACGCGCTGCAAGAAATACATTGAAGTTAACAGTCTAAGTCGGTTACTGTGGCACCTCAAAGATAAATCCATACAGACGAAGGAGAGCATGTGGGGAAATACATAGCATGTTATATTATAACCCCAATGTTAAGGCTAAGTTAATTGTTGTTTTTAATTTGAATTTTAGGCTGCAACTTACGACCTTTTTCAAGTAAGTCTTTTTTTCCCTTGATCATTTTTATCTTTCATAGATGCAAATTAAAATATAATTTCATGTAACCTTCTTATGTTGCAAATCAGTGTGATAGTGGTCATATTGCTTGCTCTGCCTGCTGTTTCAATCATGGGAAAAAGTGTCACATGCTTATTGCCCATTGGCTCTAACCGCTGCATAGCCCTTGAGAAAGTACTGGAATCTATTAAAATACCATGTCCTAATGCGAAATATGGTTGCAATGAGACATTAAGTTACAATGACAAGAACAACCATGAGCTTAACTGCATCTACGTACCATGTTCCTGCCCACATTCAAATTGTGACTTTGTTGCCTCATCCAAGGACTTATCCCATCATTTCAGCGATAAACATGGAAATTCAGCAGTGAAATTTTCATATGATCAATCTTTTCTTGTTACATTGAAGTCTGATGATGATGGGGCCGATATTATTCTTCAAGAGAAAACTTGTGGCACTTTGTTTATACTCCACAATAATGTGGTGCGTCTGGGAAATGCAGTGAATATAAGTTGCATTGGGCCTAATAATCTTCTTCCAAGACGTGGAATCATGAATATGCTATTTCGGCTTTGTATGGAGGATGCGTTCCAAAGTTTAGAGATTTTACTGGGGACATTCAATGTTCTGCTGTCTTTCATCAATGTTCCTTTTGGTTCCATCCCATTTCTTTGGTTGTTCCGAACCTCTCAAACTGGAAATTAAGATAAAGTTCAGCGTTCGTCAACTTGAAGAAATTCTAGAGGGAAACTTATCGCCGTAGCTTAGACAGATAAAGTCACAGTAGTGCGGAACTGTGTTAATTATAGTAAAATTATATCCAATAATATTATTTAAACTTATTTTTCTTATAGGCTGAGACACTCTACTTAAAAAACATGAGTTCCACTGTTTATTTTACTTCTAACTTATTCTCTTTTTATTATTTCTCTCACACTATGATGAATGTCTACCGTATGGGTGTTAAAATGGCGTTTCCGGCCATATTGGTTCCAGTTTTCCAATTTCATTTTTGCATATGTCAAATGTTAGATTTACGTAATTAAAGTGAAGTGTTACGCATTCCCTTGAATTTTCTTGCTTTTTTTTGGGTTACATGAATTTCCTTGCTGATTGAGTTCTGGCTATCGTTGGAAATGCATTGTATATCTGTTTGGTTTTCTTTTCTTTTCTTTTAGCCCCTATGATTATGTTAAAAGAAAAGTTTAGTTCTCATATATTATAGCTCTTGCACACGTAAATAATTTTAACTTAAGTATTGAAACATAATAAATTGACTCGTATGTAATTGATTATATAAAAAATGATTATACAAATTAATAATTATTGAAATAATTTTAATATTGATCTCGATAAAAATAGCGATGGACAAATTAGAGTGCTTTTATTTTTGAAAACTATTTTCAATTTTATGAAAGAAATATTAAAAAATAAAAATGAAAAATGAAAACTAAATTTTATTATTTTTATAATTTTTTTATAATTTTTAATATTTTCTTCATAAAATTTAGAAAATAAAAAAATTAGAAATGAAAACTAAAAGCTATTTTATGAAACCAAATACACCATTAGTCCTTCAAGAAGAGAGATATCTATTTTGGCCTCTCATGATTAATACTAAATAACTTGATTCCTAATGATTTGACAAATAAGTCAAATTAGTTCTTGACAAAAATATAAATATGTCAAATAAATTCATTGAAATATTTAGGGTGTGTTTGGTTTGTAAAATTTTGTTTTCACTTTTTAAAAGAGATTTTCATTCCTAGCATTTTAAGATTTGAGAAATGCATTTGATTTATAAAAGTATATTTTGTTTTAAAAAATTGAAAATAATAAAAAGTTTGGTGTGTATGTTTTTAAAATATAATTTTTAAAATCAATTTAAGATAATAAAATTATGTTTTTTATGTATAAATAAAATTATGTTTCTTATTAGACAATAAAATCATATATATTTGATTTTCAATTGCAAGGAATCCGAATTTCTTATTTCTTTCTTATACAGTACTATCTCAGTCCTTCACTAATTATTCAATTTTACATATTTATGGGAATTAAAAAATAATTAATAAAATATTAATGTTAGTAATTTATTAAATTATCCTTTTTTAATATTCAAGTATTTTATCTTCTTTTTTATTAATAAATTAATAATATTTAATATAGGTATTATTAGAAAGAAATAACTAATATATACTACTTAAATTTTTGAAATGGGAAATTATTTCTAGAAGTAGTAGAAGAAGGGAATGTGGATATGCAAAAGATTCACACAAAAGAGAACCTAGCAGATATCATGACAAAGCTGATCAACACTGATAAGTTCAAATGGTGTCGATCTTCCTATGGTCTATCAGAAATATAGACAGCAGAGAAGTGGCAAGATGAGAAAATATTTTGAAAATTCTCCAAAGGTGACTTTAAGTGAGAGATTATGAGTGGCGTAAGTCAAGCCACCTTTTGAATTTTCAAAGGATGTATAGTAGAATTTCTACTGTGCACTCATGAATAAAGACGTAATCAGAGACAAATTTTTCAAATATGCACAGTAAAATTTACTGTGCACATGTTTGGTGCACCAACCAAAATCACGAGAAGTTACTGTGCATTGATTGCACAATAACTTCCAAACGTCTATAAAGGGAGAGGTTCGCATTTAGTTTCGATCATCATAAACAACGGAGAGCATTCACAAATATAGTGTGTTCTAAAAGTTTCTCCTATTTTTTATAAAGAGAGGTGTATTTTTCTAGTATAAGAGAGGGTGTTATTATTCTCTCCTTATATTTAGAGAGAGATGTAATTTTATCTTCTATATAGTGAAAATCTTTCTCGATCTTACCCATAGTTTTTCCCCTATCATTATGGGGTTTTCCACCTAAATATTTTGTATCAGTTCCAATTCTTTCAACTCTATTTTTAGTTGCGTTGATTTGTTTCTATAACTCTGATACTCAACATTAATCAATATATATTTGAAAATAAAATTATAAAAAATATTAATTAATCATTTCATAAATTAAAATGTTAAATAAATTTATATAACTTTAAGCTAATGATACTTTTGAATATTATTCTTGATGGAGTGCATGGATAGAGTCTAGTGAACAATTATTTAAGGACCAGCGGGGACTACTTTCTAAAGGGCTAAATTGGGGGGTTTATTGTAAATTTGAGAAGACATTCGGAATCTAAAACGTTATCACTTCCCTTGTCCAACCTCTTCTTCTGCATGACCCCTTGTCACGGTTCAGCTTATAAATTGATGAGGGGTGTGTCACCGTGTGTGTTTTGAGTTCTGACTTGTGAGAAAGAGAGGTGTGAGGAAAAAATGTCAGCCGGTAGAGAAAGGACCAAAAGCAAACCAAGCCAAAACAAAAAGCGGCGCAGGGTTAGTACTCTTGAACACAGCAATAATGTGGTGCAAGGTGATGAAGTGCATGCTGCAGATGATGTCCAAGTCAAAGAAGAGCCTCATGATAATAAAAGTGATACATCAGGTGCCCAACAAGTTGAACAAGAGCCACATGATGATGATGATGATGATGTTGAAGGCCACCAACTTTCTGAATCCATTTCCAAGTATTATATTTCTAGGCCTAGAGCGAAAGGGTCCAAAGAGCATAGGTCTATTACTGTGAGCATTTCTGACCCAGATGTCCTACATTGCCCCATTTGTTTTGATTCCTTGAGTATTCCAGTCTATCAGGTTTGTCACCTCTTCACCTCCCTCATAGTCTTGCATGCTTCCAATGTGAATGCATATTTATAATAATGTATCCATACGTGCGCGTGTGTGTGGCAACAGATTCAATGACTTTGGCCATTTTCTTTTAAAGCTTAGTCCAAAGAGGTCTTTCTCTATACATCATGGTGCTCATAAATTAAGTATTATAAAAATACTGTTCGGATGTTATATATGAAAACAAAAAAAGATAATACATTGGTTCATACCATTGTGATATGTTGCACGCAGCTGTACTGTAAATTAATTTGGTTTGCAAACAAAAAACTTCTTAAATTTCTGCACAGTCTATTCTTGTTGACTTGATTAGTTATTAATATCTTGCATTGTTATTTGCTTTAATTTTTGAATTAGTTGATATGGTGTTTTCGAAGCACAATACGTGCTATAAGAAATACATTGAAGCTCATTGAAACATATTATTCGGTTACCGTAGCACTTCTAAGATAATCCAAACATAGTACCCTAAAAAAAATGATGATCCAAATAGATGAAAGGGAGCTTGTGGGAAATTTATTGTTAACCATTTGGATTGACATTTCCATAGTTGTTTTTTTGTCCTTTCAAGTGATTCAAAATCTAATTTCATAATTTGTTTGTTGCAAATCAGTGTGAGAATGGTCATATTGTTTGCTCTGCCTGCCGTATCAATCTTGGTAAGAAGTGTGCCACGTGCTCATTGCCCATTGGCTCCAACCGCTGCAGGGCCTTCGAGAAAATTCTGGAATCTATTAAAATACCATGCCCCAATGCAGACCATGGTTGCAAGGAGACATCAAGTTACAGTGAGAAGAATAACCATGAGCTTGAATGCATCTATGTACCATGTTCCTGCCCAATTGCGGATTGTGACTTTGTTGCCTCATCCAAGGAGTTATCCCTCCACTTCTGCCATGACCATGATTCTGGGGAGATATTTTTATTTGATATCCCTTTTTCTTTCAGATTGAAGACTGATGATGAATCCATTATCATTCAAGAGGGTATTAAAGGAAACTTGTTTGTACTCGATAATCATGTGTTGCGTGTGGGAAATGCAGTCAGTGTTAGTTGCATTGGGCCTAATTCTAAGCCTAGGAATCGTTATGATATATTGGCTAAGTCACAGGGATGCAGTCTAGAGTTTAAGTCTTTTACTAAGAACATTCAACAATCTGATGTGGGCACTCTTTCATCAAGGTTCCTCTTGATCCCGTTTAATTATTTTGGAGCTTCTGAAACTCGCAAAGTGGAGATTTGCATAAGGTCAAACGATGCGTAGAAAATCTTATAGGGCTTGGATGAAAAATTTTGAGTTCATATATATGCAAATCGTTATTTGACTTGGACCTTGTTTTAACATAATTTTGCATGTGTCAAAAAGTAGATTTGCATATCTGAAATGGAAGTGTTCGCCCAAGAATTGCAATGTTAGTGCTTCTGTAGAGTGCAGAGTGCAGCCGTCCATGGGCTCAGTAGTTTACATTTGTATTGGATATTAACTTAATACCATGATTGGTTGTTTTTTTTTTGGGTGTAGTCTGTTTATGTTTATGTAAGATTGGTTTTGTTAAGTAGATTCAATTACTTTTAGAAATACTATTATATTTATACAAATTTGATCACTTATTACAAGTAATTAGTGATTTGCGTGTGCATGTGTTTATTTGTGTACATCATTAATGTTGTCGTAAAAACTTTTGTTTCTCTTTGCATGGTGTTTGGAAACTTGAGGGAACGAAGGAATTAAATTCAATTCTTATGTTTGGAATAAATTAATAAATTAAAAAATTCAATTCAATTCTTTGATTTAGAATAAGCCTATAAATAAATTAATTTCATTATTTTTACTATTTTATCTTTCTTTGATAAAACTTAATATTTTACTAACAACTTCAATTATTCATTGGATACCATGATATAATCAAAATCCCACAAAAATAATTTGAAAAAAAAAACCAAAGCAGAACATTCTAAAAAAATTTACGAAGCAAAGCACTCTATAAATTTATCAAAAACATTTTTTTCTAGAAAATCACTAAATTGATTTTTGTTTTTTGAGTTGTGAAATTGATTAAATTATGATTAAAAAAATGAAGAATCGCATCGCCGGGAAAAAAAATATATCAGATAACATAATTTCAATGAAATTAAGGTGAATGGTCAATGCGCATCGAGGAAAAAAAGAATATAAATTTTTTAAAAATTATCTTTTTGCGAATGAAAATTTGAAGTGAACAAAAATGGGACTTTATGAGTGCTCATCATGGTTGCACTCCAAAATTAGTCGAGAGATGCATGCTGGAGTGCGTAGACGGTCTCGCAGAACACCATTAATGAGTTGTTGGGGGTATCATAGACCAAAGAAGCCAAATACACTTTCACTTAAAGAGTCCAAGTGAAGGATATTTTGGGTTAATAAATTTTTGAACTGAATTTCAATAATAAATTAGAGATTTTTTACTCTGATTTACTTTTAGATGTCTCAAAAGAATTCAATTTTGTTTGGAATTCAATTCTATATCATTAACTAATTCCAAATCAAATAAGTGATTTTCAATTCTGGATAGAATTCAATTTCAAGGATTTTTGAACGCCTTATTAGAAAAAATAATATTTTTATAAGAAACAAACATGTTCTTATAGATAAAAACAAGCATCTATATACTTGATAACTTAAAAATAATATGATCACAAATTATGATGCAACATGTATCCACCTTAGCACATTTGTATTCTTATTATGCCAATAGGACTTTTAGTTATGTGATTATTGATGACTTAAACTACGAGTAGGTTAAACTATATGTTGCTTATTCTAGCCTATGACTAAAACTCTTGTACCAATTCGTTTGAATTTGAAGTCAAAATAAATGAAAAGAAAATAGAAAAAGAAGAAACTGTTCATGTCCCATTTACATTGCACACGGACGTTCAACTTCCTCCTTTTCTTAATGCTGCATGTAATAATAACTTGCAAAAATTTTGTTTTATTTTTATTTTTCTCAATAAATATCAAATCTTTTGGACTTATCTTCTAACAACTCTTTCTAATTCTTTAAAACATTCTCTAAATTCTTTTCCAGAAACATCGGATTCAAATAAATTTAATTTAGATCACTTTCTCAATTATGCTAGCTAAGGTGCATTTATTTCATATTAAAAAAAGGTGATTGCTGACAAAAAAAAAGGTAATTATGATGCTTAAAATTTTGAATGAGATTCTGAGGCACAAAATAATTTTTTTTCACTCAAAAATATTTTTCACACATTTGCCAACACAAAAAGTAAAGAGCAATTATAATTTGACATAAAAAAAGGCGGATCATTATCCAAAATTAAATATGTCCCACAGCATGACTCTTTTGTTGAGGAGCAAAACAAAGTCCCACATTGTCTAAACAAGAGGAAGGACATGGGTTTATAAGTATGGAAGTTGTCTCCATTGGTATGAGGCCTTTTGGGTAATGTCCAAAAGCAAATCCATGAGGGTATAAGTCTAAAGTGGACAATATCACACCAATGTGGAGATATGGAGGACCCCTCGGTGCCTAACAAGTGGTATCAGAGCCGATAGTGTGGGCTTGGGCGAGTATTGGAGTAATTTGTTGGGGTGATCCTCAGACGAAAGTCTTCCCTGTGGTGATCGGCGCCGTGTCCCGTTAGTCGTGATCTGAAGTATAAAAATAGGCTAAAAATACTTTCGGAGGCTTCCAGGAGGATGAACCATGGTCCTTTGTTTGAGGAGGATTGTTGAGGAAAACAAAGTCCCACATTGTCTAAACAAGAGGAAGGACATGGGTTTATAAGTATGGAAGTTGTCTCCATTGGTATGAGGCCTTTTGGGTAATGTCCAAAAGCAAATCCATGAGGGTATAAGTCTAAAGTGGACAATATCACACCAATGTGGAGATATGGAGGACCCCCCGATACCTAACATCTTTGAAAGACAGTCAGAATATTAAATGAAACGCTATCACTTCCCTTGTGCGACCTCTCCATCCACAGCAGGATGGTTCAGCTAAATTATAAAGAGTTATGTTTTTTTATTTATTTATAATGCATAGAAGTTATGGTGATTTATATTTTATTTATTATTAAATAAAATATAAAATTTATTTGAATGAAATTTATACTATATCTACTAATAAATAATATGTGAATTGATATAATATTTTATATATTATAAGTATGGATAATTTTTTTAATTCTGAATAGTGAGGGGGGAGGGGATGTTGTTTAGAGTTGTGAGAACTTTGAGTCATGAGGAATTCAAAAGTCAGTTGATATTGCAGGGACCTTTCAGACCCAGATGTGTTGGATTGTCCCATTTGCTTTGATCCATTGGCTGTTCCAATCTACCAGGTCTGTCACTTCTTCCTCATCATTCCCAAGCTTCCACTGTGACCGGATGTATATATATTGTATCTATTTACATACTCATCATCTGCTTTTTCAATTAAATATTTCCCCCTTAATCATTTCTTCTTTCAAATGATGAAAAATCTGACTTCATAATTTTTTATTTGTTGCAAATTAGTGTGATAATGGTCATGTCATTTGTTCTGCCTGCTGCACCAAAGTCGAGAAGAAGTGTGCCACATACTCCTTGCAATGTTAGTGATTCTGCAGACTGCAGCCGTCCACAGTTGTGGTTTACTTAGATTTGTGTTGGATGTTAAATGCATGTAAATGCTAAATTAGGGGATGAATTCAGTAAAAAAAATTTATTATGAGAATAAAAATAGTAAATTTAAATTATATAATTATAAATAAATAATTAAAATTAAAAATTATTAATAAAAATTATTAATTATATAATTATTTAAAGGTATTATGTGATTTTACGTTTTAATATTAATATTTTATATAAGATTTGATAATTTAGATTTATTTTTTTTAGTCTTATAATAAATTACCTCTCTCAATTCATCCATGTTAAATTAATCCCATGGTTGGTTTTTTCCGAATGCTTTTTCTTTTTTGTTATATTAATACAATTTTAACCTCTTACTACTAGTAATCAGATTAAAAATACAAATGATTGTGAGTGTGTATAAATTGCACCTCTCCATCTTTTGAAAAGTTAAGGGTTAAGCTGCGCCTACTCTGAAAAAAAAGAACGAGTACATTAAAGAGCGGGTACTATAACTTGTAATTAAATAAAAGAAGTATTTATAGCATTTAAAATTGTAGTTTAACATTTATCAAAAATAAAATAAAATTGTAGTTTCACAGCACTTTGAAATGGAAGTGACGGATGCAGAAAAAAGGGGAATGACTCCCTTAGAGGTGATTTCCATCCCCCTCGCTTAGCTCTTTGAAAAGACACCGACAAATCGAAATCGAAATCTTTTGTGTTTAAATAGTATTTCTTGTCGGTGACTACTAAGGTGTTATAGGTCGGCAATATCTATGATGTCTATATAGACATAGTTAAATAGGTATATAATATTTATTTGAGTGTGAGATCAGTATTATTGGTAAAATAGGGTTATGATTAAAAATAATAAAAAATGTAATTTTTTACAGAAAAAATGAGAAAAGAAAATAATAATATTATAATAAGTATTTAAAAATAAAAATATGTATTTATATTTTCATATTCTGTATATATTTTATATACAGTAATAATAATATGTATCAATCAAAATATAGATAGATAATATATCATCCTAATAGTTTTCTTAATTTTTCACTCATAATAACATGATTTATAAATATTCAGTGACTATTTAATAGACCTCGAAGACATATTTCAAGTAACAAACATTTTCAAATCATTATTTAACAAGATTTATCATTTCACTTTTATAAATAGCATACTAACATATATTAAGTTGACATTGTTTATGGTACAAAGTAAAATACTTACTCTTTCTATTTTAAATTAAATGCCTATTTACACTTTTTTTTTACTTTGAAAATAATTGTCTTAACACAAGAGAGTATTAATTAATTTCTATCAATTTTTATCGTAGCATAAAACTGAGTAATTTATTTATCTTTCTTCATATTTTTTATAAATTTATCGTAACTCTTTTACGGTCAATTTACTCTTTTAAATTAACATTTTGGAAAAATCATAATTTATGCCTTCAATTTTAACTCCTAAACTTTAGAAAAAATGCTAATCAACCCTATCAAATTTAATAAGTATATAAATTAATACCTTTATTTTATTATATTTTTTTTATTTTTATTAATCATTGATGTAATATTTAGTAATAAGATTAATTTTTAATTTTTAGAAATTTAGATATATATTAAATTAAATGAATGTCTGAATTTTATATTTTCTTCTTATCACTGCTATGTTTTTCTTCCTTATTTTTCCTTAATACCAATAGACTACATTTATCCCAGCATTTTCACTGAATTTGAACATTCCGAATTAAGTTTTTGACATTCCCAATTTTTTTCAAACTTTTTTTCACTTAATTCGAAATGTTCAAATTTAGTTTTGTGATTTTTTATTTTTTTCTTTTTCTTTCCCCTCTAACGTACTTCATATTTTGTTCTTATAGTGCCTAAATTGTGATCACATAGCCTTATTTCAATATTAATTTCTCTATATTTCAAATCTACAATGAAAATACAAAAACATTTTTCTTACTGTTAAGACAATTGTTTTCAAAGTAAAAAGAAAGTGCAAATAGATATTTAATTTAAAATAGAAAAAGTAAGTATTTTACTTTGTACCATAAACAATATTGGCTTAATGTATACTAGTCTGCTATTTATAAAAGAGAAATGATAAATCTTGTCAAATAAGGATTTGATAATGTTTTTTACTTGAAATATGTCTCCCAGCTCTATTAAATAGTCACTGAATATTTATAGATCATGTTATTATGAATAAAAAATTAGGAAAATCATTAGGATGATATGTTATCTATCCATATTTTGATTGACGCATATCATTATTACGTATACAAAATATATACAAAATATGAAAATATAAATACATATTTATATCTTTAAATACTTATTATAATATTATTACTTTTTTTCCTTATTTTTCTTTTTCTGTAAAATTTTACCCTTTTTATTATTTTAATCATATCATAATCCTTTATTATTAATTTTCTCCTGCTAATATAATCATTTTTTTTTGCCAATAATATGGATTCCACACCAAGATATTATATACCCATTTAATCATATTTACTTAGGCATCACAGGCATTTACTGTGCATGACACCTTCACCTTTCTTGTATCCCTCTAATTATTTGTTGAACTTGTACTGCATGAACCATTGTTGCACGGTTCCGCTTATAAATAGAAGAGTGGGGAAGGTGTGTTGTTATCATCAGTTGTGAAAACTTGAGAGAGGAAAAAGTGCTCAGCTGATAGGAATGGGGCCAAAATCAGCCCATGCCAAAGCCAGAAGCGGCGAAGGGTTGGTTCTGTCGACAAGAACAATGTGGTAGGAAGTAAAAAACGTGATTCTCATGATGATGAACAAGTCGAAGAAGAGCCACATTATAACTATCATACGCCTAGATCGTATGGTAGCGGCAAAGGCACTAAAGGTTCAGCAGAAGAAAGGTCTATTACAGTGACCCTTTCAGACCCAGATGCGTTAGATTGTCCCATTTGCTTTGATTCATTTACTCTTCCAGTCTACCAGGTCTGTCACTTCTTCCTCATCATATAGTGAAGCTTCCACTATCGTGATTGAAATATATGTATCTATTTACCTACTCGCGTGTTTGTCGGGAGTTCATATTCAAATCAAAGGGCTATTTTTTTTCATAAAAAAGGAAAATAATAATATGTTCGTGTGTACCTATATTACATATGAAAATATGTAGGATATATATATCCCCTTTTAAGAATTTCATTCCTTGAAATGATAATTTGATGTGAGGTTACTACTGCAAGTTTTATATATATATATATATATATATATATATATATATATAAATATATATATATATATATATATATATATTGTTTTTGTTGCCTAGCTTGAGTTATTAATTTCTTGGACTGTTATGTGCTCAATTTTTTTGCTTAGTCGATTTGGTGTTTATGAAGCACAATGTGTGCTACAAGCAATATATTAGGTTGATTAAAACAGTTTAGTCGGTTACTGAAGCGCCTCAGGTCAAGAGAATCCAAACTGACCAAAGGGAAAATGTGGGGAAATTTATAGCATGTTATATTATAACCCCAACGTTAAGGCTAAGTTAATTGTTGTTTGTAATTTAATTTTTTGGCTGCAACTTATTACCAGCTTTCGAAAGTAACTATATATCTTTTCCCTTAATCATTTCTTCTTTCACACACACACACACACACATATATATGGTGCAAAATTAAATCTGACTAGATTATCTTTTGTTTATTGCAAATCAGTGTGTAATGGTCACGTTGCTTGTTCTGCCTGCTGCATCAATCTCGGGAAGAAGTGTGCCACATGCTCCTTGCCCATCGGCTCCAACCGTTGCAGAGCCCTTGAGAAAGTGCTGGAATCTGTTAAAATTCCATGCCCTCATGCGGATTATGGTTGCAAGGATACACTGAGTTACAATAAGAAGAAAAACCATATGCTTGACTGCACCTATGTACCATGTTCTTGCCCACATTCAGATTGTGACTTTGTTGCCTCATCCAAGGACTTATCCTTCCACTTCATGGATGAACATGATCCAGGAGAGAGTTTTATATATGGCTACACTTTCTCTGTAGCATTAAAATCTGATGATAATGAAGATGAGGTCATTGTCCTTCAAGAGCAGACTCATGGCAAGTTGTTTATTCTCCACAATAATGTGGTGCGTGTGGGAAATGCAGTTAGTATTAGTTGCATTGGGCCTAATTGTAACCATGAGTACGCGTATGAAATTTTAGCCAAAACTGAGGGATGTAGCCTCAGTTAAAGTCTACTACCAAGAACATTCAACAATCTGATGTGGGGGGCAGCAGTCATTCATCAAGGTTCCTCTTGATCCCTTTTGGTTATTTTGGTGCTTCTGAACCACCCCAAGTGGAAATTTGCATAAGGTCAGATGATGAATAGATAATCTTAGTACTTGGATGAAAGATTTTGAGTTCAGATGAGCGGAATTTGATGCTTGACTTAGATTATATTTTGTTTTAACATAATCTGCATATCTGAATTGAGGAGTGTTCACTCTAAGAATATCTGACACATGCAAAAGTTAGTGCTTCTGACGAGTGCAGCCCTCGGTAGGACTACTTTTGTATTGGATGTTAAGTTAGTCCTATGCTTGACTCTGTTTTTATGTAATCTGTTCCTGTATGAATGCTCTTTGTTAAGTAGATTCGTTTTTCTTTTTTGTTATATTATTGCAAATTTAACCTCTTATTACTAGTAATCTGATTGAAAAGAGATGGTTGTGACTAGTAATCTGTCATTACAGTTTCCAGCGAACTAGTCCTGTACTAAGAATATCTGAAAAAAAAAATTAGAGGATTTTAAATCAAATTATTATTTACTAATATGCCACAAATAAAAATTACTTTACAGGAAAAAAATTGAGTTTACTTGTTTAAATTTAAAGAAAAATCGACATAAATTATTCTAGATTTTTCAAATAAGAGATTACTTTGAATTTTTTTAAAAAATATTACAACAATTCTTGAAAAATTATTTTTAATTATTCTGAAGCTTTATTTAAAAAAAACTTTTTTTTCGTTAAAAATAAAATGAATGACCTCTTTATTCGTGTTAGATAAATATAACATGGTGAGTCTGTATCCTCTAGGTTTTTGTCTAGAGTCTACCAATTTAAATGTACACCAAGCAGTAGAGCTACTTGCTATTTTCGTCCTAGAAACATAACAACATGCATAATAACTAATGTGAGAATAAAAGAAATTATTTACATATAATTATCTTCGAATAAAAAAATGGTTGCTCACGTCAATAAATAAATAAATAAATGGTTGCTTTTGAAACATCCAGTCCATTAAATCAATGGATTTGATTTATATATATTGTTACTGTAAAAAAAAAATTATTCAGACATCTAAATATAAATGTAATATCACATGCAAAAGTTAAATTTAACGGTTCATTATCTTAAAACTCTTATTAATAAAAACATAAGATTCAATTACAGTGTAAATGAGTTTTACACCAATAATATGTGAAAATGAATTTTTGATACTAATGAATACAAAATTCTAGCCTTTTTAATTCCAGAGTTTTGGTCAAATATCCATTTTTCTTGGTCGAAGAATTCTGTTTGGGCTGGATAGGGAATTAAGCCCAAGCCCAAATTGGATTAAGAAAGAGCCCATATCAGCTGCTAGGGCTCCCAAAACCCGATCCCACCCCCATGGCAAACACAACACAGTGAGGTGAAGTAACATAGCAAGAAAGAACAAGAGCAACGAAGAAAATTGCAATTCGCAGCGCCCTTTCGCATTTCTGAAGGTAAGCAAGCACGTGACAAAGCATGATGCCCTTCATCATTCCTCTTCTTGTTACATCTTTTGTTTCTGATTAGTTCCTATCAACGGATTTGGAGTGAAAAATAAAAATCCCATTACTCCAGTTTTAGTTAGTTTGTCATGTAATTCGTTCAATCGTTCGGTGATTTCGTTCCCATTATGGGATGAAGAAAAATGTGATTTAAGTGGTTGCTCCTCGTGTTTTGTTGATTTGGTTTGGTTATTTCGGTTATTGTGATAATTATTTTGTAGTTTGATCAATGCTTTTTTGGATGAGTGCATGCAACCTGCTTGATGAAATGCGCCAGTAACGAGATGTGTTATTGTTGTTGCGTGTTTTTGTTGTTCTGCTGCTGGATTGGGTTGCTGTTTTAGTTGAAAAATTCATCATAAGTTAAGTTGACTGTAGTGATATTATTGTGTGATTCATTACATTGATTCTTCCAATGCTCATGTGATGTAAATATTGAGAATATCCCGGGTGACTTTTTCTTTTTTTCGCTGGGTGAATGTATTTGTGCTCTGTTATTATATTAGTGTTCTTAATAAAGAGGCGCAATATGATGAATGCTAATGGATGGATATTTTTCATTTGGACTCCTAAGAGTCAATTTTGTGTAGTCCCGAACTATTTTTTTGAATGTCGAGCTTATGGACAAGTTGTTTTAGTTATAGGTAGGAAGCTAATGAAATGAACTGGCAGATTGAGATTGGTTTTTATGCTTAAAAGATTTCTGATGTTTGATTTGGTTCTTGTTTGATTAATTCTGATACTTTGAGTTTTGCTTGTTCTTTTGTTGGAGTATATTGGCTTGATCTGTTTTTCTCAGGGATGTTGAATAAGGCCTTTGCTATTGTTCCAGTGGTGTTTGTTTAGTGATTGGTGGGGTGAAATGATTATTGTATCTAGTATTCTTTGGGTCATATTTTTGTTTTGAGGTGTTCCAGTGATTGTTAACAGAAATTTATCAAAGTGAAGTTGGAACTTTTTTTGCTTATATTTTTAGATTGAATATGCATTCTCTCTTGGTTGCTGGATTGGTAGTATTGTTATTGTTGCTAATCTCTTTATGGAAATATGTGCCAATAAAATATTGCATATGTCTTTCCTTCTTTTTCCAACCAAAAAAAATATGATATTTTCTTTTAATCTAAATTCAAATAATGCATGTTAGTCGTATCAAGTACTGAAGTACTCTGGCTGGTTTTGGGGGCTTCTCTGTAAGTCTCAATGAATCGAGTACTTCCTGGCCAATTTTGGGGTTGCCTTGTGTTCCATGCAATGTTCAATCCTGTTTAGGTCAAATATAATTAATTCAGATTATATAATATTTTATTCTATTTTAATCTTACATCTCAAATGTCTTTGTTGTGTTCAAATTGTTTTTGCAGGATTTTCTTTCATCTTTCAGTTTTTCATGATGATTATCTTCTGTATGAAATAATTTGTGTGTGAGGCTATTGTTGAATATTTGCTGTCAAATTCATTATCAGATTGTTTCATTTTACGGGTAGAATTTGTAGGCTGGCGATTTTATTTTTACTCAAGAAATTGGTTTTAATATTTGACAACTTCATCGTCATGTGAACTTGCTTCAGGTGCCTTATCTCTGTGATGCAACTAGTTTGCTGCAGAGCATAATTTCTTGACATTTTGATTTTATGAGTCACTGATTTGACTGAAGATTGAACAAAGACATGAGGTTTACCCGCCTTTCCAGATTAATTTGCCGTCCCCCTCGGCCTGATACATGTGGGCCTTTACAATGCCGTGCCTTCCAGCCGGGTGTTGCTCCTACAGATCCTACAGCCAAGCCAAAAAGGTACAAAATTCCTCAATTTTATGATCCCTATGGCCCCAGACCTCCACCCTCAGAAAAAATCATTCAGCTTGCAGAACGAATCGGTGCACTACCCGAAGAAGAACGCAGTCAAATTATGCCTACATTGGCTGAAAGATTAAGGCTTCCAAAGTTGCAGTCAATTTCAACAGATGGCTTGGACTTGGGCCAGCAAAGTGGTGCTGCTGGACCACAGGTTGAGGAGAAAAAGGCAGAGAAAACAACATTTGATGTGAAATTGGAGAAATTTGATGCTGCCGCAAAGATCAAGGTGATTAAGGAGGTAAGAGCATTTACTAACCTTGGATTGAAAGAGGCCAAAGAACTTGTTGAAAAGGCACCGGTTGTGCTTAAACAAGGACTCACAAAGGAAGAGGCAAATGATATGATAGAAAAAATAAAAGCTGCTGGAGGAGCTGCAGTTATGGAGTAGAATTTAGTGTTGTTCGAATGGTGGTCAAGAACACAAATTTTTCTAGGTGTCCTCTGTTTTTTCAGTTACAAATTTTTGGTGAATGAATGGTTAGAAGAAAATTCTAAAGGCATAAAGCAGACTTAAGGTTGAGATATAGTTGTTGAATAATATATTTGTATCAATTTTTCCTTTGTTAAATTTTCTGGCTAATAACTATATAGCTTATAACTGCTGTGCTGGTTTGACAATTGTATCGCATTATAACAGCGATAATTATGTATGATGAACTTTCTTAACAGTTATTTGAGAATCTTGTGGTTGATGCGCCAAACTTGTAGGCCTTAAGAGTGTGTGTCTCTTGAATTTTATTTGATGTGACTTATTTGTCAACGGGAAATTTTCTAAAGAATAGATTGGGTTATGTCATTTCTTACTTGTTTTAATTTCTTCATGATAATCTGTTAAATGTCCTAGTTGATTTATTTGATAAGTGTGTGCCAAAATGAAAGTGACAGTTGAAAGATTTCCTTACTTTGATATTAAATTGAACAGGTAGCGGGTAGATACTAGTAATATAGCAATACTAATGATAATAGCAATAAAAGTATAGCCATGGAAATTGCACAAGAGATAGGAAACAAAACAAAGTCAAGATTCTTCCATTCGCGGAAAAGATGTTCCAAATTATAATATCATGACAAGGATGACTAATTTAAATAAGACTTTGAATTGCACACGATTTTGTCCAACTTACAGTGATATTAATGAAGCTCAGTGGGAACTAAGTTGACAGTCCACCCTCGTACCACAGGGAAGAATGTTTCTTCCAATGAAACGATGATGAAAAACACCATTGACAGCTGTACAGCGGCACTTCATGAACTCCAATGAATTATATATTTCTTTTTTATAGTAGTATGACATTCATCAGTTGTACAATATTTTATTGATTTTATCAATGCCGACGCATTCATACTTTAGTCAGTTGTCACTTTCTTAAGAGGGTCTAGTGAGGTTTGGGACAAAGTCACAGTCAAACTTTCGACTCAAAATAATTTCTTCAGCATGCTTACTGATGAGAATGGGGCAAATGCTTATTGGTGCGTTTTACAAAAGTGCCACTATAGAAAAACTTTGCAGGCCATATAATAAACGGATTCATTTTTCATCGTGTACAAACTTGCTCACATGAGAATATCAGAATACGCCAGCTACGTTGGACTTTGACTAAATAAGTTTAGGTTTATTTTGTATAATATTGGCATAGGTTTTGCCTATTACCAACGATGAGCTATGTCTCTCTTTTGCTGTGTTTTTTTGGATGCTTTTTTTACCCAAAAAAAAACATTTATGTCTCTTTGGTTTCGGAAAGTTAATAAAATCATAAAAATTTGTTCTGATAGTTTATTTCAAAGGCTTAAAAGGTTTCTTGATGCTTTTTTATACAAGTTAAGAAATTTAAACTTTTAAATAAGTACAAGTTTAATAAAATTATCATATTGTGTACATAATAAATACATTAAACTAATTATCAGTCAATAAGTTACAGCAGGTTTAACAAAATAATTATAAATTATATATAAATAAAATGATTTTATCTTCGGTATCCTATATGGGTATTGGTGTCATTTTGCTTTCAATTGTTGTAATTGAACTTTTAGTTTTCTATGTTTTAATAAATTGGATTAGTGGTACATGTGACACATTTTTAACCACAAATAATTAAAATGTATTGATATCTATGAATTTTATAAAAGTATTAAAAAAATTATCAAATAAAATTAATAAAATCAATTTAATAAGTTAATAATTTTAAACAAGGGTTAAATCTTCTTACTCAGTATAATCAGATTAGTTTTTGTGTGGAAACAAAGAAAAATCTGATTTGTCTACATAAAAAGAAAACCTTTTATTTTTGTTATTAGAATAGAGAGTTGATATTTGTACATAATAAGACGTAAGACATGGCATACAATGTTGCTCCCTCTTTCCAATAGCCATACATATTAATATTTTAATTATCAATTTTTATATTTTTTTTGTTGTTGGATGGAGGAAATATTATCATGTAAACAATGCTGATTTTTCCGCTCCTCGGTCCTCACAAGCCCTTTTTTTTTATGGATGAATGCTATGATATTCATGCTAGTGAATGCTTATGGTGTTGGTGGCAATGTGGAATGATGTAGAGATGACATGTGGCAGCTTCTTTTTTTTTATATTTGTGTGTCATCATTGACACACACACAATTTTTATAAAAATAATATAATGGTTAATACTACAAGCCAGACCGGATCTAGATCTACATGGCTCCCTGCAAGAACATTCCAGGGAATCTAAAACAAAACCAATAAAAAATAAAATATAACAAAAGAAGCCAAAAGTGGACCCAGAAAGAAATGCATCGTCAGGAGAAAAATGGAAGCACGTGTCACTGATTAACAAGTGCATTGGCTCAAAGTAGTAACACACCCATAACATAACATGTGTCACACTTTCAAACATGCCACTCTCTGAAAAACCCAACTCCGAATCTTACACGTTAAGGCGCACACGGTAGTGTTGTTTTGTAAGAGACACATAAGATAGCAGCACCTGCTTTTCCTTAAAAACACCGAAACCTCTTTCCAGCTCCATTGTCCTCAGACACCTGACTCTCTCTCTCTCTCTCTCTAGACTCTTCCTTAGGACTGTTACAAAAAGTGAAGGTGAAAAAAATGGTTTCTTCTGATGGAGGTAGCAGCAGTGTGAGTGGTGGCAACCCCATCAGGAAGGTTCTGGGTCTGGGGTATTGGGTGCAAGGTTTCAGGTGTTTTCCATGGCTGGCAGTGAATTTCTTCCTCAAGGATGGGCTCAATGTGAACCCCTCTACCCTTCAGCTTCTGCAGAATTCAGCAAATCTTCCAATGGTTGGGAAGCCCCTCTATGGCCTTGTTTCTGATTCTGTCTATATATCTGGCCAGCATCGAATTCCCTACATAGCCCTTGGAGGTAAAAGTAAAAACCAATGTGCAATTCACATACCCTTTTGCTGTCTTTATCTCTCTGATTTGATATATCACACAAGCCTGAATTGGGAACTTTGAACAATTTGTTGTTTGATTTCATGGTATTGGGAATAAGGGAATTGGTTCTTCTTCTTTTTTTTTCATTTTTTTTAAGAAAAAATAAATAAAAAAGCACTTTGTGTTATGTTCATACATGTGCTGTTATTGTCGAGGAATTGATTGAAACACCCCCTCAGTGGATGTGGCTTTTTGTGGGCTGCTTTGGGGAAAAAAAAATAAAGCATAATTGAATAAAGAAAAAGGAATAAAAAAGCAGCAGGATTGAGAATTTCAGATTCCGGACTTGAGAAAGCAATTTGGCAGTGTTTTCTATGTTTCTCTTTTGCTTTTGTTCGAACTTTATTTTGATATCATCTCTTAAATCTGAACTTTTTCTGTTTATAGGTTCTTTTAGTACACTAGATATTGTAATGCAGTATGTCCTACAATCCAAGGTGTTAGGGGTAGTAAATTATCTATTCTTTGCTGCATCAAGCCAATCGCAGAAATGGGATTTTTCCCGGATTCTGACCACTCATGAGTACTAAAGGAAAGAGAAAAACAGAGGGAAAAAAGCCCCAAATTCTGGCCTCAGACTGAAGCCTGTTCAATATTTGACTGTGGTAACTGATAAGGCTTCTTAAATTTCACTAGTCCATGGACGGGAAATAGTTAAAAATGAATAAATTCCATTGTTGCTAGAGAGTATAGAGGATAAGCAAACTTTGTCAGCTTCCTCATGAAGTAAACGTGAAGGATCACAATTCTTTATAGCAAGTGGAAAACCTGTCGTTGTCTCTGAAATGGATTTCTTTGTTTTTATTTTCCAATACAAGAAACTCATATTAGAAGAAGGTATAAAAAGAGGAGTGATAAGGAGTTAATTATTCATCCTAAGACAAGCTCTTAAGAAAGCCATCCATCAAACAGAAACGAAGCTAACCTCAGGGAAAACTGTTATAATGGCTCTCTTATATCCCTCTACAAATTTATTGTTGGGTCTATGGTGACTTGACCATCTAGTATTCAAAAATTAGACATTTGAATCTGCAATATTGATATGGAAGCTAGGTATCTAATTTTCATATTTTTTTAAAGTATAAAAAATTGTTGGTCTGGGTCTTGGAGCTTTGTATTGGGGTGTCTTCTACTATGTAACAAACAAGACTGACAATAATGTTTACTCAAACAAGAGCAAGAGCAAATACTACTTGGATATGGAATGTTGAAGCTGCTGTACTTTTAGTTCTCTTCATTCTGAATTTGTTTATTTCAAGGGTTCATTCCATAGAGCCTCAATGTCAGTTAAATTCGGATACATCTGTTCTAGCAAAAAAATACATGGATTAGGATAGAACTATAAACTTAAAATTTTGAATGCTCCAATGTATATAATACTTGGTTGTATGTATGATACAACTGGACCAGGAAGTGAGCAAGAAACAGAGAATAGAGTAAGAAAGAATGTTGCTCAATGTCTTTCCCCTCCCTCACTACTTATACGCTAACTAAATAGAGGCCTGATCCCTATCAATGTCATTCAATGCTAAATGAAACTTGCTTAAGGTTGTTGACAATGAGAACAAGTTTTGTGCCTCTGTAGATCCCTGTGTTGCACTCTAATTGGTGTGTCTCTAAATCATTCATTCGTGGCGTACCTAAACCTACTCTCCCTGCCAGTTCAACATGGTGAAACTTCATGCAAATTATTATTTCTGACCTCTTTGGGCTAAAGATGTTGGCTATTTTTAAAGGAAAAAAAAAATCCCTTAAATGCTATTCTGTCTCATCTTTATTTTTACCTCCTATTAGTAAGAATCCCTACAAATCCAATCCTAGTGAATGATAATTCTTGCTTATGTATGTACAGGTAAATAGCTAACCAATTGTATGACTAGATTAACCACTTGGCATAAATCAATTGACTTTTCAGGAATTTCTCCCTTTCCCCTATTTTCAGCGGAAATATCTTTTCTAATTTCTAGGTTGCTAAAATCGAAGTTGTTCTTGATGCTTCTTCATTTCAGTTATCATTCCAGTCTTTGCACTTATATTACATTTCCAATTTTCACTAGTGAGAACTAAGAGATTTCTTTTCATCTGTCTATGCAGCTTTCTTGCAGGCACTGTCATGGCTAGCCATAGCAATCTCTCCATCAAGCATATCTATTTTCACAATAACCATATACCTCCTCCTCAGTAATCTAGGTGCTTCTATAGCTGAGGTAGCAAATGATGCCATTGTTGCAGAGATGAGTAAACAGCCTCCTTCCTCAACCAAGCCCTCCCAACCATCTTCCTCAGGAAATCTCCAATCTTTTGTTTGGATAGCTTCCTCTGTGGGAGGAGTCCTTGGAAACCTTCTTGGCGGCATTTTTATCAGCCGGTTCTCGCCACAATCAATGTTTCTGGTTTTCGGCCTTCTCCTTGCTCTCCAATTTTTTATAACCATTTCAGTTCCCGAGAGCTCCCTCAGGCTCCCAAAGAGTCCATCTGCTGGGATAAGGAAACAGCTTTCAGAGCTATTGGTTACTCTAAGAAGACCTGAAATCGCTTACTCAATGTCATGGTTTGCAGCATCTTATGCCATCATTCCTGTGCTTACGGGCACCATGTTCTTTTACCAGACAGAGTATTTGAAAATTGACTCATCATTACTGGGTATCTCAAAGGTGTTTGGCCAAGCAACAATGCTTCTATGGGGCATCATATATAATCAATACCTGAAATCTGTCCCTCCAAGGAAACTGATATCAAGCATTCAATCTATGATGGCATTCTTCATGATCTCAGACTTCTTGTTTGTTAGAGGTTTTTATAGACAAATGGGTGTGCCAGACTCACTCTATGTTGTCATTTTTTCAGGATTCTTAGAGGTTCTTTTCTTCTTTAAGATTCTTCCATTCAGTGTCTTAATAGCTCAACTTTGTCCCCCAGGGTGTGAGGGATCTGTAATGGCATTTCTTATGTCTGCCATAGCCCTTGCTTTCATTGTAAGTGGATACCTTGGTGTTGCCTTGGCATCATACATCAAGGTAACAGGAAGTGATTTTTCAGGACTTCCACTTGGGCTTCTTATACAAGCTGCATGCACATTGTTGCCAGTCTTTTGGTCATCATGTATACCTGATGATGTAAAATCAAAATCCAAGCGGAAAGACTAACCTATTGGCTTCGTACAGTTGTGTAACTAGAGAACAGTGTTCATTCGGAAAACATGGTATTTGATATTGATTTATGTTGCAGAATTCTTCAAATAGGACAAAAAAAAAAAATGCTTTGTTGTTGCTGTGACTCCTTTTTGTCACTTGTACTATGATGATGATGATGGAGATAACACTTTTTTTTTAAAAAAAGGAGCTAAAATGTGGATCAAGTATGGTATAATGGAAGTATTTGTTACCTAAGAATATTTAGGAATATTCTAGAGTGAGAATAGGATGTTGATATATGTGAGAGATGTGGCAATATAATAGCATTTTGGTAATGTATAGAGAAATTATTTTATTTTATTTTATTTTTTTTGTCAATATGGAAAAATGCAAAACAGTCCTTCTTCCCTTATGGCTAAAAGTTTTGTAGTCCCTTAAAATTCTAATCACATGTGTTGCTGTTCATTTTAAAATCATGTCTTCCCCTTCCCCATCCCTTAACAAAAAATAAAAAAAAAAGAAATGTTATTTGTATAGACACCATATCGGTTCATATTTAGTCTACTGTTGGATGATGAGATGTAAGTTGAGATGATATTTTATGTATTATGAGTATAAAGAAATTAAGTGATATGTTATCAAATAAGTTTAAAAGTAGTTAAACAGAATAATCAAGTTGTGTTGGGGCATGATTGGCATGCAGGAAAGAAAGTAGTGGACAAGTATTATTATAACATTGAATTGACAGTTAAAATGTTTTTGCAAAACTATACAGAAAAACAGAATTCATAACTATAATTAGTAAGACCAATAAAATCGTACTTAATGGAGCAACACATAGGGGCTGATTTCTATACTATATCCTATAATGCAGCCTACGGCAAAGTTAAAGGTTGGAATCTCTTCGCTCAATAAATGTTGCGGTTATGCCACAAGCACTGTGTGTCAACGTTGACATATTTCAAGAGGATCTGAACTTGTCGTGGAGGGTTCAAATCCATCTTTTGTGCACGCTCCCAACGTTCTAGTCTAGTCATTCCAAGGCATGGTCCATATGTCATGTTCAAGTCAAATTGTCGCAAAATCTCTTCCTCCTTGCTATGATCGAGCTGATAATAAACTATTCAAAGCAAATTCAATTGTGTATCAATCATAAATGATATTAGATTTGAATATTTTTTTGTAACAAGAACAATAATAATCATATAATATGAGTATGGTGAAAAGCTAGAAATCAAATCACATTACCATGGTGTGTAGCTATCCGGGATTTTTTCAAAGGTGACTTGGCCTTAGCAATGGACTTTTTCCTTTGTCTAAAGAAATTCTTCATCTTCAATGACGGTAATGTTCCCTTCTTCACTTTCTCTATCGGAGTTTTTCTTTTGAAGATCACAACTTGGCTCCTATTTTGCTGTTTGGTTCAAAATTTGAAACTTTAAATTGTAGTTCGGGTTCAAATTAGTATGCGTAGAGAATTATTTGAAAGATATATGAGGAATATAAAATTATTTTTTAATAGGAAAGAAATGAAATCTATAATTGATAAGGAATGTATAAGAATAGTTGTTTCTTAAGAAGGAATTATATTTGTTTATATTGAGAAATTTAAGGTGCTAGAATGAGAGGAGATTATGAGATAGGCCGTTTTATGAAATATATGAGATGCATATTTTTTTTTTCATTCTGTTTTCCGTGAGTGAGATATATGATGTTGAAATTATTCATCAATATTCCCTGTATAAAAACTATATATTCCCTATACTAGTTTGTGTAATTTAATTATGATGCATTTTTGTTAATTTTAAGCATATATGTAAGATGTAAAGGAGGAAATACATATTGTGTGGCTCTTGTATTTTGTCGAGCAGAATCCTCGTGCTGCGATCTAGAATAACAATTTTATAATAATTGGTCATTTCATGTAGATATATATTATCAATTTTTACTATTACTTATTTAAAATTTGTAATCATTAACTCTTTGACGTGAAAAATAATCATTAATTTATTTCTAATTATTTTTTGATACGATTTATTTATTTATAATTAATTAAATTATAATTTATTTATATTAAAATAAATACTTTAATTTTGTTTTTTATTATAATTTAACTTTTATTTTTTATTTTTTTGCATATCTTATCGGTGACATGGTCTCTATTTGTTTAACGATAACTTTCATATCCTCTGCATTCAGTGTTGGTATGGTATCTGCAAATATTAAAATATATAGTACAATTAAAATTTGTAAAACCGAAATTAGCTATTTATGTCCGTTTTTTCCTTTCATTTACCATATTCATGTCAATAAAAAACACTAGAGAATCCATTTGTATAACCGTGTGGATTCGACCAAGGTAGAAAGTGAGATATTGAGATCCATTCCTTTTTTTTTCCTTCTAAAAAAATATCCGAGCTGTTTCGGTATCCAAAACTTCCAGGTTCTTAAGCAAAACTCCAATGTTTAAAACCTAAGAAGGGGATCAATTACAACTGAATGAGAAAATTGACGTGAAACGAAAAATAATAAAGCTTGAGCTTGAAATGTAGCTTATGCGTGGGAGTATGAAACAATCCAATCAAAGCTTCTGGAAATTAGGTCCTTCAGATGACAGTTGATATATTATAGAAATGAAAATCTTCTGCCTCAACCGAGTATGTGAATTGGAATCACAATTTTCGATGTTGATAAATTTAGTTTGTAGAGTACTTTGGTTTGGTTTTGATTATGTTATGTTGTCTATATTTGAGTGTATTATCAAATATGATGTTTTACAAATGAAAGGTAAAATAATCAAAATAGAAAGTTCAATTTATTTCCAAGCAGATTCCAAACAGTATAATTGAAATCAATTTCATAGTTTATTGATTTATTCTAAACATAATAATTCAAATTGTAATAGATTTTAATTTCAAATTTTAATGGAATTGAAAATGATTCTAAATAAGTGAAGTAACCTAAATAAAACCATTTCATTGAAATAGTCCAAATAACGTATTAATAAAATAATGGATTTATCTTTACTTAAAATATATCAAAAGAGGAATAAGTAAAAGGAGTAAAGCTATAAAAGAATTTAACCGAATAATGGTGTAAATAATTAAATTATTATTAAAAATTAATTTTGATATATTTTAATGTTTTGCATCGATAAAAAATTATGTGCAAACTATCATCATATCATAACTTTTGGTTTTAGTTCAGAGTATTATCTTTAGACTTAGTAATTAATCTCTTTGCATATAAACTTTAAAGCTTCTTTATTCCCACATATCAAAGTTATATGCATGACTATGAGATAATTCTCATAAGAATTAAATATTTTTAATCATATGCTAGTACCTAATTACATGTATTGTATAAAAAGTTTTATTTTATCGAAAGAAAAGGTTTTGTACTAACAATAAATTTATTATTATTTTTTTGATAGAATAAATTTATTATTATTAGGACTTAATTAGAATATATTGATATTGTAAAAAAAATTTATATATTTATTTAATCATGTAATATTATTTTAATAAATATAATTATCTTTTGACCTCATCATTTAAAAAATCATATAAAATAAAAAATTTAATTAAATGAATATAAGCATCAAAATTAAACTATCATTATTATTATTGAATCAGTCAATATTATTATTTTTTTTTCAAGTACAAAAATGGAAGTGAGATATATGAGTTGAATGAATCCAGAAGTCGGTATGCGTGAGTGTGTGGTCCGTGGTTAAAGCGTCTGGCGCGGGATGCTGCAATTGCTAAGGGAACGAAGTGCCCACCTCAGCGCTCCATTCTCTCAATCACTTTCTTCTCCAACTGAATTGAATTGATCTGAGGTTCCCTTTCTGTGTTCTTCGTCTTTCTCTTAATTCTCTCATGGATTAGGGTTTTCTGCCATGATCCAAAATTCAGTTTCTTTTTGGCTCAGATTCATTTCAGGATCAGTAATTAATATATATAATTTTTTCTTCTGTGGGTGAACGATGCTGAATACTCCCGTGATTTGGTTTTTCTGCTGATTTTGAATTGCGAGGTTTGTTATTTGATTGGACGGTGGTTTTTGGTTTGCATGTTCCCGTGGCTTTGGTTCCGTTAATTCAGGACATTGATGGATTCAATTCAAGGGTCTTCCTTGCACTCTCTGATTCCTTTATGATTTTTGTCCTTTTGTTTTTTTGCTTCACCTCAAGGTATGAAGTTGTATATGTGATTGATTACGGTACGGGTTAAGTTCTTTGAATTGTTTGGTGCCTGGAATCAAAAGCGTTAAGAATGGAAGTTGTAAATTGAGCAATTCTGCCAGCACGGGGACAATTGATTATAGAACTATGTATTTATTTAGGGTTAAGAATTTTTTAAGATTCATTATTTGATTGGAAATATTTTAAAATTGTACTGCTCTATGAATCAAAGAGAATGTCTTATGGCTCTCTGCAAATCATGTGATTAGATATTTTGGAGGTGAATTGAATATTTGTATAATGAACTCTTGCAGCCAAGAGAGTTCTTCTCTTCTACTCCTGATGGGTGCTCCTAAGCAGAAATGGACAGCAGAAGAGGAAGCAGCTCTTAAAGCTGGAGTTGTCAAGCATGGCGTTGGTAAATGGCGCACAATACTCAAGGATCCTGAATTTAGCAGTGTCTTGTATCTGCGGTCCAATGTGGATCTCAAGGTCTGGTTATCTTGGTAGCCGTGTTTGCTGGTGTTTTATTTCTTGATGGTCATACATTCAAGAAGTGTGAATTATATACATATCATGAATTTGTATTGGGTCATCAATGTTATTATGCACAGTGACTTGTTTGTATGGTTCTGATATGGGGTACTGGATAGGATAAATGGAGAAATCTGAGTGTGATGGCAAATGGATGGAGTTCCAGGGAGAAGTCTAGGTTAGCCATCAAAAGGGTGCATCAGGCCCCAAAACAGGATGAGAGCTCCATGGCTGTCACTCCTGGTATTCCGAGTGATGAAGAAATTGTTGATGTTAAGCCTCTTCAAGTTTCTAGAGAGATGGTGCCAATTACTGGTCCAAAAAGGTCTATTGTAAGGTTGGGCACTCCTTTTTAATTTTAATGTGGTAATTCGTTCCACTATATCTATCTACCTGGTTTACAGAAAAAAAAGTGGAACTTCAATAGTAGTAGTTGTATCTGCAATTGTGTTCCTCAATTAGGAATTATTACTGGTGTGAGTGTTAGGGTATATTTAATTGTTGTCATGCTTGCTTGATTTCATTCTCTTGTGTTGCTTGCATCCTCAAAATATTTTCTTTCTTAGAAATTTATTTTCTCTTTTTTTTTTTTCGGTGTGTGATTGTTGGTGCCTATTTTAACATTATCTGTTTTCCATGTTTACATTTTACAGATTGGATAACCTTATAATGGAAGCAATAACCACTTTGAAGGAAAATGGTGGTTCTAATAAGACAACTATTGCAGCTTTCATAGAGGTATTATTCTAACTTTGAAGTCAAACCTCTGTTTGTTCGTCTCTTAATTCATTCGTTGTTTTGGTTGGGATATTTTTAATTCATTTCATGATAGGAGACCTTACTTTATTTTGACTCACAAAACTACAATCTACTAATTTTATTGGTTACTGTAGTTCCAATGGCTAAGGGATTAGTTATGAAGTTCCATTATTCATCTATTCAATATTCAAGATATTATACAGTTCTATGCAGTCCTTATCTCTCTAGTCTTCCCTGTAAGCTCAGTTGAGAGAGAGGATGAAAGTTAAAATACTTCCACAGATGTGGCAAAGACTTTTACCAATTATAAGACAGATAGAGAACGTGATTGAGATCGAAGGCATACTGATAGTGTGGTATTCCTGGTTCTCCTTTTAGAGGGAAGGGATTGGGAGAGCTTATCTCATCAGTGGTGGAATGAGGGGAAGCCTGCAATTTAAACTATTTATCCACTTATGAAGTAGGATATCCCTCATTCTTGGCCTTGTTTGTGAAAGTTCTTTGTTCGGTATGGGGAGCACTCCAGGATGACTGGTACATCTAGTGAAAAGGGCTCATTCTATCCCTTAGCAGGCTCAATTTTTTCCCCCTTTTCTCCTTTTTTTTATTGGTTAAGCATCCCAGAAACATCAGTGTGCTTTATATGATGCTAATGGTCTTTAAAAATGTGATGTTGTTAACTGTTATATGGTTAAGCACTGACATCAGACCTGTTTGTTAACTGTGAAATCAAAGTGTTTGTTATTGTAGTATTCCGTTTGGCAGGGAATACTTCTCCATTTTATATTTCATGATGAGTTACATTGTTTTTGTTTTCAACTCAGTTAAAGTTCATTGCTTTGCAATATGTAGGACCAATATTGGGCACCACCCGACTTCAAAAGGTTGTTGTCAGCAAAATTGAAGTTTTTGACAGCAAGTGGAAAACTGATCAAGGTATATTTTAATTTGTTCCATTGATGCAAACCTTATTTGGATGAGATGAATACAAATCAACAAAATTTCATTCATACTATTATGTCTAGGCCACTATAGAAAGGAATTCCCTTCTCATGGTGGCTGATTTTGCTTTTTTTTTTCCTGACACCCTATATTATGTACTTCATTCATAGGAGAAGGTGGAAATGTAATTTTAACCGTGACCACTTCCACTTAGTTTCCTACTTTTGAGCTGCTTGTTAATTGAGTTGCATACTATAGTTTTGTCCATAGTTACCAGGTTTGTGGTACTCTACGGTACAGGTATGGGTGTGCGGTACATGATACGCTACCTTGGTAAATATATGGTACGATGAGGTATACTTAGTCGGTACACCATGGTATGCTTTAATATAATAATTCATACAATTATAATATAATTTGTTTAAAAAATATAAATTAAAATTTTACAAAAACCAATATCATAATAACTAAAGTATAAAATTAAAATTTCTTTCTTAAGTATTATGTGAATCAGTGAATGGTTAAAAACTTCTGACAGTTATATATTAAAAAAAAAATCAAAATATTAAAAGATTAGAAGCCCAATTGTTTCTCTCATGATAAACCAGTTTTAGCCTTTTAGGTATTAATACTTTTAAAAGAATAGGCCCAAAGAAGAAGGCCTACTAGGGCTTTTATGATACTCCATCAGCAAAGTAAAGAGAGGCTTGACTCCTCATTTTGCTGCGGCGGTGGCCGTGGCTTGTGCAGTGACTGTTTTGCATCTATGTGATGTTTCATCTCTTGCGAATTCATTTGGTACACCTTCACCTCTCCAAGCATGCTTTTGTCTGTTTCATCTTCACCTTCATACAATGACTTGGTATGCCAACCTTGGTGACTTCTATGATGAACTAGCGGTGAACCAATACGCAAAAGAACAGCAAATCAGTGTGTGCTAACTTGTTCGCAGTTTGTAGTGGGGTTGAGCGAATCTGCTAACTGGGGTTTCGTCATTAGTTTTAAATAAAATAAACATTTTTTTTAATGTTACGTACAAATTAAAGATGCAGGCCAAGCCTCTAATTCTACTTATTTAATAACTGTGCATCCTTTTGCAATTTAATTCCCTTCTCAAGATAATTTTTTTACTGTTTTGATCATACAGAAGTGAGAAATGATATTCATTCTTTTTCTTGATTTAATCGTTTACCGTTATATAGGTAGCTCATGACCAGCTATGATGTAACTTGTGAAGTAATTATTCCAACATATATTACAAAGTCCTGAGCTAGGAAGCCAAAGCTCGTTTCATACTAACCCCTACTAAGACTATACATATAAACATCGCCTTCTGATGGACAAGTATCAAAACATCGTCAATGTGTTGGCTGGATTATGATATCAATGAGCACACAGAGTACCACTTCTATGAAAGGTGGATGGGAGATTAATTTTCTGGATGAACACACAATAAAAGCTGTCTTTAGTGCATCTGTTTTGACTTTTGAATTTTCTTAAGAGTTTGGATATTGATGCAAGATGAGAGTTTCCGGTGTAGGCTTGATGCCAGATTTAGTAGGCTGCATGTGAGCAAAAGAACTTCCATTTGTGGTGCACTAGGCCCTCCTATGTTGTCAGCCTGGTATCCTAACAGTTTGTTCAGATGACGGGTAATTGTCTTTTTTTTTGCTTTTTTTTGGTGGGGGGGGGGGAGGGGGAGGGAACTTCTTCTCGTTTAGGAGTTTAATAATAGGTCAGAGAGAAGGGAACTTAGGGAGAATAGCTCTCCCCCTTTCCCCCTCAAATGCCAATTTTTTATTTCCCCCAAAATTGGGGTTGAATAAGGGGAACTGAAAATTTGGAAAGTTAATAGCCATAAATGTTCTGCTCCTTTTCTTTATAACTTTCAAACACAATTGATGAGTTTTTATCTTGCTCCTTTATAAATCTTCCAAAGAAGTAGGAAGATAATTTTGTTTCCTTCCTTCCCTTTCTCCCTTTCCAATCATTTCCCACTAGTTTTGATCCATTCCATGGGTGAAAAATCATCCAAACACAATGTAAAGCAAATGGTATTGATATCAAGGCCCAGTTTGTCAGTGGACTGCTCTTTCTGACCTGATGGTGTTGGTGTAGGTGCATGAGTATTGAATTGGATTGAAGCCTAGAACTCCATATTAGTCCCCCATTGTCATCCTTGCTGTTTATAGATCCTTTTCTAGCCTTGCTTCCTCTTAAAAAATGCTTATGGGAATCTCTGACTGATTATTCTGACTCTAGATTTACAAATTATAAGACTGTAAGACTAAGTGTATGGAGAGTTGGGCCACATTGGGAGTGAGTGATGGCTCAGTTATGAATGGCAGGACAAGACATGGCTGAAAGGAATGAGGAAAGTTGTTGGTATAAGAATTGAAAATAGTTACATTTGACAAGCTAGAATGGTTCGAGGCAATCCTTATAAACTTTTGATTTAGGAATCATACTTCTATTTGAAATCAATTGTTGCTGTCGCTCTTATTTCATTTAATGTACTGTTGCTAACACACAGCTGCTAGCTGCTGGTTGTGGTAGAGTGGATGCAATTGTGGTATACGATTGTATGTTGTTTACCACTTAACCTGCAAATTCATGCTTAGATATGCACTAAACTTTTGTGCGTTGCTATGAATTAGAAACAATTGTTTATGGTATAATTTCAGGAATACATTATTTCTCTTGATTTAGTGCTATTACATGGTTTATGTGAGCTTGACAAGTATTCTGGATGCCACTCTTTTCATTTTGTGGCAGTTATATTTGATTGCTTCTACTACTAGAGATCTTACTCTTGGTTGAGTTGATATTTCAGGTAAAACGCAAGTATAGGATTGCTCCTACTCCAGCATATTCTGACAGAAGAAGAAACTCATCCTTGTTATTAATGGATGGGAGGCAGAAAACCTCTTTTAAAGTTGACCGGGATGAGACCAATGTCCTTACGAAGTCTCAGATAGATTTAGAACTAGCAAAGTTAAGATCAATGTCTGCACAAGAGGCAGCTGCAGTTGCTGCCCGAGCAGTTGCAGACGCAGAAGCTGCCATAGCAGAAGCCGAAGAGGCGGCGAGGGAGGCAGAGGCAGCAGAAGCTGATGCAGAAGTAGCACAAGCTTTTGCAGATGCTGCTTTGAAAACATTCAAAGGAAGAAACACACAAAAGATGGTAAAAAGTGGAAAACTCATTCTTTTCTTCTTTAGTGATGCCGTAATAAATCTGTAGAACTTTAGGAGATTCTTTAGTATCAAATTTGGAAACAAAATGATACAAAATGAGAGGTTTATGCTTAAATATGCATAGAAAGAGTGATATTAATTTGGTCACGAGGGCAAGGTGCACATTTCTTTGTCAAAACTAATCACCGGAATGATATGATATGTGATCTGGTTGTAGTTGGATTCATCATTTAGAGACTGTTGCAAATTAATGTAGTGATTCAGTTCTTTTTGTGTATTAAAATATGTAGATGATCCATGCTTGATGGAAATTGAAGAATTGGACATGAGGAGCAATGAGCCGTTGCATTTCAGTAGGACTGACTGCCAGATACATATTTATCTTTTGCTGGCATTGTCTATATCTTACAACATATTGGAGGCTTTTCCAGTGGCTTATATGCAGGCTTTACCTTAATTGGGGAATATTCTGAATTTTTGGATCTTGAATATCCTTCTTGTAGATAGAAACATACCTTGGATCTTTCTTGTAATTTCTTCAGAGCTGTTGTTCCATCTTTATAATGCATGTTGGTGCTCTGTCTATGTATCAAGTATCATTTGTAGAAAGCAGTTGTTTAGATGAATGAGAATCTCTCCTAATTTCTTCAAAGAACATACAGCTTCATTAGTTTATTCTTTCACATATGTTAAACCTTTTTAAGTCGAAGCAAGGCCGGAATGAGATCTGCATATTGCTGGAACCAAGGTTGTAGAGTCATGAATTGTATCGAGAATTGTTTGTCTAATTTTTTAACAATGAATTGTAAATCGTATTGTATTGGAAAATTCATAAACACCTAAAGCCGAGTAGACCCATTGTAGTAGTAGTAAACTGCAATAACACCCATAAAGCCATCATAAGCCATGAGTCTTTATATTTTTATAATTAGCAATTTTTTATTAGTAGGCCCATTATAATTAGCAATTTTCTATTATAATATATCTTATATTTGAATTTCTTATTTTAAAAAATTATCTATTAATTTAGCTATTTGAAAAGAAAATAAGATTTGAACAACAAATAAAGTTCATAGTCTAAATTTAATGTAAAATTAATGGTTAATATGTTTTTACGTATTTTTATACCATATTATAGTATTATTGTATGAACAAATCTAAAATAAAAGGGTCCATTAGTTAAAGTTTAGGGACTAATTGAGAATACTTTAAAGTTTGTGATGGTGATTTGCAAAAGAATAGAAGTTTAAGATACTTTTTCCCCCTTATGTTTGTATTCAATCGAGTGTGCTTTTCGAGAACATTCCTCGTATTAAACCTTACCTGTGTTTGTTCATGAACCTTACTTATTCTCTACACATGTATTAAAATCTTTTACACTAGTATTGGGCTTTACAACATTAGCCTATTGAATCCCATGAACCAAAAACATGCATAGGAACTGGAAATGAGAACCATAGAAAGAAACTATATTCATCCCTTCCTATGACTAGCTAGTGAAACTAAAATTACTGGTGTCCATTTAACATAACATTTGTAGTCACCTAGATGGACGACAAACTAACTAGTGCTTAAATGGTGGTAGATGGAGCTTTTAAAATTTCTTACATGTATAAGCTGTGAGACTTCTTCCCCCTTTACTATGACAGCTTAGCTCAAAGCACGTGGGATTTTGTGGATTTATCCGAGGGCACACATGAAGAGGATTTTCAAAGTAAAAAGAGCTATCGTGATGTGCTTTCTCTCTTTCTCCTTTTGCCATGTTAGGTTGATGTAGATGAACATTTCTTTAACCTTCCCAAGCAATTGTCCATTGGCCTTGTATGCGGCAAGTATCTCACAGGGCATTTAGGATTAAGCTGTTCAAACCTGCGGCATCATGTAATAACGAAAAATAAAAAATAAAAATAGAATGCTTGTTAAAACCAATAAATTAGTTTTCTATATTTATTAAGGAATAAATAAAGAGCAATTATAGTATAGACTCTGGGCTCATAACCCTACACATAACAAAATATTCAACATCCAAATTGTCATCTAAAATTATTTTGAAAATAAAAGGCGAATATGTTGTCACCTCAACTCGAGACTATATTATTATTTATCCTACATAAAGCCTCTGGCAAACTTTGTTAAAGATTATATAATAAAAACCTCAGCTTTTCCATTTTTTATTCTTTTTCCTATTCTTTTGATGCAATGAGATTTTTCGGTTAACTCACTACAGACAGCAATTATATCACAAAAGGGAGTGATAGTGGCACACATGTGCACTGTATGGCTGGCTGGCTTGTGGAACAGTGTGATCTTGTCATACTCTTATGGTATAATATTTTTGAAAAAAAAAGATAAAAATGAAAGAATGCAGAATGCAGATAAACTATTGAATCCCTAAGAAGGGTATTTCGGTATTTCCATCTTCCCCCAGTGGACATTTTTCCATCTCCAAATTAATTCCATATATTGTGATGTAGACTTAATTCAATTATAGACCTTGTAAGCTAAGAACATATTTGTTCTTGGGGGAAAAAAAAAAAGAAGAGAAAAAGATATATGAAATGGAAGACCATGTCTACAATTACTCACTGGTAATTCAGAATGTAATAGTGAAGAAAAGCAGCAATTTCCATCCTGGCTAAATCATTCCCGGGACACAATCTAGTTCCTGCTCCAAAGGGAAGGAATTCTCCTGCCTTGTGTTCATTCTGCATACGAATATACGTCAACAAAATTGAAAGTTAAATCATGAAGCACACATCCAACTGCAAAAAACACATGGAACAACCTCTTCATTCAATTCGAGAGAGTTAAAAAAAATGAGTCTTTGCAACTTACATCATCCCATCTGTGAGGATTAAATTCCTTTGGACTAGGATATATTTCAGGATCAAGGTGAACAGACCTGAACCACACAAGAGCTTTCCAACCTTTTGGAATGGTGTAACCTGTATCATCCATATGCAGTTAGCACTTTGCTAATATGAATTAAAAGTTATACTTTAGGGTAAATTACACTCACCTCTCTTAAGGTTTGTGGAAATACAACTCACACCCCCTCTAGTTGTCCAGCTTACACTTACACTCCCTCTGTTTGTCAAATTTTAAATATTTATATTACAATCACATTCTTCATTTAAAGAACACCATTAGTAAATTTAACATAATGATATTTTTATAATATTAACTGTTTTTAATTAATAAAATTACTAAAAATATCGTTATGTTAAGTTTACTAACGGTGTTCTGCGAAGTTTACTAACGATGTTCTGTGATCGAGAAATGTGATTGTAATATAAATATTTAAAATTTGACAAACAGAAGGGATGTGAGTTACATTTCCACAAACCTCAGGGTAGGTGAGTGTAATTTATCCTATACTTTATGCTGCATGGTAACTTCTACTTAATGCCACATTGTGATATTCTTAAAGCATTTATGAGATGAACAACAATTGTAGTAACCATCATTAGTACTCTACACTAAACTAGGTTTGAAGGCAAGATGGGGATAGATTTGGTAACTTCTTTTTCATATCTACCAAGTAATGTTAAAGTGATAGGAGAGTTGCCTTGAATTCTCAATGGATCTTGAACATAGCTTATCCTGATATGAACAGAAGAAATTAGTAACCTGGACATGGACTAACCATTCATTCTGACATCAGATTTCGCCTCGCGAAAAACCACCAATGAGAATGTAATCACACGCATCGTTTCATCAATCACCTGTGGAAGAATGTAGGGAAAATGATAAAAGATATAAACATCAGTTGATCCAGTGCCAGTGGATTATTAACCTGAAATCAACAGATATCTTACCTTGTAAAGAAAATTCATCTGCCGAATTTCCTTGAGTATCAACCCTTTCTGTGTTGGAGGCCTTCTCCTTATTATTTCTTCTTGTTCAGCCTATTCAAGTATTAAACAACATTAGGAAGTAAAAGTCAACATTTTGGGACAAACAATGTTGCATGGTAGGAAGTGGACCCTTCTCCAGATGAAGTGGTAAAGGTGCATTTTTATTGTTCATTAGAAATTACAAATTTAAGGGAAATACTAAGTGTCTGAATTTTTATCCGAATTTATTTGTTAGAATGATGTGATATATATGTTGCCCCTTGGATATTTAAGTGATCATATCACTTTATTTCATCTAACAAACACTTTAGTTTTTTGCCAAAAAATTCTGACAACTTTTTCTACCACTGTAGAATTACTCTAAATTTTTATACTAAAGAATATTGTAATCAATAAAGTAACTAGATACCTTAGCCTTTTGGAGATATTCTGGGTGCTTCTGCAGGAAATAGGTAGCCCACATGGTGATATGTCCTGAAGACTCATGACCAGCATTCAAGTACATTAACATTACATCAATGATTTCCTCATCGCTCAACTTTCTTCCATTATCATCTTCAACATCTAGCAGAGCATCCATCATATCTCTGGCTTTCATAGGTGAACAACCTTCCTTCCTTAGCTTTCGCCGCTCATCCACAATAGATTGAAATACAGCCAACAGATTTTTCCTAGCCTGAAACAAAAACTAAAATGACGAGATGTTGCACTTTAAATAACTGCAAGGTTTTCACAGGCTGTATTCTGTTCCTTCCTGCTATAATCTGAGTTTCACAGAGAGGGACTACCGCATGATTTGAAGAATATGCACAATAATACGAAAAGTAATTAATTATATAACTATCCTTGAGTATGTTTGATTAAAGACCAAAGAAAAGGATTATCATGCAAATTATCCTAACTCAGCAATAGAATTTTCATGTGGCTCAGTTTCAAACTAGCTTCCTTAACGTATAATCTAATTTCAGCTGGATTGTGAAAATATTAAAATATTTGCAGTGCTTCAGTGTTATGGAAAAACAAACATCCTCTAACATATAATATCTCAGAAATTAACTAGCAGGTGTAACATGCTTTTACCCTTATTGGAGGAAACTGATTATATATGGTAACTAAGATGTTTTCAATTCTGCATAAATACAAATCACGTTAAGATTATCAATAAGCTTTTTTCACATAGTGACAAGTAGCTTTAATTACCATTAGCCCTTTAATATTTTTGTAACTAGTGGCCACTAGATAAGCACTTATCAGCATTTCCCTCAAATAAGAAACAAACAATTATCTCGTCACTTAATTAATGCTTAAAGAAGTTACCTTGAATGCTTTATGGTATGCAAATCCAGGAATATTAATTTTCATCGCTCTAACTCCATAATTAAGCGCGGTATATTCCCTTTCCAAAGCCTCCATGACCGGTTCACTTTCTGAGCTAAGGAAAATATGCATGATGATTTTGAAAGTAAGCTTTCTGATCTCAGTTAAGAACTCAATTTGTCCCATGTTGGACCATTTCTCCAATGAACTCTTCACATTCTCTTCAATGTATGTCAAGTAAAGTGACAGTGCTTCCATGCCATTGATCGAAGAAGATGTTAGGCGCCTAAGGCGCTTATGTTCTTCGTAAGCCATCGCAATGAACGATTTCTTTCCAACAAGCTCTATGGTAGATTTAGGCCAACCAGGTTTGAATTTATCATCATCTGTTAGAACCCTTCTGCATGTTTCAGGTGTTGTAACAATTACACTTGGGTTGCCAAACATCAAGGCCTTGTACATTCCAGTCTTTCCAAATCTTTTGATTGGATCAAAAAAAAAGTTAGTGTCATTATTCATTATATTCCATGGCATCATTATTATCAATGATAATTCATAGTTAGTGATCTTAATTTTCGAAGTTATTAAAATCATTTTGAGAATACAGACAAAATTTTGACCCCACTACTAGTTGCACAATGAAAAGAATTTTCTGCTTTTGGTGCTGTAGAGGAAAAAAACAAACACAACAAAGAAAATCATTATCTATAAAACGTAGCACCTATGTTATGCGCCAACTACTGCATAAAAACAATAGTTTAATTAAATATATTAGTGTATATCCAATCATATGTTGCCTCCTCACATATGCAAGAGTGTTTGACTCAATTATTTACTAATTACAAAATCTTACAAATAACTGTATTGATTAATCAACAAAGTAAGTCTTAGATGAATTAGTGTATCAAAATTGAACTCTAAAAATAATAGCATAAGAGCCTTTTAAGACATCACAAAAAAAAGATTTAATTTTAATTCACTAGTACAATTTTCCTTTTATCATAATATCCAATCACAGTATCACACAGTATCATCAATTAAAAACTTTTCTAACAAGAGGGTCAATCTTTTAATTTATATCTACATAAAAGTAAACGATAATGGAAAAAGAAAAAAAAATTGTATACTAACATTTTGATGCTTCTACTTAGAACCTCTATTATTCCTCAACCACAACGAACTAAAACGTAAACTACTACAAAATTAATTATTTTGTTTCTTGGTCAATAAATTAATTAATTATTTTGTTCATTTTGGTATATGACAGAAATGTCTCCATCTTCTTTCCAACAGCCCCATGCTGTCTCCATAATCTTTTGTACTACATAACCCACAAGGTTTTTGTTTCGTATTTTTTAATCGAGTCAGTCTTCAACTTCTTTCACTCAATCTATATGTTATTTTTCGGGGAAAAAAAAGTCACATTCGACATAAAGAACATCGCTTTCCTCGAAACTCCATGGATTACTCTTCTAATTAAGTACTCTCTCTCTATATCTTTTTTTAATCAACGATAGATAGAAATTTCATTGATGAAAAATCAAAGGTTAGTCCCAAAGGGCTAAAAAAAAAAAAAGAGAAGGGACCACCCAATTACACTACTACTAAGAGTAAATAACCAAACACAAAAACTCTTAGAAGAAAAAGGGAAAACAAGGAAAGATCATCATCAAGTCTTTGGGAGGTCATAGCTATTTCTTGAGAAGCAACAACATTGATCGTATGAGATAACTATATAATTTTAAGGAATAAAACCTTTTCATAGCAAAATTCACAAGACATTATTATGTGCAAATTCTCATCATTGATATGATATTCTCATGTGCCCCCCTCTAAACCTACTTTCTTAATTAATACCAAAAATTTTCACATAACAATATTATATACAATATTGATATGAGAGGCTTTATATTTAATTAAAGTATAATTTAATTGGGCTAAATTATTCTCTCTTTCATTAATTACAGTTATTGAATTCAGTTGGGAAAAAGAAAGATGAGAATGAAGTGGAATACAAGTAATTAATATATTATCAAATAACAAGATAAGAAAAATAAAAGAAGTTCGATAAAGACAACTGTAATAATTTATTTATTTTTTATTCTGGGGGATGTCAGGTAAGCCCATAACATGTGACAATTTTATCCCATACACTTTTGGAGTGTACCCAACTGCGTACTTAAAAAAATTTAGAAAATTACCACAACAATGCGACAGGCCCCAGACCATTCAAAATCCTGGATGGCCCACAATGATATGGACTTCACAATCTGACGTACGTGTCCGGACATTAAAACTTAAGAATGACACACCTTTCTGACCCAAAACAAAAACAATAATGCAACACTTTTTTTCAAGCAAAAAAGGAAACTTATTTTTCAAATAAAATTTGTATGTATTATATGGTTAAAAACTATTAATTTTAAAGCCTAAAATAATATGTTCAATTTGTTTTAGGCTGAGAAATTTTTTTAAAAAATTATATATCGGAAAAAAATTTACACAAGTAAATAATAAATGAGGCGCATAGAAAGAATTAAGGATTTTTTCTTTTGAATTTTATGAAGTTGAATTAGATTTATATCTTTGAATCTTACACTAAGCGCGATAATTCTTTAATCCCCTAAATACATAGTCTGATAATTGAACTCTATGGAAGAGAGTATTTTCTCCCTAGATAAAGTCAATCAAAATAGTGACTCAACCTTCCTTATATATTCGGCTGAAAATAGTCTCTCTGCTTACATCTACCCTTCATCCCTCCCCAGAGAAAGATCTCGTAGGAGTCTCGTGTACTGGTCCCTCTTTGTAAAGTTAATCAAAATACATAATAATTATTAAAGCTATAAAGTAATTACTGTGAAAGTTGGAGTATTGTGTTGTCCACGAACGGTGGATTCTGCGCCACAACAGAGAATAAAACTTGAGGCAAGTCGATGGAGATGTCAAGTCCCGAGTGACATTGAAAATGACAAATTAGGGCCGCCCTTATAGCCCATTGATGAATTGTTGTTTCAAAATGCATCTTTTATTTGTTTTTATGACAAGATAAGACTAGATCCCAGGTGCAAAATGATAATTAAGCTAAATATAGCTGTGATTAAGGGGATAATATAGATTTATGAGTATAATATAAGTATAAATTTGTATATATTTAGTATTTTCTAAAGCTGTGTTTCTGGAAGAGCCAAACTAGAATTCTAGAAACTATGGAAAGGTAGCTTATGGTAATTTCCCACAGTCCTAGCTTTTCTGCCAACTAGAAATATATATAAAGTAGTAAAGTATGTTATCTTGCGTTGGTAGGACCACTACCAGTAGAGCTCAGAGCTCAGGTGAGGAACCAGGGAACCATAATATTAGGCTACAACTAAATGCATGATTAATATTTAGTTTAAGCAGCAAAAGAATAAAAAAAGAGGAAAAATTTGCCCAGTTGAACCTTTTTGTGCTATAAATTATGCAAGAGATTTTAAACTTAAACCAAACATACCATAAGGCTAGAGGTCTATAACTTAATCCGGAGCCTAGCATTTGTTAAACTATAATATAATTCATCTATCTTTGCTCATTAGTTCAAATTTTCAAGAAAGATAATTCATAATATGGCATCAAAAACCATATATATCATTATATTATATTGATAATATGGAACCAACTTCAAGGCTAGGAAGAAATTAAACTAGCTAGGTTGTTGGGTTATGATAATTGATGAGGTACACACCAAATAGCATATAGTAGTACTATATATAAAGGTGGTGGTGGTGATGATTACCTGGAGACAAAAGAGGAGATGAAGGAGTCAGGGTCACCGGACTTGAAAGCTCTGAGGAAGGACCACATGTTGCCAATGAAGGGCCAGCCCATGTCACCTGGGGGCAGAGAGTACTGCTGCTCACCCAGTTTGGATTCATAGAGCCACCAATTTACATTCTTGAGGAGGGATCTTAGCACCAAAAAAGCACCACCAATGGCCACAAGGACCACCCACATGGAACCCATCTCCATCATCATCATCACTTCTTCAACTTCCAATAAGCCTACACCGAAATGACTCAAAACACACACCAAGTCACCAACTCAAGTTCACACACAAGTCTCTCACTCTCTTTCAGTGTATTTATAAAGGAACTTTGGGGTGGGAGTGGGAGTGGGTGTGGGTGTGTGTGCGATGTGAGAGTGAGAGAGAGAGAGAGAGACGGGGGGGGGGGGGGGGGGGGAACAAATAGGAACAGAAAGAAAAAAAATAAAAGGAAAAAGGAATTTTATGGTAGGAGCAGTATTGTGGGTGGTGGCCAAAATGATTTTGCTTAAAGTAAGAGGGAAAAAAATCCCTAAATAATGTTTCTTTTTATTTCTTATTAGTTATTTATTATTACATAGATGATAAAAATTAAAAGAAGACTAAATACTTAAATTGGTCCCTAATAATTTTTTATGGACAAATATATCTCTAACAATTATATAATACTCAAAATGATTCATCACAATTGTTAAAATAAGACATTATAGGTGCCTGACTGGCTTGTCAATACTCAGCCAAGAGACAAAGATAAAAAAGAGCTCGATTGAGAGAAGGTAGAGCTCATCTTAAAGGAAACAGAACTTGGACAAGACTAGAGATAACTCGACTAGAGCTAAGTTGAGCTCGGCTGACTAGCGGCCGAGACTAATAAGCATGTGATGAACCTCAACCACCTATCATCCGAGCTCCTCCTCCTCAGCCAAGCTCTGCCTAATGTTGACTGAGCTCTATGTCATTTCAAACGAGCTCTATCTCATCCCAGTTGACCTCTTTTTTCATAGCTGTCTCTCGGCCAGATATTGACAAGATGGTTAGGTACCTATAATGTCATATTTTAACAATTATGAAGGATCAATTTGGCTATCTACAGTTATTGAGGATCAATTTGTCCATCAATGAAATCATGAGAGACTAAATTGGGTGTTTACTCTTAAAAAAATTTAGAATTTTAAAATGATTATCGAGTATATAATATTTATCTTTCATGTAGTAATGATTTTGTTTGGACAAAATTTTGAAAGGAAAAAAAATATTTTTTTTTCAAATTTAAAAGAAAAGTACTTCTAGGATTTAATTGTATGTTTATTTGTGTTTCTCAAAAGAAGCAAAAACAAAAATATCAAATTTTTTCTTTTTTTTCTTTAAAGCAAGCATGGATATGCTTATGTGATAGAAGAGAGAGAATAATATTGGTTAATTATTTATTAAAATTAATTGGATTATAAATTTATCCTTATAAATTTTATAAAAAATAAAATATAATCTACCATTAAATAACTCACACCACTTAGTCTCTTTAAATTACAAATCATACGGTTAATTATAATTTTGCCCCAAAAAGAATACTTCTATATCTATTCCATCTAAATAAATTAATAATTTTTAATTATAATAAAATGTACTTTTATAATTATATCTAAACACATACAAATTTTTTTTCTTTTTTTATTTTTAAAAAATATTTCTCCTAAAATTTTAACTAAATGAGCCCAATATATGATTGGGGAGATAGTCAGGAAAGAAGTAATAATTTGGCCACAAAGTGATTTCTGGCCTAATAGGAGATGGATACAGGTGGCCGGCCTTCGTTCCACAGATTTAGCATTGTCCTCTACGTAATTAGAAACCAATACATACTACACACGGGGAAATTATTCCACTGCCAATCTGTTTTGTTATTGATTAAAGATTACATTTTTTTTTTCAACTTCAAGTAGTTAGAGAAAGCTATATTACTTTATATTTCTAGTTTGGCAGAAAAGCTACGACTGTGTGAAATTACCATAGGCCATCTTTCTAGATTCTAGAATTCTAGTTTGGCTCTTCCAGAAACAGGTATAAAAGATACTGAATCATGAAATTCTTTTATATGGTGAAAAAAAAAAGAATTTCGATGGCAACTCCCATTGCATATCAAATATGGAAGTTTATAATTATTTACCATTTTCTTAAAAAAGAAAATCTTTTGTGTTTTCTTCCACCGATGGCTTGGAGCTGGATGATTGGACCACCTTATGGTGGAAATCTTCTGTGGCCTTTTGTACTCATTCACAAATTCCTAATTGGGTTGCACACCATGGTTTCTGTTTTCGTAGAATCCTATTAAAGTCAACTTTCTAGGCTTCTAAAATTCAATAAAAAGGGCCACAACATGGATCAACACATGAATATCAATCAGTCAATTGTGGGGAGATCAGAGGAGATGCTTCTTATTGCTCCTGTTAACTTTATCATAATTTGGCAGGGCCAGCAAGAGTGGGGCTGTGGATAAAGCTTCCCCTCTCAGCTCTAGCAGAGGCAACACAAGGGGTTGCCGCTTGAGGAAAAAAATAGTGATTAATGAAAAAATAAAAAAATTAGGTCGTATAAAAAATTGAAAAGTATTAGAGATATGTATCCAATTTCTCTTCTTTCTTTTATGGACGTAAATTAGATAAAAAATTGTCTGAAGACGGAAACAATTTTTTAGTTTTTCCTTTTATCACATTCTCCAAACATATTTCCGTCTTATTTTCTGTTCCCGAGATATTAATCAAATGCTACCTAAGGATATATTTGTAAGTTTAGATTTTGGAGGAAAAATAAGTGTTGTAATGTTAATATGATATTGAGAAACTAATGTTCTAAGTTAAAAGAGTGATATATAGTGGTGAAGAATCGAAGGATGAGTTTTTTTTTATTATTATTATAATAATGAATTCGTGCTGAGCCGGTAAGTCTAGTATAGTATTTAAGCATAAAATTTTCCTTATCAATAACTTATGTTTGAGTTAAGCTCTCTTCGTGAGCTTGGATCGTAACAATTGGGGACGAGAATTGTCTCTGAAGGTAGATTAATGCAACTTGTTTTTAAAATTAAAAATAAAAATAAAAATATTAAGCAAACCATGCTGCTCTTGCAAATGGACATTACATGAATAAGTGATTCATATTGTTTCTTCACTCTTCCTACATAGTTGGAAGAAATCCGCACGTGATGATCCTGAAGTATTTTGTGTCTACACAAAACATAGTCACCCTTTGTGGCTTCCCAGTTGAATTGTGTGTTATGTTGATCCTGAAGTTCTATATATGTCCTTTCTTTCAAGGAATATTCCCCTGATATGCAATTTGGCTGTATATCTAATTTTTTATCTAGGGGGAATGAAGAAGCTTTTGAGCAAATCTTGATTGGAAACATCGAATGCAGAGAGAAACCGGTCACATAAATACTCCAAACATGATTTGTCATGTCCATTCCTCCTTCAATGAACCAATGTCATTTTTCTGAACCCCCCTTAGCCAAACAGAGACTTTGGCAAATCAAGAATCTCGCATTTCCTCAACTGCGCCTCTGCCTCAAAAGCCCCACCAAACAATTCGAAATTATTGGATCAATTCTTGTGAAGCATATCTTTTACGCATAGCTACAAAGAACCCATTGCAAAAACAAGTGAGGATATTGTAGAACTGATCTAGAATTTAGGTAAACACGAGTGTTCTCTCTAAACTTCCTATGTGTTTTTGGAATATTAATTAAGGCTGCAAGCACAGGGACGAGTGACTTGGTGGAGGATGGAATCTCTGACAACATTACTTTCAAAGTGTAATTTATGAGCATAGTTTTAAAAACTGATCACCTCGGCCGCACCATTGAGTTATTGGATAACTAGTTGAATCAGATTATATATATATATCAAGACTAATCACACAACAATCGAATTAGATTTGTGGTTGGAAGCTCTTCCTTACCTTCAATGTATTGGGTTTGAATCCTGTTTTAATTCACCAACTAGTCGTTTGACCCGTGCGATACACGATATGATAATGAAAAATAGTTTATTGATCATTATTCAAAATAAATAATAATTTATTTAATATATCTTGTAGAAAATTTAGTATATAAACTTATTTTGAAAATAAGTTAACAGTTAAATAATTAAATAAATAAATAAAATATAAATGAATATGGATATTAAATGAGTCATTTTATTTTATATTTTATTTTAAATATCATGTTTATAAGGTTGATAATATCTTGATAGATGACATTTAACTAACAATAAAAAACCTATCTTATGAAAGATTTTGCACGTCTTAACAGTTAAAATTAATGAATAATGAAATAATATAAGTGGATATATTTACATTATCATATACCATTAACATGGATAATAATAGGTATCCATGAGAGAGGGAATATGGCTCCTGTACCCTATTCCCGTTTAGAATTTTGTCCTCCATTTCTATCATCATCCCTATCATGAGTTCATATTCCCTATTTCTTACGAGGATTTGAATTCGTACAGGGTATTTGGGCCTTATAAAAATAATTTCAAAAAAAATTTGATATTTAAAACATAAATATGCATAATACTCATTCCTTTTTAGAATGTTTGTCCACTTTCAAACAACTTTATATTTCAAAATATCTGTCAATTTTGCATTTTAATAAACTTTTAATTTTTTTCTTTGAATACTACCCCTAATTAATTTTATATTTTCAAAGCACTCCATTTAATATTAGTGTGCTATATTAATTAATATGTAGTGATGTATTAGTATATTCATTATATTTTATTCAATTATCAATGTCATTTATTATATTTCTTAATATCTCTGTCTCTTCAAAATTGATAAATATTTTGAAAAGAATGGAGTAACAAATACTACTAATGCAATAAAATCCAAATTAAATATAAAAATACATACATAATGTAAATTCAATAAAGATAATTAAAAAATGAATGTGCGCTAAGATTTTCTTGTATGTATGTGTGTGTGTGTGTGTGTGTGTGCATATATATATATAAATGGAGAATTATCAGATCTTCATGGAGCAAAGACCTTATTCATTGTCTTTATCCTATTTAATAAATGGTGACTCCGCCCTCACCCTCGTGAAGACTAAATGTGTTCCCATTTCATCCTTTTTCAGGTAATCCTCGTGGGTACTCACTTCGATGATTTTTTTAATCATTCTACCCATTTACATATTTTTAGTAAATCAAAATATTTAATCTATAAAAATATAAAAATATATTTTCTAATTAATAAAAAATAATGAATAAATTTAATTTACATGATTTCTATTACACCTTATTTTCTTTCACATCATTTTAGTAAATATTTTTCAAATAAATGTTTTTCAGGTTCTTCCATAACTATATACAAAATTAAAATCTTATTTCTCAATGGTTATTGAGTCCATTATATTATCATTAATTATCCTCTGAATTTCATTCATTGAAGATAAGTATTCTTTAAAATCATCAAACAATTGCTCTCTGTCATATTCTAGCTCTCCAACAAAGGATTAATGATTTTGAAATTAATTAAGTGGAGAATCATTTGGGCATGACATGGACTTAAACTCTTTCAAAGATCTTTCATTTGAATTAATTAAATTTTTAATTTTAATTAAAGATAAATTCTTTAGCTATCAACTTAGGATAGAAAGATATATAAAAAATAAAAGTTTTTTTAATAACAATATGAGACTTCTAAGTTATTCTAAAAATTGCAATATTTATCTTTAAAATTTGAAAATATAAAATAAAAATCATTGATAAAAAATTTAAATTATAATTTAAAATCTACATTAATTCTTTAATATACTTCTCCAGTCATATAAAATTTTATCTTCTTAAACTCCTATACAAATTGTGGTATGCTCATTGTGTTTATCACTATTAATATAATAATGAGTTTTCTTAACTGATTTTCAAGCACTAACTCAATAATTTCCTTTATGCCTTCAATAAATTCATTGTTTAGGAAATGTATGAGAAATTTTTGATAAATTCTATTCATATATTAAAGTTCCAAAATGAAAAAAAAAATAGTTTTCAATAACCTTAGCACATGAATTCATTATTTTTTTTAATGATAATCTGAAAAAAAAACTTAAAATCACGTTAGCTTGATAAATAAGGATCAATTTTATATTAAATACAAAAATTATAATTTCACAACCTTCTTGATCTCAATCATTTTGAATTTAGCCCTATATAAATATATTAAATATGTATTTGATTTTTATGAATGTTAAAAATTTAGTTTTTATATTTTAAATGTTTTTAAAATTCTCTTTTGATTTTTATAAATGTCATTATGTAAAGTGATAACTAACTGTAGGACCATAAATATAATACTAAAAAAAACCTAAAATAAAAAAAGCTAAAACAAAAATAACCAATAAAAGTAATAAAAGTGTTATAAGATAAAACTGATAAATAATCATAGCAAATACTCTTATTATATAATAAGTCATTTATCTTATTTTAGTATATCAAAGCTGAATTTCTAGTTTATAACAAATATTATAAATTAATGAATATATTGATTTAAATATAATTGATCATATTACTGTATACACACACACACACACACACATATGTTTGTGTGTGTGTGTAATCATTTTATCAATAGGTACAAAAATCATATAGTAATTAATCAATATTATACATTAATTAATTAATTGATAGTTATAAGTATATAAATAAAGTAACACAACTTATCTGATTTAAACTTTTTTCAAACATTTATATTTTAAAAAATAAACTCCATAATTTAAAATTGCTTTTGATTATTTATATCTTTTACTTATCACTAATTATTTTAAATAACTTCAATATATATAGTTATCAAAATAATCATAGATTTCAGCATAGATTGCCTAGATATTAAAAATAATTATTATAAATATTAAAATTATATAAATTAACAATAGTAAACTAATTATATATAATAATTATGATTATAATTTTTTTTAAAATTAATTATTAAAGTTATGAAATTTGTGGACTCTAAATCACTTTGGAAGCTACTCTTAGAAAATCTAAAGGAATGTTGAATATTAGTATTATAGATTTAATTAAATGTTGATAAATTTTAAATATGTTTAATTTTGGCAGTACAATCCTACTATTAAATACTAATGATTGTCGATGATATTGTAATAATATATCATAGTCGCAATTTTACTTTTTCAACAAAATAATTAATAATTAATTTCTTAAAAATTGTGGGCCCTAAATCATTCTCGTTGCAACACCTAGAAAATTTTCCTTCATAGAAGTCTAAAATATTAGTATTATATATTATATATTCTACTTCAAGGCTGGTTTATTTTTGGACTACCCAAGTTAGTGAGTCGATGAAATAATCGATTCGCATGAAGAATCATATTGATCAAGTGGCCAGTTCACCGATTTTCATTTTGAATTGACCGATTCCGTCCGGATTTTACATCTATGTTTGAGTCAATTCCCTCGTATATATATTCTAAATTATTTTATCAAGTTTTTATTATATACGTAACATTATCCAAACACACTGCATCAATAAAACCTCCAAGTTAAAAGGAACAAGTGTGGTGTAAACATCTATAATTTTGTTGCAACTTTGCTCACTGATATATTTCATAATATTATTTTAAATTGCGTTTCTTCTTTTTTTTTATCCCTAATTCTATTACTTATTATCTTACATCATTCACGAGCATTATTCTGACTTTACTTGATAAGATGAGGAATTGGGTATGCATGGCTGCTATAATTAACATATGTTGCAAAATAATAGGCAATGTTTAGTATAAAAGAAAAGTAAAAATACCAGGCATGTTAGTCACTTTATTAATTTGTCATTCGTTTCAATACTTAACATAGAAGCACACATGATTTGTTAAATAGATTACGTGACTCTGTTAAACTCTCAATGATATATTACTAATCTCTTTATTCAAAGTAGACATATTTAAATTTTTCTTATTTTGTTTATTCGATTGATCTTCTTCTTTGTTAATCATGCTTAAAGATTAGAATCAGGAATTAGTAAAGTAATTAATAAGTATTTTTTTTTAATGATGAATGACTATAGGAGCAATGATAGTATAGTTTTGGGTTCACCGTAAACCCAATACGTAGCAACATATCAATTATTCTAAATATAATTTAAAGTTAAAATTATATAAATATTATAAAAGTGCCCATTAATATCGTGCCACACATATAATTCAATATAAATTCAAGCCTATATTAATATTTTTTGGACTATATATGGAGGTTAAAATAAAGGGTTTTGCCTTGGTGTTTATTTATGATCTATTCGTAATAAAAACACAAAAAATGGAACCAAAACCATAATAATAAATTAGCGGAAGGTCGATTACGGAGATCGAATCCTATTAACATCGCCCTTCAACTTTGGTTTCACAGCTTTTCAATAACTTGCAGTCTTTGGGTAGGAATCCAGCTTACAAGTATACCTCATATATAGAAAAAAAGCAAGTGCATAAAAGTATATGGTTTAGGCAAATCAAGAAACGCGCCTGTGACCTATCCCACCCAAAAAATTTCCCATATTGTGTGCAGACAATAAAAGGTGGGTGTTAAATGTTAGGTGTTGGACTTAGCAACAATGGCTAATCTTGATATGAGAGAAAGACATCACAGATATGTTTGCACATTATATATCTTTTGTTGTTGGGTACGTTCCTAGATCGCACTACTGGTGCATTGATGCTTGCAAGATCATTAGTAGAAGAAAAGGGCCCCGGAATAGTCACATTATCTCATATTATGTTCCCTAAAGTGAAAACAATGAATTGAGTTCAAAATAGTTCAAATCCAATTGCAAAGTATAGAAGTGATATATCATCTTACAAATTCTCCTTCAAATTTTCCTATATATTAGATGGAATAATATATATATATATATATATATATATATATAAATTTATGTTTTGAAATCTTAAAAAGTAATCAAAATTTACTTCATTTAATGTTGAAAAGAATTTATAGAAAAATAAAATGTAGGAGGATGTATTAATTTTCTTGTGAAATATATCACCCACTATGACACATTTAAAACGAAAGGATGACAACACACGAAGATTATAATCTTCCGGGCCATAATAATGCTGAGGAACACATAGTTGAAATAATTAATGAAGACAAAAACATAAAGACTACACCTTAATTTGTGTGGCTTTAAGTCTCTGTAAGTGTATCTTAACATTCAATTAAAGCTCGGTGAAAGATTCAATTCTATGAAAATATTTAGATAGATTAAAATGTTTTTTAATGAGTAAAAGAAGGAGGAGGAGAATTTAATTCTCATATGCTGCAAGCGTAACCCGATTCAATCACTAGATATAAGAAATTAGTTGATTAGTTGTACTGACAGGTGTAATCAGTTAGTTGATTTAATTTAAACAGACTTGACATTAACTATGAGGTATAGTACAATTGGCAGCTCTTTAAATATTTAGTTAGATGTTCAATTTTACATTCGAAATTAAAGGTTTACTCTAGATGATAATGATATGGACTTGAGACTGCCTTTGTTCAACACACTTTACCGAAAAAAATCCTGTGCATAGAAACATTTGGGCAGAACCTTATGAAAGTGGTGCCGATTTCATTCTTCAAATAACAAAATACATCCAATTACAGAATCATAAAATATCTTTTGTTTTGGTTGTTTGTTCCACTCCGTGTCATACTTTCAAGAACATCAATGCACAAAATCGCTCCATCTGTCGTCGTTTTATATATACTCAAAAACATGGTATTATAAACTAATTGATACCCAAATCTCACCTTCTCACACAATTCAACACTAATTGGTTCACGTTAAATTTGAAAATATTCTAATCTTGGTGTTAGATAAAGTATACGTCAAACTTATCCAATTTTAACGGTGCTTGGTGGATCATGAAAACTCCATATGAACGAAAGAAGGTTGATAACTTCATAATGTTGCCTCTTGCAAGTATCCTCGGTCACTGAATATTTTGATACTTTGAATACCAACGTAGAATGGCCAATAAAAACAGCCATCATAGGGAAATTGATATTTCCTTTGAAATATAACAAAACCAGATATTGTGTGGGTTCTTAGTTTAACAATTAATAGATGTTAGTTCCGCTTATCTAGTGAATAAATTCAATAGGGGTCAAATTCACTCAAGAGGCATCAATCGTCTCATATAAGAGAAAGCCAGCAAAAGAATTGGGGTGGACCTATTTGGATGTTTAAAATGTTCTTTAGCTTCTTGCTTGTCTCAATGCCTTTTTAAATGTTGTTTTTATGCATCTAGAGGCATCTGGGTGAGTAGCGCGTTTGCCGTCAGTTTTGCAATTAGCAACCAGTGGGAAATTTGTCATTGCTGGGTGAAACTGAAAATATTCACTACATATCAAAGTTGTCGAAATTGGTTGGTTTCACCCACTCAATCATACTTACATGGTTTGGACAAGAAACAAAAGAAAAATCACATTTATAGCATAAGCAACTAACGTGCCAAACTCACGTATTAAACAAAAAAAAAAAATGATCCACTACTGTGCCAAAGGGGAAATACTTAGGTGCATTGAGGGCAAGAAATAACACTTATTTTAATCTATTTATTAATTGATATATAAGTTTTATAGGTCATTATTGTATCCAATTTCCTCTACATTTTTAATGTAATAGCTGATTTATCAATTATTAAATGGATCAGAGCAAATATTTTGTCTTGCGCTCTACGAGCACTAATATGTACTGTCACATCTAATATCAAAATAGTCTAAATCCCCTTATTTGCAGTATAAGTAGACTCATGTCATTCTTCCTTAGGACACATCAGTTATGTTATCGAATTGTAAATACTAATAACAATAAAAAGGCGGGGGGGGGGGGGAGAGTTTGTGATTTTAGAATGAAAGGATTACAGAAACAGAAACAAAAACAGAAAAGAATCACTCTTGATCAAGGAATCAATCCCAGACATCATGACTATTGGCAGAATTCATCATGGTTCAAAAGAGTTAACTTTGTATGCTACTCTGTTAATCCGAATCAACTATATAGTCATACAGTTTTTACTCAACAATCCTTAAATCACAATCGCAATTTAAATGAATGTTAAATTACGTGCAGTTTGGATTAACCTGAACAACCAATCAGGTATTTAGCCTTTACTTCAGTTTCACTAACGAATTCAATCCTATATCTAATCAGATATAATTCAAACATGATCATGTTAAATAATCAAATCCATAATCGAAATTGAAGTTTAGAAAAGGAAAGCATGCATACAAATAAGATTTATACAATAGGAACTCCGAATTCAAACCAACTATCTATGATATCAAGGATTGAGAGAAGTTTAGCCTTCCATGGACATCTCCATTGGCAAGCTCTCTGTATGAACACCTTGAGTTTGAAAGGAAAAATGAAAATACAAGTTTCTAGTTCTTTATTGTTGATTGATTCAGAATTGCAAAGGAAACAGAAATTTATAGGCAATCCAATGTCCCTACCCGGATTTCCACTTATCACTAACCTTATCTTATCCAGATTTTCCTGATTTCTGAAATCTGATCTAGATAAGATAATCCTCTCTAGATAAGCTTTCCAGAGACATATTATATGCCTTACTTGGATTAGAAATGAGTAAGATATGCTCAATTATGTGAGGAAAGGTCTTGGACTCGCCTAAGCATTAGCTCCAGAACTTGGAAGCCCAATTAAGCCTTGAAACGGACCGAATTTGATGAAGCCTGTGAAACCCAAAATTATAAATCTCGGTCTTAGCTTTCAGGAGCCACCAAGATCACCTAAATCTGATATTTGTAGAGCCCAAAATGATCTGTGGAAGACAAAAAGGTCATAGTGAGGCCCTAAACCCTAAAATCCAAAATTAACCAAATTTCAACAATTAAATCCAATGAGGCCTAATAATGTAAAACTCAATTAAATCATCAGCATTAAACATATATAGAAGCAAATTAGGCCAAATATGAATAATAATAGATGCCTAAAAATTTCTTTATCAAGCACCTAAGAATTTCTCATGCCAAAGTAAGATATTCCTACGGATAAATAAACAAAAGAAAAAAAGGTTTTCTGGTCCCCTTCATTTTACCCCATTTTTTCTTTTTTATTTAGCCCCTCATCTTTTATTTTTCTTAATTTAGTTCAATATATTTTAAATTGTTTTCAATTTAATATCAAATCACTGTTTCATCAAATTGGGACTTCAATGAGACAATTCTACCCTCAGAATTGCAAGGGGTGCTTTCGTTTACCAGTGTGCATTGGCCTTCACTGATAGGATGGAGAGGTGTAAGCAGGTGGACCTTGGGTCATTTGGTGGCAAATTCACCTAGGCTAGAAACTTGTAGGGGTGGTCATCGTATGCTTAAAAGGTTAGATAGGAGATTAGTGACTATGCCTGGGTGACAGATTTCTAGGAGGCTTCCATTGAAGTATTATGTAGGCAGCGGTCTTAGCATAATCCCCTTCTGCTCACGTGTGGCCAATAGGACTTGAGACATAGTGAGCATTCTTTCACATTCTGGCAGCACAGAACTCCCACCCAGATTTTCACCCCCATATTAATAATCGTGTTGGGGTCAGCCAAGGGTTTTATATCTGGGAAACTTGTTGCTACCCAAAGGGAATGTGATGTGCAGTTCAATAAGGATGTGTTTTGTAATATTTTTTGCAAGAAACAATTGTTAGAATCCAAAATTAAAGGAGTATAACGGTGTATTAAATTGCAACCATCTTCTGACCTTATCACGTTTGAAGAAGCCCTTCAGGCGGAGATATTGGAGGTGCTAAAACATGAAGAAACATTGTGGTTTCAAAAATCTCTTGAAAGGTAGATCCTTGGGGGATAGGAATACATGTTTTCGTGTTTAGACCATTGTGCGATGGAGACGAAACAAGGTCTAGGGGTTATTCATCGATAGGGTGTTGCAATGCCTCAGGTCCACGTGTCCTCAGCTAAGTCTAACATAGACCTTAGGTACCCCCGAAAACCCTCGATTCGCTAAAAACCATGACATTGCTAAAGTCTGCATTTTTATACAAAATAAGCTTATTGTAGCAAGAAATCCTTGTTGCAGTGATCACGCAAGCCAGTCAAGTTCGCGCCAGTGAGCAAGCAGCGAGAGGGCTAGCTGCAGGTTCACTACAATGAGGACCTCCGACTCTTATAAACGTCCAAAATGCAATTTTATTAAAACGCCCCTCTCCCTATATAAACCCTTCCCATACAAGTTTTTCTCCTAAAACACAAACCTTAGCAGCCATTCTTTCTCCTTCCACCTCTTTTCTCTCATCCTCTTCCATTTTTAGCTCCTACAAGCTTCAACATAAGGATTTGGCTACGGTTTATGCTAGAGTTCCTCCATTTTCTTCCTTTTCATGTATTTGGGTAATATTGTTCTTGATTATTGTCAAGTTTGGATACTCTCCCAACATTCATAGAGTTATTTTAGAGAGTTTGTGGTTTATTCATTGGTTTATGTTCCTGCCTGGCAAACATAAATGCTATTCCCATTCCCCAAAGCTCTCTTGATGCTGGCACTTCACGTTTCACCCTTCTAAATGAGTGGATTTAATCTTGTGACCTTTATTTTGGTTATTAGAGTTATTTTCTTAGCCTTGTGACACAGAGGCATGATTTTAGAAATTATTTCAAGACAAATATGAATTGTTGAGAAGTTTTGTTAAGTTTATGGATTTTATGCTTTTCAAGATATCATGAAAATTGTGTTATAAAACCCATGGGATGATATTTGCTGCTCAATTGATGTTATGAATAAATGATGGCTATGAATATGAATATTTTAGAATGTTATGTTTAGCCTCGCAAAAATGCTATTTAAACACCCAGAATGTGGATGTCTATTAGGACAACCACTTAACAATCATTAGACGTGATGGTGGATCCCACACACTCTATCCATCATATCACATTCAATGGTTATTAAGTGGGTGTCCCATAGATGCCCACTTTTTGGGTGTTTAAATAGCATTATCCTTTAGTCTAATGCTTCAAGAATTATATGTTTACAAAATAATATTTTCCAAGAATCAGAGTTAGAGCCCAGACATGGAATTTAGAGAAAATATTTAGATTTCATGATTGTAAGTTTACACAATAGATATAGAGAAATAGATAGTGAGTTAACGGCTATAGGATTATTAACTTTGGTACCAAATTATCCATTAGAGGACAATCTTACCCATATCAGAATATTTAGAGAATGGAACCTGGTTAGGTATCCAATATAGAACCTCAAGAGACACCCTTCAGAGTTCAAAGTAATAATATATTATTATGCTATATGTATACATCCAAAGATTTCTATTTCTCTATCATATTACTATTATTAATGATTTATATGATTATTGGTTTTGGATTATTGTGTAAATAAATATGAAAAGTGTTTTATAGCTGTTGATTATTATTATGTATCCTTGTTGGTTGGAAATGTGGGGGTTGTAAGTGACAATCTACTCACTGAGTTTTAGATGAAATTCACCCTTACTTTTTTCTTCCCTTTACAAATACAACTATTGATCCAAATACTTCCCAGCTTTCTTCTCAATAGTAGTTTTACTTCAAATTAGGTGAGCTTCACTTTACAGTGAAGCATTAGTTTATATTTCCAGTAGAGTGCTCCAGTGATTTTGCAAGCAGGGTCCTGGACCATGCATGATTATAGTATTTGATGTTATGATTCAGATTTGTCACATATTTAAACTTATATGATCTCATATTTTGTATAGAGCAACTCCGTTTATACTTTATCTGATGATTATGGATTTCAGACTAGAATTATAAAATCAGAGGTTATATATTGATTATCTTTTGAAAATTTAAAATGATATTTCAAATCATGCATACAGTACAACTTAGTGACCATGAACCTTACGTGAGAATGTGATTTCCCTCATGTCAGTCATGTTCTCAAATCAGGTCCTGACAGGTGTGGTGTACTAAGGAAGAGACCTTGGAGAGGGAGGCATTGTCTTTCTATAAGTCACTTTTTAGAGTGGATGATTCATATTAGCCCAATAGTCTTTAGATTTGATCTATTCCTAAGATGGGAGAGCATACTTGTACAGTGCTTCCAAGGCACGTCATCAAGGAAGAGGTCCATTTGACTCTAATAGTTATGGATTCCTAAAATATTCCTGGGATATGATTGGCAATGACGGTAATGATTCTCCTTTAAGATAGGTTCTTTTTATGCCTCTCTTCCTGACACACTTATAGTGTTGATCCCTAAGGTAGATTCTCCTACTAGACTCAAAAAGTTTCGTCCCATTAGTCTTTGCAATATGATTTCGAAATTGGTTTCTAAGGTGCTTGTAAATAGACTTCAAACCTTTCTTTCTGAAATCAATGGTCCTTTTCAAACCAGCTTTATTCCGAGGCAGGACACCTCAGATAATGCGAGTATCGCTCAAGAGGTCATTCATTACATGAATAATCAGAAAGAGAAGATGGGTTCACTATTGTTTAAATTAGACATAGAGAAGGCCTATGAGAGAATTAATTGGGCTTTTCTTATTATGAATGATATGGGCCATTGCTAATGAAAAAATAAAGAAAGTGAAAAAAATGAGAAAAAAGAAACAAGAGTTAAGAGAAAGGTTTAAGAAGAGACATAGGCTAAATATGCAGAGGTTGATTTTTGGAGCATCAGACCTAAACCCCATGGCTCTTACTTTTACAAGTCGATTTTGAAGGCTAAGGATGAGCTCCATAGGACTTTTGCATGACAGTAGTTAATGGGAATGTTTTTTTTTTTTTATGTTATGATAATTGGAGTATGCCTAGGCCTCTCCGTGAACTTGTACCCTATGTTCATATCCAAGATACTGCTCTTAAGCTCAAAGACAATTTTCATTGTCATTATGGAATTTTCATCTTCTTCCTACACTAATTGGAGCCAATGTTGAGAGGTTGATTCTGTCCACCCCTTTATCAAAGAATACATAGATGGAGAGTTGCATGTGTTAGGCTCCGTTTAGTTTTGGCATGTACTCTGTTGCGTCAGCTTATGTATGGTTTATCCAGAACCTTCAGCTCCAATTGTATGAATGCCCTTGAATGTGGATCCTGAAATGAAAATTTCCCATCAAGCCATGCCTTTCTTTTAGTAAATCCACCACATTGCTCTTCTAACTAATGAAATGAGATTTCAGAGACAAATGGCTAGGGATGCTACTTGTTGCTATTATAGGGACATTGATGAGACCTACGACCATTGTTTTAGAAGTTCTTCGCTCGTAAGACCGATTTGGTATGTGTTCCAGTTTTCCAACAAATTGGGGTTTAGGACTCTTAATTTACAAACTTGGTTATAGGAGTTTCTGTTTGGGAATTGCTTTATGCTTTTCACAATTGTCCAATGGTGGATTTGGAGATCTAGGTGTGCTTTGAGTATTTCAAATGATGCTTGGTATTTTGTCATTGGCCAAGTGAGATTGATGTTACAAGATGTACATAATGTTCTCTATAACTCGGAGAATACTCCTTGCATTCCTCGCATTGTTGGCTGGATGTGACCTCCTGATAAAATATTTTTTTTAAACACTGGTGGGAGTGTTCAGCATGGTGTTCGGTTAGCAAGCTATGGAGGTTCACTAAAGAGTTGAGATAGAGCCTGGGCTGTCTAGTTCTCCAGTACTCATGGGTCTAGGTATGTGATCCATGTTGAGCTCAAACCTATTGAGGTGGGGTTGGACTTAGCTTAGGATCAGAGGTGTGCCAGGACTGTTTACCAAACATATTCTAGAATTGTTATTGACTTGATCAAAGGTAAGACGATTAGGTACCACCCCTATGCTGCAATGGTCTCACGGATCCAAGACTCATTAGCTAGGAACCGTGATGTTTTGTTAGTTCATATTCTTCGAGAGGGGAATAGCTCTGCTGGTTAGATTGCTAAGGTTGGGAGTTCTTATGGAGATTAGATCCATTGCTGGGAGTCTTTGCCTACTGGTGTTCTTCCACTCCTCATGGGTAATGTGACGAGTGCATCATTTGTGAAAATTAGTCTCTTGATTCTTCTTCTTTTTTTTTCCTTTCAGCTGCATAAATAAATAAATGATGGAAATGTTGATCGACGCAAATAGTGCTGACATAACACACACGTAGGACTAATGTGTAATGTGTCGAGTTAGCAATTTATGTCAATAACACAATGGAAAAATGAGTTTGGGACTAAATTGAAAATGATTTGAAACATAGGGGATCAAGTTGATAAAAATAAATGTAAGAGATCAAATTACAAAATTAAGTAAAGGTAAGGCAATAAAAACTATTTTACCTAAATTAAAACTAACTCAAGGAATTGGTAACGCCCTTTAATTTTATTTTAAATTTTAAATCCATGTAAATATTCACTATTTTTATGTTGAATTTAGTTTATATACACAAATTGTCTTTTAATAGATCTCATCATAGGAAGTTGCGTAAACTTAAATTTAAAAATAATGATAAGTGGAATGTTTGTTGTTCGATTTGGAGACAAAAATTCAATTGATTCAAACAATTAATGTTCTATCATTTTGGATAAATTTAGTTAGATTATAGTTGAAAAATATTGAATTGATGAAACAAATCGATTTAGATTGGTTCGATTTTCACTTTTTATAAAACTCTTTATAAAACAAAAAGGTGATGGGATTTAACCAAAAATCTCACATCGAGTATAATCAAAAGTCTTTCAAGTGTTTTGGCTTATAAATATAAGCATTGATTATTAGGTTTAAACATTCTCCAAAAGTGGAAGTGATCAATTGTATGAGTAGATTTTAGGAGTTGATCATGTAATGAACAATTTATGGGGATGATTTGTAACTTTAATCATTTAAAACTTGCAGATAGTGAAAGATATATGAAGTCGTGGATGTTGGCAGTGATGGATCCAAAAAAACGTTTAACAAAGGGGGAAAAATTTATTAGCATAAAAATAAGTAGATTTCATCGTATTTTGTTATTTTATCCTATCTAGAATTGATATGGGGTCAAAGTTAATAAAATAGTAGGAGCTAAAAAATAATTATGTATATAATTACTAAAAACAAATTCTTGTGGGGCATATGCTCCCACCCTTGTTAACTTGGGTCTGTCCCTAGATGTAAGCTATAAAGACCGAATCACATTAAATTTTGTTGTTGTCTAGAGTTTGTTTATTTTGCTTCTGTTGTTCTATAAGTGGTATTAGAGGCAATGGTTGGGGTTAGTTAGGCTTGATAGTGATTGGATCTAAGTGTATGGTTTCTTGTATCGAAATTCTTCCTGACAATGAGAAGTCAATTGGGTTCCATGAGTAGCGACAGTATAAGTAAGATAAATTGTGTCGAAAGTCTTATTGGTAATGTGAAGACGAAGCAACGTGTTCATGTGCAGTAACGATACAAGTGAAGAGAGCAAATTTGTGTAAGAAGAATGTTTGTGAAGTCTGTGGATTAAGGGAAGGATTTGTTGGGATTTAACCCAAAGTTTCATATCGAGTAGAATTAGAAGCCTTGCAAGTGTTTTTGCTTATAAATATAAGCTTTGGTTATTGGGTTAAGACATTCTCTAAGAGTGGAATGATTCATTGTATGGGTAGTTTTTAGGAGTTGTCTATATAATAAAAAATTCCTAAAGATAATTTGTAATTTTAATCGTTTAAAAGTCACATAGTGAAAGATTTCTGAAATTGTGGATCTAAACAATAAAAGTCAAACTGCATTAAATTTTGTGTGTTGTTTAGAGTCTGTTTATTATACTTTTACTGCCTAACAAAAAGTGACTCTGGGCTTTTATCAAATAATTAGATTTATCGTTGTTATTTTTATGAAAATATACAATTATGAAATAAAAAAGAATTATCAACACCCATACTAAAATATAATACATACTACCGACGATTTAAGCAACTATAAAGGATTTGAAGAGATATCCTACTGATTAAATTAAGAGAATTAATTGATAATTGCAAATTTAAATTATTGAGTTAAAATTGGATAAGTATATTTGAATATTTTTAGTATTAATATTACAGAATATATATATATATATATATATATATATATATATATATATTTATAAATGGTGATATGGATAAGTAATTGTAATATGTAATATAGAGGTATATCAAGTGAGATGAATGGTTTACTATTAGAGTTAGATGAGTAAATTTTGACCATATAACCATATATAAATAATTAAAATTAAAAGTTATTAATAATAATTAGTAATCACATGCTCATTTTAAAAAGTCAAATGATTTATTTTTTAATCTTAATCATTTATATAAAATCTAATGATTAATATTTACTCCTCCACTTTCACAATTAACCACTCATCTCCCTTGATTCTCTCCTTGTGATATATATGTCATAAATATATAAAACTATTAATATGTAATATATTATTAGTTTGATTTGGTTTAATTTAGTTTTAAAAAATAAGAACCCAAAATCGAACCAAATCAATTGGTTTGCATAAATAAGAATCAATCTAAAGTTATTTATGTCAACTTTGATTGTTTTTCAACATTTTTCTATCATTTTTTAATTTTAATTTGATTTGGATTGATTTTGAACATATTTAATAACATAGTCATTTCTTGCGTTTTTATTAAATGGCAATATAAAATTATTTTATATTGATCTACTCAAAATTTAGTAAAATTCACCTTTGATCCCCTCTGTTAGCACTCAATTTGTGATTAAGTTAAAAAATATATAAATAATTTTGCTTTATTTTGTCTTTTTTTTTTAACTATGAATGTCCTATTTAATTGTTGTGAATATCATATTTTGTTGTTAATTCAAATTACTTTGCTTTGCATGCTTTGTTCTATTTTAACTTTTCTTTTCAGATAAATTGTACCGACATTCTCGGAGATTTTATAAAATTCACCACAATTTCTCTTTGTTTATCTAATTGACACTGACTTTCCTTGGATACACAGTTTATTATGCATTAAAGGAAAAGTTAATGTATTGATTTTATATATTCAGAGAAAATTGATGTAATGATTTTATAAACTCAGAGATCTCCTTAGAAAATTTTATAAATAGAAAGAGGTGGACTAAATTTCATCCAATTTGAGGAAGGTTTAGTATAATTTATCCCCTTTCTATTTTGCTTTTCAACTTAACAAAAAAAAAAAACTCCAACAAGCCCATTTGTTCAAATAATTCATAGCAGCCCATTCACGCTGTCCTCACAGCCACGAAGCCGCGTCGCGACGGAGCGCCACCGTCCTCTTGGAGTGCCCTTTGATTGCAACAGCCGCAAAGCCCCTTTCCAGACCCCCCGTCCTCTGTGGAACGCGATCTGCCACAAAACAAGAAACAAAAAAAAGCTTCTCTTCTTTTCTCTATCAGAAGAAACGAAAGGTTCTTGTGTTTGATTTTGGTTACTAGGCCTGTGCTTCTCCTTTCAATTGATTCTGGAATGTTCATTTGCTTTGTTATTTTTCAACTCTGTTTGGTTTAGTTGGAATTTGGAAACTTCATCAAATAACAATGCTTATTAGTTTTTTCTTTCGTTATACACTTTGCATCATGTTAACTGTTCTAATTTAGCTGCCTTTTTCCGCTAGAATTTTGCATTCATCATGTTTGATTGTTGTTCTGAATACTTGTTATTTTTTAAGATTTTACTGGGTGAATAATTTCCTTTGCTTTTATCTTCTACAGGTCACACACAAGCAATTTTTTGCAAAAGAAATTGTCATTCAAAACACAAACTTTTTTTCTAAGTTTTTCAACTAATGTTCTTCATCTTTAACAAATGTGCAACCAAAACAATCGAAAATTTGCTCGGGCCCTTTGGAAAATCGATCTTATCCTTTGAGTACAAGGTCCCCGTTAATCCTATTTTATTCTTCCGGAGGTATAGTTATGTGAATGTGTACATGAAATGGAAGCAAGATTCATACTATGACTCGATTGAGCACGTCCACCGGTCCATTCAGCTCAAGCCTATCATTGCCCTCAAAAACTGCATTGCTGAGAGCCCCAATGGCTGCATCCCTATCTCAGATGTGTCGAAGAGGGGATTACAGCTTGATGTGCCCATGAAGGTTGCAAGATTTATGAGGCAATATCCATCGATCTTTGAGGAGTTTACGGGTCCTAAATACAATCTCCCATGGTTCAAGTTGACACCAGAAGCTGCTGAGATTGACAAGGATGAGAAGAGAGTATATGATGAATGCAGGGAGGATTTAAGGTCCAGGTTGAAGAAGATGATATTGATGAGCAGAGAGAATGTTCTGCCTTTGAAGATAATCCAAGGGATGCAGTGGTATTTGGGGTTGCCTGATGATTTTTTGTGGCACCCAGAACAAAATCTTGATGAATCTTTCAGGCTTGTGGAGATGGAAGATGGATTGAAGGGGTTGGCTGTTGAAAGAAGAGAAAAGGTTTATTCTGGAATCGAGGAGAATGCCTTGAAAAGTGGTTTGTACTCTGGGGGCCCAATGAAGGCCATTGAATTTCCCTTTTTCCCATCTAGGGGTTTAAGGTTGAGGAGGAAGATTGAGAGTTGGCTACATGAGTTTCAGAAGCTTCCTTATATTTCACCTTATGATGATTTCTCAAATTTGGATCCTACCAGTGATATAGCCGAGAAACGACTTGTGGGGGTTCTTCATGAACTGCTTTCCATTTTTGTTGAACATTCAGCAGAGAGGAAGCAGCTTTTTTGCCTCAAGAAGTATTTTGGGTTGCCACAGAAAGTGCACAAAGCATTTGAGCGGCATCCACATATGTTTTATCTATCTTTTAGGAACAAGACTTGTACAGTTATTCTTAAGGAAGCTTACAACAATAAATCAGCTATTGAGAATCATCCTCTATTGGGGGTTAGGAAGAAGTATATAAAGTTGATGAAGAAATCAGAGGTGATTTTAAGGAACAGGAGGGTGAATAATCGATTTTCTAATAGTAGTGCGAAACTGGAATTAGATTCAGATGATGTGGATGAGAAGGGGCGTGAGATGTCAGGTTGTTCTTTGGAACAGGTTGTGTGAAGATTTATAAAACAAGACTTGAACAAAAGGTATACAAGGTTTTTCCTTACAGAGAAAGAAAGACAAGTAGCTGAGGAATAAGCATAAGTTGAAAAGGCCTATCAGCAGTTTTCATGTGACAAGGTGGCATATCTGGTTGTATTGTAGACTTGAGGTACTTTTTCAATTTTTTGTCTATATATAGATTATAGAAAGAGTGTTATCACTCTTTGATTAGTTTTAGTAGCAATTTGATTATCTGTGTTGAATTCTTTAGCGTTACGCTCGTTTTGGCATTTCACTTTTTTTTATGTATAGCACATGGCTATGTGCGCTTTACTTTGTGGCTGTACATTTTATTTATTTTTTCTTGATATATAATCTCTTTTTTTTCATTACAAGATTTGTAATCTCTTTATTGTCCTCGACTCTATGCAAATTCTACTCTACCTCATAAGTGGTGTAGGCATCTGTTCTGAAAAATTACAGCATTAAACAACATCACCTTACATTCTGGCAGTAATGCATATCGCCAAAATTCTCCAGTTATTTCAATGCATTGTTTGGTTAAGATGACTGAAGACTTGCTCTGTATTATCGCTTGAAATTTTCATATATAACTGAACTAAATTGTTACTCAAGTGTGGGAACAAAATATTGATTGATGTGTTTTTACTGAACAGAGCAGGTGGACTCTGAAAATCTATTATATCATTCTATTTTTCACCATGATTCTCAAGCAGATAATGAGGTTTCATCGAAGTAAGCCAAATTTCTTATTTAAATTCCATCTTACATCTATCTCTTTAAAATAAATTTTTGATGAGTAATTTTTGTAGGTTTTTTAGTGATTGGGTTTTTTGCAAGTTATCTGGTTTGATTGTTATTTCTTGTGGACTAATGGTTACTTCTGATTGCATTTTCAGGATTATGGGATAGCTATGGTCAGTTGGGGAATGAAAATGTGCATTCTGCCAAATGAGCGCTTTGGTGCCAGCATCACTGCCTAAGTGTTCGCGGATTTTAAAAGCGAGAAAGAGGCTGCAGTCTCCAGGCCTGCGATCTACATTTCAAGTTTGAGCATTTAGGCTGATTTGATCCAGAATGACATTGGACTGCAGTCTCCTTCTTGCATCGAAAATCAATAATCTGATTTGAAGAATGAAGAGTATGTAAAGTGCTCTGAGTCAACTTAAGGAGGAATAATTGGTTAGTGATCTAAACTATGACAGAAACTTTAGCTCGACACATCCTCAATATGAGTCAACAAATAACGGTGCTACCTGAGTATATTTTCAACAAAAATGATGTACTAGTGTTCATTTATCTTGAGGAGGAGACTCTAAATAACGGCTATGTCTTCCCTATACCTTTTTGGAAAGGGTCATACGCCTACTACATTGGACATGAGATTCGAGAATTGCAACAGTTAGGATCCCCATTATGTTCATTCAGTATTATATTGTTTTATGGATGTTTGAGTTATTATTGTTATGCCCATGCTTCGAAGAGAGGTTCATTTATTATGTTCTTTTTTTTTTTCCGCTCCAAGTTGAGTGGGAAGTCTGTCTCTTACCTAAGCTCTGTAATAGTACGTGGGTGAGTATGGAGATTCTTATATTTCAGCTTTGGGAAACTATGCAACAAACACCCCATTTTACAGTGCAAGAATTGTCAAGTGAACATTGTGCACTGCATTTCAGTGTGTTGTTGAGTGATGGATTGTTTTCCAGTATTCGTGCTGTGAATGTTCTCATTCAACTTAGACCTTTTTTTAATTGGTTGATTTACTACACAACAGGTGCATAATGAAGTTTTGTTTTTCGGAATACACTTTTTCAAGTGAAAACCTTCCTAGAAATAATTTTTTCCTATAGATAGACAAGTCTCAGCTCTTTAAACAAGCCCTATTTCTATCTCCTAACCCAACAGACCCTATACTAAACTGGCCTCAACTTTTCTAAGACAACATGACAAACCTAAAACCTGATTTGAGACAGACAAGTGTCAAAAAAAAATTAAGTAAAGATTTATTTTGATTCTGGAATTTGTATTCGTATTTCACTAAAATTAAAAATGTATCAATTTAGTCTTTAAAATTATAAAATGTGATTTAAGTTATTTCCTATGCAAATGCTTATAAGTACTAATTTGAGTAATTTTAGCAACTAAATTGATTTTTTTTTATTTCAGAATCTAAAGTGAGACATGATTAAAAATAAAATTTTAGTTATTAAATTTTAATTTATTAAAATACCTTATTCTCAAAAGCAACCACACAATGTTGGGCTGAACGAAGAAAGCCCAGAAGAGGCCAGTTCTCACCGTCCCAGTTCGCACACACCGCCACCCTCTTCCTTTCCCCGTTCTCAGTTGCAAACAAACAAACGGGTGCGTGCCAACGTTGTTCCATCCACCGTTGGTTTCCAAACCCCAAGACCTTGGCTGAAAAAATAGCAAAAATGTCACAGAGCTTGAGGTCCCTCAGGAGGCTCCTCCTCAGCCACACTTCAAAACCCTCCCACCTCACGCGCCACCTCTCCACGGAGACACGCGCCAACAAGCTCGACCGCATCGCCGACGAGCTCCTCAGCCTCGACAGGCTCGAGCGCCACGACTTCTCCGTCCTCTGGAGGCTCAAGATGGGCCTCGACCGCTTCTCTGACCCCGCCGCGGGCCTGGGCCCAATGTCCCCCGCAGCTGGGCCTGCCGCCGCCGCCGGGCCCGATGCTGCGAAGGCGGAGGAGAAGAAGACCGCGTTCGACATAAAGCTGGAGAAATACGACGCCGCATCGAAGATCAAGATCATCAAAGAGGTTAGGGCGTTCACTGCTTTGGGGTTGAAGGAAGCGAAGGATTTGGTTGAGAAGGTTCCCTGCGTGTTGAAGAAAGGTCTCACTAAGGAAGAGGCTGATCCCATCGTTGACAAGTTGAAGGAGTTGGGTGCCACTGTTGTTTTGGAGTGATTTCAATTTTTCTATAATTTTTCTTTTAATTTTTTTTTTCGTTGATGTTGTAGAATTATTCATGACTTGTTCATGGTTAATCATAAATGAAAACTTACATATATTTTTATGGTTCTTTTGTTATATAAATTCATTTTGATTTTTCATGCCGAAAAATAATTGAAAAAAAGGATTGATTTTGATTAAAATGTGATTGTCTTATGCATGTATGGGTGGTGAATAGGGTTTCTGAGGGTTTGAGCACTTGGCTTGTGAAATGATCTGGAAGTTTTACGAAAAAATGGATTCTTTTTTATTTATTATATTTTTCTCATGGGAATAATGTCTGCCTGATGTTTGAAGAAATGTGCAACAGCATTTTGCAGTTTTGATGATATTCTAATAGCTGATCATATGCGTCTACCGGTTATCTATTCACTGTAAATTTCAGGTTTTTGTTGCTGATGAATTGGTTGATGGAAAATGAAATATAGGGATATCAGAAAAGTGATTTTTCTCAGGTTAAAAAAATCACTTTTTATATAAGATATTCATATTAGCTTCTACTCAAATGCTAAGAACTGCTTAAAATAATCTGTTTTTAGCTTTTGAGTAGAAGATGATCTGCGTAGCTTTTATCAAAAGTGTTGGATAAAATCACTTTTCTGTCAGAAAAACCTGAAACAAACGGACCATAATCATGTATGGGTGATAATCAATCTCTGGCTTCAATTCATATCTGTATACCTAATTCCTTCCTCTCTCTATCCAGCTTCAGAAAGTCAATAATTGCAGGTAACTTCGAGGCTTTCTTTTGTTCTTATTACTTCCATGGATCTTAGACCATTTGCAACACCTCCAGTCTCATATAATTTGTTGACCACATGTTGCTCTCATACTTTCCCCTTTTGGCGGTAGAATTTTGCCAAAATCGGGGTAAGCAGCAGCTTGGAAAATTGTTGCAACTGTGTATTGCACGAGTAACATAACTAGTGAGCTGTAAATTTAACTGTGTTTAAATCTATCTGTCATATGTTATCACTGTTTGGACTTTGAAGTTGTATATATCAGTGCCTATGTATAGATCAACTACCCATTATAACTGTGAGGATTAGTTTGCGGGTGTCTGAACATACCATGTTGATGCTGTAAGATATAGTGTGAGATCTTTATTTGATTTTGGACTGTAGAATACATAAATACAGATGCAACAAATAGTGATCGCTGGTTATGATTTCTTCTTTTTCATTTTCTGGTTAACAGTGGTTATGATTTCTAATGGGCTGTGGTAGTTGTGGGATTGTAAGCTAAAGAATGAGTTAAAAACACTGGTGTTTTCTAAACTCAGTGTTGTAGTTTTACACACACATGTCAATTGATAGCTCTGTTATATAGAAGGCTGAACCGCTCATTATTAATTCAGTGTGCTGATTTTTACATTATTATAAGATCAACAGATTGAATGAATTCCTTGCATCTCCTTAGCGGTAGGGTGTGTGTATTCAGATTGGTCATGTCCAATCCTGATCTCTGCACTTCGCAATGTGAACTTTCTTATCTGCCATAAATAAAGATTCTAGTTTGAACTTTCTCAGAACTAACATGAATTTCTCTTTTGTGTGGGATATCATTTCGAAAACCATGAGACACTCCTTTGGTATTAGTATTTCATGAAACGCTGTTGTTTCTCGTGTTTGTTTTTTGGCATGCGCTTTGGTTTCATCCCTTTGATGCATTCTTGCAAGATCTCAGCATTGTTGCAATCTTTTAAATAATATTCCTATTTTTTGACATAAAACAGAGGAATAGTACTCAATATTGTTGATGTTCACAACCACTGGAAGAAAATTTATTATGAGAGGAAGTAATAATGAAAGGAGAAGAGGGAGAGATGTATATGAAAGTAATTTTGATTAAACTCACAAAAAGTCAGTGAGTTTATTAGTTTAAAGAGATACTGAGCTCAGATAACATGTGTTTAAACTTAAAAATTGTTTCCTAACAATGCAAGAAGAAAATACTTATAATCTCCTGATATGTTCCTAGCCACAAAATCATCAAGGGTGACATTATTTCTCTTGAAATAAAGATCCTTGATTTGGATTAAATCCTTCTCTGCACGAGTGATGATGACACGGCTGACAGCGTGATCTTCAATGATCCCCAAATCATTCTCGGCATTGCGTAACACCTTAATCAAGTCAATATGTACATGTTAAGTAAAAGTTGTTGAACCAGAAAAAAGATTACGAATTAGAGAATAATTAGTAACTACAAATTTCATGACTATAATTACCTTGGCAAAGTACCTTTGGGGGTACTTAATGCAACGAATGGCTGTGCGCAGTGCTCCTAAGTATTCATCAGTTGGACTGGGTACTAATCCCTACAATTAGCAAAGGAAATTCATAACTTGATCCATTTAGAAAGTAAAACAACAGTGATGTGTGTGTTTCTTCTCAAGTTCTCCTTTACCTTGGTAATTGTTGTGCCATATATGTTCCTAAAGGCATTGAAAGTCACACATAGCTGCTTTTTACTTCTTGTGCTTAAAATTCTAATGACTTCATCATCTCCAAAAGCCTTCTTTTCAATTACTTGATGAAGAACATTTGCTTCTGAATGAGCCATACTCTCATCAAGTTCATTTCCCTCGTACCTGTAGGTGCTTATAACTGCAACCAACAACTGCATGAAAAAAACCGTAAAAAAACAGTTTGAACATGTAAATTCCAATTTTACTCTCCCAAATTCTAAATTAGTTTCAGAAGAGAGTTTTTGGTTTACCTGCCATTTTTGTTCGAGATATTATCCAATTAGAGCACAAAGTAAGTTTCATGTGATTGTCTTTATAAAGTTATAAATGTTTATAATCCTTATTCCTAAATAAATTGGAAGACTTTGTTTTGCAAATACTAAGCACAGAAGAATAGCTTAAGAATAATAATAGTCCACATACTCTGCGAATATCACCAATTGTGCGGGAGGCAACATCTTCTTCAAGGGAGCGCTTGTACAGAAGCTGGTATGAACGCTTTATAGCTAGAAGCTCTTCTGAAGTTCTAGTGCAAGTAATCTCAATAATTACTTTGTGATCTGGTGTTGCTTTCTTTAATGCTTGGTTAGCAAATGCAGCATCCCTTTCAGCTGGATCCATCGTCCAATAGCATATAGCTCTCTGGTTTAAAAGCCCATAGTTATCATATTTGGCAATAAAAATGTTATCAACAAGGAAAATGCTAGACGACCGGATACTTTACCAGAATTTTGTATCCGCAATGATGAGTAACAATTGTTAGCGTTTAGATAAATTAGTGGATCATATCATTTTATTTCATCTAATAATCACATTAATTTCTATCAAAGATTATATATATATATATGAATGTGTAACATTAGTTTCTAATTCAAGTTTTGTATATGTAGGTAAAGGCAGCTATCCTAATGCTAATTTTTTCTACTAACATGATTCAAACCCAAGACTTGGATTAAAGGATATAAGTGCTAAAGCAGTTGAATCCATTATACATTGGTTATCCAAATTTGTATCCTATTTCAACCAAATAGACAATCAACCAAATCATCACAAAAATTTGATGAGCTTGGATGGAATATGATTGCTACAATCACCAGTCCAATTCCTTTATTTTTTTTTTTTTGGGGTTCAAAAAACAAAGTCACTTAGCATTGAGGATTTGAGGTCTTAGGATTTCAATTCTCCATGAAATGAATAGATTGTTTTAGCAGTCACTGATAAAATAAAATCATTAGAGTTATCCTCTTTAATGGTCAATTATATCACTGAATTTGCAAATTGTAGTATTTTCACCTCAAAGTTTCCTGAAAGTTCAGATTTAAGTTGGTGGATAAGATCCTGATGATAAATTTCTTCATAAGCCTGCCTGACAAGTTTGCGTTGAGCTGCATTTCGATGTGCTAGTATGGATATAAGAGCTTTCTCATCTGTCCCTAATCCTATAAATCATACACAATAAAAAGCATGTGTTTGCATTATTAGAAATATAAAAATTTAATAAAGTAGATCTCATGCTCTACGAAAGTATAAGAAATTAAAGTGAAAGTAAGAGCCAATAATGTTATAGATTGAGGATAAGCATTAATTGTGAGGAAACAATGATCAAACTATTGATCCTTTTATCAGTCATGCAAACCTTTTGGTTAAAGTCAAAGGATAAAATCTCCCTTGCTATACAAGAACTTTACTACTATCTAACATATGTTTTTTGTTTAACAAGTTTTTATAATACGCAAATAAGCATTTACACGTTAACGAGAAAGTGCGTATATCACATTATTGAAAGACTTAATAACACTTACAAAGCTTTTAGTGTTCCCTATTAGTTCGTAACTACTAACTTCTACTATCGAAATAAAAATAAAATTAAAGGACGAATTATTTTATTATTTGTAATAAAGAATTAATTATTTAATTAATTATATATAGCATATTATTCGTTAACTCAAAACTCTATGCATCAACCCCCAGTCGTGCTTGGATTGCTAGCAGAGACTGGGGGAAAAAAATAAAGTAGACATGGTGTCATCACTGTATTAAGAATGCATTTAAAAGATTTTTTTTACACATATTAATCATTGATTTAAATACCTTTTATAGATTATGCCTTCTCTAAATAGTGAATACCTTATTGCCTTCTTCTTTACCAATTCCTAAACCGATTTTATGAATTGTTTTGAAAATATAGAGAAAGTAGTTTACATAACATGAACCTTTTTGCATTAAAACTTTTTCATGTATTGTGCAGTCTTTAGAAACAAGATAGAATTTTCTCTATTTCTAAGCTATTAGGATTGGTCTAGTAGTGAAGGGTTTGGATAGACTGTATGGAATTCTACATTCAAATGTCATTACGATTAATGTAATTTCAGAAGTACCATAAAATGTAAACAAGCTGAATAGTAGAAAGATACAACCTTTACATGCCATCTTGATAGTCTCAGCGTCTTCAATTGGAGAAAAATCTTTTGCAGCAATAAGAGTAGCCATTTGATTGTGTATTATCTTTAGTTAGTGCCAAGGTTTTGTATAAAGTAGTTAATTTCCCTTTTTTCATTTTATAGAAGGGAAACCTAAAATGCTGTTTCAAAAAATTAGAGTAACATTCGTAATAAATGAACAACGTGATATTATAAAAGTTTTTCTTTTCCATTAAGAACATAACCGAGCCAAATGTTACTCTCAAAGTAGTTTTGTTTTATTGAATAAATGAAACGGACTTATTAGCATTAAATATATTAATGCTAGAGAGTATTGATGAAGGTAACATAGCATAATTCTCGTAATAAAAAGATACAAAAATTGATAATTCCAAATAAAAAATAATCCAAAAAAAAAATTGCAAATCAAAATGTGATAAACCGAATGAATTGTCCTCATGTGGAACAAGAGGAGTGACATGTAATAAAGTCTCAAAGTGTAGCTAAACAAAATCTAAAACTCCACTGCATTTGTCATGTTCTTTGCCTTTTTGCTGAATAATTTTCTTTCATGATATAATGTGTATACACTGGTTTCACAAATGATTTGACCATTGTCATCATCAACTAAGCTTTATCTCACTAAGTGAAGTTGTCTACATGTGTCAAACGACGTCACATGCTCTATCATATACCGTGTTTATATTTAAACCATTAACATTTAAATCTCTATTAATTGTTTCACCTATAATTTTTCTAGGTCTTCCTCTACCTCTAGTTACATGACTATCTCTTTCTAATCAACTCTTTTATCCAGGCTAGGGATTGATTGACTATGCTAAGCTTGACAATAAAACTTAACATAGGCATGATACTATTATTCACAAAAAAAAAAAAAAATGTTAGGAGACTCCACCCTTTTCGCTTCTAAGAATCTTCTAGTTCTTTTTAGTTTCTGTAACAAATTTATAGCATTCAAATATATTAGAAGCATGGTCTTTAGATTATACAAGAGATAACCATGAGTATATCTCCAGCAATAATCAATGAATCAATGAATTTTATGAAATACAACTTTCTAGCCATGTTCCAGAGAGCAGATTTTGGATACTTGTCGTTGATATCATTATTACATGTTATGTTTGACAAAAACATGACAGGATTACCAAGGAATTTCTTGACCATCCCAGGCAAAGAACTTGCCATTGTCATGGCTCTTCACATTGTTAATGATGCCTAGCAGCTTTTGCACTGAGAACTCTTTGCTGAATAGCTTGTCCTTGGGAACATTTCTTTGAAATGGCTTAGAGAGATCAGTGTCAACTGTGCCAGGATGCAATAAAATGCATACAATTGGGTCCTTCTTTCTTGCAAATTCAACTGAGGCGGTCTTTGACACTGTTAGAATATAAGGGGGAGAAAAAGGTCTTCAAACAGTTTGAGAAATTTCAGATTCAACTTATTTTATAATTCACCATCACCAATACCTAGCATTTGTTATTATTAAAATTACACTGAAGTACTATAAAAAGGAGAAAGCTCACAGAGTATTGATCATCAAAATAAGCAAGCTTTTATACAAAACTGAAGAAATGCCTCAGCCATCTAGATTACGGAGTAAGCAATGTAAAAGAGAATAGTATGGTTATACATAATAATTGCATTTATAGTATTGAACAATGTTGTAGAAATCGTACGATTTGCACAATTCAATCAGATGATGAAATTTGTAGCTCGATCACAATGCCATGGGATTGATCATGTATAGTGCATGACTCATTTTTTTATGTATGTTTATATAGAATCTTACGATACATGCATGATTCAGGGAGACTGAAAGACTTACTGAATATTCCATGACAGAGATTAGATAAAAAGAAAAATTCATACATTGATTAAGTGCAGCCTTTGAAGATCGATATGAGTGCCAACCCCCAAGATGATTGTCCCCAATAGATCCAACCCTTGCACTCAAACTGGCCACCACTGCAGTACTTCTTTTAGTTCCAAAGCCACCTCCAACTTTTAGAAGAGGCCACATGTGCTGATTTCAAAATTCAAAGAATAACATATAAAATAATGGGTTAATTAAATTATCTAAAAAATATTTGCTCATAAAATTGAAGATAAAGAAACTCAAACAAAAATTAGACAGAAACAATGACAACTGCATTTTGTGATTATTGTGCAAAAATTATTAAATTAAAGAGACAAAGTGAAATGCCAAAGAAAACAGTTCAAATCTTTATTTCTTCATGGGCATCAAAGAACCAATTGAGAAAGTTCCTCCGGTGAAGAAGAATTGTGGGCAATGAAAGGGGCAACCCAAAACTAATCATCTTTGCATGAATTACAGAACTTAATGAACTACTTGAATTGTAATGGAGCTAACAAGTCTTGATGAGGAGTCCTATAGGGGTCCTCATCATAAATAAAGCCATTTTATGAACTTGAGCAGGAGAACATTGAGCTGTATGAGGATTTGCATAGTAGTTTCATTTCAGCCAAACACATATGCTTATAGAAATAATCTCCACAGATAACAAGTAAAACACATTTGTATGATAATCTAACTACCATGTGTCAAACAATCCTCCCATGGATTTATCAGTCAATCATATATAACAAAGTAAAGCATTAAAATGGCAATGCAAATAACCAGGGCATGGATGTCACATGGCATAGAAATGGCAATGCTGATGAATACAATGAGAGTGAGATTGAGATGCAATTGACACTGTGATCTATGGACAACAGTTGATGTGGTGAATGAATATGTAATAGTTTCACAGCCTTTCATGAAGGACAAGAATAAGGGTTGTAGCAAGGGCATGTGCCTTTTACAGGAATGATGTGGTTCAGAGGATTTGGTGCTGAAACTGTTAGAACTGGATCAGAAAGAACTAGCAAATAGTAAGAAAGCCCCAAGAACTGTAGTTATTGACTAGGGATCTTGATCAATGTAATCAACGACCCAAGAATACAAGGTTGAAGGGTTAATTTGAGAGACCCTTCCTAACTCAAATAAGAAGGGTAAGAAGGAGTATACAGAGTGGACCAAGAGCTAGGGTGATTGAAATCTGTTTTTTCTGTCATACCAACTGAAATCATTTCCTCTTTCTTTTGCTGTCCTTAGCAATCCCGATAAGTAGGCATTGCTTGTCAGTTACTGACATCACTCATTGACATTTACATGATCACATCAAATACCCATGACAATGAAATTTTTTGCGGCATCATAATTATTATAAATTGCCAAAAAAAAAAAAGAACAACTGTCATATCAAATATCTAAATATGTCAATTTAGATTGCATTCAAACAAGCATGTTTTAATTATCCTGAACTTCAGTAAATAGTAGTGATCTCTGACAAAGATATTCTCATGGACCCACTGATTTAGTAACGGCAGTCACCAATAATCACCACAATAAAACATACTAGTATTGTATCATATGCATATACATCTCTTCCTGAAAGACCCAAGGGCCTCTATGATCTCCTAAAAAAAAAACATATATTTACTTCTAAAATTATGATAAATAGATAAAAAAAAAAAATCAAAGAAAAATTATATAGACGTTACCTTGATAACTAAAATAGGGCCCACGGCATTAACCTCATATGCAAGCATCAAAGATGACTTTTCCAATTTGCTCAGTGTTGTTTCTGTGTTGCACAGATAATTGATATAATCAGCTGCCTAGTATTTGTGAGGAACATAAGCTGAAATCAAGATATTAAAACTTCAGCTCATAGTTCTACATAACTAGCCTCGAATACACACGCTCCCTTCTTTACAGAAGCAACCTCTTACTTTAATCCTTTTTCTCACAGATTCCAACAGAGAGTTATCTTCTTTTGTGTTTCCATCTTCTTTTCTCATTTTAGTTTCTTTTTATTTTTCATCTTTGGAATACATTAATAAAAACTTATGCAGTTCTCTGGGATTATAAGATCTTAATCCTGCATGTATATTACAAAAGGCCGCGGGTATTTTTAAGTCCATTGCCAAAAGAATGAACCAAAAATCTTTACCTGGTTGCAATACCTCAGGTATTGAAAGAATGCCAGATGCATTAATAAGAAGATTTAGACGGCCGTATGTCTCTCTTATTGAGAATGCAGATGCCTGAAATATTATGAACAAAACACAAATCTTAACAACCCACCGGGTTTGGAATTATTTAAATCATACAGTGAATCATCACAGTGCATGCAAGACAGAAATAATATATGAATTTCATAATCTTGTTTCCAGATGCAAATAGGATTGAAGGGAAATTTGCACTTGCTCATCCTCATCTATTAGCGCAATTCCACTCTCTGCTGAACTACAAATTCCATACAATGCCAGATGCCCCCAATCTATCATCCTATTACCAGTAGCCTCCTTATCAACTTGTTTCTAAATCTTCATGGGAGCAACAACAATCACATGAAATCACACTTCTCTTGATGGAAGAGGTCCATAGATTTGTTTCCATTGACATTAGCTCCCAGTGGGTAATAGGTTAATGCAATCAGGGTAATAGATTAGGATGAATATAGGCAATGTCCCTTAGGTTTAATGTTTAGTAATATTTACCATTATCCTTTTTAACTTGCAGAGCATCTAGCCCAACAACTAAGTAACCTCAGCATGAAGTGGCTGTGGGGAGGGGAAGAACAAAAAGGATAAGCAGGCTGTCTATTGGTGTCTGAATGCATGCTTCAGTTTGTGTGAATGAATGACTGAGAGAAAGAAAACATTTAAGGGAAAAGCATGACCTCGATTGAATTTTCAACAGTCAAATCCAACGGCAAAATTCTAAGACGATCAGCGAATTTATCTTTCAGGTGGATAAGCCCAGTCGAGGCATTCGGATTTCGGCAAGTAGCAATAACATGCCCTTTATCATTGTTCTCTAGCAGCTGTTTTACCTGGAGCAGGAAGAAACTGAAAGCAGTATTACAATTTCAGTCAAATTATTTCATTTATTATGCAACCAAGATTCTTTACTCCTTTGGTAGGTGGAGGCAACAATTAATGGAAAAGCTAAAAGATTGCTTCAAGATATTCAAATGAAAAAGGGTGTCCATACATCATATATTGGTAAAAGGAACAAATTGCATAGCTTTACTTATAAAAAATTATAGAAGTTCAACAGTGTACAAAAATCAATCATAAGACTGAAACAGCCAGATAGCACTGTTGAAAATAATGGAAGGGCTTGTATTCATTCTTCTGAAGAATGTATTCATTCTTATCAGGAATGATTACAAGCACCGAGAAAGAAAGGAATATACACAGATATCTGCTTTCATCATCTTTAACTTTAACTATTCCTATTAATCAGCTTGACATCTTTCTTTTTTTTTTTTTCAATTTCCAGTATTGTTAAACTGATAAACCTAGATGTAAACAGTGACAAGCAATCAATTTGCAATCCATTGATTGATATTCGGTCCTTAGAAAATCTGGAAAACTGCAATAGTTCTTGTTCTGTTTGTGAAAGTCTGAAAGATACCACATTTGGCTGATGTTATCATAGTACCACAGTATCACTGCACAAACAAGACGATGAAAGCAAACAGAACAAAGCAAATTCCACATTAATAGGAATAAACAATGCCTTGAACTGGGAAACAATGCCTTGAAAAAAGTGCACAGCCCTTATTTGAATTTTTTCTTTATTTCTCTACGAACTTGCTCTACTAGGAGACGTTTCCGTAGGTTTAAGGGTAGAGTAATTTACTCCAAAAAATAAAAATAGACGGCAAATACTGATGACTAGTTTTTTTACAAAAAAATTTCAAAATTTTTTTTTCCAGCTAGAATGATTCTGCCAGAATCCTATTGGCAGAATTAAGCGTCATGTTAGTGGGATAGACTCAGTATTTGTTTTCCTACCCATGATTTCTGTAGCATTTTTGCTAAACTACTCTTATTGTAGTAATTAAAACTTAGAATGTTAAGGGTGAAAACATGGACAAACTTTTTCACCTCTACCTGATGGTACAAACAAAACTATGAGTTTATGTACTAACATAATAGTCAAAACAACAAACATAACACAGTAACACACAATTATGGTTCAAGAACATAATTATCGATAATATGAAGAGAAAAGAAGAAAAAAACTAAATTTTCTACAATGTGGGCAGTGCCCAAATAGGAAGAAAAATACAAGGACTCACAAATTCAAGGCCAATTCCTCTGGAAGCTCCCTGAACCATGGAAACCCCACCATCAAATTTCAAAGCAGAAGAAGCAGAAGAGAAGGCCCTTCGGGTCAGGGATAAGAGTTGCGGGGTACGTGATGCCATCGTCAAAGTGTTGTGGGTCGGGAACTGCATCAAATTCAAAGAGACCGAAAAAGCTCTTCGTTTTATCATGTATTGTTGTTCTTTCTTTTCTTTTTTTTTTTTGTTATTTCATAATTTTAATGAATGTTGATGAAGCGTGGCTGGATAGTAACCAAGAAACCAGTAACGTGGTTGTTGTTACGCTGTTGTACCATGTAATGTGCAGGTGAAAAGTGACAACAATTTCAATTCTTAATATTCAAAAAATGTCATTCCAATGCTGTGTTCAATCAGAATACTCAAGCTCAATCTATCATCATTATATATAACGATAGTGATAAAATGAGTGTTTTAATTTGACACTTATTTATAGATGTTGAAATAATATTATTTTACAAATTGAGAAAGGGAGTAGAAGATCTCCAATTTTCCATCCTTCACAATTAGTTTGCAATTACCAATTGGCAACTGGGTTGGTTGCCCTCTTTTATTTGCATCTGCTTTCTTACACAACTCGTAGATGATACGTACCAAAATAGTAAAGCCAATGTTCTTTTATTTGTCCATTTTTTTTCCCTTCTCCCTCCTATAATGCTGATAGTTATGCAACGTTGGTTTAATTAAGTTTTCACTCCCCTATTGATATAGAATTAAAACTAGGTTTTGTCTATCACACATAATGAGAAGTATAGAGTACTACATATCATTTGGTCATTTTATTTTTTTTAAAAAATGTTTTTTATGCTTTTTGGAAGTTGAAATGGGAAATGATATGTTTACAACATGGTAGCATTTACAATGTACACATTAAGCTGAGAACATCGAATGAACATATTCAATAACTTGCTGTAACCAATTTTTTAAATTTTAATTAATTAATTTATAATGACAAAAAGACTATACTAGCTACTATGATCCATTATCTCGGATCTAATAGGTCAAGGATGCCGGACTGCGGGACTTGGAAGCCACGTCAACCCCCAGGAGCGATGGTACAAAAATTAGCATCCGAACATGAGTCCAATGAGTCCTCCATAAGGAGGCCGCTACCATCCCCGACCTCAGATCCAAGGCCGGGTGCAGCATGCCCTTCGAGCGGAGCTCAACAGCAATGTTAACATCTTCGGATCGAGCGTGAAACCCAAAAGGGAATAAGGTATGGTTGGGGGAATCCTCAAACTGACTATGAGGACTCCATCTCGAGGGATCTAAATCGTCATAGCCCCAATGTCGGGATGAGCGCAAGGTGAGTGCATTATTATTTCGGAGTGTTGTACGACCTTTAAAGAGCAGTCTTAATGGTACTTCGTACATAGTACCCTACAGCTCAATCTTAAAGTTAGCTTTCTTGGACGTATCCATTAGATATAAAGGGGAAAAGACAATCCTATAGGGTAAGCCATTTCCATTCCAACTATACGCTCTATTATCACCCTTGATTAGGTGTTGGAATCCCTTTACAGGTGCCCCCCCTTGGTACTCTAACGATCACAAAGGAGGGAGGATTACATTCAAGACCACCATCCATATACCGAAAGGTAACCCCATCACAACTTTGCGTTACATATACTATCCTTAAACTTAAATCAAATTTCCTTTCCTATGCCATTGTTCTTTCCTAAGATCACATAATGAACTAAAAAAATTCATAACAATGGTCACCTCATACTCCGCTACGTACTTTCTCATGTCTTACCTCATCCACTCCATTGTAGACCAAACCAACCAAAACCTAGAAAAAGAAGAAAAAAAAAACCCTCATTTCCTTCAATCTTGGTCTTGATCTATACCTTACTGGATGAACGAAGGAATGACCACCACCCCCCAATCCCATTCCCACCACCTACACAAACGTAAAACGGTACAGCCTCAGCAACAAGATCATGCTAACTATCATCATTCTTCTACTCTTCCAAATCCTTTTAAAGTTTTCCCTCCACCTCTACACCCACACTCACTGCCGCCGCCACCTCCATCACCATCCCACCAATATCGTCTTCTATATTGACTCTCCAACTGCCACTATCCCTATCCTGTCCACCCCTGGTGGCCTCGATGCGCCATCATTGCCTCTTTCCTTGTCTTCACCTACAAACCAAAGAACTAAGCAATGAAAATGGGAGCTAAGCTTGGACCATGTTATATCTATGGGGTTTCTAGTTCTTGCTACAATAGATGGTGGAAGTTCATTATCTCAATGTCTTTTTGGAAATTCACTGTTACTTTCTTTTCTTTTAATTTTAAAATTATAAATAAATAAATAAACTGGTTACTTGATGGAGCACAAATACTCCAACTATAGCTATTTGTATATTAAACTAGCTCTAGCTTTTTAAGCAGGTAGATGTATATTAATTTTTTCATCAATGGCTAATTTTTAAAGGAACATTAAATATATCGATTCTCATAGGAATATATATATATATATATATATTTGGATTTACTACGGGGCTTAAAGGCCCAAGACAAAAAGCAAACTAAAGAACACGAGGGAATTTAGTTCCCATATAGTTGGCAATAAACGCTAGCAAAACAAAAGGAGGGATAACCTCAAAACACGTAACCTCAGAAGAGTAAAGGTAGCCATACTTGGCAAAGGTGTCAGCACAATAATTCGCTTCCCTGTAAATGTAGGAGAGTCGCACCAAGGAGAAATTCTCCATGAGCTTTAGAATGCCTCAAACTAAAGGTGCTGCTGTATGAATATCGAGGATCTGTCCAGAGAAAAGCTTCATAGCAGCAAGAGAGTCAACCTCTACACTAACCTTGGTAAAACCTTTATCAAGGACCATTTGAAGGCCAAGATATATTCCCCACAATTCAGTAAGAGTAATAGAGCATATCCCAAGGTTGCAACTATAACCTGCAATAAACTCCCCACTAGCACCACAAAGAATCCCCCCACAAGCTACAACATTATGATCCACCACAGAACCATCTGAATTCAGTTTGATCCAGCCTTCCATAGGAGGGGACCAACTAACATTTATTATAGACATATCACCAACAGAAAGTCGAATATTGGTAGAGGTTTGGAGAGAAAAACAATACTCCCTGGCAAGGTAAAAGATTCTTTGTTTAAGAGCATAAACATCCAGAGATAGACCATCAAAAATAACTCTATTCCGGTGGTACTAGAGCTCACTACAGCAAGTCCCAAAAAATAGAGGCCAATTTAACTCTTGAAAGGAACAAGATCGATCACTAAGATTATCCTCCAGCCAGATAATAAGAGAGCTAGAAAAGAAATTCCCAATGAATGAACCGATGCTAGTGCTGATCCAAATATTCCTTGCAACTTCACAGTCGCAAAGGATATGGAGCACCGATTCGTAAACATCATCGCAAAGAGTACAAGTGGTTGAGTCAGTCAAATCACAACGTAGACAACTCGAATTAGTAAGCAAAGCTTTATTGGCAGCCAGCCAAAGGAAGGCCCTCAGCCTTTGGAGGGCCTCTGATTGCTAAATAAGCTTAAAAACTTTTACAGGCTTCATAGATTCCAGTGGGGTCAAAGTATTATAGGCCGTTTTACAGGAGAAAACACCATCAGCAAACTGAAACCAAGCCACCGAGTCAAGCCCATCTCGGGTGGAGGAAGGTTTAATAGAAACAAAAAGATCAACATGGTCTAGAGGTAAAACCTGAGAAAGTTGATGCTAATCCCAGTAACCTTGGGGGGAAACATAATCAGCTACTTTCTGATGAAGCATCTCCTCATCAACATCAATAGAAGCAAAATCCTTTAGCCAGTAGATGTTAGGGATCCAATGCTGATTCCAAAATCAACCTGCTGACCATTGCCCAATCTCCAAATCAACTTATTAGAAAAATGAGTCCACACACTAGAAATGCCTTTCCAGGCATTTGAGGAGACCAGTTTAGCTATAACATTTGGGAGGGCATCAGAACCACACCCATATTTACTTCTCATTATCTGAACCCAGAGAGCATTTCTATTATGAATAATACTCCATGCAAGTTTCATTAGAAAGACCTAGTTCATCTCTCGACAACGACGGAAACCTAATCCCCTAGCAGACTTTGGGCTAGAGATTTTATCCCAGCTAATCAGATGCACATTCTTTCTATCGCTAGATCTGTTCCAGATGAAATCTCAACAAATTTTATTAATTCTAGCACAGATATTCTCAAGAAGGTTAGTTTTTTGCATCACATACGATGGTATTGTAGCCAACGCTGATTGCGCCGAAGTAACTCTCCTTGCTAGAGATAAGGTGTTGGCCTTCTAACCATTGAGTTTTTTTTTTCCATTCTGTCAATAATATATTGAAAATTAACACCACAGACGTGATCATGAAGGAAAGGAACCCCAAGATAATTCCCCAGATTCCCCGTTTGATGCATTCCCAGAATCCTAGCAATCTCTTGAGATCTCGTGAAGTGGACATTCTTGGAAAAAAAAGACACGAGACTTATCCACATTCACTTTTTGACCAAAGCATCTGCAAAACAAATCCAAGATATTCTTTATCGCTTGAGCCTGCTCGCAAGAAGATTTTGGAAATAGAACAAGATCATCAACAAAACATAAATGGGTCAATTTTGGACCACCTCTAGAAAAGGTAATAGGTTCCCAAATTTTATCCTCTACAACACAAGAGATTAAATAAGAGAGACGCTCAATACACAACACAAAAAGGTAAAGGGAGATAGGATCACTGTACCACCCTAAAAAAATTAGTTAAAAATTAATTTGAGCTTTACTAGTCGTAATTTTAAAAATCCGGCAGTTTTAGTAATGATGAGGACAGTCCAAGGGATTTGTAAAAAAAAAAAATGAATAGTAACCTACAGCCCCACCGGTCTGTCAGAACAGTCGATACCCTAGAATTGGGCCTCAGAGATGCCTGAAACTAAGAAATTATAATATTAAGATTATAAATGAGTAGGAATAAAGATTTCATACCTAGAATTAATTTTTCAAGCAATGTTTGATTACCTAGGTACACTATTTTACCTGATCGGTAGAATTTTGGTGTGCGGTTTCTAACACCGTAAAAGCTACTTAGTGGCTAAGTAAGTTTTATCAACCACTTTATGCCAAGTGGATGACAATGATTGAAAATTGAAAAGTAATTTTTAATCATGACCTTTCATTTATTAATATTTTACTCGGGTGCTCATATCTCACCCATTCAGTGGGATTTTGGTGTGCGATTTTGACACTGTAAAAGCTATTTATTCTAAAAGTTAAAGAGAGCCACTTATCTTGAGCCAAGTGGCTGACCAAGATTCATTCTTTGACCAACAGACCAAATCTTAGCCATCCATTTTTCTTACTTTGGTCAAAGATCATTTAATTATACAATATAATACTCATTCTTTTATATATAACAAGATAACCACAAGCCAAGCTTCTTCAAGAAGCTCAAAATTTCGTGCATCATGTTGTAAGGAGAAGGAAGCCAGGTTCCTCCATGTCCAAGAGCTCAAACTTCACTTCAAATACCAAAAACACTAACCTAGAGTTGATAAAACACTGAACTTCCTTCACTAAACTTATTCTACACATCAATACCTACAAATCTAACCGATTGGAATTTCAATTCCTCATCAATCCTAACCTTGGTATCTCATACATCACTGATTAAGGAAGGGCTTCGTGCTAATTTGGTGGCCTTGAGTTGAGCAAAATCAATCTTGGAGCATCCTTTAGAGCCAAGATCCCTAAAGCCATCAAAGTAGGGTTTTCTTTGGTCTTTTCTTTCCAATTTTATGCTGGACTTTTCTGATTGTGTTTGGTCCGAAATTTCTCTATATATTGGTTGATAATATGTTGATATTGATGTGTTAATTTTGGTGGAGTATTTGGATGATGTTAAAAATCATTTTTGCTCAAGAGAAATTGAAATATGCATGCTGGATTTTCAGTTTTGTTCTAGGCAGTTGAAAATCACAAATTTTCTGGGTGAATTATGGGTATTTTCATGAGCTATAAAAATTATATGTTGAAGGTAATATCCTAGGATAGTTCCATGAATTTTCTTGAGCTCTGGTTTGATTCCTAGTGCTTTGAAAAATTCAAGAACTAAAGTTGTAACTATGCTGCCTGAAATGTTAAATCTGAAGCTGTGAACTTGTGACATTTTATTACCCTAGTAAATAATCGAATTATAAGCTGAAATTTTTACAGGATATTAAGGACATATTGAAGTCTAACTTGAATTTTTATATAATTTTATATGATCATTTGGTAAGGTAATAAAATTGGAAACTATGGCCGTTGGCTATAAATAGGGGGTTTCTAACCTCCGAAGTTGTCTAATTTTGTTGATATATTTAGAGAATTCTTTTTGTTATGAAATTTTTATGAAACCTTGTGGACACATTGAGGTGTCATTGAGAATTTTTATAGCATTTAAATTGATTATTTGATATGAGAAATAAATTGTGCTACTTGAGTGAAAAATCTGCCAATGTGCTGAAGTTGTGATGATGCCTTGAATTAGTGACCTAATGGCATTTGGTTCAAGTTGATATGTATGAATGCATGCCATGGACTTCCAAGATTATGTTATGAGGAATGAATGAATAATATATATAGGTTTGAAGTATTATGAGATCAGAGAATTATGTTCATGCATATAGAAATGTGATGCATGTATATGTGAGCTTGAAGATGGTGTATGTGGTAAGTGAAAAATAAAGTCCCCTTTAACGTAAAAAGGGCATGGCAAAGTCCCCTTTAATATAAAAAGGGCACGAAGAAGTCTCCTTTAATATGTAAAGGGCACGAAAAGGTCCCCTTTTGTTTATCGAGGGCACGAGAAAGGTCCCCTTTTGTTTATCAAGGGCACGAGAGAGGTCCCCCTTTTGTTCATAAAGGGCACGGGAGAGGTCCCTTTTATTTATAAAAGGCACGGGAAAGGTCCTCATTAGGGCACGGAAAAGTCTCCTTTATTATGTCAAAGACACGAAAAGATCATTGTAATTGCCATATGTATATGTATATCTTGTTAAATTATTGGTCTTGAAGGAATTCCTATGATGTTGAATGTTATGAAATACATGTTTTAAGTGATTGAATAATAAAAGAGACCCACTTTGGAAAGGTGATTTTATAATTTTAAAATGAACATTTGATATGTACATATTGCATGCTCACGCTTTCTTAATAAACTGAAGTGGCTGGGGCGATGACGATGACATTATGAATGTGTAATTGGGGAGTTACCCTACTGAGAATTTTAGAATTCTCACCCCTATATTTTTGTATTCTCGTGTCATCTCCAGGTTGATCCAGAGAATCGATGGACTGCTATGCAAAAGAACTCGGAAGTGCAATAGTGTAGTAGTTAATGCTTTTATTATGTTGTATTTAGTGGAATGGATATGTGTGTAAATATGTTAGAGAACAAAGGTGTGTTAAAGCTCATAGAAGAGCTTCCCTTATGTACTTAACTCTATATTAAATAAATAGTTTGGTTTTATTGCTATATATTTTAGTATAATTATGACCTAGTTATCTCGCGAACCAACCAAACTGGCTATAGATATTTAAGAAAGGTCCACAAACTTAGAAGTAACAACTCTTGAGTACGACACCATAACTTAAGGATGAGGTTGTGCTTGGGAGGATGTTACAATCACCCTGACATATACCCCAGGAAGGCGTAAAAGCATCAAAGGTACTCCCATTCCGAAGGAGTCTCATCTCTGTAGTTGTAAGACAACAATAGATAATATCACATAAAACTATAGGCAGGCCAGCATCACGAAGAGTTTTAATCACAAAATCCCAGTTCAGACGGTCACAAGCTTTCTCCAGGTCGATTTTTAAAGCCATGAAGCCTCCCTTACCTTTTTGGTTCCGCATTGAATGAATTACTTCTTGAGCCACAAGAATGTTATCTGAACTTTGTCTACCAGGAATAAAACTAATTGGCTTGGGCCTATGAGCTTGGACATAACAGTGCGCAACCTAGTAGCAACAATCTTGGTGATAAGTTTATACATAACATTACAAAGACCAATTGGGCGAAATTGGGGGATCAATTCAGGTCTTTCCACTTTGGGAATAAGAGATAGAAAGGTATGGTTGGAGGCCTTTATGTACTCCGGAGCATTAAAGACATTATTCACCCATTGGGTTACTGAAAATTTAACATGATCCCATATTTTTTGGTAGAACATAGCTGGCAGCCCATCTAGCCCTGGAGCTTTTCATCCTTCAATGTCAAATAAAGCTCCCTTAACCTCTAGCTCCAAAACAAGACATCCAAGCATTTGAATTTCAGAGTCAGATAAAGCAAGAAATCTACCCAAGAATGGAAGAGATTCTAAAGGAATATCTCTTAAATACAGATGCGAGAAGAAATCAACTCCAAGTGCCTTGAGCTGCACCGAATTATCTAACCATACCCCCATTAGGGTCTTTTAGAGTCAGAATCATGTTCCTGCATTTCCTGGCTGTAGCAAGACCATGAAGATAAGCAGTATTGTTATCCCCCAATTTTAACTATTTACCTCTAGAGTTTTGTTTCTAGTAGGCTTCCGCTTGGATCACTAAAGTTTCACAATCCTGCCAGAGCTTTCGCTGGAGGTTTTCTAGGAAAGGATTATCTTGGAAAGAAAGACATCTAGACATCATTTCCAAACGAATGAGCACACGATTTTTATTCCTAATGATATGCCCAAAAACCTCCCTATTCCAAATCTTCGCAGCAGAAACAAAGGAAGAAATATTATTCGTCAACTCACCATGATGTTGCCAAGCACTGCTCAAAAGATCTTCAAACCTGTCATGGGATAGCCAAAGGGCCATGAATCTAAAAGGCCTCCCATCATCAGGATCATTGTTCATCACGCCAAGCTGGAGTAGAATAAGCACATGATCGGATTTGAGCTTGGGAAGATGCTGTTTACAGGCATCGGGAAACCTCATTGACCAGCCATTGTTAATCATGCATCTATCAAGCCTACGCTTGATATTTTGTCTCTGCCAAGTAAAGGGTTGGCCATGGAAATCAATATCATGCAGGCCACAATCAAACAAACATGAGCAGAAAGCAGAGGCATCACTAGACAAATGAGATGAACCCCCTGTGTCTTGCATAGAGAGAATAGAATTGAAATCTCCACCAATATACCAACGATCTAGGCCTCTAGACGCTAGACTTCTAAGATTCTCCCACAAGGTGCGGCGAGAAGAAGGATGAGGGTTAGCATAAACAGAGGTTAAAAACCAAGGAAGACCACCCTCAAATCTAACTTTCATATGAACAAATTGGGGATCAGACTCTTCTACCTCGACAGCCCATTTGTTTTTCAACTACAAACACCAAATGCCTCCAGAAAATCCTACACCATCAGAAATATGTAGCCCATCAAAACTGAATTTCTTAATAATTCTTCTAGCTTTTTCTCCATTCACGTGAGTCTCAAAGAGACAAAGAAAAGAAGTCTTGTACCGCTGCATTAGATCTCTTAAAAGGACAGAGAAACCCTTCCCTGAAACACTGCGACAATTCCAAAGAATGATATTCATAAGACAACAATAAAAGGAAAAGGGGCCAAAAAAAGCCAAATTTCACTGCTAGGAGAAGCTCCCCCGAACTCATGATAAACATCCTCATGATGAGGAATAGTCTGCATATTAGCGTCCGCCATAGGAGAAGCTGCATTTTCACCGGGGTTAATAGGGAAAGCATTGTCATGGCTACTTATTCCTTCACCATGCAGATGGTGTGCCATTTTAACTTCTTCATTGGTAGGTCCATAAACTTGGACGGATTGAAGTTGATTCCAGAATTGATCATTCCAGTTCTGTTCTTGGGCAAAACACATAAAGTCTTCACTACGAGGAATACGCGTAAATTCAGGAGTAGTTTCAGCATAAGTAAGTTAATCACCCACGATGCCTTTTTGTTTACGGTCCATAGGCTTCTGTTTCTCACTAGACGGGCCTCCTTGTTTAGCCTTCTGATGATTGGGCCAACTCTAGGCTTTTGTTTTGCTTGCGGCCTCGAGATTGGTTTAAAGGCCTTTTTGGGCCCATTCAAACCCTTAACCCCTTTGCTTTGCTGTAAAAAGTTCACGTTAAGCCCACCTTGGTTCTCACAGACCTCATTAAAGTCATCTGTATCTGGCTCATTAGTAAGCATATCAAATCGCGATTTGTGAGGGATAGAGGCCTCAAAATTTGAATGAAAACCTGATGTAGCTTTTGTGTGAGATCCTGAGTTGCCTTTCTTTTGTTTCCCAACAATCATCCACAGTCCGAAATTAGCGGCACTAGAATCCTCCAAATCTGGAACAACTTGATCTGGAAGATGATCTGGATTGTCCTCTGAATTTGAATTAGCCATCGTGTCTCCCCCCGTATGATGCTCAGGCGGAATTTCTAGACAGGTCGCTACCATAGGCTAAACACCATTATCACATTTCTCCCATAAACAAGGCAATTAACACAAACATTAGGGTCTAACGGGGAGTTTACACCACTGTTCTTACAAGCCTCTACTCTATGGCCATAACAACGACAATTGAAGCAAATTAAATGTAGACCTTCATATTCCACACGATAGTCCCTACGCAGGGAAGTAATTAAACTCAGAAGTGAGAAGCTGGTTAAGATCAATTTCTATGCATATTCATGCAAACTTACCATGAGAATGGATTGAAATGAGCTCATCAATCTTTAACATCGTTCCTAGTTTGGAACCTACTCTCCACAAAAATTTAGGGCTACATAATTCAACTAGAAGGTATGGAATTCTCACCGAAACCATGAGTTTTTGCGAAGTAGTATCAGAGGGCTTGAATAAAAAGACCTTTGAATAAGAAGATAATGGTCTGCCATAAGCCATGGTCCGTCAAATAGAGCATGTTTATAATCTTCCTCATTAACAAAGCGAACCAAGAAAAAGTCGCTCCAGAGATCTATCACCCAAACGTGACCAGACTTTGCCATTGCATTGCCTTTAAATTTACTTTCTTGCCTTGAAGTTTCACAAACAAGGAAAGCTTCCATGGCCTACTCCATTCATCAAGCTCTTCAAGAGACACTTCTACAGATGGCTTTGGATGAAAAATTCATTGATCAATAGCCTCAGTTGAGGCCTCTGGGCTGAGATAATCTTCCACTATTACCTGAGCCATTTCTTCAGGAGACAAGCCCTCTCCCACGCCATATGCCATCACCATATCTTTGTATGAGGGTTTGACCCAAAGGATAGTCCCATCCTCATCCATGTTTTCATGGACTCTAACTTTTTTAGTGCTATGCACCACCTGGTCATCTTCCTCAGTTGATTGCTCCTCCGTCTGCCCTCCCAATCACTCTCCTAAGGTTGCCATCCTAGATGTTACATTTATTCGTAGGTATATTGTAAATGTGACTGTACAACATATTTATAACATAGACAAAAAGGAAAAGAGAAAAACTCTTGTATGAACACAATTCTAAGAGTTTTTTCTAAGGCAAATTCATACAAAAAAGGAGATGGGCTCAGATAAATCAAAAATTGAAATGGACCCATATCTTACTTGTTTTTTTTTTATCTATGTTGTAAATATATTGTACAAAAATTGTATACATAGATCATTTTTCAGTTGAAATATCTAACTGTATGTTCTTTACAAAAAATAATAATAATAATTCTAACTGTATGTTCAAAAAGAATCCCTCCCGCACAGTATTTTAGAAATAATTGAGCAATGCAAAGTAAAACAAGTTCTTTTTGGCCCCTTTCCTTTCTCCTAGTCCCTATCGTAGTCTCTTGTCGCCCTACCTTGCTTCACAAAAGAAGGCCCAACAGCGATGGTAGGTATTTAACATGCTCAACTCACATGAACCTCAGACCAGGAAAAAAAAAATAAAGAAATAACACATGAACCTTTCTTCGACCAAAAGATAAAAACCATTTGAACCTTTCTAACGTTGATTTTGTGAGAGCACGCCCATATTTGTTTTTGAGAATGCATCGTCTCATTTGTAAAATACACATGAGGGTGTCAGGTATTAATCTCTCTTATTAATTTTTTTATTTTCAACGATATAAAAAATACGTATGAAAAATATTAAAGATGGAGATTTACACATGAAAAATACATAATTAACTCACACCCCAAAAGGGAAATTGTTACATAACTTTTATGAATTATAAAGATTTAGATATATTGTCAATCTCTCAATATCCTCATGTTAATAGAATTAGTCCCTCAAACATTTTTTCTTCAATTTCAATCCTTTATTTTCTAAACATTATATCAAAATTAGTTTTCAAATTAACTTTCTTCCAACCAATCTATAAACGGTGAGATGGCAAATAAAGATGATGACACATTTATCAACCGCGGACCACATCACCACATGTCTTATCTTCGATTGCGACATCACAATTACATGGAAAAGAGTTCACATTAGATACTAATTTCGATAATATTTAGAAATTAAATGACTAAATCGAGCAAAAGTTTTCTAAGGAACTAATTCCGAAAAGGTTAATATTTTGAGAGATTAAAAACATTATCTAAACCCATTATAAATCTAATTTCATGGATGAGTTTGGTATGAGAACAAAATGATGTGAAAAATAGATTTAATTTTTGTATATCTACTTCATGATATTTTTATTCTTATTTTTATCATAATACTAAATATACCCTAAATATGAAATATTATAAGTAATCTTTAATATAATATCTTCACAAGTTGAATATCTAAATAAAATATTAAACCCAAAATAAGAATAAAACCACAGCAGTTACAAGGATAAATAATATTATAATGAAGGAATGATCACACAAATTAAAATCGGTTTTTGAATTACAAATTTTATAACAATTTGATGAGAAAGATTAATTATTCAAAGCACTAAATATTTGTTGTTAAAGAAGCATATAATTCTGGTTTATTATTATTTAATTTGAAACAATCGCAAATACTTCAATCCAGGAGAGCTTGAAAATTCAAAAACTTCTTAATCTATATAATGCAGATATGATTGACAGCAAACTACTGATAAATAGTCCCCAATATGTGCACCAAACAAAATAATAATAGTACTTATTTTGTTTTTTATTCTTTTAGTACCTGTGGTTGCTTACTTCCGAATTATCAGAAACTTCTTTGCAGAATAAACTATAACATTTTCAGAATTTCGTTTAAAATATTATAATATCAAGGTATATTTCAGGTTTGATCAAGATTCAACCAAAGCCGACCGACATTAGCTCCTACCAATGATGCAAATCAACATAATTATGATTCATATATTTGACAAAATCATTTTTTGTTCCTCATGAATAGTTGACTAAATTCAAACAATGTGAGGTTAATTTCATCTATATGCAAATCATATATTTATTAGAATGGATACGGAAAAGAAAGTTAACTCCCCCATCAAAAGGCTAAGAGGAATTATAACCAAACATAGTTCAAAAAAGAGCAAAGAGAATCATGAAGCTTTATATATGTCATCAATTGATGACTCCCATTTCTTTCTTCAAAATCATGAACTACAGTTACTCCCACAAAGATTAGTTGCTCACATACATTTTCCTTCAAATACATAATGACTCTTACTTGTCAATCAACTAGGAGAGGCAAGAGCATCATGCACACTGTTGTTTTCCCTACCTATGGAAGTGACTTCATTTGTAAGGGGGGTGAGAATGGATTTCACTAAAGTTCATGGATTTGACAAGACTAAAGCCAATAACTTAGCTTGAACAAAATAAAAAGTTGTCTCCATTATGAATGAGATGTGTGGCTTGAAGTTGCTCAGGCCAAAATGTCACACTTAAGACATGAGACGAGCACCTAGCTCCACCATAGGTCGACACATATCTTCTACCAATCATATAATGCATTTGACATTAACATGCACATGACCTTTTTATTCAAATATGTGTGTATATGGCTTGAACAATCTATATTATGGTATCTAATTATATACTTCTTTTAGAAATAAAGTCATGTTTATAGTATTAAAAGTATAAAGTGTAAGTATTAATATCAGTAGGTATTTTCACTTGCGTAGCTTTATTAATGTGGTATAAGTAAAGTTTTTTTTCAACATAAACCGTAAATTTGCATTTTTATATTTTTCATTTGATATAAAAATAATTTGAAGGTTATATACGATCCGTTTGATAATTCATAAATCTCAAAACTCAATATATCAATGAATAGTATTGCCAAGATGATTGTTTCGCCAAATGTATTACTTGAAAAGTGTACTAAATTTACACATGTCATACTTACATTAATCAAAAGTTGTTTAATTTGCTTACATATATATGTATAGAAAAATATTGTATATAATCAAAAAATTTGTCAGAATTTATCTGATAGAATAATATAACATACTGCTTAATCTTCAAATGAGTAAGCTATTTCATTCAATGGTCATCTTAAACTTCTGTAAACAAATGTTACAATATTGCGCTTTCGGCCCTCTAATATAATTGTTCATATATATATTATTATGATAATTATGATCATCCTTATTATTGGTCCTGTTAAAAACAAGAATGTGTCGAAGTGCATTGTCAGATTCTCAATAAATGCTTCTGTTGAAGTTCTTCAAATAGCTAGAAAGGATGTCTCATTACTAAGTAGGAGCAGACATCAGTAGTGTTTCTGTAAAAGGAACATATTACCTTGACTGCTGTAGAATAACTTTTAATGCACGGAAACAATATAATTTTATCTGAAAATTAAGGCCATTATCTTCTAAACGCGATTAAACACTCCATGTTCCCCACATAATATCTACTAAAAATTACTAAATCTTTAAGAAAAGAAAAAGACTACTGATGACAACATAGACTCAGTAGTTTCTTGTGAGACGTTGAAGTTAAGATGTTATTTCCTGTTGCCAAATGAACCAGATGATCCTGCAAATTAACAAGTGCGAGGGAAGATTTACATAACTACAGTTCTGATTCTGATTTGGTAAATAATATATATGCTGTTAACTTCTTCAACAGCAACCTGTACGCAATTTCTAGAGGTGGATATAAACCACACGTATAGAGCGGAAAGAGAAATTTTTAGTGCTGTGGGAGTAAAAGAAAATATTTATTATGTTTCATTGCATTAAAAATATAAAAAAAATAAGAGATGATAATGATACATAAATAAAACACAATAAATATTTTTTGTTTTATTTCAAAGCATCTAAGTATTTTCTGTTAAAAAAATTTATATAAAATATTTGATAGAAATTATAATGATAGTTGGATGAAATAAAATCAAATGATATGATCCAATTATTTAGCTAGAGTCCAATAATCTATGGCGCAACATTGTGACAATAAAATTTTGAAAAGGTTTCTCGCTTTATATCATTTTTTTTCACAAAACAATAATAATCTCAATTTCTTCCACTATTTTCAGGTAAAATTGAGCTATTGAGTACCATGTTACCTACTCATTCACTGAAGGTACTTGGAAGAATAGTTTTAAAACTCGGACCAGTAATCGACTCGGTTAAGACACTGGGTCATTGGGTCATTGGTTCAATCAGTGAGTTACTGATTGAATCAGTTAAATGGGATCTATTGGAAAATATATATAAAAATATAAAAAAATTTAAATAAAATACAATAAAATAACAACTAATTAACAATTTGATACTCTTTAAGGGGTCCAAACACAAAAACATGACTAAATAATATAAATTCATAAATATAATTGACATTTCACAATCACGAATTACAATTAACAAATTCAAAACATAATTATACAAGTAAACTTATAAAGTTTTACATCATAAACTCACAAGTATAACAATATAAATAAAATTATTATATTTTTTTTATAAATCAGATTAGAATATTTTTTTTAAGATTTTCAAAAAAGACATCATTTAGTAAAAAAAAAAGAAAAACAAAAAACGGTTCGACCCGAAGGTTCAACCGGCCAATTCAAACCGGATCGCATCGGTTTCGATGCGAGACCGATCCAATAAGTGGCTCGGGCCAATTTCATAATCGATTCACCGATTTTCCAGTCAAACTGATCGGTTCGAGCCGGTTTTTACAACTATGCTTGGAAGTAATTATTATAACAATACACAACTTTAGCTACAGAAAATAGCATTGCCCTAGAATTAATACTCGGCCAAAAAGTAAGAACCAAAAAAAGGTTAAAGAACACGTACGTAAAATTTACACATATCAGCTTAATTTAGGGTCTTCATAACTTTTTGGCATTTCGCTGAATACTAACAAATTCATAGAACAGTTTAATTTTGATACATTAATAATATTTATATTTTTATAATGTTATTCAATTAAATCATCTAATTTATATAATTTTTTAAGTAGAAAATATGAGACCTAACTACTTATATTAATATGATAATAAATAATTGAATAATAGTATAAAAAATTAAATCCTTCACAAATAGTGACACAGTCAAAGTTAAACATTCTAATTAATCACTATATATTCATTCATAAAATACATCAAGCATGAAAGCATAAAATTAATTATAAGGAAGATGTAGGTTCTTAGCTGTTATAAAATATTTTATTTACCAGGTGAATAGATGATCATCTCTAACGTTTTACAACCCCGGTCAAGCCCTCATGAGCCCACGCTTTTCCGGTAATTATTATATTATTTTTTTAATATTCAAAATAATATAGCTGTGTGTGTATGATATAGTACTACGTATCTGTTTGCGTTCTCCAAACTTAATATTATTATATAAACTGATCGAGGAATCTGAAAATTAATGGATATGCATTCACAAATAGGCTAGCATGCACATGCAAAATGATTAAATGCCAGCCTCGTTTTGCTGGACTTTGTTATCTAAAACATAAAAAACTACCGATACTAACAGATAAGAAAAACAAATATAATAAACTTTCCATTGTGATGATATAAAAACAATAGAATTAAACTGTAGTAACTAGTGTAAGAAACAAAGTAATTAATCATTCAAAACAATGAGCACAAGATGGTGGATAATAAAAGAAACAGAAAGCCGAGGAACCAAAGCATGCATTTTCCCCCCTATCACACATCTCTCTCTAGAGATGACTGATATGAAAAGTCAAGCTTTATATTATAGTATAATATAATAAAATATCATGTAATAACTTCCCCTAACCCTCTATATTCTTTTGTCTTCTTCCATAAATTTCATCTTCTGTTCAGCAATCTCCAAACCCATTAATTTTTTTTTCTTTTTTGTCACTTTTAGAATAACCCCACATGACCAACAAGAGTGAGGCTTTAAATAATTTTTCCCACTTGAAAAGATGAAAGGGCTCTAGTCCCATCCCTTTTATCATCAATCTACTCTCCTCACTGAGCTTTCGAGTCATGTCCATAGTGACTGTACTTGTTTCAACTGTTGAAACCTTCTGTTCCTCAGCTTTCTGTCCCATCCACCAATATTCCAAAAGGAATGTGGGACTCTTTGCCTTTGCTTCCAATCAACCAGCACTCTCTCATCTTTCTTTTATTTTTTTGCACTCTCTTACTAATTTTATCTCCCTGACTGTTCTGGTAAATAACAAGAAAAAAAGGTAGCTAGCAAGTAGAAAAAGTAGAAATCTCTCCCAAATCAAATCTTCCCCCACATGAGACATATTTCAAACCATAACATAAGAAAAGAGCATATAACATGACCTTGAAATAATATTGCGCCACCAAATAAAATCTGAAGCATGATTAATTATGTAAGGTCTTTGTGAGGGAGGTGCATTCTTTTAATTTTCAAGGTCTTGTTATAACCTTCCCTTATTATTATGTTCTTCAAATGAGTTGGTGTTGGTGTCTCCTGACCAGTCAAATATATTGAATGGATCTAAGGCCTTGGATTCCCTTTGATCATCACCACCTGCATTAAAACCTTGACTAAACAATAGGTTTAGGGGGTCAGCTTCAATTTCTTCCAATTCTGCAAAGAAGTCCTCAGAATTATTGTTGCCCTGATGATCCATCATTGATGGCTTATAATTAGGTAGTCCATCACTGAATTCTGCATCATCCATGCTCTCAAGCTGCTTCTCTATGTCCTCCATCTCTTCCTTCACTGATGCACTGTTTGCTGATGAGTTCCCAGCATTAATAACTGGGGACATATTGCCTTCACTGTTGTTGCTCATCTCTTGCTGCTCCTCCTCCTTTGGCTTATTTGTTGTGGTACCCTTCTGGGACTGAGAGGTTTCTGAACTATTCTTTGAATTAGCAGCATTGTTCTTTGATGGCTGAGACCTTGTTGAACCTGCCAGAGCATTTCTTTGAGTTGGCCATGGATGATTGTGCTCTGAAGTGTAGGTAATAACCAACATGTTTGGGTCTGTCCTGCTCCTCTCCACTTGTTTTCTTGCAGAACAACCCTTTGAGCTGCTGCATCTGTAGTAACCCCTAATGGCAACAAACAAAAGAGATTAACATATACAATAAACACCATATATAACACCCAAATGATATAGAAAATAACATAGAAATTCAGTAAGCACACCAATATACAATGACATAATGTTACCATAAAAGAAGAAAAAAGAAAAAGTTGCTTAAGTATTGGGTACAGTGAATTTCTTTTAATTAAAAAATATTGGCTAAAGAGAGCTTCTTGAATTGGAACACTTTTAAGCCTAGTTGTTTTTAAAACCTCAAAGTGTGACAGGTATCAATGTCCAATGGTCAAGAAACATCGAAGAAACACAATAGTACACTGCAAGAAATTGATTTTCAGTTAGAGGTCAGCAATTTACAATATACTATATGTTTTTGTTTGTAGTATCCCTATAATATTTTATCATACCAAGAATAATAATCTGTACGTAATAATAAGGCTAAACTAACTAACTTACCTTGGATAAGGTGAACCTTTGATGGGTTTCTGACCATATTTTCTCCAAGCCCACAAATCTGAAGGAACTACCTCTCCAGTTTGTCTGCTGTTTGCAGCCGCTGGTGCAGGAATGCAAACCACCTTTTTAGCCTGGTTCTTCCTGCAATTACACAAAAGCTAGCATCAACTACACTTGGTTAATTATTCCTTGATTTGACCAAACAAAATGAAGTGTGACATAGGTGGCAAAGAGACATAAAATGTTTGAAAAATGACTATTGAATTAGGCTTTGTTCAATTAACTGGTTCTTTTGATTTGGTCTTCATTGAAACAGTTAACTTGAAAAACATGGTTTCTGTGTGATGATCAAAGGAATAGGACCTTTCAGGTGGTTATGGAGTAAAGAATTAACTGCTTGAAAGCTCAGTTTGTGACTGTTATTGTGTGACCCCCAGCTAACTGTAATTTTTTTCAGATGGCTTAAAGCCTACGAAAACCCCTCCATGAAGCACAATGCTTTTTTTTTTCTCAGTCTCTCTTGAAATTAATTAATAATGGGAACTATTTCTCTTCAGAAACCGAGCAATAACCGGACCCCTATATGCAGTCAAAGAGACACATATTTGGAAAGCACAAGAAAAGGGAGAAAAGAAAAGAAAGGAAGAAGTACCTAACTCATGCCAAACCCTACTTTGTCTCTACACCACCTCATCAACATTAGTTTTCACACACAAAATTTTCAAGTTCCCAAAAAATTTAAAAATAATGTATGCGAGTCATAAATTTTCCTTTCACAAAGTTCATGATGCCACCATGAAATCAATTTCGTCATCAACACAAGCATAAATTTAACCCAAACACTCTAATCTAATTAATTAAACTAATAAATTAATTAACTAATAATAAATCGTTAATAGTAATATATCTTAATTGATATAATTACCTGCGCTTGAGACCCGGATTCCGTGGAGATGAGATCTGCACTGATGTGTTGTCCACCACAAGGCAATCCTTGGAGGAGATGTTGGGTGAGACCATAGCAGAAGGCTTAATTGCCCTTGGGGAAGCTGCCATGGCCGGTGAGGAAGAAGAAGAATCATAGGGTAGGGGTAACTTTGCATTATTGGGGGAGATCTGAATCATGTTTGAGAATATGTTCTTGCACGGCCTAATTGTTGATGATCTCATGTCATGGTGCTGATCTTCAAGAACCTTACTATTGTTGTGATGATGATGATGATGTGCAAAAACAGAAGGAGAAGGAGTGTTACTAGTGTTGCCAACACCACCAGCAGGAGCAGCAACAAAACTAGCAGCTGCTTCTTCCAAGCCCCCAGAAGAAGAATTAGTTGAGGTGTTGAAGTAGGGTGGAGGAGGGATGTCAAGCTCAAGAAGGAAAGGGTCTCTCATGGTTGAGAATGGATCACCAAAGGTGAGGTTGTTGTTGTTGTTGGTGGTGGTGGTGCTTCTGATGATGGGGTCTTCAAGAACAGAAGAAGAGAAACCACCACTCATGGGGTCAGAAGAGAAGTGGTGGTGCTGTTGTTGTTGTTGCTGCTGCCAGTGATGATATTGATATTGATCATTATGAGATGCAGATGCTGATGCAGGTTCAGATGATGAAGAAGTGGTGCTTCCACATGATGCTGCTGCTCTAGCACCACTAGCACGGAGTATGTCAGCTAAATCACCTTGGTAATTCTCCATGATTGGCTCAAAGATGCTGCACATGCTTTTTCCTTTTTCTTTCCTTTGCCTTGTTAGTGGAGGAGCTTCAAGTAGTAGATAGAAAAGGAAGAACAACATAACAAGAAGAAGAAGAATAAGGGTGTGCCATATTGGCTAGGGGAATTAATAACCTTGTTGTCTAAAATTTGAAGGAGAATTAATAGAAGACGTGAGGGGCATGCAATAATTCAAATAGGAATTTTAATTTTGTTGGTGTGCTTGAAGGGAGGAGGATAATAAAAAGTGTATTATTTGTTTTTGGGGTGTGTGTGTGTGTGTGTGTGTTTATGGGGAGATGGGATTTTGGCTATTAAGAAGCAGGAAAAAGCAAATTAAGGAAAAGGTTTTCGGAGGTTGGAACTGATTGTTTCTCTCAATAACAAACAAAAGAGAATAGAACTGGGTTTATAGAGAAAAGAAGGGGGGAGGGGGGGAAGAGAGAGATAGAGAGGGGACGCTGACTTTTCACACAAAACAGCTCCATTCCATACGCAACATCAGAAGAGAGAGAGAGAGAGAGAGAGAAGTGATGATAGAGAGAGAGAGGGAAGGAATTTTGAATAAACAAATATGGTGCAGCACTAGTAATAAAATAGCACAAGTGTAACAAGAGCTGGGTTGATTAAACTATCTTGACACTTGTTTTACTTAATTAGCGTATGGGGTTTAACTTTTGAGAATGAAAAAAAAAAATGGGTTTGCTTAGGATGCGTCTGATTTCAGAAAATAGATTTTTAATTTTTAATTTGAGTTTTTCTATTTTAAAATTTTATAAAGAAAATACTAAAAATAAAAATTAAAAATTAAATTTTATAGTTTTTATAATTTTTTTATTTTTTTTATAAAAATCAGTAAATAGGGAAAGTTTTATGCATAAACTCTATATAATTTACTACATAAAGTTTGTTCATAAAAATTTATTCATTATTTTTACTATCATACCAAACATGCCCTAAAAGTATTAATTTTTAAAATATATAGAAAAGTTTTATACAATCGTCTAATTATGTAGAACCATACCATCAAGTGTAATTAATTCTTATTATATCAAATGTCATACAAATTGAATGAAACTATAAAAAAATTATATTAAAATATCAAGACAATAATTTCTTATTTATTTTTGCATTAGCTTACGTTAAAATTAAACACAAGTTTAAAAGAGTTTGATCAATAAAGTATCACTCCCTTGATTTTTGAATAATTATTCAGTTATAAATACTCATTAGAATTAAGAAAATATAATGATTGGTGAAATCTCAATGTTACTAACAATCAAGAATAGTTTACTAAATTATTATTATTTCTTTTTAATACTCTAACTTTCTCTTCTCTTTCATTAATAAGTCAATAATATTTAATAGGTCTATTATTGATAAAAAATAATTAGTATCACATAAACTTTTAAAATAGATAATTATTTATAGATAAATAAAATTTTCAGGTAGATAGTTATTTAATGATGAAATGAATAATTTAAATTAGATTAGATTAATCAAAATTTAATAAATTTTAAGTAGTAGTAGTAGTAATAATTTGAAAAGGCACAAGTATGGAGGTGAGAGATTTAACAATACACAAGTGGTCAAAATTGTGCTACTGTTTTGTTTAATAATTATTACTAGTTATTATTGTTATTCTTATCTCCTCTTTCTTTCTCTCTGTAGTTAAAGGGGTAAGGGTTGCAGAGTGGTCATTTCCCCAAAACAATTGACAAGAAACAAAAGAGGCGGCAAGTAGCCGCATTTCTCGGAGAAACGTTTCGAGCCGTTCAAGCTGCTGACTCCCGTTTCTTTCCGTAAAGAAAGAAAGAATGTTTTGAACATGGCACCGATCTTACATTACGTTAAATCAAATATTAAGAAACCATGCCACTCTCTTAAATTTTCCTCTTAGGCTTAATTACCTGGAAAATACAGCATGACAATTAGATTATGCTAGTTGTAAACACGACTTAAAATATAACTTTAGTATTTTTTTATTTTTTATCAGAAAGGTGACTTTTTTTATAATTAAGCTTCTTAAACATACTAAGTTTCTGTAATTTGTTTGGATAAATTAAAAAACACAAGATTTTTTTTTTGTGAAAAAAAGTGAGAAGTTGGTTAGAGAACAATTCTGCTTTTAACATTATATTTTTTAAACTTAAAAATACCTTTTAAAAATCTGTTCAAATATGTGTGAAAGTGCCAACTTCGAATTGTAATGTATAGAATTTTTCGAAATTACATAACAAATTTCATTAATATCTTTATACTAAAACATGGAGTTCAATAAATTTATTGAGCCTTTAAATAAGTTTAGATCGAATGAAAGTACTGCTGAAATCAGGTCGAATTGAATGGAATGATGTTTTGTTCCATTGTTTGAATACTTTATAATTAGATGGAATAAGGCTGTATTCGATTAAATACATTTCATTTTATTTTATCTAATACCTTTATGTTTCTTCTCTAATTAATTTGGACGGAGTGAAAAACTAACCTAAAATTCTTACCATTCTGTCTCATATTGTATTTCTCGTATTTCTAAATAATAGAGTGAATTATTTTTCATCCTGTACTTTAATAAATCTATTTCATTTCACTTATTTATAATATCTCCATCACATTTCATTCTAATCTAAATATGCAAACATTGTCCTAAAGAAATTTCAATCATGGGAAGGATGAAACAGTTGTTGATTTGAAGTTTAGAAGGTTTCATGAATTCTATACAGTCTTGTTTAATTTGGTATACCAGATTTAGGTAAACAGGACCACATATATTCCATCACACACTGATGACTAAAGTTTGAATCTTTTTCCCCACAAAAAACTGTAATTTACCTCAGGCCCTTGGAAAAGATTGATAGCGCATGTACTATACGTAAGAAAGATATATAATGAGCTTCAACATAAAGATGTCACATTTCGTTTATACCAATATGTACGTGGCCCTTTATCTGAAAAGATTAGATATTTGATATTACTTGTCTTGTGTTAGGTATGAAGTCCATGAACTTGAGTGGACGTATGAACAATGTCATTTTTCCCATAATAATTTTGTTTGAATAATTAATATATATATATATATATATATATATATATATATATATTGTACATGGAAATTTTAGCATATACAATCTAATTACACGCCTCCTACATATCTAATTACATTTCCCTTAATAAAAAAGAAATTATCTTCCTAAAATAATTTGACTGGAAATGAACATTTTATCAATTTTTTTATAATTTAAAAAAGTACTAAAGACTCTAATATTGCATTTGGTACCTATCGCGAAATAGAAATGGCAGAAATAGTGAGATAGAGATGATACTAGAGATGGAGATGGACCTGTATTTGATAATAGTGTACATGACAATGATTGATGAAAAGATAAAGAAGATTGAGTTGTAATTTGATAAAGAGTTTGAAAAGTGAGAAGGGCAAAAATGAAATATAAAATATTTAAAAGAATATTATTAAAAAAATTTAAATTTATGTCTCAAAAACATATCCCCAATATCTCTCTTATTTTAGGGATAGAAAATTGACTCAAAAATTACTTTGAAATAGAGATAATTTTGAGATTTTATCTCTGTCTCAATCTCTAATGGACACGTTTTTATCTTTAATATCTTCGTATTTTCTGTCTCGGAACATTTACTAAACATTATCTTAAAAATAAGGAGCAAAACAAGAAAGTAACGAAACAAACTCTCGATCACACAAGAAAATACTTGAAAACTCAAGTCAAAACAACCCGTGCAAAAGTTACAAAGGAGATGCTAAGAGTAGCTCCGACGGCTTGCTTTTGTGTCCCATTTACTCTGGAGTTTCAAAGACATCCACAATTTCACCATTGTTGGTGGAAGAAAAGGGTGGGATGATAAGAGATAAGGTGGAGTCTCACTATACCAGGACGTCCTACTTTGTCCTTTACTGTTACACTTGATTTATGTTAATTTCATGTAATATATTAGTTTAATTGTTTAAGTTTGAAAATAATATCAGACTAAAATTCAGACTCAAGTTGATCCCTTCTATTAAAGATAAACATCTAATTTCTTGGGACACTTTTACATTTTATGACGCTTCAGTAGAATAAAAAATGAGACAACATTGGAGATACTCTAACAAAGCAATGAACAAATTGAAAAAAAAAAAAAAACAAGGAACCACTATTATTGAAATACTATTGCCCAATTTAACTCTTTTTACTCTTTTTTATTTGACTTTTTCTTACGCCCCTTCTTCTAGCTGTTTTACTCGCATTCTGTTCATCATGCTTCGAACTAAACCTTTTTAACAAAGTTTCAATCACCATATCCTCATCCAAGACTTTTGTCAAGCTCCCAAGTACTTCACGCCTCATCATGTATTAATCTTTTTATGTGTTCTACACCCAACTCTACCTTAGCATCTCTCAATCTTCACACTCAGTCTCGGCACATCTTCGTTGAGCAGTGCTGTTTTTGAACTCACTGCACTTGTTTTTCCTCAATTTCACACTATTTTTTTTTAAAGATTTTGTCTAATTAATGTAGACACTTGTCAATTACTCGATCTTCATCAAGCATATCGAGACTCGGGCCTTTATCAAGACATCTTTCCCTCATAGCACCCTTTGGTGACGAGAAGTATTTTCTCAATTTTATTGAATGACCTTATGCACTTTCCAAAATTCAAAGTAAACAGAGTCTTACTCTTGTATGCTTATATTGTTATTTTATAAAAGATTTAATTTTTATACACATAATTATAAATCAAATTATATTATCATCCAATCATATGCTTCCATTTGTAAGACTTAAGGTAAGTGATGATTAAATCTAACTCTTTTACTAATAATCTATTACTGTACATATAAATTTTATTTTTTTAACAATTTATATAAATTAAATTTGTTTTTAAACTTCCAGCAGTCAAAATTTATTAAACCATAACTAATTTGACTTGAGTTGAGCTAGATCAATACAAGGGTAATTTAACTCTCTCAACAATATTTTTTTTATATAGCAAATTATTATTTTGCACTAGTAATTTTCAAAACATATTTATAATTCAACTTTCATTTTTAGAATAGAAAGCAATGTTCAAATATTGACTAAATCTATAAATTGGTCATTGACTAGTATTTTATCGTATAAATAAATTGATTCTTCAAAATTTGAAAGTCTCCTTATAATTCTTTACTTTTCATATAAGGTGACACATACATTAATCTTTTTGTTAATTTATTATTTCAATACTTGACAGAAAAAAATATTAGTTTATCATTCCAATACTTGACAAAAAAATTGAGAGATCAGGAGGAAACTTTCAAATCCTAAGGGAAATTTGTCCCCACAATATTATTCAAGACCAATTTAGAAATTTAACCTAAAATATTATTATCCAAATAGACAAACATAATAAAATATGAAAACAAACCCATTTCTTTGTTTTTATGAAATATTGAATTTCTTTGCAGTCTAAATAGATATTTTGGTATTCATTTTTGGAACTATTGCGAAACTCTAGTCCTGACACCATCCTTTTCACAAACAAGATTAAAATGTCACTTTACAAAATTTGCATACCATGGAAGAAACTGCATTCAAAGACATATTCATCGAAAGACACCATGATAATTAATACATTTTCCAAGTGCTATGAAACTTACAAACACACGCAAAGTAGGGGGGGCAGTATTCAATTAGTATCGAAGTCATGTTTCGGATGTATATAGTCCGTTTCTTCTTCTAACAATTTTGTCATTGCAGTCACTGTCATTTTCAGTTTTTTTTCTCTGGTCGTCAATATATATATATATATATATATATATATATATATATATATATATATATATATATATATATATATATATATATATATATAAATAATTTTAAAAGATGCAAAATGGTACATTTATTTCAGAATTTTTTCCTACAAATACAAATTTAACATATCACATTTAATTTGGCACACACTAGAAAAAAATAAAATAAGATAATGAGGTTTCACTTTTCTCCAAATAATAATAATAATAATAATAAGGCCAAAATTTTAAAGTGTCTTCACAAGATAATATTGATTTTAAGCCTACAATTGTGATCATGTTATATGTGAATGCCAAGTCATGCTGATAGCTTCGATAAATGATAACTATTTACTGAGCCATCATTTTACACGTCATCAATAATTACATTTAATTAATTTTGAAATATATATATTATCTACAGGAGTAGTGATCATTAAGCAAGCTTATGGCTCACAACATATCTAAACTAGCGACTATAAAAGACAATGGAATGAAGGAATAAATATTTCAAGACCAATCAATAAATTCTTTTTTTGATCTTCAATAGAACAGATATTGTGCGTGTGTGTGTGTGCGTGCTATCGAGAACATCCAGGTCCACTCACTCCATTCAAAGTCAAAATGAGCTGACTTCACAATCCACATGGTATATATATATTGATTTTGAATTCTCTCTTGAATGAGAGTTTTGATTTCTTTGCATATAAACTATCTAAGAAGTCACTTTTAATGTGAATCAGGGGCTCACTTTTCATCATCTTCTGAGGTCATAAACTTAAAAGCATTGAATTAATGATCAAACTAGATAGGCACATTAGGAATAGAGAATTAAGAGCCAAAGAATGCTTTTTGTATCTTAAGGACGGCTTTTTTGTGGATTATCAAACATCTAAAAGTGATTATGATGAGATTGTGGGATGCAATTAACTAGGGACTAATATAGTATGTCGGGATGATAATGGACAATGATTAGAAAATTGAGAAAAAGGCTAAAGCCTAATCTGACTACTTAATCTAGCTTATATTCAAATATAAATCAAGCTTGTAGTATCTTCCTCTGTAAAGGGTTATATTAACTTGTATGCCGATTGTTTGGTCCCAAAAGTTAAGTCTTGGGGTTAGGTATAGTAGCATTGTGAACACGTTCAAACATGATGCTAAAAGAATCACATCATCTTGTTGATAAAATGATACAAACATGATAAGACACTTTTGAAGGCTCTGATTTTTTATTTTTTACTTTTGACAAAGAGGTTTCGAAACGTTTTCTAACTTTTCTCCTGTGTGTGTAAATTAAAACCATATAAGCCATGATGTGGGCATGTTGTGGGGACAAAGAAATGGCCTTAACTTTGTTTATATATAATTTGAAGGATTCAAGCTTTTTTCAAAGGACCAATGATCATAGAGAGAATCACCGACCCCCTTATGTTTGATGAGACATATTGAGAATCTACAACATATATATAGGTAAGACAACCATCGCCCCTTATCTTTCTCTATCTTCTCATCAAAGGGGCCTTCCCTTTTGTCACTCCGATTTTTGATTTTGATATCATATGCTCCAAAAGAGCCACTATTACGCCAACCACATCTATACTGTTCATTACCCATACTCTTAAACTAGATGATTAATTAGGCTTCAAATCAGAGCGTGTGATTGAGTCCACATAATAATCATGAGAGCAGACACTCCCACTAATTCAGCATATAAAGTGTTCATCGTATCAGGCTGCGCCAAAAATCTAGTGTGAGAGGAGTAAAATTAAACATATATGATAAAGATTAGTTACTATACGGAAGCAAGTATATGAAACAATTTTAACACAATACGCACAACTCATAAAATAAATATAAATCACTACCACCTATGCATATATATGACGTAAAATACATATTTAAAACCTTCACCTTTTCTTATCAACTCTATTTTAAAAAAAAAAAAAAGAAAAAACTTCTCTGTTTTCTTAACTTTCTTTTTGACATTTTTTAACTTGAGGGGACCGGCATCCCTCAATTCTCTATTCCTACCACTTCTGCCTCAGATTAAACAATACAATACTCAAAGTCAATCTTAACCCTAAATAATGAATTTAGATTTTATGTATTTTAAATTTAAAACTTTTTTTAATAACTTAACTTTATACAAGTTTCTGCACTAACTATATCAAATTAAATTCTAAAAAACATTATCAATTACGTGTGACAATTCTAAAACACTACTTTCGTATTATTTACAAATTGGCAAAATTTCCCCCCTTACAACTATATACTGCTACACCTGATCAATTTATTTGAAAATTTGTTTATGCGAGAATGAACAATGCAGACATATGTGCATTATGAACATCTGCACCCGTCGCTTTTTCATAAATATTTCAATTACATTTTCTGTTGCTGATACATTATATATAGAACCATATAAAATTAGCATTTTCCAATTGGCCATACTGAAATAGCCAAAAGAAAATGGTCATACTGCAGCCATGTGACCGAATCGCATAGGGCAAATTGGTACGTAATGTTTTGTACAGGCCATATCCACGTTCGAATTTGAGTTAGGGCAAGTTTTCTTACCACCACCTCTCCATTGTTTGTACTTGTTTTGGAAAATATTCTTACAGCTGGTAGCTAGAACTAGAAAACCAGCTGAAAGGAGCTTTTATTACTCTAAATATTAAGGACAGAAGAAAAAAATGTTAAGTCTCTAAATTGATATATCATAAGAAAAAAAAAAGCTAGTCTCTTATATTTATCTCCCTGCTACTTGGTGACTATGAGCACCATTTCTGTTAGAGTGTCGTAGATTGAATAGGTAGAAAATGGTATCAGAGGACAACAAATATATATCGGGATCAGGTTATATTGATGTGACTTTATGTATTATTATATTGTGAAAATATTTTTTTATAAAATATTTTTTTTGTTGATCCAATCGATCATTGAATTATAACTATATATCTATTGTAAATATAATTTATGTTAAATTTTATAAAAATTGAATATCAATAAAATTGTAATCATGTAGTTTTGATTGTGGTTCATTTTAAATATATACAATTACGTTGATTTTAATGTGCACATAAATCATGTCAAATAATTTAGATTAATTTAAAATTTTATACATGATCTAATATGACGTTAACTTTTAATCCAACGATAGATTCTATCAAAAATTATATCAAATAAATTATTATTCAATGGTACAATAATTAATTACTTAAATATATACCGATGTGAATTTTATTACAATTAAAATAAGGAGGTAAGAATAAACCCATGAAAATATGTCACTCACACATACACACTCCCTCTGTAAAACTGATTTAAACATACATCCATCCAATCAAGTTCATTAACAAAAACAAAAGTGTTTAACTCAATTATTTATTGTCTTAAATATCTTACAAATAGAAATATATGATAATTTAAAATTTTCTTAAATTGATAGATCTATAATATGTGTGAAAATTCATTTACTCCAAGAGTAGACTATGATATACTTACTCCACTCAATAACATCTCTTGTGGGCATTAAATTTAATCAATCAAACCATTGAATTGAACGTTTCTATAAAGTAATTCAAGTCTATAAAATTTCATATAATTTGATACTTTATCCTTCCATTTTATTTTAACACATGGATAATATGTTTTTTAAAATATAAGTAAATACAAATTATTGCAATTATGGGTTATGATCAAGTTGCATCACTCATAACTTTCTAAGAAATAATTACTTTTATTGATCTAATTATTAAATTATAATTATCTATCATAAAGATAATTTGTATCAAATTTTATAAAAAAAATAAATTTCAGAAGCAAGGCAATTATGTAGCTATTATTCTTGTTCATTATACATATATATATATATTACATTAATTTTGATGTACATATATAAAAATTATATCAAATAATTTTATATTAATTTAAAATTTTATAGATATAGTCTATATAATGTGATCTTCTAATTCAACAGTGAATTTTGTAAACAAATACATCGATAAAAAGTTATTCAATAATGTAATATTTGTTTGAAGTTACATAAGTATAACTTAATCCTAACTCTTAGATTATATAGCTTATATCTTTTGTTATCCATTTTTTTTTATAGAATTTAACATGTTTGATCATCATTATAACATTTTATAATTTGATAGTCAGATTGATTAAATTGTATGTTCACAAAATTATAATAATTTTATGTATGTATAACTTTTATTCCAAGTCTTTGAACAGTACACGTTCAAACTAACTAATTACTTTTATTCAAAGTCTTTGAACAGTAGTAGACATCCAAACTAACTAATTAATTTAAATCTTAACTCATTATTCTACTCAATCACTTAGGTATCAAGCTTTCATTTAAAATCACTCGAAATATATTTGTTTCAAGTTAACCAACTGCCCGATGAAAGCGCCAATTTTTATATTTAGGGTTCTTAAAACCATGGAGCAATAATATAATACATATATTCATTTTTTATAGTGGTGCATCCCACAAAACCCGAGCTAGCACAGGTAGTGGTATCTTGTAAAATCATTATTACGGATTGGGTTCAGACAAACACTTGCCTCACGTTCCTGCATGACAGGCCAATCACACCCCCCACAAACGAACAAAATTGAACTGGGATTCTTTCACCAATACTCTAACAAGGGTTTTTGTCTTCCCACTAAGAATCACAAGCACCCTACCATGTGAAGCAGGCCTCTAAATTAATTAATCATATACAAAGAAACTATATATATATATATATATATATATATATATATATATATATATATATATATATATATCATATAAATCATGTACAGATTAAATAACTAATATGTTAAATAAATATGACTCATAGGGCTCTTAAAATGCCAACCCTTCACACTAGCTGATCATTGTCACTTCCTCCATTAAACTAATGAATAATGTTTAAGCCCTAAATGCAATAAAGTAATGCATTTTGGCACTGCTTGTGACAACCGGGTTCATGGGCACGCGGGACACTTGCCAAAAGGCCATGACGCATATAGGGACGTCACTCCAAATGGACGGCTATGATCATGCATCCCACCTGTGTTTTGTGGTTTTGAACTTTGAAGAAGTGATTAACACATTCTAAGTGAACCACTTAAACGAGGTCAAAGCAGGGGTCCACTTCAAAATTTTGAATATTTTTTCCCACCCTTTAGTTTCATTTACGTCCTGTTAAATTAAGTGTGGAATCGGAGTTTCAAATTGAAATTATAATTTCATAACCTAATTTATTCAAATTTTATGAAATTAAAAAACAATTAAAATAAGTTATTTTTAATTTCTAACTCATACTCTATGAATTGTTAAATATTTCACTCCTCAATAAAATTTGTGTAACTATTTTTCTTTTTCATTTATTTTGTAACAATTATGTTACAATTATTTAATAAATTTAAATATAAAATATAAGATTCTAAGTCAATTCCAATTCTGAAAAAATTGGAATTGAATTTAAAGTTTCTATTTTGATTTTAGTATCCAAATGGACCTTAATGGATTTTTGGCAAGAGGTGTATAAAGAATCAGTTAGGTTGATGGGTTGGATCCAATTTAAACCTGACTAGTCGAGATTTTAAGATTAGTTCATATTTTTCAACTCAAACTCGACTTGTTTTAATAACTCAACTAATGATTGAATCAAAATAGTTCAACTTAACTTTTAAATAATATATAAAGCTTTGAAAATTACATATATGATAAAGTTATAAAATTTTCTTATAAAAAAATTCAAAAGATTGTTTTATAATACATATTTCAAAATAAATCATATCAATATAAAAATAATATTAAAATACATAACATGTATTAACTAAGTTATAAATTATGTAATTTATCACTAATTGTCTAAGAAATATAATTTTAAAATAATTGAGTTCAGATTGGGTTCAGCCAACCCAAAATATAACTATAAATCTAACACAATAAATTACGGATTAAGACAAATTATGGACTTGAGTTGAGTCATGAATACCTCTAATTTTTATATTTTGCTAGCTAAATACTCTCTTCATTTTAAAATAAATACCATTTAAAGTTATTGCACAAGAATGGATTAAGGAAATCATTTAATAGTCGTAATCCTTTTAAAAAATGTTAACCTAAAAACTAAACTAAACTAAACTTTTAAAAAATATGATTGGTTAAAAGAGAGACGGGTGGAGAATAAAAATTGGATTATCTAATTTAATGAAGATGTGAATAAACTTAGTATAAAGTAATAAATGCTTCATTGAAATTCTAAAGTGGTAATTATTTTGAAACTCTCAAAAATATATTCAATTGGAAATAGAGAGAGTAAAATATACCTCTAATTTATAAGTCATGTGGACTTTAGTCCATAAGTTTTAAAAATATGCAAATTGATCTCTTAAGCTTTTATAAATATATATTTTAGTCAAAATAAATATATTATACATCTTGAACTTTGGAACACTTACATATTAACCCCTTAAACTTTTTTAAATATGAAATACGATACCCTAAAATTTATTATATTTTTATTAACAAAAAATGAAAAAAATTAATAAAATAATCAATTTACATATTCAAAAAAATTTAATTAGGACTCAAATGAAATATTTTTAAAATTTAGAATATAAAATGCACTTAATTTCTAGTTCAAGGATAAATTGAAAGTTTCCCTTTATTTAAGTGGTAGGCTGTTTTTGTTTTTTTTTTTTCATTTTTAATAAAGAAACAAACTAATAGCAAGAAGACAAAATGACATTATATCTGATAGGGTGGGGTTCTTGCACCCGACCACAAACCACAGTGCCTACTCGATAGGCTTAGCTGTAGAATTTTATGCAGACTATGGACCATCATCACTCAAACACGTACAAACTGTGCATACGTATACGTATATAATACATGTATATTAGACAGGAGTATAACCTAACTGTTCATATATCTGCAACCACAACAATATTCTGGTCAGAACGTCATATTAAAATAGTCACAGATCACTCCAACCACATTTATAGCGTCCTGATCTATCTTAGTGATTGTTTTAATGTAATTTCATGCATTATGATTAGTGCAATTGTAATGCAACTATTATCTTTACTTTACCCGCAATTTAACAGGAGGATGAGCGGAGGAAAAGTAGACCAAGCAAATGATCAACATAGACCCGTTTCAACTGGCATGTTCGAGTTTTGAATAAGAAGATGAGGATCTTAGTTCATAATTCATATATACAGAAGATGCACATTGGGAGTTGCGAATTAAGGTCCCTTCCATGTGGGTTTAATCCTTTCACTTTATTTAATTATATATAATCCTTTTGCTCTAACTCGATACACATTAACTGAAAAACAGGACTAAGCCCTTGGCCCCTGGGCCACGTGGCCCTTTCCCATGTGCTATAAATGACTTTACTTTCAAGGGGTAGAACTTGTTCAATCCACTGGCCTTTATTTGAGGAATCATTTAGAGATCCTATGCCACACCCTTTAAGTGCATTTCAAGTTCAAGAAACGCCACACACATATATATAAATATTAATATGTGTTCGCAAATAATCTCTTTTTATATATGGCCTTTTGTCTTTTATTTTGTCATCACACGCAAGTAATAAAAGAATTTAGACCTAATAATACGGTGGAATTGATCAATACCTTTGTTGTTGGTCTCTGACAAGACTTCAGTCGAGTTTTGCAAGACAAGTTCAATATGGAATATCAGTTTTATTGTTCCCCCAAACTTATCTAGAATTCTAAAAATGATAATTTACTAATTTAGACAGAAGTTATTATGAGAGATAAATTACTTGGGTAATAATAAGGAGTCCTAAAAAGACTACTAAAAATGCGCCTGGTTATCAAATGAGGTAAAATGTTGATAAAATTAATATTTTGAAATTTTAAAAAGTGAATAATCATTATTTTATTCGGTAAGTAGAGTAATGTTTAAGAGGCTCTTTATGAGATTATGAGAGGAACAATCGTTTTTCAAATTACTTTTATCTAAATCATCATAATTTGGAGGTTTCTAAATGAAAATTCCAAAGATGGTATATAGGTCTATTAGACAAAAGGAGCACGTTGGCTACTAGGTATAGTAGCTTGTGAGATGAGATAGAAGCTAATTTTGGTAACCTAAGATACGGGATGTACAAACAAAAAGATAACCAATATTAATATATGGTTTATTTAGTTTGAATTTGGCTACTAGAATGGCATAATCCCAATGCCCGTACAGTCTAGCATGTTAGTACAGTTGTCCCTGCAACTAGATGAAACATGACAATAACTAAAGCGATCATACTTTGGTGCTTTTTGTCAGTGAGAGATCAGCAATCACTAACATAAAGGTAATAACAATATCTGAAGAGGCTTTACCTTCAACCGTCAACAATTTGAAATTGTTTCATCTTTATAATTGAACTGCACTTCCATCATTTTGTTTCCAATAATGTTATTCTACTCACTCGATGGTTACCAGATGTGAATACTACTTCATTCCATGGTGATATAGTAGGTATCCAAATATGATAGGTATTTTAAATGTTAGAATAGTAACATTATTGTTTTGTTTTGTTTATACTTCAGTTCATCACCTCTCTACACTAATTCTTAACAGATAGAATAACAATAAAATCGAAGCAATTTGCAAACCGTGTATTTATTCTTTGTGTGTTGGCATTTAATTGTACATGTGCATCGAGTGACGTGCTGCATGGCTGCATCTTGTAATGAAAACATATAAGTAACAACTTGTATATTTTAAAGTCTCTTTTTAATCCCCTTTTTTCAACCAAGCATATTTTGTAGTTGAGCAATAATATGAGACCTTAAAAACAGAGGACATTAGATGTTCTTACCCTAGTGGATAGAAACAAAATATGGGTAAAGCCTTGGTAATATTAAGGATATATCAACACATATATGTGACTAGGTTTTAGAGGAGATACTTATAATAAGAGAAATATTAGGTATACAATATTTTTTTTACAAGTTTACATTTTAACATGAAAACAAAATACATGTGAAATCCAATAAAATGTTTTGTCTTCATATGTCTTTATATTATAGAGGTGTAAACTTAATATAAAGAAATGTTATACACCTAATATTTCTCTTATAACAATTGTGTTAATGGTTATTAGGAGATGATCGAACAATCTACTTGCTAGGTGACTTATTAAAGGTGTTGGCCATTGTGAGTGCAGTTTTTTTTTTTTTGGTGTGGGTATAATCATGTAGTATTAAGTAAATTATGCTTTATCTAATAATAAAAATTCATTTTAGATAAAGGTAGAAGTTTCACCACTAACTCAAATTGAAATATTATTTCATTATCAAGTAAAACACAATCCATCTTAAGCCATTATTATTGGTCTAATGGTGGAGAGTTTGAATTGAAAATATAAAGTCATAGATTCAAATTTCATTATAAATAATATAATTTTTTAAGTATAAAAAAATTCATCTTAATACCTCATGATTATGTTCAAATTTCTCAAAATATAAAGTAATAAAAACTGCATTTGTCTATTATTTCGGGATAGAAAATATAAAAATAGCAGGAACATAAAGATATTTGATGATGGAGATGAATTTTTTTATCACCTCAAAAAGTGAAAATAGAATATGAAAATAAAAGTTTAATTTTTTTTTTCAATCTTAGATGGTAATTTTTTTTTTATATCTTTATCTTTATTGTTTTTGCTGTGTATGTCTTTACTGTCCAGAAATACTTTCCAAGCGCTACCAAATAGTCCTACGTCCTAGGGTCCTAATGACGGTGGGCCGATTCTAGCCGATGTTTCCTGGGGTAGGTATTAATTTGGTCTTCCTAGACGTAAGGTGCCGCACTAGTCTAAGTAGAGGTGACTTTAAAAAAGGAAGGTACAGGTAACTTTTAAGTTTTAAATAGTATTTTGCAAGGTAAATTCTAACAATTTTTTATTATTTTGTTTATGTATTTATCTTTACTTCAAAAAAAAAAGGCAAATCAAGTTCTCTCTTTTTTTTTTATCATTGATGTCAAGCTGTGTCATTGCATATGAGCATACTCGCACGTAGAGGGTCAATCATGAAATCAACTGGGCCCCACTTGAAAGCATTGAAGAGAAAATCAGATTATGGCCCAGCTTCGAAAAGGCCGAAGCTGATTACACATCGAGAATCCAATTCCATGTCATTGTGAAAAAGGATGAGTCTTTTCTTTTGGTCGAAAGAATGAGCCTTTTATAAGGCTTGATCCAAGTCATAGATGGTAAAAGCTTTTGGACCATGTTGACATATCCAAATATGCCACACCCCCTCCATAACGTGACAACACTCATCAAAGCCCAATGCCTCTGACCAAAAACAATAAGGCCAATGCCGATTGCAACAGAAGCTTATTTGCCTTACAGAATCAGAAACTGTTCGGAATGACGTGAGTTTCTTTTTTCGAACTGGAAAAAAAAAAAGTCGAGTTACTCTTTGGTTTAAATTTTAAATTTTTATTTTTAGGACCTGTCTGATTTTAATTTTTTTAATTTTTAGAATTTTATAAAAAAATATTAAAAATTAAAAATTAAAAATTAAAAACTGAAATTTATAATTTTCAGTATTTTCTTTATAAAATCTGAAAAAATAAAAATAAAAGCTAAAAATAAAAAATTTAATTAAAAAAGCCCTTAGTTTTTCAGTTTTCAAAATTTTAAAAGGAAATATTAAAAACTGGAAACTAAAATTTATAATTTTTAAAATTTTTAATATTTTCTTTTTAAAATCTATAAAATTAAAAATTCAAACTAAATAGCCCTTTAACTATCAAGAATATGATGAAAAGTAATTTTAACACAGAATATGGGCCACGCGCATTAAAGCTGCAATGCTTCCAATTTAACAGAGTAGCTTAAGTCTAACCTTATATAGCAGTACAATTATCCAGATAACAATGTTGTCTCACCAGGAAATTCTATTGCCCAAGATGGATTTTAAGAAACTAAGCCGCAGACATGTCTACAAATCATTACTCCTAATTAACATATCTACACGTGTGGTTTAAATACTTCTAAATGCCATTGGACATTAAGACAAAAAAACGATTAATCATGTTAAAAATAAAAAAAAGTTACTATTTTTAGCACTTCACTGGAGTTTGGTAAGGCTTAAATTACCAGAACAATAAGAAAATATATGCGTTATTTTCATGAAAATAAAAAATAAAACATTTTCATGCTGTAAATTCTCAAGTGCATGCACCCTTGGACTTTTTATTTGATTCGAGATTGAGTCAAGCAGAAGAGATTAGTCCTCTGGATACGACAAATTATAGCTAAAATCTTTTTGGTGATAGTTTATAGCTCAAATCTTAGTTGAAAGAGACGTCGATCTGAGTATCAAACATGATTATCTCTTGTGAGAAAATAAATTCCAATCATACACATGATTTGCTTTGCCTAATAATTTTTTTTTTGGCTATTTGAGTTGCACTTGGTCAAATGTGTTGCCGTTAGGGGTTTCGATCAACAGAACTTTATTTCTTTCCGCACAGTATCTCGTGACTCGTGAGCACGAATGAATTTATTTCGTTTGTGGGATAGGAATGGGAGAGCGGGCAATCCGTCCTGTTCTGCCCGATCTGCCCTTGGTTCGCCTAACATGGGCTGACATGGGTCAACTCACCTAGAAATTGTTGATATCAAGTTAACCATTCATATTTTATCTATCATCAAATAAATTATAAATTCTATTTAAATTTAATTAATAATAAATAAGTTATAATTTAACATAATATTTCACATATTATAAATATAAGTAACATATCTCTTTAGGTAAATTGATATGCTTGTCCATCATAAAAATAAAAAAAATATTTAAGTATTTTTAATAAGTTAATTAACTTAAAATAAATTTCAAAATTAATAATTAATTAACTAAAATTTCTCATAAATATAGTGATATTAATTACAAGACCTAAGATAGCTAATAGTTAGTTATGCTTTTTAATTATCTAATCAGGAATTTAATTTATGATCATGTATGTGAAAAAGGTAGTTGAGGTTAAAAAATCAAAAAGATAATATTTATAAATTTTTTTCAGAAAATCTTAAACTACATAGTTAACATTCAGATTCCAATACAATATATAGGTCAACCATAGAAATCAATCACAACAAAGCAATCAATTATTAACAAATTTATATTTGACAAATTATGGAAATAAAAAATAATTAATAAAAAGTCCTATAAGGCTATAACCATGATCCATGCCATGTTTGTAAGGGTACTATTTTTCACTTTTTTTTAATTCTAAACCTTATACTTACAATTATTTATAAATGTTACCCGCATCAACGAGACTTACGAGCCCATTTAGGTAAATGGGGTTGTAAATATGACTTTTAATTTTAAAAAAAAATCATATGTACTATTATCCAAACAAGCTCTTATACTTTCGTGTTATGCCACAACTCCATTGCACCTCCACTTTGGATTTATCAAGTTGGGAATCTTGAATTTCATCATAGGAGGGAAAGAACTGTTACTTGCACGAGAAAACATATTTGAGTTAAAGATAATAAGGCTACATATCATAACTTACAAAGTTTTCTTTTTATTATTATTACAATCTTAAAAAGTTTAGGTGAATTTAATATCAGTCATCCGATTAAGTTAGGGTACGTACTTAGAGTTTTTCCAATGATTACAAAGGATTTTTATGTGATTATCTACAAATGGAAGTTTTACGACCATTAATGATAGTCGAACACTCAAACTCATATTCCCATGGGATATAAGACTCTATGATCATTTGCGCCACATTTTGTTTGTAATCGTGACAATTACCTACAAACAATTGCTATACAAGGATTAATTTAAAAAAATTTCACATGTAAGCATTCAATTTGAAAATTGATGGCAAAAATGTGAACTAAAATTATAATTTAGTCCATAATTAAAATTAATAAGAATTATTAAATATAAAAGTAAAGCAGTAATAATAATAATAAATGGAGTAAAAAGAGAAAAAGAGGGTTGTGGGAAGAAACAAAAGGAGAGCGTGAAGACTTTTGATTGAAAAGACGAAAGAGACAGGCGCAAGAGTGAGTCTCTTCTCAAATCCTGGCTGTGGCTGAGGGGGAGAGAGAGAGAGAGAGAGAGAGCACACTGCAGTAACTGCAAGAGTCCACACTCTCAGCGCCGCTACTTACTTCTCACTCAGATCTTCCATTGTCCAGCTTCAATCAATCCTCTCTCAGAACAGAGCAGAGCCTGCTTCGTTGCTTTCTTCCATGGAACAGGTTAGTTAGTTCTTTATTACGCGTAACTGAATCTGCTCTTCTCACTTCATTCATTCATTCTGCTTCACCGATTCCCTTCCCTTCCTTTGCGAATTCGCTTATTTATTTGTTTGTTTGTTTATTTATAATTGTTGTTGTTGCAGTACGAGAAGGTTGAGAAGATTGGAGAAGGAACATACGGCGTCGTTTACAAGGCTCGCGACCGCGTCACCAATGAGACTATCGCTCTCAAGAAGATTCGCCTCGAGCAGGAGGACGAAGGCGTCCCTAGCACCGCCATCCGCGAGATTTCGCTCCTCAAGGAAATGCAGCACCGGAACATTGTTAGGTATTGCCTAATCTCAGTTTACCGGTTTAAAATTGCGATTTCGGTCGCATTTACAGTGCTGCTGCGATGCGGTTGCAATTTGCAAACACACTGCCGCAGTAGCTGTGTTGCGGCAGCAATTGAGGTTGCGGACCGCAATTGAGGAAAACCGTTATAGATGGTGAAATTGATGTGATGCTCTTGGTTAGGTTACTCTGCTTGTAGTTGTAGACGCGGAAAATTGGAGGGTTTGCAATGTTCATTATGTGGTGTTGTGTTTTTGTGGTTTTTGGTGAATTGATGGTTTCTTCAATTGGAATGTATTTAGCACTTAAGTCGTGAATTAGTGGATTATTGATTGTTGTAGTAATGTCAGATGTAGCTGATAGTCTTATGAGGCTGGATCGTGCTGTCATTATTGTGTCATTGGTATTGTTCCTAATTGTGGCTTCATATTTTGACTGCCTTTGTTTGATTTTTTATATGCGAGCAACAACCAATCTTTTTCAGACAAGTTGCTGTTGGATACATGGGATCGATTGACAACCTGCATTTGATACTTCAGTTTCATTTGTTTGATGTTTGACGTTTGGTTTTTGGTCAACTGGTATAATTAAAGCTTTCTGAAGATGTCATTAGATAGACCATACAGCTGTTAATTGTTCACATTGTTGATGTGGCTGTAGGATGCATCTGGAGTTATGTGAATGCAGTGTTTGTGTGTCCCTTTATAATGCTCATTAGTGAAAATTTCTATTTGAACTGTTATAACATTTTTTCCAAATGCACACTTCTGGGGTATCGTTTGTTATGCTATTGAAAGGTAGGTTCGGATGACTCAAGAAAACCTGTTTACTCCAGTTCCTCCAAATCATGTTGACCTTAGTGATCTCTATGTTGCTGTTCTGAATCCGATTCTGCCTCTTTAGCTATTTCCTTATTAAGTTATGCTTGGTGGTTGTATGGATGACAGGTTGCAGGATGTAGTGCACAGTGAGAAGCGATTGTATCTGGTTTTTGAGTATCTGGACTTAGATCTAAAGAAGCACATGGATTCATCTCCTGAGTTTGTGAAAGATCCAAGACAAGTAAAAGTGAGTGAGTTATCTTTTTCCTTTTCTTCTTAGACTCTGCATTTTTCTGCAAATCTAGTTTAATTTGTGAGAATTAGAAGAAGTTTTATTTTGGCAAGCAGTTATATGGTTCTCTTATCCTGTGGCTTGTCTTTCGACAATTCAAATAAAGACAGTATGAGAGTGGTTGATGATTAGATTATCTTATGGTTGGCATCATGATTACAGGCTTTCAGCTTGTCACAATGCAGGTATATACATATTGTGATGTCTCATGAGTTTTGTGATGAATTACACAGTTGCATGGATTAAAGTTGATTACTAGATTGGTATAATGTTGTCCTTAAGTTTCCTGTTTCCGGAAATGAGTGATGGATTGATTAAGTTTGGTTTCCCTTATCATTACCTGTCTATAAAGATGCTGTACTGACATGCAGCTATCATCTACTTCGTAGGATTTTGATTTCCCTTATCATTACCTGTCTGACTTCCCTCATAACAGTGAACTATCCGAGGGTGATTAGTTATTCTTTACATTGTTGTTTCCTCCACTTCCTATTGTATGTTGTAGCTTAGCTCATGTTAATTATGTCCACTTTAAAATGTATCATCAAAATTATTTCTATTTTATCATGGATTCAAAAAGAGACATGCTAATTTTGGTGAAGTGTCAGATAATATGGAATTTGAATTACTTAATGATCCCTTCTGCAGATGTTCCTTTATCAAATTCTCTGTGGCATTGCTTACTGTCACTCACATAGAGTTCTTCATCGAGACTTGAAACCACAGAATTTGTTGATAGATCGCCGCACTAATTCACTAAAGCTTGCAGATTTTGGGTTGGCTAGGGCATTTGGCATTCCTGTCAGGACATTTACGCATGAGGTTTGTATGCTACCTTATATTTGATTCTAGTCATTCATGCGGATAATCTGAATTTGAAATAAATGGCTCTTAGACAAGAGACAGAAAATGAACAGTGTACTTATGCTGATTCTGAAATTGCATCTTTTGACACTCAAAACGTAGTCAAGAGTCTTACTTCCGTGTAATGCTAAAGCTATACTACTTATCTTGGAGACTAGATTTTGTACTTAACTCCTGATCTAAGCATTATTAATATTTCAGCCTTCTTTTTCTTATCATATTGTTTGTTTGTGCTCTTTATCTGATATGAGATCAAGCACAATGGTGTGCTATTATCGATGTAGTTGACTTCACTTAGAGGGAAAAAGACTCGGTTGATGAATTTTAATGTGTATATGTATGTATGTATGTATGCATATATATTTGTTCTGTAACACATACATATATTTCCATTTCTGCATTTTTAATCGTTAGTGATTTCTTCTAGGTGGTGACACTCTGGTACAGAGCTCCAGAAATATTGCTTGGATCTCGTCATTACTCTACCCCAGTTGATGTTTGGTCAGTGGGATGTATATTTGCAGAGATGGTAACCCGACGACCTCTATTCCCTGGAGACTCTGAGATTGATGAATTGTTTAAAATATTCAGGTATCTTTATTTTCATAATTTCTACATGTCCTGGGAAATCATAATATCTGTGAGCTTAGAATGTGTCTCTAGACATTTTGAAAATGGCACATTTTTAAGTATTCAGATGGGATTGAAGTATCTGAAATACATTTAGTGTAAGTCTATACGCACATGCATATTCTTGTTTATATGCCTAATTTAAATGAATTTTGGCATGTTGGTAACATTTTCATAAGGTTCTTTGAAAATTAATTTTCAATTTTGATGAGTAGTTGAATTATTTGAGCAAATTGCCTACTTGGCTTCATATTTTTGCTTCCCTTTCTGTTTGGTTCTCCATGTGTAAGTTAGTGACCTTTAGCTAATATAGATCCAGGACGGCTGATAATCTCAGAGATCAGCTGTTATAAAGGATTCCTTGTTGTAAAAACCCCTAGATGATTACCATTCTTTCAAATGAAGATCCTATTTTATAGCATATTGGGAACTGTTGGTTGCAGGTATGAAAATTATTTGGTAATCATACCTTTGAGGCCGTCATATAGATCTGGGTTACATAAATAATTGTTCAGGATATGATTGACAGTGTGACAGTGCTCTTGCATTTGGCTGAGGGATAAATTGCACACATGCCTAAAGCTCCCATGTCTGCCAAGGATAGAAAATATGGAAAATTCCAAGTTCATATATACTTGAGAGGATATTTCATATATTGATATGATATTGATAAGAAATTCAGTTGTCATGCTTGTCTGATCTGTATTTGCCATGCATCAGTTTTGGTTGTCCATGTTGCCTAGACCCCATTCCTGTATAGTTTGCATCTAGTGCAAAGTATGGATTGGATTATCTGCAACTTCTCCTGGAGGGGTGAAGACTATTATGGTTACATGTAGTCAATTATGCCTATCAGTAAAATATGCATATTCCTGTTCCATGAATAGTAATATGCGTGATCTATTAACTGATAGTCAATGATCCATTGGTAACTTGTACTCAATGACAGGGACTCTCATAGGCAAGCATTTCATTTCAAATGTTATACTATAGCATTTTTTTTGAACTTTAAAATTGAAAAATGAAGTGTAACCTGCATAATCTGTCTTGATTGGAATTTGAACTCGAGGAAAATTGGCAATTCTGCTAAATTTTATAATCTCGTATCTTCCAAATTGGTAGATCAGTGGAGACAGGGAGACCCTTTTTAGTTTGGTTCCAGGAGGGTAGGGTTGTGAGGGATGTTTTATTGAGAGGAAGCCATTTGAATTTTGGGATGACATTTACTTTTTAGAGTTAATGTTTTCTCTTTTTTATTCTTGCTGCTGTTTACTGACTGAAGGAGAACAACGGTGTTTTTGTTGGTAAGTTTGTGAATTTAACAATTTTTCTGGAGAGAGAAGAAGAATGTATCAAAACTTCTCAAATATATTTGAAAAATCCAAAATAGGGAATTCAGTTTTTGCTTCCAAACAAGCTTAACAAATAAAAAATCAAAGCTTCATGATATATGCTTATATGTTTGCATATTGTTCATTGTATGAAGAATCATGGGTACACCAAATGAAGATACATGGCCTGGAGTAACTTCATTGCCTGATTTTAAATCAACCTTTCCCAAGTGGCCACCTAAGGTAATTAAATGCTGCTTGTCTTTAACCTGGATTAATTGTTGGATTTTTCATGTTTATCCTGTACTTTGCAGGACCTAGCAACTGTGGTTCCAAATCTTGAGCCAGCTGGTCTTGATCTTCTTTCTGTAAGTGCAACATTTTTTCTTAGTATTATATTTCTTTGTCATTTACTAAAAAGTAGTGACAACAAGTTTGTAGTTCAAACACCACTGGCCTCAGTCTCCACTAGGTCACATATTCCCCTCCCTTACCTATGTGCCTGCCCCTCCAATGTACCCAAAAGATAAGCATTTGAATTCATATTGTGGGGATACGATGAAACAGAAAGTTTCATGTATTTGATCATTAATTAAGCAAGAACTTTCTGTTCGTTTGAAAAACAAAGACAAAACAAGATAAATTTATTTCAAAGTAATAATGTAAAATAAAACAAGTATTAATTGGTAGTCTTTCTCACAAGGTTTTGCTTGAGCACAAACATTTGGCACAATGATGACTGGCTGTAGCTTAGAAATCATGGTAATCTGGAAAGATTAACCATGCATAAATGGTGAATTTAGTTCATCAACTATTCCCTAGTTATTGTAAATAATAAGACCTTTCATTGGTTATGCTTCCTCCAATTAGTCGTGGGGTTTTGCTATGGAACTATGGACTGTTTCAACGAACAATAACTACAGTCATTAGCTTTTTTATTTTTAGATTAGCATAACTTTTTCACTTAAATTTTAAAACTCATTTCATGCTCAAAAAGCACCTGAATATTATCATTGATTTTTGGCTGAAAGTTGAGGGAAAAGGAGAGACTTTTAATCATAAATTTTAATGGGAGAGATGTTATTGTTTCCACATCTGGTCAAGCTGGTTTTGTTATCCCATGTGTGGAATGAATTATTGTAAAACAAATGCATTCCACTATTTGATTGATCATATGATGAAAGATCCGATTACACTTGAATCCACTTAGTTATATTTTCTTGCTAATCTTCCATATCAATCCAAATTTTGCATTTAAGTTTTTCCTTTATTTTAGATACTATCAATTTTGAGGGCGCTTACATTTATGTGTGCATTCCAGAGTATGCTTTGCTTGGATCCCAGCAAAAGAATTACTGCCAGGAATGGTGTGGAGCATGAATACTTCAAAGACATTAAATTTGTACCCTGATTCCTTGCCTACATGGCAAAAGTGTCGATAATATGTGTAGAATTCTTGGGTTTTGCCTGCTAGAAATGCGTGCTTTTATTTTCTTCAATGACTTGTGACCGAGACATTCAATCTTTATTTTTTTGTCCTTGCAAATATTTCAACTCGAGTGTGATCGTATTGCCTACTACCATTTTGACGTGTTATATAGTGTTATTTCCTTCTTTGCTAACTTCACACAATTTCATTTGTCAATTTAAGAAAATTAGCATCTCATCCGTGGGCTTTACCAATCCAAAATCACGTTGTGCAATGAAAATAATCTGTGCCATGCAAAGTAATCGTAAATCTTTTAGAGTTTTAATTTTGATGTGTTGATTATCATTTAATTAAATCATCTCATTTTGGATGATTTTTTAAGTAATGGGTGTGCAATTTAATTTTCTTTGATGTTGTGGTAATATATAATTAAATGATAATATAAAAAAGTGTTATTATCTGTCAATCTTTAATCTTTAATCTTTAATTATATATATAAAGATGACGGTACAAAAATCACATCCCTCTAGAGCTTCTCAATCGCCGGGTATGTTTTTGTACATACTTTCGCCACTGTTCTACTATTTGAATACAGTTGACCTCAGCAGTGTCTTGATGGGATGCAAAACACGATTTTGAAGTCATTCTGCTATTTGAAATACAATTGACTTCCCCAAAATGGCCTGATTATACATTTAACAAAATCTTGCCTATCTCACTAACAAAATGTAATGGAATCACACACCACACAAAGCCATTATCCAGATTGCAACTATGAAAAGCCCAGTTAGTATATATAGCTTACTGAGACTGTAAGCTGAAACCATCACCATTATCTTATGTTTTGTTAAGTAAAGAGGCAAGGTTGCGAAGTTCCTCAAATGCATGCATTGTTTCTGCATCAAATCCTCCTGCAAACTGCATTGAGAAATAAGTAAAGATCACATCTAACCATGTGTTCAGGAATGATTCTAGAAAAAGCTCTTCTCATAGTTGCAGAATACTTCTGTGAAAAACTAAGTATAAACTAAAAACAAACAGAATTTGCTAACTGAATACAGTGAGGGAACACGAATTTCACTTTACATTGGAGGTACAACTGAAAAGCATAGAGAAAGATGCTTAGGTTTATAATGGAACAAACCTGATGGATTCTAAAAGCAAATCTAACTCCTTGGAGAAGCATGTAATCCATTGCAGGATCTTTTTCTAATGATGACTTTGCTTGAAGTTCCATGGCCACCCTTTTCATATACTTTTTGGCCAATTTGACTGATCCCAGCTTTATCTGCAAACCGCAGTTGTCATATACAAAATGCTTTAAATAAAAATATCAAATAGAACAGTCAGGTTTTTCAAGCTTCCAGAACAGCATCATAGTATGTTACAACTACCTTGCCAGATGGATGATTTGTTAAGATAAAGACCTATTTGACAGCACAGTCCTTAATTGTTAAATGCTTAATTGACTACCAACTCTTCAGGAATCAGTAAAACAATCAATAACATCATATATACATTCTATGCTCTTGTAACATTGAAACTTATAATCTCCTGTTCCACATTACTATTTACATTTTGGTAAGGCTAGATGGATGCACATTATATGGCGTACCTTGCCAACAATTCCATTATCAAGCATCCATTCTGTGGGAATTTGAAAGTCCTTGCAGTTACGCATTAAAGACTCTCTTGTGCGGAGAAGGTTGTAAACAGTACGCTCCATCCTGACAGTGGAAATTAGCAACACCAACATTAAATATTTTGCAAAACAAACTGAATTTAGAACCCCACAAGACACAAAAATAACTTGTATAGATATTTCAGTTACTTACTTTTCTGATAATGCAACCATTTTCTTTAGAGCAACATCACAAGGTAGCCTGGGATCATCCTTATAGGAGGAAACTTCAGAATCCAATTTTTTCAAATCTTGATAAGCAAATGCTGCTTCTCTTAATGTGTCAGCTTTCTTCTCTGGCCAATCAAAATGCTTAAGCACTGCTCTCTCATCCACCTTAGAATGTACACAATCATAATTAATAAAACGTGTTAAATGTATGCATATTATTCATAAATTTCATATGAAAATGAACGACAGAAATTTTAACAGAAAAGAATCTGCTTTAAGCCCCCATGAAGAATAATGATGGTTAATTTCAGACTGAGAAGGACATAAGAAAAAAACAACTTACAAGGAAGCAGAGTTCATCATCCAGCCACTTCACAAATGCCACTACATCTTCAATGTTCTGATAAACTGCATTGTTAACCTCTCTAATCAATGAATTCACAAATTCTCCCTGAGTCTCAATATCTGCCTTTATCTGCATATCAAAGGATAGTTGTTGTTAGCAATATATATGTGTAAGATAGACACAACCAAACTCACATACTGAAGATTTTGAGATAACTCGATAAATATGCTATTGGATCGAAGTTTCTGTTTCCTATTCTATGTATTAGAAGACAAGGAAACCACACTTGAGATACTCTAAATCATATAGAAATTACTTGGAGAAAAAGCTTAAATTTAATAACCAAGATACATGAAATGGAAAAAAAAACTCACTGCAAGCAAATATGATGACCGGTTTTCAATTTCTCCAATCATATTGCTACGAACATCTGCTACATCAGGTGCATCTGAGAGTGTTCCATTTGAAGAATCCTTTCTGGAATCTCTCTTCATGAGTGAATGGTACAATTCCACCACTTGTGGGGCTCGTTTTACTGTCCCTGTGTTGCTACTTTTTGATGCAAAATTCATAGGAGGTGGTGGGGGAGGTGGAGGTGGAGGAGGTGGAACTTGAGCTGAACCTTCCTGTTTTGTTTTGCTGGAAATAGAACATGAAGGCCTTGGAGGCGGATTCGGAATGCGCAGCGCCCTCTTCTCGACATCTGAAGAAACCAAAAGCTTACTAGCTTCTTGACAGTTGCCAGGATATTGTGGTCTTTGTACAATCTCCAAACCAGATTGTTGAGCAGATAATGGCACTGATTCCTTTTCCATTTCTTTTGAACATACAAAACAATCAGATTGTCTTCTCTTACTCAGTACCACCTCTTCCTCTGAACAATTGGATCCACTGATAGAGTGTCTTCTTCTGGGGCTTCCCACTACCGCAGTTTCAATCCAATTTTTCTCAATAAGCCTATCTGGACATTCCATTTGTGACAAATGGTCACTAGTAATGGGCCATTTTTTTGACGACTTCATCAAATTGAACCTATTCCCTCCACTACAGTTTAGGTACCTATTGCTTTGATCAGAGAAAGAACTAACACAATCTCCACTATTATTCACATCAGATTGAGGGCTAGAGGGCTTATCAGAATCCAATGCTGAGCATGTATTCTTCAACTCATTTCTTAAACATGAGTTCACCCACCTCAGGTACGCAAGCTCCTCAACTTCATTTAACCTGCTCATCTGTAGACCTTCTACTTGTTTGCAAAGGTCTTCATTTGTGATCCTTAGCAATGATGCCTCAGCTTTAATTTTGGCAACAATGTCACTCTGGTCAAAATGTGAAAGCAAGGGGGAAAGAGAAGATCAATTGTTGAATAAAGCTAAGTAAAGCTTACCCTTAAATTTAACAAAGTTAATGATTGAAACCAAAATAAAATTAAAAAAAAAGATAAATGCAAGAAACTAGCAAAATACACTACACCTAGGAGTAGAAAAAGAAGAACTAAATCAAAATCAATTAGCCAAAGAAAATTGGAATCTAAAATGAGATAATTTCTCCATCCGTTCAGTAATCAATCGTAATGCATTAAGTAATGAAGCATTGATTAAACTCATTAATTAATTAATGCAAAATACACCAAAAATGAATGATCCAAAATTGAGGAAAGTTTACCTCTGAAGATTTGGCAAGACAAGACAACTGAGACTCCAGAGAAGTGAGCCTGCAAGTGAGGCTCCTCTTCTGCATCTGCAGCTCCTTATTCACCCTCCTCAACTCAACAACCTCCAGTTCAAGATTACTATCCTTTTCCCCTTTCACGACTTCACCACTCTCGGAGGCACAACTACAACTACTAGTCAATGCAGCAAGTTGCTCAGAGAGGCTATTCTTCTCTTGTTCCAACAATGAAACCTTCTTCACAAGCTCATCAGCCTCACCCTCGTGTTTCTTGCACTCAGCCAGCTCAGCATGAAGCTTTGACTCCCTCTCCTTGGACTCTTGCAATAGCCCCCTCATGTGGTCCAGCTCAGTGAACAAGTCAGTGGAAGACTGTCTCCTGTGTGAAGAAGTGTAGTTGTGAGGATGAACCTGAGCACCACTCATGGAGCATGCCAAGTCACCAATGAGGGACCTTTTGACCCTTGAGGAGTGTGGTGCTGCCACAACCTGGTTCTTCTGGTTCGAAACAACATCTGAGGTTGTCAGATTCTGTTGCTGTTGTTTCTTGGTGGGGATTGTTGATTGCATTTGAAGCTTGGTTTTTTTGTCTGCAGAGAACCCTTTGACAATGTGGGCACCCCATGAAGAAGACAACTTTGGCTTTGTGTTTTGGTTGGCTAATTTGGGGTTTTGAGGCTTTGGGGGTTGGTTTTGGTCAGCAAATTTTGAAGCTTTGGATTTGTTCTCTGACGGGTTGTTGTTGTCTTCCCTCATTGTGGATGATGATGATGATGACCAATAACAAGTTCACTGCAAAAAAGAGAGTAGGGTTTTGAAAAGGTGATAAAAGAGGAAGAATGGTAGCCTTCTCTATTTCTTCAGTTTCTTAAGGGTGGCAATTCAGTTTTGCTTGCATTGAATTGAAGAACATCGAGTGGCATGGTACTTAGTTATGATGCAAGGGTGAGCTTCTCATATAGAATGGGAAAAGCTTAGCTTAGCTCAGCTTAGCTTCGCTCCCATTAAAGGGAACACTGAGGGGTCTGTGTGATGATGATGCATAGGTAAAAATGGCAGCTTTGGAGTTGGGATTGCTTCACACACACAAGTTTTGAAAGTTTGAATTTTGAAATGTTAGGGGGGAGAGAGAGAGAGAGAGAGAGAGAGAGAGAGGAAGGAGTACGAGGGTGGAGCTTGCTACATACCTTGGGGAACTGCAACGGTCGATTTTTAGGAGTGTTGGGCCCACTTTAGCCTTTTAGCCAACACCTGCTTGCCACACTGTACGTGCGATCAAAAGTTGACTTTTAGGGTTTGAAAAAAACTTAGACCTTAAATAAGTCCTTTTTTTTTATAGTCCTCACGCTCAAATTAATTTTAGTGTAATTTTATTGAAATATACTCTATTTTCTTTCATAATTATAACATCAATAATTATATAATTTTAGTGAAATCCGCTCATTCAACTGCATATCAATCCTCTCATGAAAAATTAATAATTAATTTAATATTTAATATTTAATATTTAATATTTATTAAATTTTTATATTACCACTAAATATTATAAGTAGTTATAATTTATATGTTTAATATATATACCATTTATCTTTAAGCATTTGTACACGGTTTAATATATAATTTATGTGTTTAATATGTATACAACTTAATATTTCACAAAAAAAATACCATTTAATGTATGTACATACTTAATATTATACAATTTAGAATTTATATATATATTTTTTATAAGTACTTGACATCTATATAATTTTATCAAATACTAAATAATATTGAAAAAACAAATACATATATTGTATAAATTCCTTAATTTTTATTAATGTTTTTAATTTTATTTTCATTTTTAAAAATTAAGGAAATATAATATATTAAATTATTTGTTGTATACATTGTACTATTAGAATAAAAATTTTATGCTAATAATTGTTGTCTGGTTGATGTATGTAATCGAATCATTTAAGGTATTTTGACAATATATGAGATATCAAACATATTAAATAATGTGACAAGATATATAATCAGATGATAATATAATTTTTTTAATATTTACAATGAATATAATCAAATTTTTAATCAATGACTATTTTTAATTCAAAATTTATTATGTTTACAATAATTTACTGAAGTTATTTGCATTTATAATATTTACAAAACATTAAAATAAAAAGTATAAAATATGGTTACGTTTAAAGAAAGTTATGTGAAATAAAAAATATAACTCACTATAAACTATCCATAAGATTAAGAGAACCAATTTTTGACAATATTATATTTTTTTATTTTTATGAAAAAGGAAATTTAATATATTTTAGAGGCAAAATATCCAAAAAATAAAAAGTTTTTTACTGAAATAAAAATATCACGAATGTATGATTAATAAATATCAGGATAATTTTAAAAAAAATTAATAATACTGAGTTTAAATAAAACTAGAAGTGACAATTAATATATTGATGTTATAATTATCAAAGAGAATATAGGACATTTTAGTAAAATTACAGTAAAATTAATTTGAATAAGAGTAGTAATAGACAAAAAGGAGCCACTCCCTTTAAATAAATACTTTATTTATTTATAATTAGTTTCCTTACAAATTATATGTAATTAGTCGGAATGGGTATTGTCACTCCCTATCATCTATTGTTATTCTCACTTTTTCTCACTTTCATTAAAATTTAAATGTAGGACAGTTACAACTATAAATTCCCCAAATATATTTCATATCACTGTGGCTCTGGATGGTATCACTAGGATATGCTTGATGGCAAGCTTGCCTCCTTGTTGATGCGAGGTGCTTTTTCATAATAAACTAAGATGTTAATCCTAATGAATATAATTTTATTTAAAAGTAATATCATTAATTTACTCAATGATTATTTCAAAATTTGAAATCATTAAATGTTGATCTTAGGAAAATAAGAAATAAAATGTTTTTATTTTTATTTTTTAGGGTGTTCACTACTGATAATAGTGAATAATCCATGCAGGGTGTAACGCCCCAATTTTTACTGTAATTTTTACTGTTATTAGAAATTACTCAATTACCGAATTACCGTAGGTAATTATTACATAAGATTTGAGGCCGAACAATCCTCAATAAAGGAATATAACATTAGAAGAGAGGTTAGGAACGATTCATGCGAGAGTCGCAAATCCCGAATTTCTGTACGTATAAAATGACCAAAATGCCCCTGAAGTTATTTCACTCAGAAAATGAGGATCGTGGGCCCCACCTATTCTCAAGGGGATATTTTGAGGATAATAAGGGATTGTTTGTGTTATGTGTGTTAATAGAGCAGAAGGATCTCAATTTTGAGTTCCAACGAAATAATGACCAAACGCTCAAGCAATGTTTTAACTCCGATGTCGTCGACCGAGCCCGAACCTCACTAAAATGTTTTAAAATGTGTTTTTAAGCCATGATTAACCATTGGTTAAGCTCGGGTGGCCTCGGGCAGTTTTTAAGTGCAAGTACGATTTTGCCCCTGTTTTGGCGCTTTGAATTTCGGGATTTTTGATTCGTATACCAAAACCTAAGCAATATTAAGCTCAAATTAAAGCTTATTAAATTCTAAATATTAATCTAGAATCAAAATTATGTATTTAGATTGATTAGAACCCAAAATTGCTCAAAAACACCCAAATTGCTTACTAATTCACTTAAACCCTTAACCGTAAATTCTCTAAATTACATGAATACCTTGCCTACACCTAAATAATGCATGGAACACACAAATTTCACTTCTTTGGGCTGTAATGGATGAAATTATTGATGCCATTATGCAGCTGAATTATTGCCAAAAGTTGCACTAAAATAAAATGCCAAAATGTCACCATAAGAGACATAATTCCTTAATTTCATACAACTTTGTCTAAAATAATTTTTCCTCCCTTATTTCTCCTGAAAAATTCCATCCACTACCTCATCATTTTGGCCAATTAGAAGCCTCAAAATCTTCTATAAATAGGCTTGCTTGAGTGGTCTTGGAATGCTTGGTTCATAACTAGTTTTTAGGAGCACCAAAAACTTTCTTTCTTCCTCCTCTTTGACTGAATTCTTTCTTCAATTTTTTCAAAGAGATTTTGTTTCATTTCACTTCAAGAAACCAAGTTCTCTTCCTCTTCTTCAACTCAGATTAGGTAGGGAGTAGTTTCTAAATTTATTTCTATGCTTTGAGGAGTTGTGTTTTTAGCTCAAAATGATGAAATTATGAACTTACCTTAGCTTTTCATTTTGGTATCAGAGCAGTTCGATTCTCATGGAGCCTGAGGATTGGACTAGCTATGCTTCTAAAGCATAATACGTTAGTGACGTCATGTGTAGATGTTTATCATTAGGATGAGCTTGAGGATTAGAAATACATGACTACTGTATGTTGAAAGTGCCATAGTAACTTGCTCACTTTGCATAGAATATTGGGCCTGATCACCTCAATGTTGCTGTTTTGTGTGTATAGGGACCAATGGCACGTCGACAACAGACTAGGAGCGCAAAGACGTAATAATCAAGACAACGAGACAGCCGAAGCACTCCGCGACGTAGCAAGGACCATGAGAATGATGATGGAACGAATGGATCAAGATCGTCAAGCCAATATGAATCAGGGACATGAGATTCCTGAACATGCCTGTTTCAGGGAGTTTCGTAAGGCAAACCCACCAGTTTTCAAGGGGACACTGAATCCAAATATTGCAGATGAATGGATTCGGAATATTGAGAAGGTCTTTGCTATAGTCCCATGCTCGGAGGAGCAAAAGGTCACCTTCGCTACTCATATGCTTGAGGGTGATGCCAGTTTCTGGTGGATAGGTGTTCGAAGACTCCTGGAGACGACCGACGTGGACATTGATTGGAAACTATTCAAGGTCCATTTTTACGAAAAGTACTTTCCAGAGTCAGTTAGAAATGCCAAGGACATTGAATTCATGCAACTTGTCCAGGGGAATATGAATGTGGCCCAAGATAACGCTGATTTGAAGAACTCATTAAGTTCTCAAGAATGTACCAAGGAAATCCTGATGAGTACTGGAAATGCATTAAATACGAGTCAGGGTTGAAGACGGAACTTAATGTGGCAGTTGCACATTTGGAGATTAGGGATTTCTCTACCCTAGTTAACAAATGTCGGATTATTGAAGAAGGTCAGAGAAAACTAAACACCCCAAAGTCAGATAATATTACCAAAAAGTTGACACCTCAAGGTCAGCAGTTCAAGAGGCAGAATCGACCTCCATTTCCCCCTCAATCAAGACCACAAGGGACACAAAGAAATTTTAAATAAGGAAGGCCAAACAACAACAACCGCTATAATAACAACTGCTACAACAATAACCCCAGTAACAATCGCAACAACAACAATAACAACAATAAAGGGAAAGCACCACAAAGAGGTCCAGCAGTACCTCCACGGCTGCGCAATCCATGGAATGTCCCAAGTGCGGCAAGAATCATGGGAGCATGCCATGTCGAGCGGAACAAACGTGTGCTATCGATTGTGGAAAACCAGGTCATTACTCCCGAGAATGCACGGAAAGGAACCCGCCAACCCCCAATCCCAAGCCGCAATACCAGGGAAGGGTATTTACTGTTAATGCTGAAGAAACAACGAAGTCACGAAATCTCGTGGAAGGTAAGGGTAATATGCATGGTAAAGACTTAATTGTACTATATGATTCTGGCGCTTCTCATTCTTTTATCTCTCATTCATGTGTTAAAAGCCTTAATTTACCTATGACTGAGCTTCCTTTTGACCTTATTGTTTCTACCCCGACTGGAAAACTCGTTAGGACTTGTAAATATTGTTTAGATTGTAGTTTTATTATAGATAATAGGTCCTTTGTTTTAGATCTTATTTGCTTACCCATGCGAGGTTTAGATGTGATTCTTGGCATGGATTGGCTTGAGGCCAACCGTGTACTGTTAAACTGTTATGAGAAAACCATCACTTTTCTTCCTGTTCCTATTGAACCTAAAAAACCCATAAGTCTTTACACAGGGTGATAAATGTCCTACGAGATATAAACCTCTAGTCCTAAGGCACTTTTCATATGCATAAAAATAAAAATTAATTTAATGTAATTATTTCTTTCCTTCTTTTTCCGATGGGAATGTAACCAACTAAATATATGAAGTTACCTTATTTTCAAAAAAAAGAATAAATAACCAAAAAATATAGCATAAAACGATTTGGTCAATAAAATAAATTTTGGTTATATTTTTCTTCAATATTCATTTAGTTATATTAACACTTGTAACCAAAAAAAAAAGTTATATTGACACTATTTTAAAAGAATTGATGCGTAAATTATGTATATTACAATTGAATATTACAATTTATTGGTATGTCTTTATTGTTATTTATTTGCACTTAACATTTTTTAAAGAAATAGTCATTTCTATAATATTTAGATATTTATTGTATCGAAAAATTCAAACAAACAGTTCAATGTTTATATCTAAATAATTATATTAAGTAAACTAATTTTCAATACTTTATATATTAAAGAAAATAATTTCAAAGAAATATCCATTTTGTTATGGACAAATATTAAAGATTTTAAATAATTTAATTATTATTGACCAGAAAATAATTTAATTATTTTAATTGGACTAAAAATGATGGCACATTAAGATTAAATCATGATTAATAATAGACAGTTAAAATTAAACTATTATTTTGAGTAAAATACAAGACAAAGGCCATTTTAGACAAACCAACTAAAATTTAATAAAAATATGAGTAACAATAGATATTTAAAAATGACAATAACTATTCCTTTATATAATACGTTTCAACTAGTTATAATGTTCTAAAATATTATGGGGGCTTTGTACTAGAAAGAACTTGTAGTATAGGACACGACACAATACTAATAGGACCCGATACAATTAGTTAACTAGTTAGCATGCAATACATAGAAGCAATTTAATAATAAAATTACAACACAAAGATTAGAATAGACACATCCGGGATCCATCCATGTTTTAAAACTTTTAACATTAACTTTAATGTTAAAAACTTTAACCTTAATTATCATTAGCAAGAATGTGATAGTTTATTAAGCTATTATAGTATTACAAGCACTTTACAGTGTTCACATCATAACAATATTTTGATTTGCCCCAGCCAAATATTTGATAAATAAAAAAAAAAATATTATTTTAACTCATATTTATGAGACACTGTACCGACACACCCACATCTACCATTGAATGAAGTGTATGACCCAAACTAAATGAAATTCACATCCAATTCAATGGTAGACGTTAATGTATCAGCACGATGTCCCATTAAATGAGTCAAAATAACATTACTCCTTATTTTGAGATATTGTAATGAGTAATGGCACTTAACCCTATTTTGGTCACTACTGATCAAATAGACTTAGGGGAAGAAAAAATGTGAACATTAATCCAACATCATGGTTGCGAAGAGATTATGGGATTTTTTCTATTGTGTACACGCACTAAATCCAACCTACCTGAAGGCTGCAGGCCTGGTTTCACCCCGAGATCAATTACCAGGGATCCATAAAACACATTACAAAAGTAAAATTAAAAAAAGAGACTAATCTCTCATAATCAACCAAGAGCGAAGGATCTAAGAAAAATGCAAAATTATTACAAAGTATGTGACCGATGCAATAATTGCATGCAACGATGCTCCAAGATCATTCATATTATTACAAGAGTTGCAGCAGTTTTTCCAATCTAAGAAAATGGGAAGAAAAAAAGAAGAAAAGAAATAAGTAAAATGAAAGAAGGCCAGTTGACCTATCCGCCTGGCACATCAAAAAGATATTGTATTGTACACCTCTGAAAGTTGAAACCCGCCATCTCTAAGCTTCAAAAGTAAATATTAATACTAAGTCACTTGTAATGTTGAGATACCTCCCAAACTAGCTTATCCATGAAATGGCATTTCTTGTCGAAGCCCCAGCCGGGGTTGCTCTGCATCATCATGTTCCAAATCAAACATATAAGCATACAATAATGCACGGAATAGTAATTTCACATGGTTTTTCAAATCAGGGTTTCTCATGTGTGATTGAAACAAAACGCAATTAATAAGCAAAAGAATCGAATTGAGGATGCTATATGGTGTTGGTAGTTTATGCCATATCAGTTGACCATCACAAGCATATAACATCACACATTTACAGAAATAATTGTCATATACTGCACATGTATCATACAAAGACAATCAAGACCTTGTATGGATTGGCATTCATAAGGGACAGCAGAACTGTTTAACCATTTGAATTATGCTGTAGTTCACAACACTAAAGAAAATACAAAACAAAATAAAAAAAAAAGAGAGAATTACACAATATCTCCATCACCACCATATGATAAGTAGTTCTGTAGCATTACACATTAGATGAAACAACTATGTCATATCCAGAAGATATATCATCTGAAAACAAGCAAAAATCTTGTATAAATTAGCATTCATATATCATTAAAAGTTGATGGACAATGGAACCAACTGGTTAACCATCTGAGTTCTGGTGTAGTTCACAACACTTAAACCAATACAAACAAACATTACTTTAAACAGAAGAAATAACTACTTGAAAAGCTAAGTTGGAAACATAATCAAACACTAAATATTCTGTTATCTAGCTTTAAATCCAGACTAGTTGAATTCAAATACTTTCTTTCTCCTGCATTTTTTTTTTTTTTGTGTTTTTGTGTTGGGAGAGAGGGGGAAGGGGGTTGTTGTGACTTCTGCTTAGAAAACTGTTTATCTCTTCCAAAGAAATCACTGTGGCAGTGACCAAGGAAACAGAAAAATTACTGTACTATCAACTAGAATCTAGATTTTACATTCCTAGAAAGAAGAGCAAATTATTCTTGGGGATTTCGAATAAACATACACCCCTTGTGAACAGAAAAGGGCTCTTATCAACTTCTTAACCAGCTGACATGGCCATGCCTAAAAATACATCCTATTCTAAAACCAGATTACAACAAAAGATATACCAAGGATGGGTCCTTTAAAACTGAACTGCATGAGCAAACAATTGACATCAGTGGAGAAACTCATAATGAGACAGTCAACTTAAGAGAGAAGAAACTACCCAAGTAAAAGACATTAAATGCCTAACACAAAAGTACCCTGATAATTCAGTGTTTACAGTTTCCAAACCTGAAGAGAGATAACAGCACGGTTAGTAAATTGCTTCACAGAAGATGGTGCACTTTGAGGAAGAGTCCTAGCAACTCTTTCTAATTCTTCTTGTTGCTTCTTTGCAGTTACCCTATCTGGTCCACTGTAGTGATCAACAATCTTTTTCAATAATGGAACTCTTGCCATTGTCTCTTCCATTATTTCCTAGTAGGATGCAAGTGTTAGAAGAGAATAGTGGGAAAAAAAATTCCCAAGACACTCGCAGACAAAAATAGACAATTATTTCAAAAGAAAACAAGTAATAGAGCACTTATGTAAATGTCCTCATCATGCAGGATTGCTAAAAAAAAAAATTTACTCGCAATCAGTCCATGAGATTATTAGCGAAGAAGGTGGTGAATTAACAATATAGAGAGGAATGTTGGTCAGAAAATCATGGCCAAAACCTTCACAGGTTACATAAATATTGACTAGTGATCGACAATCAGGAGTAAGATTAGCAGTTTAACATACTTCCCACTCTTCTTGACTTTGAATCCCCTCATATGCCATCAAGAATGGTTTCATCTTCTCAAGTGCATCCCGAAGTGGGATTGGTTCTTTCTCATCAATATCTGGGTTTTGGTCAAACTCACCCATCAAATATTCTGGCTCAAATTCAATCTGAAATAATCAATCAAGGGAAAAAAAAATAAAAAAGAGTCAAACATAGTTATACTCCTACTAAACAGGTAGTAGATAATTATTTAAAAACAAAATCACAAAGGAACATGTTCTTTTCAAATCTTCAATGTTGTTGCAATCAAGCCTAATGAGTTTCCTGAGAGTAATACCATTAAACCATCCCACTTTCTATGCACTCTCTGCCAAACTGGAAAGTTTCATCTTGAAACAGCTAAACTACAAATTAGGTGCTGAAAAAAGCATTCTATTTCTATTACTTTTGTTTATTTCAATATTTCCCAACAAATTCATAAAGAAAACAGCAGCTAGCCACTTACAGCACAATTAGTGTCAAATGCTTCCAAATACTCATCCTCCACCGGTGAAGGTAAAACTCTACTAGCCAACTCCTCAAATCCTTTGGTCAATTGATACATAATCTCAGGCCCAAGCTTCTTGGCAAACTTCTCACCATCTGCATTATTTCCAACGTACAGCGCCGAAGCAACGGAATCCTCTTCATCCTGAGCCCTATCACCCCTTTCATCCAAATCCCTCACCCTAAATCCTCCCCTTCCATGTCCTCGGCCCCGGCCTCGGCCACGGCCAAAGCCACCTCTCCCACTAAATCCTCTTCCTCTTCCAGCATCACTTTCTTGATCCTCACCCCGTGAAAGAATTCTTCGCGCATTCTTCACTGCATCATCACGGCTTTGTATTGGCTGTCTCTGAGGCACAGAATCACCTGGAGCAGTAGCACCTGGAGCTCGCCGAGTGCGGAGATGCCTATTCTCTTCTGTAACTTGAGCCTGTAGATCTGGCTGCTTCATGGGCTTCCCCCGCCCAATTCCAGACAACACACCTAGTATACCTCCTGGAAGGTGCTGATCACTCTGACGATCGCCAGTTCCAGCTTCTGGGCCTACAACATCTTCCCTTCTAGGAAAAATGGGTTTTTTGGGTGGAGAAACATCATCCGGAGAAACGGCACCACCTTCCTCTCTTTTGAAGAAAATGGGTTTCTTGGGTTCGGAATCTGGCTGCTGCTGGGGACCATGTTGGGTTTGAGAGGGCAATGGACCAGCAGCTCCTCGGCCACGACCAGCAGATGGCTGCTTTATGGAAGCCATGAATGATGAGAACGACGGAAGGCCTGCTGGAGGGGCAATTGGCCTGCCACGTCCATGGCCACGACCAGCACCAGGAGGAGGGAAGGGCGACTCTGGTGCCTCAGGTTTCGATTCACTGGATCCTGCCTTTCCCGGAGCTCCTCTTTCATTGGAGCCAAACGGCCCCAAGCCAGAGGCAGAGCTTCCACGACCACGGCCGCCACCACCACCACCACCACCAGAAGACGTTGAAAACTGAACTAGAGTGTTTCTAGTGGCGTTGGAGATGGTGGTGTTTTGGAGCCTTATCCCAATGGTTCTTCCTCTCATTGACAAATATTTATGACACAAAAAATCCTTGTACTACTGGGACAGGTCAAACAGGTTTCAGCAACATGAAACCCTGAAAGAATCAGAAACACCATTACAGAATCCGAAGAAGAAATGTTATTATTGAATTTAAAAAGAAAAGACAAGTTGATTGATACATATACTTACGTCATAGGTATAGGTATACTGTTATACACTACCCTAGAGTGATCAATTACTACCATCCTAACAGAATAATTTTAACCAACATCAACCGAGACAACTAACTCTAACGGATCCATAACTAACTACACATTTCATCGTAATATATACATCAATATGCATTACGAGTTTTGTTATAACAGAAACACCGTTACCAAATTCGCAATATGAGAATAGAACAGAACAGAACAGAGCAGCTTGAGATACAAACGTTATTGTTATTACCTGAAGAAGAAGAAAATGAAAGTTGATTTGTGAAGTCTTAATGATAGAAAGATTGGATTTGTGCGGTGGCTGCACTCTCTCTGCGGCGGTGCACCCTCTGGAGGAGTTGCGGAATGCAGTGCAGGCGAGTGAAAAAGAGAGAGGATTGCTCTGGGCTGGGCTTTAGGGCCTCATTATGGGCTTTCAAGCTAATCCAATAAGGCCCATGGTCAGTCCAAATCTAAAATCACCAAAAAGGAACCGCCAATTGGCATGTAAGAATCCTCCCAGGTTCCCCCTTATGTGTGTGTCTGTCAAATCGAGGGAAGCCTCTCGACTTCTTTTTGCTCCTTTTTCAGCCCATTTCGGTCTTTCGTTTTGGTGCTCACTCGTTTTGGGCTTGGCTCTTTTTGTAACCAGAATCTTTGGACCTTTTTTTTTTTAGGTATTTGTCGTGCATGAGACTTGATTGATTTTTCTTCTGGCTAATTTATCTTCAGAGCAATACTATTTTGGTACTTTGCAAGAATTAGAAATATGTTTGAAACTTCTCATGAAAATTATTGAATTTCCAAAACACATGGGACCATTCTTGGATTCAAATTGTTATTATATGATTTATTTCATGAATTAGACTTGATTTATGAAGATGAGAACTAGTTATAGTTGATGAAAAATGAGAAATTTTGTGTATCCATGAAAATGAGGTATTGTTGAACCTAGATTACTAAAACTCCATTTTAAATCATAACATGATTTTACAATAAGGAGTTAACCGAGAGAAATAGAGCTATAGATTAATGACAGTTAATTCACTAACCTTGGTATACCAAAATTACCCAAGAGGGGTAATTACATATATTCAGATTAGTTCGTGAAGGATGCGGTTAGGGGGAACTGTTAAATTTTTGCTAGGTGCTCTTGTTCGTGAAGAACTGAGTATTGGTTGATTAGCTTATAACCTTCTGTTTTCTTAATTAATTCCTTGGAAGAATGATTATGTTTATTATGTATTATGAATAGAACGGATCTCACATTGCTATATTATTACTATTTATATACTTTTTTGTTGTCTTATGTACAGTTATGGGTGAGAATTCCCTCGCTGAGTTTTAAGATAAAACTCAGCCCTCCTCTCATTTCCCTTGCAGATATAGATCCTCCTCAGCCTTCCTCTCAACAGTATTTTGTCTTTAGTGTGGGTGAGCTTTACTTTGACATGAAGCTTCAGTTATTTTGCTTTTGTATAGGATGCTCAAGTGTTGTGCGAGCAGGGTCCCAAACCGTACACATTATTTTGCATCATGATTGTATTGTCATTATGATTTCATCGTTTTATGATTCTTTTTGTGTAGAGAGCAACTTGATTTCATTACACATTATGATTATGGTTTTAGACTTGAAGTATGAAATGGATTATTTATGATTATGGTGAATTTCAAAATTTATAGTTAATTTATGTTTATAAATGGATTTTATGATTAAATTATGCTTATAGTTCAACTCAGCGGCCATAAAGCTTACTTGTTAATGATATTTCTCATGTGCCAGTCATGCTTCCAAATCGAGTCGTGGCAATATCATAAAAAAATTAGTTTTCAATCAAATAGTAATATTCAAAATATTTGAAAAGTAATTTAAATATTGAAGTATATTTAGTACTATTTGAATAACTAATAATATTTTATATGAAATATTGAAAATGGTAAAACTAAAAATTAGTGTTGCTGTAGAATTAAAAAGAAAAAAATAAATGAAATGTTGACTTCAAGATCCTTTATATCTATTAACAGTTTGGCACATGGGAAATCCTAAAAAAATTATTAATACATGACAAATATATATCATGCAAAAATAGAGAAACAAAACAACTTAAAATGCTTAACTAATACTAAATAACCTCATAAATTTTAATGTGCTACTTAATACCAAGGTTCTAAAAGCCAAACCAGATTTCAAATTGGACAACTTTTTAAGTTAACACAACTTTTTGTATAGTTGCTAGATCAAAGTGATTAATTATCTAAGGTGACATTTTTAAATAGAGAAGATAATATTTTTTAGATATCAAAGGCTACATATTTAAAAATAAAAAAATGTTGCATATAGGTACATAGACAACACTTTTCACGTGTTCAAAAAAAAAATGGTGTTTTAGGCCGAAAATATTGGAGTGCGCCCAAATTGCTTAGAGTAGACTAATTATTTCGTTCAAGTATTCTACTCTTTGTTTGTTCTAGTTTGAGTTTTGCAATGCCATGTTGTTGTCCTCCGAGCCCTTAGCCTTATATAAAGCTACTAATATGGGTTGTAATCCATGATCCAACACGATGTTAACGTGTAAAGCCACTTTTATTTTTGGTGGCTAAAATCAACTAAGCCCGCACCAAACTTCCGTGGTTTGAATAGAAAGCCACCATTGAATGTCTTGGGTGGTAGGTGAAGGAATATGGTAGATGGAGCAGCATGCACGAGGATGAAATTTTCTTTATAAATAGAGGAACACCTAAGGCTCTCAGTGCATAATTACAAACAATGGAGAGCATCCACAAATATAGTGTGTTCTAAAAGTTTCTCCTCTTTTATAGAGAGAGGTATATTCTCCTAGTATAAGAGAGAGTGTTATTGTTCTCTCCTTATATTTTAGAGAAAGGTGTAATTTTATTTTTCATATAGTGAAAATCTTTCTCGGTCTTACCCGTGGTTTTTCCCTCATCATTAGAGGGTTTTTCACGTAAATATTTTGTGTCAATTCCTATTCTCTCAACTTTATTTTAGTTGCGTTGATCTATTTCGGTGGGATTTATTCTTAGTATGCTTTATGACTGTAGCTTAGTCTGATCTTTCATATTAGAAAAGAATTTTTCCTGGAGATTATCACAGCCATTGATTATAGTCTGCTGCGGGTTACTACTTTTGGTCACTGTTTATACATATAGTTGTATACTTTTACAGTAATGTTAATATATATTGGATTTATTCCATATATAGTATAAATATACACACTGTTCATGCATACGATACTATTTACATATAAGGCATTGTTCACATATACAGCACTATTCACGTATATGTTACTATTCACAGTAAAAAAAAAGATGACCAGTTTAGTAGAGAAACATCCTGGTAAACACTATGGCAACGAAATTTGAGATTGAGAAGTTCAATGAGAGTAATTTTTTCCTGTGGAAATTGAAGATGAAGGCAATTTTGAGAAAGGACAATTGCTTATCAACAATTGAAGGCAGGCCTGCTGATATTACTAATGAAAAGTGAAAGGAGATGAATAATAATGTTGTTGCCAATCTGTATCTTACAATGGCAAATTCAGTATTGTCCAGTGTTGCAGAAAAGAAGACAGCAAAGGAAATCTAGGATGCTCTTGTCAAACTGTACGAGGTCAAGTCTCTTCACAATAGAATATTTCTAAAACAGAGGCTGTAAACTCTTTGGATGAGTGAGTCCACATCAGTGACAGACCACATCAACAATCTAAACACCTTATTCTCAGCTCACAGCATCAGATTATAAATAGCGGAGAATGAACATGCAGAGCTTCTACTTCAAAGTCTACTTGATTCATATGATCAACTCATCATCAACATCGTAAATAATAATATTGCCAACTATCTACCCTTTGATGATGTCGTCGGTGCTATTCTTGAAGAAGAATCCAGGAGTGTGAATAAGGAAGATAAATTGGAAAGCTCAAAGCAAGCAGAGGCATTGTTGGTGACGAGAGGGAGATCAATGGAGCGTGACTCCAGTGGGAGTCATGGTCGGAGTAGATCAAACTCAAGAAAAAGGAAGAACTTCAAATGCTACCAATGTGGCATGAGAGGGCACTTGATGAGAGATTGTTGAAATAATAAGAAGAATACAGATAAAGCTCCAGAGGCATCAACCTCTCAAGGATGTGTTGCAAATACCTCTGAGAATAGAGAAATCCTGTGCAGCGAAGGAACAATTAGTTCTAAAGGCAGTAAACAGCTCACTGATATTTGAATTATGGATTCAAGAGCAACATCGGATATCACTCCACACCGTGACTGATTTTATAGTTATGAACCTGTCTCGGAATGATCTGTGTTCATGGGAGATGATCAAGCCTTAGAAATTGCTGGTGTTGGTATTGTCAAAATAAAAATGGTTGATGGTGCCATTCGTACAATTCAAGGAGTACGACACATGAAGGGCTTGAAAAAGAATATGTTGTCTATTGGGCAACTGGATGACCTCGAGTGCAAGACCCATATTGAAGGTGGGATCTTGAAAGTTATTAAAGGTGCTCTTATGGTGATAAAAGCAGAAAAAATCGTGGCAAATCTATACAAGCTTCAAGGAGATACGTTACAGAAGGCAAATGCATCAATTGCATCAGCAAGTCAAGAAGAAACGACAATGATGTGGCACCGCAAACTAGGCCACATGTCGGAACATGGTTTGAAGGTTCTTACGGAACGTAATCTCATTCCCAGGCTCAAATTGGTGAACTTACCATTCTGTGAGCACTGTATTACAAGCAAGCAGCATAGATTAAAATTTGGTAGATCAACTGCTCGGAGTAAGCATATTCTAGACTTGATTCATTCTGATGTGTGCGAGTCACCAGAAATGTCCCTAAGAGGAGCAAAGTATTTTGTATCCTTCATTGATGATTACTCCAGGAGACTATGGCTGTACCTAATCAAGAAGAAGTCATATGTGTTTCTAATATTCAAAGACTTCAAAGCAATAGTGGAACTTGAATCTGGAAAGAGGATCAACTGTTTGAGGACAGACAATAGAGAAGAATATACAGATGGAGATTTTGTAGCATTTTGCAAGCATGAGGGTATTCAAAGGCAATTCACTGTTGCACATACACCTCAGCAAAATGGTGTAGTAGAGCGGATGAACATGACTCTCCTAGAAAGAATAAGAGCAATGCTGAGAACAACAGGTTTAGTCAAGTCTTTCTAGGCAGAAGTAGTCAAAATAGCCTGTTACGTGATTAATCGGTCGCCATCAACTGCAATTGGTCTAAAGACACCAATGGAGATGTGGAATGGCAAGCCAGCAGATTATTCTTCTCTGCAAGTGTTCGGATGTCCTATATATGTGATGTACAACACCCAAGAAAGAACTAAGTTGGACCCAAAGTCAAAGAAATGTATATTCTTGGGTTATGCTGACGATGTAAAGGGATATCAATTGTGGGATCCTACTACCCGCAAGGTTATTGTCAGTAGGGATGTTATATTTGTAGAAAATGAACTGCAAAGTGAAGAAAGAAATGACAACACTGTCAAGGAGACAACTACGGTTCAGATAGATGAGAAATCTAGAGAAAAAGATTCTGCAGCAGAACCAGAGCATGATGAAGAAGTACCAGATGAGGCCAATAATACAGCAGTTAGGCGATCATCACGCCAAACACAGCCACCAGTATGGCATTCAGACTATGTTATGGCAAGTCATGATACATTTTGTCTTCTAACAGAAGAAGGAGAGCCATCAACCTTTCAGGAGGCTTTGAGTAGTCCAGATGTATCTCTGTGGATGGCAGCAATGCACGAAGAAATGGAGGCCTTGCATATAAACAAAACATGGGAACTTGTTCCACTTCTAAAAGGTCGAAAAGCCATTGACAACAAATGGATCTATAAGATCAAACAAGATGGCAATGATCTGGTGGAATGATATCGTGCAAGATTGGTGGTAAAGGGATTTGCTCAGAAGGAAGGTATCGATTTCAATGAGATATTTTCTCCTGTTGTCATACTTACCACTATCAGAGTAGTGCTGGCTATGTGTGCTATATTTGATTTACATCTTGAGCAGTTAGATGTGAAAACTGCTTTTCTTCACGAAGAACTTGAAGAGGAGATATATGCTCTAACCAGAAAGCTTTGAGAAAAAAGGAAAAGAAACTTGGTTTGTAGGTTGACCAAATCTTTGTACGGTTTACAACAGGCCCCAAGGTGTTGGTATAGAAGATTTGATTCCTTCATAATTTGCCTCGGATACAACAGACTGAGTTTAGACCATTGTACATACTACAAGCGGTTTGGTAATAATGTTTTCGTCATTCTATTGTTGTACGTTGATACATGTTGGTAGTAGGCCCTAACAAAGATCGAATCCAAGAATTAAAGGCACAGTTAGCTAGGGAATTTGATATGAAGGACTTGGAACTCACAAATTAGGGATACAAATTCATCGAGACAAAAAGGACAGGAAGATCTGGATTTCCCAGAATAATTACTTGATGAAAATCTTGTAGCGCTTTAACATGCAAGATTGTAAGCCAGTTTTCAACCCCACTTCCTATGAATTACAAATTATCCTCAGATATGTGTCCTAGCAGTGAAGTAGAGAGGATGGAAATGTCTCAAGTACTGTATGCATCAGCAGTGGGAAGCCTTATGTATGCCATGATTTGTATTAGGCCTAATATTGTTCAAGCAGTTGGTGTGGTCAGTCGGTTTATGGCAGATCCAGGAAATGAGTATTGAAATACTGTGAAGAGGATCCTGAGATACATTAAAGGAATCTCAGGTGCTGCACTATGTTTTGGAGGATCAGAGTTCATTGTTAGGGGATACATTGATTCAGATTTTACAGGTGATCTTGATAAAAGAAAATCTACTACAGGCTATGTGTTCATACTTACAGAAGTGTGAAATTTGGTTATCAAGTTACAAAGCTATTTGTAGCTCTGTCTACTACAGAAGTTGAATATATGGCAGCTACACAAGCTTGCAAGGAAGCTATTTGGATTCAAAGGTTAATGGAGGAACTCGGGCATAAACAGTCAAAGATTACTGTGTATTGTGACAGCCAGAGTGCATTACACATTGCAAGGAATTTGGTCTTTCATTTCAGGACAAAGTACATAGGTGTTTAATATCATTTTATTCAAGAAGTAGTAGAAGAAGGAAATGTGGATGTGTAGAAAATTCATATGAAAAACAACCTAGCAGATGTCATGACAAAACCAATCAACACTGACAAGTTTAAATGGTATAGATTTTCCTATGGCCTATCATAATCGTAGACAGTAGAAAACTGGTAAGATGAGAACAAATTTTGAAAGCTCACCAAAAGTGATTTTAAGTAAGAGATTGTTAATGTGTAAAGCCACTTTTATTTTTGGTGGCTAAAATCAACTAAGCCTACACCAAACTTCCGTAGTTTGAATAGAAAGCCAGCATTGAATGTCTTGGGTGGTAGGTAAAGGAATATGGTAGATGGAACAACATGCATGGGGATGAAATTTTCTCTATAAATAGAGGAACACCCAAGGCTCTTAGTGCACAATTACAAACAACGGAGAGCATCCATAAATATAGTGTGTTCTGAAAGTTTCTCCTATTTTTATAGAGAGAGGTATATTCTCCTAGTATAAGAGAGGTTGTTATTGTTCTCTCCTTATATTTTAGAGAGGGGTGTAATTTTATATTCCATATAGTGAAAATTTTTCTTGGTCTTGCCTGTGAGTTTTCCCTTATCATTAGAGGGTTTTCCATATAAATATTTTGTATCAGTTCTTATTCTCTCAACTCTATTTTAGTTGCGTTGGTCTGTTTTCATAACTCTGGTACCCAACACTCGATTCACGCTACTAAAATAGTGGATCAGGTTGCATAAATTTTCACTCTCATTTAAATCTGACTTAGTTGGATCCGTCTCAATTAACCCATAGGGTGTGCATGCTCAAGTAGGGATGGCCCTTTTTTTAGTTGTTGGCCCATTTTCTTCATTAATTCACCTATAAAAGCAAACCCTAACATTTTCGCATGTCCTTGTAGACCCAAAAAAAAAGGGGATGGTATAAGTGTTTTTTTTTTGGTGCGAAAGGATGGTATAAGTTACTTTGTATCTACTTTTTCAATAAAATGTATATAAAATATACATGCATAAAATAAATTGTGGTCTGAGAATTAGTTTGACTCAAACTGAATATATTTATTTGGTAGGTTCTCTAGCTGAATATATAATGACACAGTACTTGAAGACGTAATTAATAGCGAAACTGAATAGATTTTTGAACGTGGTGTGCTTAAGAAGTTAACATTTGATAGCCAAGAGATGCAGAACTAGAACCTACTTTCTCACCTTTACTCAAGTGGGATGTCAAATAAGATTCTAGGCTTGACAATGAAATACTAAATTAGAACAATTTAATTCTTTGTATAGTCCCACAATCTGAGTCTCCTTCCCTCATGAAAGAATGAAGCAAAGAGGAGAGTTCTCTTTCTTCCCCCTTCACTTTGTTTATTTATTTATTTTGAAAGCTTTGTCAAAGACTTTGTTATTAAGATTGAACTTAGGCTTGATGAACGGAATATGTACTAATATCATAGGGAAGTGAGTTGTCTCTTTCGAATTTGAACAAAATGAAAGAGTGCAAAGGAAAAAGTCCAACAACTCATACTGTTTGGCGTCTTGTCACCCCCAATAATCACTCACTGTCCCAGTAGCCGGCTGCCCCTAGCAAATGCACAACCAAGTTAGGCATTGAAAGTTCAAACTCCACCAAATAATATCATATATTTTTAATTTCTCATAATTGTATTCATGTTATCTTAATTGGTCAAATTTCCATGGCGTGTAGAATGGAAAGTTGCACGACTTTGCCATATTTGCAAAATTTGCCACCTATCTCTTAATTAGTGCCCGCAAAAACATTGATGGGACCATTTAATGTGTGTATATATATATATATATATATATATATATATATATATAAACTCTTCTCCATTTTGGCAAGTTTGGACTTGATCGTAGATATATAATGGTTTCCTTCCAAGGTGGATAACAGGATAAAGGAGCATCATGTTCTTGGTTTGAAAAAGTTTGCAATTATTTTGTATTAAAATTATGTTATCATGTAGGGTATAGGATATTTGGGTTTATCTTATTTATGACATAACATTGTCAAACGAAATAATTGATGTTAATTACATGTAAATAGTATATCTAAGCAGTAAAGAAATTAAAATTATGGATATGGCAGGGAAAGAATTAGAAGCCATTTTGTGGAAATAAAATAAGAATGTGCATGTGCTTCTCAATGATTAATGGATACTATAGGAACAAAACATCACGTTGTGATACCGATTTTTTTGTTTGACTTTTTTATGCATTATAGTTGGGTTAATTTAAGATGTTGATAGAATAAATGGAAGCTTGAAGCACGAGGAGAAAATATGAATAATGCAGGAGGAAAAGGAAATTTAGAAAATAGGAAGGGGGGAGCAGAGAGATACAAATACTCTCATCCTGATCCTAGTTGATGCAAAATAATGAATGAATTAACATATTGACAAGTTGTGCTTCTGCTTTGTATTATTATTATTATTATTATTTTAATAATTTTAATAAATAAATGAATCCTCTATATATTAATGGATCATGCGTTTCGTATATCAATTTGATTAAAAGGTATACAGATGTAAAATAGTGCATCATATGTCATAAAATTATATGTTGTTATAAAATATGTATTTTAAATTCATAAAATTGCTAACTCAACTTAAGCCATTACTGCATTTAGCATTACTTTTAGTAGTACCTTTTTTTTTTTTTGACGAGACTTTTAGTAGTACTTGATAAGCCGTGTAGATACAAGTTTCTCAAACGCATAATGTGACTTGAAATATTTGTTAAATAGTAATATATGAGATCATGGCTTAAATTTTCATTATCTTTAAATTTTGGATATAAAAAAAATTTATTTATTTTTATTTCGGTAGCATTAATCTTTCAAAATGTATACTAAATTTTTTTTATTTTTTTTAGACTAAATATCTAAATTAATTTCTTTATACATGTTTATATAATTAAAAAATACTGTATAAAATAATACAGAGAATGAACTAATTTATCTCTATTTTTGAACTATGAGAAATTAATTTGAAATTTTTAAATTCTAAGAGATTAATTTATCTCTTAATATATTTATGAGAAACCAATTCAAATCTTTTATAAATTTATTTTTTAGTTTTTGTTAAAACCTGGAAGTCTCGAGTGATGTGTTGCCTCAAACATGTTTATGATCTATTGCCCATACACGAGGTTGTTTTAAGAGGAAATGTTATCTCTTCTTTAATTTGCTTTTTAATTGGTTTGAACGTCATGCAAGATTGTTAACTATAGGTAACAAATAATGTCGAAATTAAGGGTAATCCTTTTAGGGAAAATATCATATAATTTTAGAAACTAAACCTTATGGTAACGTTTAATAACAACTTGAACGAATGGCATTTTACCAAAAGTCAACAAGTTTTGTATGCAATTTTGGAAAAAAACACTCTTAATTAGTTACTCTTCTTGCATTACGTATATATTGTTGCATTGAACTCTTTACATTTTTGTGCCCCCATTAATTATTACGCTGAAGTTCCATTCAAATTGGAAAAAGCTACACCATTTTTTCACATGCTTGCTCAGATTGGCCACTACTGATTCGTTTACATCTTGCACAAATCTTCAAATCATCCTTCATTAACGGAATGAATTTAACTTTCGAAATACAAATACTTAAAAAGATAATTTTAAAACTCGACCAATTGATAACTTTTTTTAAAATTTTTTTTATCATTATTTTTGTGCTTCAAAAGTGTACTAGAATAACGTGGCATGACAAAGTACCATATGACTGCTACTGTTGGACTGTCGATGCCACCTTTCCAACTATAAATATTCTTTGAAAAATAAATAGTAATAATAAATAAGAGAGAAAATGAAAAGAAAAAGAACATGAAAAGGGCCCCACGAAAATAAGGTGGTCCCTACCGTACCGTAACACTGACAGATGTGGGCAGAGCATGTAACCTGTGACTCTACCCTGCCCCGCGTACATAACAGATGGACGCTTATTATTGGATAGTCAAAAACGTTGTTTTCAGCATCCATAATTTTTATTTCATGAATAATATTATAAAATAAATATATATTATATATTTTATTACTATTGTGATAAGCGATTTTTATTCATTTACTTATTAATCACATTCAATACTAATAAGATATGTAATATATATTTACTATACAATCTTATTATACATATATCTTTATTCTTTTCCTAATAATAAATTTACATTCATGTTGCATGGATACGATCGATAAATGTAAGAATTTAATTTTTATATATTAATAGTATAAATTTTCTATATTATTATGTAATTATATATTATTATATCAATAAGAATAATTAAGTCTTATATATATTATTAAAGAATTTATATAATATGAAATAATTTAATTGAATAATAGTATAAAAAAATTTACTATATTTATATATGAAAATTAAACTTTTTGATAGAAATTAAATTCTATTTTTTACTATAGTATATAAAAATTAAACTCTAAGTATAATTTAAAATATTAACAAAATATATATTAATCATTTTAAATACAAGTATATTAATCATTTTAAAATATTCATGCATCAATTTAAATTGTGGAAAAAATTCATCCAACACCGTGTTAGCATATACCTTCAAATTCACCAAACATTGACAAAAGTTTTTACCGATCATTTATTAATAAAAAGAATCACAAAATTAAATCCAAATCACGATGAAAAATAAGAACCAATTGAATGAGTTGAGACCATTATCTTTTATTTTAGCTGAACTCTCTAAATATATTTTCAGGAATTTTATTACTAGAGGTTGCATATACAGAGAATCTTATGATTAGAGGTAAGATTTAGGTACCCTAAACTCTATGCCTTGGATTAATTCTTGCTTCCAACCATGAATATTTGATTAAAAATAATCTCTTGCTTTCTCATCAAATTGATATTTGATTGGAGACTATATATGATCTGTCTGACTAGTATATAAAACGGGACCAGTTTACCGACCCAAATTGATTGAAGATGATTTGTTTTGTTTTTGTCTAAATAATCGAATTGATTGAAGATGATTTGTTTTGTTTTTGTCTAAATAGTATCTAGAACGGACCCAGTTACTTATTGGAATTAAGTCAATTTGTTATAAATACAAAACCTTTCTTTTTTGTTATTTTTTAAATAAGGTTCAAATCTAATATTTTATTTAACAAATAAATATTATTAGTCAATTACTAATTAGCGAAAGGTTATTAGTACAACTGAATTTCAACTTGAATATTCTACATTATGATTTAAATGAGCCAAATTCGGTGTTGATTTATTTCATTTCGTTCGCTGAAATTAGATTAAGTTTAATTTTAAATTAAATTTTATTGTCAAATCATAGTTTAAGGAAGAGTAAACAATTTTTATCCAATAAAAAAGGTAAACAATTTTTATTGAAACAAATTATGAATTACAAATCAACAAGTAAGAAATCTTCAAGTACCAAAATATTTGGAAAACTAGTTAATTAGAGATGTACCGCGATACAACTTAATGACTTATTAAAATTTTTCCATCCTTTTTACTCTATCTATTATATATTTGAAGTCAAATGGCTAGGGAATCTTTATTTTTCTATTTCTAATTGTGTTTATTGTCAAATGATTTTGCTGAATTTAGTTATTTGTTATTTTTTAAGCTAGTTATTACTTCAGTTACGTTTATAGCTTCTTCTTTTTTTAAAAAATTTTAACGACATTAGTGTGGCTCATTTTCTTATTTCATTATTTATCTCTCCAATCAAATTATATCATATTTAATGATCATGGGCAGTTAAAAATATGTGATTAAATAAGAAATTATAAGTGATGTTATCATTATATACTTGTCAAGTTTTTATTGAAGGATATGGAGGGAGACAGAAAAATGACACACATGATTTGATTTTTTTCCCCCCTCTTTATCCGTAACTTCTTATGATATAGTTTTTTAATTTTGATCGTGGACGTTTTACTTCTTAAAATACAAGATATGCTCTTGAGTATAGGAAGTGAAATATATGGTAACCACGGGTCTTTCCTTGTTAAGTACGACTAGATAGTGTTTGGAAGAGTTTTTCCATAAAAAATAATAGACATTACGTAAACAATTGCATACAAAACTATAACAAAATCTTGTATTTTGATTTTATTGGTAGTTATAGTTTACATATTTTACTTTTTGAATGGTTGTTAATTTTTTTTTGTATGATTACTCTTTGTGCCTCCTTCCATGTTGAAGCAGCTGCACTCCAGGCTACATAGAAGCGTTGTCTTACGTATAATTTTTAGCTAGATAAAACTTTTTGTTATCATTCAAAATGATTTAATTTTAATACATTTGGTGTGTGTTTGGTTAGAGGATGCAAGTAAGGATAAAATTAGTGTTTTGATAAGCGTTATGTTGTCCTTAAATTTAAAATTTTAGTTAAAAAATACAAATATTAATGAAAAAGCAATTATAATTACAAAATCTACTAAGTCAATACTAATATGTTGCTAGATAGTGCAATCTAGTTGCCTAATCCTCATAATCCGTTTGAATAATATTTTTTATGTTTGTCCCTTTTAACTATATTCCTTATAACTTCCCACGATGTCATTTTTGTAGCTTTTAAAAAGTTAAAATATTTAATTTTTTTAAAAAATATAAAATAATTTTTTTTTATGAAATTTAATTTCTATATATTAACAGTATAATGTTTACCTATTATTTAAAAAATCATATAAATAGAATTATTGAATTGAATGATATTAGTGTATAAAAATTAATCATTTTTTACAATATATTTAGATACATGAAGTAGACTCTTTAACTAACCAAAATGTTGGAATGGAGTCAGGACAGATTATAAGAAATTATGAACCTTATAATTAATATTTATAACCTTACGAATGCCAAGTAAGACACTTAAAAGTCATAAAGAATTGGTTATTCGTTCAAATTGCTAAGGGTGTTCTAAAAAGGCCTAACTCACTATAAAACAAGAAGAATCAAAATCTAAATAGAAAATAAAAACATACTCTGAAATCCTCAACAGTTCGATCAAGCATGAAATCTTAACCGACACTCTATAGTTTGGCTGGAACAATACAAAACAACTCTAACCTAAATTTTGAAATATTTATTACTAGAGTCAAATATTTCTAATATTATATTAAGATATATAATTAGTTATCAGTATACAAAATTATACTAACAGCATAGTAAATTAAATCCTATAAAATTTTATGTAGTGTATAACTTCTGCGGAACAATCAAACATTAGTGCATACAATACATCAATTAACTTCTTAACAACTCTAGGATTCATAACAATCATATATTTTTTTGTAAGGATTTAATTTGAATGTACCATAGTATGAAATTACTACATACTGTAATTTAATTAAATTATTTTACTTGTATAACTTTTAAAATGGTATAACAAGAATTAATTTTATTTTATTGATATAGTAATATGTGATTGAAGGAAGTTTTATATGGTCAACATATCATTACAGGGAACTAGACTAATTTGACCGGACTCAACATAAATATCTCAATAATGATAATTTTTTCGTTTACATAACTCAAATCCGAAACCTCTTATTAAGTAAGCAAGATGCCTATTTCCACTTGACCAATCTCAGGTTGGTTTATATAGTAATATTTAATTAGTTTTGTTAATGAATGGTTGTTGCTCGCACTCTTTACTCCTACCTAAACTATCTTTATTTATAAAAAAAAAAAACTCTTAAAAAAATGTTAAGGAAAAAGAAAACAAAATTAAAAAAAAAAAATAGGAGTCGACGATGATGTTTGGGTTGGTTGTGGACTCTCTCTTTGCCTGTAACGCTTTGACAAACATGAACGCAGAGAAGTCTCCGCCTATTAGAACCCCCTCTCCCTCTCCTCTCTCTCATCTCTCTCTCTCTCAACAGCACAGGTTACACACAACCCCACAATTCCTGCACCAGCTTCACCTTCTCTGCTTCCACTTTTTCTTAATTTTTTTGGGGACCCAAAGTCTGGTACTTTCTCTCTCTCTCTCTCTCTCTCTCTCTCTGATTTGCTGTTTCTGAATGTGTATAAACGGTTAAAGTCACAATCTTTTTTACCCTGTAAGATCTTATGCTCTTAAGGGCAAGTGTGTAAGGACACCTTTCTTTGTTTTTTTTTTTTTCATCCTTTTCAAAATAGTTGTTCTGACAGTTTTGTTCTTAAATGCTATGCGTCTTTGGTGGGCTATTAAATTATAGGCCTTTCCAATTTATTTTTGTTTTCTGACAGAAATTGTGGGTTTTCTGTTGCTGGTTGGTCCTTGATCTTCTTCACAGTTGATTCTCGAGTTTTCCATCTTTAAGTAGGTTGGTGATGCTTCTGGAGCTTTGGAAAAAAAAAGAAAGGATGGGGTTGACATTTGAATAATTGATCAATATTGATTTTTTTTTTATGGAATGATGAGTTTCAAGTTTTCTTTTAAATTTTTATTTTTATTTTACCTGTCATGTGTTGGATCTTGAAATTTCTTTGGTCTTCCGGATTTGGTGTATTTTTTCCGACTGTTGGTTACTATTTGAAATTTTGAAGCTGTTTTTTTCTCATAGTTGGTTCTGGATTCCTTTGATGTTTTGTTTTTGAAAACTTGGAAAGTTCAAAGTTGTCTTCTGCGGGTTCGTTTTGGCATACCCTTATGGACAATTTATGTGCACGCCTTTTACAATGTTGTTGTGAAATATGCAGAGCTAGATTTTCAGCTTTTGTTTGTTTGCTTTCCACCTTAAATGATTTTGTTCTTCTGGGGTTCCTCTGGATCTTACATTTCTAGCTACTTTGTCTTTCCTCAGCTTTGTAGTTATGAATTTATTTATTGGTGAATTGGCGGGGTTTCCTCTCATTTGCAAAAGTTTTATGGTCTTTAGTATCTGAACTTTTTGAAATCATTTTTGCCCTTTTCATTGTGGGCAACAATTGAAATTTACGTGTTCTTGGTTTTTGTTTTTATCCGTCCCCTGATTCGGTTTTGCTTCCCTTTACGTTTCAAGTGTTTCTCTTGTTCATCAATTTGTTTGGTGTTTGGTATGCTGATTTTTTGTTTTGAACTTTTTTCGGGGTTGTTCTCATTCAACAGAACCAAAAAAAATGGGAAATTAAAACTCATATGGTCTGCTTTTTACTGCAGCATATCACTCAAGATTCTTCAGGGGAGTGGAGATTGATGTGATCACTGATATTGGGGAATAAGACTTTATTGATTTTGCCAATGCTTGGTAGGTTCAGAAGTCAGCCAAGGGCAACCAGAGCTGTGTCATTGGGAGGTAAGGTTATGTCTGCTGTATTCTAGCCTAAATGGTGGTATGACCAACTCTCCGCTTATGTGGAATGAAGCTTGGTTACTTAAAAGAGTTAATCAATTATTCAATTCAAAAATAAGAATTGAATAGCTGTCCTTTCAACTACCGCTTGGATATAGGATAGGGCGATAGGCTGGATGCATGTTTACAGTGTATACGTTCTGTAGTTTAGTTTGCATTGCTTGGTTGCTTACTAGTTATTGTGTTTTTTTGTTTTAACTTCATAATTGAAGTTTGGAGGGAGAGAGAGATATATTGATTTTCTTGTTTGTGTTTTTCTTTCTTTTAGGCATGGATTATGCAGATCCAAAAAGGAAGGGCAACGTTGTTGGAAAAATTTTTCTCGCTGCCACATTAACAACATTATGCATTATCTTGATTAAGAGATCTCCATCTTTGAACTCCCCTAGTCCGGTAACTCTTCATTCCATTATCAAAATGTTCTTTTCAGTTGTAATCTCATTCGTTCTCAGGCCTTTTATTTAATTAAAAAAAATTGATATCTACAGCTGTTTTTACTCTTTTAGTCATTTCGTTGATTCTTTTATTTCTCTCTCTCTCTCTCTTAACCAGTTTTCCATCCAAGAACCAGGGGTCACTCATGTTTTAGTAACAGGAGGCGCGGGCTATATAGGCTCACATGCTACCCTACGACTCCTGAAGGACTCTTATCGTGTGACCATAGTGGTATGTCTCTTCATAATATGGAACACTTGTCTGGTAATAACTAATAAAGTCAAATGCACTTATGCACGCACTGATGTTTGTGCTAAGGCGATAATAAATTTTCTTCCTGGCAGGATAATCTATCAAGAGGAAATTTGGGAGCTGTCAGGGTTCTTCAAAACTTATTTCCAGAACCTGGAAGGCTTCAATTTATATATGCTGACTTGGGAGACCGGAAATCTGTATCCTTATAGCCTTTCCTTGTGACAATATTTATTTTGTTGTCGATTTTGTAACTTTGATTGAAGGATGTTAGAAAATGGCAAAACGATTGTCTACTTGACTGGGTATCAGGTTGATAAAATATTTTCAGAGAATAAATTTGATGCAGTGATGCACTTTGCTGCTGTTGCTTATGTGGGAGAAAGCACAATGGACCCTCTTAAGTAACTACTTGTACCTTTTATTCAGGAACATTAATCACAATTGAACAAATTATGCAAAGTAAATGGCATTTGTGTTCAGTTTCTCCATCTGCTTGCCTGTCTTTGTCCACAATTAGTACTTGGCCCCCTTAAAATAAAATTCCTGGATACTTTGGAAATTGGCCAAACTCCATCTGTTTTACTTTATTCTTTTTTTTTTTTTTTTTTGGTTGGGGGGGATTGTGCTTCTGCTATTAAGATATTTTCATGAGATTTAAGTGAGATGGTTGAGTGTAAAAATTCATCTATTTCAGTGATTATTTATTTTTTCAACTTGCTGTCTTGTCAGGTATTATCACAATATTACATCAAATACTTTGCTGGTATTGGAGTCTATGGCTAAATATGGTGTGAAGACATTGATATATTCTAGTACATGTGCAACATATGGGGAACCTGAAAAGATGCCCATTACAGAAGAAACAGAACAGGTGGGATTATGAACTCTGTTTTTCTTGCTTCCTGCAATGCCATTGATGCGTGTGGGAATGTAGTGTTAAAATTGATGTGTTTCACTTTCAGCACCCAATTAATCCATATGGAAAGGCCAAGAAGATGGCAGAAGATATCATCGTTGATTTTTGTAAGAATTCAAAGATGGCAGTGATGATTTTAAGGTTTGTGTTTTACATTTACATTTCTGATTTCCCCCTCATTTTAAATGGTTCATTCATTCACATGTTATTATCGATGATGCTTGATATATCTCATTTTTTAGCGGGAACCCTGCAAGAGGTGTGCCATGGTTCAACTTGAAGTCACATGCATATTGTGAATTTTCCTTTTCTGTTTTTATTTGTGCTTTTGGAAATAAATGTTAGGGATCCATTTTATTAATGCATATTTGTCACGGGCTGCTACTTCAAGATTTGTGTTTTTTTTCCTCTTTTATTGGCATAAATATCAGTATTTTTGGATTCCGAAGCATAACAAAACTGAGCACTATATGTTATTTGGACTATTGGTATATGGTTTGAGGTATGAGTATGGTGGTAGTTATTGTTAATATTTCTTTGGGAAACATCCAGATACTTCAATGTGATTGGATCAGATCCTGAGGGCAGACTAGGTGAGGCTCCAAGACCTGAATTACGCGAGCATGGTCGCATTTCAGGTGCCTGCTTTGATGCAGCTCGCGGTATTACACCTGGCTTGAAGGTATGCTGATATGGTCAATATTTACTTTTGTCTAAAATGGTATTCTTTACTTACGCCAGAGACAGTACAAAATCCATCCTGTTATGACTAGTCTAGGGGCTAAGACATTTGATGGATAGCCTGGAGAATCAATAGAGGCACTGAGGCTGGCAGTGATGTTTTCCAAAATTATCAAACTCAAGCTAATCTTACTGTTTCCTTTTGTAGGGTCTAGAATAAGTCTTTAATTCAATCCCTGATATCTAGAATAACATACATTTTTTTCCCTTGGTCATAAGATTCCTGCCAGAATAGTCGTGTGTGCTTAGTGTCTTTTTTTTTTTTTTCCTTGTTAGAACACAAATATAATTTTGTTTCTTTCATAAACTCAATAGCAATTTCACTTTAGTTAGCATTTGCAACCTACTTGAAAATCATACATGATATTTTGTAAAGTAATATGCCATTGAGTAAAATGAATGTGTGCTCATTGCATTTGCTGCCAACTTGCAGGTTAGAGGAACAGATTATAAGACACCTGACGGAACATGCATTCGGGATTACATTGATGTAACTGACCTGGTTGATGCTCATGTGAAAGCTCTCGAAAAGGCAGAGCCTGGTAACGTTGGGATCTACAATGTTGGCACCGGAAAGGGTATGTTTTTACAATCCGGATATGAACAGACACTGCCTCAGTTTTTTCTTGATGGTATAAATCTACACTTTTGTTACTTGTCTCAAGTTTCTCATTGTGGGGTGGTTGTTTATCAGGTAGATCAGTCAAGGAGTTTGTGGATGCTTGCAAGAAGGCTACAGGTGTCGACATCAGGGTAGACTATCTTCCACGTCGGCCCGGCGACTATGCCGAGGTGTTTAGTGATCCAACAAAGATCAAGGTTGAGCTAAACTGGACTGCACAGCACACTGACCTTCAAAAGAGTTTACAGGTTGCATGGAAATGGCAGAAGTCTCATCGTGATGGTTATGGGATTTCCCCTGCAATTTGAAGCCTTTTATAGCAAAACCATATCAGCATCTGCTCTTGTATTGCTTTCACACATGATGGGCTGATTTTTTGTTCATAGAGTTGGTAGCTCATTCGTTATACCTACATGTATTCAACATATAATGATTCAATAAATATGATGCCCTGGCTCTGGTGTAGCTTTCCCCTATCTGTTGATTCTTACCTATAAGGATTTTTGAGGCATTGACCTGTGTAGATAAATAGTTGCAGTTAACTTGATGCCTATGGTGCATTGGCCAAAACTTGCGCTTTTTTGGTCTGTTGTAGACTTTAGTACAAGTTGCAATATTGATCTTAAAAAGTATTGCCTTATATTTAGCCCTTCTTTTCATTAGAATTATTGGACAAAATTATTTGGCAATAATAATTCATTCATCTTCCAACTTATTTTCTGTTATCAAATTCATTCTTTGAAGTAGTGAAGATTTTTAAATCTGTCCTCCACGCTATGAAAGCTGAGTACATTTATCTTCTTTGTACGTGTTGTTTATTGCATTAAAAGGTTAATTTGAAAATAAAACTGGTTATCGAATATCTCATATATATTATTTTTGCCAACTGAAGTTAGAAGGGATTTTTTTAAATTTTTTTTGTTTTTGTCAATACAATTGATACTATTTGTAAAAAAGGATAAACATATTTAGTTTTTTAAAATTAGAGAGTGGGCTTAAAATATTTCTCATTTGGAGGATAGATTTGAAAACTGAAAATAAGTTATGTGAGGAGTAAAACATTTTCGCCAAATTATTTTAATCATGCATTATTTACATCATGTTACTATAAACATTGAGTTGTCCAAATCACTGACATCTTCCAAGTAGGCAAAAACTATTGGCTCGCATTGAACTTTAGAAAACACAATGTTTGGAAATTCTGAATAAAATTTCATTCAGTTTGAGTAGGAAATTGTCAATGCTTACTCTTAATAATAACTTATTTCACATAGAAGTAAATGAATTTTCTTCGTTTTTCGCTTTTCCATTATTCTTTTTTGTTTGTTTTTGCATCAACAAAGCTATGTTTGTCTGAATTTGCATCGTATGCGCGTATGACCGACTGCACGTGAAAGGCTGAAATGGAAATATGTAGCTCAACGTGTCTCCTTTGGATGGAGCAACTCGAGCCCACGAATGTATTTCGCCAACAGTATTTGCATCTTTGATTTTGTTACTCCGTACATATCACATAATGGGTTTAGTTTACCAATTTATCAAAAAACAAAAAGGTTTAGTTGACCAAAAGAAAAATGTTTAGGTTTAAATATGCCTTTAGAAATAAGTGAATATCTCCTTGATACTTTCTGAAAAATAAGTCAATCCTGATTTTGATCCTTAAAATATTTTTAAAATCAATTGATTTTAATTCTTATCATTAAATTATCTATGTTAAATATTGAATTGATTAACAAAGAATTAGATCATTCAATCCCACCTTATAGCAACTAATCATATGTAACAAGGACTAAACAAACAATCTTTGAGGACCAAAATCAAAATTAGTTAATTTTTCAGGACCAAAATATATTTAAGCCTATTTTTTAACACCTATTTGTTAGTAGATTTAATTTTCAAGCACCATTAGTAGATAGTTGAAGAAGCCATCGTATTAGACATGGCTTCCTACCTACCTTTTCTTGCAGTGACAAACGCTTCACCACATCATTAAAACTTATTGCCTACCAATGAATACATATACTAGATATGCGAAACTTGATAAGACACAAATTTAACTAACTACATACCCACTGACATCGAATATAGTTGTCTAGCACTGTTACAATATACCTTGGACTTCATGGCACATATTTTATTCGAGAAAATAGTAATTGCCCCAATCTTTTTTTGGGGAAAATCAACTTGTTCATATATCAAAACTTCGTAATTTCGTCTTACCTATGTACGTTTATTGCTTTTTGCTGTAAAATGTACAAGACGAAAATGAAATTGCTTCAAAATTAATGAGCTGCAGCTTTTACACATCAAGACTCACGAAAACCAAACACTGTCATCAAATTTGAATCCTATGACATTTCCCAACTAATTATGTTCTAAGATATGAAACATATTGTACCACAAAACAAAGATACGCAACCAATACAATAGCCATGATTAGCCGTAAAAATTGCAAGGGAAGACCTCACACCATTCAACTCCTGGAAGGAATTGAATCGTCAACTCCTCAAGAAAATGATTGTAGCGCTCTATCAAAACTTTCTTCTGCTGCTGTTACCCGTTTAACCAGTACATGGTCTGGGTGTGAAAGTTTCAGCTGGCTGCAGAACAATACAAGTTATTCATTAGTGGAATGTCCTCTCCTAATATGAAATTTTTTTTTCTTTCAGGTTCACATGAACTAAGCTTCATCTTGGTTTGTCTCAAGAAGAAAAAAAAAAAAAAACTTCACATGTTCTGAGAGTTCCAATACAAGCAAACAACCAATAAGACACAGATAAACAGCATCAAATTTCGCCATTCATTCAGTAAAATTAGATAGGTAGCTGCCAAGCTTAAAAATGCAACCACTTAATAGACTGTGCTGATGGCAAGCTATTTACAAAGGATATTGGAGAGTAAGACAAACATACAAGTACTATTTTTCCTCTAAGCATAAGGCCATTATGTCAGCCATAGGACTAGAGTAGTTCAAAATAGTTTCTTCCCAGGATGGTTAGATTCAAAGTTACGAAGAATAATTAAATCATTTAAACTGAACCAAGCCATGTATATAATCTATCTTCACATAATGTGATGTAATACACATATATTATATTAGAGTTTTGACCTTGTAATTTTACCCGTTTAGAGTTAAATAGTGGTATTTGATTATGTTATTACTTGTTTACTATTATGATTAAGCAATTTTAGCATTTGAGAGTATGTTATGTACTGTTACTTACATAATTGATGTTACTTTCCTATTAGCTTGAATCCTATCATTATAATGTAACAAGTTCAGCCTTGACACAGTAAGATTTGACACACCAAACCAAACTGAGAACCATGGTGCTGTTTGGATTCTAAAATAAGTGATCCATGAAATATTAAATGTTAAGCTTCAAACTGAACCAACCTGGATCATGGGCACTACCTAGTCTAGACCTTCTACTTCAAGGGCCCAAACATACCATGGGGTAAGTAGCTAGACTATACCATTCTAGACTCAAGATTTCAATGACCAGAATTTATATAAATAAATCCCAGCTCCATATTCTGATGCTTCTTGTGACTGTGTGCTTCAAAGAAAATTAAAAGCTATCGCTCCAACTGATTTTGGAACTCCCCCATAGTTAAATCCGTCAACAAGTACTACTGTTTAGGAATTAAAACTACAACCAAGGACACTAGTTGGGCAGACAAATTCTATAAACAAATATTCCTTGCAGGCCCTGACTCCAAAAAAGTGCACAGAGTTTATTTAGAATTTAATAACACTATTTTAAGGAACAAAAGATTTAGCCAGCCTATGTATGATGACTACATCCATGCTAGGTTAATTTCAATTGAAAAACAATGAAAAGTACTACAGGTGAGGAAAGCTGGAGAAAGGGTACACCAAAAGATGTAACTGGTTGTTTAGAGAAAGGAGACAAACAATTAAGATGTTTTGACAGTTTACCTGAATGATTTAGAAGATGGCTTGCCAAGGTGAAGACAGCACACAACTAGATTGGCTAGAGTTTCTGGATCCCTGGCATCCTGCATAAATCACAAAGTTTCTTCACTACAAACACAATTGCCCCTTGTATTAAGATAATTAAAGTGCCATCAAATGCTCCTTTAGCATTGCTTAAAGTATTGGAATCAAGAACTACCACACCAAAAATAGAGGAATATTTGGTTAGAGAATTCTGAAAATTCCGGTAGAACATCCAACAATTTAAGCATTGCTTACAGGTAAGACTATTCAAATTTATATTGAACTCATAAATTGTACTTAAGTGAATATAGTAATAGAACCAATCAACATTACTTCCTGGAGCTATACTGAATGAAATATCTAACGTACCTTGTTTAGTGCTTCCACCAAAAGGGTCTCTGCTTCATCAAAGTTTCCCATGTGCATGCAGCAAACGGCCTTCCCATTCAAGAGCAAACTGGTGGACTGATACCTCTCAGACAAATCCTGGAAGATGAGATGCGCCTCCTGGATCTTTGATCCACCCTGATCCAACACCAACCACATCAAATTCATCCATCTATAAACAATTTCACCATTGAAAAGATAAAAGAGAAGGAGAAATCTTATTTTACCACTGCCAAATCTAGCCATGCATTAGCAAGTTGTGTGAGGGTGTGATCCTCATCAATCTGCTGCATGATCCTGAGCTGCCTCTCAGCATAATCCGACCTGTGCATCTTAATAAAGATTTGCACATTCAACGCATGCCTGAAACCACCCCCCAAGATCCACAGTGAGACCAAGAAAAAACAAAAGAATTGATTTCTAAATCAATTCAATTCCTATTTTATTTAATCCACTCCAAACATAAGATTCAAATTATAAATCAAATCAATTCAAATCATATAAAATCATTTCCTAATTTTAATCATCCCAAACACTACCTAGAATCACATCCTCTTCAATGAAGATACAAAACAACCGCAATACAGATTAAGAATCAGCGAAACAATGACCAATTTAACTCATCCTCTATTCAAAACAGCTCATAACAACAACAATAATAATGATTAAAAAAAATAAAACAATTATTCTCCTAAATTGAATCGAAACCAAAAATTGCCATAAACAACAAACGCATTACAGTTCCATGGTGCCACCGGCATTGGTGTACTTTAGAGCCTCATTGAAGTCCTGCTCGTGCAAGAAGATCGTCCCTGCGATCAGCCTCAGCGTAGGGTTGCTCCCGATCGCGGGATCCGCGAGCCACTCCTTCAGGCTCGAGATCGCAGATTCCTAAAAAGCAAACAAAAGAGAAATTCCAGATCAAATCACGATCGGGAGAGAGAAATCCGGCGAGATCTGAGATTTGAAGCGAGAAGTGTGACCTTGTTTTCGGGGCCGGAGAAGTAGAGGGCGAGGAGCTTGACGGCTTGGAGAGGAGTGGGAGCGGAGTTGTCGATCTCGGAGATGACGAACTGGAGCTGGCCGAGTGCGATGTAGCAGCGGTGAACGAAGGAGTCCCTCTCGACGACGTCGTCTTCTGAGAGGTTCTGGACTTCGCTGCTGTTGATGGCTGCTTGGTATGCCCCTAGGTAGAAGTTGTTCCGCAGGTTGAACAGGTGGTCCGGTGCTGCCATTGATGCAGGAGGATTTGATGCGGATGCCGATGATGATGATGCAGATCTGATCTGATCTGAGCGAAGAAGAAGAAGAATAAGAGGGAACACTCACCACACGCACAGATTCAGAAGAACCGAAGTGGGAGGAGTAATGGATGAGGTAATTTTATTGATGGTACTCAGAAGGAAACGTTTCTGTTCTTGGGTCGAAAACGCAGAAACAAATGGTGATGTGGGGATGTTATTGTTGGGCCTTGGGCTCAATCATACCGGACTCTGAACCCAAAAAAAAAGAAGGTGGGAAATTTTTATTACTCGACAACAAAAAAAACCAAATTTCAGTGGTATGACGAAATAAAGAGGATTATTCTAAGACTTATTAAATTCAGATGCATACCTTTAGATAACTTTGTGGATCGAAAGTTTCTGCGTGTCCCACTAATTAAATCAATTAATATTTTAAATACTCGTGATTAAATCAGAATCCTTGGATTTAAAAGGGTACCAATACCCTTAGGGTATCAAAGCAAAAACCCGAAATAAATTATCTTAACGGTTAAAAAAAAAATGGTCGATTTGATGGTTCCCTGGGGTTTCTTTTTTGGTGATCTTTGATAAAAAAAAAATTCTTGATTTTCATTGTCCGATAATTGTACGTGTTTGGTTTTCTGTGGAGAGCTTCTAGAATTGATTTTGAAACACCAAAATTAATCCTACACCTTTTCCACTGTGTTGAGTTTCCAGTGGATCCATTCTCCAAAATCAATTCAGGTTTTAAAATCAATTCTAGGTAGAAGTAAGAATTGTTGTTTCGAGATTTTTACCCAGTTAATTTTTATCAAAATCACTTTTCAGATCATACTATCAAACAAATTATTTTGCTTCAAAATATCTAACCAAACAATACTTAGGGTATTAGTATAAAAGGCAACTAAAATTGACCAGAGTATAAAAGACATTAGGTGAAAGCATGACTACTATATTTGTGAGAACGATATGTTGATTCAAGTTATTTGATTCGTAAGGAATCAATTCTAGTTTAAGATAACTTTACTCCATAGTAAACTTACCCGACTTAGATCCGATTATTTGGGTTCAATAAAGTCTAAATACTAATTATTCAAATAAAAAAATAAAAAAATGTTCTAGTACTTCAACAGTTTGTACTAAATTGTACAATTTTTTTTTTGACAAATAGTATGAATAGACTGGCAGGAATCTTTTTTTTTTTTTATCAATCTTAGTTATTTTCTCTTTGTACCTCATGATTTTCCACCTTTTTGTTGATTGTGATTCGTCTAATTAGTTTCAGTACTTCCTTTGGTGGATTCCTATTCATACCTTCTAAGCAATACTCACCTTAAGCTTGTATTTATAGTGAGAATTGATCAGTAACTAACACATCTAAAACATAATTCCTCCACATAAAAGGATCACTTGTAGTAATAAAAATAATGAGAAAACGACATCTCTTTAGTCTAAAGGGTGTATTTGGTATGAGATAAAAAAAAAATAGTTGATTGAAAATTTTATAAATGAGCTCTATCCCTGGTCCCTACTTAATCCTTAAATGAACCATTTGGAAGTTGAGCCTACAAACAGAAATCAATTAAGCTTCACCCATGCACATACCATGAGACAGTAAAACCCTGAGCTTCCTTTGGGAACAGTCGCAATTTCCCATTTATTTAATCTTAATCTATACAAAGATATACCTTCCATATAATAATAAATATTTGTGAGGGAGTACGAAATGCAAAAAAAAATGGCAGACAAGAAGAACAACAAAACTGAGAGAAAAACATGAGGGAGAAAAAAAAGGACAACCACATTTACATTCAACTAAGCAGTGGTATATAGCTATAACCAACTGAAACCTAACCCACTATATCTGCGGTCAATTTGTCCAAAACGTTCAAGCCATTCTGAGAAGCAATTACCACTGTACATCTGCATTACACAATAATAGAAGTAAATGAATTGATGTTGCCACAAAGACTACTTCCCTTTGCTTCTGGAAGAACATTAATAATGTTAATGCAATAACTTTCTGCAAAATATTGACTGAATCTTGAAACGAGACCGAGTTTAATCAGAAGATCGTTCCGCCAATCATTTCTAGTTCAACAGAGACTCTAAGTTCTATCTACCAGATCTTTTGAAACAATGATCATCTTATCTTACTTCAATCAGTGTCACAGTCAACCACTTATTAGACACAGTATAAGAGTTTAGATAGAAAACTAACGGGATTTTAGATACGACACCATGGTCCACAACGCCATCAACTTTATCAAGGATTTGTGCTACTTCAGCTGCAAGTAATGCTAAGCCAATTGAATGAACTTGGATAGATCCTGAGGCTTAGCGCTTGAGACACGTATGGTGACTGTAAAACTTACCAAGGCTTACTATTGGAGAAGTAAAGATAACATCAAGAACATTATGTCCTTCTTTTGTGACTAGTGGGAAGTCACCTCCTAGTGGACCTGCTTGCCCTATAGATGGTCTTCTCCACACCTTCATTTAAGAAGAGCATACGATAAATATAAATCACAATATGCAGTTTCTCTCATAAAATAATCTGAGAGAGAATGAAGAGAAATACAAGGAGGAGCATAAGAAAACCTACTAATAGCAGATCATAATTAAATCCTAAATCTTCGCATAAAGTAACCTACACACAATTATGTACAGTATACAGATCAACAAAGCAAATCAAGTAAAAGTGACCTGACCTTTGAAACAAATACAAAGATCTTTTTGTCATCACAAATTCAAAGCAACCAATCACATGTAACCAAAGTTGTCAATGGCGGATGGCGGCTCATGACGGTAGACTAAAAATCCGCCATTTATGCCCGCCATAAGACCGCCATGGCGCCGCCATGGCCGCCATAATGTACAAATTTTCTCATAGCGGAGGGGCCAAAATCCGCCACGCCATGGCGCCGCCATGGCCGCCATTTGACAACACTGCATGTAACATCTGTCTATCATATATATACCAAAAACTTTGAAAAGAAGTGAATTGTTTGCTAACCTCAGCATCACCCAGAAACATATCATCAATCTCCTCAGCAGTTGCCAGCCAGTTAAGCTACGAGGAAAAATTTGAATGTTAAAAGTGAAAGCATACAACAAAAATAAATAAAAAAGGTAATCAATTTCATATCTGCTTACAGACTGAATTAAAACTGGAATAGAACCCTCCAGACCACCTTTGTACTGGCTTTCTTCGATAATGAACACAAGCTTATTGGCAGCATTTAGTATGGACTGCAAGCAAAATGAATGAAAAAAAAAAGAAAAAAAAGAAGGGGTGTCAATCATTGAAGCATGAAAATATCTTCACAAATAAATATAGAACAAAGTGGCACATCACTTCACCTTCTCCTGCACTATGGATTCCTCAGTTTGCAATTTACGGCGCCCAATGACAGCAACAAGTGTTCCTTCTTCCATAACATCAGCATCATCAAATGCAAAATCAATCTACAACAGAGCAATTGCCAACAAATCTACACTAAGATTTCAGTTTTAAGAGAAATAAAATAAAATAAAATAAAAAAGTCCATTTAACTTTACACTTTCCCTCCTTTTACTTAAATTTCATCATATCAAATTTTCAAGTTATACATTTATGTGAGGCCCTTTTTTTATTATTATTTCCTTATTTGGAAAATTTTCACCAAGAATTGCATACAAGGCTTCATGTTCTTCTTAAATTTCTGGCATCCAAGGGTCCTCTAAAACAAGAAACACTCAACGTTAAAAGAAAATGCAGAAGGTGGTTATTTTTATGCACACTTGAGAACTGTCTTGGTAGGTATCCAATGGTATCCCAGCCTTTGCTGCCTCACTTGCACTTGCAACAGACCTGCATATACCAAAGCATCAATGGACTGTGGTTTGGGGGAAATTCCTCATAACAAGGCAGTCCAGTGATCCATGCTTGTACACACAAACTTCCATCGCAAAAAGTGGATAGAACTCAGAAAATCATTTGTTTAAATAAACAACTTTATTATTATTATTTGATGAAATTAATAGCATTGTTTTTCAAACAAAAAAAATAGCACAGTTAGTTTACATAATTACATGTAAGGGCCAAGGAGAAAGAGCTCACATGGGAATCCCTACTATGTCCTTCAAGTTACCCGTACGAAGCTGGCGACCCAAATGCTGAATGGCCATACCAGAAGCATGACCAGACCCCAATCCTACAACCATCCCACTTTTCACGTATGTATCCACCTGCCAAACCACCACAACAACAACATGCGCACAAAATCATTCGTCTCCCAATAAAACAGAAAACTACAAGGCCTCAAAAAGGGGTGCTAGAAACGTAACAAAGACAAGGTTTTGACAAACATGGAAAGAATCTAAAATTAATAAGCATTATAACATAGCTATTGAATTGGCATACATGAAAAACCATACATTCATTGATCGAACACAAGGAAAAATAAAAAATGAAGAAAGGAACAAACTTTGAAACAGGGAATCATCAAGTCAGATAACCATACAGTGTATTGAGCTGCTCGGAGGAGTGCAGAACTGTCATCGAGACAGGAGCGAGTCACCGTTCTAAGAAAGTTGCGGTTGCTTCTTCTCCGTCTTGTTCTTGTGTTGCAGCCAAAAAGAGATGTTGGAGAATGAAGAAGGAGCCTTGTTGAGAAGGATGAAGAAGATGAAGCTAATGAAGCCATTGATTGCTGTTCAATTCACACACAACGCACGCTCTAGCTGTTCATCACATTTCCTTTTTGGTTTCTGCAGTGCAGAGTGGATAAGGGGTTCTGGCCAGAGCGGCAGCGCAATTTCACCAATGAAATTTAATGTTTTCTTTTTTTGAACAAAAATTATTTTCTTAGAACTACTCTCAAAATAAAGGTATGAAGATTTTTTTTTCCCACATAGGCTATATACATGCACTCGATTTGATAAGAGATAAACCGTGAGGATTAACCCATGGATCTATCACCTTTAATAGTTAATTAAGCTTCTTAAATATTTAATTAGGGATTTGATTTTTAAAGGTATGTAGTGGAGAGGGTTTTATAACTAGAGGTAAAACTCATATATGTGAGCTCTACGTATTGAGGGGATCAATTATTACTTCCGCTGATAAATACTCTTGATTTATAAAAAAAAAGGATTATCATAATTGGTAACTAGCACAATTTGATAAGTGATAATTATAGCTTGAATATGAGATGATGATTTTTTTTTATATATATGACTTTAATATGAGACCACTTGTTAAAGAGAATGAGTATATGGCACTACAATGAAAAATGCGTTGGTGTGTTAAATATAATGTTACCTATGAATGAATTATATTGTTCATATAGGTAATATATTAGTTTGAAAAATAATTAGAATTCACAATCATTTAAATTGTGATTCCTCTTACATATTTAACTTTTGTGCCTGAATTGCTTTCTGCAAATAATTGACCTGTGAAACAAATTTATTATTATTGAAAAGTATTGACAATGTTACTAAATCCAGAGTTCTGTAATTTTCAAGAAAAAATGTTTGTTCATTGAGATATGCAACGTATTTTAGTTAAATTTAATTATTTTTAATAATTACAAAAGTGAGAGTTATCATTATCAAAAGTCAATTATTAATGTATATAATAATAATAATAATAATAATAATAATAATAATAATAATAATAATAATAATAATATGCGATGTGTTAGTAAGCATACATTCACATGTTCAATTCTTAACTAAATGAATTATTTGCGGTTAAGCTTATCTAAAATTTCATATACCAAAACCATGTGAGTATCCAAATGACTTCAGCCTATAACCCTTTTCTCTTGGGTTATGTAGCTTATCACAAACAACCGGCAATGTTTATGTTTCCTGGAACACCCCTTTAAAATGTTTGGTTGCATGTCCAACACAAACATGACTTGGCTGTGAAAAGCCAATGAAATTGTTCACCATAATACCGCCATCATCATGCAACCAAATGTAGGCACCAAATGCATGAATACAAACTGACTTATCTCTGAATTCAAATCAACCAGATTCCCAGCCTGTTTTCTGGTTCATTCTTCGTATCATTTGTAGTTTTATACAATAATAAATACATAGTAAACAAAACTGATACAACCCATGTAAGACTAACCAATGACGATATTCCAGAGTGCTACCTTTGTTCTTCTTTTCATATCCCTCTTTCTCTTCACTTTCTCTTCTGCTGCTTCAAGCACTCACAAGAGAATCAATTCAATCTGTGGACAAACTCAAAATCCAGACTTCTGTGTGACCTCCCTGGAAGGCTACTTAGGAGGCACAAAAGCTGACATGAACAGACTTGGCATCGTCTCAATACTTTTGGCCGCAGCACAAGCAAGATTGAACAAGCATGTTGTGGAACAGCTTGTCCCAACTGTGGTTGATCCAATGACACAGTATCACCTTGCGATATGTCAGACTGATTATGATGCCATTCTTGGGAAGTTGCAGGATGCTTATCGTTTATCAGACAATAAGGACTATAAGGGTATGCTTGACCTTGTGAATGATGCTACCACTCTGACAAATGAATGCTCAGATGAGTTCATGATACCACAGAATCCACCATTCTCTTTGGAAGATGATATCCAAAAAATGGTGTGGCTCAATAACATTGCTTTCGTCATACTTGGCATGCTTAACAGGTGAGTACTTGAAATTATGAAGTATCTAGGAAGCAAAATAAGGATAGCAATGCAACCCTAAATTCCATCAACAACTGGATATAACCAGTAACATTGCCCTGTAATAAACTAAGATGTTTTTGTTCAAAAATGAACCAGCGAAAAAATATATTGAGATTGTTTAATATGTTCTTCATCATATATCTGATGCCTAATCAACTATGCATGCTTTTATATAATTGCAACACTACTATTTTTTTCTTTTTATTTCTTGAACCAGGTTACTACTAGTGAAAGGGACAAAAAATAAATCTCTGTTTTCAGAGCCAAGACCTTTCTAAACCTTACAAGCTCACCCTAATAGCATGGTTCGTTTTCTGTTTGAAAATCTCCAAATTAGTTTTCTGTTTGGAAATCTCCAAACTAAATTAAGTAAACTTCATTTCTTGCAACTTTTTGCCTGTTTTTCGATAGATAAAGAAAATACCAGCCAAAAGTAGGGTAGAACAAGATACAATGTTTCGGTACCAGTATAAAGTAAAGCAATGAAGAAGTAAACATCAATATTCCTCAACAGAGCAAGCATCCCCCCTTCTGCTAAATCAGTACCAATATAGAATTGGGACTATGCTTCTACTGCTTCAGAGCCTCGCTGCTATTTAATAGTTCAATATTCAAACAAGCATTGAAATCAGTTATCGAGTTCCAACAAAATTCAATACCAAATTTTACTCATGCCTAAAGATATGAGAATCAAAATTTGACATAACTGGAATGCCAAAGGAAGACGCTAAAATTGTTTCATTAGTATTGTAACTTGGTCTTCAAAATTGCCCGGATGTTTTGGGCTTTGACTACAGGAAATGCCCTGAGAATAGAGAATAAGGTGAAAATCTATAATTCTCCACATTTCACCTAACTAAACACTTCACAAAAGACAAAAAAAAACCGTGAATTTACAGCTATGGTGTGACCAAAAAAAAAACCGTGAATTCTCCACATATTTGAAATAAGGCTACACTTATTAAGCTTTGCATACTGCACATCATGAAGTGCTTGAGGCTCAACTTGCAGCCCCTAAACACAAGCTAGACATGCCAAATTCGTGTGTTGAATCTTTGTCCTAGGCCTTATAGCACAGTTGCGGTTCAAGCGAAAGACTTCAAACTTGGCTGTACTGATAACCTCTCTGTTAAAAAGGAACAAGAAAATGAGAACAAATAAAGTTCAGCAGTACCATAATAAAGCCTCCAGTTGTATAGAATGGCTAAGCTACAAGTCGAGCTACATTGGAAGCATGAAAAAGAACATGTTAGAGACATCTTTCTCAGATATCAGCTGAGCTTTCCAATACATAAGAGTTTAGAAACAAGTTCAAGAAATATTCTCAGTGCAAGAAGGGCAGTGTAGCTCAACTAGCCATTCTAAAAAATAATTGATGTCAAAAGGAATAAAAGAATGTTTGACATACTTATCAGTTCATAAGTAACAATCATCGTTGTTCCATATAACGACATATTTAAAAATCGAGGTCCAAACCCCCTATAAAATCCCCACCAGCCATCTTCCTTAAGGAGTGTCTTTGTTGTCTTCAGTACTGATGGTCTTCCAGAACCATAGTTATCCATAACCTTGTGCAAATCAGAAGTAACAAATCCAAAATAAACATAACACGATCAAAACCCCAAAGAAAGAAAGATAAAAACCTGAGTGGCTGATATATCATGATATCAGTTACCACTTTCAAGTAATTAAATCTTATCCACTTTTAGTAATACGAAATCTTAAAGCATGGAGTTCCATTCATGTACCTGAAGACGTGTTTTTACAGTATCTATAGGACTAGTGATAATAGAGGAACAAGCACCGGCCACCATCCCTGCAGTAGCTTGAACTGTCACCATATCAGCATGTGAAGGTTTGTTCTCCTTATCATCTTTGTAGCCTAAACTCCTAAAACAAATAAGCATGCATGAATTGGGGGGGGGGGGGGGGGTGGGTTTGGAAAAAGAAGATAAAGGAAGGAAGCTGAATTGAATATTAGTAGATTGCTGTGAGATGAAATATACCTCCAAATTATGTGTTGTGCTGCACCATATGAACCCCACCAAAGTGCAGATGCTGGGGATTGAGATATAGCTGTTAATCCAAAACCTCTATACAACCCACGAATACCCTCGGCCTTTAAAACTTTACATATAACATCAAACGGTCCTCTACAATATGTAGTTCCTGGAAGACCTTGTATCATTAACCTTTGGCAAATCTGAGAAAACATCAAACAAAATTCTTCATACGATTAGCCAAGATTTAGGACAAGCATAGTTATTTTGAAATTCTAAACACTTGTCTTATAAATGAAAAACATCGAAGAAAATATGCTAAGAACGCTAAGAAAGGACATCTAACTCAAATTTATTAGGAATATCCGTTAGTGATAAGTATTCTTAAGATTCTTTTGCAAATAACACACAAAATAAGCTTAAGCTGCACAAACAATTTGTTAGAGAGCAGGAAAAAAAAACTCATTTAACCGTATAATTGCTGAAATAGATGTGGACTCTAATATTAATTGTAGGCCAATTACAAAACAACTTCACAACATCTAGCTATAACAAAACTACAATTTGTTCAGCACTCTCAGGCTTTGATTTGTGAACACAACAAAAATGTTGGGAAAATTATGTACCATAAAAATGTTGGGAAATAGTAGAAAACCAGAGAAAGAAGAAGAGGACCATCAATCATGCCCACCTAACCTTTGCGATAATCACCATCAGGAAAGTGAAAACAAGTCACAGAAAAGCAAAGGATCTTGGGAAGGAAATTAAAAAAAAAAAACGGAAGCATTGTTCACTCTTCGGAATTCCTACATAAATGGTCACATCACCAGCAAGGTCAATAAAGTAATATATACGATTTCAAGAAGAGCACTTGTAGTGCATTCTGTTTCAACCGTTAATAGACAAATTTATTGGTTTGGCATATCTATTCCTAATTTTTGGTAAAAGGGAAAAGAAATATGCAAATCATCACGAAAGGATAATCAAAATGATAAATACAATGAAAGCAATTAGGAAAAGTGTACTGAGGTTTGGAGTAAGATTACTTACCACATCCAGAGGTACAAAGTATACACAAGACACCAGATTCGACAACATGCCAGCAACTCCATTCGCAATGCCAATTCGCGATGCTTCAGGTATATCACTTCCTTGAGTGTATTTTAACATAATGTCTTTTGACATCTCAAGAGTTGTCAGAGCTAGGACCCTACCAGGCATTGATCCAAAAGCAGAAGTTCCAAAACCTCTAAAGAGACCAGGAATGCCATCACTCCTCAAAATGTGAGTAAATACAGACCACCCTCGCATTTGAGAGAGTCCAGACCCACCTACCTGCATTCTTGTCTTCACAACTGCTGTTGGATGTAACAAGGCTGATTGAGCAGTAAAAAGTATGGCGCCAATTACATGGAACTTGGTCTTATCCAGCCTAATTTGAAGCCATTGGGGTTACAAGAAAGCTTAGTTCAATGCTTACTTTTGAATATATCAAAATAAATGTGATATGAAAAAGGGACATTGTCAACAAGTGAACCAAGGGGGAAAAAAAGGCAATCCACCATAACCATATGAACAAGTACCCCATGTTTAGCTATAGTATGAGTCCATTCATATCTCTAGTCAATGGACAATGTGTTGTAGGATTAACGAAAACCAAAATGTGATACTATACCATGCATATATTACACCCAGATCTAAAGATCCACCTTTATGCAAAAAATAGATATCTCACTAGTGACTTATTTTAGGTTGTTGAGGTGGATGGAGATTGATGTAGAGATCTTAGATATATATAGATTCATATAACTTAAAAGAGAACAAGTGTAGTTTTACAATTTAAAATTAAAAAAAAAACTATTATTTACAGCAATACCCAATTGCTGACATGAAGCCATTTATGCATCATATTGGGACAAGTACAAAGCCTGTTTACCCATGGCAATCCAAAAATATGTCATTCTTATGATTAGCAGAGTAATTGTGTTACGTGCATTTTACTCCAAAAAGAATGATGACCTGATTTTAGTTCATTTTAGTCCAACCATTGAGGATCATCTTCTTGCTAATAACAAATTCACAAGCTACAAGCTAGCTACATGAACATATATACAAGTAGCACAGAAAGGCTAGAATAAAAACTTTCAAATAACACTTCATTGGTACAAATTTATATACACTTCATAAAATTGCACTTCACATACTAGGCTCACTTGTGCACCCCACTTTAGCATATGCACCCTAGGACACTCACGGTCTTACTTTATTGCACTATGTCGGTTTGGAACAGTAACTTTCAGTAGCTAGAACTTTCTAGCTTTACACAATTGTTTATTCTAATTTGTAGTGTTTTCTTTATCAAGTTCAGAAACAAGAAAACTCATACTCCACTCACAGTGCTTCAGTAATCTAGAATTATTTAAAACTTGAGCTGACTTTCAGCACATGCAAAATAGAAATGTATCAATTTGAGCTTCTTATGTTCCTTGATCTTGGTCCATTAATTGCTCCTCCAGTGATTACCCCAACCTGGATTTACTTACTCTTTAACAAAAAAACAAAATCATCACTATGATATTGTTTCTATTTCTGTTGTTCAAAAAAAAAAAAAAAGAAAGAAAAAGAAAAATCTACACACAACCCAAAAAAAGCTCTTTGAATTACACCAATATCACCACCAAAAGGAACAAAAACTCATCACGTAAACAAACAAAAAATCAAAACGGACCCCAGAAACTCTCAAATCAAAGTTGGTCCTTAAAATGCAACCAAAAAATAGAGAAAAAAAAAAACAGAAAGGAATGAAGAGAACCTGTCCCAGTTGATGTCTGTATCAGCGAGGGCCAACTGTGGTGTGGTTGCAGCCTCAGCTTCCACGGCCATTTCAACACGTACGGTTCCTTTGCTTAGCTATATGTATGGCCGCGTTGTGTTTGTTTGTGTCTTTAACCGAAAAAAAAAAAACAAACGAAACGCTTTCTCTCTCTCTCGTATTGGATATGTTCCGATGGTGTCCTTTTCTTTCCTTTTGTGAATGAATGAAGTGTGAGTTGTTTGTTTGTTTCACTTTCAAGTCACTTGTGTGTGCTGAAAGAAAGACAAAACACCTGAAGCATCAAGTATGGTACCATTGAATCATGGATAGCGCTTGCTTGTACTTGTAACCGCTGACAAGGAACGTTCGAGTGCTTTTGTTGTCTTTCTGGATGTTGGGCCATTGTGCATATAAGTTTCAAGATGAGTACTACACCCTCGCCACACGTTAGCTATCAATGTGAGACCAAAAAAAAAAAAAAAAAAACCTAATACTAATAATATTATAGAGTTTGGAGTTCATGTTGTCATGTATCAACATACTTAATATAGTTTAAAGTTAAAATTATATAAATATTATAAAATTAATCGAAATCATATTATGTTTAGAATTTATTATAAACTTTAGTTTATATTAGCATTTTCCAAAGCCTAAAGGGAACTCTTTTTCTTTTATTATTTTGAATAAATAAATCACATAGTCCTTAAGAGAATTTCCAAAAACTATTTAGTTTTTCAAATTTTGAATTTAATTTTTGAAATTAATCTAATCTAATCCAAACCACATAATATTATATTTTTTATTTAGTATATATTTTTATTATAAAAGGTTTAATTTATTGCATAATTTTTTATTTTTAGGAATCATTCTCTCTTAAATAATATATTACAAATATTAAATAGTTATATTCAACTTTTATTTTTGTTCATCTATTTTATTAACTTAATTTACTTCTATTTATAATACTTCAAAGTTAAAATTTTTGTATGGTAAAAAACCAAACAAACTAATCCAAATCACATCACGAACATTCCTATACCTAATGAGGGAAATATTTAGGACAAACTACACTAACCTTCTTGATATTTGATAAAATTCACTTCACCTCCTATCTATTTATAAAATTTATTTTAAGAGGTATTTGAATTTGTAAAAACATTACACTGACATTCCTTGAGTTTGAGAAATTATTACATCACCTTCTAGTCTACTATATAATGAACAATATATCTAAGGGATTATCAATGTCATCCGAATAAATGGAAGGGAGTCGAATTGAATTTCACAAAATCCTAGGAGATGTCAGGGTAATTTTTCCAAATATTTAAGACATGAGAATGTGTATTTGAGTTTTTTTTAATAATATCCTATATTATTCAAATATCCTTTTTTTATACTTATACCAACAAATATCAATAAACAAACAAATCATATGCCACATATTTAAATTTAAAAGTATTAGCTGAAAAATTCTTATTTAATCATTTAAATATATAGAGTATGTTTTTAATTTTTTTTAATTTAAGATTTAAGATTTAATATGTGTTACAATTACAATTGAAAAATTGGCGGGTAATTACCAAAAAGAAAAGTTGGCGGGGCCAGTGCATTGTCGGCATAGAAACCCGAAGGGCATTATAGTCAAAACGAAATATCCTGCACGCTCACAATTGGACAGTGACCACGTTGACATGCATGCGTGCTCATCAAGCAGCCAAAACGACGGCGTAGCAAAATTTCCAACCGCGCCCTTGTCGAATTGAAAACTGGCGCCTCTCATTGTGTCCAAAGCGACGCAGGGACCTTTCAGTAATTTCAACGAGGAAAGAATAAGCGAAGCTCTTGTATCTTAAATAGGGAGCCTCTCTCTCTCTTTCTCTCCCCTACCTACAGGGCCACAACACAGACACACTTTCCTTCCTTTCATTTTCTTCTTCTGGTATTTTCTTTGCACGCACCACCCAAACGACCCTCTCGCAGTGCAAAAGCTTCACCGTTTCGGTCTATACTTAGGGTTTCGTAATCTGCACCATAATGTTGCACCAGACCACTCCTTCGCTCCTGGCACTATCCAATTCCAATCCAAAACGACTCGTTTCGCCAGCCATGAGTTGATTCCTTTTCTTCTTCTTTTTTTTCTCTCCATTTCGAGGTAATAATTTAGCTCTCTCGTTCTTGATTCATTCTCATTATTATTATTATTATTATTATTATTATTATTATTGTGCTCGAAGCTGCGTTTGATGAAATGAGATGCCGATTTTGAAGTGAATGTTGCTTGTTCTTTTGTCGTTTAGTGGCTTAGTTTATGCGGTTATTTATTTATTTATTCAATTTTGTTGTTTTGGAGTAATGGATTGTGCTTGTGGAAGTTGAATTTTTTTTTTTTTTTTTGCTTCAGTATGAGTTTTTGACTAATGATTTTGTTTATTGTTGTGTGAATTGGTTTCTTAATTGGTAAGTTAGTTTGCTGAGCTGTATTCTGAGTTTTGGAGGGTCACACACTGAGTTCGTAGTTCGATTTTGAGAGCATGTCTGTGACGATTTGGAAGGAGCTAGTGTTGAGGCTTGTTGTCTGCGACTGTGAGATTGTGAGTGTATCCCTTTTGGGAGAGTGATATTGAGCTGTTGAGTTTCTGATTAGGGTTCATTTTTAGTGTCGTATGGATATGTAAGAGAGATCTGAGTTTCTGGTTATGAATTGGATGTAAAGTGTTTAGTGTCCTTTGGAGCTCTCGAGTTTCGAGTTGCACTCTGCTGTTGCTGATGTGGTTAATACTTGTGGAAATTGGTGCAACTTTGGAGTGTTATGTTGCCATGATTTAGTGTTAGAAGTGGCTGAAATTTAATGGTGTGTTTGCCCCAACTTAGAAAATTTAGTTAACACTATTGCAGTTCAGATGTCTGAAATTGCAAGCAGCAAGCATAGGATAATAAATTCACTTGGTTGTCATTTGTATTCTGTATTTTGTCATTTTGTGCCGTAACTTGATAAGCTGATATGATTGGTAGAGTGATATTTGAGTACTATAAAGATCAGGGTCTGTACTGAAATCCTTTTTCCCAGATGCATGTTGTATGGTTGGTGTTTTTACAATGTATGTGGTTTAATTTGAGTTCTCTCAGCAGGTGTTTATCTGTAGCTCATTTGCTCTGTTTGTCTTTCATGCTTGTTGGGCATCACATCTTATTTCTTGATTTAGAAGTGCCCATGAGTGTATATGCTTTCTGTTGTAATTAATGGAAACCCTGGTTAATGTCTAATGCTATGTTCTCTCTAGAACTTTTTTATTGTCATTTGTCACATGCACTTATATTTCATTTTGTGGCTTCTTACAGTGGTGGCAGTTCTGGTGTGGAAAATGGAAATGTATGATGTTTCTAAAACTAGAAGCGCAGAGGCTTACCTGGTAATTTCTTTTTAATAAAATTTTCTGACTTGTGTCCTTTAAACTTTGATATATCAAATTTCCTTTACTGATATGTATTCTTTAGCATTTTGTGTGTATCATTGCTTAGGTCGTATGATGGTCAATAATATGTGTATTGTTTTGACTTAGATTGAAGGTGAAGATTTTAATTCTCACTTCGCAAGACCTAATCCCGAACACACTGAAGTCATGTTGAATGAAGGGGCCCCTGAGTTTGTTGTTGATCAGAATTTGTATTACCCTGCTGCCCCCAATTACGGGTATTACTGTACAGGTAAATTTAAAAGTGTCATGTCATTTTGCTTTTGGCTTGATGGTATGTATACATGCCTCATATTGATTATATGTTATTTACTATGGTTAGGATTTGAATCACCTGGGGAATGGGAGGACCACCATAGGATTTTTGGTGTAGATGGTCCTGATATTCAGTACACAGTGAGTACAGCTCTTGTCTCTATATGGTCCTATTGTGGATCAGCAACTGATTTTGATGTTTTTGTTTCTTACCCCAGGGTGCACAAAATGATCCATATGTGTATTATGACTATGGATTTGCACAGTCTCCATACAATCCTTATAATCCGTACATTCCAGGTGCTGTGATAGGAGTTGATGGCTCATTTGGAGGAGGACAACATTGTTACAATTTCCCCAATTATCAAAATCCTGTTTCGTTGCCTGCTTATTTTCCCCTTGTTCTTCAACCAGATAGTTTTTCTTGTAGTTCTGCAGACTCCCTGTTTGGAACCACTGCTTCTGTCAATAGACCTGATGGAAGAGGTTTGAAACATAAGTTAAATTCAACTTCTGGTAACATTTCTAGGAACTCTTCAAAACTTTTATCAAGTCGGTCAAGTTCCCTGGCCAAGGTACAGGAAGGGCCGAGAGCTTCCGATGGAAGGAAGCAAGATTTGACACACGCAAGTGTTTCTGGGAGTAGTTTTCTCCATGTGGCTTCAGCTGTCCATCAGGTTGGAAAAAAACTGTTTTCTTTATTAGATTCATTGTATGTCCATACTGCATCTGTTGTTGGTTAAGTGAGAAACTGCATTTGTTAGTAACATTGGTTGCTATCACTGTTCAGTTAAAGATTTTACCCACCTACATGTTATTATTTCTTGGTTGGCAAAGACATGCATTTTGTCATTTTTCATATGCTGAAAATCTGTTCAACATTTTGTTTAAGATGTGTGGTGGTTTGATACATGGATGTGAATTTCTTCTTTAAAAATGAAAAAAATTTCTTGAAAACTGGCTGATTGTTATACCTTTTCTATTTTCTAGGCTAGAAGTTCAGGTCTGGTGCATCATGCAGATTCAGTTTCTAATGGGGACATATTGCCTCCACATAATCCATTCAAAGTAGCCCTTCCTTCAAACAGTGGATTTTCTGACTTTTTATATGGTGCCAATGGACAATCTGCAGTTGCTAAACTTCGGCCAAAGGTGCACACTGGCAAATTAGTAAGTGACGGCAATGGAAGCTCTGATGTATTGAGTGAGCAAAACCGTGGCCCTAGAATTAGTAGATCAAAGCATCAGCTGTCTGTGAACGCCTATACAACGAAGGCAGGAGATAGCAATGAGCGAGGGTACATTATCATTCATACTGAACAATATAACAAGGAGGATTTCCCTCTTGACTATGAAAATGCAAAGTTTTTTGTTATAAAATCATACAGCGAGGATGATGTGCACAAAAGTATTAAGTATAATGTGTGGTCATCTACACCTCATGGAAACAAAAAGATGCAGACTGCTTATGAGGATGCACAGAAAATAGCAGCTGAAAAATCTGGAGCTTGCCCTATCTTCTTATTTTTTTCTGTGAGTTTCCATTATGAAGATATGTTCAATGAGTTTTTATTCTAGTTTTCGCTGTGTGTGTATATATATATGCAAGGAAATTCCCTTCTCTTTGTCATACTGACTTCTATGTTATATTTGTAATGCAGGTTAATGCAAGTGGTCAGTTCTGTGGTGTTGCAGAGATGGTAGGCCCAGTTGATTTTAACAAGGATATGGACTTTTGGCAACAAGATAAATGGAGTGGTAGCTTTCCTGTAAAGTGGCACATTGTAAAAGATGTGCCAAATACAAATTTTAGGCACATTATACTAGAGAACAACGAAAACAAGCCAGTAACTAATAGCAGAGACTCACAAGAGGTATATATATTTTTCTGCTCAGCAGTTCCTTTATTAAATTTAGAACTGGCAGATTCTTCCGTTTTGTTAGTGTGCACATTAATTTTTACCTCACTAGTTTTACTTGAATTTTTTGCAGTGTATAATGTGTTGAAAGATTGTTGCTATTGTTCTAGTGTCTTGTTATGTTATTTCAATTCTGAAGTCATCAGCCGATGCAGTTGGCTGATTGAACCAATGAAATTTTTTTTATTTTTTTTAAATTTTTGGATAGCACCACTATACACAAGGTTAATTTTCTTGGAGTCAAAATTGTTGAAGAGTTCAAAAAAAAAAAAGAAATGGTAATAAATTAAGATTAGATGTTTTTTTTATCATTAACCAAATGTTTTAGTTGATGAGAATGATACTTGAAATGATTATTCATTTTATATGGGCATTGATGCTGCAGTGCAGCATAAATGATTGCTGACGAATATTCTCAGTTGAACTAAGTGGAGTATTCTTCAATTTTTTTCTTGGTTTTGATGTTTGGTTAAGATATTGTGGTTAAATAATGGCGTGGTTTTGACTTTATGTTCTCTCTGATCAGTTGTGTCAAATTTTCTCTACTTCTAATACTAAGTTCTAATGTTGACTATTGAACGTCCCTTGCTCATGTGCAGATAATGTATTTGAAAGGTTTGGAGATGCTGAAAATATTCAAAAATCACACTTCGAAGACATCTTTATTTGATGACTTTATGTACTACGAAAACCGTCAGAAGATCATGCAGGATGAGAAAGCCAAGTTGCTAACTAAGAATTTTGAGAATCAATTATTCATTCCAGTATTGGAAGCCCCTCGAAAGTTGAATTTTGTCGTTGACACGCCTCCAAGCAATTATGACAAGAATTCCAAGCTGGAGAATGATTCTGATAAATTAAAAACGCAGACATCAATTTCAAGTCCTAATCAGATTGTCAGTGATTTTGATGCCACTGTTAAATCTGTAGATGAAAAGGTTGAGAAGACTACACTTGAAAAAGAAGCAATCTCTTCTATCTTGAAGATTGGCTCAGTCACTATCACCCCAAAGCATGTTGAGACTAAACATGCCATCGGCATTGGTAATAAAGAACCAACGGATGTTCTTACAGTAGGCTCAATGCAGGTCAAAGTTAATGGGCTTTCTGAGTCTTCTGGTTCCTTGAAGGTTGGCAGTATTTCGCTTGACGCAAAAGCATTACAACCGGGAAAAGATGGTGCTGCTAAAAGTGGATCTGAACCTTAAATTTTGCATATGCATTTTGACGCATCATCTGGTTCTAATCTATTTTTGGTAAAGATGATGGATTAATGTCTTGCTGATTGTATCACCGTTGGGAAGCTGGGTTTACTTCCGCTCTTTTTTATTGCTCTTTGAAGTTTCTAATTCATTTGCTAATGGTGCCTTGATACAAGCCCCGTACTGACATCATGGCTCTTTGAGACATGGATTCTCTTTAACCGTGTGTGAGTTTGAATTTAAGAAGAAAATAATAATGGAAAGGATTTGTAACATAAAATTTCAAAATTTTACTCTACAATCTTTTTGCCTTCCATTCCTTCTCATTCAAAGTCAAATTTGCGAACACACTAAAGCTTTTATTAGTGTAACCTCAAGTATTTTGCCTGTCAGTGCTGAATATACAGAGGTGAGTGTCCAAAGTTGCAAATCTCATCAACGAATTGTGAAGAAACCAGCCAAAACTTGCTCCTTCATTCTTGCACGATTATTTTGTACTAACGAGATCTCATTTCTGTTTCATTGATCCGAGTATTTCATTTTGATTTGGTTTAAAGATGAGGAAATAAAACTAATGGCTGAACGAGAGCTCTTCACCAAGAAGCAAGTGTACCTTTATCTTGTTTTGACTAGGTTTGCCTTTCATGAATTTTTCTCCTCTAACTAATAATATAAAATCGTAGCGAGTGTCGACCTAAAAAAAAAAATGGTAGCAGAGTGTAATCAAGTGCAGTCACAAGTGAATAGGTTGATAATAAAGTATTAATCTCGTCGGGTGGAAGAAAAGTTCGATACTTTATTTTTAGTCGAATTTTTTTTTCATCTTTATTTTCCTTTTTCCTTAAATTTGTTCTCAAATAAAATGACTACTAAAGTCTTATCGAAATGTAAGAAAAAGTGTAAAAATAACGAAGTAAATTGAAACCAGGGCGGAGATTAATCTTGATATTATGGAAATATCCCAATCGGCTTAGCTTGTGATTGCTTTAATGCTTTCAGTTGGTCAGAGTAAAACAATATAGTTTTATGACAACGTACGTATGTTTCAAATCATCATGACAAAGATTTGGTTTGTTTTGGTCGCATCCTGGTTTAAAACATTTGTAACAACCAACCAATTATTGTTCTCTTTTGAAAACTTCAAATAAAGGGAGAAAGTTTAAATTTTTTAAACTAAGTAAGGACTATAGAGTCCTTTAAAATATGGGTGTATAAGAGACGAGTTGAGACAGCTTGAACCAAATCCCAATCTGGCCCAATTTTTAAATTGGGTCATTTTTTAAAACCCGAACCCGACCTGATAATGACCCAATAAATGACCAAGTCAAATTAGGTTAACCAGGCTTTTAAACAACTTATAAAAATTTTGACATTATATATAATAAAATTATAAAATTTTACAAATAAGAAATAAAATTCAAAAAATATTTTGAGATACATATTTCAAAATAAACCATCTTACTATGAAAATAATATCAAGTTATCCAAAATGTATTAATTTAAACATAAATTCCTATAATTTATCACTAACTATTATAAAAAAATAACTATAAAAGAAATTTTGACTTCAGATCAGGTCAGACCAACTCGAAACATGACCTGAATACGACTCGAAAATTACATCGGGTCAAATTTCAAAACCCGAATCCGACCCAATAAGCTTCGGGTCAGAATGGGTTGAGGGACTGAATCGGGTCTTGAACACTTCCTACTTTGAAGTCAAGGGTCACAATTAGGGTTGTTAAGAATGGTATCAATTGAGAATGGAGATTAATAATTGAAGGGCCACTAGCAGTTATAAATCATGCAATTGTCGGGAAGGGAAATTAAGGACATGCCAATTTAATCAATGACCAAATTGTGGGCTCAAGGATAAATAACTGGCTTAACCTAATTTAACTACTTTTACGTGGTTGATAAGTTGAAGTAAAGCGTGACAAATAAGCCTTAAATTATGCTTTTATCACAAAAATAATCAATTGCTCAATTGGGAATTAATGAGATCACAAATATCTATTTCAGTGGAGAGACCGAAGCTTTTAGTGTTTTAGCTTTCTATTTCAGCGGTGTATTGTCTTTTGCAGTTCAGCGTACAAATTGACACGCTACACAAAAACTCTCTTTATATGTGTTCTTTGACTAGTTTTGACGAACCAAATTGTAGGTATGCCTAACTTGTGAATATCGAGAAAGAGAATGCGTTTCTGCTTTCCATTTTGAGTTATCGAAGTATGTACAGCTAATGGCGTGCTAGATAAAGCATGTGCCATTTTTTTGGGAAAGAATGGACAATGATATTTTCTCAACACATAATGACCCTCAAAGAGGAGGAAAATGACATTATCAGCCCGTTCTATGATAAGTCTCGACTTTTATTTATTTATTTTTTTCTCCATCCTACAATTATTTATCTTTTTAAGAAATTTAAATAACATTAATCACATTTTACTCTTTTCTTTTCAATATATGTGTCATTTTTTTGACTTTTTGGTGTTTCAAAATATCTATTTTTTTACAATATCTAAATAGTATTTTTCTTCCATTTATATCCTTAATCTAGATATATTAATAAATTTATCAAGACTTTTTTTTCCTTTAATATATGTATTGTAATATATTAGAACAGAGGAAGCCTTTTATACCCTTATCAAATAATAAGAATAAAACAAAATAAGTGAAAAGATTGAATGATGCGATTATTTTTGTAAAATATATCTAAATTTTATTAACATCTAAGCTCATTCAATCAATTTTTTTTTTAATGTACGTGCACAAGTAAAAATGACCGTTTACTTGATGGAGTATCTTCTAAGCACGCACGCAATCATTCCCTAGATCAAATTGAGTTGAATATCGAAGATGGTATAATCATATTTTATTCTGTCAAGGCATTTCTTTTCAAAATGTCTTGCAATAAATATTCTTATAATCATTCTTCCGTCTCTGTGTTTTAGCTTTATTCCAGAGACCTAATGATTCTTCAATTTTTTCATTTTTTATTTTGCAAAATATCAAGGTTTGTTACGTCTATAATACCTCACTATGAAGTAAAAGAAATATACACACACGGAGACACACAGACACAGAAGAAGAGCACATCGTTTTTTAATAACTTTTTTTTGTCTCTTTTTAATTTGTTGTTAATTTGTTGATTTTAAAAAGCTATCATGGATTAGGATATTCTAAAATAAATAAAGTCATAAAGTGATGAAATGAGAAATTAATTATCTTTAAATTATTTAATAGAATCCACATAATTATTGATCTAATAGTAATTATTTTTTTTTTGACTTTACAACCACACTATTTTAAGAATCTTAGTCCATTGAAAAACAAAAAATGAAATCAGAGAATCAATAGTTTTATGAAGAAACAATTTTGCATTTCCTTTCCAAATTACAACATAATATTATTTTAGAATAGAAATTTAATTTTTATGTGCTGATAATTTAAAATCTTTTTGGGACTTGGATAGAAAGTATGATATCCTAAATTCAAATCTCATTGTGAACAATGTAAATTTTAAAGTATTAAAAAAAATTAAAACTTTTTCAGGTTATCATCCAATCAGATCATCTCATTTATATGAATTTTTGAGTAGTGACTGTGAGATCTAATTAATTTTACTATGATAATAGATGGTTTAATGATAATATAAATTTTTTTTATTTCATTAGTGTATATAAATTAATCTCTTAGAGCATATCTATGAAATCTGTGATATGGAATCTGATCTCATGCCCAATGGTAGGTATATTCAGCACCTTTTCCTATTGATCATTTGATCGAGCAAGTCGTTCCAATTTATGTAAATCGATGTTATATATACATATATATTAAATCAATCCAAGCCATGAGGCCAAACAATTAAGTGAGATGCACAAGTGAAAAGAATTTAGGAATTTTATTTTTCTGGTCAAAGGAGAAATTCTTGTGTAAGCACAGATTAACCATCTCATTTTTACACACATTTACAATAAAAGTGAATCTCATTAATTTTATATAAAATATACCATCTTATTTATAAGTCTTATTAATTTTATTATACATATATGCAAGAATAAGGTGATAAACTTGTGCTTTGACAAATCTTTCAAGGAGTTATTCTCTAGATATGATGATATATCGTTATCAATATACCGAACTGCTAATCTATGAATGTTGTGTGTTCAGATTGGGGGAGCTACCAGAAGTTAGATATAGATTATTGGATGAAGATTCTCTGGTATGCTTTTTATTTATAATAAGGAGATAAACATAAATACATTGAATTTTACAAATTTTCAAAATTTTGCTCACTTATTATAATTGTATTTATTACTTTTTTTCATTTCACACGACATCATCTTCAAATGAAAAAGTTAGAAATATTTGAATATCCAAATCCTTCTTTCCATGTCAGCTTGTCATCCAGCTCTCTTCCTCCCGGAGGATGAGAGCATGACTCGTGGGTTGAAATGCTACATTTCATTTCATCTCACCAAAAAGCATACCGAAAATTTCATTTTATATCTCGAACGATGATATTTGTATATCGACAGTATAACATTTCCATTTATAATTTTTTTAAAATAATAAATAATTGAGTTAAATGCATGTATATATATATATATATATATGTAATAATATATATTTAAATATTTGTATAAAAAAATTTTATAATAAAAGTATATATTGATTAAAGAAAAAATTATACAAACTTACATCAAGATTTAGTATAATTACACTTAAGACATCTTTATTTTTCAATACTATCATCGACCTCTTTTGAGGTTTACTAAAATTGCACCAACCTCTGCTATAGATACTAATTTATTAATTTAAGTCATAAAAATGATAATATAGAATGTATATATAATTATTAATAATAAAATTATAATATTTTACTAATTATACTATTTTACCAAAATTTAATACATAAATTTTTATCACATGAAAATTAAATTTATAATTATAAGTTTATAGCTTACGATAAAAAGGGATATTTTAGTTAATATGTATATTAAATATTATCAAAATATTATAATTTTATTATTAATATATATATATATATACACACCTCATGGTATTTTTTTTATCACTTAAAGAGTTAATATTTGTAGAGGAGGTTGGTATAATTTTATTGAACTTTTAGGGGGTGATCACTGATAGTTTTATAAAATAAAGGAGTATTACATTAAGCCTCAAGGGAAGTAAGCATAATTACCCTATATTAAATTATAGTACCATTATCATATTAAAAAAACTTTCTTTGTTTATTCTACCTTAAAGTAAGTATATTTTATTATTCATCCACTTTTTACATTAATGCATAATCATCATATAATATTTGTACTTCATAAAGTTAAACAATATTTTCCCTTCGATCTCCTTTCACTGTCTTCAACCCAATGCCAACAAATATTCTCTTCCTCCCTTCATTTTCAATATTCTGATTCAGCATTATACATTGTATTTGCCCCAAATATCCTCTCTTTTTCTTTTTTTTTTTCTCAAATGCCCATTATTTTTTTTTTCTGGTTTTATTGATTTTTTTTCTGAGAGCTTCTTTGTTTTCATCTGTTCCATGGCTCCACACTTTTTACCCTCCTTTCATTTTTATTGCTACTGTTATTTTGCTGCAAAGTTTGCTCTTTTGCAATGACTAACTACGTTTTCTTTCCACCCCTTTTTGAAATTATGACTCACATTATTGTTTCTATATATTTGGAGTTTCCCCTTCAACATTTTCCCTTGTGTCCTCATAGTGTGAAAGTTACTCTTTTTTCTGGTTAATCATCACACCCTTTGTCATTTTTTCATCATTTTGTTGTGTGTACTCCAACTTGGTTTCCAAAGTTTCGTCTTCATTCTTCAACTAGTAAGTTTATGTTATTTCATTGCATTAGATGAGGTAATAACAGTTGCCATTGTGGTTTCTATTGAAAGGGCTTATAAAAATAATGCATAATGGCTTGCTGGTTTTACCATAGGCTCATAGCATGCATTGGTCACACGCTGCCAAGATTAACTGATTAAGTACTTTTCTGTTTTTGCAACTGTGTTGTTGTTAAAGCATCAAAGAAAATTTATCTCCTGGTAACGTTTGTCTTTGTTATAACTCTTTGTTATGAAGCTATGGAAGAGACATTTGTTCCATTTCGTGGAATTAAAAATGATCTTCAAGGGAGGTTGATGTGTTACAAGCAAGACTGGATTGGTGGTCTCACTGCAGGCTTCAGGTGTGCATCTTTCTTATGTTACAAAATACTCACTTATTTTCTTAGATATTTTCCTTTTATTTAAGCTGGTGTTCCTCTAGGATTGCTACACTTTTTGGTAATGTTAGCTTCATGTTTCTTTAGATTGGAATGTTAACTTGGTACTTGAACTGCTGTTTTTTAGGATATTAGCCCCTACCACATATATATTTTTCGCATCAGCTATTCCAGTTATTTCATTTGGAGAACAATTGGAAAGAGATACAGGTACATTGAGTCCTATTTAAATTTCTCTACAAATTTTGACCCAAAAAAATAAGGGTCTATTTGGATTCTGTTTTCATTTCTTGTTTTCATTTTCTTTGTTTTCTGTTTTCAGCATTTTTTGAAGGAAATAGTAAAAATAGTGAAAAACAATTAAATTATGTTTCCTATTTTTACTATTTTCTTCACAAAATCCTGAAAACATAGAAAATGAAAATGCACACTAAACAGGACCTAAGTTTCTGTACAAATGGAAGTCGTATTACTCATTCCATAAGTTTATTGAATTTGATCCATGCATGAAATCTTGTTATGTTAATGATAGATGATTATGAATCAAGAGATGTTAATATGATGAACCTCAAATTTGATTATCTTTGTTCCAACATTTTCCAGATGGAGTAATTACTGCAGTTCAAACTTTAGCATCTACTGCCTTGTGTGGAATTATACACTCTATACTAGGAGGCCAGCCTCTGTTGATTCTTGGAGTAGCAGAGCCAACTGTAATTATGTATATATTCATGTTCAATTTTGCTAAAAGTAGAGAAGATTTGGGTTCAAAGCTCTTTCTAGCGTGGACTGGATGGTATAGCCTGCTCACTTTCATATTCAGAAGTCATATGGTCACTTGTGTTCTTGTTTTATTTTTTATGACAAGCTTCTGTAATATGCTGCCTTGAAGAGGAAAATTGTTTGTCTCATGAATTCGTTGTATGCTCAGGGTATGCATGTGGACAGCCATCTTGTTATTCCTATTGGCTATCTTAGGAGGGTGCTCCATCATCAACAGGTTCACCCGCTTAGCAGGGGAACTGTTTGGTCTTCTTATCGCAATGCTCTTCATGCAAGAGGCTATTAAAGTAGGAGGCATATTTCTGTTTTCTCCGCACAATAATATTGACTCAACTGAATTTTCGTGGACTAATGATTTATGTGGTTCTTGAGTAAAGTAATGACAAATAAGATGATTTATGATATTTGTATTGGATGGCAATTAAGTCAACTGGTAATGACGCTATCTAATTTGGCTTAACAGGGACTCATCAATGAGTTTAATATACCTGAAAGAGCAAACGTAACATCAACTGAGTTCCAATCCTCGTGGAGATTTGGAAATGGCATGTTTGCTTTGGTTCTGTCTTTTGGCCTTCTGCTTACAGCATTGAGAAGCCGAAAAGCAAGGTCTTGGCAGTATGGATCAGGTAGGACATGTGAGATTTTAGAGATGTCCCAAATCAAATGTGCATTTGCATAATTGATCAGTCAGAAAACTTAAGTCCATACATGTGCATTTGTTCAAAAAATGCTGGCCTTAAAAGAGAATGGCCAAGTAGGAATTATGTTGTTGAGGTGTCACTGGTTTCATGAAGCATTCGGTTAGGAAAAGAGTTGCTCTTGATCTTACTGACTGGACTAAGTGATCTGTAAATTGAACACTGCCTGAAGAACACACCAAAATTTGTCTTTAAACCCTTCAACTTTCAAAGATATGTACTTCTGTCTTAATGATAATTTTGCAGCTACTCTTGAAGTTGATTTTGCAAGATTTTTAGTTCTTTTTAATCCCTGAAGACATCTGACCCATTAAATATCAACTGCAAGAATTTTCTTTGACCCACCAAATTTACATTGGAAGTAGAAGAGGATAATCTGGAGGGCAAATTTGATCAGCAAGGGCTAAGGATTTGCTTTTTACTTCAAAATAGCTGAAAATATAGCCATTTGCTAATCTTTTGACCAAGTTCTTTTTCAGTGGTTTTTAGATTTGCTCCCCTCTTATTACAGGATGGTTAAGGGGCTTCATAGCAGATTATGGTGTCCCTTTGATGGTTCTATTATGGAGTGCTGCTTCTTATATACCAGCTGGCAGTATTCCAAAAGGAGTCCCTAGACGCCTCTTCAGTCCAAATCCGTGGTCCTCTGGTGCATATGAAAACTGGACTGTCATAAAGGCATGACTAGTTAATAAGTGCAAATTACTTTATTGTTAGTTTGTTACAACAAATGTTGATTAAATTTCTCTCTCATTTTTTATATTCTCGGTACTTCCATGGAAATATTGATTATGCAAAAATCACTGACAGGACATGCTGAATGTGCCAGTTCTGTATATTATTGGAGCATTTATTCCAGCAGCAATGATTGCTGTGCTTTATTATTTTGACCATAGTGTGGCATCTCAGCTGGCTCAGCAGAAAGAGTTCAATTTAAGAAAGCCACCTTCTTTCCATTATGATTTGCTTCTTTTAGGATTCATGGTACATGAGCGTCCTTGCTCTATTTCATCTCTTTGTTTACCTAAACTTTGGTTCTTTGCTACTTACCTAATGCTCTTTGATTTTGCCTTCCAATTTGAGACAAAGTGTGGTTTCCAGATCTTTTTCATGAACTGAATGTGATCCTTAATTTTGACAAGTTTGCTATGTTGAATGTGACAGGTTGTATTATGTGGTCTAATTGGAATTCCCCCATCAAATGGTGTGATTCCACAATCTCCGATGCATACCAAAAGTTTAGCTACATTGAAGCACCAGGTAGACATATCAATTGCAAATGCAGCTTTCCCATTTTCTTCTTTTATTGAGCTTCACTGTGATAATTGTTGCCATTAAACTTTCCTTACTACAAACCCTGGTAAGCAGAATAAGGAAACAGAATATATAATGATTACATTGCACTGTAAACTATGATCCTTATATGTTATTTCATCATGATATTTGGGTGGTTGGCAGTTACTTAGAAACCGGCTTGTTGCGACAGCTCAAAGTTGTATGAGAAAGCATTCAAGCTTGGGACAACTATATGGAAGCATGCAACAAGCTTACTGGCAGATGCAAACCCCTCTAGTTCACCAGGAAACTTCTTCTCAGGTATGTGGGGTTGCGGTCTTTTCATCACTTACCTTACTCCCCCCATGACATGATTACTCTTCAATATTGGACAAATCCAAGTAGATAACAATTTTCTCGCATGGGATTCCTATGTTCTGCATTGTGGTTTGAAAGTGCCATATTCCAGGATGGATGCAGGAGAATATTCCACCACGCTCTTGTTTCCTTGGTCTAACAAAATTTTATTCATTTTGTTTCCAGTAGTTAAAGAAGTACATAGCATGCCAAAAAGAAAATGGCATCAACCAACCTTGCCTAGACTTGTTTTGACAGGGATTAAAAGAGTTGAAAGAGTCATCTATTCGTTTGGCATCAAGCATGGAGGGTATAAATGCTCCAGTTGATGAGTCAGTATTTGATGTTGGGAAGGAAATTGATGATTTGTTGCCTGTGGAGGTTAAAGAGCAACGAGTGAGCAACTTGCTCCAATCTTTGATGGTAGCAGGATGTGTAGCAGCAATGCCTTTCCTGAAAATGATTCCAACTTCGGTTCTCTGGGGCTATTTTGCTTTCATGGCCATTGAAAGCTTGCCTGGCAACCAGTTCTGGGAACGGATTTTACTAGTTTTCACTGCCCCAAACAAAAGATACAAGTATTGCCTTATGCACCATTTCTTGCCTGTATTTCTCTCCAGGAAATTCAATGAGTAGCATTTCACTGACTTGCTGCTGATATTTTTTATTTTTTATTTATTTTTTTGTTCTTTTGAAATAATTAGAGTACAGGAGGAGTGCCACGCAACTTATGTTGAAACGGTACCTTTCAAGACGATTGCTATATTTACCCTCTTCCAGACTGCTTACTTGCTTGTCTGTTTTGGTATCACATGGATTCCAATTGCTGGGGTTCTATTCCCACTGATGATCATGCTTCTGGTTCCTGTAAGACAATACATTCTGCCTAAGTTTTTCAAAGGGGCGCACCTCCAAGATTTAGATGCTGCAGAATATGAAGCAGCACCTGCTCTACCATTCGACCTAGCTACTGTAAGTCTTAAATACTAGAGCCAACTTCACCTTTTCACATGGCTACATGCCGAGGGTTATTATCTCTAGGCAGAAAGAAATAGACGAATGCATGCAAGCTATTTATACTACTGCGTCATGCAATTGCATGAAACATAAATGATTCTAATATCAACAGTTGCACATAGTTCTTTAATGATTGTGGTCAACCATGACTTACTTAGGCTTCTGTCTTCAATGCTTGCTCTATTTATGCAGGAGGGTGACTTGGGCAAGACAGCTGCTTCCTTTGCAGATGATGGAGAGATTCTAGATGGAATAATTACTAGAAGCCGGGGCGAGGTTAGACGCGTTTGCAGCCTGAGGGTAAGCAGCTCCATTATGACGCCATCCAAAGAGTTCACAAGTCTTCAAAAAAGTTCAAGCTTCCCAGATAAAGTACACAGCCCTCGGGTGAGCCAACTCAGGAACTCATAGCCCTCAGGGTGTTGGAAGAGGACCACTTAGTCCTGGAGAATCAAGGCCATCTAATTTGAAGGGTGGTTGAACACCATATGATAAGATATATAATCTTTTATTGGTACTATCTCAATAGTTATGCCTATAATTACAAGGATTGCCAAAAAAGGTGGCAAGCTCCTTGCTCATTTTAACATCTCATTATTGGCAAAGGCAATTGCTGAGATATATAGATTATTTAGTGCAGAAAAGTGTGTGAAGTAGTAAGCAAGTTGTATTTTCATCGAAAGAACCAATATTCAAATCTGGCAGAAAGTAATGGCAGAACTTATTAGTCGTGATAGTATCCAAAAGATCAATCTCGCAAAATTTGTAGAATACAGGACTTGAGTAATCTGTTACTGAAAAGCTAGGAGACCATTCTAACAACAAACTAGTCCTTGTTCAACGTGACATAAATGAATAAGAAGTAAAGCCACAGACACATAAGATTTTTCCTATGAAATCGTTCCTTGTTTGAAATATGGTTTACTACAAACTGTTGGAACTTACAAATACATTTTTCAAGACGTAACGAATTACCAGTCGGTTGTTGTAATGTCAATCCTACCCAACATCAACCAGCAAGTCATGTGAAATCATTTTATGCTTTCAGGAATTTCCATAATAATTGTCTACCATTGAGATTTGCAGTTAGCTCAATAGACTCTTAAAGATCTTTTTCATTCTACTTTTGATGAAAACATTTTATCTGAATATCTTTCAGTTCCTTTGTCCTTCCCCCTCCAACTTTTTCTCCCTGCCAATAACGCTGAGCCCTTCATTTTGAAGGTGAACGTGCTCCAGAGATGCATCTAAAAGTTTCCCATCTTCCTATTTCTAGCACTCGCCATGGCATAAAACATTCTCTCGGTGAAACTTTAGTGAGAATCAAACCAATCTATTAGTAAACCAGAAGTAACAGTCCCTTGAAGTTAGAACTTATCTCTGTATTACACATTTAAATTTGGAACCTAATGCCACCACAATATCTTGGGTAGACTTCAACTTAGGCATCTTTTCATGTACATTACTGATTTTCAATGTAAACAAGTAATTTTTCTTTAAAATAATAATAATAATCACTGCTATTTCCTCCATATGTTAATTAATGTAAGATAAACGCTATAAAAAAATTAAAAAAAAAACAACAAGAAGGCATGATTCTAGAATCACTATCTTCCGAGTATTGAGCTGACACTGAATCATTTGGTAGAAACTTAAAATTTTAAGAAATTTAGCACTCTTGACATGAATAGCAGTATCAGAGAAAAAGCCGTCATGCTATTTTCTACAATTTTGTTATTTCAACGTTATGACATAGCCATCACAAACACCATTGAAGGTTTGGTCAACATGCGTGATCTGCCAAACCTCACACTGATGAACAAACTGAAGCAATAGGAATGAAGCATATTAAGCGGCTTTAGGACTCTGGCTAAATTTACGACCAGACATTTGCTCCGACTCGTACAGTATGTGGTTGATGAGTCCCCTTGCAGCACTGCAAAACCAGGGGAAATAAGTATCATGTTGTGCTCAGGAGAATTAACTGGTTGTATAAATAATTTTCCCACATGCATATTCATGGTTTTGTGCATGGAGACATCGACATGTATCATCTGTTGGAAGAGACGGGGAAAGAAAGAAAAAAGACCAGGAATTTAGAAAACACGCACAACATGAATGCAATATACTAAAGCACGTGCTTACTCATCCTTTAACTTCTGAATCTTCTCGGGATCTGTCTCATGCATGTTTCTCTTAAACTGTTGTCTCACCATATCAACAAGAAGCTGTGTGTTATGTTTCTGAAATAGCAAGCAGGCACACAATGTAATAAGTCTCATACATCTTAGCTTTATTGCAAGCAGATTAGATATTTAGCATAAGTAAAGTGCTTCAGCAGAGGAAATGCATGCACTACTAGATATATGTAAGGACTGTAACCCCGACAAAAAAGAATTCCATGATCATAGATGAAGAGCTATCAAGCATATAGAAGTACAATTCTTTAAGTAAGGTGTGATGTTATATCCTCCCACTGGAATTGGCTTCTCAAAAGTGCAGGAGGCACTTAGAGCGTAAAGTGCACAACCTCAATCATTGATGAGAAATTAATGATTTAGAATTATATAAGATATAAATAAACACCAGCCTGATTAATCATACATGTGTGATAGTATGTAAAATAGGGCTACCCAATGCATTAAGCTCCCACCTATCGGTGTTTGGGAAGAATGGATAAACACAACTTTACCCTCGCAAGTAAAGCCAGAGAGGCTACTTCAAGGATTGAAATCTGTGACCTCCAAGTTAAGAAACAGCAATGTGTCTCAAGGCTCACTCTCACATATGCCGTTGATTTTTTCATTTGTAGTTGAGAATTGTACTTTACTCTCTTACATACAACTTTACTTTAGAGAAGCCAAATTTCCTCTGGCATCCTGCTATCCAATTAAAGTATTAAATGAAAAAGCTAAGGCATCTAATATCTTGAGAACCCAAATCACATTTAGTACTTTCTTCTTCCAGTAACTAGTATGGTCATTAGACTGATTCAATAGGAGGTTGTCGTACATGTCAAAATCTGAACATCTAATCGTGAGAACTTGTCAATTTGGACATCAACAACAACATTGGGCCTATAGAAAACTCACATCACAAACTTGAGAGACACACCACTGTAAAACTTTCTCTGCACTAAAATTCAGTAATTGATTATGGCAAGCACGATACCAATCATGTCAAATGGGAATTTTCCACACATACTCAAATCAAATTCAGCTATGAAAGAAAGAAAGAATCACGTACCCGATGGCCAATGTATTTAGCTCGTCGCAGGCATTCACGGTAAAGCTGAAAACAAAAATACCCAAAAAAAAAAAAAGAAATTTTTTATAAGCCACAAAACCTCGATTTCTCCAAAAACAAGCACATGGCTTTCATTGAAAAGAAGAGAAAAAAAAAAGGTTTCGCGTCTGACCCTAATGGCATTGTTGGCCAGCTCAGGAGGCAGTGCTGTTTGAAGAGACGGCATGTTCCCGAAAACCTGCGAAGCGAAGAACCCCACAACCAATAAAACCTTCAACATCTTCACACAGACAATTCATTGAACGGTTTCGAGGCAGAAAAGCAAACTTTGTCTAACGAAGAAATTGCATAAAACCCATTATAAGATGAAGGGTTTGGGATTCATGGGTACTTGCCTGGTTCAGAATCCGACAACAGATTGATGCAGAAATCGAAATCAAAACCAACTTCAGAGTCCGCGGCAACGCAGAACTGTGAGTGACAGAGTGAGAAGAGGGAACAGCGGTGAACAGACTCACCGTTTTGGCTGGCCCATGAAAAACGACATGGCGTTTTTGCACTAGTTGAAGTAAAGAAGAGTGCACTTGTCATTGATCTAATTTTTTTATTCAGGTATTCATTGCTAGACTCGCTAATTAATCTCTTTGTATACTATAGATTCATTTAAGGGGTAAAGCTGCTCCATTCCCAAAACGAGGATCAAATCTGATTAAGGAAGGAAAGAGCCTTTATCATCTTATTTCAATCCCGTGGTTATATGCAATTTCAAATTTTCCTTTTTTCTTTAGCATCCTTATGTGAAAATTTGGATTTTGTGTTGTTGCTTTGAGTATTAAAATGCTTTTAGATTAGTTTATTTCATGAGATTAACTTTGATATATTATAGTTTTATATTATAGATTAGTATTTAATTATATATTTTTATTTGTTAGATTTTTAATACTATAGGTAATTAGATCAAATATTTTGTTTATATAATAATATTATCTGGTTGAATTTCTTCATAAATTTTTTTTTTATATGGACGGTGAATCAAAAATTAAATTCTTAATTTACAAGCAGGACACAATATTGCTAGAAAGTTCAATTGATTGCAAGACACTCGAAATCAAAGTGTGATTAGGGATGTGTTTGTCTTAGATTTTGAAAAAAATGATTATAAAAGTTAAATTTTATATATAATTGAAAAAGTCAAAAACTAAAAATTGTTGATTTTTTCAGAAACTACTAATTTTAATTTTTACAAAAAGGTTAAAAACTGAATTTTTTGAAATTTTAATTATTTTTTAAAAATTATTCAAATATATAAAAAGTGATTTTTTTTAGATGAAAAAAGTGATTTACCAAAATAATCACAAACAAAGACACCCTAGATATGAGAGGTTCAGTAGTTTGAAACGAAAAAGACTAAACCAACTTAGTCTCTCACATTTATAATGAGAGATAAATTAATCCTTCAAATTTAAAAAATCTCATATTAGTTATTCAAGTTTTATAAATAGGGACAAATTAGTCATTCTATAAAATTATTTTTTGAATGATATTCTATCAACTTATTTATGTGTACTGTTAACTTTTTATATGTGCTATTAATTTTTATAGTAGGTCATAACTTTCCTTGCTATTCTAAACAAAATTGTTTAGAACCTCTTCTTTATCTTCACTTTTATTATAACCCTTTGCTTAGAAGAAAGATTTTAATTTTAAGTTATTATTTGTTATGTGCAAAATAAAAGAGTGTAGCAAGCTAAGGCCCACCGTGAAAAATTAATAGTGCGCGTAAGCAAGTTAATAGAATACGTGGATATTTCTATTAATAGTTCATTTGGCAATTTAATGGAGGATCTAACTAATCTTTATTTATGAAATTTGAAGGGCTAATATAAGACCTTTCAAAACTGACGGATTGAATTCAGGATTTAAACTTATCTTAAAGATTGTTTTAATTTAATTTAAATATATTATAAGTATGAATATTCCCTGCATTTCCAACTGTCATTAGTGATTTGTCTGCAATATTCGTATTGCAAATTATTCAGTATGAGAATATTTTTTGAGATTTGCTCTGCTTGTTATGAACAGGTCATTATTATTCTGACACTTAAACATAATATTTAATTAAGATATTTATTTTATTATTATTAGATATGATGAATAAATAAAAAAAATAAAAATTACTATTATATTTAATAATAAAAAAATAAATGTCATAATTGAATACTCGCTTGTAGCTATTGAAATAATATTTTTGTACGAACAATTGGATCTGCATGGTCCCACGTCTTTTGATCTCCATAACTATGGTATGTAGCAGTAGTAGACAACCAACGCTCAGTGAGCAGTGAGATTCTAAGAAAGAGAAGTGGCTTTCATTATTTTCTAGAATTTTAATGGCATATATATTCTTTTAAAAAAAAGGTACAAGATACGGTAATGGAACAAATTTTCATGAGGCGAAAAAATCAATTTCTGGTTCACGGGTAAACACAGTGGTCACTGATTTCGGATCAAATCAGAAGAGGATAGCAACAATGTAACCTCTTTTTTTCGCCCAATTTGAATTAGGTTACAATAGTGTTTTAATTATTCCAACGTCTTTGCTCTCAAAATCAATTTGCACCACTTTATTATATTGTAGTTTATAGTGCATTTGTTTGAAAATATAGTAGAAAATGGAATGACAGAATTTGAGGAGTGAAGTGAAAGTAAGAAATTATTCATGTATTTTTCATATAGCTTTAATTTGTTATATTTATTTAAAATTGCACCAGCACATACTAGTAAAGGTAATACAATTGATATTTCAAATTATTCATGTGATATACTAATGTCCAATCAAGGTATTACAATGTAGGTCCTAAAAAATGGACTAAACTCTGTATCTCATCACTCATCACACACCATGGGAGTACACCCAAATAGGGGACGAATCCTAAGTAACAAATTCAAGACCAGAACCATCAAACACATAATAACGGTTCTCTTGGCTCTATACATGTACTATATGATTTATGATTTTTCTTACATATAAGAACTATATAATTTAATGTCCAAAAATGCTAACTGCATTCATATTGGGAGAGATCTATAACAGTCTCAGGCACACCTTCTCTTAAGCAATCAAGTGGAGGTATAGTCATGGTCTCTTGATTCCCATAAGCATTCCAGCAAAAAGGGTCATCCAGTAAGTGCCCTTCATATGGCAAAAGCTCAACCTCAGAGAGTGTTATGTTTGTGCAGGCAACAGTGTCACTGCATGCAAAGTGTATTGGAGGGGTTCTCACATCATAGGTTCCTTTTATGTTCCTGTATAACACATCATTTACATGCACAGCTGAGGTTTCGTTGTGGCACTCCTTGGACAAGCAATAGTACTGATCTATGATGATGCAGTTCCTGACATTCTCCATTTGGATGTTCTCAAATCTCAAACCTGTCACTGAGCCTGTGCCACCTTGCCATGTCTTGATCCTGAGGCCATTGTCTGATTCCTTTATGTTGGTGTTCCTGACTGTTAAGTTAGAGACACATGCCTGGGAGTTGTGCACACCAAGGCTCCCAATGCTGTAGAAATGACAACATTAAGCTTTTAAGAGATACATGCTAAAGTTAGGATCATAGCATATTTGAAATAACCTTCCAAAAATGGTGTCTACTTTCTTATCCCACCAATCATTTATAACTACGTGGAACACAATCATTTAAAAAGATTTTAAATTAATTAGGTTATAAAAAATATATTACTAATCTTACAGATGACAATAAGTAATTGGTGGAACAGAAAATAGGAAATGAGACATGATTTGGTAACCGATAATTTCCGTCACTTGGTAAAGTTTTCATTGTAGTTTTGCAATGTCTAACACTCTAATTGGCCAAGTTGGGGAAAAAAAAAATATGCTGCCTCATGCAGAGGAAAAAGTGAAGAATAGAAACTGTTGTCATATTAATGATTGGTGGTTTGAACCGTTTCAACTGTTAAAGTAATATATTTATGTAGATCACTAAAATAAGAAAAATACCACATGTGAGCACCTTTTTCTGGAGAAATATTGAGGATCATTTGATGGTTGGAACATTTTAATTTCAACCCCAACTTTTCCATTATTTTTTTAGCTGAAGATGAATTGGAATATTGGAGGCAGAGTTCCTATAATGCTTTTGGTTAAAGTCACCTTTTTCATTTGTTTGCCTTTTGTTCTAGAATCACAGTATGAATGAACTATAAAATCTTAAAGTTGTTAGAGCATGAATGTATTAAACAACAAGCATCAATTGGGCTTATTTTTATTTTTATTTATTTTTGCATATTAACCATCATGAATTGGTAGTTAAGGACCTAAATTAACTATAGATTAAGAGACATTAAATTATGCAGCATACCTAATGCCGTGGCTAGGACCACAAGTTACACCCTCTATGTCCACATTTGAGCACCCGGGTCCAATGGAAATGCAATCATCACCTGTTCAAAAAATCATGTTCTTATTCTAAACAACTCATCTGATATATGCAAGAAATATAGAAACAAAACTTCCATATATTCAGCAAGTCGTTAAGACATTACTCTTCAGACTTTAGTCACTTTACCATTGCTTATCATGGTGTTATGTATCCCAACATCCCTTGTGTTTCCTAAGTGGATTCCATCAGTGTTGGGGCTGAGCTTAGGCGAGTAAAGAGACACCTCATTGATCAGTACTCCTTGGCAGCCATCGAACTTCACATGGAACTGAGGACTGTTCTGAATTCTCAGCCCACTTAGCACCAAATTGGAGCTCATAAAGAACCGTATCATCTATAAATGAAAAGAGAGAGGGGGGGAAAAAACAATTCTAAGACTGTTCATTAAAAAAGAAGATAAGTGTTAATCTGAGTTTATGGTCTAGTTGAAATTCTTAGTAGTACTCACTGCTGGGCTTTCACATGGTCCTGACACAGTTTTTCCATTGGGACCCTGAAATGCCAATTTTTTTACTATCATTAATTATGGCTTCAATGTTTCATTCAAATTCAAGTTTCAACATCAATTATATACCAAAAAAAAAAAATGGTAGGAAAAGTTAATGATAGTGTCATTGTTATCATGTGGTTGGGGAAATGATTTACCCTGTGAGGCTTGCAAGGGAGATCCCACCATTGTTCTCCATTGCCTTCAATGATTCCAGTCCCATTAAGAGTCATTTGATCAAGTCTATAAAACACAAGCCATTGATTTCGGCTATCTGCTTCAGGCCAATTGTCTGGTCCATCTGGAGGCATTAGAGTACCATCCACCTATACACATTTGAACCTTGTTAGTGAGCTATATAGAATGACTGTGTTAGTCAATTAAAGTATAAAACCATTCATATGTCTTCACCCATCAATTTAAGCTTTTGGAAGAGATGATTTCGTGACAAAATGTAGAATATATGAAAGGAAAATCTAAAAATGATGTGATAAACTTGGAGGTTGAACTAGCATTCTTACTTGAAGTACTAGTCCTGGCTTGCATGGACCTGAGAAGATAGTTGAAGTAATCTTGAAACAGTAGTTCTCTGGGGCTAGAACAACCCCAGATTCTACTGCACATGCTGCTTTCCATGCTTCCCTGAATGCATCTGTGTCATCAGCTGAACCATCACCAACTGCGCCAAAGGATCTCACATCGAAAATGTTGCAGTCTGAAGGGGAATTCCCGGGATCATTTGGATAGGGGTCAGAGGGGACACTAGGAGCATTATTGGAAGGGGGTGAAGGGCTCTTTGGGGTGTTAACAGGAGGCTTAGGTATATGAGGATTCTTCTTCTGCCTCTTGTGTGAGTGGTATCTTCCTTCCACATTTCCCAAATTATGGATGAAGAGAATCCCAGCAATCCATAGGATAAAAGTCCCATGAATGAGACTCATGATGAGCTTTTAATTCTAAGAGACTTGATGATACTTGTACTAACAATGTATCAACCAATGTAGTACCACAAATTGCTGCTAAGGTGTTATCTGTGTATAGAAAAAGAAATTTCAGCTTCAGAACTACTATAGGCAAAGATAAATGAAGGAGATTAAACTAGGAGAAATGGAGTGGTGAAGTTCTAACTTCATAGGATTCAAAGCAAATTGGCCTAGTAAGGACCATCCTGAAGCAAGGACTCTTATTTATATGCTCAAACCATAGATGATATATGGCTCATGAATGAATTCTAGAGCATAATGTTGACACATGTCAGTTCCTGGTTGGTTAAAAGTATCAGTGTGTCAAGGAAACAGTTGGACGTTTTTAGAGGCCCTTTTGGTGGTCAATGTTCTGTTGTAATCCTGTGACGGTTCTTATGTTCTTCAATTCAGTTTTTCTTATATTTTCATTGTAGCTGCTTAATGTTGTGGTCCATGATATGATGCCTAAAATCTCTCTTCTTAATTACCATTAGTTCTAAGTTCACACTGGACAATTTTCTGCTGTATGTTCATCTCCTTTGAGGCTCAAATTTTCTAGATAATCGTGCCAGTACCAAATATTCTTCCCTGTCTTCTTCTCCTTTTCTCTAACAACTCTATTGATCCATAATTTTTCTTCTTAAGTTCTCCTAAGCAGAATTGAATTACTTGTAGTATCTTCTTAACATTAAGGTGGCATATCTCAAGTCATAGAACTGCTTGAGCTAATTGCATAACCTGCAGTAACCAAGGCCACATTTATGCATATAAGCCTGTAGCTGGTAGCTTAGGTAAAAACAGAAGAATAAATGCTGCTGCGGTAATTAACAGAATGTACTTGGCCCTTTAAGAAAGAGTAGTGATAATATAAACTCAGGTTTATGTGTGTTCAACATGTGGTAACAAATTAACCATTAATTTTATAATATTTATATATTATAATGTTAAATTATTTCTGTATTGCAACACAAGATTTACTATAAACCGGAGTCTATACTGACATGACTCTTCAAGAAAAAGTGCATATTTTTAGTTGAAGCTAAACATATATGATATTAGAATAAAGATACAGAAAAGGCCATGTGTACATACTGTCCATGAAAAGGAGCAAAACAATTTTCAAAACTGGTTATTTTAGCATATTTTTTGGCCGGTCATGTGACATATTTCTTTGCGGGATTTACCTGAGAAGGGGCCAAACCGACACATGCAGCTGTTGAAACATCAATAGTATGTAAGATATTGCATGTGAATTATAGCTATAAGTTATAACCAGACCTGTAAATCACACAGCAGCAGATAGTAAAAAAGAAGAAAGCTAAGCATCATGGGAATCGTGCAGATTTGAACCCTATAGCTATAGGAAGACATAAAAAAAAGACTGAACTTTCATATTGAATCACAACCACCTTTCTAGTTTGAGCTAAACAAAATTTATCTTTCCATTTTATGAATTAGAATCTTTCTAATGCTTGCCAGATTAAGCAACAAACTGTCTGATTACCTTGTTTTTCTTTCTTTTGCCGTATACAATTTTTTATCATTATTGATTAGGATGTTTCATTTCATCCCTTGTACTCGATCTAACAATTAATTTAAGAAAAAATTATACTTTACCCCTTGAATTATCACTCAGATGCATTTTAAATCTTAAATTTTTAAAATATATAATTTGATGCCTTGAACTTTCTTGAACGTATACATTGACTTATCCATTAATTTTTTTTTATCAATTATTAACAAAAATATCATAAATTTTAAAAAAATTAAAGTATTAAGTTACACATTTAAAAAAGTTCAAAAAGTCAATGTGTACATGTTTTAAAATTAGAAGGTATAATACATTTGTTTTGATTTAAATGCACATACATAAAATTTCAAGGGATCAATTTACATAATTTTAAATTTTATGGGCTAAAGTGCATATGATCTAGAGTTATAAATAAAAATAAAACACTCGATTTAATGCAATCTAGATATTCGCAAGAGAATAAACTCCCTCATTTAAAAATTTTACATGGCATGTTCATTTATAAGATTTTACTATTGATTAGACTTTTCATGTCCTCCTTTTTTAGCCTAACTTTATTAATCAATAACAAAAATTTATACATTTTACACGAGAGAAACTATTTCCTATCACACCCATACTGGGTTGTAAATTAACAACGATTGGTTAATACTATGATTAATTGACAGTTATGACACTTTGCATTAAAAACCAATCAAAATAAACTTGTTGCACTCATTTAAATTGTTATGTACCAAAATATGGGCATGTTCAAATTTCAACTCAAATCTCCAGCTCACTATGGTACACACGTAGGCCAAAGTATGTGAGACAATGATCCTTCTCGTTAATAGTTTAGCCAACCAGAAAAACATTAAAAACTGTAGTGTGGGGCTTGATATATGAATATAAAATAGAAGTGAAAAACTGCGTGAATGTGGCTTTGAAGTTAAAGTAATCCATATCGTGACTCTTTGTTGTTGTGTAGTTCCTTGTGGCCATGGATTGTTGGGAGCATATAAATATTGGGTACGCGACAACAGAATTAAGGCATTCACGGGTGGAATCAAATTCCTGCTTGAGATCATTCAATTCAATGCAAAAAGAAGGGAAAATGAAAGCGTAGAAAGATTATACAGACACACAGAATTGAGACATTGAGAGCGACCCTCACCATAGACACTAATGCCCCTCCAATTTGTTTATATCTCCTATAAATTTAGTTTTTATTATTTACAATATAAAACTTTTTTACACATAATTCAATTATCTAATTTGAATAATTTTTAAGTAGTGGGTGTGAGATTTAATTAGCTTTACTCATATATCAACACATGATTGGATGACAATCATTACATTAAAATTAAACTCATCATCTATATACTTTAAATACATACATTGACTTACACTTAAAAAGACAAAGTTAATATAAATAGGTAGTTAATGTGATCAGTGTATCTTCTAGTACTCTAAAAGCCGTATACGGTGGAATAGAAAATAGTGTATTTGAGTGTTGCTTTAGCAATTTATTTCTACCTTCTTATATCTATCTCTAATGTGACCATTCATTCAAATAAAGAACACTGAAAAATCAATTAGATTTTTGTGACTTCACCTGATGATGAGGGGTTTCTTTTTTTTTATCGCTGAGCTCAGGAAATTTCAGTAACCATCCAATGCAATGAACTTAATGTGAAGCTTGTATGTGTGTACTTGTAATAATCAAAATTATAGTGAAAAAGAGCGAACTTGCTCTGAAAAACATGGAAATGAGGGGGCTTTTATAGAAGAAAAGGTTATAAAGAACAAAATGAAAAAAAATGTTTGAGCACCCATTCATGGTTTGTTTGTCTTAACCTGTCACGTGGATTGTTAACAAAGGAGAAGTGATAATTATATTTATAAAGTATAGAATATTGTGTCAATTCATATATTATTTATTATTAAACTTAAATGAAATTCATATCCCATTTAAAATATAAGTTGACATGATATTTCATATCTGACAATTACCAATAATTTTTAAAAGACGCCAAAACAACACCAAATTTTCAAGAGAAGGAGAGATCCTGGGGTTGCACTTTTTTTTTTTTTCATTGTGCTCTGAGAAGTGACATCAGTGTTTATGGTACTAATATGTGACACGTGGCACGTTACATGCACGCGCCTCACTCGAGAGGTTAGTGGCTCAATTGCTTCATGTGTGTGGGCCCCGTATCACATGATCGAGAGAGGGTCCCTTTGTATAGTATCACAGTCACAATTCCAACACAATATTATCACATGCAGCTCTACGCAGATTCTGCAGAAATCCAACAAAAAAGAAGAAAGAGTACCCTTCTTTTCTTTTCCCTTTGCTCTCTTTCTTGGTGTTCATACTTCTCCTTGAGGAGTGAAAATTAGGGGAGAGGGGACGCGTGTTCAGTGAGAATTCACGGGATGGTGTATCTTAACTGTGTTGTGTGTCACGGGCGTGTGTAGTAGAAGTGGATTATTAATTGAAAAGTTGATTAGATTAATTGGCTTTGTTTTTTGTTTGGGGGTTGTAATGGCTGTTATTGTGAGTCAGTGATGTGGACAGCATATGAAGATCAGGAACAAAACACAGCATTCTGGTGTCTGCTTCAGTGACCTTGTTAATAACCCTTTTATTTTAGGAAAATATACACTTATCTCTTATGAGATTTCATAAAATCTATGTTGATTTTTCTTTATTTGTTCATATAATATCAATCTCTCTTGAACGTACTTTACAGACCGTATCATCCAATATGCAATAAATGAAGAGTGATATAATGATTTTATAAATTTAGAAGAGATTGGTATAATTATTTTATAAACTCATAGATTTTCTAAAGAAAAAGAATTTACAAATAAAAAGAAACGAAGTTGAATTTCATTAAATATCATCGAAAATCAATATAATTTACCCTTTATTTTAATACTTAATCTTGTTTTCATGACACTGCTAAGTAAACACAAGCAACGAATGACTGGGATGGACCAGCTAGCTAGCTTGTGAAAACTGTTAGGTGTTCAAAATTCAGACGTTTTCCTAATTAAATTAAGGCACATATCCAAGCACATGGAGAATGCTCTTCCACTTTTAGTTAGGCAATTATAAGAACTTAACTAATTTATACGTGTATACTTTTTTTACAATGACACAGTGTAAGAATAAATTTATAATTTCTAAAAATAAAAAATTCTTAGATACTCGGAGAATAAGATAAAATATTTACTTTGTTTTATTCATTTAAAAATTTCTCTGCTGAATTTTAAATAGACATTGTACATTCTATTCTAGATGCACAAAAGGAAACACATTTGCTATTTGAGTTTGATTATGATAATTGGAATGAGTAGAATTAGAGTCTAGGTCAAAGTTGGAGTTGTCCTCTCATTGATTTTACTACTTTGCTCTCAAGTAAAGCTTTGAAAAGGGCGTGTGACACTAGGCAAAGTTTTTCCATTTATATATTATGTCCATGTTCAATAATAGCCTTTTCAAATCAAAACACGAATCTAAAAATTATGCAATCCATCTCAATTTCCTACGCTCGATGGCTCTTCTCTGCAATTTACCATTACAGGCTTACACCTTTGAATGCTGATGAAAAAAATCTTCAGATGCCATACGGGCATTATAGGTTATGCCTTTTTGAGATGCTACAAATACAAAGAACTGTGTATGTATGCACTCCTCAACTTGGTTGTGATAAATCAGATGTTTCACCAGAATGGCTGCGCTGAGGAAAAGTTCCTTTATTATTCTAAAAAATGTCAGGAAGGATCTCCTAGCCCAAACCACTGCTCCCAGGTTTAGATGCTTGATTTCTAAATTTTTTTATTCAAAAATATTTGACGAGGAAGCCTAAACTCCGAGAGAGCTCCCCAGATTTCTAACCTGGATCTTAGGAGTAAAACTCAATAATGACTCAACTTATTTTCACTAAGTTAACCCCCATTCTTGTCAAAGTTGCTTGATTTCTATTTTGCACAATGCAAGCGATACAATTGGATGTGCCCAACAACCAGACAACCATAAAAGGGAAAAAAAAATCATCTATCACCATGCTGGAAACCACTTAAATCACAACTAATTTGGGATTAAATTATTATATGTCAGTTATAAGAATAAATGTTCAAAATCTTCCATCAAAAATATATTAAGGACAAATTAGTTCTTTATAATTTAAAAGTCTTATATTGATTTCTCGATATTTAAAAATGGGACGAATTGCTTCATTCATACAATTTCTTATAATTAAAAAAATATTATATGGACTAGAATAGAGGAGCCAATTTGTCCCTTTTTTCTCTGAATTATGAGGAGTCAATATAGAACAGAAAACAATGAAAATATTTCCTGAACACATATTTCATATACCATTTTGGACATATGAGACTGACATATAAATAAATAAATAAATTAGAACTTTAGTTAAATTTCTAATAAATGTGATAAAATGTTTCAAGATCTATTGTATCACTTTATCACATTTACTAATAATATAACTAAAAACTTGATAATCAATATATCAATCTATAATTATTAACATGTGATTTTTCATAATTTCTCGTGATAGATATAATAATAATGTAACTGAAATTCGAAAAGTGATCAGGATAAATAAAATACTCTTTCCTTTTTCTTTCTTTTTCTTTCATTTTTTTTTTTGGTTCGAAATCCAATACTCTTTGAACCATGGCCACTCTGAATTTTACCTAAGAGTTGCTGAAAGGATCTATGGCAGGTTGGACTATGGTTAAAACAAAATACATCGGCATGGGCCATGTTTAATCTTCACTGGACCAGCCCGCCCACAACTACTAGTTGCACCTATTTCGAACTCTGGTTCTTGGACCAAGACAGCGACAAAAAAATAAAAACCCTATTGTGCTATGTACTACTAGTAAATGCATGCGGAGAATATTCTATTGATCAGACATTCATTTACTCAGTACTTAACTACTAAAAAAAACCACTCTACTAAACGTCTATGACACTGACCAGAGAGGGAAAAAAAAATTATTTTAATATCTAAAAGTAAATGTCTAAATGAGATACCCATTTTATCACTATTGGATATGATGGATAGGTGAAGATAGTGGGAACCATCATCCCATCCAATAATGATAAAGTGGATGTTTCACTTATCAATATAATGCTGAATCAGAGTTGTGAGGCATGAGACGGGTTACATGATACTTCCTTTAGTCTATATTTTAAAATATCTATCAATTTTATATTTTAATAAAATCTTAATTTTTTTCAATATTATTTCTAATTAATTTTATTTTTTAAAATATTCTATTTAATATTAACATTGAATATTATGCTATATTAATTAATATATATGAATATATTAATCAATTTATTATATTTTATTTAATTACTAATATTATTTATTATTATTTTTAATATATTTATATTTATCCTGAATTGATAACTATTTTAAAAGGAAGAGGTATGCCTCTCCACCCAAGAGACATTAATGATTCATCAATGATGAAATTCTTGAGTGGTGAATGGTAGGTAAGTTAGGTAAGCATGGCTACAAGGAGATCTACTACCATATATATGCCTGGGAATTTGGGGTGAGTGGTTAATTAATCAGCAATATTATCTTCAATTTAAGTTTTTTTTAATAGAATATTTAATTTAGGAATGATTCTATTTAATTTGGCCAAGGTGTGGAAAGTGTGGAAACGAACCTTTATGACCATGGATCTGGATTTCACATTTGAGTTTCCACCTTGTGGATTGATCAAATTACAGTATTAAAGTGAAAACAAAAATCCTCTCCATATGTAACATGAAGAAAAATATATCTTGACATGGTCCTGAAACTTTTAATGGAGTTCAGAATATCATTTCTCCCAAAAGTAAAAATTTTAGATACATATTATTTTTAAGGATATGTTTCTTATACTTCTGCATGTGATAACATTACGGTGTAAATATAATTATAAAAAATAAATTAGTTCTAATTAAGTAATAAATTTTTTTATATTAGATGATGTATGCATACATAAGATGAGATCTCGCTTCAGTAAATTTTGTCATACTCATAATATCAAATACCTTTCTACCAACATTGTTTTTTATTACTCTAACCATTAATTAAAAGATTTTAATGAATATATTAAATTAATGAAAGTTCATATAATTTAAAAGTGACTTCGTAATTGATTGTAATTAGCTACATGGACAAATAAACATTAAGAAAGTAAATTTAAAACAAAAAATTCCAACTTAATTGCTTTAAATATATTTTAATAATCTTAAGAATAAACATGTTGGTTTCTGAAAATTAGATTATGGCATCACTAAAGCTTTTTAATATCAAAGAAGTCCTTAGAAGTTTAATTGTGAAGTTATTTTAGTTCACAAAAGATTTTTATATCAAGTAGGTTCTTAAAAATTAAAATAATATAATTTTAGTTCTTTTGTTACTTTAAATTTTAGGAGCATATTTGATGTGAAAAAACTTTTGAAAATTAAGTGATGTCATATTTTAATTTTTAAAGATCTATTTTATGCTAATGTTATAAATTTTAATTATTTATTAAAGTAATAACATATTTTAATTTCAAAGATGTATTTAATGTAAAAGAAAATTCAAAGATTAAGTTATTATCATATACATTCTTATTTTTAAGGCTCATAATTTTATAATGTGTTTGGATGACGGCAATAATGGCAAGAGAAGGAAAATGATAAGGGAAAAAAAAACTCTTTTTCTTCTTTCATTAAGTAGTTTAATAATAGATAACCAGGAAAGGAGATTCATGGGATATAGTTCCATCTTTTTTCCTCAAAATTAAGGGTTCGTTTGATTTCAGAAAATAATTTTAAAAATATTTTCTTATAAAGTTCAGGAAATAATTTTTTTGCCCTTCCGTCAAACTTGCGGTGGAATTTGGGAAACTAAAAATTTGTGAAACTAATAACTATAATTGTTTTGTTATGTTTCTTTATCATATAACTTCCAAATAGGATGACTGAATTTTCATTTCGTTTTGTTAATAATCATTCAAACAAGCAAGAAAGAAACTTGGTTTTCTTCCTTTTTTTTTTTAACCCCAGTCACTTCCTACTAATTTTTGTCTCACCTGTTACCGTGTTAATGCAAACAAAATCCTAGAGTAATATGAAAACTAGGGGAAATGATGAAACAGATGCATTAGAAGCTATGAAGCATGAAAATAAAATATAATATCAATACGATTCAATACCAATACAGAGATATGGTGAAATTATACAATTTAAAATGTGAGGATATATGTGTTTGTCTATATATATATATATATATATACGCACACATATTAGACATGATTGGTATCAGACACGATATTTGGCAGATACTATAGCCAATGAGATGATGATGATGACATAAGTTAGAACTGAGAGAAATCCACCGCATGCTTAAAAGGTAGCACACCAGACTGAGGCCAAAACGTGTGACCTAACACAGGACCACACGCTGGCTGATGAAATGCCTCCCTCACACATACCCCCCCTTACAGATAACAGCTCCACAATTTCCATGAAAGAAATTCTATACCGCTTCTCCCACCTCTTGAAAGAGAAAGAATATAACCAGAATTTCGGTCATCCCATAATGACGTCTTTTCTTGTTTATTTTTTATTATGCCATGTGAAAGGCATCTATAGCATGACTTGTGTTGGCGACATTAATTCTGGGGTAATACAATATTTTATGCATTTTTGCTTGCTACAAAGTACAAAGCCGCATTTGATTGATATACAAAACTACTTGCCTTTCACATTTCTTGGTTATTGAATAAAAGTATTGGTAAAGGAAAATGATTTTTCCTCCTACTATATCTTCCTAAATATTTTCCTACATACTATATAAAGTAATAATGTTTTATTTTTTAAAATCCCAGAGCATTGGTGCTATCATATTTTTACCTTATTTAATATTTAGACACATCCTTGGACATACTATTAGGAGGATATAGCAAAACTCATTGATAAACAATTAGAAGAAAGTAAACTTGATCGACAAGCTGCTGGTGGCATTGTTTATGTCTTTAAACAATTGAATGGAGGATGACGTGGCGTAATCATCATTAATCAGTTCCTAATATAGTTAACAATTGATAATAGTGGCGAGAGGCCTAGAGCCAATATATGTCAACGTCCAATAACAAATCCAAGGGTCTAATAAGGCAGTATGCAATTAGATTGTGACAAAGCGTACCATCGGAAAGACATTTTGGTCATAGTAAGATTGAAATTGAAATGCGTGGTATACAAAGATTGAATAAAAGTCCCATCAGACATTATCAGTTCCAGAAAACTTAGATAGTTGGAAAAAATACATACACAAATATAATAATAAGTTTTTGTCATAATTTTTATTTTAATATGAAGTCAAATTTAATGAAATAAAAGACAAAATGTACATATATTCATATGCTAGTAATAAAATTATTAAAATTCAGTGGAAATATGTGACCCCACTAATTTACAAATAGATCCATCGATTTTTTCAATAACAAAATGCTCAAGCGATCTAGCATGAGATGCGACCCTTCCATGTATAAGGACAAAGTTCCACGGCACCCATACATGAACAAAGACTACCATAGATAGGCCTATACACAAACGCTATTATAAAAGAACAACAACAAAGGAAGAAACCAAAAGAAACACCAACATTAGTTTGCAATTTGTGAACAACCTGTTGTTGCTACTCGCGACAGTCTCCACAATAATGCGCATTGCCATCAAGGCGAGAGCCTAAGTAAGACACACCATTCAACTCTGTTGTCTCCATCTTCTCACTTTAGCTAGATTGTCAGTGATACTTGAAGGATCAAAGGAGAATTCCTCATTTCAACCTTCTGTCCAAAGAGCAAATTTCATTATTATTGAGCTAAAGATCTATTCCCGGTTTGGTTTGAATGATTCAAAAAGAATTCTATTTCTCACCCACCAAATAGTCGAACAAATAATATATAGGAGAGAAATCCATAGTTTCTTATTAAAAATTTTAAATGGAGCTCCACACCAAATATCATAGAAGGGATGAAATGGACAGGAGGGATACTAATGGCAGCCAATCTCCATGCTCCACAGAGATTTCTCATATTCAATAATGGTACTTTCTGTAATGGTAAATCACATTGTGAGTTCAATGGAGCACAATATGATCTTTGCTTAGTACCGTCAACACAACCTATATTGAAATCACCAACAACAATTTATGTCAAGAGGAATGATACACGCATATAAGTACACATACAGCATACTCTTCCACCTTACTAGATGGCAAAATAGGAGTATGAAATACAAGGATAAAGTGAGCAAATGAAAAAGAAAAGAAAAAGCAATGTCCTTTAATTTCTTCTTCAGCACTTGTTCTCTATCTCTCTTATACACACCATCCCTCCAAAACCTTCCATTTTCTCTCTCTTTGTCACCATTTTCCTCTTTTTTTCATCATTCACAGGAAGAAGAAAAAGAAGAATCAAGATCTGTTGGTAGCACACAAAACTACTCCTTATGTATGATGTAACGCCCGGGGATTGCGAAGTCGAGGAGTGATCGTCGGTGCAAGGAGGCACAAACAAGGAGTGGCTCCTGGCAGACTTCGAAAGCGGAGGGGTACATGAATGAACCGATTACACACCTGAATGAGAGGGATCCTAAGATTGTATAGGTATGGGACTATACTGTTAAGGAGGGCTTATATGAATTGATTTGTACTATCTATACCAATAAGATGCATCTTCTTTTCGGTAGCCCAAACTGAAAGAACTCCACAGTTAAGCGTGCTTGACTTGGAGCAATTTTGGGATGGGTGACCTCCTGGGAAGTTCTCCTAGGAAGCGTGTGAGTGAGGACAAAGCACGCTGAAAAGACCTGTATTGGTTTGTGGAGACAGTCGTCAATCCATAAAGCAGCAGGGGATGTTACATATGAAGCTTAGCTCATTTCATTTGATTTTTCATGTGTTTGTGGTTTATGTCCCAAGACATGAATTTTTTTTTTTTTAAGTTTTTCCAATAACAACAAATTGAGAATCGCTCTAGAATTGAGATTTACTGTTATTATTAAAAACTAGAGTTAGATAATTGTAAATGTGTGTTACGAAAAGTTGTAAACTAGTAAAAAGTTGAGATTTCAATGCATACTTGTATCAATCTAGTCAAATAAACATCACAATTCGGTCAAACAAATGTTTAAACATGCTAAAATCATTCCAGACCACAATCTTTTATAATATCATAACATGCATATCTTGTAATATCTGTATACACAATCAATCTCTATAGTAAACAATGCAAACAAGTGAAGAAAGGACCTCTATATACATCTTTCCCCTTAGTCATACAATCCCAATTTTCTACAACTTTATCCTAGAAATCATAAATCTCTATCCTAACAAAAACTTAAATTAAATAAGGAGAAATAATAACTAACCTTAATGAAGACTAAAGAATTAGATGCTCCAGCAAAGAAATGCTCCAAGCGGATCCAACAATCTCTAACAAAATCAATTAATTTAATTAATAAATCAGTTAATTAAACACCCACCAAATGTGACCTACAAACTCTCGTACATTAAGATTAATAATTAAAACTTATTATCAAATAAAGAAATTACAATTAGTAGCAATTATTGAAAAAGGTATAACTTTAATTTATTTTTAATAATTTATTAGGAACACATGAAGCAAGTAACCCTTGAACAAATAAAATAAAGTCAACACACACTTTATATTTTATTTATGTAAATCTTAAAGAACAATTAAATTAGGGTATCGGATCTGGATGCACTTAATTACTGTAGAAACAAAAGAGAAGAAAACTCTAAAATCAATTAATTAAATTTGACAAAATATTGGATGCACTTACCAACAATGATGGCAGTGGCGGCGACAGACGGTGGCGGCACAAATCTAAAAAATCTAAGGAAAATAATGAGGAACAAAATAAAATGGAAAAACCTACCAAATAAAAAAAATAAAATGATTAAAGTGCTGGAAACTATAAGAGAATGAGAATGGTGATATCACCACCTTGAATGGTGGTGCGATAGTGGAGGTAAGGCCAAAAAAGCAACTAGCGATGATGGGTTTAGAGAGAGAGTGGGTGGCAGAGAGAGAGGGGAGGGAACTGGAGCAAAGAAAATAAAGAAGAAAGTGACACAAATTTGGTACGTTTGACTCTTATTGGTGCATTTTTAAAAATTATTGGTGAATTTTCCACCATTAACTATGCCAAAACGCGACATTTTTCTAGCGAATTTTTCACCGATAATTCTTGCAACGATCACATTTGCAATTAAAAAATTACCGGTGGAAAAATTAGAATTTTTCTTTGACAATGCCAATTTTTTTAAAAAAAATTCACATAAATTACTGATGAATTTTTTCACTGATAATGATAATATTTTAAAAAAATCCCGCATAAATTAGTGGTGGATTTTTTCACTAGTATTGCTAATATTAAAAAAAATTCCCTTATAAATTATCGGCAACAAATTTCATTAATAATGGGTGTGTGTGGACTATTGCCATATGGCTCAATGTTTTCCAGGGGATTACTAATGAAAAATCCTTCAATAATGTTAGTGCAAGAAAAAAAAAGAACTTTCCTTTTCACGTGTTTTTCACTGATAACATGTGTATTTCTAGTAGTGTTAGGTCAACTCAAAGTATGACCTAAACTTAGCACGAACGATGTACTGGCGTGTTAGATTTGAGGAATCAAATTCGACTAATAAGCTTTGGATTGAGTTAGATTAGCGAGTCAATTTGGGCCATAAACACCCTTAGTCTATTTATAAGTTTTTTTTTTTCATTTAGTTGATATTAATATATAAGTTTAAATGATCACAACTTTATATATTATTAACATATAGATGATATCAATCTAACTCAAAATATTACATAAATAAACATGTAAGCAGCTATGATAATTTTACCCTCTAGAAGAGCAAAACAGTCATAAAAAAATCACATTTCACTATTATATGATATTAGAGACTTGATAAACTTAGTTTTCCATCTTTTATAAAATAGCAATGCTATTATGCAAAACAAACAATTTAGATATCTATCTGACAACACTGCCTTGTGCTCCTAATTGGCCCTCCCATAGAGAAGTTGCATTCTAATAACCAATATCAGATTAAGAAAATTTAGGTAATAGGGATAAAGATGGAGTCAAAGCTAATAGCATATTGGGAGAAAATATGTATATACTCATGTATTATTAAAAAAGTTTTCAAATTTTAGGGGTAGCGTGTCCTCGTACTAAAATATATGTATAATATTGCTTGCTTGTTAATACATAAGAGTATAAATATGGATTTTTGGTCTGAAAGGTTTTTTTGACATCAAATAGGTCATTGTAAATTAGAATAATGAAAGTTGTAAAGTGATGTATTAAAAAATTCAAAATCTAAATAAATACCATATTTTAACTTTAAAAACTTATTTCATGTTTAGAAACTTTGCTTCAAACTAAATTGAATACGTGAATTGTTACAAAAAAAGAATTGAATACACGAATAAAACTATTTTTTAATTACCTTTTCAACTATTTCGGTTTTAAAATGTTTCAACACTAATATAACATTAGTTATAACCAAATTTAGTGCATGCGTAATAAAAGTATAACATATCATCATGTCTATCTCTTTCCAGTGAAACTAAATAAACTGCATATTAACATGCCTTTTGTTATTTAATTTTTTATATTAAAATATCCTATTAAAAACATAATATGTATAATAACATTGTTATTAAATTTAGTAGGGGCTGTTAAAAGACAAAATGAATTTTTCTTCGAATTATAAACTTAGAAGAGAGAAAAACATTTTTCATTTAATAAAAACATAGAATGAAAGAGATGTCATGTAGCAAAAGTAGTGGAACAACTTTTGTGTAATAATATAGTTATTTTATCTTGTATGTACATAAATGATATAAATAAAATATTTATAATTATAATATTTTTTGTACATATAACCCTAAATATATTTTAATTATTTCAATAAAAATATTTAAAATTTTTTATCTAATAGAAAATAAATTAATTTAAATATAATTATAATTATTAAATTTTAAAATACAATGAAAAAATTGCACCTAAAATCTAAAAATTATTTAGTTGAATTTTGATTTATATCCATATTGGTTTTATGTAAATATATTAAATGAAAAAACTTGTCATATTTATATTAATATTTTAACTGAATTACTTTTAGATGTTTGAAGCTTATAATTGTTATTTTTTATTTTGTAACAAAATAAGGTTTGAAACAATTCTAATTATATTTGGATAGCTTTTTCTTAAAGATATTAAGTATGAAATTAAAATTTAGTTTATTATGTGTAATCTTATATTATTATGAGTTTATAAAGTATTTTCTGCATCTTATCCTAACATTAAAAGTTATTACAATTTGATTGTTATTTTCAAAAAATGAAAAAATGCATGATTATGAAAGATGGAAACTTAAGAAAGATGTAAATGAAAGAAATGAAAGTTCAATATGAAACAAGTAGTATTAACAATAGTTAAAATAAATTTAAGAATATTTCACATAATAATTATAGTGAACGAACATAAATGAATTAAATTAGAAACTAAATAAAAGTAATTTAAATATTAAAAAAATTAAGAGAAAATATCGATAATAATAGTGGTAGAAATCTGCTATTTTATTTTTGTTATGAATAGATTGTTTGTGATTAAGTCATTAAAGTTTGAGTTTTGTGCTAGGCCTATAGAATAGATTTGCTTTATGTACTGTGAGTTCCCTAAAAATAGGTAATAATTAGAATGAGGTCTAGTTTTTTACTTATTTTAATATATTTTAATTTTAAAGCTCTAAAAGACTCACATGTGGCAATGAATAGTTGAGCGACAGTGGAGTTGATAACTCTTCCTTTGTGGTATTTGTAGATAGATGGATGCCATTGAACGCTTATATGGGAAAAATAAATGTTTTCTGTTATTATAATTTATGTGATACTATATTAATATATTTTTATAAATTTAATTTTGATATATTGATGGTATAAGTTAGTTTTATACTATTATTTAATTAAAATATTTAGTTTAGATGATTTTTTAGGTAATGAATATAAAAATTAACTATCACGATTTATATAATAATATATAATTGGATGATTATATAAAAAAAAATTTACACTGTAAATATATAATAATTAAATTATAATTTTATTTAGTTTTAGACGTAATATAGATTTCACTTTATTTAAATCACATATCTCATTTAATCATTAATAAAAATATATTAATATAATATTTCATATATTGTTAATGTAAATAATATTATTTTATGGAAAATAAGGAGAGTATCCTTCTACCGTTTGACTTTCATTAGCACCTGCGACCTATACCTTGTTGTCTATTTCTTCTACGAGGTAAACATGCAATTTCTTTTTTCCTTTTTCTTTTTGTGAATGAAAACTTGCCAAGTGATGTGCCTTGACATCTGTCTTTTCTTTCCTTTTATTTGTGGAGATATTCAGTTAGACTCGAACAACCTTTTTTTTTTTCCCTTCTTTGATAAAAATTAAAAAACGTTGTATTTTGTCAATTATGTCAGAAATTTACATTTCATAATTTGGCAGTTGACAGAGACATGTATCATTCAATTAAAAGCAGTGCTTTATTTTAAGAAATTTATCTTTTTTTATTTACTTATCACCAAATTTTTGAAAATCGGATCGGATATTGAATTGGTTAGGGTAAGGATTCAGAGGTTTAGAGGTTCAACCGGTTCAATCGGGAGTCCAACAGGTATATAATAAAATATATATTTATATAAATATATAAAAATATAAAATAAAATATATGTTATAAAATAACTAAAAATTAAATTAGATATCAACAAAATCATAGAACATAACATAATTCAACTTTTAATCAAAATAAATATTATCCATATGAATTAAATATCTTAAGTTACTATTTTAGAAAAGGAAAAAAATAGGAAATATGATATTTTAGCTTTTTTTTAAAAAAAAATCAAAATATGTAATTTTACATTTTTTTAAAAAAAAAAACTGTTCGAACCGATTTTTTGGTTGGGCTGGTTTGCCCGCTTCCAAGCCGATTCTCAGCGGTTCTTGAGCGATTTTTTGCAAGACGATTTTCAGGTTCAACTCGAACCGGACAGCAGGCCGATTCCCGATTCAATCGGTCCGACCAGCCGATCCGATCCGATTTTCAGAACCTTGCTTATCATGTATCTTCTAGTAAAGGCACTTTTGTTTGAGACCCGATTAGAGTTTAAGTTTGACACCTTTTCTCGTTAAAATTTGAACCGCATGGGATGCACCATGTTATAAGGACAAGTCCCTTCCACTAGATAAATTTAAATTAATAAAAGAGGTGAACAACGTTGTAAACGACGAAGTCAAAAACAATTCCTATACCAAAAAAGTCAAAAACAATTTCCCATTTAAATAGCAAATTACAATGCGTCGGGTTTCACAACAAAAAATACAAATTTCACGTGACAATGATTAGGCTTAGCTTGGCATTGCTACAACTCTGAACCGCACTTATGGCTTTTAAAAATTGGGAGTAAAAACACCTCATGTTTTGGTTTATCAAATAATAAGAGTTGGCTTATAATTTTTTATAAGCTAGAACACTCGTTTTACCAAATCCATTCATAAACAAGTGAGCCTATAATATAGTAATAAACTCTTGCATACATCAATAAACTATAAAAGATTGCAAATTTGACTTTTATTTTCATCTTATATTAGTTTAGCGAGTTTTTTATTGATATAAAATAAATAAAATCATATATTATATATATACCTTGATACAAAAAGTATTACACATTTTTCTTATTTTTATTTTTATAAGTGCAATCAATAATGTTGCACACTAGTATTTGGTCACAAATCGACTTAAATTGATTTGTAAAAATCTGTTTAAACCGATTATTGTAGCGTGTTAGAGTGTGTCAGAATGGGTCAAAAATTGATTCAAACCGATTCTAAAATGATTATAAAATCAGTTCAAATCGATTTTGATAATACTTTGACACAATCTGGCACGCTACAGGAAATTGAACAGAATGTTTCAAAAATCGATTTGAACTGATTTTAAGCTATTTGGCTTCCGTCTCAATCTTCTAACCAACGGCAAAAGAACACATTGTGACATTTGGAGTATGCAAATTAGTCTTACATTCTTCCATGTGTACATTAATGACCAGCATGCTTTGTTGGTAAATAATGACACACACGTGTCTTCCCAATTGCCAGCTCCTTATTATTACGATCTTGTCGTTACGTCTGATGACTTTGGCCTCTTGAAGATGTGTATAGAGCCTGATTTATCTGCTCTGCTCCCCCAAAGCTTTTTTAAATGGGCTAGAACTAATGAAAATGATTAACTAATCAGATTTTAAGAACCAATCCAATGGCAAGAACAATTATCTTCTTATGGTGTTGGGTTTAGTTCTTAGAGGTTTGGTCCTGGTTTCTTTTATGGGGTTTGGTTTTGTTTGCCATATGAAGATCAAGAAACAAAAGATGGGTCCTATGCCTACCACTTCAAGAGGAAGTTCTCACAAAATTAATCGTGGACTAAAGATCTGTTTGGATGATCTTCAATCGGCAATCGACAACTTCGACGAGGAACAAATAATTGGCGAGGGTGGTTTTGGGAATGTCTACAAGGGAGTTCTCAATGTGTTCTTTTGCTGTTTGTTAGATGATTGAGACGAAAGCCAAATAGCTTAAAATCGGTTTATATCGATTTTTGAAACATTCTGTTCAATTTCCTCTAGCATGCCAGATTATGTCAGAATATTACTAAAATCGGTTTGAACCAATTTTAGAATTATTTTAGAATCAATTTTAATCGATTTTTGACTCATTCTGACACACACTGTCACACTACAATAATCAATTTAAACAGATTTTTACAAATCAATTTAAGCCGATTTGTGACCAAATGCTAGTGGGCAACGTTATTGATTGTACTGAAATCGGTTTAAACCAATTTCTATAAAAATAAAAACAGGACAAATGTGTAATACTTTTTATATCAGGGTATATACATAATATATGATTTTATTTATTTTATATTAGTAAAAACTCTAGTTTAACTTAAAAAATACAATGATTTAGATTTTTTGGATTCAATCTGAACGATTGATACACTTATTTTAAAAAAGGATAATAAAAATATTTTAAAAACCGTGTTCAATGTATTTTAAATAGGAAGATGATATATTTTTTTCCTGCTGAATTACAGTCCAAAGAATTTAACTGCTATCAGAAATTCAATCGAGTCAGTTATATTTTTAAATCCCGTAAAAAAAATTATATTTTTAAATGATTCCATCGCAATCGCAACCCTAAGAAATCAATAAACCATTCAATTAATACACTGATGAAAATTCATTTATTTCGGATTTTCAATGAACTAGAGGGATAGTAACACATTGAATTAAAGAAAAATAGAAAAATTCAATTTGATAATGGCCAATAATTAATTTATTCTTGTGTATATATCATTATTATTCTTTTCACCTAGCTGTTTAGTTATTTATTTATTAGCCATGGAAATGTGCGTTTATAGGGTTGGTAATAACTACTTGTAGGACACGCAATCTCAGGCAAATCAATTCCTTCAAGGGAAAGGAGATGGACACCCCCGAATATTCAAAATCCACGAGCACACGCTGTGCCACGCCCTAACAAAAAGATTAACCTGATAAATAACCGATAAGATGCTAGCAACATAGTATAAATTATCTGTTGACTTTTCTTTTGTACTGAATTATCTGTTGACCCAACTTACATAATAGATTGCGCAAGATTGAACTATAATGGCATCAAATTAATTTTTAATTAGAAGTATATTTGCTGATTAAAAATCCATTTTAAAAATCGGCGGGTGATTACCTTAAAAACCTTGATTAGAAGCATTAGTTAGGGAGGTTTCCGCGTTTCGCAGTTCTACCCTTCCGCTCGAAGCGTCTGGAACAAGAAATCGTCGCGGCCATCACAAGGGCAATATCGTATTTCCGTTCCACAGTAAAAGTGAAAAAATCTAATGTGCGAGCGCGTTTGAGTTAAGCACACGCTACTATAAGTACTTATTTAAGCCCCGAGAAAACACACACAAACGCGAAAACGCTTTTTTCTGAGTACGCAGAGAGAGAAACAAAAACTAGCACAACAACAACCAAAAACAAAAACAAAAAAACAAAAAAAAGAGAGAGGAAACCCTAATTTATACACTGCTCAAAAGGAAACCCTCAATTTTGCCGAACGCTTTTCGATTTCGAAATCGCTAATTTCAGAACCCTAAGTTTTGGTTTCTACACGAAGAGGAAGGTTTGCCACGGCGGCGGCGTTTTTGAACGATGATTGTGAGCCAGAACATGGTGGCGGAAGCGGAAATCATGTGTAAGCAGGGCATTCCGGTGTTGGATGTGAAGTATCGTGTCTCCGTAGCGCAAGAACACAGCGTCAAGGTTGAAGTTTCACCCACAGCCAACGCTGTCCCGATCTTCAGCCAAGTTAGGGTCTCCCCCGAATCGATTTACACCGAAACTTCTCGCTTTGAATCGGTAACGTTAACCTCTCCCTTTTTTATTTTTGGATTCTTTTGGTTTTGTGTTTGAATCGAGGTTGTTATTGAAAATTCGTTATCGGGATGCGATTTTTTTGTTTTTATTTGTTGGAAATTGGAATGATTGGTGTTTCTGTTTCCTTTGGCCTTGTCGGTTACCTCTTACTGCTTGAGTCGGTGCTCGGTGTGGATTTATCTGTTAATTTGCATTAATTGATTCTCAAATTTGAATCGGTTTTTATGAATTTAAGTGTGTTCCTTCTTTTTGCTTTGTTAATTTGGGGGAGTTCAGATTTAGAGCGAGAATTTTAAATATAAAAAATAGAAAGACGAGACACTACTTAAACGTTTTTCTCAGAAGAAACTAGTTGATCTAGCTGGTTAAATGGTTATAATATTACTGAATTCCTGATTCCAATGGTGTTCCCTTTCCTATTTCGACAATCATTTATTTTCATATGGAAAGATAAAAATCAAAACAGATTTAAAAATTTATAATTTACCAAATATACAATATGCATCTTGCACATATCAGTAAATGATTGGGGGAACAGGAAAGGGGATACCAGTTGGGACTGAAGATTTCCATCCATTCATGATGATGGGTCTTCTTAGTGATGGCGGGGCTTAGTGGTCTAGCTTTTGTTTTGCCTGTTGATGTTTTATTTTTTAACCTTTCCTTTTGTGTTGATGTACTCATTGGTGTCTCTTATGTGTTTTAGGCTGTGAGTTGCTCTGAGGTAATCGAAGATTCTGTTATGGAGGCTCCTGTTACCATATTTACTCCGAATGTTCGTTCTGGTAGCTGTGCTGATATTGGACACAGGGGATCTATGGATGATGAACACATTCAAATAGATGATCTAGCTGCCCACCTTGGATTTGTGTTCAAGTGCCCTGTACCAAGTGCGTTTTATGCAGTTTTTGATGGGCATGGAGGGCCTGATGCAGCTGCTTTTGTCAAGAGGAATGCAATGAGACTATTTTTTGAAGACGTGGATATGCTGCAATCTTATGATACTGATACCCTTTTTCTAAAGAGGTTGGAGGATTCTCATAGAAGAGCTTTCTTAGGGGCAGACCAAGCCTTGGCTGATGAACAAACTGTCAGTAGTTCTTGTGGGACCACAGCCTTGACTGCCCTTATTCTTGGAAAGCATTTGCTGGTCGCTAATGCTGGTGATTGTAGAGCCGTTCTTTGCAAGCGGGGGGTAGCGGTTGAGATGTCTCATGATCATAGACCAAGCTATCTACCGGAATGGAAGAGAGTTGTGGAGTTAGGCGGTTCCATCGATGACGGGTATCTCAATGGATATCTTTCTGTCACTCGTGCCCTTGGGGATTGGGACTTAAAGCTTGGGTCTGCATCGCCTCTTATTGCTGAGCCTGATGTTCAGGTGGTTACATTGACGGAAGAGGATGAGTTCTTAATCATTGCATGCGATGGGATCTGGGATGTAATGTCGAGCCAGGAAGCAGTTAGTTTTGTGCGCCGAGGATTGAGAAGGCATGATGACCCACAGCAGTGTGCCAGAGAACTGGTCAAGGAAGCATTGCGCCTACATACATCAGATAATCTTACTGTGATTGTTATATGCTTGTCCACAGTGGAAAGGATTGTTGAATCATGCCCACCCCATAGGCGGAGATTCAGAGCTTGTTCACTGTCTGAAGAGGCCCAAAATAGATTGAAGAGCTTGCTGGAGAGAAATTAAATGTACATACAGTTTTCACGATTCACAATTGTTCCTTTCATGCAGAGATTGATTTATGTTTTTAGGCCGTTTTAGAGTGTTATAGAAAAGCAGCCAGCAGTTTTGTAGGGATAGCAGAGGATTTTTGGCCGGGGGGTGTTTTTGACCTATTTAATGGGGAGGCGTTTTCTGGGTTATCATGGTATGGGTAGAGAGATAAGTGTAGCTAGCTAGTTTTGGCGGGATCCATGGTGGATTTTGATGCGTGCAATAGTTGAGTGCACGTTTGAAACTTTTTCTGTCATACGGTTCTAACTTGTACTTGCTTAAAACCTTTGTTTACTACTTCCATCAAAATGCGCTCGGTGTGATCGGCTCATCTTATCACAGAGTTCACCGTGAGCTTATGCGTCCTGGCACCATGTCATTGCTCATTATCCTTTGGCACTTTGTAACCAAATCACTTTACGTGTTTGATGAGTATCTATAGTTTTGGCATTTCTCGGTTGCGCTTGTCCAATATGCAGGCATGGGTAGGATGTGCATGAGGTTGAAAATTCACTGCCTATGTGCAAATATACGGACCAATGGAACTTCTAGGCTGGTGTCTTGTCGCTCACATAAAATGAAGCGATCAAGCAGCACCTTTATCTTAGGTCTCTACAACCTAAACAAATTCGTGGTTTGTCGTTAATATTGCTCAATGGACATTGACAATGCGCTTTTGCAAGTTTGTACGCTACTACCGCGCTTGCTTAGTAGTATTTTTTTATTTCTTATTTTTGGGGACAAAGGAAATATAAACAGAACACTTGGAAGATGAAGAATGTGAGAATTATGGCTAAGAGTATTGTGAGAATTTTACTGGTTGTAATAACTCAAACTGCGATCTCACATAAGACTGGTTAAACGAGAATTATTGTTCAAAGTTCTAACACTAATTATATATCGAATTTCCATGGAATAACATATTGCCCTGAAGTTGTGATACTCCATTGAACACACTATTGCCAGCGTGTCATGTGCTTGACTTGCCTTTTACTCCATGCATTATCATTATTAAGGAGTGTAATTTGTACTTATGCTTTGTGGAATATAATATCAATACGCTTCTATCTCATCCAATAACAAAATAACAGTGTGTTAGCATAATATCACACAAATAGTGAGTCCATATCACATAATTTGGTTCAATTCTCGAGTTTGTCATTAGTGTTAATGTATGAGAAATTTTATAAGCACTTGATAACTCCCGAAGCATATCTTGATCTTGAAATTAAGCGAGCATTCTCTTTCATCTAATTTTTTTTTCATAATAATAATAATAATAATAATTGGATGGTGGCATTTTTTTCTCTCTAAGAAACCAATTTATTTTTTGAAATATTTTTTATAGACCAAAATGAATGTTTAGTCCAGTAATAATAAGATTCAAATATGTTTTTAGTCCTTATAAATATATGTTATTTTGGTTTTAATACCCTAAAACTTTTTATTGGTTTTTGGTTCCATATTTTTCTAATATTATGATTTTAGTTTATACCATTAGTTTGTACTGTTAAGTGACAATATTTATAATGATCAAAGGAATGTTTTAAAGATATTTATAAGAAAAAAATATTTTTAATATTTTAAAGGATTAAATGTGTATTCTAAAATCTAAACTACCTATACAAACCGAAATATAGAATACAAGAATAAAAAACATATTATTAAAAAAAGGAAGGACCAAAATCCAAAATTCATTTTAGAGGGGGCTAAAAACAAAATCATCTTTATTTTTGGAGACCAAAATCCAAAATTGTTTTTAGAGATGCAGGAGCGATCATTGAAGGGTTGAGATGGCATCAGACAGACAACACGTGGCAAGCAGACAGGTAGTGCGACTGCTACAATCGAGGGTTTCTCAGCTCTGATCATACTCAGGAGTGATCATTCGTAGCAGAAGAAGAAGAACAAGAAGAAATTTGAAAATGGCGATGGCGAATATAGCGAGACGGAAGGGGTGCCACTTCGCGTGGAGTAACCTCTCCTCCTCAGAGAGCCTCACGTACTCCTTCTGCAGGAGGAGGGGCTTCGCCTCCTCAGGGTCCGACGAAAACGACGTCGTCGTCATCGGCGGCGGCCCCGGCGGCTACGTGGCCGCCATCAAGGCCGCTCAGCTGGGCCTCAAGACCACCTGCATCGAGAAGCGCGGCACCCTCGGCGGCACCTGCCTCAACGTCGGTTGCATCCCTTCCAAGGTTCGTTCTCTCACTCTTACTTACTACAACTCCCTTTCATACTTCCGATTGGGGTTTCCGTGGCCTTCTTAATGTTTAGTTCGTCGTGGTTATGCTATTTTTTAGTTTTGATTGCATGAGAGATTAGTAGAGCTGGTTTTTTGAGTAGTGGATTATAGGTGTGTGTATACAAATAGTTTGGGCCCCTTTTTTTTCTTGGTTAATTGCTGCTCGGAGAAGAAAGTGCAGTTGATGCAGAGAACTCGATTAAGTTTAAACATTGATTTCTCTTTGTGCTTGGGAACTTACTGTCTTACTCCAAACAGAGAGCTGTTTGTTTTTTTTTCCTGGTTCAATTGTTGAATCAACATATTCAATTCTTCCCTTTTACCTCAGAGTCCAGTGCAAGTATTGAATAAAATTCTCTGTTACTTCTTTGCTGTTCTTGTTTTTGGGGTTTGCATATTTGCCCCATACTTGTCAGTTAGTTAGCTTGGTTTGTTAAGGTATTATGCACCAGTGCTGCCCTGTGATGTAATGGATTTCTAAGTTCTGGTCAGGATTATTAAGTATTAACTGAATGGGAGACCTTTAGTTCTTATATTAAGCCCTTTGCGTGGTAATTCTGTAACTGTTGTTGCATTTTCTTCCTTCTAGATTATGAAATTATTGTGCTCCCTGCAGACTATAACTTTAAGTATGCTCTCTTATTTTGAAATTTGTTGTTGTAACCTTTGAAACCCCATTCGTTTTACGTTAATGATTAATGACTCGAAAATTCTTGGTTCGAAATTCGACAAATGAATAGTTACTGTTGATTTTAGTTTCCTTTTTTTTTATTTTATTTTTAATTATTTAAAAACTTTCATCAACTGCCTGGATTGATTGGTGGCCAATTCACACAGTTCGTTTTCGAACTGTGTAGCGCCGCTCTTTGTTTTATTTTATATATCGTAAACATATGTGCTTCTGTATAGTTTGGAAAAAGACTAGTGAGTGTAGTCTTCTCTCTAGCCAATATTCTCATCCGGGTACCTCTGTTTCTTCAATTCAGGCACTTTTGCATTCTTCCCACATGTACCATGAGGCGAAACATGCATTTGCCAACCATGGAGTCAAGTTTTCATCTGTTGAGGTTGACTTGCCGGCCATGATGGCCCAGAAAGATAAAGCTGTTTCTAATCTTACGCGGGGTATTGAAGGTTTATTCAAGAAAAACAAGGTAAACTATGTCAAAGGATATGGCAAATTTGTTTCTCCATCTGAAGTTTCTGTGGACACCCTCGAAGGTGGGAATACTGTTGTGAAAGGCAAGCATATTATAGTCGCCACTGGTTCAGATGTGAAGTCTCTCCCCGGTGTCACTATCGATGAAAAGAAAATTGTATCATCAACAGGAGCTCTTGCATTGTCAGAAATCCCTATGAGACTTGTGGTTGTTGGGGCAGGATATATTGGGCTAGAAATGGGCTCAGTCTGGGGCCGACTTGGCTCTGAGATAATTGTTGTTGAGTTTGCACCGGATATTGTTCCAACGATGGATGGTGAAGTCCGGAAGCAGTTTCAGCGTGCTCTTGAGAAGCAAGGAATGAAGTTCATGCTGAAGACTAAAGTGGTTGGAGTTGATACTTCTGGTGATGGTGTGAAGCTGACCCTCGAACCTGCAGCTGGTGGTGACCAGACTACTCTAGAAGCAGATGTTGTTCTTGTATCTGCTGGTAGGACTCCATTCACCAATGGACTTGGGTTAGACAAGATAGGAGTTGAAACTGACAAGGTGGGAAGAATTTTGGTAAATGAAAGATTTGCCACAAATGTTCCTGGTATTTATGCAATTGGTGATGTAATTCCAGGTCCAATGTTGGCACACAAGGCAGAAGAAGATGGGGTTGCTTGTGTTGAGTACATAGCAGGTAAGGTTGGCCATGTGGACTATGACAAAGTCCCCGGGGTTGTGTACACACACCCTGAGATTGCATATGTTGGGAAGACAGAGGAGCAGGTGAAGGAACTTGGTGTTGATTACCGTGTTGGGAAGTTCCCTTTCCTGGCTAATAGCAGGGCAAAGGCAATAGATGATGCTGAAGGTTTGGTAAAGATATTGGCTGAAAAGGAAACGGACCAGATATTGGGAGTCCATATCATGGCACCTAATGCCGGAGAGCTCATTCATGAAGCAGTGATAGCTTTGCAGTATGGAGCAGCAAGTGAGGATATAGCGCGCGTTTGCCATGCACATCCAACAATGAGCGAGGCGGTGAAAGAAGCCGCAATGGCCACTTTTGACAAGCCTATTCACATTTGAAGAACCGGTTGCTATTTTATTCTTGTTTTCAATTTTGTCCCAACAATTTTAGGATTGGAGATGATACCATCTTGTGTTAAAACAGATATAGGTGCTTAAATACAGTTAGATAGTTATTTACCTCAATGCTGAATTGCTGATAAGAGGAATAAGGGTGTTGTTTCTAATCCTTGTTGAATAATATCTCTCAAACTGGTGCAATATCGTAATTTTGACTATATAATCCGATGGCCTAGGTGCAATCCTGTGGTGAGTAATTCATATAGATCTATATCTTTTTGTTTCTTCTTCCCTTTTGGTTGGTTGCCAATGAGTCCAAATACTCAAAGGAGTACGTGGAACGCAGAATCAATTTCAAAGCAAGATGTACACACTATAAATGAGGAATAAGATAGTGACATCAATTATGTGAAGTATGTGTAGAATCTGTACAACTCAAGAAGTTATATAGTGGTGCTGGAGATTTTGTACTCAAGAAGTTATATAGTGGTGCTGGAGATTTTGTGCAATGACTAAAATATGTGAGAAGCGTGGAAGATCGTGCAGGTATTATTTCTGTAATATAGATATGGTGCAGGAATTATCTCAGTAATGGCAAAAGCAAGGATTGTTTTCAGGATCCGTCCTCTTGCTGCACTAGCGAAGGTTGAGTCGTTTTGCAAGAAACAAATGGTGCCGCAATACTTCCAGCGTAGAGTTGATTTTACAGTAATATGCAGCGTAATTACTCTAAAAGTTATTCTGACAGAAAATGATAAAATATTCAATCCTCCTAGAATCACTTTTAGAGGTTATAATTGATTTTAGAATTTTCAAATTAAACATGTTTGTAAACAACTAAAATAAATTTCATGGCTTTAGAGTTGATTTTGACTCCTCCTCCTACGAAACCAAACATGTAGAAAATGGATATCACGGTAATAAGTCATAGGAAATGACATCTCCGTGGCCTTCATAATAAACCTACTATTCAGATTCGACTTAAGTTCTATTCAGATCGACAGTTTATTTAAGTCTTGTATGTGCAAGGATTTGTGAAAAAACAATTGATGAAAGAAGTTACGTTGGGTTTCATCCACCTCACTACAAGAGGTGGTAGTGGTTCACGTCTGTGCTGAAGGGAAGCACGACGGGCAGCATGGAGATCTGCCACAATGAATGATAGAGCACTTTGAGTTGGCCATTTGTGATCATGAAACAACCAATTGTTGCGGCTGAGCACTAGAGAAAAGAGGCACCAGGTCGATAGTGATAGATAGCCTCGCTTCCACATTTCTTTTTCCTTTTCAAGACAGACCTCGAGCCAAGATTTCTTGATAACATCCCTATACGCATATCATGCATCGCCCTGGCTGCTAGAAAAAACGGAAGGGCCTCTCTTTACACGATTCATCTTCTCCTTGCATGTCACATTTAGTTAGATATCCGGAAATTATGAGACATTCTTAGATGTCCTTGTTTTTAGAACAAAAGAAAACATCTAGTGATTATATTCTTGTTCTTAGAATAAAAAAAGAACATTTACTCTCTTTAATTTAGTAATTAATAAAAATGCACCTAAATATTTCTTAGAAACAGAAAATTTTCAACTGAAGTTGTGGAGCCCTCTATAGAGAGAACTCCTCCAAAAATAGGCGTATGCCGCTTTAAGTGGCGAATACACGGTATTCTTTAGTAAAAGGCGAAAGAATAGTTCGCTCTGTACTCACCACACGGCTCCGTGACTTTACCTCACTCAGCTCTTCTTCATTTTATAGTGGGCGTACTTGTTTTCTCTAGCTGCTTCTTTCGATGTGGGGTTAGTTGTATTTGCCTCTCTTACTACTCTGTCGCATGTGGGATCTACCTTGTAACACTTCATCCCACAGATTCCTCCATCAGTCAAGTAGTCTCTTGCTCTTTCCGCTCATTTATTCAAGGACCTCGATTGGTATTCTCTATGGCGTTTGGTCTTATAACCGTAGATGGTAAGAGGAGAAATAAATTAAAGTACATGGGATGAAGAAGATTCATACGTAGAGCTTGCTTTCTACAAGACCAAGACTGGCTCGAATTCATGCATAAATTAAGCTAAAGGTGGGTAGTTCCTGTTAGCCACAAGGGGTTGCCATTCATGTATAACATAGGTAAAAGTGGCGAATTCCAAATATGCAGAATTTTGAAGAAGTGATCAAAGTTTCAAGCTTACTGTTATTTGCAGCAACCTTAGTGTTATTGCATTCAAATTCAACTTGTCATCTTCATAGATATAGATGTCCCTCCAATTCTTCACCGACATCTGTATCCTCATTCCCCATTAGGCTATGTAAAGAGTTTTTTTTTTTTTTTAAATAATCCATTCCGGATCACAATAATGAATTGCCTACTTCCACTCAGTCAATTTGTATGTTCCATGTTATGCAATGGGAACAGACGATGAAATATATACGATAAATTACTCAAAGTGGTACGAAATACTTGTTTATATTTTATAATATTTAATACTCAGTGCTATTTTGATAAGGGAAAAAGTTAAAATTCTAAATAATCAATTTCTGCTTGTAGCTAAAAGTTTAAAAATACGGCTTTTCTTATAAGTAGATATTACACTTAGAATTGTGTACTTATAATCCATTCAAACATTTTACTCAAACAATGCTTTTATTGAAGAAAATCTTTTTTTTTTCATTCCCAAATATACACTAGACAGTATTATTTGTGCTCACAATATGTAAGATACTGTGCTAATATACTCTCATCCATTCATGGAAATTGGATGAGATGTGAAACCCAAATTAAGTGGGGTCTATATCCTATCCAAGAGTGGATAAGAGTATGTCAACATGATATTTTAAATATTATGAGTATAAATAATATTTCTCAAAATTTTGTAAGTAAAGTTAGATATCAAAATAGAGCTCAAAATCAACAAATTCATTGGTTGATAATTGAATTTGTTACTTAACTCTTGTATTAGCTTATCTATCATAACAAAAACAAAATTTTCACTCTAAAATAATACTTAAGCGTGATGTGATATATATTTTTTCAATTAAAAAATTTAGCTAAACGAACTTTTACGTTAAACATGACCACTTATATAACATAGTATCATCCAAAATAACATGTCCAAATTTATTCCTATTTGTCATATAAAATTTCACTACATATATACTAGTTAATTTTTGATAAAATATTTGGGGAAGGGGGATTGTCGCAAGAATCCTTTTGCACTAAGATTTAAACCTATAATCTCATATAAATTATTCATACTTCTAATTATTAGTAAACAATTGAGTGAACCCTAAACTCTATAAATCAATTAAAAAATATATATATATTAAACTAGTCTTATGATTATTCAAACTGAATGCTGAGATAACTTTGGTGGAATAATATATTAAATAAATTTAATTTTAATTCAACATAAAAATTTTCACACAAACAATAATTCAATAAAAAAAATTGGACACAAACATTTAACTAGGCAAAGTTTACTTTAGGTAAAAAAGTCTTGGATTGTAACAAAATGTCTGTGCATCCTATAAAACAAAACAAAGAGATTAATACCGCATTGATAAAAAAAAAAAAAATTAAACTGCGATCCAATAATCAATAATGTGTTTTTGGGTATAAAATTTTCAAGACAGTAGAAAACCAAATCACACAGAGCCATACATTATTTAACATTAGTGTGAAACTTTTCAACAATTTCACAATTCACTGGCATGTAAATTAAATCGGGAAAAAAAAAAAATCACCTTACCTTATCTGAGGGAAGCCTTGCGGGGTAAGAAGACGAGGCCAGAGGAGAGCAGAGGAAGGAAGATAGACGAGCGAGCCATGGCTTCTCTGGCTCAGCAGCTGAGCGGTTTGAGATGGACGACCCCACTGCCCCCCTCAACCTCATCATCGTCGAGGCCGACCCACCACAAGCACCACCGCACTCGCACCGTGGTGTGTTCAGTGGCACTCTCCAATGCGCAGAACAGAGAGAGAATCAAGCTCAAAGAGCTCTTCCAAGAAGCCTACGAGCGCTGCCGCACTGATCCCATGGAAGGCGTTTCCTTCACTCTCGAGCAGTTCACTGAGGCCCTCGAGAAGTATGACTTCGAGTCTGAGGTTGGCACCAAGGTCGGTTTCGTTTCGTTTCGTTTCCTTCTTTTCTGATTTTGACCATGCTTCACTCGAATGAAATATGTCTCTGATTGCATCAAGTCTTGAACTTGGTCAGTGGGGTTTGCAGTTTCCGTTGAGTTTGCAAATGGGTCACTTCTGTTTTTCTCGATTAGTTCGTTTTTTTTCATCTTGGAATTTCAGACGTGGGTTTAGTGGGAGATGGTAAGGAAAAAGGGTGGCTTTGAGTTGAATTTGTTGGTTGTTTGTATGGCTAATGAGAATGTTTAGTTAGTGTGCCTGTGGAAAATGCTAGTTGATTCCTGTATGAAGAAGACAAACGAGGTACTTGTTGTAGCCAACATTTTATTTTTATTTATTTATTTATTTTGGTCGGGGGGGGGGGGGGGGGGGCTAGTGTAAAAATAGTTCTTTGAGGTCACCGTTTGAATAGGACCTGTTGAAAACATGATCTGCGGTAGGATACAATGACACTGTTTGATTGTTGTTGTTCAGTTCTTAGAGGTGATTTGAATTAGCTTGATGATGATGTCTTTTGTTTCAGATTAAGGGCACTGTATTTGGCACAGATGCCGGTGGAGCTTATGTTGATGTTACTGCAAAGTCCACAGCATATTTGCCGCTGCAAGAGTCATGCATCCACAAAGTTAAGCACGTAGAAGATGCAGGCATATTTCCTGGCTTGAGAGAGGAATTTGTAATCATTGGTGAAAATGAAGCTGATGATAGCTTGATCTTGAGTTTAAAGGCTGTCCAGTTTGACCTTGCATGGGAACGCTGTAGACAACTTCAAGCGGAAGATGTTGTGGTCAAGGGTAAGGTAGGTTTTTCTGGGAAACTCAATTTTGTTCAAGATTTGGCATAATGAGTTGTTTTCAGATCAAATGGTTATGAAATCAATATCTAGTAGTCTCTGTCAAGTAAAGATTACAAAATGAAGCAGAAGAAAAGATGTTGTTGTCAGCTTTATGAGTTAATTTATTTGATCTTTAATTACATTAACTTGTTCATCTCCACATTCATCTCTCTCTTTCCTCACATATGCACTTGTGTGGCAGATTGTTAATGGAAACAAAGGTGGACTGGTGGCTGAAGTGGAAGGCTTAAAGGGGTTTGTTCCATTCTCACAAATATCAACGGTTAGCTCTCGACCTACATTGAAATTTGTTAAATTTGCAATTTTGCATCAGATTCAAACTTGCTGTTTGGCAAGAATGCAACTTATGTCCGTCAAGAAAGATTTAAGGGCTTTTGGTGGTATTCAAATCAGTTGATTGTATGTACCAGAAAACAAAAAAAAAAAAGGAAAAAAAAAAAGAAAAAGATATCATATGACTGAGTCATGCAATTTTATGAATTACACTTTTATGCTTCAACTAGTTCTAATATAGATTATTCTCGGTGGCTAAGTAGCTTCTTTCTATGTTCATCTCTATATTTCATTGTAACCCATCTTAAAATTATAATTTTTTGCACTCTGACTTGTTACCTTTTCCATATTTTCTTATTAGAAATTAACTGGAGAAGAGCTTCTTGAGAAAGAGCTTCCCCTAAAGTTTGTGGAGGTGGACGAGGAACAGTCCAGACTTATACTCAGTCACCGGAAAGCTGTGGCTGACAGCCAGGGACAGCTGGGAATTGGATCAGTAGTGATTGGCACTGTTCAAAGCATAAAACCATATGGTGCCTTCGTTGAAATTGGTGGAATCAGTGGTCTCCTTCATGTCAGTCAGATCAGTCATGATCGTATAACTGACATTGCAACTGTTCTTCAACCGGGTGATACTCTGAAGGTAAACTTGTGATAAGTTACATGGATAATTGCAGGTGTCTTATGGACTTTAGTTCTCATTTATTCTTTGATTAGGTGATGATCTTAAGTCATGATCGGGAGAGAGGCCGAGTAAGTCTTTCCACAAAGAAGTTGGAACCTACACCTGGAGATATGATTCGCAATCCAAAGCTTGTCTTTGAGAAGGTATAATTCAAAGAAAGGATGTCATGCGGTTTGCCAACTGCATATTTAAACTATAATTTGTCATGATTTATTTCTGCTTCCTGCTTTTTCTGCTATCCAGTTGGACGTCCTGGAAGAAGCCTAAAACCTAAACCCTAAATCTGTTATACTTCTTATCATCTCTTCCTTTCTTTGATAAATCATCTACGTCATCCCTTTCCATTAGCATTGTTATTTTTGGAAGAGAATGCACACATTTAATTCTAAATCTGTTCTTATAGGCGGAGGAGATGGCTCAGACATTCAGACAGAGAATAGCCCAAGCAGAAGCTATGGCACGTGCTGATATGCTTAGGTTCCAACCAGAGGTATATATTTGTTGATTATTTGTTCGAAATTCTGAACTCAATGAAAATAGAGCAGCAGCAAGGCATTAAAGGTTTGACTAAAATACAAATAGCATTAAAAAAGAAAAAAAAGAAATCAGCTCACAGCTCTTGCTGCTGCTGAAGTTTCTGAAAGGTTTGAATGATTTTTGATGGAATCTTCCCTAAAAGAGGTTACAACAAATTTTATACACATTTTCCGTGTCAGTTATCACATCATGCGGAGTTGCGGACACCTGACTCACTCAGCTGAGTCGGAATATATGAATTACTGTTACAACTTCATCTGAGTTGGATATCATTCTTTGAAATATGTTATTTGTGCATTTTATGAATATGAGCCTATTTCATTATTGCAGAGTGGATTAACTCTCAGCAGTGAGGGGATCTTAGGACCACTTGGTTCAGACCTGCCTGCTGAGGGATTGGACTTGAGTGAGGTGCCCCCAGCTGAAGATTCATGAGTGAGAAATGAGAGGCCTTATTCTCCTACTATTTTACACCGCTTTAAAGTTTGCTTGTAACTTACAAATATTGGTATAGGATGATAAATCTATCAGTTTTCTTTTGTTTGGATATATTCATCTTTCCGGCAGCATAGGACATTCATTCGTTGGCTTTCGCCTATTTGAGCAAACTGCCCCTACAATCCTACAATTTTGGCTCCTGTCACATGTTTTCTACGTAACCATTTTTCTCTTCAGCCACACATTGGTTCACCCAGTTGGCATGGTTCTAAATTACTGGAAAAAGAATTGGTCATGCTTCACTCACTCATTTTCTGTCCTCTTTTTAACTCAATCTCTCTTTATTAACATAACAGATATTTTAATTGTTTGGTAACATCTGATGTTGATTTCTTAATTATACGAAATCATATTACAAATTCAACGATTAGCGCAAGACAAGTTGATTCCTTTATTATACAATAGCATCCTTTAGAAATCCGCCAAAAAAGAAAGAAAGGGTACAAGAGCATCCGTTATTATACAGAGCATAGTTGATAGTTCAGATTCGACGATTAACGCAAACTTGAATTGCATAGTTAGTAAAACAAGCGCTACATAGCTTTTACTTCCTTCAATCAACCCTTCTAGTGACTTGTGTTATACACGACTCCAAATCCACTACTAACACTTTTTCAACAAATATCAAAAGTAGTGCACTTTAGTTAAGGAAGATGATCATTTGTTAGTTCTTACAAATGCTTAGATAGATGTAGACAATGTGCAGCTAGGGATGGGAAAGGCCGAATAAGATATCGATCTGTTGTTTGTGTCTGTTTGATGTGTTCTAAGGTTGGAAACGGGCAAACGATTGATCGTTGGTTTGGTTTCTTCTCTATAGTCAAGACCAAAAAACTTTCGTACAATTCCAATTGTTACGCACCATATCTACAGGGGAAAAAACTTCTTCTCTACATTGCTGGGTCTCCGAAGATATACAACGAACAACTCGTCAGCTTAAAAAACAAGGTAGTACTTTTCCTTCACCTATGTAAATAGGAAATACTACACACAGGATCAGCTAACTTCCTTGTTTGGCACTCTTCTTGCCTTTCTTTTGCTTCTGCTTCAATTGAGTAAGGCCTGCAGCCGATATCTTAACATTCCCAATAATTGAAGCAACCAGTTCAGGATCTGTACAGGCTTTCATCAACTCCTTCTCCCGGCTTGTTGCTTCTGACATGTGGCTGAAGAGGTTCATTGCAGTTTTTGCAGCTATACAACAGAAGGGGGAGAATTATGGCAACATCATGAAACAAGATAATGTAAAATTTTAAACTTTGGGACAGGGGGAGGGAGTAAATTATAGACTCCTGGTACAAAGCGCAAAATAAAGACACTACCCATCAATCACGATGAAAATGAAATAAAAACAAGACTTTCTTCTAATTGGTGATAATAGAAGTTTCAAGGAGAAACGAAAATTGGTAATGCTAAATGAAAAAATAGTACCTTTCCCTTTCTTTAGCGATCCAGGAATTATCTTAACCCGATATTTGTAGGACTGAACTGCACTATAAGGACCACAAACAGGAACAGCATACAAGAGAATGTCATTCGGGAGTGGATTCCCTGTCAAGTAATCCACATCATTTAGTTTTTCTTTCTCTTCTTCTCCTATTTCATGAATGTCATCTTCTTCCATTGCCACCCTATCTGCTTGGGAAATGTTAGGATTTTCGTCAGCTTCACCAATCGAATGATCATCTGATTGCTCCTTGCAATCCCGAGATAAGTGACCTGCCTTCTTACACTTGAAACATATTATTGAAGCTTCTGCAGGACCTGCCAGAATAAACATTTTAATACAATATACAAGATTAAAAACAACTGCAATAATTATCACATAAAATATGTTCTCTATATTTACAGCAGGGTTAAGATCACAGTGATCAGCTAATAGATTTGAGATACTGACTAGTCTTGAATTACAAAAACATTTCAAGGGAAGTGAATCAAGCTGGCTCACTACTCAACTTGCTAATTGGGTCAGAGTCTGGTTCATGAATCTATTATCCAGGCTCATAAGCCAACTCATTCAACTTGGCTCATTTAGATAAATGATTTGAGCTGAGTCAAGCAGAAAAGTTCATGAGCTTTATTTGAGCCAAACAAAATGGTTTATACCAAAATTGAGCTAGTCTTGAAGTCCACCCAACTTTAATAAAACTAAGTCTCCAGTTAGCTCAACTCATTTTCAGCAATACAGTCGGTCAAACTTTGGATAGGCTTACCACTCCCAGGTTTTTTCCTTTTGTCTGATGCATCATTTGTACTTGATGTCTCGTCCTTCCTGTTTGACTTCCCTGAAGACTACAGAATACACACAAAAAACCAGCTTTAGAGTTAAATCAATACAGAATTATACCTGGGGAACTTAGAAAGATGCAAGAATTACTTGGAGGCAGTAATTTGTTACTGAGTGTCCATAATATGATTTCTTAAATACTTTCTCTAGTTCTGATTTATTTAGGGTGTGTTTGTGAATTTCACTTTTTGAAGGAGAAGAGAGGGAAGGAAAGGGGTAAGATTAGTTTCACTTTGGAAGAAAAGGGAGGGAAGCAAAGGGGTTATAAGTGTAAAATTTTAAAACCCTTACCTTTCCTCCCTTCTCCAAAGCAAAACTCATAAACACACCCAGGCTATTTTTAGGGAAGATTAAAACGTTAGTTTAATTTCACATCGATGGATACATCTTAGCAGAAATGAGATCCGTTCCCAGCCACATGGTTCATTCAATTTAGAAACAAAGACATGTATTTATTGTGCTTAAGGCACAAACATATCTAAATTTCTCCTGTGGATAGAAATGAAATGACGTGCAAGTAAACTCACAGCCAATAATGCCATTCGGATGCTCCTCTCTTCCTCATCTTGATCAGCATACTTCTCCTTTATCTTCTTAAGTTTTGCCCTCTGGCCACGGCCGATCTTTTGACCACCTGTTTTTGAATTTTGAACTTCTTTTGCAGGTAGATTAGCAGAAATATCAGTTAATTTTGATTCGTCCTTTCCATGTTCAATATTTGAATCCACTACACCGTGTTTCTGTTCTTTTTTGAGTTTTCTTCTCTCAGCTTTTGATACATAAGGTTTATCCCTTACTGAACCTTTGCTCTCTTCAACATGATGCTCACTGCTTAAATCAATCTTAGAGTTCTCAACTCCATAGTTATTATTTGATTTAGCAACAGATCCAAGTCCCAGAGCACGATCAATTAGTTCCTCGAGTTGAGGGGTGACAGATGCTAAGCCATTTCCACCACTATTGGATAACTTCTCCCCATCAACCAAAGACAATGTACCCCTCTCTTGGCCAGGCAAATCATTTGAAACTGTAGTTTCAGCATTGATAGTAGCCAAACTAGTCTGAGATGAATCTGCAATAGGCCTATGTGAATCTGCAGACAAATTACCATTCCTTTCCGAGTCTGTGGCAGATTTTGTATCAGAGACATCCTTCTCAGACTCTGAATCAGATCTCTCCTCAGTCGTGCCAGTTTCTTCATAATCATCTACTGCTTCCTCCTCGCCTCTTACCCTCCTTTCATTTATATGTGATCCCAAGGAACTCTGATCCAAACGAAATAGCAGGCCAAAACCCATGATAAGAGGGTGTGGTGGAAGAAAATTTTTCTTTCCCCGGATCATGAAACTCCCAACTGTTAGATACTCCCCTGTGGGAGCAGTTTTACTAACCTGATGAGGATAAACCCACCAGGCACTAGTAACAATTTTTGAATCCCATGCCTGGCTATGGCATACCTACATTCCAAAATGATATGCGGTGTTACTGCCTAACATTTGTCATGAAAATGAAACCAACCAAATAACATAGAGTAAACTTAAATGGAGCATGGTATGGGCAGGTGTTTAACATACTGTGAAACATCCTGCCTGGTTTAAGGTCAGAGGAGGAACTGGTTGCCCAGGCTTGTGATTCTTGATAACTGTACTAGAAGCCCCATGCAGATCAGCATGCACATACCTATTGAAAGATCAAATCAACAGCACGAGAGAATCAGACATCAAATCATGCTTGAAATAGAGAAAGTATGCATGTTTCAAGGTAGTGTAAAATCACTATTTCTGAATCATGATTACAGATGTTTCAGGCACTTCACACTGCTCCTCAGATTAAATATTTTAGTTTATTGACTGGAATAAAATATTTAAATTGCCGAGTTGAAGTAACCATAACCAGTTAGACATCATAAATACCAGTAATATGTTGGCATGGAGCACAAGATTAACCAAGGAAGAAAGAGGCTGGCTCAGAACAAGGGAAGGGAGACAATGCCGATGTAGAAGGTGCAAAAGAATAAAACCATTATGTACAAGAGATATTATATGGATTTTCAAATCCTAAAGCAATTGTACCATTGAATAATTGTATACAAATTCTTACTTGCATAAAAGATGAAAAAAAATATTAGAGAAGGGAAACAGGAGTAAAGGACCAGAGCATGAGTAAACTACCTAAGCGGAGAAAAAATCATCAAAGTAGGCACTCACAAATCTCTTTGCATATACACCAAAGACAACTAGCCATTAACTGAGTACTGTGAAAAAAAAGGTTAAGTATACCACTTCATCCAATAAAAGATGCCATGAAAATAGCTGTCCTCGAAAATTCTAGAGTTCCTCTCCAGTCATAGGCATCAAACAGCCACAAACATGGCACACTGGCAAAGGGCAATACCCTCCTTAAATCTTCTAAAACCTCTAAAATGACAAATGAGAGAATGCTCCAGACTGGCTGGCCAAACCCACATTCACCAAAAAATCAAACACCACAAAAGACAAAACATCTAGCGGCTGGACAATAGGAGTGGGGCTTGCATACACAGATATCAGGAGTGGGGCTCGCATACCTGTAAGTAGTACTAATCCTATTAAGCCCAGAAGTCCAGAAAAAAAGACTTTACCTTCAATAGGCCTTAGATTTCCAAAGGGAGCTAGCCAGAAGAAGGCTGTACTTAATTAGTGAGTGGGTGAGGAGTCGGAATTAGGATTTAAAGATTCCGTAGGCCCTCTAAGGACCAAATCTTCCTATCTGGTGAGGAAGAGAGAGAAATAGAGGCAAGTGAATGAGAAAGCACTTAAAAACTCCAGTTTTTTCTATCATTTAGGCTTCTGGTAGAAAAATGAAGAGTCCAAGAGAAGGACTTATCCTAGAAGAAATAGAACTAGCTAATGGGGTGATGATGTAAAGAAGAAATATGATAAATGATGAGGAAAAGACGAAAAACGAATTATGCCCAACCCACAAATCCTCATACAGGAACCATCCTCAAATATCAGACATCAAAAGAAGGTAAGTAGTATACACTGAAGTTAAATTTCGAAGAACATTAGGGTGTATTATTTCAAATTTTGAAAAAAAAAAGATTTTACAACTTAGATTTTGGGTGCGTTTAGATGTGATTCTGGGCTCTTAAAATCACTTTTTTCACACATTTGTATAATTTTTTTTAAAAAATCAGAATATCAAAAAAATTAGATTTCAGATTTTTTGTAGAAGTTAAAAGAAGTAGCTTTTGAAAGGAAAAAAAAAATCAGTTTTTAGCTTTTTCAATTATATATAAAATTTAAGTTTTATAATCACTTTTTTCAAAATCTGAAAGAAGTGCACCCAAATATATATAAGAAAAAGGACTGAAAATAGATTTGTTTTTGAAATTCTACTTATTTTGAAAATTTTATTGAAACATGTAAAATCGTTTGCCTAAAAGTCTAAAACAAACACACCCTAAGTTGATTGGTCCACAGTTCACACATCCTATGAACCTGCATTCCTAACCATTCAGACGAAACAATATTTGCACCAAATAACTTCATAGAAAAAGTTGATTCCAAAGGAAACCACCAAGATCACTCCTAATTAAATATCTTAGACACCAAATTTCCAAGTCCTGACCCCTCCCCATCCCTTTTTGTTCTTAGGGTTGCAACGAATTTGCACGCCTGGCAAGATGAACCGTGCTGGTATTCCTACTGCATACAAAAGGAAGTTTCTTGTGATTTTCTCCATTTTGTTTGTTTGCAATGTTTATCGGGATCTTGGACTATGAAGATGTACTCATTTTCTTGATCATGAATTCAGTTGTTGTAACCATTCATGTGCCACTATCCAAAAATTTAAGCTTTTAGGAAAGATGGTTCATGACATGGTATTGGGATTTCTACAACCAAGAGGTCTAGAATTTAATTCTTGTTATCCCGCATTCCTATAAACTGTTCACATTTCAAGCCCAAAACAAGCTTGTGTAAGGAGACGTGATCAATATAAAATCATTTATGTGTTTCTACTCAACAATGTAAGCTTTTGGAAGATATGGTTCATGACAGTTATTTTGAATTGAATATTGTTATTTTAAAATCCATATAACATATGCTTCCAATAATCTAGAGACATGTTAAAATATTACTCGTTCAAAAGAAGACATTGTGTGAACCTAATCAATATTACTTTCCCATTACACAATAAGTCTTTATGTCAATGTTTAAACTTTAGCCTTTAAGAGTTAAGGTAGTGCAATACAACAGTAAATACTCACAGATCTCCTTTTGACATATAACGCTTCACTATCATCTCATTTTGTTGGGCATCACGTCCACTGATAACCAAATAGTTCTCACTGCTAATGAACCAATTAAATTTCTCAAACCAGTGAACTTTGCGCATATGTGAAATTGTGGCAACAGTTTTTTCCTGGAAATAAATTTCAAATCAGCAAATTACTTCAGCATTCAGCAATCATATAAAGCAATGAAGACTGGGAAAAAAAAATCAGACTGTGAGCTTGAATATCATGCTGTTCTATATTTTATTCATTCAGTGCTAAAATGTCTGTCTACTTAGGCATTTACTTTGGGTGACAAGAAGAATCTGTTAGGGTTAGGCTTAAGAATGAGGCATCCTCCAAACACAACAAGAAACAATCAAAGAAGGAAAGCACAGAGGAAGCCTTAAAGTAACCATTTCCCAAATATTGCAGAGGCCAAAAGGAAAATTTTATCCCAGAACCATAAATAAATAAATTAAAAAAGACAAGATATATATTTTTTTAATAAAGAAAATAACTTCATTAGAGTAGAAAAATAACGAAAGCATAGGATAAGAAATCTTCCTAAGAAAAAACAACAGAAAAAGAATAAATCATAGATGGTGAACATAATGGAAATTCCAAATATTATGATCTGGTAACAGCATCTTTCTAATTGGAAACCTATATACTCAACCACAAATGGAAACCCCATTAGGCAACCAGTATAAAATGCACTCAATCTCCATAAATATAACATGGTAATGCTGTTCTTGTACCCAATAAACCTCTTACAAGTTGAGAACAGATGAACTCTTCCAAACTTGATTCTGTTTCTTTCCATCACCAAGGACCACTGATTTATTTTTCACCTAGTTTCTTCTTTCAATATGTATATGATGATATAATAATCCAATAACTATGATGCAATTTGCATAGTAGATTAAAGATCAGCAAATCCAATTTCTAATCACCTGATTAAGCTGTAGGCGAGTCTTTTTCTCAGCAGCTTTAAATGCCTTCTCATGTGCAGTTATAGTCTTTCCCTGTTTGCTCTCCTGCTTTTTCTTCAGTTCATACCATCTCCGAGCATTGGCATGAGCTGAGAGAGCTAAATCAACTTCAACCTTAAAAACAAATAGGCTACAGTTACTAATATTACACATGGAAGGTGAAAAAAACATTAAAAGCCTCATATTTAAGAAACACAAACAAAACCAGAGGTGATAGTGACAACTGACAATGTTAACAAAATTCAATAGAAGTTGATGGAAGTTTGATAATAATGACTTATTGACATACACAAAACTATAAAATAGGATATAAAGTAATAAAACCCATATCTGAGCGATGTTCCTTCAGTCAATTTATTTTGTTTCCTTTTCATGTTATGTTGGCAATAGATCATGAAACAATGACAAAGGTTTAACAAAGAAAACTATGTGCAGGTCTACTGAAGCATAAAATCATAGATGACTTCAACAATCTGTGAGCCAAAGACAGAGAGCAGGCAAAATACATTAGAACATTAATGCTTTAGGTAGCAAACAGAAAAAAGAAAAAAAAGAGTGGCTCAAATGCACGAGGGTCACACCTAGTAGGGTCTAAAGAGGTTAGATGTACGCAACCGTACTCCTGCAAGTAGATAGGCTATTTCTAAGATTGGAACCCATGCACCAAGTCTCACTCCTTAGGTAGCATAACAGAAAAGCAATAGAAAAATTCTAAACAAAAATTAAAAGCCCATGCTAAATTTATGTGGAAATGTGCAGCCTATGCTAAACTTTGGTGCATTTGGTTAGTGTAACTATCGTATTTTTAAGGAGGTTTCTGTGACATAGAGTCATAGACAATACTTGATTTGGGATAACACTAAGCGTTTGGCTTCTACTTGATGTGAAGCACAAAACCTTTTTAATAGGTTTCGATAGAAAATATGTTGAGGAATTGAGCAGCTTTGCTCCACTGATTTTCGCTTTTTTTTCTTAGTAGTTATCTGTTGCTATTTAGTTAAGGAGGATTCCTTTTCGTCCCATCTCTTTGCAATCTGTATCCTTTATGTTCATGAACTTAATGGTTTGAATATATCCAAATAGCCAATCCCACTTAGTGAGATAAGGCTTAGTTATTGTTGTTAATGAATTTCTTTTTTTATAAAAAATAAATAAATAAACAAATAACAACCTTATCCACAGGAAGTGTCTTCTCGTCATCATCCATTTCATCAAGATTGTTGCCCAACAGCAGAGTCATACAGTTCCTCTCAAGATGGAGCTTGTCAATGATACTAGCGACAGGGTTTCCAGCTTTCTTTTCTTCCTTCACCATCCGAGCAAGGTCATCCCAGTTCATACCCTTTGCAAGAGCTACACGAACAGCCAATATGGCAGCATCCACATCTTCTAAGTTGTATTCTATCAATTCTGCCATCTTAACACAGTGATCAGCTTCTTTCCTTAAAGTTTGCACTCGATTTTCCTACACAAAGAAATGCGATACACCATTTTTTAACAACATGTCAACACCATCAAGCATAAACAATCAACAATACCAGAACAAGAAGTGTTTCCTCAAATTCACATGAATACAAGGTAGGTGTGTGTCAGACTGTGTTTATTGCATGATCCTACTAAGCATTAGAAATTAGGATAGTACATTCAGATGAAAACAAAAATGAAATGGAGATGATCTTTTACCTCACACCCACCCCCACTTGTCCACAAGAAAAGAAAAAAGAAAGATGAACCTTTCATACATCCAGACTATAAATTATGTTAGTATCAGGTGTTCTGAACATGTCTCCGAAGTCATATTTGTGTCTCATGCTATATTATACTCAATCATAAATGACTCTCATAATTTATAGATTGCAGCAGCATTCATGCATACATTCACTTAAGATTGTGCAAGTGATTTTGAATAGAAAGCAACAAGAACTTGTACTATATTAGAGATAATTGAATAAATTGACTGCACAAATCATCATGAACATAAATTCTTTTCCTTCTTTTAATTAATGCTCTGTTGTTTTATTGCAATAGATGGAAGATAAAAACAAAAAATACTAATGAACTATGAAAAACACACACACACACACACACCCCATTTGGGTGCCGTGTCTATGTATTGGACACGTGTCCATGTCGAATCTTACATGACACACGGATGACATATACTCCTATATATTTAATTTAAAATTTACTTTTTTCTTACTCTAACGTAGGAAAACACAATATAAATGAAGTTATAAAAAGAAATAATACATAACTTTTTGAGTTTACATGAAAAATAAAGCATAAATAAAGATTATATAAGTGATATTGTGAATAATGTATCATCTTCTTTATATTTTTTGTTATATATATGTCATGTCCGTGTCCAATAAATTTTCAACTTAAGCGTGCCACATGTGTCCGTATTGTGCCGTGTCCCGTGTCCATGTCAATGTCTGTGCTTCATAACTAATGAAAGATTTGGAGTACACAGAGAAAGATATAAAAAAGAAAGAAAAAGATATAAAAAATCACCATCAACTCTCTCTCTAAATCTAATCCAGTCGCGTAAGTGTTATAGTCTGGGCATGGGCACCAACCTGATCCTGACGTATTTTGTTTAGCTTCTGAGCAGCTGAGTTTTCTTTGGCTTTCTGCTGTTGTTCAACCCTTTGACTCTCAATTTTGCTATAGAACTCATCCAAGGAAGCATCAAACGTCTCAAACTTGGTATAATCCCTTGACTGAAACTGGTTGAGTAATATTGGGCAGAACTCATCATACACCTGCATCAAAAGATACATGTATGTACTAAATACCACAAAATCATTTGACTAAGCAATTTAGTCACCCTTATTGCCTTCCATACTCACAATGACACTCAAATTTATAGAGAATCCTAATATAACCTGGCTAACACTTTCTGGTAGAGACGTGGAAGAATCCTTCCCCAAATTTCTGTTCTGCATTAAAATGTATCCTTCGGGAACTATTTCACCTGAAATAACATCCAGCATCCAATCTTCAAACTTTGCAACAGCGTGGACCAAAGCCTGAACAGTAGCATTATCCCATGTTTTATCGTTGGGAACTTTTGTATTGGGGATTAGCCCAGCATCCAATATTATATGTTCAGAAAGTGCAGGTCCATAACCGAGTGCCTCCCCAAGGACACTTTTCAATGTGGCAGATGACTTCCCACCTTTACGGGCTCCTTGCTTCTCTCTTGCTACATTAGAACCATTAGCATCATTTCCATTGACATTACCAGCCTCATCATTATTGTCATCTTCCTTAGAAGTCATTAAGGCTGTCTGCAACTTTTTGGTGGTAGTTCGCTCAAAAACACGACAACTTTCTATAGGATAACGATGACGTGACATGATTGCAAGCCCTTTATCATCATCCCTGTTATTGACGAACTGCTATCATTCCAAGTACAATAGTGATGGTTTACAAAGTCCAATAGATAAATTAAACATCAGACAACTCAAGCCCCAATAATATAAATAAGTACAAGCATTTGCATTGTGAGGCTAAAGTAAAACAACGTCAACTAGTCCAATTTTCAAAAAGCCAGGTCTCCCCTAACATTCAGCATAATATGCCAATTAGCTTAATTGACAATAGCACAACAAAATCTTCTCTTTGAACGTGCTACATAACTTTTTTTTTTTTTTTTTGAGAATAAATGGTACATAAGAATCAATATGCTATAACAGTTTCCAGACACTCCACAACCGTACTTGCTCTCTCATCACATACTTCTATTAAAAAAAAAAAAAATCCTACCATTTCTAAGCTACTGAAACTGCATGCTACCTGCATTCAAATTTTTCATTTGCGTATTTATGCCTCACAGTTGATACCTCATACAATGCATAGAGGCTCAAATTGAAATTAGTGAGCACAGGAGAAAACAGGACTAACCTGTGAGATCTCAGCAGAGTCATGACAGTGAAATTAGAATCAGTGAGGAGGATGTTCCCCTGGGCATACAGCTCCAATATAACATAGTTTGCATTCTCTCCCAGTCCAAATTGAAACAGAATAATCTGCCACACAGCCACAGTTTAAACCGAAAAATAAATAAATTTACAATAAATTTCCAGAAAATAACTAAAAAAATAAAACTCGAAACTGAAAATTAACGTGTATTACCCGATCATAGCCAAGTTGTCTAACATCTTCAAGCCTCCTAGTCCTAATATGCTTCCTCAATTTGAGAGTAAAACCAGAGGGTGTATTGCTTTTGTCACTATAACATTAAAAAAAAAAAAAGTGAGAAAAAGAAACAAAAAACAATCTACTTAACATAATAATTCTCGGGAATTGGTGAAAATTGTGACGTGATGCGAATATTATGAACTTGTTACCGCATATAGACAGTGGTGTGCAATCTAACGCCGCTTTCCATGAGCAAGAGAACCTTCTCGCTCTCTCCGGATTCCGAGACTCCGCTACTGTTCATCAGCTTGAAAACGTACGTCTGCAAAATTAATTCAGAAAATAAACAAATAAAAAAAGAAATGATCGATTTGGAAGTGGTGTTCACGAATTGAGCATTGAATAGATGAGAAGAGACGAGGGACCTTGGGAGAGAGGTCGTAGACATTGGAACATCGCATTCCGATTAAGCGGCGGAGGCATTTGACCTCCGCGGCCACATCCGCCGTGTTCATCCGCACCTTCACCATCTCCTTTTTTTTCCTCTCTCTCTCTCTCTCTCTCTGAGAATGAGAAGGTTCGGTTTGTGTTGTGTGTTAGGGTTTGGTGAATGAGGAAAGAGAGAGAGAGCAGCAAGTAACTATGGAGGAAGCGGAATAAATGGCTTTTATTTATTTAAGCAATGCGAATGAGTGACCAGTGTGCAGTGTCTCTATTCACAACGAGTTAGAAAGAAGAAGAAGAAGGGAAAAGAAATAACGGCGTCGTTTTAGGATGTAACGATAGTATAGAGGTGTTGCCACAAGGCCCGAGTGCCAACAAGGCGGCTGCGGCTTAACTTGTTGAACACGAAGACAGGGGCACACTCGACCCACAAAAAAAAAAAAAAAGGAAAAAGGACCACTCAGGGGACATTCTATAGGAATAAATATTCAGTTTGGTCGTGAAATTTTCTATATATATATATTTTACTTTAATATCTGATATTAAAAAAATATTAATTTAACCCTTTAATTGATAAAAAATTATTTAAGTTAATTCTTAAAATTATATATGTATTTTATTCTAGTCCCTAAAATAAAAAAATTTCAATTTCATTCACGAATTTATAAAAAGTTAACCAAATTAGCTCCTATGATAAGGTCCATCAAAATTAATTTAAATTATTTTTTATAACTTCAGAAAATATATTAATACTTTGTTAATCTTCTTATCTTATCTTATTATTATTAAAAAATAGAGTCAATAGAAGCTTTCTCTTTGCAACACTTGGTAAAAATATTTTTCGCTCAAACAATCTTATCTTATTCTTTGTTTTTTTTATGAATAATATTTTGTGTACAATTAAACTGTGCAATAAATACACACCACACACCTTACTATCATTGGATATGATGTGTAATCCCCACTCATTCCACGCATTTATCAAATCTAATGGTGATAAGAAGTATGATATGTATTTATTGTATAATTTAATTATACACTTAACATCACTCTTTATTATTGACCATTCAATGATATTAGTATAAAAATAAAATAACTCTTTTAACACCATCTAATAAATACATATTTGTTATCATAATTAATATTGGGTAAACGTGTGAAACCACATCGAGCTTCGAACCACATTGGGGATAAAACCTCACATCAAAACAAAAGACATACAGTACATTATCTTGTGATAAATTGTCAAAAGTCCATACCACATGGCTCTTGAGCAACCAACATGGCAAAATTGAATGCCTTGGAGGCTATCGTCTTAAACACCTCACTTGGAACTTAAGTCTCTGACCTTGGCAACTTCGATTGGAGTTATGCAACATGCTGGCCAAAAGAGCCTAAGTCCAATATAACGGATATTGCGCCACAAGGTAGCCCAGAAGGGAGAGAGACATGTTCATTCCAACACCACTCTGTTTTTCAGCATTAGCAAAGGATTATTGAGCTCTATCGCTAAGGCAAAATTCGGGAAAGGCCTCAGCCAATTGACGCCTTAGACTTAGTTCAGATTGAAAAGAAAAATGTTGAGCAAGTCAATTATACAAGAGCAATACTCCCCATCACTATCAAAGGATATTTGATAATAATTGATATTGAATTGTTGATGAACTCAACATTTTTCTTAACTGCTCCTAAGACAGTGCATCTCATAATCCGACCATGAACCAATCAAGCTTATGCATAAACAAAGCACTTTCTTAGAAAAGAACAATCCTTGCCCCTCTCCCGCTTTTTTCATCTCATGCCCTAGGGGACGTGTAATTTCTTTCTTTATTTGACTTCGAAGCAGATGTCTTTTCTTTTCTTTTTTTTTGTTGGTTTCAGATGTCCTTAATTATAGCACAAAAAAGTATCAAGCGAATTAACTTCGTGTTGTTTAACATTAAAGATTTCATTATTTCTGGACAATCTCATATGGTAGCGGAGTGGGGACAGGTACATCGTTAATCTAGTTCCTGGGATTATTTCTTCCTACAAAAGCATTACAAATATCCTAGTCCTAATCTATTTTAATGATCACGCAAAAAAAAATAAAAAAGAAGAAAAGAAAAAATCCTGCCAAAACGTGCATTTTAGAAAATCAATTTATATTCCAGGCATATTTACAATTGAACACATTTCTATACTCGGTTCTCACTAATCTGATTATTTGTTGTCTCCTGTGCTGCGCTGCTCTGCTCTGCTCTGAAACGATTGTCTGTAAGTCATTGTCTGTTAGTGTGGAACGTAACGCTATGGTAAATTGCATTGCCTCCATTTAACTCAAGTCGAAGCCAGCACGGGCATTTATAGCGTACAGCAATTTGGTTTCCAGTTGCTCCTTACTGCATTGGAATATAACAAAGTGTTTGTCAAGAAAATAGCAAACGAAACTTCACAATAACTAATTCAACAGAACAGGAAGCAAAAATGACAATAAAAGATAGATAAGATAAAATAACTGAGTTGTAACCAGAAAAATGTCGAAAAAGACAAGCTAAAATAAAATCCAAACTACAATGACAAGGTCAAAATATATGAGGATGCATATATGAGTAATGCTATTTCAACACTCATGTCTCAGTGAGATATCCACTCCATCACCATTGGATGTGATGGTGGGTGTCTCACTTAAATACATACTTTTAGGTATTAAAATAACAATACTCATATATATATATATATATATATATATATATATATATATATATATATATATATATATATATTTTGATGGCTCCCACTATGGCTCAAAAACGCTCCACTTTCAGTCCTAATAAATGTCTTCTGTAACATTCCTAATCAGTAGGATAGAGCACAATCACATCACTTGGTGTATGGAACCGACTCGACCTACTAAGCACATTCAATATAAGATATCCTTTCTTACATCAGCACCCAAAACAAGGCTTCCAGTATAGCATAGCCGATCGTTGCAGATTATTTCATTAATATATAATGTCAATTGACAAAACAGAATTTCCCGAGCTCCTGCACTATCAGTTCCTATATCTTCAATTCTTGCCTTTCTGGAGTTCCAAAACAGTGGGTACAAAACCAAAAATCCATGTTTGCAATGCAAACTGAAAAGACAAGCTAGCAATAGAACAAACCTCCCATAAGGTGGAATCTTTAGCATATTCATACAAGTAGCTGCTGTCGGTAATCTGTTAAGAGCTTCGTCACCACCAGCCCTGAAAAAGAGATATAAGAAAATTCCACTGTGTAATTCTTGAGTGTATACAATGCAAAACAATTAGTAGAAAAGCGAACACTTAAATGAAATACAATATAATTAAAGCATTCACCTTTGTATGCAAAACGGAGGTTCAAGATATCGGAATCCCAGCAATGGTCCCCGAGAGCAACCTGTTACAAACCTGTGAAGATGATAAATTTGTTATCCATACTAAGATCTGCCACGTAAACAAGCCATTAAATCCCATATGTATATCTTACTTCAAAATTTTTTTCTTGTTTTCCAGTGAAAAGCCCTTGAGAACTTCCCAGAACATCTCAATCACATAATGCTCCTATAAGAAAATATCATAAGTGAGGAGTTGCGAGTCAATAACAATAATGGTTGTTCAAGACAAAAGGGCTTGTTGCCCTTCTCATCATGACTATAAAACAGAGACCCTGCAACGATATTTAGACTGGATGGCAAAACAAGAAACATAAACTACAGCCTTCTTTTGTATAGAATAAGTTGTATTTGAGAGAAGCTAGAAAACAAGAATGACTCATTAAAAGGCTGGTCAATTTCTTTCCAAATTTGAGATGGCAATTCCATTCAACAGCAACCAGAAAAAGCCATAAATGCAACCCGACCTTATAGCAGTTTTAGGAAGATGCACCCTTAAAGATGGGGAGCATTATGCTCCAAAATGATGAAAAGACAGCACACACACTACCACAAATTTTGCTTCCTTATAGTAACCAAAACCTTTAAAATGACACAAAAATCATCGAATGTTGAAGGATCATTTTGAATGAAAGTAGCAACATTACAGTGCAAAAATAGATGGTTTACTGCTTGAGTTAAAGCTGCACGGAACACGCATCAGGTTAAAGAAAGATAATGCATCTATAAATCTTGCACAAGCCGTTATTATTAATCCTATTAAAAACTGCTGTTCAGACCACTTGACCTAATAGAGAGATTAGATATTCCAAATACACTTGTCAACAGGAACCTTTGAAAGTTAGAAGAGCAAGGACCTGGAAGCAGGAATTCCAGGAAAACTCAACCGAGAAATTTAACTTCCAAACTCCTATTTGGACTGGCCCAAAAAGTAAGAAAGTCAACTAGTAAATTAGCTAGTATCCTGAAACAGACAGATTAACATTATGACACAAATGGAGTATGTTTAATTGTATATTTGATCCACAGACCTAGTATTTCATAGTTAAATATATTATGTCACTAATACTAATAGCAGAGTACAATATATATCAAAATAAAAAAAATTTTTAAAACAAGTTAAGAACTTTCAGCAATGTAACTATTGATTTAAAATACAAACACGGCATGGGTTTCAGGGTGCCGCAAGGGATATGTCCCCTGTAACATCATTCAAAATGGCTACAGTTGAGGGATGAACTTTATTGGCAACGAATTGTAATCCCATACCCTCAATAAATGCCCCCCGAAAAAGAACAACACTAGAGAATAAAGTAAGGAATGAATGCGAAAAATCCATTATTGAATATGCAAAGATATTGCAAAGCCTTGTTTGCATTTTTTAAAATGCTTTTTGGGCCCCTTATTTCCTTTCCTCTTATTCAATTTATGAGAATATCTTATCCTCAATCAGCTGTATTTGTTGTCCTTGCTTTATAGTAATATTTTCTTCATTTATTAAAAACATTAAGGGAGTGTTTAGCATAGGGGTAAAAATGGGGAGAAATATTTCAATGAAGAACTCAATGTATAATCCTAAATGGCAAAAATCTCATGCATACATACATTTAAATGGCATTCAACGCATGATATACTTTATCATGTGAAGCAGTGAAGCCTCTATAAACAAAGGTCGCCTTCCAAAACAAAAGTTAGAGAATGAAACAATAAAGTAAACCAAATCATCATTGCCCTTGCTCATTATCATATTTTTGGAACATGTGATAATCTGACAAATTTTGAACAAGCAAATAACTGAATTCAGAAATTTGATTACAAATAAAAATGGAAAAAAATTACATTGATCTCCCCTAAGATTTGGTAAAATTCATCCCAACTCCCCTCTATTTTTTCTGTAAAGGTCACTGAGTTTTTGAAATCATTACACTGACTTTCCTTGAGTTTGTAAAATCATTACACCACTCTCATCTCTATTGCACATTAAAAAGTATCTTTAAGCTATGCTCGCGAGTTTAATTTAGGAGAGAAAGGGAGGAAAGGGAAAGAGTTTTGGAGTCTTACCATTTCACGAGTTTAATTTTTCAGAAGGGAAAAGCATTGGAGGGTTTTTGCTAACCCCTTAAAACCCTCCAAAACCTCTATTTTATTGTTCCCCCAATTGGGCAGTTTTGATGGGATTACGATGTAATTTATTTTATTATCCTTATTAAAACTTTAAAATATCATTCTTATCAATCAATTTTGATTTGATGTTAAGTTTTTATTATTTCCCTTCCAATCTCAAATCTTAACGTAAGATTTGAAATTTTAGGTGAAATATCTTCACGTAAATTCATACCAGAAAAAAAAAATGCGAAATTTCAGATTTACAAATTCTAATGTTTTATTCTTATTTTTCATAGTGATTTTTTTTTGGCATTAATGAAATAAAAAAAATTAACTATATTGAATTTATTTAGGTAAATGGTAAAATTGTAATGATACATTATAAGCCCTTTATTTCATTTTCCTTGTCAATTTTAAATTCGTAAACAAGGTTGATTGAAACCCTTTAAAACCTTTCCTTCTCTTTCCCTTTATTTACCTTTGATACCTTTCCTTTCCCTCCAACCTTGCAAACATACCCTTAGGGTAGGTCAATGTCATCCAGACAAATAGAGAAAAGCCAAGCTGAATTTTATCAAACTCGAGGGGATAAACCATGCAATGATGCATGCCAATACGTAAAATAGATATCATAATTTTTTCTTTATAGAAAAAGAAATTTTATTAAAAGAGAAGGAGAGAGTACAACAGAGGATGAGGCATCCTCACAAAGAAACCAAAATACCAAAGCTAAATCCAAAAAGGATAAACCATGCAACAATGCATGCTAATAAATTTGCATGTCAGACAAGGACACCATTAAATAAACCATGAGCAAAGCACTAAAGGGATGCCCAAAAAGTAATCTCATCCTAAATAAAGTCTACAATTGGAAAAAAAGACAAAACAAAGAAGCTTCCCTTGTTTTGTATAAAAAGATAAGGCAAGTATCAACAATAACATGCTCCCATTGAATAATACCAAGAATTACAATTTAGGATATCTTAGTGGACATATTTCTTGGTCTCCCTCTACTTCTAGCTACTCTTCGTTTGATCTGCTCACCTTACTGAGAATTCTACAAGCCTTGTCCACAAGTGATCAAATCATATACAAAGATTTTAGCATCTCTTTCACAATAGGTGCCCGTCTGGGCTTCTCTCTAATGCATCAGTTCCTAATCTTATCTTGTCTAATGTATTGACTCATCCAATGCAACATTTTCATCTCTAGAACATTGAGCTTATTTTCTAGCCAGTATGTTTTACGATAGAACATTATGGCATTTTTCTAATCCATATAGCCAACCGCATCTACTGAGACGAGATTTTTTTTTTTTGTTGCTCAATGAACATGATCACATTTTGCGATTAAATATGTTTTTAGTCCCTATAAATATTTATCATTTTGATTTGATTTTAGTCCCTCTAATTGTTTTTTTGGCTTTTAGTCCTTTTTTCTAATATTATGTTTTTGGCGCCTTCACTTTATATTTAGGTCCCTAAAAATAGTTTTAAACATGCATTTAATCCTTATCAATATTGAAAATTTTGGTTTTTATCCATATAATATCTTCAAAATCTTCCTTGATCCTTACAAATATCATCACATAACAGTACAAACTAACAGTAGGGACCAAAAACATAATATTAGAAAAAAAATGAGGGAATACAAACTATAAAATTTTAGAGGGACTAAAACCAAAACAGCTTATATTTAGAGACTAAAAATATATTTAAGCCTTGCATTTTATTAGGATTAACAAAAAGACTGGTTAATACTGTGCACTGTGCCAAGATGGTTATTATGTTGAATTGATAACCATTCTAGTGGTTGATTTATCCTAAAATATAAATATGTTAACCAGGATACCCTAACTTGCCCTTAAATATGGATCAAAGGTGGATTGATTTTACAAAGTACAAATAAATAAAAACCAAGACTAAAAATGGATTGCCATCTTACCTTTCCTGTTAGAATAATATCTCTAAGTAGGCCAAATGCGTTGTTTTGATGCAGACATACTACTACCTTACAGCTCCAAGGCAGTTTGGTATCTATTAACAATACTAAAACTTCCAAGAAGGAAACAGCTGATGCATTAGATTCGGCAGGAGCTAATAAAAGTTGATCCTCCAACTGATTTCTGTCCAGTAAAAAACTAAATAAGCAAGATAGCAGAAAAAGAAAAAAAAAGTAGTACAAAGAAGATTTTATGTACCAAAAACAAAAAGATTTTTAAAGTCTTACCAAAGTAAATATTACAGCAAGAACAAAACCCTTGGCATGATATCATAACAATTACAGGCTTCCTGGTTATGCCATGAAATACATACAAATCACCCTACACAATGCATACAAATCACCCAACATTGAAGCACGGGAGAGGGGACGCACTGTTGCCCCCACTGACCAACAGATACATGCTGTATTTAAGTGGCACGATATACGTAGAAGTTGAAGCCAAACCCAAAGTGGACCTGACCAGTCTAATTAGCCACCATAGCTCAGGCATGTCTAAATAATGGTTCTTAGTTCATATTTATATATTAAATAAGAAATAAAATATGAAAATAAGAAGCATAACAAACATGGGACTTAAAGATTGTCAAGACATTAGCAAAATGTTATAGGAAAAGCAGAGCAGTCAAAATGGGTTCTGGCCTGCAAGCCAAACCCGGCTCAACCCACCAAAATGGTTTAACAAATTTTAGGCTCACTTAAAACCGGTCTTGTTGATTAGAAAAGACTACTTCAAGAAATGCGACTTCTTCTGACTTTCACTTTTGATGAACATGTAATTAGCAGAATAGAAACGACACAAAACAAATTACATTCAGAACCAATTCAACATGATTTGGAGGACTCAGGGATAGTTAATATCATTCAAAACTAGTGACATTAAACTTAGTATCCAACACAAAATGAATATATATATATATATATATATATATATATATATATATATATATATATATATAAAAGAGAATAGTAGCTACTAGCTAGAGAATTTAGAAAAGCCAAAAGATGGGAAAATAGTGAACATAAAATATCGCAATGAAGCCAACCTATTCTGATGTACGGCACAAACGCAAGTATATACAAATTGCTTCACTCGATGGTTCACCAAAGCACATATGGATGAGTAATCCACGCCAGCAAAAAGTCCCACAACATCCCCTGTTGCACACATTCTACACATTAAGTTTCAGGCACAAAGGTAAAACTTACAGAAAGGATGTAGGCGATATTTACAAAATTTCAATTTTCTTTTCTACTAACAAGCGCCAGAGATAAAATATTAGCATCAGTACCATTTAGAGTAAAAAGAAAATCACATATCTGTCACTCTAAGTCATTCAAAAAATCATAATGAAGGCTTACAAAATCCATGACATTAAAGGAAAAAAAAAAAAAACAGGACTATGTCTTCATTTTTTTTTTTTTAATATATGAGATGAATTTTATTATGATGAAGAGAAGAGAGGAAGAAAATGACAATCATCATAAGGTTTACAAAACCTGACAAAATGTTGGGGGTGGGGGGAACAATTGATCAATTGTATTCTCCACAATATGCCATCTCAAGTATACCCACATTTCCCCATATAAAACCAGCTGTGAGGATACACTAGTTGAAGAAAAAGATGGGTGCATATGAAATGTTTCAAGCACAAATATGAATAGCAAAATGGCTATTGAAATAATAGGAAAGTGAACAGAAGAGTCATAAGACCAGTTATGCTCTATGATAGCGAATCTTGGGGAGTAAATGTTCATTCTAGTCCTTAAAGTTCTATACATGAGTCATATTGGTGTCTAAAGTTTAGAAATCAATTTTTTAGTCCTGATATTGCAAAATGTGATTTGCATTAATCCCTAACCCTATTTCCGTTATAGTGTTATCATCTTTTTTCTAACGTGTCATGTTAATTGACATGTTAGTGATGACATTCTACTTGGCCTTGTCAATTAAACTACTTAAAAATAAGTATAATTGAAAACTATAGTATGAATTTTATTTATAAGTAACATTGTTAATATATTAGACATATGCCAGCAATTTGAACCTAATATTTAACCATGTCATCTCCAAGACCAGGCAAGATATCAATCTATCATCAATATGTCACTTAAAATGGCATGCGATTGAAGCTGCGAAGGCATGGTAATAGAAATGAAACCAAGGACTAATTTGACTCATATTTTGCAACTTCAAGGACTAAAAAATCCATTTCTAAATTGCAGTGACTAAAGTGACTCGCATGTAACTTGAAGGGATAAATGAGCATTTATTTGAATCTGGGGCCATTAAAGGGCAAAAAAGAATCCAGTACAAAAAAGATGAGAATGTTGAGGTTGCTGAGTGGGGAGATACAATACAAGATCATCTTTAAAACCAATGTATCCAGTTTAGCAAACTAACACCAAAACCAAGATATCTAGGACGGGAAGAGAGTTAACACCTACTGCAAAGATGACATAGAGTCGCCTAAATTAGTTTCATCGTATATGAATGGGATCAAATGAAAAATAGTCCTACTAAAAGAGTCAGGCCTAAGGAGAAAAATTAAAAAAGACTTTGTTCTAAATTAGTTTGCAGAAATTTGGTATACGAGAGTATCAGATGTGTCAATTTACCGATATCGTTGACTCCACTTAGTGCAATGAACCTTAGCTTTTGTTGATTGATTAATAGAAATATTTTTGTGGTGGGCGGATAGATTAAATGTAGCTGAAATAGAGTTTCCAATTTGCAAAGTCTTGTTAAAAAACTTATAGCTCAAGTACAACAGAAAATAAAATGCAAAAACCATGGCTAAAGCAATGCTGATTAACAATTACCACTCTCTTGAACAAACTGTTGAAGCAACCGGCAAATTTGCACCAGAACAAAAACATCATCAATATTTTCTGCATTAAAGAAATAGAGGAACTGGCGGAGGAAGTCAGAATCTGGACCAAAAGCATTCCTGAATGCGCACACAGTGGTATTAATTTGAGCAGTAATCGTGCAATGTTCAAGTAAAACCATACTAATAAAATACATCAACAACTTCTAAAGAAATTAAAAGGATGTTGATAGCTTTCATGCAACTAGTTATTATAGCCATGTACTGCACAAACTTATTAAATCTAATATTTACGGTATTTTAGATAAATATCTACTGTGTGTTTAAATAAACATATTTTGCCTCAAGAAGAAGTATAGTCAAGATATCTTGAAGAGAATATTTTGGTTAAACAAAACAATGCAAAACAAATCAATTTAAACATAGTTATAATGTTATAAAATATGATAAGAAGACTTAAATTTATGGTTTTTTTTCTTAATAAATATTTAGATGCAAATTTTAACTTTACATACACAATTTAAAGAAGAAAAAAGTCAGTTTGACTTTGACATGTTGATTAATTTTTCTATGACATGAAAAACCTATATGATTTTTACTCTCTGACTTTTTTATTTAATTATTTTACAAAACAGGTTTTAAACTCAATTTCAATTATATTTTGATAACTTTTTTCAAATTTTTCAATTTGAATTTTAATGTTAATAGTTGTTGACATCAGTAATTAATTCTCATTCAAGATGATTTTTAAAAATAATAATAAAAAAGATAGAAAACGATGAAATTTCAAGAAAAATATGAAAGGGAGAAATGAAGAACCTAAATAAAAAATAAAATGAAGTAATAAATAAAAGAATTGCAAAAAAAAATCAGGGAAAATGCCACCTAGCAACTTTAGTGGAAGAATTTTGAATTTAAAGGAGAAATCAAAAGCCATAAAAAAAAAATGAAGTCACAATTAAAAATTAAAATTATAAAGAACAAAAAACAAAATAAACTTTAGGAAAAATACCATGTGACAACTTCAATAGAAGAACTTTAAAATATATAGATGCTAGGATATCAATCAAATTTCCCCTGTCTAAATTCTGGCAGTGCTTCCCATAGATTTTATAGAATTTCTCTCGCAGCTTAGACTGCTCAGTTCTGACAGCTTTTCTCCCTCTGAAGGATTTCTGTAACAAGAATAAGTCAACAATTTGCAGGACACTAACGAAATGTAGATTTCCACTCATCTTAAATTTACCTTCCCGGCATACATTTTGTTGAATTACAGCACCTATGAAGATGCCTAAACTCTAAAGTTTGGAAATGTGAAATTAAATTTTAATTTCACATACATGTGAACTTCAAAAATTATTTTATAAATTCATGACACAAATATCATCAAACAACAAAATGAGGAGCCCCAACCAAAATCAGAATTGATATTTTAAAAGAAGAAATCTATCTTAGATAGTACTTAGCAGATTCTTTATACTGCAAAGTGCAGGGAAACATTCAACAGACCTTTGCCTCAACTCACAAGGCCAAAATTTAATTAAAGAAATTCAAATACAGATATGAAAAAATGGAAAATAGCTTGGCATTAAACTACTGGAAATAAAACCTTTCATGTTGGTTAATGAATTCAATCATTTTATATGATGCATAAAATTTTACCCATTAAACCACTTTAAATTACTCTCCACCAAAATGGTCAAGGGAGGTGAGGGAACAAGGAATTTCGAAAATTTGAAATTTGAGAGAGAATAGGTATGATGAAGATGGAATTTAAGAAGATCCTCCCAAGTTGATGATCAGTAAAATATTTGCTATAACCCAATAAATACAAAATCATGCTCCCAAGTCCCATCCTGATGGTGAACAAAATTTGCTCCCGTAAGCAGTAGGCCAGAGGAAAAACAAGATTGTGTAGGGGGATTTGATGTCCAAAAACATTGCTTTAGTTCCAAAAATAACTGGCAATGGCATTCTCTGTTAGAGACTACCAAATGATGGCACCAAGTATTTCAGTAAGTGTGATTTCGGCTTACAAAGGATGAGAATGCCAACCCCGAGAATACTGTAACTTATGTAAATCCAGATGGTTACTTGTAAAGGATCTATTTCTTTTATACAACTAATTTATTTGAGTTTCAATGAAGGCTCTCATATCAAATTTTGGGAGTACAAATGGTTGGTAGACATTATGCTCTTAAAAAGAATCCATTTCCCCCATTCCAACCCCCCCCCCTCCCCCCAACACACACACACACACACAAAATACCACCACCCAAGCGAGAATATATATATATATATATATATATATATATATATATATATATATATTCAGGGCCTTGAATCCCAACATTTCAAGGAAACCAAGAGTGATAGACAAACTAGTAAATTGAAGTCCCTTCTTCACCTACATGATTGTACTAATCTCTACTGCAACCTAAATAGCAGAATTTGGACTTTTCGAATTCTTCTTTTGTGTTTTTATTTTGATCCTGTTCTCAAATTCTAGTTCAATCTCTTTATCTTTAGAGACTCCTCCCCTGACAAAATTGGAAGTCCAAAACTCATTTTAAGGTCTTGTTTTTCATTTCTGCCATGTCAACAAAATCATAGATCTGATGTCTTATACTGGTCATTCTCTAGATAAATGCCTTGTGTACAGGTCTATTTCAGAAAGATGCGCCCATTTACTAAGGTAGCTTACTTTTTACCATCGTTTTCAGACTCAACCCAATGATCAACTCGGCCAAAGCACTGGGTCACAAAGTCACCGGTTGAACCGAATTTAGTTAAATTAATATATAAAAATACTATTTAATGCAACTAAATATGTAGTATACATATATATTTAATGAGACTTTATAACACAACCAAGCAATTGGCCTAGTGGTAACCAACCTTGTCCAACATGACTCTCCCTGCCTTGTTCATGGTTCAAATCACATAGACGGAATTGTTGGAAAAATACCATCTATAATGCGCGCACCCTACCTAGTCGGTTTGACCACAACTCGGCCGATTCACTTTGGGTTTGTCCAGATTTGACCAATTCGATGCAGATCCAAGCCAGATCAATGGCCGCTTCACTAGTTTCCGGTCCAAACAAGCTGGTCGGGTAGGGTTTTCAAAACTATGCTTGTTACAGAACAATTTGTATGAGGGTCTTGGTGAACCATGGGTGTGTCTTTTCAACTTGGACCGATTTTCTATCATAGGCTCCATGGGTTTTGTAATGAATAAGGAGGCTACGCTTTTATAGCTGTGATGTTTTTATACCTCACATGTATCTAGTAGGAGTGTGGTAACAACCAGCCCTACTGAAAGCTAAGACATTAAGGTGAAGCTTCACGATATATTTTTTTTTTTTTGATAAAGAACGAAAGAAGAGATGAGTACAAAAAGGATAAGTCATCCTTGCAAAGATACAAAATAGCAACCAAGTCCTATAAGGATAAACCATGCAACAAAGCATGCCAATCCCTTTATATATCAGCTAATGAAACTTCATTAAACAAATCATGTGCAGAGCACCAAAGGGACGCTAAAAACTAATTATATCCCAAATAAAATCAACAGATGAAAAGGAATGGTAAAAAATTCCAAAAAAGATTGCCACAAGATATTTGCTTCTTTATGAAACCAAAAGCCTCTTAACTTTGTGAGGGGAAATTGATGTAATATCGTAGGGAAACACACAACTCTCCAAAAATTCCAAAAGCCTACTCCAAAAAAACCTCGCCATAGAACAATGCAAAAAGAGATGAGTCTCCGATTGGTAACCCAAACCACACATAATACATATATTTGGGAACAAAGCAGTAGAGGCATACGCTTTTGAAGCATGTCATTTGCGTTAGCCCTGTTAAGAATATTGGTCCAAACAAAAGCTTTGACTTTCGATGTTAGGAAAGTAAGTCAAGAATCGAAAATAAGTTTTACAAAAGATAAATGGAATCAAGAAAAGGAAGAAGACTAGAAGCGACACTAATTAATTTCTCCATCATTTTGGTTTTGGATAAAATGGAAGTTCAAATTTGTGCCTTCCTCATCACATCTATGATGGGATGGGATAGTCAATAGTGTTTATGGCTCCTCCAAATGTATTTTATACATTCTTGAAAATGGCAAGAGAGCCAGAAATTTTATGCAATTTTTGTTAATTTGTTATCAAAATGATGTGAGTTGATTAATGATTCTTTGATGAATAAGCTAGTTATACCATTCAATTTCATCTAACAACCATCATGATTTTTGCAAAAGATTCTGCTTATATTTTTTACTGCATAATATTACTCTTCTTGCTAATAATATTGTTATTGTTTTATAATCATTATCATCATCGTCGTGATCAAAATAATAATAATAATAATACAACAAAAAAGCCTTTCCCTACTAAGTAAAATCGGTTATGTGGATCAAATGATGTTATTATATCCTATGTAAAGCATGCATATAGACAAGTAATCCTTCTTAATGACTTCATCTATAGTTCGTCTATAGTGTTTCTTAGTCTCCCTTTACTTCTAACCATTAGGCTACCATCTATCTAATCTACTCTTCTTAGCCACTTCCAAATTGCTATTGTCACTCCCACTTAATTACTATTTCTTTATTTTCTCCAAAATACTTTCTTGTCCATTTTTTAAAAATTGACGAGAAAATATTTTATTAATTCAAATAAAAATTTCTCACTTTTATGAGAGGAAATATATTTAGCATATTTGACAAAAAAAAATGGAGGATTAATTTTTCACAAAAAAATTGAAAAGTATAGACATAAAAGTACAAATAACAGAATGTCTTAAAAAGTTTATGAAAAATATAAAAAATACTTATTTCTATGATATACATGTACTTTGTGCATTATCATATATTAATTTTTCTTTATTATTTTAGTCATTGTTACATACACTACTTAGATAATTAATATATTTAGAATAAATTAGAGAATTCAATTTGATATTTTAATGTAATAAAATTGCGTTAAATATTATAAATGTGTCGTATTTTATATATGTGGTGTATAGTAAGCGTGTCCTATTTTAAATATTCACTTTAAACAAAACAATGGATTTATGTGTCATATTTTATAGTATACAATTTTTTTCACATTGATTAATGTTATTTCATTATTATATTATTTAGATAATTACAAAATTGATAAAGATTTGAAAAGGTAACTCGACATTTACGTCCACAATTGTATTTGTACATTTATAGAAATGATAAATTGAGGAAGATAAATTATTTTAAACAATTCAAATGAACTTATAATTAGTACTTAATAATAAATTAGTGTGTTAATTGACAAATAAAAGAAAGGGTATTTTAGAGAAACTGAAAAGATAGTTGTAAAATAGGAGTGACAATAGTCATATGGGAATGACAATAGCCCCTCCCCTCTTCTTATTGTAACTTCTATATGTCTTTTTCTGGTATGACCAAAGCACTTAAATTGATATTATACTATCTTTTTCACAATAAATGCTATCCAAATATTTTCTCTAATGCATTTATTCCTAATTTTATCACGTCCGATGCATTCGCTCATACTCTAGGAGCTTCTTGCTTGCTTCATTGCCGTTCTCACACAGCAACGAAAATTCTCAAATCTTCCCCAATTCGAAGCAAGGAGCTTTGTTTTTTTCTCCAAATCTTCCCATAAAACACGGGTCTATTTAGATTTAGAAAATATTCTTATTTCCTTTGATTTGGTTTTGATTGCGTCGTGTTGTTTAACGGATAATTGAGTTATTAAAATATGATAATTTATTAATAAAGGATAAAATACTTACCATAAAAATTCAATTCATTTTCAGTTATCAAGAAATTAAATCCAATTATATAATTTACAGGTCAACTTCAAACGGAAAAATTCAGTTCTATAACATTCCAAACACTAGGCACTTAACATAGTGAAAAAATAAAAAAAAGCACTACGCGAACCACTAGCCACTAGGTTAGACACACTTAACATCACAAACCACTACGCTAAAAAAGAATAAAAAATTCAGTTGTTCCATAGCGGTGCGCAACCAAATTAACAAAAAAATAAATTGCATAAAAATAGAAACCTGAATCTTGAGCGCAGCAGTGTTCTGCTGGCGCAACCACTGGCGCTTACTGCGCTCCAATCGCGTCTGTTGCAGAAGATTCTTCCGGTCCCTCTCCTTCGAGCTGCGACCAACTAAATCAACACGCTTACTCGTCGATGGATCGCCGCTGAAGAACATGATGGTGATGATTATTATCTTTTCTTTTCCTTTTTTTCCCCCTATGGGCAAGCTTTGGGGAGACAAAATCGCGCCCTAAAAATCTAAATTTCCATAAACAATCGAGTAAAAATTTGAAATCGCATTCAGAACCTCCTCAATGTGAACGGGAATTTGAAGCCCTAGAATCCCGAGAAAATGGGAAGCGAGTGAGTTTTTTTGTTTTCTTTTTAGAATCGAGAGAAAACCAAAAAAGTCAGATAGGAGAGGTAGGTAGAAATAGTTGATTATGGAAGAAATGAGAAAAAATGAGCTGAATCAGAATGGGAATTCTGTATTCATAGGGAGAAGATTAGAAGGAAAAAAAATAGAGAGAGAGAGAGAGAATTGGAATTTTGGGTCAGTTTCTCTTTCTCCGGTGAAGTACTAGTGTGTTGATGGAAGCTCACACAGGAGGAGGAAGTGTGGCAAAGTAAGGCACTAACGTGAAAAAGGCTTCAGCAAAGGAACTGTTTGTCAACGTGCTTGGGTGGAAACGCATTTTTGTCTCCAAAGTGTAATAATAATAATAAAGATTTAATTTTCATGCATTGGTTAACTTTATCTTTTCATTACGAAGATAAGTTTTTTTTCAGATGAGATAAACGCCATTTTCCCCCTCAGGATAGGAAATCACGAACTTTCGAGAGAGGTTATGTATTACTCCATCAAAGAGTATGGAATAAACCTTAATCAAGTGTGACCGTCACGTGTCCATGCCTAAGATCATCTAATCATATAAATATAGTTGATTTTAATCAAAAAAAAATATAAATATAGTTGATTTTTAGATTATAGAGTTAATTTTTAACACTTATGATTTTAAAAAATTATATAAACAATATGATTTAATTGAATGATATAATAAAATTTTATCCTACATCAAATTAAATTTAATAGTGGTGGTGATGATAATAGCAAAGATTTAGATTTAGTATATTGATAATATAACATAATACCATTTAATTATATATTTTCATATTAACAAAGATGATTTATTTTCACAGACACTATTTAAATAACCATTCAAATAAAAGAATTTAATCAAATAACAGTGTAAAAATATAAAAGTATTTTATAAAGTGATGTATCAAAATTAAAATCCGATGATGGTGATGATGGGAGAAAAAGTCTTTTAGACCAAAAAAAAAAAAAGATTAATTTATACCAAACTGTTACTAGTGATTATAGCGAAATTCATATACCAGAAGAATGTTTGTTTTCAAACCGAAAAGAAGAAGAAGAATGTTTGTTTTTTTGTTTTTTGAACTTTGCCATGAGAGAGGTTGACATTCCGATCCACTACTTTGCCATTAGGACATGGATAGCACGAACCAACGAGAAGGAGGAGAAAGTAATTTAGCCACTATATTTACAACACATTTCGAATCAGCTTCAAGGATAACTTGTTTAAAACCATGCTCGCTCATAGGCCAACTTCAGCCTATATATGGTAAATGCCCCAGAAGTTTTGTGATGGTAACGGAGCAAGTTCCCAGTCTAGCATCAAAAACCCATGCATAATGAAATTGTTGAAGTGATCCCTGGGAATGCCGCCACATGTTGTTGAGCCTTTCTTTAGAAATGAGTCATTCAAATTTACCTTAATCCAATGTTCAAGAGGGTTCGACCAGCAAACCCGAGTGGTCAGGAAACTAGATATATGATTCATGACCGACTGCAATGCAATGCAGAGACAACATGCTAAACATTCATAGTTTGACCAAGAATACCATTGAAGAGAGCATTAGGATCAGCATTGAGACCTTCAAAAATAACTTTGTGCTGATAATGACATACCTCAGAACAAGAAATAGTAAAGAAGAACAGAAAAGAAGGGTTAACTGACCCCTTGAAACTATCAAGTTCCTTCCTTAAGATTTCTCTTCAACTAAGCATACATAAGAACAGAAAAGAAGTCAGAAAGATAAGAACTAATACCAGCGTACATCCATATACTCTTCCCTATAGAACAATCACAAAGAACATTTGATAAGTGTATATTATTGTCACAACGTGCCCGGAGGGCGCCGCGACCAGGGGAATGACGACCGATTTCAAAATAAACTTGTAAAAACGGGAGTCGCCACCAATTTTAATTCTGGCTAAAATTGGAAAACCTTTAAGTTTGCAAACTGGTCTTTTTAAAAAAGATCAAAGGTTCGGGAGTCTGATTATGATTAGTAAAGGGTGGAAACTTAATCCCAGTGCACCCCTAATGCATCCGTATAAATACGGTTACCCTAAAGCTCTTTATGTAAATTAATTATAATTTTAATAATATTTATTTTTCCCCCATAGTTGTAAAAAAAAAGAAAAGAAATAAAATAAAAGAAAAGAAAATTAAATTAAATTAAAAGAGAACACAACTTAATGAAAGATTAATCTTGACTTGATAGTTGTTGACTACGCCGACGTATCCTCTGGTGCAATGAGGAACTCAAAGTCACGTCGTTCTATAGAAAATGATTGTGTGTTGGATAGATTTTAATTAAGAAACAAAATAACAATGTGTTGATTGATTTTAATTAGAAAAGTATTGATTGATTTTGATTTAAGTTTTTTGTTTTGGAAATGAATTTTATTATGGAATGACAACATTTAGACAAACATTAATTTTAATAAGATTTGACAAAATTTAATTCGCAAACATGTAACAAACACAATTAATTTGAACAAACATATAAAATTAAATTAAAAATAAAATTCAAATTAATATTTTAAAATTTTATTTTTATTACCTTTTTTATAATTAAAAAAAACTTTTACACAAAAAGACAAAAAAATAATAATAAAAATAAGTAAATAAATAAAAAAAATCTTATCAGATATTTATAAATAATAATAATAATAATAATAAATAAATAAATAAAAGGTAAAAAAGAGCTAGTTACAAAAAAAGAACTGATAACAACAAAAAAGAGCCCAAAGCGAATAAAAAAAAAACTGCAAACACACACAAAAAAAGTCCAAAACGAATTAAAATTAAAAAAAACTGCAAACACAAAAAAAAAAACCGAAAACAGAAACAAAAAGAAGCCCAAAACAGCAAGGATCCAAGCCCAATAAGAAAGAAATAAATCCTAAAGTAAGATAAGAAGCAAGGATCCAAATACATCAACTAAAAAAATCGAAATGGGAAAAAACAAGACTGACCCATAACCAAAAAAAAGTTTCATGCCAAAATGAGAACAAATGAAAAAAAAGAAAAATATTAAGCTAATTACTCTAAATCCCTAAATCTAGTTGAAGCAACACATGAACTGACTCCCTCATATCTTACACACACTAACTCATACATACATTCATTTCACACGCGGAGAGAATGAGAATCCAGGAGAGAGAGAGAGAGAGAGCTAGGTGGCGGAGAGAGGAAGAAAGAGAGGCCGACAGAGAGAGAGATTCGGCGATGGAGGGAGGAAGAAGAAGCCGCGACTGTGCGGCTGGCAGTGCTCCGCCGCGGCTGGTCATCGGCGTATCTTGCCGATTGCTTCGCGTTCTCAATGGGGAGTGAGGAACTCGCGTGGTGGTTGGATCCAGCAGAGGTGGCGAAGGTCACGCGGCCGAGAAGGGGCCGCGGCCACCGCGCCATGTGGGTGAAAGGAAAGGGAGACCGCCGCGGCAGTGAGCCGTCCGCGGCGGTGGGTTCGCAAAGGGAACGCCGGTCACCGCGGAGGCTGCATGCACGAAGGGGTTGAGAGGCCGCGCATGGCCAAGCTTCAGATCGGAAAGGGAGAAGGAGATGCTGCCGCGGGAGGGGGGCCTGCAACGCCGCGATGCGGTGGATCCACGGAGGAAAGAAGGCCACACGGCCGCGTGGCTGTTGGTCATCCAGGCGGAAAGGGAGAATCCGTCGCGGAGCGGACCGCCGCGAAAGGGGAGCTGGGCAGTGGCGCGATCCGGCCGAGGGGGGCCTTCGCGGTGGTTTTTCGGGCGGCGAGGGGAACCTTCGCGGCGTTTTTTCTTCGCGCCGGCAAGGGGAGAGGTCGCGGCCGATCCGGTGGTGGTTGGAGGAGTTGAAATGTTGATGATGATGATGATGAGACAGCATGGGAGGCCGCGGCGGTGGTAGGGTGGCCGCGGCCTCCTTCCCCTTTTCCTTTTCTCTTTTTTTTTTATTTCTTGTTTTGTTGCTGATATTGGAAAAATAGGAATAATACCTATGATACTGCTAAATGTCACTTCTATTATATTCTCCCTGATATTGCTGGATTTTATGGTTGAATGTTGCTGGTTCTTTTGTGATTTTTCTTTGCGTGTCCTGGTGAATTGGGCCGTGTATATCCCTTGATTGCTCTCTCTTTATTCCATTTATACAGCTTTGTCATTCAGACCCCCTGTTCTCGCAATGATTTCTTAGAGAATGGCTAGGAACAATACCAATTGGAGTTGTGAGCTGTTCATGATGATAAGGGCATGGTCTGATGATGATGGTAGGCCTTCTTTCAGCCTTTGAATTTTTTTCATTATCTCCAGTGTTGGTGCACTGTATCCTAGTTTCAGCTTTCCTTTTTCTTCTTTTCTTTTCATTTTTTGTTTTTTTTTATTTTTTATTTTTGTACAGAAACATCTCGTAACGTAAATGGGCTTATAACTGAAAAAGGAAAAGAGAAAAAAAAATAAAAAAAATAAAAAAATAAATAAAAAAATGAAATTGGGCTGAAATGATAAATTGGATTTTTATTTTTATTTTTTTGGAAATAAACAAAATAAAACAATCAGAAAACCCTTTTTTTTTCAAAGGAAATGAAAGAACCTAAATGCAGAAGTGTAAATCCAATGCGAATTTTTGGATTTTCTTGCTAATGGATCGAACAAAATTAGGTATTCACAGTTGCCCCTCTTTACTTGTGACTTACTGAAAAATATAAAGTCTATGACTTTGATGTTTTGCTGTAAAAGACAAGTAAAGAATGAACACATATTTTGTTCGAATGTATGATGCATGATGGCGATGCTGATGTTGACAAGTGCATGACGGAAATGATGAATGCATAATGACAATGCAAAAATGTTCAAATGGATGTTGTTAGGAATCTAATATACAATGACAATGAATGCATGATGTGATGAACTGATGTAGTGAATGATGCTAGATAATTTCATGGAAGCAATGGATGCATGATAATGATAATATCAGATGACTGTACAATGCTAATGCAAATGAGAATGGAATGTATATGAAAATTGAATGCATACAAAATTTAAAAACATATGAAAAAGAACGCGAAATAGGAGATGTGAAAGCATGTGAGGATAAACACGAAAATGAAATATGTGGATATAAATGTGAAAGCAGTGAAAGCTTGCAAAAATAAATGCGAAAGCAGTAAAGACTTGCAAAAATAAACGTGAAAGCAATAAAGGCTTGTGAAAATGAACGTGAAAGCAGTAAAGACTTGCGAAAATAAACGTGAAAGCAATAAAACCTTGCGAAAGTAAACGTGAAAGCAGTAAAGACTTGTGGAAGTAAACGTGAAAGTAGTAAAAGCATGTGTAAGTAAACGTGAAAGCAGTAAAAGCATGTGAAAGTAAACTTGAGAGTAGTAGAAAGCTTCTGGAAATAAACGTGAAAGCAATAAAAGCTTCTGGAAATAAATGTGAAAGCAGTAAATTGTGAAAACTGTAAATGTGAAAGCTGGTAAATGTGAAAGCAGTAAATTGTGAAAGCTGTAAATGTGAAAGCTGGTAAATGTGAAAGCAGTAAATTATGAAAGCTGTAAATTGTGAAAACCTTGTAAAAGTGTGTGAAAATTAAATATATGGATGAAACGATGCGAGAGTAATATGATGAGCGTATAATGAGTGATGCAAAGCTAGTGGAGTGATGTGATGATGGTATGATTAAATGTATGAATGATACAAGACTAATGTAAAAATGATGTGCTCTGTGACAATGATGACAATAGTTTTCAAAAACAAAATTGCTCCAGTTTGAAATATCTTCGCATTGTCCTTCAGGAAAGTATTTGTCTATTCCAAAAATGACCCGTCTTTTCAGATGAGTAATTCTGAGAGCTTTTCTGTTGCAGGTTTCAAGTGTATCTTCTCCTAGTGGCGTTTCAACATCCCTTTTTTGCCCCAGTTCTTTCATTGTATTCTCACTTTATGTCTTGATCACCCATAAATATCACTTTGAATCCATCAAGACTCATAATTGAGCTGTTCTTTTTAAGTCTAGGCTAGTCAAGTTGTCTCATCTCTTTGCGAGTCAATCTTAGTCTTTAAACCCTCTGCCTGATTTATCTATCATGAGCTTTGTCAGTCAATTAGTCCTTTGGTTATACTTCAATTATAACATCATGATTATGCACGGTTTTTCAAAGAGAGTATAGAGATAAAGATTTTGGTAGAAATGAAAGATAAATAGGGACACAGAGGTGAAGAAAGACAATTTTATTCGCTTTCGAACTGGAAAGCATTTATAGGATTTCAACAATTGTTAAGAGGTAAGGAATGAAGAAAGAAGAAACTGGTAGTGCTACTTTCATGTGATCAACCCATTTCACTGATTCATTAGGTACACCAGACTCAAAATCCATGATGACGAATGCAATCCTTCATTATGCTTCTGACAATATCACAATCAAATTGCCCCAGTTTCCACACTCCACGTAGCTTCTCAGTCATTGACTTAACTTTTACCATTGCGTAGGTCGCCATTTCAGGTTTTCAACCTAGCATTTTATTTGCTTTGTGTGCTCTAACTTTTGCCTCGGCCACCCTTCTGGGTTTTCAACCTAGCGAGCTTTTCTTTTTTCTTTTTTTTTCTTTTTTATTTTTTGTTTTCAAGCAAAGTATTTCTTCACGGCATCTGAATTGATCGGTTTTGCAAGTACATTGTCTTCCATGTCAGTCAAAATCAATGCTCCTCTAGAAAATCCATCTTTTACGACGTAAAGGCCTTCATGTGTGGGGGCCCACTTGCCTCTTTTATCCTCTTGATTTGGCAAAATTTTCTTTAGAACAAGGTCACCGGATTGGAATGTTCGAGGACGAACGTTCTTATTAAACGCTTTAGCCATCCTTTTCTGATATAACTGACCATGACAGACTGCATTCAGCCGTTTTTCTTCGAGCATGTTCAATTGCTCATATCTCGTTTTGACCCACTCGGTTTCTTCCAATTCAGCTTCCACCAAGACTCTTCAAGACGGTATTTCCACCTCTATGGGTGTTACTGCTTCCATCCCATACACCAGCGAATATGGAGTTGCCCCAGTTGAAGATCTGACAGAAGTTCAATAGGCATGTAATGTATAAGGCAACATCTCACTCCAATCCTTGTATGTGACCACCATCTTCCCTAGGATCTTCTTGATGTTCTTGTTTGCTACCTCCACAGCCCCATTCATCTTTGGTCGATAAGGAGCCGAGTTATGATGCTTGATCTTGAATTGCTCACACAGTTTCTGTACATCTGCATTGTTGAAATTCATGGCATTATCTATGATGAGCCTCTCTGGCAATCCGTATCTACAAATGATGTTATTCTTCAGAAACTTCACTACCACTTTCCGTGTCACATTGGCAAAGGAAGCGGCCTCTACCCATTTGGTGAAATAATCAATAGCTACCAGAATGAATCGATGCCCATTGGAGGCTTTGGGGTTAATTGGCCCTATGACATCCATGCCCCACATTGCAAACTGCCAAGGTGATGTAAGAGTATGCAATGGCACAGGAGGAGAATGGATTCGATCAGCATATACTTGGCATTTGTGACATTTTCTGACAAACTCTATGCAGTCTTTTTCCATTGTTAGCCAATAGTATCCCTGTCTGAGAATCTGTCGGGATAACATGTGTCCGTTAGCATGAGTACCACAAATACCCTCATGGACTTCAAATAAGATGGAGTTTGCTTCCTTAGCATCGACACACCTTAACAAAACTTCGTCATAACTCCTTTTATACAATACTTCCCTGATAAGAAGAATGACATGGATAATCGCCTGAGTGTCTTCCTGTCATTCTCATTTGCTGCTGCAAGGTATTCTTTCTCCTTGATTAACTTCTTGATATCATAGAACCACGGTCGGCCGTCTGGCTCGTCTTCAATGTTAGAACAGTATGTTGGCTCTCTTCTAACTGTCACTTGCAAGGGTCGCACTTCTACTTCCAGATCGAGCTTGGTCATCACGGCCAAGGTAGCTAAAGCATCTGCAAATTGATTCTGATCGCGAGGCAGGTAATGGAAACTGACATCCTTGAACTCATCTTTTAAGCTCATAAGATGCTCAAAGTACGACAATAATCTATGCTCTTTAACTCGCCATTCTCCATTGACTTGAAAAATGATTAAGGCTGAATCTCCATAGACCTCTAGGAATTGCACACCAAGGGATATCGCCGCCTTCAGACCTATTATGCATGCTTCATACTCGGCCATGTTGTTGGTACAATCAAATGTTAGTTTCATAGCAATTGGGAACTGTTTTCCATCCGGGGATATTAAGACTGCTCCAACCCCATTCCCTAGGATATTGACTGCACCATCAAAATACATTTTCCACACTAAATCATCTTCTTCCTTATTCTCATTGTTCTCTTCTACAACTGCTAGGACATCTTCATCAGGAAATTCGAGTTCCATCGACTGATATTCTTCAAGTGGGTTTTCAGCCAGCTGATCAGCTATCACACTTCCTTTTATGGATTTTCTGGTCACATACTTGATGTCAAATTCTGCTAGAGCTACTTGCCATTTAGACATTCTTAGGGAGATATGCGGGCTTTCAAAGATGCACTTCATGGGGTCTATCCGAGATATGAGCAAAGTCGTATAATAGAGCATGTACTGTCGTAATCTCTTCGCCGTCCATACTAGCGCACAACAAGTCTTCTCAATAGCTAGATATCTGGACTCGCAGTCATTGAATTTCTTGCTCAAGTAGTAAATGGCTTGCTCATTTCGACCAGACTCATCATGCTGGCCCAATACTGCACCCATAGACCCATGCAATACTATGAGGTATAGTATGAGTGGTCGCCCTGGTGTTGGTGGAACTAAAATAGGTGGATTTGAAAAGTAATCCTTGATCCTATCAAAAGCCTCTTGACACTTCTCATCCCATTCACTCGAATGATTCTTCTTCAATAGCTTAAATATCGGCTCGCAAGTGAGTCAGATTGGAGATGAATCTTGCTATGTAATTCAGTCGGCCTAAGAAACCTCGGACTTCCTTCTCTGTCTTGGGTGCTGGCATGTTCTGGATAGCTTTGATTTTATCTAGGTCCACTTTAATACCCTTCTTGCTGACAATAAACCCTAACAGTTTTCCTGTTGACGCTCCGAAAGTACATTTTGCTGGATTCAGTCGAAGCTTGTAAGTCTTTAACCATTCAAATAGTTTCCCGAGCACCATAACATGACTTTCTCCTTCCTGTGACTTCGCTACCATGTCATCCACATACACCTCTAGCTCCTTGTGAATCATGTCATGGAAAAGAGTCACCATCGCTCGCTGGTATGTTGCCCCAGCATTCTTTAGTCCAAACGGCATAACCCTGTAACAGAACACTCCCCACTGAGTGACAAATGATGTCTTCTCTTTGTCTTCTTCTGCCATCAAGATCTGATTGTAACCTGAATAACTATCCATGAAAGAGAATCAATGGCCTCTAGCCGTGTTATCAACCAAAACGTCTATATGTGGGAGAGGAAAATTATCCTTTGGGCTTGCTTTATTTAGGTCACGATAATCCACACACATTCTGACCTTTCCATCCTTCTTTGGTACTGGCACTATGTTTGCTATCCATTCCGGATAGAGTGGAACCTCCAAGAAACCAGCATCAAGTTGCTTTTTGACTTCTTCTTTGATTTTGAGCGACATTTCTGGACTCATCCTCCGTAACTTTTGTCGCTTAGGTTCCATTCCTTCAATCAATGGGATGCTGTGAGCTACTATCCCTGGGTCCAAACCGGGCATATCTTTGTAAGACCAAGCAAAAACATCCAGGAATTCACGGAATAGCGCAATCATTTCTTTCCTTTCTGGATTGTCGACTATTTTCACTTCTTTCTTATCTTCGTCAGTGCCCAAATTCATAGTTTCAACAACCTCATCATGTGGATTTATCCCTTTCTCCATTGAATTTATGATTTTGGCAAATTACTGGGACAACTCAGGATCTTCATCTTGTTCATTTTCATTCAAGTCTGTTGTAACATAAGAATCGATTAATGGGTTTTCTCAATCATTTGCACAGGATAGTGAATCTGACGGAGATGAGTCCCTGGAATTAAGATGAGACCCGAAATAAATAAAACAAAAGAGGATAGAAAAGAAAGAAAATCATGCATAATCATCTTATTCAATTGAAATTGAAATACAACAAAGCAACTAAAGCGTCCATTACTCAAGATACAACAAATCATCTAAGGGTACAGAATCCCAATTGTTTAACGGCTCAAGACTAGGGTAGATTAGCTGAGGTATCTCCCTGGTTCTTCCTAGGGTGCTGACAGCTTCATCTGCTTCTATCACCATCACTTCTGCAGGTGCAGGAAATGTATCCCTAATATGTGGGATTTTCTTCTTAGTGAATTCAAAAGACTGTTGATCATTTACGGCTTCATACTCGAGACCAAACTTCCCAGGATTGTCAGGAAGTGAGATTGGATTATTGATTCCTTGCAGCTGACTCCCTAATCCTTTCCCTTCTTCAAACCCACTTTTGTGCATTATTCGAGCAGCTGCTTGATGCCCATCACATTTTGATCCCACTGGCTCTGCTATCTCAAGGTTTTGAAATGATACCTCGAGAGTGTCTTCAGCACAATCAACATATGGCACCGACACCGGTTTAGTCACCAACAATTCTTCTTCCCCTTTGACAGTGATGAGTTTCCCGTTATCTATGAACTTTACCCTCTAATGAAGCGTAGAGGGAACAGCACCTGCCTCATGAATCCAGGATCTTCCTAACAGCATCGTGTACCCTGGAACAATACCCATTACCTGGAATCTGGTCATGAAGGTAGTTGGCCCAATCTACAGCTGAAGATCAATGGCTCCCATGATCTCCTTTAAGGACACATCAAATGCCTTAACAATGGTTCCACTTGGTTCAATAGCGGAGGGATCAATTGGGAGTTGTTGCAAAGTGGCGTAAGGAAGCACATTGAAGGCTGACCCTCCATCAATCAATACTTTTGCGATGTTACAACCCTGGCATTTCAGGGTAATGTGGAGTGCCTTCGGGCGCCCTGCTGGATGAGGGAAAACTTCACTTTCTGTGAAGGTGATGGCATTAGCTGTTCTGATAGCACCTACAATTCCTTCAAACCTATCAGGGGTTATGTCTTTGGACACGTATGCTTAATCCAACACCTTTTTGATTGCATTGCGATGAGCTTCCGAAGATAAGATTAAGGAATAAAGTGAGATCTTTGCCGATGTTTTCTTCAATTGATCCACCACATCATACTCACTCTGTTTCATTATCTTCAAGAACTCCTCTTCTTCATTTTCTTGAGTCTTTTCTCTGTTTTCCTTTACAGACGCTACTTGGGAATCCTTTAATAACTTCTCAGGAGTATAACACCTACCACTCCGAGTCATTCCTCCTATTCTTGCAACATTTGTTATTGACTCTGTTGCAGAGGGTTCCGAGCAAGCTTCATTGCCAAGTTCTCCAATTGCCTATGGCTTATTGAACATTGCGGTTGTGGTAAAATAAGAAGGCCAACTAGATACCTTGAAGACCGGTACTTATCTTTGAATAGGAAATATTACTCGGGATGTTGTAGAATGAGGCTCCACAACTGTTTCATACCTCTATGGAACCGCATGATCGCTCTCATAAGGAAATGGCTTGGCACTTTGAAAACAAGTGCTGGCTCTTGGTTGTAGACTTTAAAAACAGGGGGTGTACGATGAATCATATTGACACTCTGTTCGATATCTCTTGGTATCTCCAGTACCCCTAGTTTGATCATTCTTTCAACATAGAGCTTCAGTTTTGGACATTCCTCTATGTGGTGCTTCATTCCGGAGCACTCACAGAATAGATCAACTTTATCACCTTTCACCGTTCTTTTACCTTTTTCTCCTTTAACTTCCATCTCGTAACCTGCCTTCTTCAGTGCTTCCAGGATCTCCTTCATCGGGAGCTTGACATTCTCTACACCTTGACTTGTAATCTCTTCATAGCAGATAGAATTTACCTGACCTCCACCATGATTGAGGAACGGGTTATTCCTTATGTGTGGTCTTGATTCCTCTTCCAACTTAATGGCACCATGGTCAATTAAACGCCATACTGCGCTTCTAAACCCATAACAATCTTTAACTGAGTGTCCCGGGAAATTCGAATGGTAATCACATGTTTGATTTGGATTATACCACCTGGGGTATGGTGGCATGAAGGTCTTCCTCGAACGTGGGCCTAGCAAGTTGTCTCTACACAAGTGTTTAAACAACTCGGCATGGCTCATGTGGAAATCGGGTAAGGGTCGATTCTCTATTGGAGGTCTTTGTGTGTTGTTGGTATTGGATGGTGAAGGAGTTGTGAAGGGATTACTTGTCTGGTGGGTCTAGGGTGGTGTTTGGTGAGGTCTAGGCGTTGTTGGTGTATAAGGTCGTGGATAGGAGACGTGGTTGATTTGGTGGGGTTGTGTATATGGTATTTGTGGTGAAATGGCTCTTGGGGATGGATATTGTTGGTAAGATGGGTGTTGTGTATGTAGATAAGTGGGATGATGGCTTGGTCAGGGAGTGGGCTGTTGAGAGTGGATGTAGTTAACGGCATTTTCCTTCTTCTTAAAATGGAAACTCTTCTTAGATTGAGACTCACTTGCTTCTATCCCTATCTTCCCTTCTTGGATGTTAGTCTCAATCCTTTCTCTGATTTCGACTAAATCGACGAACTCTTTGACGTGGGTCCCCAGCATATTCCTGAAAAAAGGCCCTTCCAGTGTACGAATGAAATAAGAGCACATTTCTTGCTCTAACATTGGTGGAACAACCCTCCCAGCCATGGCCTTCCATCTCTGGGCATATTCTTTGAAAGGCTCATTTTCCTTCTTCCTTATCCCTTTCAGCTGATCTCTAGTAGGTGCAACATTCAAATTGAACTTGTATTGGTTTGTGAAAGCCTGAGCCAGGTCTTCCCAACACCTGATTTGTGCTCGGTCCATCTGCATATACCATTCCCATGCAGTGCCTTCTAAACTCTCAGGAAAAAAGCTTATCAGGAAGTTTTCATCTTTTGACCACATTCCCATCTTCGTACAATACATTCACAGATGCATAATAGGATTGGTGCTACCGTCGAACTTGACGAGTTCAGGCATCTTGAAGTCTTTAGGAATAACCACATTGGGAGTCAAGCACATATCACTAATACTCATTGAGCCATAGGGATTAGGCCCACGTAGCATTCGGATCTGCCCCTGCATGCTTTCTTGTAGCTCCTGTTTCAGCTTTAGTCATTCCAGCTCCCTCGCAGTTTCACTTGCGGATCCAGCTCCTTCATCATTCTCATACCCCGCATGTTCCTCATGCTCAGCATTTTCAGTACTCACCTTAGCCATATTCACTGTATCAACAATGAACTTCTTGAATTCCGGTCCGAACATGGACTTCATCATTTCTTTGAGGTCATCAATCTCTTGACTTAAATTCCGTCCTCCGGTAACGCTGTCTGCTGCCATAGCTTTTTCCTTGCCTTTATCCTTGGTACCTTTCTCTTTCTCAACTCTGGATCGTAACTCGTACGGCTCTCTAGCCGATGCACTTGTATTTGACAAAGCTTTCTTTGAAGGAGCAATCTTGGATAACCTTCACAAAAAGTAAAAAGATAAACAAATGGTAAAAACTTAAAGATCCTTTGATGGCAAAGAATCACATTTATTTTGACAGTGTCGAATTGATTCATATCCTATTCAGAGGACTTAATGTCCATAAGACAGGATATGTGATGGATTTAAGTATAGGGGATTATCATTCCACAATATACTTTGTTAGGAGCACACTAGTAATGTAGAACTTGATCTTCTTTCTTACATTCTACACAGAAGAAAAAAGATTCTATAAGGTAGAAATGTGATTGACAATATATCCAAGGGAGATTTCGCTCCACGATGAATATAGTCTTCCGTGTTTATTTGAGGAAGAATCTGGATAGTCAAATTTATTTCATTCATTCAAAAGAGTACAAATACATCATAGTTGAGTCAAGAATGACCATTCTCTTTCTCTTAAGACCTCTAGCAAAGCCTTTACTCAGGTTCATAAAATCACTCACTTTACTTGGCAACTGAAGCTTGAAATTCTTTTGAACATCTTTCTCTGCTTTTTCAAAATGGTAAATGAACTTCGGAATGTGATGATCAAATTTCTCAGTTAGCTTTGTGTATTTTCCTTTCCATTCCTCAGCCTTCATTGCCCAATCACCAGCTTGTTTCTTCCAAAATCTTCCTGCATCTTCTGTATTCAGAAGTTGGTTTCGACATTTCATGAAACAGGCCCATTCTTGATCACATTCTTCTTTAGCCCGGGCTAATGATGCATTTAACTCTTCTATCTTCAACTACAAGTCTTCTTTTTGTCCTTGCAGTTCAACTTCCAGCTTTTCTTTCATTTGTTCTTGCTCAGCAATCTTCATTTTCAATTCTTTATTTTCAACTTCCAGCTCTTCTTTCATCTGTTCTTGCTCACCAATCTTCATTTTCAATTCTTTATTTTCTTTGTTTAGTTGACTAATGTGCTTCACAAACCTATTCTTCTCATTAGCCACCATTTGGACTTGCTTTTCAAGATTCTGGATCTTCTGTCTTTGCTTCTCTTGATCAGGGACATCAGCCAGCTCATCCTTCAGTTGTTCAATCAGCTTTTCTCTCTTCTCACATTGGCTTCGAGTAATGATAACTTCTAGTTCTGCTGCCTACTTTTGTTGTTCCAAGAGCTTCATTTGTGCTTTCATGACCTCCATCTGTTCAGCCAATTGAGGGTCATTCCTCTTGTCCTGAAGAGAGCTAGGGACAACTTGAGGTACTTCTCTTGTTTTTCTCCATGTGACATACTCGCGGGTACTGATCACAAATGGTTTACCTAACTCATTTCTTCCGACCATATGAATATCTCTCCATGCTTCTTTGACTTCTCGTGATAACTTCTTAGTGTGTTCACCTTCCTTGTACCAGAAGTAAAGTCCACTCAATTGCTCATCTCGCGGCTTCTTTTGTGTCCAATAAAGTTGTCTGAGTACTATTGCTGGCGTGTATGATATGCAACCTCTTGGACCCATCAATGGTATGCTATGATAATTTCCACAGCCGAGAATGATGTCACCTCTTTCATGTTCATACCATGGACAAACCCACTTGAATGACTATTCTTTTACGTTATCAAATTCAGCCTTCCACTCATGGTCTTCTCTTGGCTTTGTTGGGATACGATGAAAGCTTTTTAGCGGGTCTGAGACACTTCTGATGTGATTCCCTGCATACATATGTGTGATGATCCACACGTACAAGAGGTGTAAGCAACATCGAAGCTTTCCTTTTTGTTTCTGATGACAGAAATTCAAAGTCAGAAACGTTTCAGCCAATACAGCAGGGACTGGATTTCTTTGCTTATTTTCAACAGCAAAGAAAACATCCATGGTAGCTTGATCAACTATGTCCGGTGCAGAAGGAAACAATACCAGCCCATAGATAGCAAAGACCAGCACTCTTGCAAAAGTAGCCCACTCTTTTCGATGCCCCAAGTCTTTCAAATGTTCTTCTATGAAGATTTTTGTCACCCCTTTTGATTCTGAATGTCCTGTCAACTTCACTTGAACCACTGGCACACCCAATAATTCACTGAATTGCTCTACGACCTTTCCACCTGAAATAGGTTGTTCTAGATGAAAATAAATGGAAGTATTCTTTCTCATTGGTAATTTTAACATGCAGACATATTCTTCAATGGTAGGAGTGATATCCATGTTTGGCAGCTCAAAACATCTCAAAGTGGGGTTCCAATACTGGGCAAGAACATTGAGGGCGGAAGTTTCCACTGATATGAATAACAAATCTAGAATTGATCCATATTTATTTGAAAAAGCTTTTCTGCTTTCAGTGGACAGCAACTGGCTTAACCGATGTAGATTTTCCAGAGAACTGGTGTTTCCCATCACATTGAAATGCTTCTTCAAGTTGGATACATTGCCAGTATATTGTGCTCTTTCCATCATTTACTGTCTAATATGATGTTGTTCTTTTGCCACCAATGGATCTTTCAAAAGAAGAGAAAATGAATGAGATGCGTGTTATGAATAAAATAAATATGCATGGGCATGAAGTAAATGCATGAAAATGGATTTTTCCTTTTTTTATGCTTAAAATGAACATGCTAAATGGGAAAATATGAATGTCATACATAATTGAAATATGAATTATTTATACACAAACTGATAATGCATGTTGTAATGTCCATGATGAATGTTATATGATACCACAAATGCATGATGTATAAAAGATGGAAAAAAAGAAAAGAAGTATACTCCCTTGTGTCTTAACAGGGTGGAGTCTAATGCTTGGTTCTATGGTCAACCCTATTTGAGGTAGGCATCTAGCGTCATTCTATCAGTGCACAATTTTTGGGTGGATCTAGATTCTTGAAAGATTGTGGTCCCCAGGCTGCCTTTACCAATAGGATAAAGACCCAGTTCTATGAGTTAAACCATAGGGACATGAAAGTCACAATATGGCAACCCATAGTTCCAGTAACAACCTGAGCGGATGAGTCAACGACTGCCAGGGAAGCATAAGCCTCACAATAACAACGTCGAAACCCCTTCTTGCCCTATGGCTTTCCAAGGCTCGGGTATAGAGCCCAAATTGTGTGTGAGGACAGTGATAGTAAGAGTGTGTGCAGGGAGCACACAAACCTTGTAATCCTAAATACCATATATAACCTTGCAAAACAAATCAAAGAAGCACATACATATACAAGAAGTCTTCTACCCTAAGGTTCCAAATACATACCAAAAATAAAATCTCCATCCTAAGATAACAAGTATTTATAGAAATAAAACAAACTATCCTAAGATTTGAATAACAAATATTAACAAATAAAATAAGCAAATATTTACAAAAGGAAGACAATTATTTACAAAATGGAAAAGATGGGGAAATATAAATATTATAAATTATAATTATTTGCATGATTTACTCTAACAGGCTTGACTCTCAAATGTCCCCAGTGGAGTCGCCAAGCTGTCACAACGTGCCTGGAGGGCGCCGCGACCAAGGGAATGACGACCGATTTCAAAATAAACTTGTAAAAACGGGAGTCGCCACCAATTTTAATTCTGGCTAAAATTGGAAAACCTTTAAGTTTGCAAACTGGTCTTTTTAAAAAAGATCAAAGGTTCGGGAGTCTGATTATGATTAGTGAAGGGTGGAAACTTAATCCCACTGCACCCCTAATGCATCCGTATAAATACGGTTACCCCAGAGCTCTTTATGCAAATTAATTATAATTTTAATAATATTTATTTTTCCCCAATAGTTGTGAAAAAAAAAGAAAAGAAATAAAATAAAATAAAAGAAAATTAAATTAAATTAAATGAGAACACAACTTAATGAAAGATTAATCTTGACTTGATAGTTGTTGGCTACGCCGACGTATCCTCTAGTGCAATGAGGAACTCAAAGTCACGTCGTTCTATAGAAAATGATTGTGTGTTGGATAGATTTTAATTAAGAAACAAAATAACAATGCGTTGATTGATTTTAATTAGAAAAGTATTGATTGATTTTGATTTAAGTTTTTTGTTTTGGAAATGAATTTTATTATGGAATGACAACATTTAGACAAACACTAATTTTAATAAGATTTGACAAAATTTAATTCGCAAACATGTAACAAACACAATTAATTTGAACAAACATATAAAATTAAATTAAAAATAAAATTCAAATTAATATTTAAATTTTTATTTTTATTACCTTTTTTATAATTAAAAAAAACTTTTACACAAAAAGATAAAAAAAATAATAATAATAATGAATAAGTAAATAAATAAAAAAAATCTTATCAGATATTTATAAATAATAATAATAATAATAAATAAATAAATAAAAGGTAAAAAAGAGTTAGTTACAAAAAAAGAACTGATAACAACAAAAAGAGCCCAAAACGAATAAAAAAAAATTTCAAACACACACAAAAAAAGTCCAAAACGAATTAAAATTAAAAAAAACTGCAAACACAAAAAAAAAAATCGAAAACAGAAACAAAAAGAAGCCCAAAACAGCAAGGATCCAAGCCCAATAAGAAAGAAATGAATCCTAAAGTGAGATAAGAAGCAAGGATCCAAATACATCAACTAAAAAAACCGAAATGGAAAAAAACAAGACTGACCCAGAACCGAAAAAAAAAAAGTTTCATGCCAAAATGAGAACAAATGAAAAAAAAGAAAAATATTAAGCTAATTACTCTAAATCCCTAAATCTAGTTGAAGCAACGCATGAACTGACTCCCTTATATCTTACACACACTAACTCATACATACATTCATTTCACACGCGAAGAGAATGAGAATCCAGGAGAGAGAGAGAGAGAGAGAGCTAGGTGGTGGAGAGAGGAAGAAGGAGAGGCCGAGAGAGAGAGAGATCCGGCGATGGAGGGAGGAAAAAGAAGCCGCGGCTGGGAGGCGGCAGCGTTTCCGCCACGCGGCCGGGAGGCAGCGGTTCGCCATGGCCGGGTCATCGGCGTATCTCGCCGGTTGCTTCGCGTTCTCAATAGGGAGGGAGGAACTCGTGTGGTGGTTGGATCCAGTGAAGGTGGCGAAGGTCACGCGGCCGAGAAGGGGCCGCGGCCACCGCGCCATGTGGGTGAAGGGAAAGGGAGACCGCCGCGGCAGTGAGCCGTCCGCGGCGGTGGGTTCGCGAAGGGAACGCCGGTCACCGCGGAGGCTGCATGCACGAAGGGGTTGAGAGGCCGCGCATGGCCAAGCTTCAGATCGGAGAGGGAGAAGGAGATGCTGCCGCGGGAGGGGGGCCTGCAACGCCGCGATGCGGTGGATCCGCGGAGGAAAGAAGGCCACACGGCCGCGTGGCTGTTAGTCAAGCCATCCCGGCGAAAGGAGAATCCGTCATGAGCGACCACCCCGAAAGGAGTCGCGATGGCGCGATCCTACCGGCGGGTCTTCGCGGTGGTTTTTCGGGCGGCGAGGGGAACCTTCGCGGCGTTTTTTTTTCGCGCCGGCGAGGGGAAGGTCGCGGCCGATCTGGTGGTGGTTGGAGGAGTTGAAATGTTGATGATGATGATGATGAGACAGCATGGGAGGCCGCGGCGGTGGTAGGGTGGCCGCGGCCTCCTTCCCCTTTTCCTTTTCTCTTTTTTTTTTTATTTCTTGTTTTGTTGCTGATATTGGAAAAATAGGAATAATACCTATGATACTGCTGAATGTCACTTCTGTTGTATTCTCCCTGATATTGCTGGATTTTATGGTTGAATGTTGCTGGTTCTTTTGTGATTTTTCTTTGCGTGTCCTGGTGAATTGGGCCGTGTATATCCCTTGATTACTCTCTCTTTATTCCATTTATACAGCTTTGTCATTCAGACCCCCTGCTCTCGCAATGATTTCTTAGAGAATGGCTAGGAACAATACCAATTGGAGTTGTGAGCTGTTCATGATGATAAGGGCATGGTCTGATGATGATGGTAGGCCTTCTTTCAGCCTTTGAATTTTTTTCATTATCTCCAGCGTTGGTGCACTGTATCCTAGTTTCAGCTTTCCTTTTTTTTCTTTTCTTTTCATTTTTTGTTTTTTTTTTATTTTTTTGTTTTTGTACAGAAACATCTCGTAACGTAAATGGGCTTGTAACTGAAAAAGGAAAAGAGAAAAAGAAAATAATAAATAAATAAATAAATAAATAAATAAAAAATGAAATTGGGCTGAAATGATAAATTGGATTTTTATTTTTATTTTTTTGGAAATAAACAAAATAAAACAATCAGAAAACCCTTTTTTTTCCAAAGGAAATGAAAGAACCTAAATGCAGAAGTGTAAATCCAATGCGAATTTTTGGATTTTCTTGCTAATGGATCGAAGAAAATTAGGTGTTCACAATTATACACTCATTTAATGCTTAACTTGACATGATTTTTATGCTTTACTTTTGAAGAAATTAGTCACTCTCATATGAGATTTGAATTCTTGTGAAATTATTGGAACTAATGTTAAATTGGTAATTTCAAGATGAATTTAATGGATTGAAAGTTCACTTTTATTCGATTTTTGCACAAGACATTTTGGGAGCTAAATAAAAGAGTTCTAGAGCTTATTTGACTAAATTTTTTAAAAGCACTATGATAGAAAATTTGTATCTCTCTCTACAAATATTAGATTAGGATAATGAAGATATTTTGGAAAGCTCAAGAAGTGATTTACAACCTTGATGCTAAGTTCAAAGCTTATTTCTCAAAAATGGCCTGGTGAAAAATCGATTGATAAGATTGAAGCTCAGTGTTGTTCTAATATCGTCTAGTATAACCTTTGTCTAGTATTTTGCCGATCTCTTATTAAACTACAAAAGTTTCATTGAGATTGTTTTTGCAGTGTTGGAAAACTAATTCAATTCTCAACAACTTTATGTTTAATTGTCAAATGCTATTTCAAATTACAGAGACGTATATAAGGTTTGCAGAGTGATAGTTTAAATTTACCCCTGCACCATAATGTGAATTGGCCTAATCTTAGGTCTAAGGAAGCATGAAATTAAATGTTTTGGACATATTTTGTGCAATTAATGACTAATCAAACCTCAAAACATAATAAGATTCTGAATACAACATCTTAAGGATAATAGAGGGCATTTTGGTGGCATTTGGCCTCCTTTGCCAATTTAAGAGACATCTAGGAGGAGCTATAGTTTGGCAGCTACATTAAAAAAGAAGAGGCACATGATTGGGATTCATTCTTCTTCTTTTTTCTCTTTTTGATTTATGTTTAGCATATATATTATATCTATGGATTTGTATTTGTTAAATATATTTGTTGGTTAAATACCTTATGCTAGGTGATGATATAGCTTATGTTTTGAATATGATTGTTTGATATTTCCAATATTTATAAATTCTTTCTCATTCAATTGAGTTTCTATTATCCGTACTAAATTTTTTTTATGTATTCACAACTTGTATATTGATTATAGAATTATGTAAACATAAAGGAATCTAGATACATAATTGATATATAGAAGCCTTAATTCCTAATTGTCCTGGAATAAAGATTAGAAAGTGAGATTTACAAGGAGATTCACAAATCGGTAATATCTTTAGGGAGTATTGGTATACCAAAGGATATGATATTAATTAGATTAGGAATTTTTCTCATCCGATGATGAGTTAAATATTAATTACATTAGGAGCTCAATCATTATAGGAATAACTATGCAAAATCAAACCTTTAATGTTCTTTTCTTTGTGATCTTGTATATGTCTTTTGCATTTTTATTTTATTTAATTTTTATATTTTAATTGTTATTTCATCTAGTAAGATTAAATAGTTTATAAGTTGGAGAAATGATAATTGGTTGAGTCAATTCTATGAAGATAATATTCCTACTTACTTTTTTTATTATTTATATGACTCAGCACACTTGCTGGAGTTCCATCAAACATGGAACACTTTATCAAAGATTAGTATTTATACAAAATTATTCAATGAAATAAGTACATAAAATTCACTCAAAGTAAGAAAAAACACTTCTTCCATATATACATTATATTTTTTTAAAAAAAATAACGATAATAAAAACACCTCCCCCGTATCTACTATGAATATGTTTCTATTTGATGATCTCTTTATCTTTTTTTCTAAACAACTAGAACATATGATTAGTGCTTTTTTGCCCACATAAATTAAAAAAAAATTCTTGAAATATCAATCTCTCACATTGTGAAGATAATTTTGCGTATCTATTCTTTTTCATATAGGTGAAATCAGTTAAGTAGAAGTAGATTTATAAAGATTGAAACATATAGAAATTAGTCAAGACAAACTAGATTTTCCCCTTTTTTTTCTAGTGAAATCGATTAGTTAATACCTATAGCTAGATTTCCAACCATTTTATTACATGAAATTGGTCAGGCAGAACTAGATTTATGAGATTTTACGTCTGTTTTTAACCATTTTGCAGCGGCTTGTAACCTCCGCAGTCTTTTTTTTTTTTGTGTGTTTTTGGAAAACCAACATATATAGGAAAAATGCAATTTTTTATTTATTTTGTATATGGGTTTTACATAAATCTTATATTGAAATATGAGATAATGGAAAAAATTACAAGAATATAGTGACTGGTACTGTCAAGTTTATTATTATATTTTTTCATTAAATATGATTATTATATTTTTTTCATTAAATATGACATTGTAGAATTCAATTTTAAACTATTATTTTAATCAAAATTCGACAATGTTGAGTTCTTAAATCATAACTTGGTTAATTTGTTTAAAACACTACATTTTGGTGTTATCGGGGTGCAAAATACATACAAATAAAAAAAAACCCGAAAAATGCCATTAGGAAACAAAATCAGACATAATTAAATGATAGGTGATTATTCTATAAACTTCCTTTGTTCTTTTTTCCATTGATTATGACTTTTTTATTTCTTTTTTTGATTTTGATTTTGATTTTGTGTGTGGTTATGGTGCTTAATTTGGCTAGTTATGTTTGATTGTGGTTCATAGTGGCATTTTTCCTAGCGGCATTCCAAAAGTGCAATTTTTTTTAAAACAAAAATAGAACAACATTGCAGAGATTAAAAAAGCCACAAAATAAATAATTATTTTGAGAATCTAGATGATAGATAATTATTCTATCTGCTTCCTTTGTATTTTTTTTCTTAGGCTTTTTTCTTATTTTGTGTATAATTATGGTGTATATTTTGACTAATTATATTTGATTTTGGTTTACAGCAGCATTTTTCTATAGTGGCTTTTCAAAAAAAAAAAAACCCAAACAAACAAATGAAATTGGGGAGGTTGAAAACTGCCACAAAATGTCAAAAATCTAGTTATATGTGACTGATTTCAAGTTGAAAAAAAATGGTTAGAAATCTATCCACAGCCAATCAATTACTAAGGAAAAGAAAAAGGAAAATCTATTACTTATTTGGTTTCAGTTTTTCAAATTTTATGAAGAAAATGTTGAAAATTTTGAAAACTATAAAATTTAATTTTTAATTTTTATTTTTAATATTTATTTCATAAAATCCTAAAAGCTAAAACCAAATAGACCCTTAGTTTGTCTTAACTTATTTCTATGTGTTTCGGTCATAGGAAATTTACTTCTGCTTAATCGGTTCCACCCATATAAAAAAAGAATGAATGTGCAAAATTAATCTCAACAGAGTGATAGTTTAGTGTTTAAAGTACTTTTTTAATTTATATGGGTAAAAAAGCCCTAGAATATATATATATATTGTTGATCTTCTTTTATCTGCAACATTCTTTTTTGGACTTTTTTTTTATTTTGCATATATCCCTTCCCATCATGCACACCTATATCGGACTTCCTAAAATTAAAAGGGCCCGAAAAGACATTTGAGCTATCAGAGGTTTAAGAATGAACTCCCTGGACTTTAGTACAATTTAATAAGCCTCGTGGGCCTTAAATATGTTTACCCAAAACCTAATCAACAATGCGGCGAGCTAAGCCTGCTTCTGATTACACTTAGGCTGGGCTTTGCAAGTATGTAGGCAACTATTGAATAGGCACACTACCAAAACCAGCAGCAAAGGAAATCCTGTTTTACCAAAAAAAAAGGTAGACTAAACAAAAGTGAAATCCTAAAAAAATTGACCAAACAAAAGATATCCTGGAACATTCCAAACCCATTCAAGCATTCCCCAGACAATAGTTTAAAGTGCATCCGTTGATCAATCCAAAAAAAAAAAAATGTTTGTTTTATACCTTGAACATTTGATCAATAAGGCAATAGTAGTAGTGGATAGTACTTGACCAGACCACACTTCCCTCATAAAAATTAATTGAATATAGCAAATTGCTAAACGTCAAAGGGTATTAGGTGTTACTGCAAAATAGCAGTTGCAAATCAATTAAGGCTTGAGTGCTTCATTCTAATTCAATGACCAGGACAACATTAATAGGAAAAAAAAATTTTGATTAGAGTCACAATTGCTTGCATAGCTGACTCACTAACTCAACCCGCTTAATTAGGAGTATTACTTAAACAATGTGAGAAGATATTTTGGTAGTTGACCTTGACGTTTAGTTTTGAGTCATTGACTCTTGTTGATTTTTTTTCCCCGTCTTCTTTGGTAGGTATTTAACATTGTTTTTGACTTGCTAACCTTGTTGAAATTGTTAAGAGATGCAAAGTTGAATTTGAATCAAATGGAAGGTTTAAGATACCTTTCAGAGTGTTATTACCTAAATCATTGCACGTATTACACCACTCAAAATACCAAAACTAAATGAACCAATTTTTCTTATTTTTCTGTATTTTGGTTAGTACCATTTTGATTTATATACCAACAAATTAAAGCGATATATACGTGCCTAATTTGACTGATATCTTCCTTTGGGATAGAATAATGATACCATTAGTCATGATAAGCCTCCTTTTGTTGACAAACAGTGTAAGCAAGCGCACGAATGTTGTGCTTCATGGACTTTGCTACATAGGTGTGAAAACAGCAAGAGATGGCTTCATATATATATTACTTTAATGAATGTGTCCCCTTTGAGTTCAAACCTTTATATATAAAAATGCTTTACACAAAACAGACAAACTACTAAAGAATTATTTGTTTGACAAAAAAAATTTGAATCATGAAGACTTGTAGAGCTGCATGGCACAATGGAGTCTTTCACATGCCTTGAACCGTAAACTTTTCATTTTATAAATATATAGTTTTTTATTGGAAAAAAATGAAAACTATAATTGTGTGTCTTAAAAACATGTTGCATGGATTTTAACTTATAATAGAAGCCATGGCCGTAAGCAAGTTTGATTCGACTGAAAGAATAATGATGTTGCGCTTTAACCAAACCACGTGTTCCCTAAGCCTAAGGTAATTTGCACAAGAAAGTAGGTTTAAGTGCTTGGTTTTTCCACTTTGAAGGGACATTGATGCTGGGTCCAAACTCCAAAGGCTACGTTTTGAGAGGAGGGCTTCTTAGTTCGTAAAATGATTACTATCCTAACATTAGTGAACAAAGTGCTTTTTGGTTTTGCCCTCCACTTTGGAGGAAATGTGTTGCTGATTCGAACTCCAAAGCTAGGTTCTATGCTCCTATCTTGTAATTTAATTAAAGTGATTACACTTTGGTTCATATGTAGTGCATAATAACTAGATTGGCGTATTAGACGGGCCCAAACATGTTCGACCATGTTTCACGTTTTGTGCTGTGTCTTTTCAGAGCATATGTAGACCAAAAGGGCGAAATTCACCATGCATTATAATTGCACAAACGGAATTAATGTGGTTACAAGAAAGGTGAATGAAACTATGAAAGGATGTCTACAACGTGGACGTGGTGTTCATCATGATGGGGAAAGTTGATTAAGAACAAAAGAAAGATAAACTTGACGTCCTATTACAAGTGTTAGGGTACGAAATTCCATAAGTAACAATGTTTAATTGAATCTGATTCTTTTTTAAAATGAAAATATTTGTAAAGTGAAAAATGAGGAGTTATTTGCTTTAAGATCATTTCATATAAGATTTGATATCTATAGATGAATAACCCCTAAATTTTCCACCTTACAATAATTCTCATTTCGAAACATCCAAATCCATTTTCACTATTCTATTTGTTTTTATCTTAGAAATTGTTATTCACACAATTTCGAGTCCAATCCTATTTGAATGGAACTCTTTCTAAACTAGCACGACTCTATGATTATTTAAACCTTTGACACTACAAGAAAAAGTTTCCCTGATATCACAACTCACTTTTAACATAACTAATCACTTCTAAATTTTAATTATACCCTGTCTGAAACTAACGAAAGATTACATATATAAAGTTATGCGTGTGTGTGAAATATTGATTTATATGCTTATAACTGAAAACTTTTACCTATAAAAAAATAATTCTTCATATAATAATCTAACTACGAATTTGATACTACTATTATAAATATATATATTGTCATTTAAAAAGGCTATACTAAAATTAAAAAAGTATTTCTGCCATTTAAAATTAATGAATCACTAAATGTAGAGGGAGTTAGTACTGTAGTCTTTGCAACTCTCAAGGACTTCTATTAACAATTTTCAAAATAAAAGGGTGTCCAATATTATCGTATTAAATTTCAAATTTCAAGTGTGTGTATGTATATATATATATATATATATATAAGGAAATGATCAAGTGAGATTAGTGATTTTATGTAAGAGTGAAATGAATATATTTGGACAGTTGGATCTCACATTCATAGTTAATATTAAAATATAAAGTTATATGACATTTTTAAGTGATTATGTAACCTTTTAATAACTTTCAATCCTACCCATCTATATATGGTTATACGACTCAGATTTACTTCTCTCACTTTCATATAAAGCCACACCTCTCACTATAAAATGAAATGTTGAAATTGTGCTCACATAAAAATCTATTTATCTATCTATCTATCTATTAATTAATTAATTACTCCATCTGCCCACTTCTATCTCCCCAATAAGAAATAGCTAAAATTTGATACACTAAAAAGTTAATATATATTGTAGACAGAGGTAGTAATAAATTAATTAATATATAAAAAGGAGAGACATATATTGGAAAGTTTTGCCAAGTGGCAGTTATCTGGAATATTCCTCTTTAATTAAAATAGAAAATTTTCTAATTTAGGAAATATAAATATTAATATATAAAATACGAGGTTTAAATTGGAAAGTTATAGCAAGTGGTAGTTATCTAAAACATTTCTCTTTAATTAAAATAGAAAAGTTTCAAATTTAGGAAATATAAATATTAAATTTAAAAATTAAAAATAACATTACAATTTAAATATACTTAGTGGAGAGCATTTAAGTGGACAGTGGAATTTAATATACAACATTTAAGTAGAGGATGGAATTTAGTGATAGTATTTAATTGAGTGGACGGTGAAACTTGTGAATAATATTTAATTGTATAGTGTACCACTCTAATACTAGTTTTTTTTTTATGAAATTAGTTCATTAGATTTTACTTGAAATAATAATAGTTTAATAAATTTCTTTCTCTGGAATTACTTTATTAGGAAGCTGAAAAAACAAAAAAAAAAAGAAAGAAAGAAAGGTGACAAAAAGACAATGATGTATATGTTCAATAATAAGTTATTGTACGTAATATTTTTACGAAATTTTCTTTAAAATTATTTTCTTGCTATTCTAAAGAACAGGAAGGATGGGAAAAAGAAAATAATTTATTTTAATGACTTAAAAGTTAAATATATATATTCTTGTTCTTATAAAATATTGAAAAATGAGAACCCAAAAAAAAATATTTTTTGAATTATTTAATTCTCATTAATATGTAATAATTTTTAATCAAATTAATTAATTAATTTATTTTTATAATAATTATTATATTTACTAAAGAGATTCACCTACTCAAAGTACTAGTATTTCATACCAAACCGTTTTGCACCGGAGCCGGTCTTTAATTGGATGATTTTACAGCATGTATCTGTATCCCTCCTCTCTTTTCTTTCTTTCTTTTCAAGTAAAATTTCCTTTGATATTTGAAATTATAAGTATATTTTATTTTAATTCTTAAAATTTTAAAATTAATTTTTTAGTTTCTAAAATTTTATATATAGATTATTTTAATTCTTAATCAAATAAATATTATTTAACCATTAATTTTTATTAATATAATATATTTAATGACATGTGGCATGTTAACGCAGTATTAAATTAAAATAAATTTATATTAATCTTTAAAATTCTTAAATCCGTCAAAAATAGTCTTTAAAATTTTTAACCATTAGTCAACAGTTAATTTTTCTGACACATAACATGTTAAATAATAGTTAACTAATATTTATTTGATTAATAATTAAAGTAGCCTATAGCATAAAATTTTAGGGATTAAAAAATTAACTAAAATAAACTTTTATTCATTTCATTTCTTTTTTTTTCCTTGATAATTCACGGCTGTGCCTTTGTAAATTTGCACGTCGGTCATAAAGTTTCAATAGTAAGCTTTTACCTTCAATAGTAGCTTAGTAACTAAGCTACTTATAGGAATGTTCTAGGCACCTGGCTGTAGTACTAAGCTTTTCCTTTGTAGTATACTTCGATTTTCAGCTTTTGTGCTGGGGTTTTTTTTTTATCAAAATAAATCCTGAAAAATGAGAAAACACAATAATAACTGCTGGAATATTAATTACAAGAAATAAATTATCTGAGATCATTCAGGACTTGTCATAGGAGACATCTACAAAATCAAACCAATAATTGTACATGCGAAATTGCTAATCTAGTTGGTTTGCACACTGTACTTTTAAGCAGAAGATTAGAGTTCAAGTCTCACCTCAATAGTTTTTAATGTTTTGCTAACATATTATTGTAATTTTTATTTTCAAATCATCAAAAGTAATTAATTGTATTATAGTAGCATAATTGGTTAGTGTGTTGGTCTGCTAATTCAAATATTTTTTCTAATTTTTCTATTTTTGACAATTATTTTAAATTTTCAATAAGTAATAACAAAAGTGACCTAACATTGTTAACTTATTTATGTAATATATATAGGGTTAATATAACAAAAAGTATAATACTATTATATATGTTGAATATCAATGTACACATTTAATTAGGAAATTATAAACAATTAATTTTGAAAAAATTAATTTTTCTATTTACCAGTCCATCCAACCTAAAAAAAAGATCAACAAGATCAATCGACCCAAAATAAGGTCAACTACAAGCTTTTTAACTGTAATAATTAATTATTTATAATTTTCTAATTAAGTATGTACCTTAATATTTGCTATAATAGTATTAGACTTTTTTGTTATATTAAATCTATATATATATATATATATATATATTACATAAATAAGTTTAGGTCCTTTTTTGTTATTATTTATTGAAAATTTAAGCTAATTATCAAAAATAGAAAAATTTTAAAAAATATTTGAAAGATCTTGCGTTAGAAGGCCAATACACCAATCAATTGTGCTATCGTAACAAAAATAATTGCTCTTGAAGATTTGAAAAAAAAAAAATACAATATTATATTACCAAAACATTAAAAAATATAGAGGTGGAATTTGAACCCTTAATCTCTATTTAAAAAAGAAGTGTATAAACTAACTAGACTAGCAATTACATATATACAATAAGTGTATTGACTTTGTAGAAGATTTCTATGAAATCACATCCATTTTGATTTCAGAGAAGCCTTCTTTAAAAAGCTCTAAGTGATTTCACATAATTCATTCGCTGTAATTAATATTCCAGCTTTTATTTTTATATTTTTTTCATTTTTTGAAGCCTAATTCGGTGAAAAGCCCCTTTCGTGCTGTATACTATATGTCCAGTAATTTCCTTGCTACGTCTGAGGATATTAGGATCAAGAAATAACGTTGTTTTTCTGGATAGAAACATTATGTTAAGATGATGAGAGATCATTTCCGAAAAAGAAAATGACAGATTACTAATTTCAGCAAACGAGAAAAAAAACCAAATTATTTATTAAAAAGTTCTTAAAATTCGAATCTAAACTATGAATAAAAATTCGGCTTACAACTTGAAAAATACTAATATATTTTTGGTATTTCAAAAATTATATTAATTGCTATTAGGTTTAAACTTAGGATCTTATGCATATTATTAAAATCTCTCATCATTAATATATTGTATATAAGAGTTATTTATTATTATTTAGTTTGATGAGATTAATTTGGATGTACTGTAAGTTTATAAAAATTTTATACTATTATTTAATTATATATTTTTATATATAAAATTTTTAAAATAATAAATAATTAAATTAAATAATTATATTAATATTATAATATATGATTAGAATTCTAGGCAAAAAGTTTCTTTAGTGTATTAGAATTAAATTTTAGTTTGATGTTGAATGCCGATGGCATTTAATGTTTTCTAACCCTTCATACGTGGGACAGAAATTTATTTTCAGAATGTTGCTAATTACGAGTAATATAGTGATTTCTTTTCTTTTTGTTTTGTTTGCCAATTAAGTACTAATTATTGCCCTAAGATTTTTCGTTCAAGAAGAATATAAACACAAATGTGTAAATTAGCCACCTAATCCTAAGATTTTTTTTTTTTGTAAAGATAAATAAGAGAAAAGCTCATCAACCTGGACTTGTTTAGAGCTTCAGTACATCAATTTAGCAAATCAATATACATGTGACCAAATTAATTTAATCCTAATTCTAAGATTAAGGGTGCATTTATTTATAATTATTTTGTCTAATAATAACTTTTTTCTCCCAAAAATATATTTTTTCATATATTTAGATAATTTTTAAAAATAAAAATTTTAAAAAAATTAATTTTTAATTTTTTTAATTATATCTAAAATTTGAATTTTATAATTATTTTTCAAAGCCTGAAACAAACACATCCTAATTTAATCCAAGTTAATTGCCACTAGATCGTGGAGTTCACTATATGAAATTCATTGGCACAATAATTTTACAAAAAGTTCATTGAAAATGCATCTTAATTTTGCAGGAAAGGATACGACAGTGTAACGTAACATCATGCGAGAGGACAACTCGGCATGCAGACAAAATTTTTAATTTAAAGAGAAAACTTGATTTAGTGACAACATTCATACACTAAATTTCTTCATAGAGCCAAGAAATGAGAGAAAACAACAAAAGGGTTGTTAATCTGGGCACAATGGGGGAATATATCAACTTTACTAGAAAGCGAATAAACCAGCATAAATTGTGTGGTCTTAAATAATAAGGATAATAATAAATAATAAAATCTGTAGAAGTTTCAAATTAAAGATCGGTCGTTTTAAGAAAGTGGACTAAGTTTGATAGGTTCCATTGAATCTAGACTAGGTAGGTTATCTTTCTTCAAATCTCAGTGGTTGCTCTCATCATAAGTTTTTTAATGTCACACATCACTGTCTCTCTCAATATTTCTCTTATCACACTACCTGTTGTTATATGTCCAGTTCGTCATCATCTTCATCTTCTTTTATCGTCATCTTGATTGTCACCAGTAGCCTTCGTAGCCATAAACTATTTCTTTTTCCTTTTTATTTCCATATCTTATTATCAATTGAGAGTCCAGATTAAAGGAACCAAAAAAATTAGTGAATTAAAAATTAAAACTAGCTGCAAGAGAAGTCCTGAGATAAAAAATAATAATTTAAATGCACTGATAAGAATTTTATATACTATTATCCAATCAAATTTCCTTTCATATATATGATTTTTAAAGTTAATGGGCTGAGAATCAAGATTATTGGGTTAATATAGTAATGTGTGATTAATTGAATGATATATTATGATGAACAGGATTTTGGCAAGGATCTTCTAAAGTGAGCATCGTATTTTAAAGAGTAAAATAATGAGATTTTACTATTAGATTAATAAAATTAAATGAGACTCTCTTCATTCTATTGATTTAAGGGTGAAATTACTCACTTTATCCTCTAAAGTGATGTCCTCATTTAAAGGATCCAAATCCAAAAAATTTGTTGGTAATATATCACAATTAAAATTTAATTATTTTTTTATATATGATTAATATTAATTGACAGGAAGGAAAATAGAATGTGCACATTTTTTAAAAATTTGCTGTAATTAGTTCCTTGTGTTGTAGAGAGATAATATATAAAGAGTTGGTTGAAGTGTTAATAAGCAATCTTAACTTTTAGGAGAACTATGCAAGGTTTACATTGCAGGAGTCAACTTTTCTACAGAGATACAAAACTCTCATATTCACATAGTCGAATAAAAAGTCTTATAGACAAAAAAAGTGACCGTGTAACTTAGCTGAAATAAAATTACCTCATGATCTCAATAAAAATACAATATATTATGCAATGCAAAAAGTAACAAAGACCAAAATATTTAAACTCTGTTGAATTTCATGGTTATAAGAAAAGAGATATTAATAATTGAGTGAATACTAAAATGAAAATTTTATTGATGGTAAAAAAATTTTATAATCAAGAATAAGAGAATATATTTATTCTGTTCTATTTAATAAATAATATATATCAGCTATTACATTTAATATGTAAAAAATATGGAAGACAATAATAATTCATAAAATTAATACGTCATTTATTAAATAAAATATAATAAATATATTCTTTTATTCTCGAAGCACTTAAGCAAGAACGGATCTAGAAATGGTTTGAAAGAGGGGCCAAAAATGTTGAACCATAATTATATTATAAAATAATTTTAAATCTATATTATTATATCATATGTTGTACAATATATATAATTTATCAGTGATAAAATATATTTTGAAAGTTTAATTATCAACTGTAAATTAAAATATTTTACTAGGATGTTTAAGATTTCAATTAAGTATTTCTAAACTAATAATATTTTAGAAGGAATTAGTAAAATTGAATCTAAGTATATCTAAATGATGAATAAAAAAATGTGATAAACCTTCTATTTTTTCTATATACTTTTTTCTTACATCAAAATTTGAAGGTATCAACAAGGTTTGAATCAATGACTTCACACATATTACTGAAATTCCTCATCACTAGCTTAACTGTAGTGGCTTACTTATTTATGTTTATACATGCAAGCCTAGGTATATATAGATTGAAAACACTTGGGGAGACAGGGCCCTAGGTGCTCCCCTCTTCCTCCATCCTTGAAGGTATCATAGTGAGTGATAGAGCTTTGATACCATATTGAATTTTAAGGTAACAAGGGAAAAGAGAATCATAATTGAGAAAATATTAAAATATAAATTTTACTAATGATGAAAAAATGGGATATAGCCTTTATATAGGCTAATAACTACAACCAATCATCAATTAATTCTTAACTAATTTTTAACCAAATCAAATGACGTCTAATATCAACTATATACTTTAACACACATCCATCAAGAAATGGCCAATACTTATTTCAAACATATGTCCACATATCTATACAACATAACATAAAAAACCCCTCTTCTCTGTTTTAGAAATTTGCTAAGTATACTTTATGGATGAATTTATCTATCATCGTAGTTGTTACTTTTAGGTTAAAACTTACTAGAATGACGTAACTTAATTTGGCGTCTGGCCATATAAAGAGAGAATACACACTAGACACTTGTCACTGAACGTATAGCACATATTAATTTCGCTAATACAAAGCGCATGGAAATAATTTTATTTTTTCCATTCATATTCTAGCTTCTCCCTATCTACAATATATATATATATAGACACTATACTAAATTTATAGTAAATGTCATCACAATCACGGGATACAGAATTGATCCTATATTAGTGGCTTTAATTTGAGCATCTATCGTCTAGTGAGAATGTGGGCTTTGGTGACCTGGCCACGCATTGGAATTCAAATAAAATGACAAGCAATCTGATAGTTACCGCTGCTACCTGGCGGTCAAATTTCCGCATGAGAACGTAACCATATGTGGACTCACTGTTTATCATGTTAATCAATTATAAGGTTCTCAATCTTTGATCCAACCGATGATTCATTTCCAACAAAAAAAAACAACAACAGTATGCCTAGCGGCTAGTTTCGCATACAAGGGACATAGTACGTGCTCAATCAGTTGTAGATCAGAGTTTCAGCTTAAGATCTTAATCATACTTGCTTGAGTATTCCTTCATATAAAACCACATCCAGTTATATATCTAGTTCATGGTGCAGGATAACATGGTTCACTCATCTTCATCGTTGCATACAATTTCAATGGCTTAAATTTTAAATTATAGATTAACTAATAAATTTAAAAATTAAAATAATAATTTTAAAGTCACAAAACTATCCTTTCACCCTTACTGGTGCCGGAACCTGCCCCCAAGGCCAACGCCCCTTCCCAGCTAGTGTTTCAACGTGGCAAACCACCATTATTAGTCCCTCCCCTTCTCCTTGCTAGGCGAACATGGTGAGGACATCAACCCACACAGTAATGGTTCTGAGAGCAACGACATCAAATAGCAAATACAAAAAACAAGTCTGAAGCAAAATCAGATTAAAAGTCATTTATTTGTGGTTTAAACACATAAAGTTTCGACCTTGATTGCCACTTTTTTAAGGGCATAATCACGGTGGGTGTTCAGATCAAAGATTGCAACTTTTTCCATTACCAACATACTTTTTTGGGTTATACTGTGGCACTCTACAAAAACTTAACATTTCAGTGAACAATAATAATAACAAATTATATACAATGAAAAACCCAAAAAGAAATAACAAAAAATAAAAGAGGGGAAAAAAAGAACTTATGACTAGATTGAAGTTGATGATTTGGTGATATATCTCTCTCTTGAAAGAAAGAGAGACTGACAGAGCTAGATGAAAAAAATGGCCAGTAACTTAAAGAGAGAATTGGAAAATAAAATAAAAAAATAATTTAATAATTTATCAGTTAAAATTTAAGGATCATATAATATAATAATTCAAAACAAGCGAGTACCAACTTCCCCTTCACCCTAGTTCATGACCAACTTTAATTTTAATGATAACACGCACCATGAACAAATTCCGCTATGGCTCTAAACAAAAGGTGAACGGTCCCCCCAGCGCCCCAAGATGCGCTATTGACATGTGTCTCGTATTGTTGAAGACTTTAAGCTACCGGACACGTGGCTTATCCACTCTAACTATTCTCCTGTGGCCCAAGACACCGACATTAGCTTATATAGTACCCAAGCAACAGTTTCATTATTTAAACGCAGAAATTTTAACACTAAAAGTATATTTGATTGAGAAGTAAAAATAAAGATAAAAATTATCTAAATAAGTTATATATGATATTTTATATATAAAATTTATTCAGATAAATTTTATCTTTAATTTTACTATCCAATCAAATATATCCTAAATTTCTTTTAAGGCAATGATAAATTTAGAAAATATATCAAGATGAGGTCAAAATAGTAGTAAAATAAAATATTTAATTAATCATTTTTATTTTTAATAATTTATTTCTCAATTATATACACTTTTTATTAAATGATTTAATCTGATATACTGAAAATATAAAATATTTTATATTATCATCTAATTAATATTATTTCATGTACATAACTTTTGAAAGGTGAGAGCCAAACATATTTTATTTATATGTCACTATATGATTAAATAAATGTATAAAAGAATTTTATATTGTCAGCCTGTCAAAATAAAAGTCTATTCAATAGCTTAACTTATTATTTCATTAAACTTTTTAAAAAACATATGAAAATTTTAATACTGCGATTTATTACTAAATAGATAATGTAGATTAAAATTTTGATATTAAAATACTATGAAAAATAACATTCATTTAATTATATATCATTAATAATATTACTAAATTAATTATATATATACATATATTTTCATATATGGTTATACAGCTCACATTATCACTTCTCACTCTCATAATAAATTATTCTATATATATATATATATATTGAGGCCCTTGCTTGGCAAATTCATCCCTGTTTTAATGATGAGAATAATAGTTTACATACGTGTGAATTTCAATAATGTATTACCAAATATAAAATCATTTCTATACTTTTATATAATTATATTATTTAAGCAACTATGATTGATTTAATAGTGAAAGATTTGGGAACTACGCATGAAACCCTATTAGGGATGTCAACCAGGAGGGGTGAGGGTGAGGGATAGATGGATGAATATCTATCCCCATCCTTGCCCCATATATGCACAAGTATAATAAAGGGGTCTCAAAACGTAATCCTTGGATTCTTGGAATCCTTGCACTAGATAGAGAAAATACTCCTCTATGGATGGAGGATAACCGTAAAAGATGATGAAAAGCATAATGAAAACCTCAAATGGGTACAAACGGAGATTAGAATAACCAAAAATCCTAGAGAGAGAGTGGAGGTCTAGAAGATGTCCTTAATATTCTAACCTAAAAGCTATTTATACTGTATTGATTACATGCCAAAATATTGGCGGCCATCTGTATTTACAAAATTCACTGACACTGACTTTGCTCCCTTACTTGACTACTATGACCACTATAACTGTCTCATTGCTATTACACTAAAAAACTCCTCTTTGGTGATTGCTATAGCAATCTAGGATCGCCATAGCAGTCTAGCTGTTGTTGTTACCATGAGTTGTTCCCCTATCAACTGCTATAGTAGGTCTTGGACTGCTATACCTGCTATAGTGATCTAGTTGTTGCTGCTACCATGAGTTACTCCCTTATTAACTGTTGTAGGTGGTCATAGATTGCTATAACAATCTGGTACTTACTCAGATACTACTTTGCATACTTCCAAGTCCGTTTTGAGCCCTAAAACAATTGAATTAGCTCTTGGACCTGGAAATAGAAGTTGTATCCCTTTGAATAAGCTTTCCAATGCCGTAAATTACTTGAATTGAACATTTGTAGCTTTAGATATTGGCAAACTATGAACTAAAGGTTAGCCTAGATAGCACCAAAATGCTAACAACCTTTAATCTAACAACATGATTTTCATCAAGATTTTCTTAGAACTGGGTATTGACTATTGAGTTGAATATAAAAGTCATAGAGGTCTTCATGTACCTTCCAAAATATCTTTATTTATCTTAATTTGATCTCTTTAGAGAGAGATATGAATTTTCTATTGCAATATTTCCTGCAAATGTGCTCAAATGAGCTCTATAACACTTCTATTTATCTTCTCAAATTCTTTCAAATTGAACACTGTTCCAAGCCTTATGCACTAACATGAGATGTCCTTGTAAGTGAATAACACTCATAAAAGAGGATTAAAAGCACAAGAAACTCCAAAATATATTTATTCATTAAAATGGTGTAATTTACCATAACTTTATTTAGGGATGCACAATGAGGATTGAACACAAATCAACCAAATACAATCATTCTAGTATACAAAATGATGCAATATCCGTAGAGTCATGGAGGTAAAGGTGTGCATGATTGCAACCTATCATACTTCAACAACTAGTTTTCCATTGAGCTTAACAGGAGATGCAAGGGAGAGTTAAGCTACGTAAAATTGGTTACACTAGCTAGAATTTATTAGAGTTAAATAAAGCTATTGGGGATTAGCTCAATTGATGAGGTTAAGATAATCGTTGCCCTCATGACGTCTCAAATCTCTAATCATGGAGGATGCTAGTTTCATTTTCATTATCCCTGTGTTGGTGGTTCCGTTTTGCTTTGTGTTTTTGTTGCGGTATATGTTCTTAGGGTTTTTGTTTTGCTGGTCTTTTGTCTTTCTGCTGCTAGCTTTTTTTTAAGGATTTCATTTTGTTGGTCTTTTGTTTTTGTTTTATTGGATCCTTGTTTTGTACCCCTTGTATGTATTGAACACTAGGTGTTCATCTTAACTTCTCTATTCAAGAGTCAAGTGTTTTTAACTATCAAAAAATAAAAACTATTGCAACCTTCTTATTTTGTAGCTTAGATTAGATCATTTATATCATATACAACATCGTAATGCAGTATGCAAATTCATTTTGCTTCATATACACAATTCTTTTCTTATTCTCTCTCTCTCTCTCTCTCTCTCTCTCTCTCTCGCTAAAGTTTTCTCTCGTCTCTCCATTTCAAAGCCTAATATACCTTACGATTTGATTTTTCATTAAAATAACTAATTATATTTTACTTGATATACACACCACACATATATGCATGCTAAACAGATTCAACTACATAAGGGCTTTACACTACTAGAAAAATATTTGTTACTAGTAGATTTTACTAACAGGTTTTTCATAATACCGGGAGAAAATTTCATTACCGGTGAATTTTGACGCATGGTAATAATGTCGTCAGGAACTATTACCGATAATTTTTTCTGCTAGTAACTATTTCCGAGAGAATTATCGATGGATTTTACAAAATAAAATCCATCAAAAATAGGCTAAAAAAATTCAACAGTGGGAAATCATTACCAGCAAATTTTTCCTTCAGTAATGCTTTTGTAAAATTTTTTTAAAAAAATAGATTTATGGGCGAAAAAATTCACCAAAAATGACCCTTTTTAAAAGAAAAACTGAATTTTCACGTGCAACTAAGAAGATGGTAGTGACTTCAATGGCAGCAGTGTTAGGCGGTGGCAGCAGAACTAGAAAAAAGAAGAATTAGTACTTGAAAAATAATGCATCAAGTCAATAATATAAAAAAAAACTAATTAGTTCGTTAAAAAAATGACTTACTAATAGTAGCATCTTCAGTGGCGATGATGGGCAGCGGTGGTAGCAAGTAGGGCAGTGGTGGCGCTAGCAGCATTACTCATGAAACAAAAAGAAAAGATTAAGAAGAAAAAGGTAAAAAAAAAATAGAACCGAATCAAAAAAATACTAATTAAAATATAGAGGATTTCAAGACAAAAATAATAGTGGTCTCCTTACCAAAAATAGTGGTGAGATGGCAAAGTAATGGCTAGAAAATCATTGAAGATGGAGAGGGGAGAGAGATTGACGGAGAAGAAATGAGGGAGGAGAGGGGTAGTTAGATTCTTAAAACACTTACAGGCATATTTTTAACTATTACAAGTGGATTTTTTGCTAGCAACTTAAGCAAAAATGCGGCGTTTCACTTTACTTGTGGAAAACTCCATTGGTAACATTATAGTTTCTTAAAAAAATATTTTTTAGCTCAATTATCGATGGATTTTTTAGCCAGTAAAATTGAAAAAAAAGTTTATCTTGTTATCAGGGGATTTTTCCACCATAAAATTTGCCGATAACTTCAATAGTCAGGCATGTTTATTGAAAATTTGAATACAGGCAAAAAAATCCGATGATGATGGCTAAAAAAATCTGCCAGTAACTTGAACAAGCAAGTGGGGCTTTTTGAAAATTTAATTACTAGCAGAAAAATTCATAGATAATTAGCTAATTTTTTTCTTAAAAAAAAGTTATCAATAAATTATGAGTTGAAAATCTGCCAATGCTAATTTTTAAAAAATTATTGATAAATTACAGGCTAAAATATCTGTTGGTAATGGGCACAAAATTTGGCTCTAGATGGTATGAATATTATCAACATAAAATCCACCGGTCATGATTTTTTCTAAAAAATTATGTTATTTCTTTCTTTTCTGGCGATAAATCCACCGATAGCACTAGCAAAAAAAACCACTGGAAATACTCTTTTTTCTGATAGTGTAATTGAACCACCTGATCATTCTTTTGTGTTTTAATATCTAGTTTTTGGAATTTATTAGATCATGAGTAATCTAAGCCATTAGGATTAGTCTAGTCATGAGGCGCTTGGTAAAAAACATAAAGTTTCTATATTTAAACCTTGTTGTGAACAATATAATTTTTGAAGTACAAAAAAATCACAAGTAATCTAGTTCGTGCTATTCAAATAAATTTATTATACAGTAAAAATCTTTCAGAGTGTTTTTTTATTCAAATTACTCAAATCTGAAACCATAATTACTTATCATTAATAAGTATTAAATCACTTGAACCAATTTAATACTGAAACCCGCTACATATCATGATGAATGTTGAGTTTATGTTGAAGTCAAAATTAATTTCATAAGAGTTAATAATTATTTTAAAACTGAAAAATAGAATACTTTTTTAAAAAGACTTTCTTCGACTAGCACTTAAAAGAAATAATAGGCATTGTTACTGTCTTAGCACAGATGGTGTAGGCTAGTGTTTATTCAATTTAGGTAAAGATGAAGTTCTCTCTTTTCATCATTCAAATGGAGATATAGAGTCCAGGTATTAATGAAGTAGGTTGTGAGTAGGGGTCTTGATTGAGGTAGTGATTAAAATATTTGAAGTGAGAGATTATGACTTTTATGGGGAGAAAGGGGATTCTCCACATGGACTAGTTAATAACATGAAGGGGAAAACTAAACCAGACCAGCTGGTCGGATCGAGTTAATCAGTCTCCTAGCCAGTCAGGTTAAGGTTTTGAACCGGGAATGATCAAAACCGGTCAAAATCAGGGAAAACCAGCGAACTAAATCTATTTGATCGGTGTGAAACTTTTGATTTTTATTTTTATTTTTTAAAGCTTAAATACTCACACTTGTGGTAGCTACACAGCAAAAACGAAGAAAATGAAACCAAAAAAGGACACTAACAAAGATTGCTATGTTGCTATTCTTCTATCTCTGTCATTCACAGGCTGCTCACCATAAACATCACCGGTCACTAATAAATATTATTTTCAAATGTTTTGTAACTATGTTGTGAGGCTAAGATTAGAAAAATTTTGTATGAATTATATTTATTTTTATAGACCTATGAATATATATATATATATATATATATTGTGTTGATGATCAATATTAATGATTAATTAGACCTATAAAATATATATACATATGATTAATTAGAATATAAAAAAATATAAATTAAATCATTAATGTTGATCATCACCACACACACACACACACACACATACATATATATATATATATATATATATTATATTCCGATTGGATCTCTAAACCTTTAAACTAGCATCTTGACCGGTTTGATACCCGGTCTATTTTTCTCTTCCTTGGTTAATAATGATCACATAGAATTTGGAGGGAAGGAGCATCCGAGCTAATGTGCTTATTTAATAAGCAAGTGGATCGACTGACCAATCCACAAGTTATCTAATCTAAGATTTATTAAAAGTGAGTTGAAAGGATTGAGAGACTGGTTAGGTGGGCTAATCGATCGATCGACTAGCCTTCTAGCCCCAAGCTTTGTTAAGAGCACAGGGGCTAAGTTTGGTTGGGTGAACCAACTGATCGGTCCACTAGTCCTCAAGTCCCGAACCTGGTTAAGAGAAAATGGGCTAAGAAATTATTATTACTATTTTTTTGTTTTGATAAACTAGGTTGATTAAGAGATTGTATAAGGTAGGTAGGCTAACCGACTAATACAAGCCTTCTAGTCCTGATCTTGTTTAAGAGCAAAGGGGTTGAGTTTGTTTGGATTGACCGATCAAGCAGTCCAGGTACAATATTTAACAAGTAAAACCGTGCAATAAATTTGATCCAAATTTGTTCAATTAGAGTTTTGGGGAGATTGATATTTTGCCTTTGCAATATTTTTTTTCCCCAATCACAGCACACCGAGAGAGTGAAATGTTTGAAAGCTCAAGATGTGTTTCTTTCATATTTTAAAAAAAGTACTTATGAAATTTAAATTTTTGTATATAAATGGAAAAATTTATACAAAAAAATGAAAACATACTTTTTAAAATTCAGATTATTTTAAAAAATTATCCAAATGTACGAAAAGTGATTTTCTTAGGGTGAAAGAAGTGATCTTGAGGCTCCAAAATCCCAAATAAATACACCTTCAATCTACCGATTTCGATTTCAAATATTGGACCCTTTGATAATTAATTTTGAATTTAATTTTTATATATTTGTAATACAAATTAATTTTATATATTAATTAATAAAATTGAAAAAAATTCAAATTGTGATATATATATATATAACTATCTATTATAATAATTATTCATTATGATTTATATGATTTTTCACAAATTTTATTGGTTGCATATATAGTTTAGTCTGTCACTGCCTAAGAACTAGTCTCTTATAACCACAACTTAGCACAATTGGTAATTAGTTGGGCTCTTTAAGTATATAGTTAGGGGTTCAATTCCTAGTGATGTATATGAAGAGAGTCTTATGGCTAGAGTCAAGACCCACATATATGAATTTGACGTTTTGAGTGAATTAGTTATTATTTTTGGCTGTAGTTACTTTAGGTTCACCAAAAATAAGAACTGATCTCTTATCATTTTCTATCATTTCTCTTCAGTGCTGGTCTTCATCACATAAACAAAATATCTTGTGCAGAAAGAAAGACAGGATCATACTATAATTATAATATCATGGCTGTTACGTTGGCTTGCAATTTTGACTCAGGTTGCACCCTCGAAAATTCTAATTGAAACATTTCCCATTTTTCATTGCCATGTCTACCTTCTAGTGTGTAAACAAAGATAAAGTTTCTAGATTGTCAAATTAAAAATTAAATAACTGTAATTATCATATGAAGAAGGAAAAAAAAGGATTCAAATGTGTCATTCGTGCACTCTGCTATTATTATTTCATCGAACTAAATCCACTCAATGAATTCCATTAAGACCAACGTGAAAAGAATTTCAATTTTATTTGTACGTTTTAAATAATATTTTTCTCATCTTTTCATATTAAATACAAACAATTAATAAATTTTATATGTAACCTAAATATTTAAGATGATCGAATAATTTACACAAATTAGGAGTTATTAATATAATTATTTAATGAGTAATTCCAATATAGTTATTGCAAAATTATTTATACTTATCAACAAAACTAATAGTAACTTATTTTCGACATGTTGAAAGTAAGTTAATGCCACATTTGTTTAATCGAGAACCAATTCGACCAGAGCCACATGAGTAGCATTGTATCTCAAAATCCACTTCGAAAATAAAGATAAACTAATTAAGAACAAAGCCTTGCCTTCAAGAAGTTATTAAAGAATTGGAGAAGCCGCCAAAGCAAGGCACAAGAGAAGAAAAGGGTGAGCACCAATGATGTCTCATCCATTTGGACGCACGCCTGAGCATTTGGAACAAAATTATAATTAAGGTTAAAAAAGCAATATTAAAAAGCCTAAGCGTGAATCTGTGTTACCCACAGTCTTTGCCAATTTTATAAAGCATACGTAACTATGTTGGTTTCTAACTCTTCATTTGCTGCTAATAAATTTAATATAAAATAACTAGTATGCTTCCTCTATCATTTGCAGACAGCCCCCTCGTGTGGTCTACCAGCATAGCGTGCTTTTTTATTTGTTGCATTACACCCACTACACAATTAGTATAATAAAAAGGTCCACCACAATGATGATGGTAATACAAGCTTTAATTTGCTTTGGTCAATTTAATTCAAAATATTCGTCTTCCCACACGTACGTACTTTGATTCTTCAAATGCCTCGAAATTGGAGGGGTTACCATTATCCACTTACCTTTTCAAGTTATAGTTCACACTCTACAGTATATGTAAAATATTTGGTCAACATATGAATGAATAGATTTCGTACAAGACACTAGTATGTATAATGCGATAGTGGAATGATATCGACATATAGTATGTACTAAAGTAAAATTAAACATGCTATATATTTATGTAAAAAATATTAAATCAATATTAATCTTAATATATAAACAATAAAACTCATAATATACAAGGAAAAAAAATACTAAACGGTCATTTTTTGTTAGAATAGTGTAATTGTATTAGAATTTGGCTTTTCTAAAGTGTGAGGTTGGTAAATCGAGATATTCAGAATATATTGTACATACACTTAAATCAATACATGGCAATCGCAGTTGAAATAAATATGAATTTCAATTATGTAAATGTGAAACATGATGCTAATTAAGAATAGATTTATACATTAAGATTTGTTCAGCACAATGTATAAGATTAAGATGTGATAAGATAATGAATGCAATACACAAGGATCAAAATAGCGGATTTCATATGTTTATCCCTCAAACCCCTCTTATACATTAAAATGTGGATAATCTAGAGGTAGAATATTGCTTGATTAGTTTTTGACATATGAGATCTCTTTTAGTTTTAGTTAAATAATAATAATAATGTTAAATAGTAAATAAACAAAAATAGTAAATAATTAAAGTATTTAATAATATATTTCAAAAAATAATAAGTAATATTTCATATAAAATTAAATTATTAATTATTAATGAGTAAAATATATAAATAAATTATAAATGATATTTATTATATAAAACTAAAGATTAATAATAAAAATATTTTATTAATATTTTAATTTAAATAATTATGATAAAATATATGAGAAAATATGTAGAATAAATAGAGTATTTAAAATTTAAAACATATTTTTTAAAAGGGAATTTATAATTTATTGTAATAATATTTAGTTATAAAATATTAAAATAAATGTAGATAACATTTAATAAAATTTAAATTTTAAATAACAAAAATCAATGAATATTGATAATAATATTTGACTAATAGTTAACTTTTTAAATTTTTAATTAAATAATTAAAAACTTATTATTTTATTGTCATTTTTATTAATTTTTTTCTTATAGTTAGAATTATCTATAAAGAGTGGATAATATTATAAATTATAAATATAATGTCGTATTAAACGATATATAATATTAAAAGTTTATCAGGTTTATATATTATCATGTGCTATTCGATCCTATCAAGTCTTATTCTATCAGGCATGTTAAATGAATATTTAGTGAAGATAATATATCACGGTTATATGTTAGATACAAAACTATTTACATATCTCTTTATAATAGCTTAAGCTTATGAGAGAAATAATTTATAATATGACTTTAAACATTATATATAATGCATGGTCTACACTTCAAGTCTAATAGATATTTGCATGAGGTGGCATCATACAAAACTCATGTGTCATGCCCCTTCACACATAAATGCTCATTGAACTTAAGACATGGATAATACACACGGCTTTATCTTATATTGAAATTCAACTTATTTTATTTAGAAGGATAAATGTATTTGAATTCTAAACTTGTTCATAGAAATTATAGGACCATGCATCACAAATCATCTCTCTAGAAAATTTAAAGAATAATGCTACATATTCAAAAAAAATACATTGACAAAGATTATAGTGATTGTTAGATCGATAAAATAAAGTGATATAACTTAACAATTCATCTAAAGGCTAATAATTATATCATATCATTTTGAATATAAAATTTTGAATAAATTTCTAATTGTCTAGCATTTTAATTTCCAAATTTAAACTTTATAATTATATTTTTTTTTGGTACTTCTAAAATTACAATAACCGTAATGAGGTTTGAAGCTAGAACCAAGGGATGTCAATAATACCCACCCCACAGGTATCCATGGGTAATTCCCGCAATGGGGTAGATATAGGGAGAAAGATTTCCCCTGTAGGTAATGGGGACGGGGACTTTTAAAACTTGGTTGTTAAATGGAGTGGGGGTGGGGATCACTATCCCCATATCCGTGAGTACCTGTTATATGTGAAATTACTCAATTGTCCCCATCTATATATATTAAAAATTTAAAACTCTATTTTCTCTTTCTTATTCTTCCCCTTCTTTGTTTACTATTATTGTCGCTTAGTCACTCTTCATAATCACACAGCTTATATGTTGTTATTGTATGTCTAGAAATAAAGATGGTGTTGGATTAGTTGAGTGCTACTATTTCAAGATTTTAAGTTGTTGGATTTAAAATACATTGGAATTTTGTTTGGTTATTTTTAATTTATTATATAAATTAAAAATTATGATATTATAATTCTTCATTTATTTCATTTTTCAATTTTTTTTATAGCTTTTAATGATATAGTGGGTACCGATGGATATCCACAGGTATCCATTTATTCACGGGGAAACATAATAGTAATTATTTTGATGCAATTTACATTTGACTTTTCAATCTTTTTCCTTTTTTCTCTTTCCTATATTTTTGTATTGTTTGATACAATTATATTTTTGAAAGCCAGCTTTGATTATGTGTATGTTTATGATTGTGAATGTGATGCATGGTTAGAGTTCCAATCAGGTATAATTTAACTGATAGTTTAAAGTATGTTTAGTTGGAAAAGGGCATTCAAATTAATTCTGATAAGAATTAGGTTATTGTGATTGACATTTAAGTTGGCATAAGCATTTAGGGATTGCGATTGTGATTTCCTGGTTTAAGTTAGTTAAAATTCTGGTTAGTTGTGTGATTTTGTGACTGCTAAGTAAAATTACATCAATAATTGTGCAATTATGAATTAGTGAAAATAACCACCTTCGCAAATTATTCTTTTGAGTAAGTGATAACGTAATTCTTGATTTACAAGAAATCCTTGTGTAGGTAATTTATTTAATTGATTTTTCTTCCATTATTTTATTAATTTCTTCAAAATAAAACCCCCAATTTCCAATTGTCCAGTACCATTTCCTTAAGCGATAACCTAAGTTATGCTCTTTACTATATTTTTTGTGTAACTTTATATAAAATAAATTTTAATTTGTTTGAGTCGTGACAACTCGCATCAAAATTTAAGCTTGGACCTAAAGTTGAGGAACTAAGGGGCAGGAAGTTAAATCCGTGATATCGTCAACTATTTTTCTAGATGAAGGTAACTAACATTTGCTTCTACACCACTCTTTCAAGAACAAGAAACACGTCCAACCCAAAATGCTTAATTCGACTATAACGAATTAAATTTGGATTTTGCCTAAGGTGCATTAGATGAAGTGTGATGTACCAACACATCAAACATTTATCACATTTGTAAAGTGTGGCTAATTTCATTTATCACACTTTAAATGCATTTAGCTACACTTTGAAAATGTGACTAAATGGATAGTTTATGGTACATCTCACTTCATCTGGTGTACCATACATGTCGCCTTGAATTCGATGCGAACAATACTTTGGTTATCGCAAAATACAATTGAAGGATCGGTGAACAATGCAAATAAAGCGCTTGAAGTAAGGACTAATTAAAGCAATGGCGTCTTTCGGGCATGACAACACTGAGACTTTTGAATTTGGCTTCAATGCAAGATCGGGAGACAACATGTTCTTTCATGACCATGAGATGAGATTAGAAATAATATAAACACAATCTAGTTGTTTACTTTATTTCGTCTAGGTCTAAACCCCAAATAGAATCACAAAATGCAATCAACCTCATCAGCTGGCGCTTATGAAACATCAAACCATGATGGATGATGTCATGGTTTTCATATTTTTGTACAATCTACACACTAGTAATGTAGTGAACCGAAATCTCTATTTATCTATATGGATGAATACACATGTTTTTTGAAACCGAAGTTTAAGAATAAAAATTACTCCATTGGTTTAAATCTGTTTGCTGAGTTTTTGACAATTTTTCTTCTTCAGAATATCTATTTATTTCTAATATTAAGATAATATTAAATTTTTTCTTCTAATAATACCCTTAGTTTAAATAATTGTATTAATAGAAGTAATATATTAATAGAGTGGTACATTAATGACATTGATGGAGGAGGACAAGGGTAATTTTCTCTAATTTTACAATTTTATATTGTTATCACAATCAATTCATTGCTCTTCTTAATATGTGTATTTCTTCCTTTTTTGATAGATCAATTGAAACGGGTGAAGTATTAAATATATGTCAACAAAGGCTAGTTCATTTGGTCAAAGTTTTGTCTATATATCATCATGACTTAGATTCAATTCTTAAACTTCTTTTGTATTGATAAGCGCTCAATAAGTTAAGAGGTGTGTCGTTACCTTATATTTGAGCACGTGTAGGTGTGTTATTACCTTATATGTATTTCTTCTTTTTTTGATAGATCAATTGAAATGGAAGAAGTATTAAATATATGTCAACAAATCTAGTTCATTTGGTCGGAGTTTTGTCTATGTATCATCATATGGCTTAAATTCAATTCTTAAATTTCCTTTGTATTGATAAGTGCTCAATAAATTAAGAGGTGTGTCGTTACCTTATATTTGAGTACCTTTTTCCCTACATCTAAATTTTGTTTATAAGATACAACTTTTATGTAATAATGATGTTATTTCATCACCTATTTATCTCAAACACCTAGACACCTTATGTACAAAACATATAGGGCTCAATACTTACTTTTTTTCTCAACTTATTTTTTCTCTATCACTTCTCTCGCAATGTGATAGATGTCAATACCCATTTAGGCGTTAAAACTTTGGCATGTCATCAGTAGTCCAACCACAAAATAAGCCAAATTATATTAAATTGGTTGAACAATATAATAATACTTCTTCACACCAACAGTCATTATTGATTACATTCGAAACGAGTCAATAGTGTGCATTTTAGGGCACAAGAAAATCTAATTATAGTTTGCGACAAAACATCACATAAAATGGCAAACTCTATAAATAATTTCATTCATCAAGCAAGCTAATAGCTCGTTATGTGAATACAAGGGATTAGTTCAATGTTCCTGGCACACTTTCTACACCTTTTCTATACCTAACAATACTCGGTAGTTCATAAGAAGAACGAAATACATGGTTTGGCTCTACTCAAGGAGGTCAAAAAATAGGGGAGACTAGAGGGTCACAATTAACAAACAAATGAAGGCAATTTGGGTCAAAGACGCTTCAGAGACAACTATTGAGAGGGCTAAGATAATGAATTTTACATCAACTTAGATGTTTTTGTCATTCTGAAAATATACACAAGCATATATAGTATGTGTTGGTAATTGGATAATTTGATGTGTGAGGAGACACCGTCCAAAAGAGAAATTTCAACGCCATAAATCCTAAAAACCCGGCTTTCTTTTGACTAGGACCAGGAAACTATGGATGGGGTGTCACTCTCATTGAACCCAAAATATTCCAAGTGACAAGGATCCCAATAACGCATCCCATTATGAAATTATAATTTTGCAAATTGCAGTAATTATTGCTTAACTAGAATATTAGTTGTTTCAAAGAGTTGGGTTTGGCATAGATGCCTTCTATGGTATATATCAGGGGTCAAGAATGCTACTATTTATATGAAGAATTTTCTCACTTTACTTGACATGCTCTAATTTCTTGTAATCATCTCACCTGTTGCCACTTACCGCAACTGATGCTCTTAACAGATGCATAGTACATGAATTTGTTACATGTATACCTTGAAGTGCAACTCATTAATTATAAACAAACATACAACTTTAACAGCTAAAAGACTAACTACATCTATCACTATTAAATATAATAGTGACAATTGTTAATTTATCATATTCAGTGATAATGAAATGATGTCACTAATATTAAAATAACATTGCTCAATTATAAAATTGGTATGGGATTAAGTTTGTCTTTTTGACATTTTGAAAGGTGAAAATATGAAGAAAAAAAATAAAATGCTAGGAATTTAGTAGCGTCACATCTCAGCAATTCGTAACCATTTTGCACCCAAAACCATTTTTCTTTGAAACTCTTATCTAACAAGAATAGCGGAGTGGAAGATAATTATGCAATAAAAATCAAAACACAGTTAAACTTGCTACAATGCAATATACATAATGCTCATGAACCTGTAATGGGTGGTGGGTTTTGGTGAGGCTTGACTACAGCTGGCACTCTAATTAAAATTCTAATTCCTTGACTGAAAAGGACTAAATAAATGGTGGGCGTGCACGTGTCAAAAGTCAAGGGTTGGATAACCATTGTCCAACTTAATAATATTTGTTCTCTTGCTTTCTTTCTTTTTTTTTGTTCTGCGCTTTTGCAATCTAGTTTCCTTGTGGGGAGTAAGGATCCTTCTGGATTATCTTAATAGATCTGTCTGTAGCAGGGAACCCCATTTCACACTGCATCCCCGGACAAGTGCAATATTGTTCGGGTTACTTTATTTGCACACCAATAATTTAGCCAACAAAACATTTTTGGAGATTTATACATAATGCTTCACAGTGGCATCCACCTCTTCTCCGATGAATTTATCCAATAAATTAATTTAATGATGAGTACTGTAAATATTAAAGAAACTTAATAGACATCTTGTTATATTATTTGATGTATTTAATATTTGATATATATTGTTAAACTAATTAAATAACTTAGCAAAATAACTATTCTATTGGTGAGAGTACATAGTAGAGGAAGCAATAGTGACATTGCTAGTAAATTAAACAAATTGAGTCCATGTGTTTCCCTATGAAAAATGTTATTTTTAAGACTTGAAATTAGGATGACAAAATGGGTTAGACGTATTGGATTGGCCCATTAATCAATTATTTTTTAATAGAATGGGTTGACATTTTCAATCCAAATGACTATGACGGTTCCATCTGTCTTGTCCTGTTTTATGATCAATCCACAACGAGATTAGATGAGTTGGCAGAATACTAAAAAATATAACAAAAGATAGGTTGACTTGTTGGGTTGGGTGATCAACCCATCATTTTTTGATGGGGCAGTTTAACACTTTCAATCTGCTTATTTATTTAATCCATCTCGTCCAATTTGCCACCCCCACTTAAAATCTGTTCCACTACCATTATACTATCACATGTAGTGATGGTCTAATTAGTGGTTCATTAGAGTATTCACAATCATTTTGGGCGTTAAAATAATATTACTAAAACTACTAAAACAACTGATGACATGACACGCTCCTAAATGGTGTAGAACACCACAGAAGTGATGTGTAACTAGTAACGTCAAAATATGATTGTTCGTCTATCTTTTGTTAATCCCCTGAAGCTTCTACAAAAGCTCTAACGAATATCTTATTCCCTCTTGTAATTCTCATTCTCATTCTCATTCTACTCGATCATTCAGTTAAAACTTGACACCTCACAACCGGATTGTTTCTTATAATTTGATATGAAGTAATTGTTTTAAGTAATGCGTTCAAAACTTCGCGAGAAAAGCAGAATCGTTGCCCTCACCATTTAATTTGTATAATTCAATAAAGAAATAGTCTCAATTACAACCAAACAGATTTGAGATAAGTTGCATGATAACTGGGATAATTTCATTGGGAACAAGGTCCCAATCTTCTCCTAATCCTAATTAAACAATCAATTATGGACTGGTCTCCTGGGCATCACAAATGGAAGTTATATCTTCATCCTCAAAAGCAATATAATAACAGCGAATATACCCCCCAAAAAAAGGGGACACATGCAGTGAAAATTAAAATATCTTACTATAAGCTTCCAATATTCTACTAATATAGAAAACCCCCATATGGTAGAAGGTTTCTAGAACAATAACATTCCTTTCAAATTGGGTTGGAGGATGTGGGTGCAAATCTAGAGCTAAAACCAGGGGCTGAGCTGGATCTAAATTTTAGGGGAGGTCAGCACTTAAAAAAATATACATACAAAAAATAATATAAAGAATAAATATTAAGTTGGGTTTAACAAAAGTTATGCTAAATAAATTGATTTCTGACCAAAAAAAAAAATTATGGTCTTTATAATTAAAAATATAGGACAAATTATCTCATTCTCAATATTTTGATGAACTTATTTATTTTATTTATGTTTTTATTAACAATTGATTCAAACTTTTAATAAACTATTAAAGATCAATTTATTATTCAAAAATGCTAAGAAAAGACTAACTTAGCTTGTCCTATAACTTTCATTGTATCATAAAATATATTTTTTCCTTGAATGGTCAATTTGTCCGTCACTAACTATTATTTTAAAACAAAATGTACATTCTAATCAAAACTCAAAAAATATGTATATGCACAATATATAATTTATTATAATATTTAAATATCAAAATAAGTAAAATTATAACAACTGTGTTCAAATATTTGAATTATATTTTCTGATTTATATAGAAACAAAAAATAAAAAAAATAGATAATAAAATTAAACTACATATTGAGATATTAAACTTATCTAATATCTCCTAAAATGATGATATATCATCTTATAAATTTTAATAACCCATAAAATTTTTTGGGGTGACCAGGTATGTATATATAAATATCCGCCCCTGAAAACCAGTATCGTTAATAATTAAGAACCAATTAATGAAGCATGACTTTATGGAATCTCGTTTTTCTTTTTGAGATTATATAATAGGATTTAAACAAAGCCCCTCTACGTATCTAATAGCTAGCTAGCTAGCTAGCTTGTCCTTCTAATATATAGGCCTACTCATGCCCATAAAAGCGATGGAAGCATTATTGAACCAAAGTACAAGTAGTTTGAATCTTCTCAATATCTAGATTAAAATATCATGTGCTTTTTTGTAGTCGTAATTAATCATCATATATGCTTTTTATATTTTCGTTCTCCCCATAAATAAAATATGAAATTTAGCCAATTGCAATTATAACTGTGTTTGACACAAATTTTGGTCTTCCCAATTGCAATTTGTTGAGCGCTGTCAGAGATTTTCCCCAATGTTTGATGATAAACGAAGTTGGTGTCAAACACTAATGATTCGCACATTCAGGCCATGACATTAAGAGAGGATTACATCTATCAACATTGGGTTTCCATACTATTTCAAACAGTATTTTGTGATAAAGACACTTACTGACAAACTAAGTGTGAAATAGCAATAACGGGTAAGAAAAAAGCAAAAATATAACAGCTAGAATGAAATGGGTTGGTATGCATGATCTTCTAGAAAATGATATTTTTTAATTGATCTTTCAATTAAATTTTTTAAAAAAATTATAAGTCTTAATTTATATCTAGTGTAATATCAAAATATTTTTATTTATTATCAAATATTTTTTATGTTATACAAAAGAATTTTTTCCAAGAAGATGAAGATTTTAATTTCTCAAAAAAAGGTTTTTTTTCAGTGATTTTGTCTTTACAGAAAAGTTACCTAAACATACTGAAAATGGTAAACAAATATTTAGATCCCTCACCTTTGATTCAAGTTTCAATTTAGTCCTAAAAGATTTTTTTTTTTGTTCTACTTTGACCCTAATATTTTAAAAACATTTTACTTTTGTTCTTTCAGTAGAAAACATCCAAATTATAAATGAAAAATGTAAGTGAATGTCAGATTATAATGTTAGAAATCACAACAAAAATACAAAACGTTATATTACAAAATTAGAGATCGCAACAAAATATAAAACATTAAGTCTGTGTTCAAATTAAAACAACAGTAACACTCAAATTATGAACACAAACTTGATATTTTATGTTTCATTGTAATTGCTAATATTGTCATATAACATTTTGTATTTTGGTATTACTTTCTAACATTGTAATTTGACATTTATATCCATTTCTTATTTATAATTTGGATATTTCTATCAAAATGATTAAATTGAGAGGTTTTTAGGGACATAAATGAAAGAAAATTAAGAAAGTTTCAGGACTAACTCGAAACCCTAATCAAACGTGAGGGGCCTATATACGAAAAGATCTTTACCTACTTGTTGGTTTATGTTTCCTAATGTGATGATAAAGCAACTTATGTGCTCTTAATTGTTTTATTTGTCTAAATAATTATACCTTAATGAGCATTCTAATTTGTGTATGAAGTGTTTCAATTTGAAATTTGAACGGTGGACTTATGTCAATAACCTTGCTTTTGAGCAAACCAATGTCTAAAGATGAGCACATTGGCAAATTTGTGCTAAGAGCAATGCATAGAAGCCAAGGACAAAAGTCATTTGCCAAATATGGCAAATATTGATCTCCATGAGGTTTAGTTACATATGCTACAGAGCTAAACCTAGTACATAAAGTAAAGGAACAAATGGACAAATGAGCATTTCTTGTTTATCAACGTATACTTTGATACTTTGACCTCTTGGACAACTCATCAATAAGGAGTATGAAACTTGAATTTTTTTTTTATTTTAACAAGCTTTAAGACTGAAAAATCCCTTCCTCCTATAAAAGCAAGTTTGGAGACAACATTCAGTATAGAAGGAAAGAGAGAAAAAGAAGCCAACTCTCCTATCACTTTGAAGTTCTCTTGTTGAAATTTCCTTTCTAACCTCTCAATCTTCGTAAAGTGTTCATCTTGTTATTCAGAGAGTTATTATTGTTGTATTAGAGTTATATCCTTTTCTTAAGAGAAAATAACAGAGTTTATTCATTCAAACCATAAAGGCTTATTTTGAGCCTTTGTCTTTGTGAGAAGAAAAGTGTTTTGTAAAAGCTTGGAAAGGCTTCAGTAAATACTATTTGGGTTTGAGTTTGGAGAGTCTCATTGAAAAGATTACCTGGGATTGAGTTTGGATAGGCTCATTGAAAACACTGTGTGGGTTGAGTATAGAGAGACTTGGTAAAAACTACTCTAGGATTGCACTGTTTTACAAGTTATAGTGGACAATCTCACCTAGAGGGTGGAAACAGGATGTAGGTTCTAAATAAGAAAACTGAACCAGTATAAACGTCTTGTCTTTAACTTTCCTATCATTGTCTCTTCATATAACATATCTGCTACATTTCTCAACATTTGTTTTTAAAAGCTTAAAATCTGATATTCGACTAAAAGATTTTATGAAATAGCTTATCTTAGTAATTTGTATATCATAGCCTTTGTTTTAACTCTCTTGGTAAAATACAAGTTTTGTTAAGCTTTCAAAAAGATTTTTTTCAAATCAGTTTTGTGATCTATCTTGTAATAATCTTTTTGTTAAAACTAGTTTTGTTCTAAGTACCACAAAGTTTACATTCACATTAGTCTAAGTTTATGTAGTTCTGAAAGCTTTATTACTGTTATCAGAATATCTCCTCAGTGGACAAGAGACTTTTGCCTGAACATTTTGATTAGTGTGCTAAGTGTGCAAGAAAAATTTTTAAGAATGTTTAATTCAACCCCTTTTTTTAGTGTTTTGATGCCGTCACTACCAAAACATGTGAAAAGATCTTTTCTATATATAACAGAAGATTTTTTTTACCAAAATAATGACATCCAAACGAGATCATGATCATACAAAGGAAAGTGTAGAAAAATGAAGTGCAACAAAAAGATATGGTAAAGTAAGGAGAAATGTAAAATGGTGTGTATTTGATTGATGTGTTATTGCTACAAGTAATGGAATGGCTACTTATAGACACAATAACAAGTTATTCAACACTGACCACACTTGCCATATTTCTATATATGGACATATGAGATTAGCTTAGCTACTAGCTAAATATATTTAGCTCTAAATATCACACTGCCTTAGTTAACTTGGCCTATAATAGTAACTGTCAACTATAGATTTTGTTACTTGTCCTACTTTATAAAGAGAAATTCTCATTATCTGCTATAATCTTTCAGAAAAAATTATCCAACCATTTCTCCACATTTTGAACCAAAAAATATCTTCCTCAATTGCTCCTATTTTATGGGTAGTGATTGTAGACTTGATCAAAACAATTATTTTTAAATGTTGAAGAACACTTCTCCTCCAACCAATGTCTAAAAATGGTTGACAAGGACCAACATTCAACACAAGGCTCATTCTCTTGGCAAACGACTAAAGCTATTGGCATTATTTAGTTGTCTACTTCAACTACTAGATATTAGTTGTCAAGTTTCAACATTCATACAATCTGTTACGCTGCACTAATAACTTGATAACTATACTCTAAGGGTGTATTTGTGAGTTTGAGTTTTTGAGAGAAATAAAGGCAAATAAAGGATTGATAGAGAAAAATCTTAAGATTTTTCTTTACAAGCCTTTCATTTCTCTTTCTCCTCCTCCAAAATTCAAACTTATAAACATATCCTTAGAGTATTGTTATCAAGTTGTTAGTGCACTATAACAGATTGTGTGCATCTCTAGTTGTAAGTATGTATTGGAACTCATGTGTAATGACCAATTGCGAATAAATTCTTCTTGCTCACATTCATTCCACTCACCTCAACTCTTCTCCTTTGCTCTCTTTATCCTAGCTTGATTATGAATGTCAAATGGGTAGGGCTCAGTCACTTTAGCCCTGCTCGTTTTGGCTTGCAAAACAAATGGGTTTAAATAGGCTTAGCCCATTTACCTACAATCTTGAATAATTCAACCTAGTTCATTTAAGGCCTAATCATGGGCTAAGCTAGCCCACCGTTTTTGTGTAATTTAGTCCTTTTCAAATAAGACTTTCAGCACTGTTGTATAACTTATCAATTCCTTACTATCATATCTCTTGTGGCACAAATCCCCCATCAAGATCCTATTTGACAAAAAGCACCCATATAACTCATTAGATTATTTAGCTACCTATGTTTTTCCTTCATTAGATCTGACCAGAAAAAAAATTAGACTTTAGACCACAACTGTGTTATTTTGGGCCAGGGATTGAACATAAGGGCTATCGGTTCTTAACACCATTTGGCAAAGTCATTCTTAGTCCTCATATACTTTCGATGAAACCAAGTTTCCCTTTTAAGATTGATCTTACACTCTACTTAAATTCACCCATTACAAAACCAAGTTGTTGAAAACTTGCACATGCATCTTCTGTTCCATTTGTTTCATCCATACCTCACACAACTCACCCTCAATCTTATCCTATATTAGCACTAACTATCAGTGACATGCCTTTCATAAAACCTAGAATTAAAATGGTTCTTCCAATTAAGGTTGCAATACCTATTTCTACTGTCATTCCTTCAAGTTAGCATAACATGATTACTAGGGCCAAGGTTGGATTGTTAATGATCATATACTATTACATGCTTTAATATGTATTTGTTTTTAAATTTTAAATGTATATTGGATCCATAGGTTTAACCTAATGGCACCCACAAGTTTTTTAAAATTTTAAATGTATATCAGACCATAGGTTGGGTTGGGAACAGTTTGGAGAAAAAATTCCTCAACCCTACCAAAGCCAACACAACCCAACCCATCCTAACCCAAATAAACCCAATCAACAATTCGAATGAGTAGATTAGGTCAAAAACCACTCTAAACCTACTCGACCTAACCCATGTGTAATCTCCAAACCTAGTCTAACGCAACATATAAAATATACAATTTGATTTTAGTACACTAAAAAACATTTTCATATTTATTTAATTATTATGTATTACTAAGTCTTTATAAATGTTTGACTTCTATAGTAACTAGATTTTGACTCACGCAATTGAGCAAATAATTGAAATATCTGTGCGTAATAAAGAAATAATTTAGATAGTAAAATAAATTAATCACGAATTGTACATAAATCCTTGATCAACTTATAACATACATTTCTAAACACTTCCTTATACAAACAATACTGATGATTTTTGAATCATCAAACAAAACAAAAATCTTCAATCTCCTTTAATTGGCAACTCTAAAAATTGCAGCATACAATTGACCCAACCAAAAATAGGGGCTTTTCCAAAATAAAGCCAATATCTTCTCTAGTGCAAAATCCATTTAAGGTAATAATAAAAGTAGTGGTAGTAGTAGTAATAATAATAATAATAATAAATTTTAATAAAATAGATGATATCAAAATGCATCCATAAGAAATTATAAAAATATATTATTTAAATATATTGTGTGAGAATCAAATATATATATATATTTATAACAAATTAATTAGAAAAATTTATCATCTCATTCCTTTACTATGCTCTTTTTTTCTTGAGTAAAGAAATGACTGAAAACTCATATTAAATAAAATACTTTAATTCAAATTAATATTCTTAAATGGTTTTCTTGAATAAATGAAAAAGTAAGTAAAAAAAAATCATATAGCAACCATGTTTTCTAGGTTTCACGATGGTTTCCAACTGTCGCTAAAGAAAGCTGCAACAGTTTGCAAACCATCACTGATGTTGTTGTCTTTAAACCATTTTCGTGGTGAGTTCACATAACTGCTAGAACAATTGCCACTGTGATAGGTTTCTGATTTTTATGGAAGTTCTTTTTGCAGTGATTTCTAACCATTTTGCAATGATTCTAAACCATCGCAAATTTTTTTGGCTCATCAAGACCTTAAGTAATTGTAGGGGTTCAAAATTGCTGCAAATTCATCCTCATCAAAATATTAAGTAATTACCGTCGGTTATAAACCGTTGCTAATTATCTTTTTGAAAAAATAAGTTTTTTTTTCCAAAGCATCACAATTAAAAACATCTACGTTTCTTGTGACCGTGATTTGATAATCATTTTTAACTCAAATCATGAAACTTTTGAAGAAAAAAAACACATATTAATCAAATGTCACTAAAATAATATAATGTTGAACAAGTATTTAAACAAGAATTTTTCTCTAAGAATCCAAGGTTGAAATGAACGAACAGAATCCAAATTGAAAAATAGCATAATTGAGAAAATAAACTAGTATACATTAGTATAGGTTCTTGTCTACAATTCTCCTAACACTGCAAAGCTCCTCAGAATCTTTAAAACCAATGCCTCAATAGAATACAGTAGAACACAAATTGCGTCTTGTTTTGCAAATCCAAAATGAGGATGAACTTCATCATACTTTATAGCTTCTTGACTAAATGGGTGTTGCTCAACATGCTTCATGCTTTCAGCATTTGCCAATCCATCAAGATATTGTCTAAAATCACCTTGAATAGCTATCACCAATATATATACTTCATCCCTTTCAAAATATCTGTCTATTTTTAGACAAAATCATGTTTCAAAATATCCGTCAATTTCATATTGCAATAAGGTATATCTTTTCTTACAATAGTGCCCTGAGTATTAATGACCACTAGTGTATTAAAAAAGTTTGTTGGAAAATTCAAAGATGTGTATATTAGTCCACACACCATAATTTTGCTGAGAAGCACTTTGTTATCATATCATATATCAACTTTCTTAATATGTATGTTTGTCCAAATTTTACAAATATTTTGCAAAGGAACAAGTACATAGTATACTTTTTCCATTATGCACCTGGTGTTGTCATTCTTCTTGAAATTGCTGCTAAACTTTCTTTCATTCAGGTATTATACTAATAATCAACTTAGAATTATTATCCATCCTGCATTCACTTAACAATTAATTAATTAATTCCCATTTTCTCAAATCCATTTTCCGTTCACCTCTCTTAATCTAATCTAATATTCAATATAATCTATAATCCTTTTATTTAACAATTTTGTTCATCAAGAAACACAAAACAGAATAAAAGAGTAAGAAGATAAAAAGAGTTCAATAGAAGGGATACTTCGCATGTGAAAGCAGAAGAAACAACAAAATATGATGAAGAATGAGATTATTATTACCACCAGAAGAAGTTCCATTGCGTTTCCTATTCTTTGCAAAGGTTAGATCTTTCTTGTGGACTGGTTTTTCCGTTGGTTTCTTGATTTCAACTTGAATGGTGCCCAAAATCTTCATGGAAGCTGTGATACCCGAGGTACACAGGTCAGCAGTAAGGTTCTGTATAGCCTCAAGGATTCCCTGGGAACCATCGTTGGGTCCAAAATTTTACTAAGTCTGGATCCTACACCTCCTTGGAGGGCTATATGATAGAACCATATTCTTGGGATCAAAAGTCCCGGTAATTGTTCCTTGAGGGAAAACAAGTTGAAGTGTGATTTTTAATGAATTTTATGAAGCCTGCAAATGTTTCGTCGTTAGCCTACAAGTTTAGAAAATCTCGGATTTGAACTAAAACCCAAAATTTGGATTCTGATTTGATAGAGTTTTGATTTTTGTGATATTTTATTTGAATCCAAATGGGGAGTATTTCCTTATTTACATATATGTTTTAAAGTTAATGGAGAGTAAAATAAGTGTAAACCCTAAATGAGGACATTTATGTAAATAAGTGAGTGTTGGAACAACCCAGATGCTGGAATGACTGAAAAACACAGAAGTTGGGAGTTGTTAGGAGTTGCTGTCACCGCTATAGCGGTCACCAGCACTTGTTCAAGCGGTGCAGCGGACTGAGGTAGTGCTATAGCGGTCATAAGTGACCGTCAGACACTGTTAGACTGCTATAGCGGTCATATACCGGTATAGCGGTGTCAGTGAGAGTTTAAACTCCCCAAATCATGCAGAAGAACGCAGAAATGTGATTCTCTTCCTTCTTCCTCCATTTTTTTTCTCTTTCTCTTAAATTCACTCAAATCCATCATTCCAAGCTTCAAGGTAAGTTCATGTTATTAGATTATGTCTTTATTTCTCCATGATCTTGGATTTGGACCGATTGTTTTTCTCATTTTTGTCAAGTGAGGGTGTTTCCCCAATTTTAGTAGAGTTAAAATAGAGCTTTCTAGAGATTTTTAAATATTAATCTAGAGTTATGGTTGCTCCATGGCAGTTGTTGGTGCCATTCCAAACTCTTCAAGTCAAGTTGGTGGGGCTCACATACTCCCGGCTTTAAATGGTGAGTAGGTTCAAATCCTATGATCCTCATATTAATCATTAGAGTTAATTTCAGTAAATTATAGCATGAGATATATATGTTTTTCTGAAAACTCATGGGACTATTATTGTTAAAGTGATTTTTTTTATCAAAGAGCTAGAGTATATATTTGAACATTTATGGAACATTATGATGATTTCCATAGTAAAGAATATGTATATGATAGAGTTTTAGAGAAAATAAGTGTTTTTATGATTCTCAGAAGTATGGAATTCAATATGATTTGTAACAACTGCCAGATACATATTCTGTAGGCTTGAAATCAGAATACCTACAAATGAGTGATCCCTTGAGCATGATTTCACGGTCACAGTTATGCTAAAGTGAGATTGTTAGAGTTATATGAGACCAGAACTTTTCGAGTTTCAAGGGTTTTCATATTTAAATAATTTTATGAATTTCAGAACTGTTGATTACTCTAGGGTAGAAGACTTATGAGATATAGAGAAAAGATTTAGATTTCTGATTGAACTGGACAGTACCTATAGAGAAACAGACTGTGAGTTAACGATAGTTATTCCGTTAACCTTCGGGCCAGAGAAATAACAAACGGGTCCTATTTAGGTGCCCTAGAGATTAGAGACTTTGTTATGTTATGCATAACCAGAGATTTGTTATGTCACATGAATTGGGCATAACCAGAGATTCTTGTTTCTTTATTAGCATACTATGGTTTATGATTTCTACAGAGTAATGATTTTAGAACTATATGTTATTTCTATGAATAATGAACTTGAGAGTTATTGCATTAACTGGTTTGATGAATATATATATTTTTATTTATTTCCCTTGACTGTCCCATGAGAGGGTTATGGGTGAGGACTTACTCACTGAGTTTTAGATGAAACTCACCCCTCTCCCTTCCTCCATTACAGGTGCAGTAGACTCGCAGTAGAGATTTCCCAGTTGGTGAGCTTCACTTTGTGAGTGAAGTACTTTTGGTATTTTGTTTAGAGATAGAGTGCTCCAGTGTGCATGACGGGCAGGGTCCCGGACCATAGAGATAGACTGACATGTTTTTATCATGAATATTTTGTATTAAGAGCAACTCGTGTGTTTTGTATTATAGATATTTACCAGAGCTTGATTATGAAAGTATTTATGATGATTTGTTTTTCAAAGAGTTAGACGTTTATATCAGAGATGAATTTATGGTTTTGGAAAAGGATTTTATATGAAATTATGCATATAGAGGGACTCAGAGATCACGAGGCTTACGTGGGAATGAGGATTCCTCACATGCCGGTCATGTGCCCAAGTCGGGTCGTGACAGAAGCATAATCATCATCACTAGGTTTTTTCTTTTTGAACCTAGCAATATTGTCTCCCAAGTTTCGATGAGAGCAAGCGACAGTGCTGTGGGTGGTCCTCTATCGCGACCAGAAATGGCTTAAGGTCACAGAATACAAATCAAAGAATTAGGTCACAAGAAAAGGCAAAGATGACGACCCAGATGAAGGGTTGCAGCTTGAGACTGAGAGAGGGATTCTATTACTTTTTGATACAATGAGAGGGAATAGGTTTTCTGAAATTTTATTACCCTTAAATTGTTCTTTAAATATCGCGATTGTTGCAAGTTACTAAAACTGCTTTTGTTACTACCCGATCTAAAAACGTGACTGGCACGTGAGGAATCGCATCTCCACGTAAGCCTTCTAGGTGATGTGTATCTCTAAATGCATAATTTATCATAATTTTCATACTTAAAAACATGTATTTTCTACTAAACCAATATCCATTTCTTTGTTTAAAATGTAATGTTGGAAGTTATGAAAACTAAAGTATTCAACATATGTAACTCAGGAAACAGCCTAATCAAATTTGTCAATTATGGTAACATAAACTATTTCATCACATGACCTAGTCTTAAATTTGAAAATCGGCTTAATACTTGAAAGTTGAATAATAAATATATCTCTAGCTCATTACATAAATCCTGCTTACTTTAGGTGAAATTGTTCATAACTCTAAAATAAATACATAATCCCAAAAAAAGTGCATAGATCGGATCCTGCTTGTACATCTATTGGAGCACGCTATTATAACAAAATCCTAATATAAGTCTTACTGCAAAGTAAAACTCACCATTGCATAGCTACGGGCTACTGAGTCGGTGACTGAACTATATATGTGCCTACAACTGTGAGAAAGAAGGAAGAAGAGTGAGTCAATGGGCTGAGTGAGTGGATTCTCATTCATCACCCATATGGGACGACCAAAGGATATACATAATGCAACATAAACGCAACAAATATAAATTATTTGATATTTACATACATAGCTATATAGGAAAATACTTTTCATTCCAGGACATCAAACGGAAAAAAAAAAAACATTTCTAAATTCAGAATCCATCAAGAAATCACTTTAATTGATAGTGCGGTAAATCCTCAAAAAACATTAATCTTTGAACATGCTAAATATATAGATAATAGTGATTATCTCTAATTATTCTAGGGCACCTCATTAGGTACCAAATTTCTCTAATTACTCTGGAAGCTCTCGATTCATATAACTCTAATAATCTAACTTTAGCATAACTATGGTTATGAAATCATGCCCAAGGGATCACCAGCTTGTAGGCATTGTGATTTCAAAAGCCCATAGAATATGTATCTGGCAGTTGCTATGAATCATACTGAATTTCATATTTCTTAGTTTCATAAAAGCTAAACTTCTAAAATCATAACTAAAGCTAACATATTTTTTGCAAACTTGTTATCTCAAATATCATACTTCAAACAATAGGGTTCAAAATCATAAAAACTTTGAAATCATAATAATATGTGTACTCTAAACGTTAAATCATACTCTACTCTATATCTGTTAATCTTAACTCAACTTGATATTCTAAAGGCTCTCTAGAATCTCTTGAAAATGTGGCAATAGCATAAAACCATAAAACATTTAACGACTTTAGTAAACATTGCTAAATTAAATATTTTCTAATGAATCTTTTCTAAAATATGTAAGCCATTTCATGGTACACAACAATTCAAATCATGGTCCCATGGTTTTTTAAAACATTTTCCTTACTATAGTGAAAATCATTATCTTTGCCATAACTTGCAAAATCATAATCTATACATATTCTTATCTCCAATTTCATATTTAGAAATCATAACGCACAACCATACTCATAATGGCAAGGAAATAAGATTATCAGTTTGAATCCGCTCATCATTTAGAGTCGAGAGTATGTGAGTGCTACAACAAGACTATTTTGCATAAAATTACAGACTTTATCATCAACATGATCCCCTGGGTACCGGGGGTTCCCAAGCACTAAAAGGGTTGTGTCAAGCCTGGTCCAAGACATGGACCTAAGGCATCATGGTTGCTAAATCCCAGCCACCTCACTTTGAAATATAAACCGCCGCAAAGTAGTATTGTTTACAGCCATAAGTGTAAATCACCAACAAACCCAAAATATAACCGTCGATAAAAAGCCGCCACTATGTAGGGTTCTCTAGTAGTGAGTACATAATCTTTGTCCTCATTCTTCCTTTTTTCTTGAGTAAAAGGAAGTGGATGAACATGCACATTGACAGTAGAAAAAAATTAAAATATAGAAAAAATAGAATTTTATATTCATAACAAATTTTAATGAGCGATGCTTCAACGATTTTAATGAGAACTTATCAAAAATAAAATTGCATCTTCTCATTTTTCATAGTGTTATAGTAAATACCATACAGCTAGCTCTTAGAAAATATACAGTTATAAATTATTTTTTAAGAATTCAACTCCCTCCTCCTAGTAGAAGAAAAATGTTGACTTTTTCCTCATACACATTATTGTTTAGTTAATTTTAAATCCCACAAATTGAAATAAAAACTTTGCAAAATAATTTTGTAAAATATTTAAGATAATGACTTAATTTATAACAATCATACTTAAATTGATAGTATTTATTTTTGTTATTTTTTTATGTTTGCATGCATTCAAATACTCCCTAATATAAATATAATAAATTTCCATAATTCATGTGAGTGAGATATCCTTAGCTTGAAAGGTTTTACTAAAAAATTATTAAAAAAATAAAAAAAACCATTACATCTCATTCTTTCTTCCTCCTTTATATTTTTATTCGATAAAAAAATATATAGATATATTCGTATAACAAATTCATTTGTGGAGTATATGTTCTTAAAAAGGTTTTGTTCAAAATTAATGAACAAAATAAACAAATATAATTAGAAAAAAAAATCATCCATCTTATACTTTTCTCTTTTCTTATTAAGTGAATGTTAATCAGTTATCCAAGTAAAGAGACGACATTTACCAAATACAATATGGTTGTGTTTGGTATCTGTCTCGATAGAAAGAAAGTACAGAGATAGTGAGATAGTAGAGATGGCTCAGAGATGATATTGGAGACAAGGACAAAACTATGTTTAGTAGTAATGTACAAGACATAGTGATAGATAAAAAAAATGAATATTATGTTATAATTTGTTGAAAAATTAAAAAGTGAGCATGGTAAAACTGAAATATGAAATGTTTAAAAGGATATTCTTAAAAAGAAAAATATTTTAAATTTGTGTGCTAGAAACATATATCCAGCATCCCCCTTTTTTAAGATACAGAAATTAGCTAAAAAATTATTTTTGAACGAATAAAATTTTCGGATTTTTGACTTTGTCCCCTTTCCTAAACAATATTTTGTTCTCAATGTCTTTGTAATTTTTGCATTGAGACATTTACTAGATGCTACCTAAGAGTGCAATTTTTTGAGGGAAATGTGGTGCTAAACAAATAACACATGACATGATTTAAAAGTAGAACTATCTGACTTTTATATATAGATAAATTAAAGACACATCTGTAATGAGATTTGTTATGAAAATGGAACATTACCACTCTAATCAATTATATATTAATTTCCAAAATATTAAGCATGTATCAAAACTAACCTCCAACAAATACAATCCAAATAGAAATAAAATTGTAATAAACAATTAGCAAAACTCCTACAGACCATAGTTATCAAGACCAGATCGGCTGGTTTGGACTGAAAACCTTTGAATTGATCACTAATCATCAAATTGATCAAACATGGTTGTCACAACGTACCCGGAGGGCGCCGCGATGGGAATAACAACCGATTTTAAAATAAAACAGGAGTCGCCACCAATTTTAATTCTGGTTAAAATAGGAAAACCTTTTGATTTGCAAACTGGTCTTTTAAAAGAGATTTGAGGTTCGAGAGTCTGATCATGATTAGAGAAGGGTGGAAACTTAATCCCATTGCACCCCTAATACATCCGAATAAATACGGTTAGTCTAGAGCTTATTATGCAAATTGATTATAATTTTATAATATTTATTTTCCCCAAAACTTATGACGATTGCATATTCACAAAGAAATAAAGTTAAAATTAAAACAAGAAATAAAGAACAAATTTTATGAAAAAGGATTTTGGCTTGATAGTTGTTTGCTACGCCTACGTATCCTCTGGTGCAATGAGGAACTCAAAGCCACGTAGTTCTGTAGAAATTGATTATGTGTTGAATTGATTTTATTAAAAACAAAATTAAGAAACTAAAACCTACTCTTGCACAGGATTTAGGATAGTATGGACTATACAATAAATCCTTACATTCTCATGAAACTTGAGGATAGCAAGCTATACATCAATATCACAAGTTGTTGAGTGGATTTTAAAATAAATAAAAAGAAGTGTGTTGTTGAGTTTAATTTAGAAGAGAATAAAAAAAAGGTTGGTTGATTTTGATTTTTGAAAATGAATGAAAACATAGATTGATTGATTTTAAAAATTTTTGAAATGGATTTTTTATTGTTAAATGGAAAGAAAACATTTTTTTTTTTGCAAGCTCTAATTTTAACAAGAATTAACAAAATAAAAACAAAAAAAATCATAAACACAACTAATTTAAGCAAACACATGAACACATAAAATAATTAAACTAAAATCAAAATTAATTTATAAATAAAATTACATGATTAATTTAAGCAAAGCACATAAACATAGAAAATAATAAAAAGGAAGATAAACTTATAAACACAAATACACAACTAAATAAAACATAATTGAATAGACAAATAAAAAAACCTAATTATTTATATTATTTTTATTGTTTTATCTTTTTAATTTTAAAATCATTACAAGATTCAACCAAAACAAATAAGTAATTAAAATCACACTTTTTATTTTTATTTTTAATTCTACTCAAATAATCTAAAATCATTACAACAAAAAACATAACACAAACTCTCTTTTTTAATAAATCAAATTATTCAAATATTTATTTTAAATCAAATTAAATAAAATCTCCTTTTTTAGATCACAACAAACTCAAATAAAATAAAAAAAAACAAGATCCAAAGATTAAAAACAAATAAATTAAACACTAACCAAGCAAATACAACTCATACCCAAATCTAAAATCTATTCCAACAAAATAAAAACTAATAAAAACAACACTAACTTAAAATATAACTAAAATAAAATAAAACTTAAAACTTCCTATTTATTTTTTCTTCTAATTTTATTAACCTAATTCTACACCCTCTCCTTAACACACACACTTACATACACGCTTACACTTCTCTCTCTCACCGACATACACATCCCCAATCTCTTACTCACGCTTAGCGCACACACACACACACATTTTAACATACACAAACACATTCTAACTAAAAGGGAAAGAGAAAAAACGGAGAGAGACACGGAGAGCTAGAGAAAGAGAGATGGGAAAAGAGGGAAAACAGAGAAAAAGAGAGACAAGGGAAGAGGGAGCAGCCACGCGAGGAAGGAGAAGACCATCGCGGAAGCCGTGGCACATCAGGGTGGTGGCTGCATGGAGGATGGCTGGAGGCACGATTCGCCAACAGAAGCGAGGTCGGGAAGGGTGGCGACGGCGAGCTTCATGGGAAAGAGAGAGGCCACCGCGTGTTGGGGCCGAGCCGCCGGCGCGAAGCAGAGGTTTCGAAGACCAACATGGCGTAGCGGAGCTGAAGGCGATGGCAGCCCAAATCCAGGCTTCCTTCGCAGTTGGTGCACATGGAAGCTGAGACCGTGAAGCTGGTGGAACCGGGAACGCGGCTGGGCGAAGAGAGAAAGAGGCGAAATCGCAGAAGGCAGCGCGGCTAAAAGGGGCGGTGCGGCCAGGTTGACGGAAAGGTAGATCGTGGAGGAACAGAAGCGCGATTCACGGCGGTGGGGAGAGGATCGGGACTCTGTGGGTGGGTCGTGGCAGAAAAGCGAGACAGAGCTTGTGAAGCGCGGTGGCTAGGCCGTGGGTCAAAGGCGGCTTTGGTGGAGGCGCGGCTGAGGATTCTGGCGGTCGTGGTGATGGAGGGTTGTTGACGATGATGGAGAGTTATGGAGATGATGACGGCTCAAACTAAGGAGGCCGCGGCTGGTGACAAGAGAGGAGCACTGTCGCGGCCTCCTCCTTGTTTTCCTCTTTTAGTTTTTTCTTTTTGTTAATTTTGGATGATGATAATTGCTGATTGCTGCTGGAATTACCTGGTTACTGGGCTATTGTGCTGGAAATATTGTTGATTTCTTTGCAAGTTTCCCTTGGATTTGATCTCGTTTTCTGGATGATTCGTGTATCTGAGTGTATTTTTTGGTTTTTTTTATTTTGAATTTTTCCTGCTGGTGAATGATTGGATAGTGCTTTCCGTCTGAATTTTTTTCGATCCCTCCCAATTCCCGTTGATGATGGATGTATATGGTGTTCCCTTGGGTCAAATAAAATTATTACTGAACAAATTTACATGTTGGCTGGTCAAGAAATAATCATGAAAGGAGAGGGAATGATGTTGTCTGCCATCCCCTTCTGCTTATTTTCTGTTGAAGAACGGTCAAGAGGAGAGGAATCCAATATTCCTCCCTTTTTTTTAAAAAATTTTAAGAATTGTCAAACAAGGGATCCAATGTCCTTTTTTTTTTGTTTTTTCGGTTGCAAAAGGAACGAGCCAAAAAAGGTAATGGGCTAAAAAGGGTAATAGGAACGGGCTGTAATAAAATTGACTGAACAGATAAAATTAAAAAATAAAATAAAATAAACAAATAAATAAAAAAAGATGGGCAAAATATGGTGTTCACAATGGTCAAACCTGGATCAACCTGGGAGTGAACTGACAGGTTGATGTTGAATCGACCTATCAAACTGGTGCACCAAACCGCTTTGACCGCACCTACTAGCTTTGACCACACATCATGGAATTTTTTTTTTCTTCAGAGATTCATGATGCAAGGCTCTAACCCGCACCACCAAGGGTGTGTGGGGTGCATTGGCAAACAACCAAGCTCGCTTTGACCGTGCCTACTAGTTTTGTCCAATATATCTAAAGAATTTTATATATATATATATAGTCTAATAATTTTTTATATATATATTGAAATCAGTTAAATTAATGTCCCATTGGTTGAACTAATAAGTCAATACCTTGGTTAAGTGGGTATCCGGATGGAGTATGATAACTGTGTTGTAGACACCAGCCAGCACGTAAGTTTTAGTTTTGCATCTGATACCACGTGGTTGTCGTGCAGCAAAATTAATGTTTCATGTTTATTGTGCAAATGTCAGCATCAGCCATCGCTATGCTGATTGAGGACGTACAGCTCTATCAATATTAATCAGCAACGAAATTAAAATTAAGTATAAAAAATAAGATACACACTGATACATATTATTTTCATTTGTTAAGTATGTTTAATTATAGTTACTTATGTTTTTGTTTTTATGGGGAACTATATCTTGTTTTTTTCATATATATATATGAGAAATGTAAGAATTAATTTTTTAAAAATATCACATATATATTCTTATTAAATTAAATAACAATGTAAAATACACGTAATATGATTCTTATAATTTTAATAATAACGAAACAACATGCATGCTGATCCAAGTTTTAGATTCCACTTTGCTTGTCTTTGAAAGTATGCAATCTTATCCGAAGAAAACGCTTTCTCAAATCCAAGTAGTTTCTGAATAGATTATCATATAAGGTGGTCCACATCGAACCTCAACATATAAATGAAGCACACTCTGAATTGCGGTAATATTTTAAGAGATATGTCACAATTCCTCAATATGTAATTCCTGACGGCATTCGGTCATTTCGGTGTACGTTTGGTGCATGCAATTGAGAATGGAACTGAAGATTGAAATTGTCATTAGATTGCCCAAATTTTATGTTGGGGCCCTCTTAGAATTAGAATTATAATTATATGTAATAATTTTATGGAATTAAAAAATAACTACATGAAGTATTTTTCAATTCTTAACTCATACCTTAAAAATCATTAATTTCATATCTCATAATTTTTTTATCGTTCTCCAATTATGACCATCCTTCATCGCCCACCACCGGTTAACCACCACATACCACCAGTGGCCGACTAGCCATTGCTGGTCCCTGACTGCCTGCGACTAGTCGCTAGCCATCCGCCTTTTATGGCTAATTGCTCAATTCTGGTGGCCAACTGCTCACTGTTGATCATCGATCACACGTCGTCAGTTGATAACTACCCACTGCCGATCGCTGACCAGCATCAATTGCTAGTATGCTACCACCAATTGCCGGTTGTCTACCTGTAGCAGATTTAATGAGTGAAAATATTTTGAAGTTATATATTATATATCTAAACAATAGAAATTGAATAGAATCAAATTCTAGTTTTGGTGGATCCTAATCTTTTGTAAGAGTCAATAATAGAATTAAAGATTCCGAGGCAATTTCAACTCTATTAAAATTAAAATTGAATTCAAAATTCTGAATTTTAATTCTAGTTCCACACCCAAAATGAAACCTCGATCGAAATGCAGATTCTCTTTCCCACCTACTTGATTTCGGATTAAATTAAAATGAAGGGAAAAGCTAAGTAGAGTTATTTTTCTCCTGACCTAAGAAAAACAAAGACATTACTTAATCAACTATATTTCCAGCACGCAGTTCGCGTAAGATTTTTTTTTTTTAAATTGAGCTCTAATTTATGTGATGATAAAAATTATAAGTTGATATCAATTTTCAACAACGCTTTTAAAAATCTAATTTTAAAGTAGAAACACCACTTTATTACATATTTAACATATAAAAATTAATTAAAAAATTTGTGTGTGGTAAATTTCGGGAAATTAGATTTAGTGTATTTGTAAATTAGCTTGTTATGACTTTCACATATATTACAATATAAATCATTTTGAGAAATTTTTTTCTGAAAAAGTGATTTCTTTTATAAGTTTAATCCAATCCAATCATACACTTAAATTTAGGGTGTGTTTGTTTCAAATCTTAAAAAATAATTATAAAACTTAAATTTAATATATAAATCAAAAATTAAAACAGTTTTTTCTTCAGAAATAACTCTTTTAAACTTCTAAAAAAACTAAAAACTTATTTTTTAGATATTCTAATTATTTTTAAAAAGTTATTTAAATATACATAAAATAATTTTTTAAAATAAATAAGTGATTTTTACCTCAAAATCTCGTCCAAACCCCCATTTGCAGATATATAGCTGCAGCCAGCAGCCAATGTGGAGAATATGGTCGGCACATACATGAATTCCATTTGGTTCATATGGGCTTATGCAATTCTATTTTATCCCCTCAAGTTTTAATTTGTTTCATTAGACATTTCAGATAATTTTTAAGTGAAGAAGAGAAAGGGAGATGACACTTCCTTTTTGCGTACTTCAAGTTTCTTAAAACAGCAAATCACTACTTGCAATTTTCTAATATAATATAATAAGAGGTTTGTCAACAAACCGTTAGCCCATTTTTCATTTGGGACCAAACTACATGGTCCAAGAAAACTTAATTTAAACAATTTATTTATTTAACGAAATGGATCATTATTACTCTGACTTGTTTGCAGGTGGTCCAATGCAATTGATTGCAACAAATATAGTGGGAGGGATCTAGTTAATAGAAATCGGCAGCGTTTTTAATAATAAAAAAATATTATCCATCCAATTCTATAGAGTTTGAGTTTTTAGTCTTTTTTCTTTTTTTTTCATTTTACAAACGTAGCACTTTCAACAATATATCCAATCCTTATTAACAATCAAAATGCATTTCAATCCTTTTACTTTTTTTCTTCAAAAAAGAATTTTTATTGTTTTCATGAATAACAAAATACGTTACTTCACTTTGATTCTATACAATATTATTGTTTCTTACTTTGTTGATATTTTTAACTATATATATATATATATATATAAAATAGAGAATAACAACAGTATCTCACTATTCGGGTGGCTACTGTTTAAGAACTCTTTGAAAATCGTAGATATTTTAACGTAATATATCTATGCAGTTTTTGTTCCTTGAACTTAAATCATGGTTAAGTAACTATTAAAACCTGATTACGTGAAAAAATCTGATTATTTGAAATTCACGCTTTAGCTTAGTCTAATAGACCAAATATAATTTGTTTTTGAATTTCAATGATTTTATTGAGGCAACTAAGAAGATATATCTCATAAGCTTAATTCTTAAAAACACACAAATTCTTGCAAGCAAATTTTTTTCCTTATTTCTTTTTCATCTTTCTGTTTGAGGTGACTAGGTGAGCAAGAGAATGGGATAATTTAGTAGATATGGTCCCTAGAGGCCTCAAAAAAATTCAAAGGATTAAATGAAAATTTATTGTAGCTGTCCTAGTTGGCGGCGCAAAAAAAGTCCATTTCAGCATTATACAGAACGTTTGGTCATAAACTTTTTTTTTCAAGTAATTGTCCTTTTAATTAAATCGTGAGTGCCGGACGTCCTAGGCAACAATGGCTTATACACACAACGTACATTTTGGTCAATTCCTGAGTAATAGTTGAATTATTTATTTAGCTTTTCTGTAAATTTCAAGTTCTTATATCTTTTGCCGCATATGTAAGAGAACTATTTTCTACATATATAACTGGGCTTACTACTATAACTATTATGATAAACCCTTGAACTAAAAGCAACAAAACATAATAATGCTTAATTACTAGTGATGGTTTTATACTTATTTCTCTCAAATAAGATATCGAATTCAATCAAGTCTCTCTCTCTCTCTCTCTTTTTCTCCGGAGAATCAAGTCTCATTAGTTAAAAAAACATTATGTTAAAAGAGTTTTAATTTATAATTTATGCCATGCTGGGTCAAAATTTTACCTACTCCATATAAAAGCTCTATCTTTAATTTCATATGAAATTCTTCCATAAAAAGAATTCTCTCAATTTTACCTATTTCAATTACACCTTTTATGAAAAACAAAATATTTCAAAATATTATAAATTATTACTTCAATTTTTAAGAACCAAAACTATGTAAAACATAACGGCAAAGAATGATTGATTTTTTGTTTTTTAAAAATCAATAAATATATTTTATACTAATTAGATATTACAAAAGTTTGTTTTCTACTCATTTTACTTACGCAAAAAATATTAGCCAACACAATTTAAAAATAACAAATAAGACATTTTCAAGATATACAGGTGAGGCTTTTCCCACCAATTTGCTTACACACACACAGATATATATATATATATATATAAAAAAAAACAAATATTTTACTAAAACAATTAAAAGAAATGGAAGTGACAATATTTTTCCATAAGAATCCCAAACATGTTATATTAATAACATGATCTAAATATTCCATCCATGTTAAAGTATCAATTATTGAAAATTTCTTGGAAAAAAAATTTAAAAGCAAATACATGTTTTTTATAAATTTATTTGAATAAATTTCTCACATCCCATTCATATTTCCTCTCATTTTACTTGGTTGAGATTTCAGAAGACAGTGATAAAATTACAAAATATTTTACATTCTTAACTTTTTAAAGTGATAAAATGAAGTAGTTTTCTTTGCTTTTTTTTTTTCTTTAACTAAAGTGGCTGGTGTTTTGAAATGAAAGAAATAATTAAATAGGAATAAAAAATTTGTTTCGCAGCCCTTATCTCTAACATTATATTTCCAATACTTGAAAATAACAAAGTTCGAATATATATTATAGTCAAATTGTTGGGAAGTGAAAGCGTAAGAAATGCATAAAACAAACCCTAAAACATCATATGCAATAACACAAGAAGAAAGACAATGATTACGAAGAAAATAATACACACAAAATTTAACGTCATTCGATCCATCCGACCTTCATCCATAACACCTATAAAGAGTTTTAAAATCTTTCACTTACTGATGCAACTTTTAAACAACTGATCAAATTGTAAACTATCATTACCAAAAATTACACCGCATCAACAACTTCTAAAAATTTTCCTTACAACAAATCACTCCTAATATTTAAAGGCTAAAATGCAAGGATTCTAATTCTTCTTACTTGATGTGAGACTTCAAGTTAAATCTCAATAAATACTCCGTTTTTAAACAAAGTCCTACCACAAAAGTTGGTTGCATTCTCTACAAACATTCTTGCAATATTGTTGTATTTACATAGTACTCAATGTGCACAAGAGCCGTATTGGCTCTGTTTTCCTATATAATCGTTGCACATGGAACCCACGGCTTGACCACCACATTGTCAAGAAAACTTTTTCAACACAAGAGACTCCACACGTTTATTCAAAACTACCATTCTCTTAAATACTCCCATACAAAATTTAACGTGATTCGACACCTTTGACCTGCATCAATGACTTCAATAAGAAGTTCCTAAATCTTTTACTATTTACAATATTTTAATGCACTACTAGAAATCCATGGGACACCGATGGGTTATCGCATTTTTGCATTATTAAACTTATGATAATTAAATTGCGTGATAATCCATCGATAAACCCGACGATAGTTAATGGCACCACTGTACACCATATGATGCGCATAATTTTCGATGGGTGTACCGACGGGTTTATTAATTGTTACAATAGTAATTCTTATATCGTTGATAACCTGTCGGTAATTGCACGTGCGCCACATGGCTTGAAAAACTTACCGACGAGTGTTTAATATTTTATTTTTGCCTTTTTTCATTAAATTATTGATGAGAGTTTAATATTTTATTTTTATTTTTTTTCTTAAATTACCAATTGGTTTATCAATGGATTCTTAAAAAATATTTTAAACTTTTTAATAGTTTTCTAAAAAAACATTTTTCTACATTTTCAGTATCTTTTTTTTATTATTATATACATTGACTTGTTTACTGTTGGGTTTATCAATAGGTTTACCAACGGTTAATCGTAAAAAATATATATAATTTTTTCAAAAAACTTTCATATTACCAATGGGTTTACTGACGGGGTTTTGAAAATGTTGTATGTTGGCATACAACTCTTGGGATTCTCATATATCCGTAGGTAAACCCATCGGTAATAAGTGACATATGAAATACACCATTTCACTAATTGGTTACCGACCGGTAAATATTCTAAAATCGCTACTTCTTTTTCCCCATTTCTCTTCCACCTTTCTCTCATTTTACTCCCTCTCTCTTTCTCTCCTCTTCCGTCACCTCCCTTCTTTGTCGCCGTGCGCAGCTGCCAGAGTTCTGTTCGCAAAATAGAGACTACCACCATTGCAAACTAGGAGCGTTGGTGAGCATTATAATCGATTTTTTTAATTTGGTTTAGTTTTTTCGTTTGTTTATAGGTGCCCATAAAGTTGTGTTTTATTGCATTGAAGAGTAATTATTATTGTTATTCTATTAATGTAGGAGTTGTGTTGGAGGGTGGCTCCACTAACGTATTGACATTGAGAGGAGTTTACCATATGTTTTGTATGTATAGATGTTCATAAGTGTGTAAAATTAAATATTTGGCTTTATTGAATTTTGAGGATTGGATTTGGTTGCGATCAGGGAGCTTTTGTATTCTTTTTTTTTCACTATAGTAGAGGTTAGTGACGAAATCCTTGTTATTTATATGGTTTAATATGTATGTAGGATAGAGACTTATGTTTTTCAGGATAGAGTTATAGGAAATAGGGATGCATGACTAGGGAGAAGGGCATAGAAGTCTATCCCCGACTTGTTTGCATTGCTTGCTGTGAGATTCTTTGTGATTGTAGAGATTGCAGGATGCATGTTATGGAGTTATAAGGGATGCACTCTAGAATGATTTTTAGGATTATGTGAATTATATGTAATTGTTAATATATAACTGTTTAACTATACCTTTTATATTGTTGACCTTTAATAATATCTATGATTGTTGAATGCACCGAAATATCTAATGATGGAAGCTCTTAATTTAAGCGGAGATGTTATCAAAATTTTGTGAGGGAAAAAATATTAAAAGTAACAGTATTAAAAAATTTAAAGACTAATTGAATGTGTTTGAAAGCAATAACTTGATGTCTTTTAAAAAATTGGATGCCTATGGTTTTGCACTGAAATATATGATGACAGAAGCTCCAAAGTTAGGCGGAGATGCAGTCAAAATTTCATTAAAATTTTTGTTAGGAAAAAATGATTAAAAGTAACTGTATTAAAAAAAATTTAAAGACCAATTGAATGTGTTTGAAATTAATAACTCGATGTATTTAAAAAATTGGATGCTTATGGTTTAGGGTTGCATTGAAATATATGATGACAGAAGCTTCTAAGTTAAGCCGAGATACTATCGAAATTTTATTAAAATTTTTATTATGGAAATTAGATTTAAAGTAACCGTGTTAAAAAATTTAAAGTCCAATTGAATATGTTTGAAAGTGATAATTTAATGTCATTAAAAAATTGTATGTCTATGGCTACATTGAAGTATATGAGGATGAAAACTCCAAATTTAAGCGAAGATGCCAACAAAACTTTGTCAAAATTTTTGTAAAGGAAATAAGATTAAAGGTACTTGTATTGAAAATTTAAATAGCAATAGAATGTATATTTGAAAGTAATAATTTCCCGATGTAATTAATGTTTTTTGTAAACTGTTTAATTGTTTCAGTATGGATGCTAGAGATAGAGGCTGACCTCAGAAGGTCGGTTCACCTACCACTACCTCCACCATTTCTCCTTCCACCACCTCCCCCTCCGTCCTTGCCACCACCACCCCTCCCTTTAGGATGATGTCTAATCCTAGATATGCTGGCCCCCCACTTCTGCCTTATTCCCACTTGTAGCCCATCTGTAGTAGTGACCCTTCCCCCCGCCCTACCACTACCCCGACTCCTAGTCACGCATCTTATCAGACTCTTTTTTCCTCAGGTGGGTCACAGACATGGGACTCGGATGGGAGGCCCCTCGACATTGATAGTAGACAGCTTCTCCAAATTAGGCCAAATGGTAAAGACAGTTAAGTTTAAATGTGTTTTCTATGACATTCTAATTTTGCATTCTATATGATATTTAAAATATTTTCATTGTTTTTAATTTAGTTCATCTATATATCAACTTTGATCTATTTAATGAAGGTCACCATCATATCATAGAGGTTATACAGAGTAGGTATAACCACTCATGGCCCACTTGGACTGACTTCCCCAGAGATGTCAAAGAAATGTGGTGGCAATAGTAGCAGGTAATTCTATGATTCATTCCTTTTTGTTAAAATATGTTTATATCATTTATATGCTTATGATTACTTATGTGTTGTGAGTTTTGTATATGTAGAGAACACTCTACATTTTGCACGAGCACGAGCCCACTGTTAAGAGGGCTTGTAGGATTAGGTCTTCTAAGCGATTGCGAGACATGTTCCATGATATTCGCAAAGGCCATATGAATATCTTGTAGCTGAATGATGCCACTCTCAGTGAGTTGCGATGCCACTGGGCCTCCAACTTGACCTTCAAGGATAGATCCAACAAAGGGAAGACAAATTGGGCCTTACTGAAAGGCAGGTTGGTACATACGGGTGGGTCAAGCACTTAAGAGGAGACCCGTAAGCATCTGTTAATTGTTTAATCTTTCTACATTAGTATATTATTAAATGTTAATTCACTACATTTGAATTATGACAAATACTATGTTTTTATGACTTTTTTGTACATATATGTGTAGTCGAGGGAGTTAAGCTACCCTCTGACCCAAGGAGAGCTGTTTCAGGAGGCCCATACTCAAAAAAATGACTAGCGAAAGAGAGTGGAGAGTCTGAGTAAATCCTTACTCTGAGGCCACTCATGTAAGTTTGAATTCAGACATCTTTTTACTTAATTTTTATTACTTTTCTCATTTGTCATAATTATTACTTATAATGTGTTTTACCTTTTTTTTTGTAGCATGAGTTTACAAACCTTAGGGGGTAGGCACAGATCCATAACTAGACTTAGCTGACTGAGACTGGACCCAATGTCGATATCCTTCCTCCTCCAAACGATAAAGATGTTTGGGCCCAGGTGGTTGGCGACCTATACAAAGGTCGTATGTATAGGATGGGGTACTATTCAGAAAGTATATTCCCATCCTCCACCATCGAGTCTACCACTAGGGATGATGCCCTGAGAGAACATGTGCATACCCTCAGCCAAGAGCTGCAGCAGCAGGCATATCTCATCTAGCAACAGGTACGGCTCCTTTAGTAGCTCCAGGAGTAGGTAGCAGGAGAAGGCTAAGAAAGAAAAGATTAAATTTAAGAGAATGGTAAAGTAGATCGCTGCTGATGTGATGAGCTTTTTTCAAGGACATGCAAGTCTCAAGATTCTCCAGCTCTGGTAAGAAGAAGCTCCCCCAGATGTCACTCTCCTCTATTTTTAAGGGCTCCTCACTATCTGATGGCACAGACAACTCCGATAGGTCCAACAATGACGATGCTGCTGATGACGCTGATGAAAAGGAGTTTAGCTAGTCTCTATCTAGCTTTTTTTAATTTCATTTTGGATTTTTTACGTTTATCGCCCTATGTATTTATTTTATTCTGATACTTTGTTTATTTATTTCATCAATTTGTTTATTTTATTATTATTTTGTTACTTAATGTCACTTTAATTGATAATTAAATATTATATAAATAAAAAAATCAAACAATCCATAGTTTAATATAGATGAGCTACACATGGCAATGCAATCATTTATTTTTTAAAAAATTATTAAAACATTAATGATGGGTTAACCCATCAGAAATAAATAGTATTTTCAAATTAAATATTTTAAAAAATATTAACCCATCGGTAAACTGTCAGTAAAAATTAATAAAAAAATTTTAATTTTCAAAAAACCTGTTGGTAATATTATTTTTCTAATGACCTCAATAACGCCTTTAATACAACTATACTAACTAGTCTTCGTTTTTTCCATCAGTACACCCATAAAATATTACCAACTAGTACGCATAACCGTCGATAATATTTTGTCGATGGCTAAAAAATCAATTGCCCATACCTGTGGATAACACCATCAGTATTCCGCGCATTTCTTGTAGTGATGGTTCAAAGTGCAAACCATCATAACAAAAGATTGCATAACATGAATAGCTTTTAAAAGGTACCCAATCAACTGATCACTCACAAGATGCATAAAACAAGGCCTTATTTATAAGATAAAACTCTTGAAAGAGTTTTACTTCTTTTGATGTGGAACTTTAATTGGGTTAAATTCCAATAAAAATAATAAAATTTATTTAGATAAAAATAATATGTGTATGAATGTATATGTTAAACAAACACTACTATAACTATATCAAATTATATATGCTAACATAGTTAGGTGTAATGTTAAGCGAGCTAAACGTCAAAAAAAATTGTCAAGCAAGCTACATTCTTGAAAAGAGGATCGATGTTCAAATCTTGGAGATAGTAATTACCTCTTAATCCGATAATGCTCGAAGGTAGAAATGTCTTAAAACCCCCACGAAAGAATAAGAGTTTTGCTAACCAGGGGCACTTGTTAAATGGTGGGTTCATATGTGGGGGAAGCTTGAGTTTGGGGTTATGGTAGTGATGAATAGTTTTGTAATAGAATATAATGATAAAATAACTTTTTTACCCTTATATTCGCTAAATCTTCTTCCTCCCTTGAAAGCTATAGTCACTAATCTCTTTTTCCTTCTCCAACCTTCATTTTATTTTAAGCTATAGCAATGATGGTAATGATGGTGATGGCAATAGCCGAATGCAAAGAGCAGATGACAGTAAATAATCTGTCTTGTGGGAGGAAATAGAAGAAGGGTATAATAGATAAAACACTTATAAAATTATTTTTATAAACATAAAAATATAAATATAAGTTTTAATTTCATTTAATCTTAATGAACCATTAGATTCAATTTTTAATGGATGGAATTCAATGACCATATGATCATCAACTTAGCATTCCCATTATAAGAACTCACCCTCGTTAAGAATACTAAAAAAAGGTAAATATTCAAACTTAATGGAATGCCTTAAGTGTTGAAAATATAAAAATTTATCCCTTCAAGACAGAATTTCTGTCTTTTACTTCTTTAATAAGTACCCTTAGAGCATTATTTAGACAAACCAAAAAAATAATTGTAACTATTTTTTTCATAGCTTCAATTTTAATTTGTGTCATTTTATGATGTTGTGACTTGTGAGAATCACAACAACTAAGAGTCACCTCATGGCACGCGCGCGCACATATCAAAGCCGGGAAAGTCAATCTGTCAAACTTCGTAGCCTCTCCTTAATGTCTACATGCTAGCCATAATAATAATAATAATAATAATAATAATAATTCAAATCCTCATTTAAACATTCGTAAATTAAATCATTAATTTTTTTGGGTGAAAAATCATTAATTCTTTACTACTTCCCTTCGTCCCCAAACCAAAAAAAAAAAAAAAAGAAAATCTTTTCGCAAAACTCCAATCGTTTTCTCCTTTTTAATTTATATCCCTCATTTTCAAAACCCCGTCCTTGAATGTCTATAAAAAGCCCCCTACCCTGCCCGATCCTTTGTAATAAACCAAAACTCTATGAACCCCCCTCTCACTCTCTCTATCTCCTATTCTCTCTTTACCTCCTCATCAACTTAAAAAGCAAAGCTACATACATACATCTCTTCAACCAAAAGCTTATAGCTCATCAGCTTTGGGTTTCAAATCAATCAATCAAAATACATAATATCTTAAGTGGGTTATAACTCATGGATGTGAAAGGAAGGGTATGCAGCTCCAGCAGTACCACCATCATTCAAGAGGACGACATGGACCTCCGAAGAGGGCCTTGGACCGTCGATGAGGATCTTGCCCTCATCAATTACATTGCCACTCATGGTGAAGGTCGCTGGAACTCCCTTGCTCGCTCTGCTGGTAACTTATCAATTTCTTTTCTTTTCCTCTTTTTATTTTCTTCTCTTTTTGTTTTCTTATCATTTTTGGTTTGGGAGAATAATAGTACTAGCTATTTCATGATTGCAATTGTTGACTAGAAAATATACTTCCAACTATTGTCTTCAAACACTGCCTTTCTAGCTTGATTATATATACCTCTACAATTGTGGTGTGAAAGCTCCCTCCACTTCTCTTCTCGTTTCATCATCAAAATCCAATTTGGGGTAGAAAAGCCAAAGTTTGCGGTTTTCTTATATAAGGAATTATGTTATAGGACTTTTAATTTAATGGCATATAGGCATAGACTGTTGTGTGGTGGGGCATAGAATGGAATACATATAATTATAGGTCTGCAGATACTTGCTTGGTGGCAACCCCATTTATGAAAAAGGAATATAGAGGAGATGAATTGAGATAATATATGTACCACAACCCAAAATCATGTGTTTTTCTGCAAAAAAATAAAGTACCATAATGGATAAAGATGCTTATTATTATTATTATTATTATTATTATTATTATTTTCCCCATTAAGTAGTGTTTTGCTCTATCACTCAAGAACTTTACTAATTTAAGCAATTTCTTTTTCTTATAGGACTCAAGCGAACCGGCAAGAGCTGCAGGTTGAGATGGTTGAATTATCTGCGCCCCGATGTTCGACGTGGTAATATTACACTTGAAGAACAGCTTCTTATTCTCGAGCTCCATGCTCGATGGGGAAATCGGTAAGCCAAGAAATGTGCAAGCATCTCAGATATGCCCTTTTTTTCTTGCTATTAAATTATTCAACTTTTTTTTATTTATTTTGAATTTAACACTGATAATACAAAACTATTTTACACATGACAGTGACAAATCAAGTTGGGGTTTTTTTTTTTTTCGGCTGCACTTGAGGGCCGAAGCCCATCTCATAATAATGGATACTTATACGATATAATTTGACACTTTTTTAAAATTTCACTGTTTGACAATTACTTTATACGGTGAGAGATATAGATTAAACTCTTTTTAATTCTTGTTATCTAACTTGTTAATTTGATTTTATTGATTGCTCAGATGGTCCAAAATTGCTCAGTATTTGCCTGGTAGAACCGACAATGAGATTAAAAACTATTGGAGAACGCGTGTCCAAAAGCATGCCAAGCAGCTCAAGTGTGACGTGAATAGTAAGCAATTCAAGGACACCATGCGCTATCTTTGGATGCCAAGGCTGGTGGAGCGCATCCAAGCCGCGGCGGCTGCCAGTGCCGCGGCCACCACCACCACCGCCACCGGATCTCCAACCTTGTCTGCCACCACAACCGTCGCCACCACCAATAACATCTACGACAACAACAACAACAACAACCACCTTAACAACAATTTTGAGGTTCATAGTGGGAACATGATGTTAGCCGCCACCCCGGCAATTATGAGCAACAACTATGGTAGTAATTCAAATGTTACCCAAAATTATGCTACTCCAGAGAATAGCAGCACAGGCACTGCCGCATCATCTGACTCGTTTGGGACACAGGATTATTACAGTGTACCTGTTGTTAACAACAACAATAATAGCCCTAATAATCAGGATTATTACTACCAACAAGGTGATCATCACCAAGTCAGCTTCTCGGATTGCATCACTAGCCCATCCATGATGTTCCCTCAGGAGATGGATTTCCAAGCCATGGAGCTACCAAGCACTCCCCCTTGGATGAATCCGAGTACTTCCAACAATTTTTGGAATGATGAACACATGTTGTTCTTGCATCATCTGACTGATGACAACATGTGAAACACTAATTGATCAATGGGACAAATTGGGTTTAGAGGGCTAGTGTGAAATTTACGGATAAAAGTAGAAACATGAGCCAATAGAATAAAATTTATATTTTATATGTAGGACATACGTAGGATCTTCCCTGAACATAGACTATTAAAACCACGGTTAAGAGCAAACCGAGGGATAATGTGAATTATTTTTCAGTTTGTAGTTTTTGGTTCTTTAATTTTCTCTATTTCATAGGGGGTGTGGGAATAATTGTAATTTGAGCTTTTCTTTAAGGATAAGATTTCATTCTTTGAAATTATTAAAGCTTTTTTTTATATTTTACTTTTAATTTTTGTTCTCATATTAATTCTCTGGCTAGTGATCGGTATTGAATGCATTATAGATGCATGATATCGTACACATTAAATAATAATTTGTAGACGTGTTCATAATTGATTCCACACAAACATCCTACCCCTTTTCTCATTAGCCAAGTACACAACTGTTATTTTTATTTGCAATCCCACTTTTGAAAACCTTGTCCACGGGACCTGAACCAGAACCCCGCAAAAAGCGTTTCTAGATTGTCATAAAAAGAGGTGAAAAAAGCAATTGTAATTTTATAGATGTGGTTATGTATTATTGGTGGGCTAGCTCCAATGTTCAAGTTGGCCATTAGGGACAAGAACTTTCAGAAGTTCAAACACAACACACAAGCCTCCATTATCATCATCATCGTTAATAATCAAAAAGCTTAATCCGCCAGCTAAGTACGATTCCAAGGACCCTCACCCTAAATTTCTCTCACGCTTTGTTGGATTTCGTACGGACAAGGGTCCACTCACGTCTAAAAATAATAATGTTTGAATATTTAAGACTAAATGTCTCACTTAAACACTCATCCAATCAATTCTATCTGCTCAAATGGTACATTTACTCTTAAATGTTTTACCAACTTTCAGTGTAACCCACAATGGATTCCCTCATGGGTAATTCGGTAACTTCATGCAGTGCACGTGCCAAGTGAAGTAGCAAAACGTGAGGGAATAGTTTAGAGGGAGAAGGAAGGAAGATGGTAATGGCGGCGGGGAATCTTTGTAGGCCGCGTGCCTATAGGAGAAGCCATTCAAGTGGTCCCAAAGAGTGAGGTGTTTAGGAGCTGCCATGTGTTATCTCCAATACTTGAATTATTTAGGAAAATAAAGAAAAAGGTCGCCTAACAGTAAGATACCTTAATTAGGGTTCTCGGACTGTTGCAGTTATAGCCGCAACCCTTGAAAGAGCCTCCACGTATGACTCATCTCCAGATTGACAGGCAGAATAAATAATCAAGAGAAGAGCATTAACAATCACATTTGTTTTTATGGCATTGGCGCATTGATTAACATTAACTGACTTATTTCTTCTAATTTTTATTATTTTAAACTGAACCACCAATGAATTTATTAATCTTAAATAATTTTACAACAATCAAATCATTCTATTTATCAGCGAAAGTAAAAAATCTCATTTAAATTTAAAATAAAAATAAATATCAAACTAATTAAATCAATCATTGTCATCCATTCACACAGTTATGGAAAATGTTATTTATACATAGGAAAAAAAAAGTATGTCCACCAACCACTAGAGATCACATGTTTAGTGGTGATGAAAAGTTCACGTTAATATCTTTACCTAACTAGGAACTTATGGGTAAATAATTAGAAATTTAATATAAAATCAAATGAACAAGATTTATTTTTTTTACTTTCACAATCAACCTCCAATCACACTTGAATCATTCCCTACATTTAGACAAGAGAAGTGATTTATTGTGAAAAATGAACAAAATAAATTTAAATTACATAATCATACATAAATAGTTAAAATTAGAAATTATTTAATGATGATATAATCATTTAAAAAAAATCAAATGACTTTATATTTTAATCTTACCTATTGTTTATATAAAATTAAATTATCAATATTTATTCATTTCACTCTCACAATAAATCATTCATTTTACTCAAGTTGCTCTATGTGAAGGTTAACAATAAGCTCCATATTTTAATTCGGACCAAAGAGTCCACACTTCCTTTTGTTCATTAACATATAACTATAGGTTATTTTTTAAAAATTTCTTTTATTAACATTAATTGCTACTTGAATTTTTTTCTCTTAATTATTAAACTCTTTTTGTACGGCAAAATAAATATATGATTCATGCATATAATTTCCGTGGTTAACGTGTGAACATTTATACTCACTTCAATATTGGGCTGGTATGGATAAGTCTTTTAAAAGGGTAAAAATTGTTTTATTTTTAGATATGAAATCAATTCATATTTGAATTTGATATTAAAAGAAATTTATTTTTTCTCAAATATTTTTGTTATGCCATAAAAAAAATCATTTTGTATTGTTTGTGGTTCTTCTTTTACTAAAAAGTTTTGCACAAAGGTATAAAAAAATATTAAAATTAATTAATAAAAAAGATTTTTTTTAATTAACCAAAATAATGACACGTAAACGAGCATATTGAACATTTATTTCTCTCTTTATACAATATGAATTTTTGTCTCCATTTGTATGAAAACTACTAGTTTCACACGGTTACTAGCAAAACAAAAGGAAACCCTTCGGAGGATGATAGTTCAATAATATAAATAGAAAATAATATTTTTAGGGCGTCAAATAATAATGCTTTCAGGAAATCCACGTATATGTCTAGACCCTGTTTTATCAAAACAAAGGTGAGGTGAGATGTATAATGTTCAGATTCAAATTTATTAATAGAAATAAATAGTTCTTAGTGGATTTTGTTAATACTATAAACTATTTATCATTAAACTACATATTAGTGTGAATTTTTTATTTTATTCTTTTGTGTAATATAAAATCCTTAAATTTTAAAATTAGTGAGATTGACAAATATATGTAAGGTTATTTTAACTTCGTTTATAGACAGAAAAAATGATAATATTTTTATGTGATAATTAATTTAGGTTAGATGGTTTTCCATTTCCTTTTCAGTTAAAGTCAGGAATAGTGTGGATACGTACGAGAGACGTATTCCAATACAACTTTAGTACAAAAAGAGGGGAATGTATTACTGGACTCCACAACCGCTGCGATGAGGAGACTTTTATCATCCATGACCCACGTTAGTGTATTCTCTCTCTCTTTAGGACCTTAACAATATTACATCAGACAATTTATTTCTTTGGAAAAATAAATCCCACTTATGATTTTTTAAGAATCGAAATATAAGATGAGTTAATTTCTATGTTAAGTCTTCATTAATGAAATGACACACTTGGTATGTTATAATATTAATGTGACACGATCCCACACATTGATATCCAAATGACGTCATTTTGAAAGAATGCAATATTTTGTTTCTCGTATTCAAGAAAACACCTCTATTACATCATATTGTTCTAAATATTCAGGTAAACAATAAATACTAAAACATCATATTACTCAAATGATATGAGTGTGATTCCCATGTGTAATATGACAAGCTGCATCATTGAAGTAACAGGCCACGCTTGTCATCCCCTTAAGGTTTATTGGATAAACTTTAAAGAAGGATTAATTTTTCTGACATTTCAATTCTTGAGGGATCATGGGAGGAATTCATTTTCTTGAGGGGACCAAATAGTCTAGGGTAGTATTCTTGAGGGGACTAAGTTGGGTGTTTATTCTTTGTGATACTTCAGGTTCATGTGCCCTTGGTTAAGCTTAAAATAGCTTTTGGGTAATACTCCAAGAACCTCCAGATTTCAAAACAATCATCAAATTGCTGAAGTCTACATGCGTTTTATGGAAAACAAGCTCGTTATAGCGAGAAATCCTAGCTACAGCAAGAAGTGGAGCAACAGGCTCATTGTAGCAAGGACCCTCGATGCTGACAAACGTCCAAAATAATGCAGTTTTACTAAAATGCCCCCAACCCTATATATACCTTCCCATACATATTCTACCCCCCAAAATTTGAAATCCTAACATTCCAACACTCTCTTCCACTCTTTCACTCTCATCCTCTCTTAATCCTACTTCCTCCAAGTTTCAAGGTAAGGATTGTTCATGGTTTATGTTTCATTTCTCTCCTTTCCTTCATGGTTATAAGTTAGGGTGTGTATGTTCTCAGTTATTGTCAAGTTTGGGTAGTCCCTTAATTTCTTTAGAGTTGCCCTAGTGAGTTTATGGTATGCTCATGAGTTGTTTGTGATTATATAGCAGTTTTTGATGTAATTCCTAGCTCCCAAGATCAAATAGTGGTGATACCTCTCACCCAGCCCTATTCAAAGTAAGTTGATTTGAACTCATGACATTATTTTCAACCATTATGAGTATTTCTAAGCATTTGATTGCTAAACATGATTTTTAGATGTGAAGAATATGCATATAACATGATTTTATATATTATGCGAAGTTAGCATAATTATGATTTTTTATTATAGCATGTTAATATGTTTTAAGAAAACCATGGGACCATAATTGATTGTTGTATGCCATGAAAGTTTTCATATGCTCATAAAAGGATTTATTGGAAAATATATGATTTAGCAACTCACTAAAGTTGTCAACATGTTTTTATTGATTCAAGAGATTACCATGTTTTCAAGAGTTGGGATTTCAAATTATACTTTCAAAATATTAAGATAAGATATATTAGAAAAATATTGAACATATATAGTATGATTTATCCTCATGAATATATATATTATTCTGATTATGAATGACATTATTTTAAAATATGATATTAAAACTATCAAGTTTATGAAAGTATGTTAGCTTGAGATATAATTTTGGGTTTTAGTTTTATCATATTAAAAGTATGGAATTTAGTATGATTTATAGCAATTGTCAAATACATATTTTGTGGGCTTTTGAAATCACGATGCCTACAAGCTAGTGATCTCTTAGGCATGATTTCATAACCATAGTTATACTAAAGTTAGATTGTTAGAGTTATACAAATTTAGAGTTTTCAGAATTTTAAGAGTTTAAAGAGTTTTCATATTTATTTGATTTATGTGTAAACTAGTTTTTGATGGTACATAACTATACAGGAATAGACAATGAGTTAATGGCTATGAGAGATTGTTAGCCTTGGTACCAAGTTGTCTACCGGAGGACAATCTGCCTCTAGAATATTCAGAGAATAGAATCTAGTTAAGTGTTCAATAGGGACCTTTAGAGATACCCATAGAAATCAGAGTAATTCCAAAGATTATTATTGTTATATTATGAATATATATCGAGAGATTACTGTTTCTCTAATATTTACTGCACTATAAGTTTAGAGTGATTTCACATGAGACAACGAATTCAGATATGATTTCTCACGAACCCATGAAATGAGAAGTGCTTTTCTATGTAGTGATGAATGTAAATACCAAATGATTTTTTACTTGTTGCATGTATAATATATTATGTACATCATGTTGGTTATCCCCTGTGGGTGATGAGTGAGAATCCATTCACTGAGTCCAATGACTCACCACTCTCCCTTTTTCCTTACTGTTGCAGGTTCAATATTCACTCAGTCATCAATTCAGTAGTCAGCAGCTGTTCCAATAGTGAGCTTTACTTTGCAGTAAGACTTAGTTTAGGGTTATGTTAAATTAGAGTTGCTCCAATAGTTGTGCATGCAAGATCTGAACCACGCATCCTAATTTAAGATTATGTATTTATTTTAGAGTTATGAATGTCCTTATATGATTTCAGATTTCAAGTATTAATTTGATATGTAAATTGTAATTAGAATTTATGTAATGAGCCAAACATGAACTCATGATTTAGTTTTCAAGTATTAAACATATTTTTGGATTTTAACTAAGATTATGAAATAAGATAAATTCACGATTTAGTACGTTGAAATAATTTAGTTTTATGAAATAAATTATTGTGTTTTAGAGAGAGAAATTGATATCAATTTAAAAGAAATCATGTTTTAATTATGAAAATCATATTAAATTATGCATTTAGTGAGTCGTGCTATTCAGATGATTTACATGGGGACCCAAACCCTTACGTGGTGGCCATGTTTCCAAATCAGATTGTGACATTATTTGTCTTTTAAAAGTGCATGGACTATGGACTATTTTGATATATCTATTTTTATTTTTTAGATTTCACATCTAAAATGAATTGTTATTTATTTACAATATATTTATAAAGGAAGTCTTCAACCTATATGATAAAATCCACAACCAATTAACAATTTTCATTAATGTAAAATACTTTGTAGGGTGATTGAATCAGGCTATATCATTTATTCATTAAAATTAACTGATATATCGGACTTATAAATCCTTAACCTGTTTAAATTAAGCTATTTTCAATGTGATTTGTTCAAGTCAACTCCCATATTTTGTCGAGCTAGCTCGTTTATTTATTTTAAAATATTAAATCATATCGTTTTACAAATTAGAATTTGTAAGCTCACTATTCACTCTTTTTCATTTAACTTTGCTTTTTGTTTTTTTTATTTAAAAAAAACTTAAAATGGCTCAACTTGTTTAAACCCATTAACTATTCTTAAACTGGTCGGGCCATTACTAACTCATTTAAACTCATTTAATTTACGGGTCTAAATGAGTCAGATTTAAACAAGCCAACTTGGCCTATTGTTTGACACCTTTATTTTTTGTATTTTAATAGGATTTAATGCACTAATAATAAAAAAACATTTTTTATTATTATTTAATAATTTATTATCACATCAGTAAAAATATTTAATTTTCACATCTATTATTTAAAAATTTATACAAATGGAGAATTTAACTAAATAATAGTATTTTTTTTTACATTTTCATTATATTAAAATTAATTAAGTTGACTATTATACCATAACTCGTGTTATATTTTAACATGACATAAATATAATTAAAATTTAGTCATTTAAAAAATATTAGTAAAGTATAAAAATAGCTTAATTTTGATCTACTGGCAGTGTTAATGAGTTTTATACTATCATTCAATTAAAACTTTCTCTATGCATACTTTTCAAGTAATGGGAGTGAAAGTTAACCATATTTACTGATTTGGGAATATAAAGTTAGATGATTGTATAATTTTTTTATATTGTAAGTGTATCAAAATTAAATTTTTATCAAAAAGTGTTGATAATTTTTTTAAGAATATAAAATAAATAAGATACCATTAAAAATATTAATAAAAATTAAATATGTAACAGTGTCAATAATATTACATGTATAAACCAATACTTATAATTATTTTATATTTTTATAATTCCCATCATTTAATCTCAGTGTAATTATGCTCTGTTTCATTTTTTCGGTTATACTCTCTGTTTACTACACGAATATAGAATGGCGTATCTCTAAATTAATGCTTATTGTTGGCGAAAAAAAATTGTATTCAGGATTTTAATTTTGAAAATGTTGCTCTCCTATTCAAATTAACCTTCGGCTGGTGGGGCCTAAAGGCGATCAGAGTCAAGGGCTGGACCACGGCTGAACCAACGTGGGCGTACAAGAGCCGAAGAAGGCCCAGAGGGATAGGTGGGTCCAAACTTTGATTGCACCATTGAGGTAACTGAAATGTGTCATGAAGTTATAGACACATTACATCAAATAAACCAAGAAGAGTTTTTTTTTTTTCCCTTAATAAGTGCCCTTAGAAGTTTTTAATCCATTTAATACACTACAAACTTAAAAATTTTCCTTTTTTATGAAAAAAAAACTTTTCACCTTAAGATTTTTAAGGAGCGCTCTTAAAATACTCGTTAGCAAAATCTAATAAAAAAAATTAAAGAAAGATGAAGGGCCATATTACATCTGGTTACTGTTGGAAAGGCACTCCTCAGTCCTCAATTAGTGTCATTACAATGAATCTGGGGAGTCTATGACTATGAGCTTATCATGTGAGACAGTGAGTGGTGGCGGGTCTACGAGCTTGTCACGTGACAGATACGACCGTAACAGAAACAGAAAGAGGTATACGACCCTTCATTGGTCATCAACCTTACATGCTCAATGCAATAACAAATTAGTTTTTGAAAGACGTTTTAGTCTCTACCCAAAAAAAAAAAAAAGACGACAGACATTTTAGTAGTCCATGGTGTTTTCAACATTATTAGCACATTGACATATTTATCTCAAAAGAATTGATATACTGATATATTGATAAATTGTACTTAAATGATTAATGTGTTGAGAAATTAATCTTTAAGGATATGATTGGATAGATAGAGTTAGATGGAATATAATAAAATTTTTTATTTACTCTATTATTTGAATTTATTAAACTTTGAAGTAGAAATACTCAATTTCATTTAATTTCATCAACTCCTTTCAATTTTATTCCCCCAAATTGGAAGAAATTAAATGGAATAATGGAATAAAAGATGTTCAAATAATATAGTGGATTAGTTATTCTGCTCCACTATATTCTTCTATTTAGCTCCATTATACTTTATCAATCTAAATATACCCTTAATATATCTTGTTAATATTATAAAGGAGCGTATTGACAATAGCAATATTGATCATTGGGATAATGGATACTAATCATTAAGCCAGTTTGTTTCTAGTCCTCACACTCTCTCACTCTCCCCACCTTGATGCATTAGGAGTACAATTATAATTCGTTGGTCTAGTTAGTTAATTAGCTCTCTTACATCAAGTTCATCACCTCAATCAATACCAGATTATCGTTTCCTCACTCTCCACATACATAATTGTACTCATATTTTACTTTTTTTTAATAGAATTATCGTATTGCATATAATGTTGTGCAGTATCAAATACTTGTACGGTTGTACCCGTATTCGCACATTATAAACTTGAATTTGTTTACTATAATATGGGACATATGTACATTGATCACGCGTTTTTTTTTTTGTAAAATAAAAAAATTATAGCAATTTTTCTCTGATTATGTAGCATTTATTAGAGAGACAAAATATTTGCCAGCATTTATTTGCTCAAATGATATGACATGCTTGTTGAACTTTGCATGGATAATTGAGTCATCCGAGTTTATTTTATTCCGTCCACTGATCACTCTTGTTTCTTTTGTCACAAATTTTGGCTTCTTTTTTTTTGGGGGGGGGGGGGGGGGGGAAGTATAACATTAATCAAACAAATTAGTATAGAAATATTTTTTACCTTTTACTTTTATTTTCTTAACTTTAAATATTAGTACACTCATCTTCTTAAAGACTCCCCTATGTTCTTTTAAACTTTTTTTTTCTTTTGGAAAAAAAACACTCTTATGGTATATTTGACAAGAAGAAACCCTAAACCCTAAATTCAAAAATCAAGAAATTCCTATGTTTCTTTTAGTGAAGATAATAACATGAAATGACATGATATTATGAAGAATATCATCATAATAATTCATGAAATCTCATTCAAAAAAAAAAAAAGGATTTTGATTCTATATTTGAAAACAATAGGGTAGGATAGCATTCCATGTCTAATCTTTAGGTTGATGTATATGTATATTTCGCAGACAATAAGTTGGGAAACCTTTTAATCTTTGTTGTCATTTTTTTTTATCTTTAAATCTTAAAAATCTAACACATTATCAAAAGAATTGAATACTATTGCACCGATATCATGAAATATAGGGCCTTATTTAACATCCTAATTACAATGACAAAAAATAGTTGAAAAAGTCATGAAAAATCTTATCAGAAAACTTTTGAAAATTTCTTCTTGAATTATTTTCAAAATATATATTTGTATGATATAATATATAATATATTTAATTTCTATGTACTGATAGTATAAAAATTTTATATATAATTAATCAATCATAAATTGGCACATGAGTCTTCTACCCACTAAATGAAAAGTAATATAAATAAAAATCTTTTAGTGGATGATTTTATACACTATCAATATATCAAAACTAAACTCATATAAAATATGTCAAAAAATAATTTTAATTTTTTTAAGTAGGGTTAATTATTTATATTTCTTGGTGTACAGTAATTTCATTCATCAAACTAGGAAATCATATTTCCGCTCGGCTCATCTCAAATTAGGGATGAGTTAAAGGGATCCTATGGATTAAAAAGAGAATAACTATAATAATAGATAAGTTAATTAGTAGGTTCATAAACTTTTGTACATTTATATTTAAAAATTCATTACTCACCACAAGAAAAATAGACATTTTCAATGGTTTTCGACAATTAAAATGTTAATAAAAATATTATTAAAAAAAGTAATTTTGATATAAAGTGACTGTTAAAAATACTTATTTATAAACTTTTATCAACAACTAGTACATGTTAAAAATATATCTTTTGGGTATTTTCAACATATACTAATTGTCTATAAAAATTTATAAGCATTTTCAACGGTCACTTTACGTCAAAATTACTTTTCTTGACAACATTTTTATTAACAAGAACCATTGAAAATGCCGTTGAAAATGCTCACTTTTCTTGCAGTGACTTTATTTATTCCATTATTCTAATATAATTTTTTTAATACATCAAATTGGAACTAGCAAGGAAACTCTTGGTTGGAAACATATTATTTTTCAGTGAGTTTAAGTTTGGTACCCAAATTGAATGATTGTATAAAACTTTTTATAATAAAGTGTGTGCATCAAAATTAAATCTATTTTTATTTTGTTCTAGAAAATTAAGATGTATAACAGGAATAAATTAAATAATCTTGTTCCGTCTCATTTCCACCAACGTACCCGTTCAAGTAACATTTGAACTTCTTGAATAGAGTTTGGCGTACGAAAAAATCAACGATAATGGTGGCATATTCTTTGAAACATCTCTTAGTTTCTGAGGGTTATCGATCTCAAGGAGTAGACCAATAATGAACAATGTGGAAGGACACGTTGCTAGTCAACTAGAGAGCGAAGAAAGGAAGTTTAGAAAGCTTCAAATTAAACAAATGAATAATCTGCAAATTAAAAGGTTTTTTGTACTAGTCAAAATATGCTATACAAAAAAATATTAAAAATATTGTAATATTGCACATGATGATGTTTTGCGCACTTTATCCTTGATTATTTTCTGTATTTCTAGTCCGTTATGATGGTACATGCACACATATATTACATCCTTTTCATTGATCGTTATCACTTGCGTGAAGCTTTGTGATGAAAGGGAATTGAAAAACCAGGGTTTCAAGTTAAGGGTGTTTCAGTTTTTTTTTTTTTTAAAAAAAGTTAATGGTGTTTCAAAAGCCTCATATCAAACCCTTATAGCCACTAGTTTGAGGAATGTGTGCAAACAGAAGTTAATGGCGATAATCTCTTGTCAACTTCCACAGGCCATTGCCTCAAGATGCATGGAATATCTTTCCAACCCGTAACAAACAAAAGTGCATGCTTGTGATGGGTCTTCCACTTGAAGCAGAAACATGTTTTGGACTTGGTCCTTTGATATGACCAAACTCTGGCTGCCAGTTATAACTGAAATTGAACCAAATATTCGACTAAGCATATGTTCATTGGATCAACCTTAGTTAGCTTCAAGAATTAACAAGAGAAGTGTGGCTTGTGTTGAAATAATTGGTTAGAGAAAGCCATTGCCTTAGTTTAATTTTGGGAATTCTAACTAGGTAGCCATCTCATATATAAACCTTATTTAACCAAAATAGAGTGGGCAGAGACAAATAATTCTCATCATATATCGTGAAGCCAAAATTAAACCATCTGGTGCTGAGAAAGAGAGTTGTAATGACAAGTAATATGTATTGGTGTACCACTGTAGCTTAATAGTTGCAGGCAGCCCACTTGGGCACTGGCTGGTCATGTTTGATGAGTACATTACATCAATTTCGTGATCAATTTTCATTTGTATTTCTTTTCTTTTCTTTTTTATTGTTTGGGAGGCTAAGAGATTTTTTTAATTATTTTTTTATTTCTGTCGAATTCCACTAAAATCAATTTGCTTTCTTTTTTCCTACCTTGACTTCCCCGTCCAAAAATTCCTTGCTAGCAGAAAAAGAAAAAAAAGTTTAATTAATTCTAGTTTCTTATAATGAACATTCCGATCAAATAACTAAATTATATATAGTATGGGGTAAATAAATGAAAGGAATGAAAATGACAAAGATTAAAGTAATTAAATTTCATTATAATCTGTGAATATATATCATCTGGATGAGAGAAGAAAAACATTAAAATAAATTCATAAACTACCAATTCGTTTACCAACAACAATGTGTGATTTATTTTCTCATAAGAAAAGGTTTAGGGAGTGAAGACATCGTGGCATTTTCCAATCAAACCGAAGTCTTTCAATCAAACGGTTTCTTATTAGCAGGACCGTATGACCAATATTAATGTTTGATTAGTTCAAATGAGTTGGTATTATTTTCTTTAAGCAAAGTTCTAGAGATCGTGGTTATCTGAGAATGGCTTCAAGGGGCATAGCACTCCTGATCCCCCCATAATTAAGGTTTGGATAAGGCCAAAGATGAACTTTTCATTACGTGAAGAAACACAACTCACTAATCTCTACTCAATTCCTACGTTAACAGTGAATCTGTTCATGATTTTCCACAATATTATAACAGTAACGGAGCCGTTTAATTTGCTTGGTCACAGATTAATGGATCGATGCCATTTGATTCATACAAGTAACGAATTTTATATTTTCCTAAATGTTGGTAGGAGCAGATAAAATATTGCATATGTACAATTGTGTTTGTATATTGCAAAATCTTGTGTGATTAATTTCAAGTTTAATCAATTTTATCCTTTTTCTTTCTTGTATATGTAAGTACTAAACAAGAATATATTGAAGAACATACACTTCCTTCTTTTTCTATTTAACTCCTAAAATCATGACTCGTTACTCTTAAAAATTTAAATTAATAGGTGGCTAGAGACATATGAATTGTTTTCTATTTGACACATTTTTTTATACAAATGTCTCTTTTTTTACTTGAAATTTGAATACTTTATCAAAATGGGGAAATTAACAACAATAAACTCCTAATCACTTTGGTCATGAAAACTCTGATATAATACAATAAATCATTTGTCATGAAAGTTTAAATTGAATGGAGATAAAGAAATGATTTTATGCATAACAAGCTCGTGTGTAATTGTCCATAATATATTCAATTCCACCCTCTATTTTTCAATTCCATCTTATTATTAACGACGTACTCTTTCCATTGCCTTAAGATGCAAGCATACAATTAGTCAATATGTAAAACATGGTTCAAGCAGTTGATGTATTGTCAATGATAATGTGAAATTGAATCATTGCTTACGCGGTTGCGCCATAAAATACACTACCAAGCAGAAACAATTATTTATGATCACGTGGGTTGAAATATGCACCTTAGCTAACCTATGCCTTAGCCTCCAAGTTGTTTTAGGCCACAATGTCAAATTCGTCTTTTGTGAAATAAAAAAAAGGTCTCAGAGTGGATATTTTCATGTGCCAAATACACATGAAAAGATCATGTTTTCATCCCCACCATTAAATATTTTTAATTTTAAAAAAAAATAAAAGGTACATATGAGAGATTTAAGGGTAAGGATGAAAACATAACCCTTTCATATGTACTTTATATATGAGAAGATCCATTCACTTCTTTTAGTGAATGCATTTGGGAAGAATCAAAAGTGATAGATTTTAGTATTGAAGAGTGAGTTTGCACTCGTTAGGAAAAAAACCCATACAAAAATAATATGTGTATATATATACATATATAAGGTGTTAGTTTTAAAATATATGATTACTGCATCTATCCCCTTAAATGGGCTTATAGTACACGAAAAGACTGATTATTGCGTTCGATAATGGAAACCCTCGAAAAAAAATGAATATATTAATACCTTATTAAACACAAACACACACATGTTAGTTTTAAAATATATGACTACCGCATCTATCTCCTTAAATGGGCTTATAGTATGTGAAAAGACTGGTTATTGCGTCCGATAATGAAAACTCTTGAAAAAAATGAATATATTAATACCTTATTAAACACTATATATATATATATATATATAAGATGTCAGTTTTAAAATATGAGTACCACATCTATTTCCTTAAATGGGCTTATAGTATACAAAAGACTGGTTATTGCGTCCAACAATGAAACCCTAAAAAAAATGAATATATTAATACCTTATTAAACACATGCATAATAATATATTTTTTTATACATAATATATCAAAAATAAATTGTTGTTATTTCTTATATATATATATATATATATATATATTTGGCACTGATTTCTTATTTGTTTGCATACTATTACTGAGTTCTTTAGTTTTGTACTTGTCGTCAATGTTTGACATTCTTTTTTGTTTTTTGTTTTTTTTTTGTACAATTGTTTGACATTCTTAGGTCTTTAGTTGCAGGTAATGGTGAACAATTGTTGTTTCCTATTTGGGTCAACATGGTGAACAATTGTTGTTGCATTAGGCCGTAGAGTAGACTAGTGGGCCACTTGGGTCCGGAGTTGGAGGCTTAAATGAGTCACACTTTTTCAAGATTCCAAGCCTTGCTTGGACTTCTCATAGTCACTTCTTCTAGTCCTTAAAAATTAGACAGGTTGGGGAGCGATGGGGTTGGCTGTTCCTGTGTGAGAGAATAATTCTCTCGAATGATTTGGTTGAAACCCGGCCCAATTCCTCTCCATTAATCATGTCATCAATAAATTAGTTTAATTTGCATTTTAATTTTATATAATCTCCACATATTTTCTTCTTACATTAAGATTTTTTTTTGGTACATCAGAATTTTAAAAGCAATGAAGTTTGGACTTATGATATCATGGATAGTGTTCAAGCCCATCTCCATTCTTGCATTAAGATTTAAACAAACATTATAACAGAAAACTATTTGCTCAAAGTCATTTGGAGATAATTTTAAATGAGAAACCAAACATTCTGATAGTTTGGGAAATGCATCATGGCAGTATATATCCGCGCGAGTAGCTTATTTTCAAAGGTAGCTCTGTGGATGAGCCTTTATCTCTCTTTCTAGAATTATCGTTGTGTCAATGGTGTCCTAACATTCCTGAACTGACCATCCTTATTAATATTGTTACAAGAAAAAAAAAAATAGAATAAAGTAGCAAGTGGCAAAAGTCAAAAAACTAAGGTTGTTTGAGTAAACTTAAGAGCCGTCAAAGAAGTCAACAATGAATGGCTAGTAATTGTTGGGTGGGATGGTTTCCCGCTACTTGGTGCTCCGGAGGTTGACTCTGGCGGTAATCGGCAGTAATCCCGATGCCTAGGTAGGGAACTTGCAAACACTCCGATATCTAAATCAACAAGGGTCCAATGAGGTTATATTTTTGGTAATGGATTAGAATAGCATATCCTTTAGAGACATCTTTCTCCTATTTATATTCCTTAGGTCATATTAGATTTATATACTTTGGCAATAAGCTGTCAGTTTTCTAGAAGGTATTGTCCTTTGTATCGGATGGATGATCGTTAATGAGTTAGTATTATTCTAGAACGTTCCATACTAAGCATAGAATTCTGCGCTCTTTCTAATCTCACGGACTTCAGATGTCCTAGCTCCGATGTTAAGCTCTTGTTGAATCTTGCTTTGAGGTTTGGTATCGAGTTGGTCTTCCGGCCTGATGATTTGGGGGCCTCCCATACTAATAATGAACAAGCACATTACATTAAAATATTTGTAGCAATGAATTCTGGCATACTTATGGGAAGTAAGGGTGCTTTCATTTATTTATTTTTATTTTTGAAATTATATTTGTTATAATGGGATTTGAAACTATAATCTTACGCATATTACTTAAATGTAGAGTTATCAAAGTGAGCCAACCCGACTCATGTGGGTTGATCCATCATAAGTTGCGGGCTAAAAAAGAAAAATGAGTTGACTCACTTTAATAACGAGTCAGAAAAATATCAATCTGGCTCAACCCACTCGAGTTAGTGGGTTTATTGAGTCGGTTCACTTGTACATTAAAACTAAAATTAAAATATCTAAAAACCAAAGTCAACAAACTCTAAAACCAAGCCAAAATAAGCGGAAAATGATAATCAAAGCAATCCTAACACAAATCTGCAAACTCTAAACACCGGATCTTACAATTTTAAGCTCAAATCTTCTGTGCCAACACAAAAGAAAACAAGAAAAACAATCATGAAGTGGAGTTTCATTTTTTTTCTTATTTAAATATCAATGAATCAAACCAATCCATTAACTTGGGGATTATATAAGCAGGGTCAAATTGACTTATTTTTAAACGAACTAGTATTTTACCAACCCCTCTGTTTGGTGGATTGAGGCGGGTTGGCTTGCAAGTTGTAATCCATTTTGATGGTTCTACCCAAACCCCTAGAGTGCTTCTATACACCTTTTAAAATTGATCATGAATAAATTACTCATACAACTTTTAATAAATTTAATTTAAATACACTAGCAAATAGCAGTATAAAAGAGGTTACATTATCATTTAATTATATATTTTTATAAGTCTTGCAATGTAATGGGTAGTTGAATCCAACTCTTTAGTTGATTTGACAATAACACATTATTGAATGTTTTTGTAAAAAAAAATTTCACACTAATAGTTCGTATAAATTAAATTATTTTTCCAATTAAAATGAGCGGTTATTTGAAATTATATTGATTTATTTCCAGCTTTAAATTTAAATCCTTAACATTACAAATAAAATCATCCTATATGACACATATATATAACTAGTGCCCTTTATATAAAACTAGCATTTTGATTATATGTTTGGATATTGAAATGATCTCACACGCAACTCTTTTTTTATAATTTAAATTAATTATATGTTTGATTCCATTATTGACAATTTTTTTAATCAAAATACTAGTTTTATATAATTTAAAACAGTACGTTACTTTTGTTTCTCAACCAACCCACCACGCCTTGTTGCCTCTGACGCCTTCATTAGCGTCGTCGATGAGCATAATGTTTCGGATATTTCCACTCACAAGTTCCAACACTTTGACTTGTTTGAGTAGTTTCAGTTGAAGTACCTAAAATTCAACGCAACAATGATCAAAGATCATGTGCTTAATGCAGCCACTAGGTTGACACCGAGACTAACTTAAAAAGGTTCATTCCGCAAATTTAGCTCAATAATCGCAGTAAGTTTTGGCGCTAAACTTTGACCTTTGTTCTTCACTCAACTTATAATATTACCTACAAACGCCTGTTGTTCTTTGTTTCATTTCTTCACTTTATCCCCATTTGAATCCATTTTCTTCATTCGATACTTGATAGTTGATAGGCAGCACCGGCATAAAAATAAATAAATAAAAAGAAAAGAATTCAAACTTTGAGTCTTGAGACAGGATTTGGCAAATTGATAGATAAGACGGAGAAGGATTTTTTGCATTGTCACGTTGCTGGACCACTAACATTTGGAAAAAGCCAGAGCTCTGAAACGAAAGCTCTTAATTGATCATTACAAAGCTCTATATTGTGTCCGATTTTAGATATATCAAGTCTCATTTCATTTCACTTAATTAGTCGAGTGTTTTTCAAAAGCTTTCATTAAGTACGTTCAAAAATTAATTAGTAATAACCTATTTGTTCTCTTAAAATTAGAGACATGCTTTCCAAGATATCTTGTTTCTGATAATCAAGTAAGACAATTTTTTTTTAAGTGACCTTAGAATATTTATTGTTGAAAATAGTGATTAATTTTTTTAAGGCGTAAAAGTAAGAGTTTTCAGAAATAATAGTATAAGGATTAATTTGAATTATTTTTTAAAATTTTAGGGACTAAAATGATATTTTCTTAATTTTATAAACTAAAGTGGATTATGTATATAATTTCAGGAATTAAAGTGAATTAGGTAACGTGAACCTTTTCTCAAATATTTTTGGCTCACCCCACCTTTGGATGTTTATGCATACACAAATGAATCTTGTTCGATCATAGTATTCTTGACACACTCTAAGGACTTTTTTAAAATGTTATTTTACTGAAAGTTTCAAGTTTTAGTTCCAACTTAAATTTTTGTTACATAGAATGTGGCATCCCCCTAAGTGGGGGAGGAACTATGGCCCAACCCCCCTTTTTGCTCTTTTTTCTGGTCATTCCCAACCTTCTTTCTTTTTTTGGTCTGGGCCCAATCTTCTTTTTACAGTGAGTTTACTTCTGGTCATGCCCAACCTTCACGGCCATATGGTAGAGGATGGGCCGGGGCAATGTGTGAGTCACATTGGGAATGAACTGTAGCCCTCAAGCCTTTTTGGGATTCGTCACTCCTAATTATTTGTATTATGCAAAACTTTAGCGCCGAATATAAAGCCTAGATAAAGAGTGTTAATTCATTTATTTTCGTAATAGCTAATGGACTTTGGACTATTGTGGTGGCTATCCTCGGGGTCCCAAAGCCCTAGTAATTGGGCCACAGATAATTGGCCAATATAAACCCATTTAGCCCCAACAAATAATTCATCCTAGACCATTTCCAGTTGTCCAGTGCGCCACACTTTTAGCCCACAAACACTGACCCACAAAAAACAAAGGATGTGAGTCAACACCTGTTTTCACTTTTTGCACGTGCCACGATCATGCAAGGCCAAAAGAAATACAATGAATTTGGCTAGATCTTGCTTAAAATAATGCTACAAATACAGTAAAAATTATCTTCTCAAATTTTTTACGGGAGATTGATGGGCCTGGTTACTTGTAGGTGGGATATGACAATATATATATGAGAATGAAGAATTGCGACAATTTAGATATTGAACATGTGTAAAAATTTTACACTATCATTTCATTATATATTATCATACCAATTAAAATAATTAAACCTCACATTCATTATTTAAAAGTAATATAAATAGTCACTACATGCAAATTTAACTCTTTTAATTTTTATGTTAAATTTAAAAATATATATAAAAAAGTATCTAAAATAAATGCACTCATACGCTAAAAATCTAAAATGAATAGGTTCCATAGTTTATAGTTTATCCACAAAAAGATAGATAAGATATTTCAACATTAGGAACGAGCAGAGTAGCCACTAGCCAACAACAACACAATAGTGTGCAACTACTAAATTATATTTGTACATAGAAAAGATCTTTACGGGAATCCACACATTTTTTTTAAGGTAAAATGTATTTTATACTTAAATTTTAAGTTATGTGTAATTTATACTCTGGCATTTTAAAGTATGCATTGTGAAATATTAAACTTTTCAAATAATATAAAACACTATATTATATTAAGTTGATATCTATTTATAATGTTAAGTAGTTATATGTATGTCACATTCAAAGTTAACAAACAAAAATATAATTTCTTTTAATTAAATTTTCAAACTCAAAAATGGATAAAATATTCTTTTATTACAACCGAAATTTAGGTATTTTTATCTATTTTTTAGTGAAGAGGAGTTTAAGGTTGGGAAATTTAATTAAAATAAATAATATTTTTATTCATTTAATTTTACATGTGATATGTACATAAATACTTAATAATAAAAATAGATATCAATTTAATTAAATAGAATATTTTTTATTGTTTAAAAATTTAGAGTGTCACAATACATATTTTAAAAAAATTAGAATACAAATCACCTAAAGTTAAGAGATAAAATATATTTTATTATTATTTTTTTATTGCTTGCTGAGGTTGGGACCACAACCGACTATGTTATCTATTTTAATATCAGAGTGTGTTAGTACTGGCATTGTTTTCTGAAACGAGCTGCTTGGGCGGCCCCGCCCTTTGTCCTTTTGGGTCGGAACAGAACTCAGCCATCATCTCAACACGTCATTACTATATTACACAGCTACATGGATTTTAGTGCTTGTTTGTTGGTCAATTGGAAAGTCTACTTTTAATCACTCTAAAATGATAATGATAAGTTTTAAACAGGTTTGGATACTGAATTAGGAAGATTAAAATTACTTTAAAGTAGTTTTTAGTAGAAAGAGATTTAACTTAATTTTTATTCTCATCTTAATATAACAAAATTTATTTTTACACATCTATTCTCATTAATAAATTTTTACTCTCTTCTAACTACATCTCTTTTATTTTGTGATAATTATTCTTTAAAAGTAATTTTACTTTATTTCTTTTGAATAAAAATAATTTTCTTAAACTTATTTATGAAATATCAAAAACCTAATATAAGTTAATTCTTTTTAACTTAATTCTTCTAAAAGTAATTCTTTTAAAAGTATTTCTACAGGAGTTCAAAAGAAGGAAAAAAGTCTGTAAATGCAAGATTGTACCAGTGATTCATTTAATTTACTTCTTGTTTTAAAAATTTAATTTTGATTTATTATTAGCATGATCAAATTTATTAAATAAATAAAACATTATTAAAAAAATCTTAAAACTCGTATTGCATGAAATTAAACCAGAAAAAAATCATAAAAATACCATGTCATTGTCTGATTTTAACTTTATCATTCGATAACATCCGTAATAACTATTTAAATTTTTTTATGAGATCAAGAAAAAATTACACTTATATTCTTTGAGATTTAACTAAATACTATCCGTACCCCTTTTATTTTCAAATTTGCATGTTAGATTCCTAAGTTTTGAAAAATTCTATACTCATCCCCCTAAAGTTTGGTAAAATGTAACATACACCACCTTTATTTTCAAATTTTACATGTTAAATCCCTAAGTTTTGGAAAATTCTACACTGATATTTAGCAAGATATATCATCATATCGTGAAAGAGATCATTCAAGCAAGGAGGACACAATCCCAAAACAGAGATCAACAAGAACAATACTGTGTGTACCTAGAGTGATGACTCACTTTGGGGTTAGGAGAAAGAGAGTGTAGCAAAAAAAATTCCAATTTTCTTTTGCCTTACCTAATAATATCAAATGAATGCCACAAGACATTTTAAATTTTGAGCAAATCACCCTAGCTAGCCCCTTTAGAATGCACAACTTGTCCTCTGTATTCAAATAGAAAAAGGGTGTGCCTTTACCGATTAATAAAAGGAAAATTCAATAATTAAAATTGTCTTAAACTCTCCTTTTCTCTTGGAGCTAACTTTCCCTTCCTTCATCTAACCTTGTAAAACAAAACATTTGTACCTGCCTTGCTTAATTCTGCTAAGCTCTTTTTCATTCAAACACCTCCATCACACCATCATCATTATCATCTTAGCAAAGACTTACATTCTTACTTTTGTTTCTCAATTCCTAGTTATTATAGCTTTGAATCTTCCCCCTTCTAGATTCCCATTTATTTATTTATTTAGTTTTCAAATTTTTAACTTATTTTATCATATCATTCATATGCTATATATATTATTGCCATTTTCTTACATATAACTTCTGTTGTTTGTTTCATAATTTGGAAGATTAGTGGAACTGTAAATAATCAAATTCTTGTTATTCAATTGTCCAAAAACCATTTCCTTTGCTGGGGTGCACTTATTTTGATCATACATAAATGACTACTTGTAGCTGTGTTGGTTTCTCTCCAATGAAGCCATGTTGTAGAATCCTAAGCAGCTACAAAAGCTCATCACTTCTTGGGTTTTCTTCAACCAAGTTCAATGATCCAATCATGGGAAAATTAACATAATCAATACATAATAGCCATAGATACCATTCCTGTAACACTTACTTTGTAGGGTACATATGTGTGAGTGTGATCAATCTGAATCGGAGAGATAGTTTTAGCATTTTCGATTCAAAATGTGGTCCATCTAGAGTCTTTGGTAATGGTTCTTTAGGTAGTGCTAGGCATAGGTGTGTTTCATTATTGGTAACCAGTGTAGCTTCGGATTTTAGAAACCATTTTACACCGGTTGAGTCTCATGTTAATCAGAAAGGCTTTGACAATATTTACATTGAAGGTGGGTTGAATGTGAAGGCCTTGATGATTGAAAGAACTGAGACTGGTCACAGTTCATTGGATTTGGAACAAGTCTCTGAAGAGAGAACCAAAGCTAAGGTGCCGATGTAAATAGTGTAGATAGTTTGAAGGGTTTGAATAAGGGTAATAAGGTTGACAGGGAGGTGTCTGAGATTGAAAGGGAAGCTTGGATGTTGCTCTAAGATGTTGTTATCACTTACTATGGGAACCCTCTTGGGACTGTTGCGACGAAGGACCTTTCTAATAGATAACCACTGAATTATGATCAAGTCTTTGTCCGCGATTTCATTCTTTCTGCACTTGCCTTTTTGCTCAATGGTGAAGGTGAAATTGTTAAGAATTTTTTGCTTCACACATCGCAATTGCAGGTATGTTAACCTATATGGCCTTTTTGTAGTTTTACTAGTTGGTAATAGCACTTGCTTCTTTAAGCAAGGATAATTACACATTATATATAGATTGATGAAATGGTGAAGTTTAACTTTGTGACCCCATGATATATGATAGATGACCTTGCCATTTCTAATTATTGGATGGTATATATTGGACACTGGGGATGGATTGCCTCTTCAAATGTGAATAAAAGAAAGATAGTACTTGAGGTGTCTACTAATTTTTACTTTCTTTTCTCACTTCAATTTGTCCTATATTAGTAGTAGTCATTGTTGAAATGTGAACATATTTGTCTCTCAATGATCAAATATCATTGTTTCATCATATATTATTTTAGAGAAAAAGTGACTGATGAATCAAAAGGAATGTTATTTAAGGTGTTGCCAAAAAAGGGTGCTGATAAAGGTGTTTTGACATTTTGATTAATGGCAATCCTTATTTGACATTTGAGTTCAATGAAATTGTTAATGTTTGGCAGAGTTGGGAGAAGATTGTTGACTGCTACAGCCCTGGGCGAGGATTGATGCCAGCAACCTTCAAAGTTAGAACTATGCCTCTTGATGGAAGCAATGAAGCATTTAAGGAATTTTTGGATCCTGATTTCGTTCAATCGACTATTGGCCGTGTTGCACTTGTTGATTCAGGTAATTTGTTTATTATTGTGGAAACTAGCATATCACATGGTTGTGTGACATGAAATCTCCCATAGGCTACAACTGTGGAAAGACCAGAATCGTCTCTCTCTCCACGTGGGTGCCTTATTTTGCTACCATGAAAAATTCTTGCATTGTGGGTTTTTCTAAATTTTTTATTCCACTCCTGAAAAGTGGATCTCTAGAGCATACCTAAATATATGAAAAATGAAACAGGCTCCTTTGTGAAAAGCATTGAGTGAGAAGCTGGTCATGTGTCTCAACCACATACATACATGTGAACTTTACTCTACTCTCCCTCTCTTTTTCTGCATTTCTCGCTAACTCTCCCTTCATAGTCACAGAATCCCAACCACAACCAATGCTTCATCTCTACTGGCCACTCTCTGCCGACGGCCACTCCTTCATCTATGGCTACTCCTCGACGGTGCTTCCCCACCCCCACAATCACAAAATCCCAACCATAACCATCACCTCCCCCTCCACTCTATTATTATTTTATTAATAATTTCCCCCTCTCTCTTGATTTTCCATAACTTTCCAAGGAAAAATGAGAGAAATCTTGCACATTCAAGGAGCGTAGTGCAGAAACCAAATTAGGGCGAAGTTTTAGGAGGTGATCTGTGATGAGTACAACATCGACCAAACCGACAAGTACAACGGCAACTCCGAGCTCCAGCTCAAGCATATCATATTAGCCGTACATTACATAGAGTTCGGCCAACAAGACATAGAGGATCAACGGTGAAAAATGAGAAATAAAGCTCAGCCAACATGACATAGAGCTCAGCCAATAAGAAATAGAGCTCGACCAACATGACATAGAGGATTAACGGTGGGAAATAGGAAATAGAGCTTAGCCAATAGGAAATAGAGCTTGGCCAACATGACATAGAGGATCAATTGTGCGAAATGGGAAATAGAGCTCGATCAATATTAAATAGAGCTCAGTCAACATGCTAAAGGATTAATGGTGGGAAATGGGAAATAAAGCTCGGCCAACATAACAAAGAAGATTAATGGTGGGAAATAGGAAATAGAGCTTGGTCAATATTAATAGAGCTCGGCCAACATGATAGAGGATTAACGGTGGGAAATGAGAAATAGAACTCGGCCAACATGACATAGAGGATTAACGGTGGGAAATGGGAAATAGAGCACGACCAATAGGAAATAGAGCCCGACCAACATGACAGAGGATTAACGATGGGAAATGGGAAATAGAGCTCGCACAACATGACATATAGCTCGGCCAACATGACATAGAGCTCGGCCAATAAGAAATAGAGCTCAGCCAACATGACAGAGGATTAACGGTGAGAAATGGGAAATAGAGCTCGGCCAACATGACATAGAGCTCGGCCAGCATGACATAGAGGATTAATGGTGGGAAATAGGAAATAGAGCGCGACCAATAGGATATAGAGCTCAACCAACATGACATGAAGCTCGACCAATAATAATAAATAGACCTCGACCAATATAACATAGAGTTCGAACAATAGGAAATAGAGTTTGGGAGAAAGTGGATCTCTACTTCCTATCAGCCAACCTCTATTTCCATTGTCCGAGCTCTATGTAATGTTGGCCGAGATCTATTTACTATATTGGTCGAGCTCTATTTTCCATTTCACATCGTTAATTCTCAGTCATGTTGTTCGAGCTCTATGTAATGTGCGGCTAATATGATGTGCTTGAGCTGGAGTTCGGAGTTGCCATTGTACTTGCCGGTGTGGTTGATACTGTGCTCATCACAGATCACCTCCCAGAAATAATTTTATAAGTAGTTTTGTAAATAGAAATAATTTGTGTCTCATTACACTTTCACGCTTTCAAAAGGGGATGTGAGTGTAATTTACCCATTCAATATTTGTCACTATAGCAACAGTTATTCTCTGTGACCCCGTGCATTGCATGGGTTCCCGACTAGTGATTCTACAATTTCATTAATATCCATGATCTCGGAGTAGAATTTTACTATTTTTCTAACTTTTTAAGATTTTATCTGCATAGCACTTCTTAACATTACAATCCGATTTCAAGCCAACACTTTAAAGCTTATATTGAATAATTTGTTGACAGGATTGTGGTGGATTGTATTGTTGTAAGCTAATGTTAAACTCACGGTTGACTATGCATTCCAAGAAAGAGTTGAAGTTTAGACAAGCCTAAGACTCATCCTTACACATTGTCTAACTGATGGGTTTGACAGGTTCCCTTCTCTGTTAGTCACTGATGGTTCCTACATGATACATAGAAGGATGGGCATTCATGGTCATCCTCTTGAGATCCAAGTAAGCTATGATTGCTCACTGTCATTGAATATAGTAAGAAGTAGGAATTTGCAATTATTATGTTCTTAAATTTACTGGTACCAAATAGGAAATTCTAGTGCACTAATAATGTGTAATCCTGCTCCTCTATTTGGAATAGCATGATCTTTTACTTAGGTACTTTGAACAAGTGATAAGACGGATGTCACAACATACTCGGAGGGCGCCGCGACGAGGATGACAACTGATTTTAAAATAATAAAATAAAATGGAAGTCGTCACTAACTTTAATTCTGGATAAAATTGGAAAAATATTTTGATTTGCAAAATTGGTCTTTTTTAAAAGAGATTTAAGGTTCGGAAGTCTGATTATGATTAGGGAATGGTAGTAATTTAATTCCACTGCACCCCTAATACATCCATATAAATACGGTTACCCTAGAGCTCATTATGCAAATTAATTATAATTTTGATAATATTTATTTTCCCCAAAAATTGTAACAGTTACAATAATACAAAAATAAAACGAAAAATAATTAAAGTAAAAGAGAGCACAATTTAATGAAAAATTAATTTTGGCTTGATAGTTGTTTGCTACGCCGACGTATCCTTTGGTGCAATGAGGAACTCAAACCACATCATTCTGTAGAAAATGATTGTGTGTTAGTTAATTTTATTTTTGAAAAGAATTTTTTTTTTAATATCAAGTTGTGACAGCTAAAATATTCTTAAAATATAGAATTGATAAGCCGTTTTGACTAAATTAATTCTAATATTAAAAAAAATTATTGATCCATTGCATTTTAAAGAAAAAAATAAAATTCTAGAGACACTTTCCTTTTTACTCAAAGTAGAATACACACATAATGAAACCCAAAAAATGACATAACCCAATATTTTGGTTCGACCAAAAACACAAAACAAAAAAAAAACAGTATGCATCATTCACGTGACTTGTGGAGGATGGTTGGTTTCTTTTGAAAAGAAAAAAAAATCACACAACAAACATCATTAACCAATACACAAATAAAATAAGACAAAAAAAAATCCTAAGCTTTTCAAGTCCACATGCACTGAGAGAAACAAAATACAAGAATAACTCAAATCCCAATGTTAAAAAACTCCAATAGCCTAATATTAAATAGTGCAAAAGAAAAGGCAATAAAATAAAACGAGAATCTTTAACCAAAACAAGATGAAGTTAACGTGAACCCAAACCAAAGACAACTTTTTTTTAAAATAAAATGAAAAGGAGAAGGCGTTGAGGCTTTTAAGGAAGTAAATTACAGCAAAAAGAAAACATCACACACAACAGTTGCTTGATTAAAATGAAAAGGACAAAGACAATATAAAGAAACGGACCATAGAGAGAGCAAGAGAAAAGAAAAGGAAAAAAAAAAAATCACAGTGAAAATGGGTTTCAGGTTTAGTGAGGTAGTATCACTCATATACACACAGACTTCTCTCTGTGTTGGATCCTGCTTATCTGAATATTTCTGACTTTTGTTACAAATTTCTCCTTATATGATCTTGATTTGCATTTGCGGGCCTTATTTTACTCGGCTTTAATGTGCTCTCACGAGATGCTCATAGTCAATGATTCAACCAAGAATCTGGTTGCTGCCATCAACAATCGCCTCAGTACACTCTCCTTTCACATGAGGGAGTACTATTGGGTTGATATGAAGAAGATTAATGAAAATATCGTTACAAGACAGAAGAGTATTCCACTGATGCTGTCAACAAGTTTAACATCTATCCAGAACAAATTCCTTCATGGCTACTAAATTGGATCCTTGAGTACGGAGGATACTTCATTGGCAATTTGCAACAGCTCATATGGACTTCAGGTTTTTCACACTTGGAAACCTTTGGGCCATTGTTTCTTCCTTAGGTACAACAAGACAGAACAGGGCCATTCTGAATTTGATAGAGGGCAAATGGGATGATCTTGTTGCTCAAATGCCTGTCAAGATATGTTATCCGGTGCTCGAGGGTAAGGAGTGGCGTACAATCACTGGCAGTGACCCCAAGAACATGTAAGGCTCTTTCTTTTATGTTTGTCGTTGTTTTTTATTTGATTCACGTTAGGACATTGTCTTCAACATGTTTGTCAGTTTTTCAAAAGGTAATGCTATAGCCACAAGTACTAGAATTCACAACTGTGTTGTGTTGAAACAAATAGTCAATATGATACAACAGCCCTGCATGGGATAGTTATGAATTTTTCTATGAAAGGGTTCTATCTAATGCATCACTCTTTCTCAAAACCTATGTTCTCTTTGTGCTCCACTGTCTCCGGTTGGAAGCTACGAAGGGTACCAATTTCCCTTCATTGCTTGCAGGTTGTGGTCTTACCACAATGGTGGATCTTGGCCCATACTTTTCTGGCAGGTAAGCCTGATATTTGTTTGGATAGCATCATCTGAAATCGTTCATTAATTTGAGTGCTATCAAATGCTCTTCTATTTTGGACTAACATGGTAGTTTGAAGCCTATTCTTATACTCCCTTTGTCCCCATTTAACTATCGATTTGGACAAACTGGTATATTAAAAAGTGAATATATTTGTCTACAAACTATAGCCAGATACATTGTAATACCCTAGGTATTACTGTCACCCAGGAGAGCTTAGAGTTATATACGTGTCGTTAGACAAATTCGTGTCCTGAATTTCACTAAGTCTGGATCCTACATGTCCTTAGAGGGCTATATGATAGAACCGTATTCTTGGAATCAAAAGTCCCGGTAATTATTTCCAAGAGGAAAATAAGTTGAAGGATGATTTTTAACGAATTTTATAGAGTCTTTAGACGCTTCGTTTGTAGCCCATAAGTTTAGAAATCTAGAAAATTTCCAAATTTGAACTAAAACCAAAATTTGGATTCTGAATTGTTGGGATTTTGATTTTTCTGATATTTTATTTGAATTCAAATGGGAGGTATTTCCTTATTTACATTTATTTTTTATAGTTCATCCATTAACTTAAAATCAATAAATGTAAATAAGGGTTTTCTGGAGACCGCTATGACGTTCAATGACCGCTGTAACGGTTAGAGAACAGTAAGGCAGTGCGACGGCATAATTAATGCTCTGTGGTGAGCGCTATAGCAGTCCATGACCACTATAGCGGTCACCAAAATTATAAAAACCCCCATTTCGGGGTTGTAGACCTAAAACACGAACTCTAACCCCTTAAAACACAAACCCTCATCTTCCACCTTTCTCTCACCCTATTTTCATCAATTTAACTCCAATCTTTCACTTCCAAGGCTTAAAGGTAGGAGATTCTATTAGTTTTGCTTCTTATTTCCTCTATTCTTCCTTGTTCTTGGGGTTTGATCTTGAGTTCCTCCTTGCTCTTGGGTCATCAGGTTCTTCCACCATTGATAAGGGTTAGAATAGAGTTATTTTGAGATTAATCTAGAGTTTTATTACTTTACTGGCAAATAGTGGTATCATTTTTGTCTCTCAAGCTCCTATTGGTGTCAATCCTAATTATTCTACCACTCCAGGTGAGTGGGTTCATACCTGTGATCTTTATGTTGAACATTAGAGTTATTTTCATAAAAATATATTTTATGATATGATTTTAGGAATTTCTGCAAAAAAACTAGATGTTTCTATTGATTTATCAAGCTTATGAGAATGTAGTTTTCAAATGGCATGAACTATATGATTTATGAAAATCATGGGACCATTATTGTTGAAATGTGTTTATAAAGAGTTGGATTCCGACTACAAGTGTTTAGAAAGGTTAAAATGATTATATGATTTCCAGAATGATATGTTGTATATGATGAAGTTTGGAACCTTAGGTTAGAAGCCTTTGCGAAATGTAGAGGAACAAATGAGAATTTGGTTGAGCTGACAGTAGCTATAGAGAAATAGGCTGTGTGTTAATGGCAGTTAATCCATTAACCTTGGTACCGAGTGATCCCGGGCTAGAGTAAATAGAGAAATCCTCACCACACTGGGGACGATGATACGTAATGCCGAGATTTGACTTCAGACTTATAGTAAGAGAATTTGATGATACACTGGGGACGACAATATGTAATGCCTAGATGTATTGGCAAAGTTTTATGTAAAGATTTCTGTTTCTCTATTAAGATGCTATTGGATTGATATAAAGATAATTGTGAATAAAAGTATGAACTGTTTTAGAACTTTATTATCATTATTATTGTTAATATGACTCTTGTTGCATTGCTTTCCTGATGTCCCATGATGGGGGTTCCAGGTGAGGATTCACTCATTGAGTCTCTTTTCTCCCACTTATAGATACAACAGCTGTTGCGGATTCTTCCCAGCCTCCTACTTCCCAACAGTAATAAAGACTCAATTGGTGAGCTTCACTTGAGTGAAGCAATCTTGAATCCGTTTAGAGTGCTCCAGTATCATTGCAGGCAGGAGTCTTGAATTATATAGAGATTATTTTATATTTTGCATATTTTAATCATATTATGGTTTGAATTTAAAGGATTTGGTTATTTCTGAATAAGCTAAATATGAGTAGTTTGATACTGTAGTATTTCATATATGATGATACTATGACCATAGACTTTAGACATTTATCATGAGAATTCAAATATAATGATCTTGATTTCAGAGAACAGATGATTTGCATGTTGAAATTATGTTTTAAATGAATTTTTTCTGTTGGAATATGCATATAAAGTAGTACACAAGTCATAAGGCTTATGTGGGAATGAGATTCCTCGCATGCTGGTCACGTGCCCAAATCGAGTCATGACAAAGTTAGTATTAGAGCTTAGGTTTGTCCTACATATCACTAGAGCAAGTGTCCATAGGTAGCACATCATTTATGTAATGGAAGCGCGCCCATTACATTAATGAAGTGATACTTGAGGCCTTTAGGATGGTTAGTCATGTCTAGGTTCAGAGATAGAGTTTTGTTATTCCCTATGAATATTATTCCATCTTTCAGTTGGACCCAATATGCCTCCAATACATCCTTCTACTTCAAGATGCCATTGTAGCAGCAGTTCTTCCAGCTCCTGTGTCCTCTTCAGAGTCTTAGAGTGGGCATTGGCCATACTCTCTGATGCGTTAGCTAGGCAGACCGAGGGCGGAGTGCAGCTACCCCCAGTCCAGCCTCCAGTTAGAGATCCTGATGATTCTGCATTAGAATATTTCCAGAGGATGGATCCACCTACCTTTCAGGGACGCCTCATGACAGAGGACCCTTACTCCATTCTTAGAGAAAAAGAGAAGATTATTAAAGTTCTTCATTGTTCATAAGAGAAAGTAGCTGAGTTGGCTGGCTTCCAACTAGGAGGCCAAGCTGGGATTTGGTATGATGAGTTTTTACAAAGGCGTAGTGACTCCGAGCCGCACACTTGGGAGGAGTTTAAAGCAGCTTTTCTGAGGAGGTTCTTATCAGAGAGTTGACGTGCTTAGATGGTGTAGGAGTTTCTGAGGCTCCGCATGACTCCTGGAATGATAGTTGCGAAATATGATGAAAGGTTCACATATTTGGCATAGGCAGCTGTAGGTTTGATACAATCAGAGATTAAGAGGGTTAAGTGGTTTGTTCAGGGGCTACCTCAAAATATGTTTCTTAGTCTTCAGCCACATGTGAGTACTATGGATTATGCTCAAGTAGTGGATTTAGCTATTGGGTTAGAGGCAAGGTTAGCAGAGAGGAAAGCTGCTTCTGATACTGGAAAGAAGGCCAGAATTCATTGCTCATTTTCTGGAGGAGCAGGCAGTAGCAGAGGACTTGGCCAATAGGACCAGCAGAGGACCCAGTCGAACAGGGCTGCCTTCTCAGAGCCCACCCCTATGCGGCCTGCTGCTTCTCAGAGCCTGAGCAAAGGAGGCAGTCGGCATTTAGCTTTTGTGTCATTTCAGAGTTACCTTGTATACAGGACTTGCGGGAGGAGGCATCCAGGGCAGTGCATGATGGGTACTTTTACGTGTTATGGCTATGGCCAGCAAGGTCATGAGAAGTCAGAATGTCCATTCCAACAGGGAACATCTAGTCAGGGATCAGCAAACCCCACCTCTTCAGTCCAGTCCTTTCAGTAGGTGACCGAGGGTGGTATTACTGCTCTAGCTGGCAGAGGGCCTGGAGGCAGAGGTCTAGGACGTAGAGGCTTTGCAGGCAGAGGCCAAGGCAGCGGGGGATAGCCGCGATTATATGCATTGACACGACAAGATGTAGCTACTTCTAATGATATGGTAGCAGGTATTGTCAGAATTTTCTCTTTTGAGGCTTTCGTTTTAATTGACTCTGGATCCTCACATTCATATGTATCTCTTTACTTTGTCACACGGTTCAAGAGACCGATTACTACTTTAAAGAATCCCTTCTTAGTGGGAATACCTTCAGGAAAATCCCTCTTAGTTCAGCTAGTTTAAAAAAAGTGTGAAGTCAGGTAGGAGATATGGAAACGCTTGCAAATTTACATGTGTTAGATATGTTAGATTTTGATGCTATTTTGGGTTTGGATTAGTTAGCTTCATATCATGCTATAGTGGACTGTTATAGCAAGTCAGTGAAGTTTAATATTCTAAGTGGCGAGCACCAAGAGTTTAAGGGTACTAGTTGTTCAGTCCCAACTAGTTTGATCTCGGCTATGAGTGCCTTAAGACTCATGGACAAAGGAAGTCAAGGTTTTCTTGCAACAATTAGAGATGTTGATGCACCAGTGCCGAGTATAGAGTCTATTCCTGTAGTTTGTGAATTCCCAGATGTTTTTCCAGATGAATTACCGAGAATGCCACCAAAAAGGGAAATAGAGTTTGGGATAGAAGTTGAGCCTGGAGTTAGGCCTATTTCTATTCCCCTATACTGCATGGCTTTGGCAGAGTTAAGAGAGTTGAAGAAGCAGTTACAGGAGTTGCTTGACAAGGGGTTTATCTGACCGAGTATTTCGCTTTAGGGTGTTCTAGTCTTATTTGTAAAAAAGAAGGATGGGTCTATGAGAATGTGTATAGACTACTGGTAGCTGAATAAGATAAATATTAAGAACCGGTACCCTTTACCATATATAGATGACCTGTTTGACCAACTTCAAGGAGCTCAGTGTTTCTCTAAGATTGATCTTCAGTCTAGATATCATCAGTTGAAGATCAACGATAAGGATGTGCCAAAGGCAGCCTTTAGGACACGCTATGGGCATTATGAGTTCCTAATGATGTCCTTTGGGTTTACTAATGCACCTGCAGCTTTAATGGATTTGATGAACAGAGTTTTCAAGCCTTTCTTAGATCACTTTGTGATTGTATTCATAGATGACATCCTAGTGTACTCTAGGAGCACAGAAGAACATGAACATCATCTCAGGATTGTCCTGCAAACACTTAAGGAACACCAATTGTATGCCAAGTTCTCTAAGAGTGAGTTTTGGTTGGAGCAAGTGACATTCCTTGGATATGTAGTGTCTAAGGATGGTATTAAAGTGGACCTAAAAAAGATTCAAGCGGTTAGAGGTGTCAAAATGGGCCGGCCCGTCCCGTTTAGGCCCGTCAAAAATGGGGTGGGGTGGGCTGGCCCACCAAAATAAAATCTTATTTGGAATAGTCATTGGTTTAGTGGGCTAGCCCACCATAAAATAAAAAAATTTTAAAAAAATATTTTTTAATATTTTGATGAAATTTTTTTAAAAAATTTTTAAATAATATTTATTATTTATATATATCCAATTTTTCAAAATTATTGTTAATAATATTATTTGTGAGTTATGAGACTATTTTATTTTTAAATTTTAACTTTAAGTGAATAATATCAACTGTATAATGTTAATGTATTAGTGACTGTACATATTTCTTACTTTTTTTTTTATCTTTTTTGGGTCACATGTTTCTCATTTTTTTATTTATAAATTATAAATTTTTTCTTTAAAAAAAAAGAGTTGGCCCGCAGACCAAGCCCGCCTCCAACCCGTCAAAACCCGCGGGTTAGGCGGGTTGAAATTTTTAGGCGGGCTCAAAACTTCAACCCAGCCCTTCAAAAATGGCAGGTTTGGCGGACCAACCCGGCGGGTTCAACCCGTTTTGACATCTCTAAAAGCGGTGTTGAAGTGGCCTAGACCTTCTACAGCAACAGAGATTCATAGTTTCTTGGGATTAGCAGGATATTACAAGCGGTTTATCAAGGACTTCTCCAAATTTGCAGCACCATTGACCAAGTTAACACAGAAGAATGTGAAGTTTTAGTGGTCAAATACATGTGAGGAGAGTTTCCAGAAGTTGAAAACTTGTTTGACTACAGCCCCAATCTTAATATTGCTTTTAGGTACGGAGGGATTTTCAGTATATTGTGATGCTTCTAGAGTAGGACTCGGTTGTGTCCTTATGCAGCATGGCCGAGTTGTAGCCTATGCTTCTAGGCAACTTAAGAGGTACGAACAGAATTATCCTACCCATGACCTACAGATGGCAGCAATAGTTTTTGCCTGGAAGATTTGGAGGCATTACCCATATGGAGCAACTTGTGAGATCTTTGCTGATCATAAAAGCTTGAAATACATCTTTCACCCAAAGGATTTAAATCTCAGGTAGCGCAGATGGTTAGAGTTGCTAAAGATTATGACTGCACCATTTCCTGCCATCCGAGCAAGGCTAATGTGGTGGCAGATGCTTTGAGCAGGAAGTCAATAGGTAGCTTGTCTCACATAGAACCAGTGAGGCAACCTTTGATAGATGATATCCATAAACTAGAAGCAGATGGGGTTCAGTTTGGTATAGGTGACTCAGGGGCCCTTCTTGCTCATATTAGGGCTCAATTAACCCTAGTAGAGCAAATTAAGGCACAACAGAGAGAGGATCCCAAGTTAGCTAAGATTATAGAGAATGCGCACAAAGGAGAAAATCATGAGTTTTCAATAGATGCAGAAGGGGGGCTATACTTTGGAGACTGGTTATGTGTACCTAATGTAGGTGAGCTGAAGAGAAAGGTAATGGAAGAATCCCATAGTGTAGCATACTTTGTATAACCAGGTTCAGCTAAAATGTATCATGATCTCAAACAGTTATGCTGTGGGAAGGGATGAAGAGAGATATAGGTGACTTTTTGGCACGGTGTTTGGTGTGTCAGCAGGTTAAGGCTGAGCACCAAAGGCCTACAGGGTTGCTTCAATAGATAGAGATCCTAGAGTAGAAATGGGAGAAGATAACCATAGACTTTGTAGTTGAGTTACCTCGGACCATTAAAGGCTTTGATTCTATTTGGGTGATTGTTGACAAGGTAACTAAATCAGCCCACTTCTTACTAGTCAAAACAACTTTTAGTGCAGCTCAGTACGCTCAGTTGTATATAGATGAGATTGTTAAACTTCATGGAGTGCCAGTATCTACCATATCAGACAGAGGGTCTCAGTTCACTTCGTGGTTCTGGAGAGCATTCCAAGAAGCTCTTGGGATTTGTGTAGACATGACCACGGTATTTCATCCACAGACAGATGGCCAATCCGAGAGAATAATCCAGACCTTAGAGGATATGCTCAGAGCTTGTGTATTAGATTTTGATATGAGTTGGTATGACCACTTGCCACTACTAGAGTTCTCATACAATAATAGCTACTAGGCGAGTATCCAGATAGGACCATTTGAGGGATCATATGGGAGACGCTGCAGATCTCCTATTAGATGGTTTGAGCTAGGGGAAGCTAAGACCCTAGGCCCAGATCTAGTACAAGAGACTTTAGAGAAAATTTAGTTAATTAGAGAGCGGTAGTTAGCATCTCAATCCAGGCAAAAAACTTATGCTGACAACCGGCTCAGAGAGTTAGAGTTTGCTATGGGTGATCATGTGTTCTTGAGAGTGTCTCCCATGAAAGGAGTGGTGAGGGTCGGTAAGCTGGGAAAGCTAAGTCCTCGCTATATTGGCCCATTTGAGATACTAGAGAGGATTGGAACAGTGGCCTATAAATTGGCATTGCTTCCTAGCTTATCAGCTATCCATCCAGTCTTCCATGTCAGTATGCTTTGAAAATACATTCCAGATTTATCTCACGTACTCATACCATAAGTAGTTCAAGTTGATGAAAGTTTATCCTATGAAGAGGAGCCAGTTGCCATCATGGATAGGCAGATTAAAAAGCTTCGCTCGAAGGATGTGGCCTCAGTGAACGTCATTTGGAGGAACCACTCCGGTGAGGAAGCCATTTGGGAAGCTGAAGAAGCCATGAAGACCAAGTATCCACACCTCTTTTCTCATTCAGGTATGTTTTAGATTTGGGGACCAAATCTTTTTAAGGGGGAGTATGTAATACCCTAGGTATTACTGTCACCTAGGAGAGCTTAGAGTTATACACGTGTAGTTGGACAAATCCGAGTCCTGAATTTCACTAAGTCTTGATCCTACACGTCCTTGGAGGGCTATATGATAGAACCATATTCTTGGGATTAAAAGTGTGATACTCGAGATATACGTGGCGGCGGACAAGTTCCGTACTGCCTAAGGATCCCCCGAGGCCCACCCGAGTAGCCGAATCGGCCCCGGAAGCCAAAACCGAGTTGCAGCCTAGGTTCTGCAAAATTATGCAAAACAGGTTCGCTGCAGCGAGCTTTTCTCGCTATAGCGAGTGATGGTTCACTGCAGCGAACAACCTGTGACAGCACAGTATAAGTGAAACGACGCCGTTTTGTTTTTGCCCAAAATAAAAACTCAATCGAGCTCCCTATTTGAAACAAAAGAAGAGAAACGCAGAAACCCTTGCCCTCTCCATTTCTCTCCTTTTTTTTCAATCCCACTCGAATCTAGATTCCCCAAATCATCAAGGTATGTATATGTTGTTAGATTTAGTCTCCATTCTCTCCATTCTTTCATATTCTTAGCATGGGTCTTGTTATTCGTCCCTTTTTGTCAAGTAAGGGTGCTCCTCCAATGTTGTTAGAGCTAGATTAGAGTTGTTTAGAGATTAGCGGAGACTAATCTTGAGTCAATGTTGCTCTATGACAGTCGTTGGTTCCATTCCATGGTTTAGAGGTCAAGTTGGTGGTGCCCACATACTCCCGGCTCGAAACGGTGAGTGGGTTTGATCTGATAACTTTAGTTTAAGCATTATGAGTATATTTCTTGCATTATGGTTGTGAAATATGAAATAAGTTGATATGAGAGTATGATTTAGACATGCATTTACAAGTGATGACAAAACTAGAAGTATATGATTTTGATTCTTGGCATGAAAACGTGTTTTTCAAAACCATGGGACCATGATTGATGTATAGAGTGCTATGAAAATGTTTTATACATATTCATGAAGAACATTAGTGCGAGAGTATACGATTTAATAATTTTTTAGCATATCTAAAATGTTTCACGAGTTATGACATACTTATACCTCAAGACTAGAGATTTCGAAATATGATTTTACAGTATCAGTTAAGATGTTTTGGCAAAGAATATAGAGTAGAGACATTTGAACCTTTCCATTTTAATTTATGTTATTAGAGTACTAATTTATAAAAGTAGTTATCTTGAGAAATGAGATTTTAGAAAATCCAGTTTTGTGATATTCTAAAAATATGGAATTCAGTATTATTCGTAATGACTGCTAGATATATATTCTGTGAGCTTGAAATTGAAACGCTTGCAAGCGGGTGATCCCTTGGGTATGATTTTACAGTCACAGTTATGCTAAAGTCAGGTTGCTAGACTTATATGAGTTCAGAGTTTTTAGAATTTCAAGAGTTTTCATATTTAAACAGTTTTATAAAGAGTTAAAGTATGAGTATGATTGTATCTATAGATTTTATGAATTTTCTTGATGATTTCAAGAAATAGAGTAATTATGTATGAAAGAGTTTTATACCCAGATTAGAGAATACAACAGAGATTTAGAGAAAACAATATGTTTATTGAATTAGAGACTAGATGGTAACTATAGAGAAACAAACAGTGAGTTAACAGCTGAACCCTGATCATTAACCTTGGTACCAAGTTGTCTTGAGAGGACAATCTCATAGAGCAGAGAATGAAACCTATTTAGGTGTCCGCATTAGATCCCAATGGATCATAGAGCATAACATTTTCGGTTCTTGAAGAACCATAGAGATTTTTGAAGAACCTACTTAGGTGTCCGCATTATTGATATTTTAAGAGAATATTTGATTTAAGAGATATGATATATATGAGAAATGATGATATTCTTGCTGAAGTAAGAATTTAGAGATGTTTTTCTATGAATTTATGAATACAGAGATATATTTTCTATTAGATTATATACAAGAATATCAAATGGTTTGTAACAAATTATGGTTTTAGAGATGTTTGTTTATGAATCTATTCTATAGAAAATATTTTTTCGAGAGTAGCTATATTATGTAAATATTGGAAATGTTTTTCCAGTGCATGTATATCTATATATGGTTGTTGTTGTCTCATGTGGGTGATGGGTGAGAGATTACTCACTAAATTCGTTGACTCACCCCTCTCCCTTTTTCCCCTCATAGTTACAGGTACAGATGTAGCCCAGACTCCGATTTGGCAGACGCGATCGTTTTCAGCAGTAAGTCTTACTTTGGGGTAAGGCTTAGCTTAGAGTCTTGTTAGAGTATAGTGCTCCAATAGATGTACAGGCAGGATTCGAACCATGCATTATTTTCAGACTATGTATTTAATTTTAAGTACATGAACAGTTATGTATACTTTCAGTTCATAATTATGGAATTGAAATTGTAGAATTTGATTAGAGTTTATGTAATAAATTAGAGATTTACTTATGATTCAGTTCACAGGTTGAATGGATTTTCAGAGTATGATTAAGAGGTTTTCAAAGCTTCATATATCAAGTAATTAACTTTTAAAATTCCAGATATAAAGTTTATACAGAGTTTTAGAGAAAGTTATGATTCAGAATGAAAAGTATATTATTTTATGCATATAGAGAAACTCAGAGATCATAAGGCTTACATGAGGATGAGATTCCTCATATGCTGGTCACGGGCCCAGGTCGGGTCGTGACAAAAAGTCCTGATAATTGTTCCCAAGAGGAAAATAAGTTGAAGGATGATTTTTAACAAATTTTATGGAGCCTTTAGACGTTTCGTTTGTAGCCTGCAAGTTTAGAAAATCTCGAAAATTCCCAGATTTGAGCTAAAACCCAAAATTTGGATTCTGAATTGTTGGGATTTCGATTTTTCTGATATTTTATTTGAATCCAAATGGGGGGTATTTCCTTATTTGCATTTATGTTTTAAAGTTAATCCATTAACTTAATAAATATAAATAAGCATTTTCTGGAGATCGCTATGGCGGTCATTATCCGCTGTAGCGGTTAGAGAACAGTAAGGCAGTGTGGCAACTTAATTCAAGCTCTCTGATGAGCGTTATAGCGGCCACCAGAATTATAAAAACCCTATTTCGGGGTTTCAGACCTAAAACACGAACCCCAACCCCCTAAAACACAAAGCCTCATCTCCCATCTCTCTCTCACCCCATTTTCATCAATGTAACTCCAATCTTTCATTTCCAAGGCTTAAAGGTAACAGATTCTACTAGTTTTGTATCCTATTTCCTCTATTCTTCCTTGTTATTAGGATTTGATCTTGAGTTCCTCCTTGCTCTTAAGTCATTAGGTTCTTTCACCATTGATAGGGGTTAGAATAGAATTATTTTGAGATTATCTAGAGTTTTATTGCTTTACTGGCAGATAGTGGTATCATTTCTATCTCCCAAGCTCCTATTGGTGTCAATCCTGATTATTCTACCACTCCAGGTGAGTGGGTTCAAACCTGTGATCTCTATGTTGAGCATTAGAGTTATATTCATAAAAATATGTTTTATGATATGATTTTAGGAATTTCTGCAAAGAAACTAGAGGTTTCTATTAATTTATCAAGCTTATGAGAATGTAATTTTCAAATGACATGAACTATATAATTTATGAAAACCATGGGACCATTGTTGTTCAAATGTGTTTATAAAGAGTTGGATTCTGACTACAAGTGTTTAGAAAGGTTAAAATGATTATATGATTTCCAAAATGATATGTTGTATATGATGAAGTTTTGAACCTTAGGTTAGAAGCTTTTGTGAAATATAGAGAAATGAATGAGAATTTCGTTGAGCTAACAGTAGCTATAAAGAAACAAGCTATGTGTTAACGGCAGTTCATCCGTTAACCTTGGTACCAAGTAATCCCGGGCTAGAGTAAACAGAGAAATCCTCACCACACTGGGGACGGCGACACATAACGCCCAGACGTAACTCGAGACTTATAGTAAGAGAATTTGATGATACACTGGGGATGGTGATACGTAACATCCAGATGTATTGGCAAAGTTTTATGTAAAGATTTTCGTTTCTCTATTAGGGTATTGTTGGATTGATATAAAGATAATTATGAATAAAAGTATGAACTGTTTTAGAACTTTATTATCATTATTACTATCATTATTATTGTTAATATGACTCTTATTGCATTGCTTTCCTGATGTCCCATGATGAGGGCTCCAGATGAGGATTCACTAGTTGAGTTTTTGTATAAAAACTCACCCCTCTCTTTTCTCCCACTTACAGATGCAGTAGCTGCTGCAGATTCTTCCCAACCTCCTATTTCCCAGCAGCATTAGAGACTCAATTGGTGAGCTTCACTTGAGTGAAGCAATCTTGAATCCGTTTAGAGTGCTCCAGTGTCATTACAGGCAGGAGTCCTAAATCATATAGAGATTATTTTTTATTTTGCATATTTTAATCATATTATGGTTGTATTTAAGGGATTTGGTTATTTCTGAACAAGCTGAATATGAGTACTTTGGTACTTTAGTATTTCATATATGATGATGCTTTGACCATAGACTTTAGACATTGATCATGAGAATTCAAATATAATTATCTTGATTTCAAAGAATTGGTGATTCGTATATTGAAATTATGTTTTAAATGAATCTTTTCTATTGGAATATGCATATAGAGCAGTACATAGGTCATAAGGCTTACGTGGGGATAGGATTCCTCGCGTGTCGGTCACGTGCCCAAATCGGGTCGTGACATACATTGACTTTTTAATGTACCAGTTCGTCCAAATCGACAGTTAATTGTGGATAGAGGGCATATGTCACAGTTTGATTTCTATTTATTATTTATATTTTTCCTTTGTCAAAATCCTAAAAGCAGTGCCTTCTCTACTAAATTATGGACTATGGTCAATTAAAGCTTAAGAATTTGTATGAATGAGGCCTTTGTCTTAACTATCTGACATTCAGTGTCTTATAAACTTCAGTTCACATTAGCTTGCATCAAGATGGGAAAGCCTGATTTAGCACACAAGGCTGTTGATTTACTAGAGAAAAGGCTTTATGTGGAAGAATGGCCTAAGTATTATGATAGTAGAAATGGAAGGTTTATAGGGAAGCAATCGTGGCTAAGGGAAACATGGGCTGTTGCTGGCTTCCCGACTTCAAAGATGCTTTTAGAGAATCCACAAAATGCATCTTTGTTGTTTTGGGAGGAGTATCTTGAGATTCTTCAGTCCTGTGTTTGCATGCTAAGCAAAACTAGTAGAAAGAAGTGTTCCTATTTCGTTGCATGGTCTGAGATTGTTTGTTCAATGAGAAACATCTCCCTAAAGCTTTATTCTCAGCCTCAGTGAATGTTGTGGATGAGTTCTTCTCTAGACTTATAAATAGATACATATAAATATTAGTTTGGCTTAGGCTACACATTTCTATAGAAGCATTTCTCCTACTGATGGCACAAAAGGCATTCTTAGATTGAACTAACTGTCTGGAGGTGACCTCGTTTGATGCAAGAATCGATCTACTCCATTTGATGTAATAATAGATTCCTCTTATTAATTTTTAAAGATGAACTGAGCTGGTTATCCTGTTGCTTAGTGACAACAGCTATTTGTATGGCATTGATTATTTATGCGACTAATTCCATGTACATGGCCATGTTTTAGTAGAGCCATTAAACCCCTGGTAGGTTTATATATATCATACTTGATCAATTGCACCCTGCTTCTTCTTGTCGTATGTCCAAATTAACTCTTTCAATTTCATTCATATATGGTTTGTTTAAAAACAAATGCTGTCAAAACAGTATATCCAAACAAACACATATAATACTGTATATATTCTTACATTCTATATATACCACGAACTCGATCATGTAGTAACAGAAGTTGAAACTTTCAGATTAGTTAACCCAAAACACTTTCAGATTATGAGGATGACTTTTTTTTTTGGATGAACCGGAGGCATTTACTATTAGAAGTAGTGACTAATCCCTTTAAGGCATAGAGCTTACAGAAGTGGGTATTATCTCTGGCTATGAAACCCTCTCTTTATACATCGTCAGAAATCGAACCCCTGCCTGTACTTAAATAGCCTAGCTAACTATCATTTCCCTGCAATATGGAGCCCTTGTCAGCCATACTAAACAAATCCATCTCAAACAGTGGTAGGGAGAACCGCCATTGAAGGGGTCATTGAGCGGTGGACGAAGAGAGTAGACTGGTAGTGCTCCACCAACTGGATTTTGCCAGTTACCCGAATTCATTTAACGACATTTAGTTAAATGTGGTCAAAAGCTGGTGCACCGTAGTTAATCTGATTTAGGGTATATTGTGCCTAGAACCACATAGTCATTCGCTCAAATGCCCATTTTCCATTTTTTTTATTGTCCTTCTTAAATTTTCATTTGAAATCTGCACATTAAAAATGATTGCTTTTTTATTTCATGATTTCTAGGTTGATGGTGTGATCTGAAATTTGTATTTTGAATAGAGCCCTTTGTTGATGTGTGCTGAAGAGGAAGGGGATTTGGGTGTTGGTGTGGTGTGCCGCTAAAATTTTTTTACAATTTGATGTATTTACCCACATTTTGGAGAATGTGGTTAATATCTTGTACATGATATACCATACTTATTAGGTGCATAGCAAAACTAGCCCAAAGATATAAACAAACAAACACTAAATCAATGCAAATTATAAGGAAGGCCATTTCTTTTTATTTCTTGGGGCACTATGGAATTTTTCTTTCATGACATTCATATAATTTCTGTTTTGTTTTTTTCTAATAAAAGTAAATAAATGGCCAAAGGATAAATTTAGTTGCAAGTACACTTCATATGCATTTTTTACATGCATAATATCTACTTATTCATCAATTCATTTTAAACAAATGTATTTGTGACAAGTGTGAAAATAAGGCACTGACAATAATTTCAGAAGTAAAAAATAATTATTAAGATTTTTTTTTGAAGGTGACAATAATTAAGAGTTGGATTAACTTGATAAAGCAAATTGTATGGGACAAAGTCTAGAGATTTATGAGAGAATGTTGTATTATAGTATAGACTTTCAAAAATATTTGGTTAGAAAGGATTCAGAAATGATTTTTTCTCAAAAAAGTAAAAACTCTAATGCATTCATTATCATATAAAAGCAAAAGGATAATGAATTTATTTGAAATCAGAAAATAATTTTTTATTAATTTTGGATTATTTTTTGTTTTTTATGATTTTATGAAGAAAAGAGTAGTAAATTAGTTTTAATTTTTATTACTTTCTGGTCAAACAAGTTTTCCATAATTTTTTTCTTAAAATCATGTGTTACAATGTAATGTATATTTTATAGCTTTTAATTATCTATAATTTTCTTTCAACCACTTGACATTTGTGTATAACTTCATCTTATTGTTATTATTACTGGACATGAAGCTCGTGCGATGCATGGGTTTGTCAATATATTTTTTATAATTTTTTAATAAAAATATTTTTAAAATAATTATGAGATAGTAATTAAAATTAAATAGAATAAGGATATATATACTTTTGGTTTTTCACAATATTTTAGCGTATTATATGTATTTTTCTTTATCTTTCTCAACTTTGAGAACTCTCAATTTATTTGATGAAGTCAATTTGAACAATATAATATATAATTATTTATGACAAAATGTAATCAGTTTTTTTTTTGGTGAAGTAGAATATCCTCTATTTTAATAATTGACATTGACTTTTGTTTATTATAATTGCATATCATGCTTTTGCTGAAATTATGAAGGAATGCTTTTATACTGACAATGCAATAATTATTTTTGTTTCTATTATTTAGTTTTTCGATATATAATTATTACACTTCTTACAATGTACAAATTCTTAGTGTGAGATTTTTATGTTTTTTTTTTTTGCACTATAATTGTCATTTCATTTGTGAGTAGACAACAATAGTTTGAGAATTCAATAGAATTTAAATTGTCTGTTTGGTTTATGGAACCTAAATTCAAATTTTCTATTAAAATAATTTATTGGGGTAATTGAAAATAAAATTTTACATACTTATTTAAGTAGCTCAAGTTACTGTACTCAAACTTGATTGGACATTGGATGAACTATGAGTCACTAAAATCAGAGTCTAAAGACATTTTTATATTATAAAAATCATAAAATATGCATCTTAAAATTTTTATAAAATTTTGTGTGATGGGAAAATTTTCTAAAATTCTTTAAATATATGAATATAAATATTTTTTATTATATCTTATTAAGAAAATTTTTTGTTTTCTCTTTTAATTTTTTTTATTCCTATCGCATATGTTTTATAAAACACACAATAAAATAAAAACATAAAACAAAGCTTTTTAGATTGGGGTAATCATGGTTTTGATTGAAAATACAACTTTCTCTTTGCATTTCATAAAGGGCTAGTATCCTTCCAACCATATATAATTATATTATATTAAGTTAAAGGTTACACAAATTACATATATACATGAAAACTATTTAAAAGGTTATTATAAAAATAATCATTATATTGCCATCATCAACAATTTTATTATTAAAATGTTATTTGTTTGAACATATTAATTGTGAAATATTTTACTGTAATTTTTTATTATTTTAAAAACTTAGAAAAAAATTTAATTGAAAATGATGATTTACAATGACTTGGTGAGAATGTTGTATAAATTGGCGAAAATCTATAAGGGAACAAATGATGCGGACTTAAAAATTATTTTCAGAATAATGAGTACTATTATTATGCAATTTATCTGGCTTACAATGAAATAAAAAATAAAAATACAAAAAGTAAGCAAATAAAGAGAGAAAATTACATCCCTTATTTTGCACTTAGATCGTTTCTTCAACGACATTCAAAAGTGATTTAGGTTTGGTGCTCAGTGTAGATAGAACAACAAAAAAATTTCCATAAAAGCCCTTAATTAATTATCAGTTACAATTCATGAATATACAGTAACCGTTAGGTATGGAACAACAAAATAGCTCCATAAGGGCCTTAACATTCATGAATATACATTATGTTGGGCTCGGTTAATTCTGCTTGGCATCATCCTACACCTAGCATTATAAACCCATCAATAAAAAGTAAAATATGGAAGCTTCCCAAAATACGGAAGCAATACAAAAAACTATTCACTTAACACAACTTTGTATAGGTAATAAATGTGCTCTACCACTCAAAGAGAGAGGAGCTACAAAGAGGCAAAAAAAAAATACTTGTCAAACCTGGTCACAATAGCTCAGCCACAACAAGTGAGAGGAGCAATAGCACAAAAAAAATCAACACCTACCAAATTTGTTTACAACATAACTAATAGAGAAGAAAAATAAATAAGATTATCAAGAACTCTAATATTCATATTAGATCACCTTATGACATATGTTTATGTTTTGGGTTATCATTGGATCTTCATTTTAATCCCACATCCATAGAACATCATGTCCCCAAGCCACGTGTGGAATACAAATAAAACCAGGCTATGTTGAACATGCATCACGAATGCCACCAAGTACCACTCATTGTAGAAAAAGGACCCCAAAGACTTGCCAACGAACAATACACAATTTCAACACACCTTAGAGGTGTAATCACCCCAACCTTTCAAAGCAATAAGTGTCACATCTATTCATACTAAAGCTAACAGTACAACGGTTAACATTTACTAAAATGCGTACAAGCAGAGGATTCTAGAATGGAAACTTAATGTAATTAATTGCAAACTGAAAGTTTCTAAAATCCATGGTGAAGAATCACACATTAATTAAATATAAATTCATAAGTTCCTAATAGTTCTCTTCCATTCAATTTTATTCGACTAATCTGAAATCATCAAAAATAAAAGTAAAAAAAAAATGAAAATTGAAAAATTCTCAATAAAAAATAAATAATTTTAAAATATTTAAATTATAGCAGGTTTCAGCTATGTACATGAAAAATACAGGGGGTACAATAAGATCATGTGAATATTATCAAATATCATATTATAAATAAAATATGCCATTAGAGCATATCATGCAAATCTACTAAAATTATGATTTCTTTACTTTAGTTTTTACTTTCATTTGTAAGTTTGTCTCATAATTTTGTACTAATAAAAATAGGAAATTAATAAATTTAAAATGTTGTACTGATAAAAATGCATTACAAAATTCATAATTTTGTGAATATAAAATAAAAATAAAAATAGTAAAAACTATAAAAAAAAACATTTTTAGAATAAAAACTATTATTATTATGGAATTGATCTCAATGTGGAATTAAAAAAAAAGGCAAGTAAAGAAATCCATAAAAAGGCAAGAAAATAAAAAGAAAAACTATGTACCTTGTTTTGCACTTGGATTATTTTCTTCGGTGATATTGAAAAGTGATTTAGCTGAAGATTTGATGCTCAATGCTTACAAAACAATAGAAACTTGTCCATTGGAATAGTGAAAATTCTGCAAAAAATGGTGAAAAACGAAATGAGAGCAAAAGATGTGTATAAAAAGATATTTTCAGAATAAGGAATATGTCATTATGGAATTTATCTAGCTTAAGGTGGAATAAAAAAAATAAAAAATAAAAATACAAAAGCAACCAAAGAAAGAGAAAATTTGCGTGCCTTATTTTGCCCTTATATATAGAACATAGAAAATTCTACTTCGGAATGGTAGAAATTCTGCATGAACCGGCGAAAATTGAATGAGAACAAAAGTAAACAAAGAAAGAGGACAAACTGAAACTAAGCACGAAAAGAGATAGCATCAATTATGTCAACAGCAAGCAACTCCAAGATCACAACATTCCTCTTGGTTGGCTCCAGACCAGGCCATAACATCTGTATAGAAATAGGCCTCAATAGATGCTTCGATGCTGCAATAGAAACCATAGAAGTTATAATTCATGTGTATTATATATTGGCAAACTAAGTGACTTGGTGATTTTAGTTGTGACTTTTGATACGGTCTGTGATGAGAAATTCATTTTATGTCATTAACATACAATGCACACCGTTACAAGTATTTAAAGGTACACACTAGAAGAAATTTATATCTAAAAAAATATTTAGTTTTAGGTACACGTAAAAAGTATTATTTATACATATATATGGAATACTTTTTCTAAATGTGTTATTTTTTATATAACAAATGCTATACTTGTTTAAGTTAAGACATCATTTTTTGAAGAGTTGCTATATCACACATAGCCAATTGTCAAAAGCAACATTTTTTAACAAACGGATACATTTTTAAGTTAATGCATCACTTTTCATAGTGTTGTCAAAGCAAGTGTGGTCAATTATTTAAGACAACACTTTTAAATATAAAAGATAATAGTTTTTAGATATCAAAAATAACATATTTAAAAAAAGTGTTGCCTATGTATATAAAAAGTAACACTTTTTACATGTTTTAAAAAATAAGTGTTATTTTAGGTTAAATTTCTTATGGTGGCATAGCTTTTTTATTTTATTTTATGTATTTGAGGTGATCCATTCTTAACAATCCAATTATAATGAAAATAACAATGATGAAACATGCACCAGTATAGTAGTGAACTCGTCGAGTAATTTCAGTGAAATTTTAGGTTAAGCCATCACAATTGCTTTGCATTGATTTGGTGGCAAATAATAATCCATTTATAACATATAATGATAATTAAGTAATTATATGATTATTTAATTTTTTATATACACTGCAGAATATTTAAAATTGTGTAATGATATACATATAAAAATATTTCACTTAATTCTCATCGTATGCAGTCAACAATCAGTTACGATTCATATATAACATTTGCTTTAACAGTGTGAGTATGAATATCTCAAGCTATATATAATCCTTGCTTTAACGTTATAATTGATTACAAAACTCATTAATTTATATATGGAAATGAAAACATTTTTCATTTTGAACATTAATTCATTGGAATCTTTAACATTACAATCAATTTGCTTTAACGTTATAATTCAATTACAGAATTTCTTAATTGATATATGAAAATGAAAATATTTTCATTATTAACATTTAGTCTACAGAAATATTTGACATTAAAACTTAAAACAAATATAATATATTTAACGTTAAAAACTTTAAAATATAAAATAATATATTTGAAAACAGAATCTAAATTAAAACATCTTAAAATTAGATCAAAATAGAAAATTAATAAATTTAAAATACTGTACTAATAAAAATGCATTATAAAATTCTTAATTTTCTGAATATAAAATAAAAATAAATATAGTAAATAAAATTGAACCGTTACTAAAATTTAAAAGATGGTATAATTATTCAAAAACCATATTTCTATTTTGTTTCCATTTTACATATATATGTTTGAAAATAGAAAAGATGAAGGTGTACACAAAAGATTTAATTTTGTTGGCCAAAACTTTTTTTTAGGGAAAATATTTCTAATAGTATTAATATTTTATCATTGAAAAACATCATTTTGTGATTAATTTCAAGAATTAATGTGCTTAGTTTTTCAAAAATATAAATGTGATATCTCAGGTCCATGTATCCCTAGATAAGTTTAGAAGAGTGGCTATTGCTACTCCGATATGTCTATTCCCATTCTTACTTTACTATCATTTATTGTGTTCTTTCTAAAGTACTCTCCCTTTCATTTTTTCTTATCAAAATATTAATGTAATATTGAACAATTATTGTCAATTACATTATTCAGATTTATAATTTTTTATTGTGATCAGAAAATAACTTGTTGTTTATATTTGATATTATCAAATTTTATATTCATATTCAGCTAATTTAATTAAAAAATAATTGCATTTAAATATCAAATTTTTATAGTTTTCCTTAATACCGTAACTATCTAAATCATAAATTAGAAAGTATTTTTCCCAAAAAGAAGTAAATCAACAACAATAATAAAAAGTATTCATAAAAAAAATAAAAAAATAGTATAATATCAATTATCAATCATATATCCAATATTTCATTTTAAATTAATATTCTTAATGCTAAAAAGGCTTATATCAAGCATATTTTAATTTTATTGCTTTTATCCTGTGATCTTTTCTTTTTTGTTTTTTCTAAATAATCCTTCCCTTAATCTATATATCATAACAAACACTAAAGTTATTTTTTACATAAAAAGCAACATGTTTTGATTTCAGTTGCAATTACAAATTTTATCAATTTTTTTTTATAAAAAATTTAGTGTGTTTTAAGAAAATAAATAGGATGAATTTTTTATGAAATTATAAAATAGATTATGAAGGAAAAAAATAATGAATTGAAACACTAAAAGAAGTTTTCAGTATTAAAAATATTAAATTTAAATAAAACATTAGATATATGATAATAAATTACATCATACTAATTTGTCTATATTGTTCATTCATTTAGTATTTGCTTGAATACTCATTGTTTTAATGTTTATATAATTACTATATTACAAAAAAAATTTAAAATAATCTAATACTTAATTTGTTAAATAAATTTCTTGCATATGAAAATAAAATTTGGTAATATCAAATATAAAATAAATTATTTTTAATTGAAAAATTTATAAATCTGGATAGAAATATAATTGATAATAATTACTCAATGTTATATTACTGTGTTGATAAAAAAAAGGAAAAGAAAGCAATTTTAGGAAGAACACAATAAATAATAGTAAAGTGAGAGTGTCAATAAATATATCAGAGTAGCAATAGCCACTCCCAAAGTTTAGTATAACCTTAGGGTCTCCTAGGACCTACTGTGATGTGGGAAAGGCCCTAGATGCATGAAATATCCCAAAAATATAGAAACAACATTTCTGAGAGGGAGCACTATAACAATGGTTGATGCAATAACACCATTTAAGGTCCGTAAGGGATCACCATAGCAGTTATAGACCACTTTAGAGATCAGGTAGATCAGCTTGTGGTGCCTTGGCCGCTAAAGACCGCTATAACAATCATATGTGTATGTGCCATGATGTTTTTCCCTGTTAATTGCGATATTGATCACAGACCACGATAACGAAGGCCCCAATGTCAGAACAAGTCCAAAACGATATAGTTTTGTTAAAATACCCCAAACACTATATAAACCCATCCTAAGCTTGGGAAACACACCCTAGCCATCACCTAGTATTCCCTCACCTCTCTCACGTTTCTGTTCTGCTCTTCCTCCTCCCCTATCTTATCTTCTGGTAAATGTTTTTCATGGTTTTTGCTAGTTTTCTTCCCTTTTCCACCAAGTTTATGGGTTAGGGTGCTGTCAGGCATAGTTTTCTCATAACATTCTTTCTACTTGTCTTTCCTAATTCAATACATAGTAAATTTATCAGTCATTTATGGTTTTTAAATACTCTTTGGCGGTTATTGGTGTCATTCCTACTCCCCAGCCAAAGTTAAGTTGGCATCGAATACCAACGGTGAGTGGATTTAAATTCATAATCATATTTTTTTGTTATTATTAGTACTTTTCGCAACATTCTATAAATTGTTTATGAAATTCTAAAATGATTTATTCCAAATACATGCTTTCACGGATTATGCCAAACTTCTGGAAAATTATTATCTTTCAGAGTTATTATGAAAAATGTTATTTTGAAAGCTCACAAGACCATACTTATTACCTATATGCTTTAGAACTATTTTTTTCTTATATTAGAAAATGCGTGAAACCCTAGTTTAGTATGAATAGCATGAATATTAGTTTTTAGCTAGTAATTAATGAGAAACAGATATAGTGAGTTAACGGCTACATGATTGTTAACCTTGGTATCAAGTGATCCACCAAAAGACTAGCTTAATCCCATTTATAGTAAGTAAGCCAGTGTGGTATTCGCATTATGGTACCTAGTTAGGTGCTTTTAGTTTTAGTTATCAGCTCAGTATAGTCATTTTATTTAGTTAAGCTCTTGTTTCTCCATTTGTTACTGTTTGTGAATGTAATTTAAATATTGTTTTCAATACAACTATATATTTAAAATTAAAATGGTTTATACCAGCTACATGCATACTTATGTATTACTTTGTTGTTGTCCGATAGGTTATGAATGGAGATCCACTCATTGAGTTTTTATGAACTCACCCTTCTTTTTCCTCCTTTACAGATATAGCTACAGATTCAGTTATAACACAGGGTCCACCTTAGTAGTGATGTTACTTCTTCTTGGTGAGTTTCACTTCGGAGTGAAGCTTGTTAAAGGTTCATATTAGTTTTAGTAGTGCTCTAGTAATTGTTTAGGCAGATCCCGAGTATGCATAGTTTTATGATTATTTATTTTTACCTTACAATTATTCTTTTAATTATGTTTGGCCACGGCTCGGATTAGTATTATTCAGATTTATGTTTAGGATTTATGTTTTGGAAACATATCAAAATTACCATTTTCAGTTGAAATTAGATTGTTTGGAATTGATTTATAATAATTATTTGATGTTTAAAACTTTAAATTAAACTTTTGAATGTGAATATACTATTTTATGCATATTAGTCAATTATGTTACCAGAGACTTCTATGGAAACCCAATTGCTCATGTGTCACTCTTGCTCCCAAGTCGATTCGTGACAGTAATAAATTTATATTTATTCATTCTTATTTGTATATTTTACTATCAATCATATTTTATAATTGAAATTCAATTTAATTTTTTATAATTAGAAAAACAATATTATTTAATAGTGGTTATAAAATAGTATCAAATTATTATTTTTGAATTAAATTTCATAATAATTTAAATAATTATGCTAATGTATTAGCTCAAACTATTGTTTTTGCTTTAAAAATTAATTTGTACAGCATTAAAATTAATTTTTAAACTAGATTTTTTTTTTGCTTTTTAATTATTCAATAGCCAACTTTAAAGGAATATGAACCTACATTCTCAAGAAAGATTAATAAAACATAATAATAATAAAATTAATTTTAATTTTATATCTTTGAATTTCATTAGCTTAAATTTAAATAATAAAATTAGCATTTTAGATCATTATGACTTTTATATTATGAAAAATAATTAATTATCTTAAGTCTTCAAAAATAAAACTAAAATTATTTTAAGATTAGACAAAATATATTTATTTTAAAATTATTTAATTGATTAAATTATAATATATTTTATTAGAAATAATTTATATTAAATTCAAATTAAGCATGATTAATTATATATAATATATTAAAAAGTAATTCATAACAGCATAGTCATAATATAAAAAATAATTAATTAACTTAATTTTTCAAAAGTAAAACACAAATTATTTTAAGATTAGACAAAATATTTTTATTTTGAAAGTGTTTGATTGATTAAACTTATAATATATTTTATAGAAATAATTTATATTAACTTCAAAGTAATCATAATTAGTTATATAAATATAAATAATTTTTTTCTATGCATCTCACTTTGATTACACATAATATATTAAAAAGTAATTCAAAAATCGGTTAATTATTTTTTTATGGTGGATGTAGTAAACAATGTTTCATATATTACATTAAGTGAAAAATTACACTATTATGGTGTGAAATTTTGTCATTGATGAGATTTCGTTTAAAAAAAATTATATTTTATTATAAAATGTTGTCATTGGCGACATTTGACTTAAAAAAGTAATATTTTAACCATTTTATTCAAAAAATAATATTTTATTAATGAAATCTTGCCAACGGTGAGATTTTGTTTGAAAAAAATTATATTTTATTAAATATGGTTGATGATTTCAAGAGGTTGGTTTTTAAAAAAAAATTATATATTTTTTTCAATAAAATATTGCCATTGGTGAGATTTCACAAACCATATTCATGTAAATCACTAAACAAACTCATTCTATTGTAAATTTTGCCAATACAACCCATATCCAAAAACATGACCCTCAAAAATCATAGACATATTAGTTATATAAATATAAATATAATAAAATTTATTTTTGGTGCATTTCACTTTGATAAGACATAACAATAAATGCTAAGTGCAGGGAATTTTACACACACACACACACATATATATAGAACTAAACTCGCATCCTCATGATACATGAACGAAAGAACGTAACAATTTGTATCTAGTAAGATTTTGGCAAATTACCCGGGCAGAATAGCATGACTCAATATTGTTTCATAACTTAGAACCAAATTCTACTTGTAACCAAACAAGAAGCATGAATGCTACTGTTCCATTGACAAGTGAACTACAGAAGTAAACAGAACTGCTGTCACCCAGTTTACATATCATCACCAGTAACTTCCTTTCCCTTATCAAGTTAACTTTCACAGTTCCACCCTATGCAAAATCTGTTGGCACATTTTGGCAAACCATATAAAACCACCACCCAAGGAAACCACACTCAAAAAAAAAATAATAATAATAAAAGGAATAAAAAATGAAATATTATTTATATTCACCATATATGAAATACTGCTGATAAATTCTCATATACCATTGAATGGAATATGAATCCCATCTAGTTTAAGTCCCATATTTCATTCAAATATAGATAAAAGTATGTCGGTATGCATTCCACACATTGTGACCCAAAATAACACTTTTTGAATAAAAATAAAAGGCAAATTTACACTTTGGTATTGCTACCAAGTCTACTTTTGATTTCTCATGAGCTAATACTCTACCGCGTACACTTCCTGAAAAGGTCAATGCGGCTGTCTCCAAGCCTAAGAGAGTAGGTGGTTTTCTTGTATTCAGCCCAAGTGAATGGCCTGAACAGGGAGGGCCTCTCTGGTGTAACCATAACCGGGGGAGCAACTATGCAGGCATGTAGTGGTGGGGCCCCAAAGTATGCCATCGACATCCTAGGCTTGTGTGAGTTGGTCACGGCCCTGTGTCTCACGCTCACAAATCTTCCATTTGTCATAACCTTCACACATCAAAGAGAAAAAATTAATATCATAACCTTCACACATCAAAGAGAAAAAATTAATCAGTTCCATTTTTGCACCATCTCTTGCACACAATATCTAAGGTAAGTTGTCACCAAGCTCTAATTGTTCAACCAATCTCAAATCCTCCACGATTTCATCTTTCATTCTATCCAATTCTTAAATAAAATGTTGTGCATGACATGCAGGTCGGCTTTGTGCAACATGTTATGTCTAGCTCTTTTTGAGAAGAGAAAAGTGTTATTTTCATACGAAAAGATTTGTATAGATTCTTCCCTTTCGAGTAATGTTATTTGTACTCAAAATTTATGAAATATCAAGGCAATACACTCTTAGTTACTATTAAACTGGTTGTGGATTTTATTTAGTTTAAGTCTTACACCTCATCCAATGAAAAATAAGAGTGTATTGATATGGTGTTTCATTTTTTTTTTTTTTCAATTCAAACATTACTCATTCTTGACAAAAGGGAGAGGTGACAAAATTAATATCTTTACTACTTGGATCGGCTAACTGTTTTCTTTCCTTCTCTTGATATTTGCTACGTCAAGATAAGGAACTTGCACAATCTTGTTTGTGAAGTTAACCTCTTCCTTTTTGACAACATTATGGAATCATATCCAAACGGGTCAATAAACCTTGCATACATGTCTCGATCATAAACCTTCATTGAATATAAACCACAAATATAATTCAACAACTTTGGAACCTAGATCCTATTCCTACACCTATATGTGTACTCTTTTCAAAATGGCAGAATCACTGAAACAATCACTGTATTTGTATTCACTTCTTACCACAACCCCATGACATTTATCTGATTGGTTCTGAACTGGTATCTTACTGAAGTTCTTTCAAATGAAAAACTGCAGTCAAGTTGCACTGATTCCCCTGACACTTCACTTTTTTTCTTATCATCAACTCAAATATTTTTCTTTTAAAAGTTTTCCTCCCTCTTACAGAAGAGCCAGTCTCTTCTTCTCCCCCCACCCCACCCCTTATCCCGGTATCCTGACCCTATATGTATTCTGCTATACAAAATGAATTCAGGTTTGTGGGGTTGAGACAAAAAATTAGAATTTAAAATTAAAATTATGTGTGTAGGAACATAACATAACATAACATATATAACAAATATATATACCTGCAGTAAATCACCCACATTAACACAGAAAGCTGAGGGGTCAGGAGTGACTGGGTTCCACACACCATTTTGAAGAGAGATTTGGAGGCCACCAACATCGTTGGATCTGAGGATGGTGAGGATCTGAGGGTCAGAATGCTCTCCAAAGCCAACAACCATGGCATTGGCATGGTTGTGGGAGTGAGACTTGTCCCTGTCCTTGCAGTCTTTGTTAAGTATAGGTGGGTAGTGATTTAGCCTCAGGACTGAGTCACTATCAGTCTCCCTGATCAACCTGCTGAAAACAATTGTATCAGGGACCCCCAATCCTTCTGCCATTAGCTCCAAAATCTCACATGCCAGCTCCCTCACTGCATCTGTGTAAGCACTCACCCTAGACCTGTCATGTATATATGTACAATCACACAGTATGTACCACTCTCAGATGCTGCAACAATTTTTTTTTTTTCAAAAAAGGATGCTTCTAGCTATCTACCCCCAAAGCAAAAGCATTGCTGAGAGTGGCGGAAAGAAATAGCAGCTGAACAAATTAGCTATTGCATATATAAATATGTATGTATATAAGGAACCACTTTACTGATCCCACGGCTAGCTAGCAGTGAATGTGACAGTGGTGGAAATAAGAATTCCAGAAATTTTTTCATATAGACTCTATTCTAATAAATTATATTTCAAATCACAATAGCTATATTTTATTACTATTAAATATAATAAATATATAAAATAAATAATAATAATAATATTTCAATAATTATTCACATTTATTATAAATATATTTAAATATAATTTATTAGAATAATATTATCTATACGACACTCATGTGAATTTAAATGTGAGAAGTAAAAAAATTTTCTTTTAACTGGACTTAAAATTAAAAAATAATAGATTAGATGCTGGCTCGAAATTCGAAATTCAAGGATTAAAAAATACATTTCTCGGTCGAAAACTGCATAGCATGTTGGGTTTTTAACTGCACTGAGACTGCATGGCAGTGCCAGTGTATATTGACTAGACACAACTCTGCTTCCATCCGCTCTACTTCATTTCAGGTTTTGGTTATTTTGGCAAGAAAATTAATTACTGCTGCATCTTCTTTCTTAATTGGGAATTTTATTTAATCTTTTTTCATTTTTCATTTTCAACTCACACATTAAAGTTTGACCGTTTAGATTGATTTGATTGGACGTTGTTGATGTGTGTGACATGTCTGAGCAATCTGAAACCCCATTAGTCACTTTAATTTTTTTTTCTGCCATTTCCTATTTGATTTCTCCCCTTTCCCGAATTAATCATAACCATGAGTAAATCACCAGGCACACACCAGTGTTCAGTGTTTGACATGACATGGACAGGAATGCCATTAAGCTTTGGAGAGTAGAAAGAGGTAAAAGTATCTCTGACAGACAATCCCACCTCCTCGGAGTACCTCCTCCTTTCCCACAGTCCCATGTGCAACATGCATCAATGGCTTTAAAATCTCACGTGCACTCCGAATTTTTTTTTTATTCGATTTTTCCAATGGGTGTGTTAAGATCACTTATCAAAGATTAGAGAATTTAAATTATTAAATTTCTGAGTTTTGTCATTGCATCCACCGCATTGAAATGAAGACTTAAACAAATCATTTTTAATAAAATTTTATCACTCTTAATTTCTTAATGATTACTTTTAAGACACTATGTTTTTCCCTTCCCTTTATATCTCACAACTTTAAACACTTGAGCCAATGAACCGTTTTGGATCACTCAAAGATTGAATCTCTACAATGTTAGATATAAATCTTTCTCGAATTTCTATTCAACAGCTTAAAAATTATAGAATATACAGGGTCCGTTTAATTTAAATTTTGATAAAATTACTTTTAAAATAATTAATATTGAAGAAATTGATTTTAAAAGAATTAATTTATATTTGAAAAAGATGTTAAAAAAGTGAGTTTAAAAGAATTTATATGAGATAAAAAAAAGTATAAGTTAGAAATGTAGTTTTCATTAGAGTCAATTTTTTTAAAAGTGAAACACTTTGATTAGAAGTAAAAAACCAAATCAAATACTTTCACTTTATCCCAACCCAATTCTAATCACCGGAAACAGGAAAAGATACCAAACCAAACATGCTGATAGTGTGTTTGATTTGAGTTTATAGAAGTGATTAATTCTTAAAATCAATTCTAAAAATCACAATCAAATTTTTTTACTTTGAAAAATAGAGAAATATTTAGGTGCTCCGAGTATACGTAGAGAAATCATTTTTTTATTCTATTTATTAATTGACATCTCAGTTATTATATTAAAAATATAAAAAAAAAGAGAGATAACAATGATCTGCAAAAATAATGTGTTAATTAATAAATAGAACAAAATAAATATTTTCTTATTCTCATAATATCTATGGGTTTTTATATAAACCAAATTAAATATGATTAAAAAGAAACTACTAGAATCAATTTTGGAGGGAAAAATCAATTATACTTCTCCATAAACTAAAATCCAAACATACTTAGTTCATGATATAGTATTAAAATCTTTATCGATCTTTATTATCTCTTTTTTTAAAATAGAGAAAATTATTTTTTTAGCATAATTAGATAAAACAAATTTACAGGCCGAAAAAAGATACAATAAATTCATGTATTGTTTATGCTTCAAATCCGGTAAACATTTACATCATGAGAAATATTTGATATAAAACTATTTATATATGTGCAGTTTAGAATCTCACAAGAAAGGGGTCAAATGTGTTGGCATGCTTTCATGTTGTAAATTAGATACTTTTAAGAATAAAATATGACTTAAATTCATTCTATGGTAAAAAGATAAAAGTTCCATTTAATTCTTGAAATTATATGTGTTCTTCATTTTAATCCATAAAATTAATAAATTATTAATTTAATTCCTGAAAATTGCAAACAATGATTCAAATTAGTCATTTTAGTAAGAGTAAAATGCCCTAAATTTTAGGTTATGTATAAGTTATATCGAACTTTCAAAATGTATATTGCGACACCCCAAACTTTTCAAATAATGCAAAACACTTCCTTTGGCTAAGTTTATGTTTATTTCCACCATTAAATAGTTATGTGCATATCACATGCATAATTAAATGGATACAATTGCCCTTTATTTTAATCAAATTTCCTAACCCTAAACCCTTTCTCACTCAAAAATGGACAAGAATATCCTGCATATGCTAAAATTTAATTGTAACAAAAGAGTATTTTTGTCTTTTTTAGTGGGATAGGGTTTAGAGTTGGAAAATTTATTAAAAAGGAAAAGTATTTTTATCCATTTAACCATACATATGATATACACATAACTATTTAATGGTGAAAATAGATGTCAACTTAATAGCAAGGTTATTTTGCACTGTTTAGAAAGTTAAGGTATTATGATACACGTTTTAAAAGTCAGGGTGTAAACTGTAAATAACTTAAAGTTTAAAGGGGTAAAATACATTTTACTCTTTGAGTAATTCAAGTTAATAGTTGCGAATATTATTATAAAAATTAATTTGAATTATTTTTTACAATTTTAAGGATTATATTGATAATTTCTTGTTTTTAAACAATTAAAGTAAAACACGAATATAATTTCAAGGGCTAAAATGAACTTTTACTCTAATTAAAATGATATTTTATGTGAATTTTTATTTTTGTTCCTTTCTGTTAGATAAAATCATAATTTACAAATTATGATTTAATCACTCCATTTCTTTTTGGGTCAGGATCACACCATTTATGATATACACACTACGACACTATTAAAGTATATGTTGGGTTTTACTTATGAGTCTAGTACAGTTAAAATATGATTGAATGTTAATATATTATTGATAAAAATTGTGTACTTACATACATTAAATGATTTGGAACCACAATATTTAATAAATTTAATATTTTATGTATCATTATTTTATTAAATAATGTGCTACATTGTAAAATTAAATGATCACATAAAAATATATTAATAATACAGAAAGTAATATAATATACGTATAAAGTCAGATAACATGTTATAATAGAAAAAGAATTGTAAAGTCGTTGACTATATATAAGCATGCATGTTAACTTGTTGCATATATGACATTTTATGTTGGTGTCATATTTTGCCTTCATACTTATGGCTTTGCTTGTACTGTTTCTTCCAATTCCAATAAGGATATTGACTTAATTCTCTATTAATACAAAATATTTTTAACCATTTGAAAGTATCTAAAAATCTTGAGAAATGTTAGGTGTATAATATTTCTTTATAGTAATTTTATATCTCTATAATATAAATACACATGAAGACAAAACACTTTATTGTGCCCCCACTTACTTTGTATAGAAGTGTAAACTTATTATAATGAAATATCTTACACCTAACATTTCTTAAAAACATTTCCATAAAAACAATCTTACATGCATAAGGTTTCACTTCATTAAGGTCATGCGTTATTACCATTTCACGGTATGTATAGTTGCAAATAGAGCGTGAAGCTCAAATTGGATCTTATAATGCAGAAGGACCACTACCAGCAAGCTGTACTGCTGTAGCATAAAGAATGGGCTGGCACAGTTCCATCATTCATACAACGAATTGCATTGAAACCCTCAAAATCACATTCTCTCTCCGTTCTTTGTTGGTCAGTCACAACTCATATGAAGGTAAGTAGTTCCAAGCAAGTGATCTGTACCATATGATTATTCATGGCTTATATATATGGTCACAGGTTAAGCTGTCAAAGAATTAGGGTCATTTGACACATTGTATAAGATATGATAAGATAAACTAATTTAATATATAATAATTTTATATGTTGCTTGTGAGTAATATATTATATAAATTTATTCATCAAATTTTCCTTATATGTTAAAGCAATGGATAATCAAGCCTAGGAGAGAGGATAAAAGCTAATTAGCCTTTGATGTATAAGGTTTAATTTATTTTACTTAGTTAATTAAATGATATAATAAATAACATAATTATTAAAATAAAATATTAAATATTAAATAGTTTTAATAAATAATAAATTTTATTTGATATAAAATAAATTATAAATTATATACTATAAAAATATATAAATAAATAATATGTGGTATATTAAATTAAGAATTAATAATAAAAAATTTAATTTAGTATTTATTAGTAAATTAAAATTTAAACCATTATAATAAAAAATACTAAAAACTATTAATTTAATAAGTATTTATAGTTAAAATTATTTTTGAATAAATGATAATTTTATATAATATAAAATAGAATATCTTATCCAATATCATACTAAATGGTGTATCATATTAAAAATTTATTAATCTTTATACTCTTAAGTCTTGTCTATCACATTTAAAAATCTCACATAGCCTAGTACTTTTCAATCACAAAACTAAACAAGATCTTACTTCCCGGTCGATCCATACCAAAAAAGTATATATAATGATGAATGTATAAAGATCTCCTCCCGCATAAATAACCCCAATTATAAAATGAGTACCTTAAATTTTGGAGCTGTAGAATATAGGATAGAAATTTATTAACCACACACACACACACACACACACACACACACACACACACACACACACACACACATATATATATATATGAGGAGAAGTATTTAATTTGCAACAATATATTATTATTCATATCTTATACATATTGATGACCTCTTGTCTTCGCCTATAGTAATAATTAGAATATAAAATTATTTATATATTTTTAATCTGTCGTCAGTTTAAAGTTTTGTGATAGATAATTTCTTGACATACTATTAGAGTCTTATGGTTAAAATAACTTGAGATTCAAATCTTCATTCTGATATAATTATTCACATTTTAAATCTAAAAAAAAATTATGTGAGAGAACATGTGTGATTTTAACCATCTGATTAAGCTCATAGAAGAAATAATTTCACAATAATAACTTAATATTCTTATATTGCAGTTCATGTCGATTGTTTGGCCACAGCATCCCAAAGAGGTGCCAAGCAATCAAATAAAAACCAATGGCAAAAGAAGTGCTATTTATTATTTAATTAATACATTGGTTTGATAGATAATTATTATCTTTTACTTCTCTGATATGTTTAATTTGAAGTGTTGATGTGTGAAATGATAAAAAATAATAGAAAGTGAATTTTGTTTTCGAAATCAGAATATCTAAATATTTAAGTCACTAAAAGTATGGGTCAGTAGTGAGGAGCTTGAGTAATTAACAGGATCATGAATTTAAATTTTATTGTTGTCAATATACAAAATAAAAAAAAGAAAAGAATGTTTAAATATTTATGGTAGATATGAAACAGTAAAACCAAGCATGCAATAAATGCAAAAGTATTGGACAATGACAGATAAAAAAAACCCCGTACATAAAATCAGTGCACACATACCTGAAGTTTGATGGGTCATTGGAGATGCTTTGGGACAGCTGAGCAAGAGAATTAGGAGCACCAGCATTGAAGAGAAGGTACTCGACCTCACCAATGTCCCCATTGAAGCCTATGTTCTTGCAGCCATAGCCAAAAGGAACACCACCATCCGTGGCTTCTCTCTTTTGGGCTGGTGGCTTGGCAAAGAAATCAAAACCCGCTTCTTCCATCTGGGCTATGGTCTCATGAGGGACACCATGGTTGATCACGTTGAAGAAACCGTATTCTTCACATGCTTTCACTATGTCTTTCATCACCATTGATCTCTCTGCAGTTAAGTCCACCACGGGAAGGTTGATTGGTACAACCTTTTCGCTCGCATGCTGGATTGAATTTGCTGAAGCCACCACCATACCTGATGCTATATATCCTCTATTGGGGATCGAAAACAAAGAGTGAAATAATTAAATGGAACAATACAATGGGTTTGAAAGTGTATTGAAAACTGAAGTGGTTTTTGAGTTCTTTAGCTTGAGTTAAGGTGTAGGTGAATATATAGTGGGTTAATAAGAAAATAAAATTAGCAGAGAGAGAGAGAGAGAGGCAAAACAAGGAAGAAAGAGTGTGAGAGGGAGGTAAGGTGAGGAATTGTGAACAACTATGATGGGATATTTATACAGAAACAACCTTTACGGAGAGAAGAGATTAATAATTGAAATATATGAAAGCATTGTCGTAAAACTATGTATCTGACTACTATACTTTCTATCTATAAAACTATATTATCACTAAAATTATATTCCTTAAAATTCACTACAATTATAATGGTCTTCCTAGTAATAAAATTATAATATTTTAATAATATTTGATATATAATAAAATACCCTTAATTATAATTATAAACTTTATCCTCATATAATTAAAGAATAGTGTTTTTCTCAATATATATATATATATATATATCTCAAATTTGCCATGATAATATGAATAATCATGTATCTCACAAGTTATATATTTTTTGCACTACTTAAATTAATAAAACAATAATCATAGGAAAATATCAGTGCAATTTTAGTAAATCTTAAGGATTTATAGTGATAATCTTATAAATAAAAAAATGTCAGATGTAATAGCACAAAACCTCAAAATAGCTTGGTGCAATTAAATCAAATGATAATATAATAATAATATTGGAAAAACGTTTTTACTGTTACATCAAACTGGATATTTAGCAAAGCAAAGAGAAAAGATATTTTAATGCTGATTTTTTAATTATTATTATTATTATTGACATCTATAGGAGATATCATAAAAAATAATTAAAGGAAATATATAAAGAGAGAAACAAAACTGAAAAAAAAAAATATAGAAAGATCTTACCTGACTCTTTGTCTCTCTTTTACATGTCAACAGCCATATTAGATTTGTTCCGTACAAAAACAAACACTCTTTAGCAAACACTATTGTTATTTAATGTAAAAAAAAAAGCAGTGATGCTATTTTTATTTTTTAAACTAGAAAAAATAATAAAAAGTAATTTTTAAGAGTTTAATTTTGATATATTAGTAGTATAAAAATTTTATTCTATTTACATGACAATTTATGTAATGGATGTGAATCAATCATATTTAGTTATGTGACAATATATAATTAGATGATAATATAAAATTTTTTTATACTAGTCAATACATTAAAACTAATTTTTTTATTTTCTTTATCATGTATATTAATGTAGATTAAATATCACGTTAGTGCCATAAAATAAGTGTTCCAATAATATTATTTGGATTTAATTTTGATTCACTAATAATATGAAAAAATTTATATTGTTATCCAATACCATATAAGTAAGTATGATTGACTCTCTTTATGATATTATCCTTTATTTGAAAAATCATGCAAATTAAAAGATTTTATTGGATGTCATTTTGTCAATTTTCGTTATTACTTCACCTCATAAAGTAGGTTCAAACTTCATTATGGCTAATATACAAAAAAAGAAAAGAAAAAATAGTCTTTAATATATATTTAATTTAATTTTAAAAGATTTTTACACTTTTGTACAATCAAAAGATTTTATTTTTATAATTTTTCAAATATCAGGTATGTAGAAAAATAAACTATCATGATTAACATAATAATAGATGATTGAATAGTTATATAAAATATTCTTATTATTACTATTTTTTATGCTCATTTTATAATTTCATAATTAGTGTACAGAAATTTAATTCTTTTCTTATATGCCAGTTTTTCTGGTGTTTGCATTTCTAATTTCTTCATTGTGCCAACCCCGCCAGGTTTTGCTTTCTATTTTTACAACCTCCCAAAATCCACCTCTATTTTCGTAGTTGTATTTAGATTGTTTTCGGTCATATACCTAACATTTCGGATGACAATGAATAAGGGCATTATTCACATATTCTAGAATTAACTTTTGCAGAACGTTGAAAGATGCAGAGAAATGCAGCAAAATTTTAAACAAAAAAATTAATTAAACATATTTTTGGGTTTAATTGGAATTACTAACAATATGAAAAAGTTTTATGTATTCATTTAATTATGTTATTCCATATTAGTAAATATAGTTATTTTTCACCTTCACTACTTGAAAAACCATACAATGGAAGATATTTAATTGTATGACAGTATAAAACTCTTTTATACCGTTAGTATATCAAAATTAATCTCTATGTTTTTCCGCATTTGAATATATTCTTACCTAGAAATCCTGTAAAGGTGTAGGTTTCTTCAATCGTCCGTGTGAACAAGGGTGAGACACCTACAAAGACCCTCCAATGCTCAAGTCAATGAATGCATAAGGCATATACTAATAAAAGAGTAGTATATGTTGTAATTGTGTTACCTAGGGGTGTTGAACCCTTTATAGAGTAAAAGGTGACTCTATGGTGAGTCAAGAGATAATATTTCCTGAATAGGGGAGACATTCATAGGATTTAATAGAGATTAGATATATTCCGTATTTATAGGAGATATAATAGGATAATAGGAGATTCCGTAAGCTAATAGGAGATCTTGTATAATCTGCTAGTCAATCTAGGAGATATCTAAGCTAAATCACAGGAGAATTTTTAGGAGCCACTATGCCACATGGGCAAGTCTCAGAACCCCTTGGACAAGTTCTCTGAGATTGGTTCAAGATCTTACGCCTATATTTCTAGTCTTGTACATAGCCCTCGAGCTTGGTTGTAGGCCAAGTAGCTAGTGCCGAGGACAACATGTTGAGGTAGAAATAAGTTGACTTGTTGTGCACAGCTTAGTGCCTCTTTTCAGTTGCTACAGTAATGGTCTATGGGAGATCTTGTTATGACATGCAGCACATCCCGAATGAAGGGTAATCACCTTAACATTTGAGTAGCAATAGTTGCTTATATGCCGGCCTTGGATTGAAGTTACTAGCCCCCAGTAGATGGATGATGTGGGCAATTGAGATCTCTTGGTTTTGCTCATGATCAGGCAATGAGTGTGAGGACTGTAGGTTGAGCTTGAGTTGTCCAATCACGTAAACACAATAATGATGCATTTTTTTAGCTGTTGTGAGTCATTAGATCAAGTAATAAGCCCTAGCCATTGATTAGGTGGGCTATCTATTTTGCAATCGTGTTCGTGTTGCTCTCTTTGCTTGAAGCGATTTCTAGGTCCATTTCTAATGGTCTTGCAGCTGTTTCTAGGAGACTTTAGTAAGTCAAGGCCCGAGCTTGTACTAATTAAGGCAAGTTATTGGTCTGCAAATTCAGTCTGATTTGTGCAGCTCTCGAGTTTGGTAATTGGCAACAAACTGTGTGTTAAGTCCATAAAGGTCGGATAGGCAATTAAAGCCCCTGGTTCTTCGATTACTCCAAGGTTTTCATTTGTTAATGTTTAGGTTAGAAGCATAGTCTTCTATTCTTTCTTCATTTAAGAGCTTGGAGATTTTGACAGGTTTCTCTTAGTTGACGAGATCTACCCGCTTAGGTCTGACTTTAAGCCCCTATTGATGAATTCAGTCAATGATGACGAGTTGTCTAGTCGAGGTGTCAACTTTGCTCCATTAGAACTCGGTGGAAATTGACAGAGTGCCTAGCCGACGTGTCATTAGAACATGGGATTTGTACAAGGACTTCTTTTCCGAACTTAATATCTTAGCCTTTTGTTGCTTGACCTTGTTAGCTTTCTTCAACTTGCATGCTTGAAGATCTACTAGATCATTTCTCTGTGCAGGTGTATGGGATTATGCCATGGGAGGAGAAAAATTACTTCCATGCCTACCATATTTTCAGTGAATATGGAGTGAAGTAGTCAATCATTTTGAAAAGAAGATCCTATTATCTGCTTCAATAATAGTGTAGTATTAATGCTTATGGAGTTTAGAGTCGGGTTGCAGATTTAGGACTTGGTTTAGGATGTCTTATGTTCAATCTAGTTTGATGCTTGCCCAGAGCGGAGCTGTGTCTCGATTTGGTCAATTTGGTGCAAGTGAAGGCTTAACTTGGTAACTTTGCTTGAGTAGTGATCTTTAGATTAACCTGATAACTTTGTTTGAGAAGTGATGTTTAGATTAAGCCCACTTAGGGACGTGAGGTTAGTTGCTAACCTAAGTTGTACATCTTTTCTGCCTGCTTCTTAAATTTTGATTTCTTCAAGACTTAATCGTGAAAGAATTAGGGTCTTAGAAGGTTTGAACTTGTCTTGGTCATATTGGAAAGAATCGAGAAAGTGGAATACATAGTGTAGAGCTTACTAGGACTTGTCTATAAACTCGGCCTTAAAAAGACAGAGTGTCTGGTAAAAATGTTGACTCGGGGCTTATGTTGATTGAAAGATGGCGGAAAAGGGCATGGTACCTGTAGGTGATAAAGTGCATGAGAAGGGGAAGTTGAATCATGCTTGCTTCATTTTACTTTTTTGAAACATTTAAATAAAATACTATCAAGTATAAAACTTGTAGTGTAGCGAAAACTCAGTTAGTGGTTTTAGAAAGTAGATTTCTGAAGTACAAAATAAATAACAGAATGGCAAGAATATTATTTCAGCTTATGATTGAATAATAAAGTGCAACAAAGAAAAAATAAATAAGATCAAGGAGAAAAGGATGAGACACAAAAAATTTTATACTGGTTTGGTCAAACTGCCTACATCTAGTACTCAACAAATGTTGAGATTCCACTAAATATCTTTCTTAAATATGAGAAAGAACAAATAGATAGTCTTTACATTAGCCTTCCTAAGCTTTCATCTGTGACCTACAGAAATCACCTTCTACCACAGGTTGAATAGTTCTTCACCAGCCTCTTCAAGCTGAACCGAGTAGTTCTTCACCAGTCTTTCCAAGCTAAACTGTGATAAGCAAGAGTACCTCATTGTAGCATTGCAAGTAGTTTTACATTAACCTTTTCAAGCTATCTCACAGCGATCACTACCGGATCAAGGATACAAAGGTTTAGTGTTTGGGTTGCCATTCAAACTAACCCACACTCAAGTTTCCTTAACACATGCATGAAAAGTTCCTGGGAAAACTTGAATGACTTCCTTCTATGATTTCTTTCCTAGGAAGAACATAAATCCATTTAAGGACGTGGAAGGAAGATTTTTACACTTCAAGGAAAAACTAATTACATGATATATTGAACTTTTCGGGAAGTGAGGAGAGATTTTTACAGAGTTTTCTCTCTTGAACATTCAATTCTCTCGTCTGCTTTTAACCACAACATCTTCTATTTATAGCGGTCTTCCTTTATGACTGTTGCCCATGATCAGTTGTCCAAATGACACATGTAAATCATCCGTTTGTGTCTTGAAAAATCAGTCTAGAAGAGTAGGTTGACAGTTTGTCACATCGATTGCAGAAGCTGTTGTGTAGTTAAGGTTTCTGATGTTCCCTCAGAAATTACTTTTTTTTTTTTTTACTTTCTAATCATGGTTTATGAACTCCTTCTTCTAGAAGCTTGAGTAGTTGACCAATTAGGCAGAAGAGATGACATACTAGTTTGAAACTGGATTTGACTTGAAAATTTGAAATTCAAAATTTAAAATTCCCTCCTTTTTTTGTAGCATTCAGTGCTCCACAGTGAAGTGAGCTTTGTGGCGTGCACTTATTAGTTCCTTAATGAAATCTTCACTTTTTGATTTTCATTCCAAGCATTTTGATGATGATTGATTTGCGATTGTGCTGATTGAAGATAGTGTAACATCTGGTCTTCAGAGATTGCTTGATATCTTCATGTAAGCGAACTTTCTGATGTCCAATACTACTTTCTAAAGTCTCAGGACTTGATTTCTTGTAGTTTTGATATCTTCTTCCAATCATTAGCCATCAATTGCTTGACTAAGGATATAACTTCACTTCCATTGCAATTCAAATCTCGTAACATGAGATAAGCATGTTTACATATGCAGAGTGAAATATATTCTCATTTAAGTAAGTCTTGCTCCTGCTAAACAATAGAAACCTGTTATATACTTATAAGAAACTCAAGACAAACATCAATCGTTCTTCAAAGCATTTTCTTTAAATTGGCTTTGTTGTCATTCAAAACTGTTTGGCTCATATTGATAAGGTTCTGGAGTTAACAGTACCTAGTTGAGATTACAACTTAGGATTTATGAAGCTTGAGATGCCGAGTCAAATATGGACTCAGGGCTTGGTGATCTGTTTGGATTCTTGGCTGACTCTAGACTTAGGATCCATTTCCTAAGCTTATTCAGGAACAACAAAGCATCAGTCAGCTTATCCATTTTTGGTTTAGTTGAGACTCGACAAGAAGCAGCAGGGAACCTAGTCGGTATTTCAATTTAGCATTTTAGGATGGCGTTTAGCTGATAGGCCTTTGGTGCCCTAATCTTAGTAAGTTTTCATTGGCATGGGATGAGCTCATCATCAGCTTGCAATACATTATGTTGATCCTTCTTTTACATGAAACCCAATTGTGAGGAAATTGATGTCTTAGGGAGTGCTATACTTTAAATTGGTGGGATGAGAGCATTCCAAAGTCATGAAGGCATACCAAACTCGTGATGTAAGCTTGGCTTGACTGCATGAGAGTGAACTGAAGAAATAGTGTGGCTAAATGGGAGTGACCTGAAGTCATTGTGAGAGCTTGATCTGCCTACTTTACTTTTGCACTTCCAAGTTGCAACCGACTAGTAATATTGTAATTGATTAATTATTTTGTAAGTTGAGTCCATCAAAGTTGCTGGCCTTTAAGTTTGCCATCCGCTTTGAAATATTTTGTTTTCTTCGCAAGGTTATTCTCATCTAAGTGTAGTGCTTGTTTGTTGAGAAGGTCTAACTTTCACCTTTGCAATACCAAGGGTAGCTCGGGATAGGAATCTGAGGATAGCTTGGTCTTGGTTATACTCCAGGGATAGATTGGACATGGGTCTGAGAATGGCCAGATTTGCAATTTTTAGTTTGCTAGAGAAGTTCAGAGTGGATTCGAGGCCCACCCAAACTTTCAGTAGTGCTCTAGATCGTGCTCGAAGTGAATATGAGGACAATCCAGGTTTGCACATCTTAATCTATCAAGGGGAGTTCAGAATGGATCTGAGGACAACCCAGACTTTCATTGGTGCTTTGGAACGTGCTCGATATACGTCCGATAATGTTTCGGCTATACCTTTGATTGGGCTCTAAAACATGCTTGGCGTGGATCCGAGGATGTTCTGGCCTTGCATTTTGATTGGTGCTATAGAGCATGCTCAGTGTGGATCCAAGGATGTTTCGGCTTTGCACATCTTGGTGCTTTATAGCATTCTCGGCATGGACTTTTGATTATTCTTTGGAACATGCTCAACGTTGAGTTGAGGTCGTTTCGACATTGCACATGTATTAGTGCTCTGGAACATGCTCGGCATGGTTCCAAGGACGTTTCGACTTTGCATGTCTTGATGCTTTGGAGCATGCTTGGCATGGGTTCAAGAACGTTCCAGCTTTGCACTTTGATTGGTGCTAAGGAGGCCTTGTTGCCTAGCACATAAAAAATTATATAGATATGTCTGGTATCTGAACAATATTTAGATTGAATCCGAGATGTAAGGATATGTCTTGTGTAAAAAATCTTCATATTATAAATAAGATGATTCTAAGAGTAATAAAGACATATCTTGGGAGACGATAGCATAGCCCGGCTTGAAAAGGTAGAATGCTTGATGGGGATGTTGTCTCGCGCTTGTCTAGAAACTTGGCCTAAAAAGACAGAGTGTCTGGTAGGGATGCCTACTAGGGCTTAATGTCCGGTGATCTGATGATGAAAAGTATGTCAGTACAGTAATATGCTTATAATGAGAAATCAAAGAATTATATATGATGCATTTATGAACAGCTGATAAGGTCATTGAAAGCTCCCTTGTGATCCATGACCTTGTTTTTGGGGGTATGACAGTAATATGTCAAGATGTGTGATATCCCAGAACCAGCTAAAAATACTTAAAGCTAGATATGTTAATTATGAGGTGTGAGTATGTCCAACATCCAAGAGATCTGTAAATTACTTTAATTATGAGATCAGGGTATATCCGATATGCAAATTAAAATAATTTGTGTGTGAGAGTAAAGTATTAACTGATGGAGATATATCTGGGATATGAATAATCTTGAAATCATAGATAAACAGATAATGAGAACAATACAACATATCTTGCTAAATTTCGACTAGGAGATAATGATACAACTCGACTGCAGGGTTGCGAAATACCTCGACTGGAGGCAGCGTAGGAGCTCGGCCGGAAGTGGCATTGGAGCTCGGCTTGATGTGGCGATCGAGCTTGGCCTATCAAAGATAATGCTCGACATCCAAGAATATTCATATGAAAGTTAATTGATCAAAATAACAAAAATCCTTCATATTCCAATTGTTTGTTTAAGAATGACATACGTCCAACACTTAAAATTTGTTGACATCGTCATTGAATATGAATTAATTTTGAGAATTTGACATATTTTTATCCATATAAATTTAAGTCATTTCAATTTTAGTTCTTGTAAAATAAATATTTTAAAAATTGTCTTTTTGTCATTATAAAAATCATCACTAAACAATTGAAATAATGTAATATATAGGACCAAAACCAAACATTTCCGAAAAATTGGATTAAAACAAAGAAAAGGTTCTGGTAACTAAAATCAAAATGTATTATATTGATAAGAATTAAAAATATATTTAAAGTGGAAAATTATTAAATTGTTTAAAAAAAAAGTAAGATTGATTATTAGATAAAATCAAATAAATTGCATGACTAATTTACTGATTTATATTTTTATTACTTAAACTTACAAATCTAAAATCAATAATTAAACATGTCATGTCAGTTTAACAATAATATCATTTTGATAAGCAAATTCTAATAAAACGATTCCCGTCATTGTTTCTACGGATTATCTCATAAAGATTATATTATAAAGAATACTATTATTTATACCCATACATTGTGTAATACGGTGCTGATGTAAGATTGAAGGACTAGTGGGGTTCATTTCAGAGGGAAGAGCAAATTGAATCCCGCGTAACATAGAATTATTATCAAGTCGTCGTATATATAGGCTCATTATCCTCTCAGGCTCATTTAATCGATCGGTCTACTTGGAAATGATAATATATCCAGCCTTGACCATATCTCCATTTTTGCATTTTCTCATATACCATCCAATGCAAACGTGTCAATTGACCTCGTCGGTTTTTGAAAATCTCATGCACTCCTTCTCTCAGCCTGTTAATTTTTGTTTCCTCTATGCTTTTCTAACATGTTAAGCTCGTTGAAGAAGTAACTAATGATAAACAAGTAGCATCCACTGGGCGTGTACAAAAGACAGGCTAGGATCGCATTAGCTCGGATTTTAGATTGAACCATTTCTTAGAGCCCAAATTCGATCTAATGATGACTCAGATTAGTGACCAGGTCAACTCATCTCTTAAACAATCTATAGATATTTTCACATTATCATAATAAAGTTATAAAATTTTATCAATAAAAAATAAAATCAAAGAGATATTCTGCTATAGATTTTTAAAACAATCCATATGAATACAAAAATCATACCAAATTATTTAAAATATATTAATTGAACTATAAGATCTTATAATTTATTACCAATTATTATAAAATATTATAGCTTTAAAAGGATATTTTCACTTCGAGTTGGGTTGAACCAACATTAAACATGACTCAAACCCGTCTCAAAAGTACACTAGGTCAAATTTGAGGATCTGTATCCGACCCAATAAACTTTGGGCCAAGCTAGGCTGAATCATAAACACCCATAACATTCACTAGTTTGGCTTAAGGTCAAACCCAATGACAAAACACTCCTATCAAAGGTGATGTATTATAAAGTTCTACTCTATAATATTAGCGCCCTTTTATAAATGAAGTTATATAATTAATTTAACTAAACAAAAAAAATTAAAAAAGTAGGAAATTCAATTGAAACAATTAGAATTCCTTGTGTTTTAAATTTCTTTAAATTTAAGAATACTCCTTCCAAATGCAACTTAGAATAAATGATCAATGATAAATTAAAAGTCTCTTTTAGAACTCAACCATTTCTTCCACTGATATCATTTTTTTTTTCTTTTGCGCCTTTCAAGTTTCAATGTACTGAGCTGTTTCTGCCTTTCATCACTTCCTTTAAATAGGCTACTTCCCGTTCCCACAGAACGGACATCTAAGGTCCAATCTTTGCTGGTCATGGTCACTATACATACGAAGGCCAGCACTACAATCCCATTAAGTCACTTTCAAACTAAAGTTATTGAGTAGTTAATTATTACCCACATATCTTTAAAAGATCTGGGTACCATTCTCAAATTGAAATCCACATGTTCCCCGTCTTGAAAACCCTTCAAGTGTTGGTTTATACTTCATTTTCTTCATTACCCTTTTTGGGCCAAAATCATCCAAAGCATCTGGATCATTGTAGATGCTATCCTAGCATTCTTGCGTAGTGCTATTGTTCTTGCTTCCACATTGATCGAATATATTGATGATCTCATGGACTTGCCATGTGAGTGAAATATGAGTACTAAGTGATAGTGAAGCATGCATATTGCATAGGCCCCATGTCCAAGCAATGTTACACTAGTGCATTGCCATTCTGGCAAATTAAAGCTCTTGCTTCGATCAGGCATTAGCCTTTTGATTGATGTCAATCTATGGACAATTTTTATGATTGGCCCAAACAAAGGGCGTTCTCAGGTAAAGATGACATTGTTATCTTCATCTTATAGATCTTATGTGGTCTAATAATAAATTAACATGTGTAAGTAATATAATTATTGATACAGTGTGTTGAAATTAATTCACGTAGAACTTGAAACAAAAAGTTGCTGCCCTGACATTTACAGTACCTGTAGCAAAAGAACAGTTTACTTATTTCTCTTTCTCTTATTTCTTTCTCTCACCCAGGTTTATAACTTTTTATATATAGGTTTATAACTTTTTCTGTACAGGTTTACAGTTTTTTCCATACTGATTTACAACTTCTCTGCATATGGTTTCATATTTAATCCTAAACTTGTTTAGTACGTGTCTTCAATTAGTTTACAACTTTTGCGTACTGATTTTCAACTTTTTACATATTGATTTATAACTTTTTGAGTATTAGTTTACAATATTTCACAACTTACATTTACAATTTTTTAACTTCAGTTTCCAATAATAATAGCAAATCTCAACTTCTAGCAGAGTTATTTTCAGTTCGTTTTGTTGTTGGAAAAACTGAAAAAAAAATAATCATCCATATCTTGAGACATAAACTATAAACACTTGAAAAATTAAATTTCACGATTGTGATCAACTTATGTCTTAATAGCATTGATTAAAAAATTCAAATTGAAATAATTTTTAAAGTAACAGCAGATAAATTTAATTCATAAAGCATTCTTAAAATACATATAAAATTCAAAACATTTAATTTTATATTATTATCGTATATCTTGTTTAATTGTAAATCGGTTTACAACTTTTTGTGTACAAATTTATAACTTTTTACATACAAATTTATAACTTTTCGCATACTGATTTTTTACATATAGTTTCACATTTAATCCTTTACCTGTTTAGTATGTGTCCTCAGCTGGTATATAACTTTTGTGTACTGGTTTACAACTTTTTACATGCTAGTTTACAACTTTTTGGGCATTGATTTATAATATTTTGTAACACGCATCTATAATTTTTTAACTTTGGTTTCCAACAATAATATCAAATCTCAACTTCTAGTAGAGTTATTTTCGGTTCATTTTGTTCCTGAAAAAACTAAAAAAAAAATAATAATTCATGTCTTGAGACATAAATCACAAACACATGAAAAATTAAATTTCACGATTTTTGTCAACCTATATCTTAATAATATTGATTAAAGAATTCAAATTGAAGTAATTTTAAAAGTAATAGTAAATAAATCTAATTCATAAAGTACTCTTATGAATTCTTTAATCAACGCTATTAAGACATAAGTTGACAAAAAATCGTGAAATTTGATTTTTCATGTATTTATGGTTTATGTCTCAAGACATGGATGATTTTTTTTTTTAGTTTTTTCAACAATAATACGAACTGAAAATAACTCTGCTAGAAGTTGAGATTTGATGTTATTATTGGAAACCGGAGTTAAAAAATTGTAGATACGTGTTACGAAATATTGTAAATCAATGCCCAAAAAGTTGTAAATTAGTATATAAAAAGTTGTAAATCAGTACACAAAAGTTGTAAACCAATTGAGAACACATATTAAACAAGTTTAGGATTAAATGTGAAATCATATACAGAAAAGTTGTAAACCAGTATACAAAAAATTGTAAACCTATACACAAAAAGTTATAAACCTATATGTAAAAAATTATAAACTTGGGTAAGAGAGAGAAACAAGAGAAAGATAAACAAATAAACTGTCCTTTTGCTACAGGTACTACAAATATCAGGGTAGTAATTTTTTGTTTCAAGTTCCACACGTATTAACTTCAACACACTGTATCAACAACTTTATCACTTACACATGTCAATTTATTATTAGACTACATAAGATCTGTAATATGAAGATAATAATATCATCTTTACCTGAGCAAACACCCTTAAACAATTACAACAATCGAAGCCATAAGTCGTACGGAATCCTTTTATTCACTGGATTTTCTTTGACTTAATTATCACTTGTCTCTCTTCCGTTTAAATAGAGTAACAATAATTGCATAATGGGTTTCGATATGATGGATTGTGCCTGATTTTTAGACATGATTAATTTTTGAAATTTAAACCCGATTTGATAATAACTCGACTAGTGACCAGATCAAACTGGGTCAACTCGTCTTTCAAACAATATATGAGGATTCAGATATTATATATAGTAAAGTTATAAAATTTTACAAGTAAGAAATAAAATTTAAGAGATATTTTATAATATATATTTCAAAACAAACTATATTAATATAAAAATAAAATCAAGTTATGTAGAATATAATAATTTAATTATAAAATCTTATATTTTTCACTAATTATTATAAAAGATATCTCTTAAAAAATTTATTTGACTTCAGATCGGGTTGGATTAACTCGAAATATTACACAAAAAGTGTATCAGGTCAATATTCAATACCTAAATTCAACCCAATAAGCTTCAAGTTAGTCTGAATTGGCAGGTCGGATCAAATTATGAATCTCCTTAAGGTGCTTACTTTGGTGCCTCACCCGATCAATGCCTATGGTGCCTATGACATTGCCAGCAGTGTTGATCGGCCATTGATCAACATTTTTTCTTTCTTTTTTGTTTTTACCGGAATTCGATTAGTCTGAATTCAATTCTTTCTTTTTCTATTTCGTTTTTTCTTTTTTTTAAACTCTGAATTCAGTTCCTTTTTCCCCCTAATTCCTTCCTCTTTTTTTGTTCCTCTGTTCCCCTTCAAGTTTTTTTTCTTTTTTTCTCTTTTTTTTAATTCCTCTTTTTTTTCTAATTCCTTCTTTCTTTCTTTTTTTTCCTAATTCCTTTTTTTCCCTTCTTTCTTTTTTGGTTCCTTTCTTTCCTTTTTTCCAAGTTTTTTTTCTTTTTTTTTACCTGAATTTGGTTAGTTCGAATTCAATTTTTTTTTTCTTCTTTTTTTTTACCTAAATTCGGTTAGTCTAAATTCACTTCTTTTGTTTTTCTAATTCCTTTTTTTTCCTTCTTTTTTTTATTTCTTTCTTTCTTTCTTTTGTTCAAGAACTCTGACTCTTTTTTTCCACTAATTTTGACTTTTTTATGAATTTCTTGTTTGAATTTAGTTTATCGCCTTTGCCCCTCCTCTAGCCTCAATATCACACTGCTCGCCGTCGCAAATCTCATCTCCGCTATGTCATCCACCCCAGCACTGTCGTGGGCTCCGCTAGTCTTCCCTCAGCCAAGGCCCTTCCCTCTTTCTGCCAGCCAAGGGAAGGGCATTGACCACACCGGCCGGCCACCAGACTCCCCCCTGCACCATCGCTGGACTGCCCCTACGGCAAAGCCTTTCCAATATCTCTATATTTCTTTCTCTGCACCACTAACAAATGCTACAGTGCCATAAGCACTGTAGTTATTGACCAGGTGAGTCACCTGAGAAGCCACCTCTCCTTAATTGTGTATCACTTTTGAATCGTATAGTTGCTCAATATTGTGAAATAAAATAAGTGATTGCTTTGGTGACGTCCACGGTCAACGCATGCGGTGTCGTTGGAACTGAGGTCACTTTTTAACCACATTTTGTAAATGTGGTTAAAAGCCATAACAAATGTGTCCCAACATCACCCATCTTTCTGCTCCTCTCAGTCTCTCTTCTCCCGTTCCCCTACCACCGCTGATGTAAATGCAGAAGCAAGCAATGCCACCATTGCACAACCAGCTTAGTTGTAACTAATAAACTAATCCCACATCAATCAAAATTACAACTAGGTCATTACAAATCTTGCAACCTAAAAACACAATCACAGCAACAGCAACTACTACAATGAAAATTCCAACTATATTGGATGTCACTTTGAAGATCTTTGATATTGAATCTGCTGAGAAGTGAATGGGATCAAAGATTAAAGCTTCACCACTGCAGTGGTCTTATCCGGGGGCACTCCGGCAGTGACACCTTCACTGATTGAACCATCTCGTCTAGCTTCCGGTAGCCAAGGCAGTGCACCATATCTTGTATGCGTTGTCCGCCACGTACCTTTCGTAACCACCAGTACAGTCGTCGTCGGTGGAGGAGGCGGTGTAGTTGAGGGCAGTGGTGACGCATGTGTACTTGCGATTTGAGATAGCGGAGTCGATCTCCAGCTTGAGAGCCTCCGGCATGGTGGCAGAGGAAGGAGGGGTTGGCCGAGTTGGACGGGGGAGAAGTGTCAGAGGCTGTAGAGGAAGGGAGAGTGGGCACCACACGAGGAGGTGGGGTGGAAGAGGAAGGAAGCAATAGATAGGTCTAGAAGGAAGACACATGTCCTTCTCACACCACTCCACTTGGGCAACATCGCTACATGCATTGACCATTGGCATCACCTGAGAAATTGCCAATAAAATTTTGGTTTTTATTGTTGTATTATGATATGCATCGTACAATGCGACAAAATGTAATTGCACATATGAAGCCATGAATTTCCCCTTTTTTTATACATAAAAATTAAGGACGAGAGAATAGCATCATAGTTCAAGGCAAGGAAAGCCTTTGAGTTCAAAAAATACTTTTAAAGGAATTTGCATTTATCCCACCATAAGGAGAAGAATGAGGGTTCAAATTTATAATCTATCAGATACAAATTTTTTCATGCTGCACTCGGTCAACTCATTAGAGTTAATTTCCTATTATTTAAACATTCATTTCTAGTGATCAATTAATTGAGTATTTTTTAAGTAAGTGTAAATGACGCAACTCTCAAAATGAAAAGGTCATTCTCTTCAAACTATAGAATTAAGGATTTGTGTTTTGATCGTCAAAAATGACGATTGAAAGGATTTTTTTTTTTTTAATTACACCCGTACTTAGAAGCAAAAAATTCATAAAAGACTAAAAAAAGACTAGAGTTGAGGGTCCTCCTCTAGTAGTCCACTCAGCTGCTATGCAGGGTCCTTCCCCTTAGTGGTTAGTTTACTCGGTCTAAAGTTCTTTGCCATCAATTATTAATATACAATTGAGATTCAATTATACCACACAATAATTGCCTATCAAAAGCGATAGTACCTACCCATATATACAAAGAAAGTCCTATTATTTTAGCAAAGACATTGAAAAAAATGCGTATATGGATATGCATAGCTATTTCACTAACACGTAGTTGGGGTGTTCGTAACCCAAACTAATCCGACAACGTTCCAAAGCTTGATGGATTGGGTTTGAGTTCTGAAATTTGGCTTAGTACACTTTTTAGGTTAAGTTTGAGTCGACTCAACTCAACCTAAAGTTAAATAATATCTTGGACGGTTATTTTTTTTAAAGACAATTAGTGATAAATTATAGGATTTTACATTTTTATTTATATATTCTTGATAAGTTGATGTTACTTTTACATTAATACGTATTTTATTTTGAAAGATATATTATAAAATATCTCTTGAATTTTATATTTTATTTTCAAAGTGTTGGGCCGACTAGATCTAACTTAGTCACTAGTCGAGTTATTGTCGCATTGAGTTCAAGCTCATAAAAAATGGCTCGATGCAAAATCCAGCTAGGTTTGGATTTCGCCTAACCCTGGCCAACCCGTCATATGTACACCCTTATCATCTTTAGCTTGTGTTCACCAACAAGTCGTCAACTTTTTTTTTTCTTCTTGTCATTAGGTGAAGGGGACACTACGAGAAAACAAGTAAATTAGGGTAGTTTTCTTGGTATGATTATGGCGGTTTTAATCGGCATTTTTCACAATTATGGCAGTCAGAAGAACCGCCGTAATTACCATCACCATTAGGTAAATTACGGCAAATATAAAAAAAACGGCCACAATTAGCCTAAATAGCCGCCATAATTCATAGGAAAATTAGGGCGGTTCAAAATCGCCACAATCTGTGGTGAAATTTTAAAAAATAAATAATTATGACAGTTTGAAATCGCCATAACTCGGACATGAGTTTTTTTAAAAAAATTATGGCAGTTTAAAACCGCCATAACTTGCACACCAAGTTTAAAAAAAATAATTTTTGTTTTAATAATAATGCCACACAAAACTAACTTCTATTCCACATTAATCTAGAGGTAAAGGAATCAAACAAGGATCAAGTCACATTTTAAATACAAATAAAAAGACAAATAAGTGATACTAGCATAGCCAACATGGATCAAGCATCTAGAACCTATAAAAATAACCAAATGACATTTTCTTTATACTAGCAACCAGAAAATCTACTATAAAGAACAAACGCTAAGTCTAATATTTTCAGTTCTTCACTAATTACATATATAAATCTTAAGTTGGTGAAATCTTAAGCTTCTAAATTTCGAAATGCAAATTCAAGAAACTCATTACCCCCCGCGCGGGAATGTATTCGATTTTTTTTTTGTTGGATCACTCATCTAATCTCTAGCATCCATTAGAGTGTTACAATTCAAGATATGTAAAAAAGAAAAATGAATAGAATAGCATGAGAACTAGAATAGATGTTTCCTATTTAAAGGATCTGTGATAGCTATAATAGTCTATGACATAAGACAAATTCAATTTACATAAAACACATTAGATTGCAATCATATTATTATTATGATCAACGTGACTTATAAAACTTAATGGCACATATTCTTGCATATTATACGGAACCAAGTTCTCACAAATCACACTTAGACATGCTTCAAAATTCATACAGGGGCTAGAAAAGTATGAGATAAACAAGAAACCATTAAATAAACTTACCTGAAGTACAAATTTCAACAAATTAGCACCTTCAAACTCTAGAGTAGGTATGCAACCTACATTAATTCCAACATACAAGTAATATTATTAATAAGATTATATATCTATATAAGACAAGTAATTCCAACATACAACTTAGCCCATTCAAAAAAAATGGAAAAAAAAATACAAACCCCAAAAGTGTAGCTCTTCAAGATTTTTTTTTGACTTGGGGATGGGAACAGTTTCAATCTATCAAGGCAAATTATAACCATGTCAATAGGAAAGTCATGCGGATTATGACTAGAAAGACATGTATGAAAACACATCATATATTGACCAACAATTTCTATTTAAAATACTAAATAAAAAGTTCAACACACCTCCCGATCTAAATGTTCCCAGGTTTGAGACATATCAAACATTGTCATTTCTTTAGCTCATATGAAATCCGATATAAGAAAAGGAGTTATCAGGAAGTTAACTGATTCTGAGTTGCCATTTCCTGATAGCATTCTGTATGCATTGTGTGTCCACACCTCAAAATTGCCTTTTATCGACTCAAATAGATACCATCATTATATAACAACTGTCAGAAATTTTTTAACAAAATTCATAAAAGGTGGGCGCGTCATTCATGAAAAGAACAGATTAGAAGAACTGCAATGCAAATGCTATGAAGGAAGGAAACAAAATGAATGACATACTCCACACAACCACGTGCCTTGTTTTGTATGAAGCACACGCTTGGGGAAGAAAATTAAAAAGACATGGCAAAATAACCAAAAGAGTTAGCAAGAGAATATAATGCATTTTTGACGGTGAAAGAAGATGTCACGACCACCAACCCTGAAAATAAGAAAATTTGACAAAAAAGGAAAACTCAATATTTCAGTAAACAATAATTCAAATATCTCATGGGTATGTGGTTCAAACCTGCAAATCCCACATTAGTCACAATGGAATTGTCCTTTTTCTGTCCGAAACAATAAAAGCATTCATGACATCAACTTAAGAGATGTTAAAAAACAACAAAACAAAATCAAGACATACAGGGTCTCAAATATTAACATTCAGGAAGTGAAGTTTGCTCCAACATCTAGGCATAACTTACTGGAATTAAAAAGCCTTACCTTATCATCATAGGATTTGCAAATATCACAATAGTATTCTCCCATGTTGACACCATAGTTAGAACACACCTTGCCAACCTGAAATAATTGTTGATGTCAACTCGGTATCTTTACCACCAAAACAAACAGAGGCAGAATGCTAAATACTTTTCCCATGTACGGCACAAAACTAAGATGCAGCTGCTAAACTAGATCTGCCACAGGAGTGAAATCATAAAAAAAAAAAAAAGACAGAGGCTGAAATTTGGCATTGGAGGTTGTAACTACAACAACAATGAGGTTCAGTTTCTATATGCATTACAAATATATACTAAATAAATAGGACAAACCTCACTTCTGGGGCAAACTGTGACCAACCTCTTCTTTCTCTGCATTTTAACGTGGTTGTGCCAAACATAATAACATCTTAGGACTTGGGAGATCAATTAATTTATTCGTAGAAAAGAAGGACCAAGGAAATTATATGGCACTTTATAGACAAGTTTTTTTGAACAAATTATGTAGAACATTGCATGAGTGAAACCTTGTCTCAGCACATCTAGAATTCAAGTCCTATAATTTTTAAAATGCAGTTCAAATGTAGAAGATTTCATCATCGAGGATTCATTACTACGAAGTCAAGTTCATGGCGGGTAACAAATCCACAAACTAAATGTCTTAACACGCACTATGCATAATTTTACATAAATTATTTGCAGTGCAATGAATAGGCATATTGCAACATGTGAAGTTCACACAAGAATCCAAGTCTGCAATAACAAAACACTGCAAAATCAAAGAAATGCAAGGGAATGAAAGAGAGAGATAGGAATACCCATTCAATAACTTAATGTGACAGTGTAATGCATCATTAGAGTAGAAACAAAAACAAAAAACTCCATGACTGAGATACATTCTTTGAGGCATTTCCTAAGTTACAAAGATTAACCTGCTTTTCTTCTAAATTGTACTTCTTTAGGAGATTCTTTTTCCGTTGATCAGTCAGCACTTCATGCTTTGGCTTCAATACATGCTTTGTAATATTAACAAGCAAGTCTGTGATCTGAATAATAGGGAGAAAAGGTTTCCATAAGTTGTTCGGCATGAAACTGAGAACTCTTTTCAGCATATACACGAAAATTAGTCAACAAATATCATAGTCACCAAGCATCCATATTATAGCTGGCCTAAAACACGAAAAAAAAAAACGAGGTTGATAGTGCTTCCCTATTTTCAGCATTTGCAAATTGTAATCCCTACGTAATAATAAAATAATTAAAAGAACAAAGCATCGAAAAAGACAGCGCAAAATAGAAATGGATCAAAACGGAAATGAAATTATTTTGCAGAAGAATAAGATACCTGATTTCTTTTTCTGAAGAGCAGAGCAGCGCCAAGGAGAGCATCGCTGAAGAGAGAGAGAGAGAGAGAGAGAGAGAGAGAGGCAGCGGCGCTTTGAAGATGCGGGGTGAGTTCGAGACGCGGAGGTTGGCTGGGTGGAGGTTGGGTGGAGCTGGGGCACAGGGGAGGCTAATTTCGCAGTGAAGAGTGGAGTGGTGCGAAGAATGAAATAGGAAGCGAGCGCGGAAGTGAAAGAAATGAGTTTCTCAGCGAAAGGGGTTTTCTCAGTGAAGGATTTTCACATTGTTGGGTTTTTATTTCTTCCTTAATTCTTGTCCCGAAGATACACTTCTCATTTTGGAATCTCATTTTTATCTCTTATTCTAAAAAAATTCTCTTTTCTTGAGTTAATAATTATTTTTAAAAAAATGCTCTCTTTTTTTTTCTTTTCTTCTTTCTATTTTATTTAAATTTTTAATTAAATCCTTTAACTAACACATTCTTGAAAATTAGTCTTTTTTAAAATTTTAAAAGTTCCTACATAGCTAAGCACAATAAAATTTGAGTTATAACCTAAAAGTTTTACAATGAACAAACGATTTATAAAATGTGTGTGCGTGTCTATATATATATATATGCTCAATGAAAAATTTGCTCGAGTTTTATTCACTATTCCACTTTTGTTTCTATTTTCAAAGGAATACAACTACAATTATAGTAACAAAACAAGTTCCAAATTCAAATAAAATTTAAAAAAGCACAAAATGTGCTCAATTTACCATAGTTCATTATTTTTATTAGAAGATTAAAAAATTAAGAGATAACACACCCTCTTTAAAATTTGAGTTTATGTTAAATTTTAGTTAATATTTTTTATTTTTATATGTATTTTTACAAATATTAAATAATATAAATAAAGAAAATACTTAAAAAATTAAAAGAAATTGTGACATGTATAATTAAATATTTTACCACATCACCTATCTAGCAAAAGCCAAAATTGAATAAAATGAATAATTATGAGGCTTAGTGTAGTTTAACCATCTAATTAGAAGATTTAGAAGTTAAGGTATCTATTTATAACTAGCTAAAAGTTTAAAGAGTGGGAATACTCTTTTTCCCCCTAATTTTTTTGAAAATTAGTGAAAAAAAGACATAAAAATAGTAATAGTAAATAAAGGCGGTTCTTAACTGCCATAATTTACCCCAATCGCCATAATTTACTACACATTGTGGCAATTTTTAAGAATCACCCTAATTGCACCGCCATTTCTTTCAAGAATATTATGGGGGTCAATAAAACTACCGTAATTTACTATAATTGTGGCGGTTTTAAGGAACCGTCATAATTTTATCGCCATAACTCACATAATTTTTTGTAGTGGGATCAAATCGGGAATCCAAAAGTCTAATCCAACTCATATGGGAAACATCATATATGATTTTGACTTGATATGCGATTAGATACTCATTTTATTCCCTAAAATTACATGTGTGAATTACCTTATTCTTAAAATTTAGAAATCAATTGTTTAGTGTGAGGTTGCAGAAAAAGAATCAAGTTAATCTTTGACTTCATCTTCGTTATTTGCTTTCACATTTTTGCTAAAGTGTAATGTTAATTAAGTGGCGCACTAATGATAGACACACATCCTAGTTGGCCTCAAAGTTGGCATGATGATTAAATAATAAGTTCAAATTGTTAACCTATGCAAATTTACCAACAATATTACTTATATGTAAAATTCATATTATAATATTCAATTATGCTTATTTTCATGCAGTTTAACTAGTAGGGATCAAGTAGGATATTAGAAATAGAGTTAGCGACTAATATGATTCATATTTTGTAATTTCAATGACAAAAAAAAATTATTCATAAATCTTAAGGACCCAAATGAATAATGACTTGTGCATGTAATTTTAGAGACTAACAAAAACATATACTCCTTGATGAGCAATTGGCTTATCCGCCAAGTCATCAACGTAACTAATTAATTAACAACCAATTCAATTAATATGAATATGCTACTCCTTTTTTTTTAATTCAATGAACATGCATGTATACTACTCCTAAACTAAAGTAAGGTGGAAAAATATTAAGCATACTAGTTGTAGTTACATATGAGATTTAGTCCATGTTTCGAAATGCATATTATTTTTCAAAACAACTTTTAAGAAACTATTTTTAATATTAAACTTAAGTTTATTTTACCCATGCTAGAAACATCTTTTTTTTTAAAAGAAAAGTTTAATTTAGTATTTTGATTATAAGCATTATTTTTAATGTTTTTTTTTGTTTATATTGTAGGAAAAAATTCTTTACATTTGGTAATTATTAACAGCATGAAGGTTTTTTTTTTTATGACACAATGAAGCTGTTGATTATATCATATATAATACAAGCTAACCATGAGACCTAGCTAGTATAGTTAATAGCTAATTGGGCTATCTTTAAAAATATAGTTAGGGGTTTAATTCGTAATGGTGTGTATGGAGAGAGTCTCGTGGCCAAAGATAAAAATCATATATGTGAGATTTATGACAGTCAGCACTAGAAGCTTCACGAATGTGAAGCTGCTAAATTACTACAACAAGAAGCATCTAGATTAGAACTTGCTAGATATTTTACTAATGATGTAATGAAAAGTCAAAAAGAGAAAATTCTAGAACTTGTGAAAAGCTAGAAAGCTGTAGTCAATTTTGGTTGGTGATTGTAACCGACATTAGGAGCCTATAAATAGGCATTGTGGTCATTTGTATATGTGTGTAATGAGTAGTGCACAAGGTGAAGTGCAACCGTGTAGTAGAGTGCCTCCTGAGTACTAGTGTTGGTGATGTGTGAGCAAAGGGGTGCCTTGTGTGCCCTAGTGTCAATAAGGTGCACAAGTACATTATTGTGTATCGTGTGTAAAGTTTCAACAAATATTAAAGAAGAGTTTTATTGTCATAGTGCTTCTCTACTCAACAATTTGGCATCAGAGCTAGACAGACTGAGGCCATTTTGAAGGTGACCAAGGATCGCTAGTTATGGGGGAGCTTTTGCAAAATCAAGGTCTAGGATTGTGATGCTATTGCTCTAGGAGTAAAGCAATATTGAGAAAATTTAATCAAGTCACTATGGTGGATATCCAAGTGGTTGGTGGAATTAAGAAGCTTAAGGCTCAGAATTATAATACATTGCAAACATGTATGGAGTCGTATCACTAAGGCCAAGACTTTTGGGAAGTTGTTGGAGGCAGTGAGACTACACCACCTCTTATAATTGAAGTCGAAACCTTGCGAAAGTGAAGAATTAAGGTAGGGAAGGCAATGTTTGCAATTAAGACCATAGTGGAGGATGACATGTTGGAACACATAAGGAAGACGTCAACGTCGAAGGAAGTATGGGACACATTTGCAACACTATTTTCTAAGAGGAACGACAAAAGGCTATAGTTATTGGAGAATGAGCTCCTATCAACAACAAAAGGAGACTTGATGATCAACCAATAATACTTCACTAAGGTAAAATTACTCTGTCAATAAATTTTGAAATTAGATCCTAATAGTAAAACATCTTATCAACGGATAAAAGTATTATAATTCATGGTTTAAGACTCGAGTAAATAGGTCTTATTGCTGCCATTCAAGGCTGGCCTACCCAACATTTCCATTTGCAATTAGAAAATTTGTTGGCTAACCAAGGAGCCTTGGCCAAATAGATGGCTGGGGTATCAATGAAGAGTAAAGAAGAAGCGCTCTTCACTGGTAGAAGAAAGGGAAAAGGGAAGCTACCTTTTAGTGAAAATTTAAATAACAAGGAGAAATCAAGGAATGAGCAAGGAGAAGATTCTCGACTTGGAAAGGTAAAGAAACGTGATAATACCTGCTTCAACTGTAGGAAGCAGGGACATTTGCATGAGATTGTTAGTTTAAGAAGAAAACAACAGAGACCAACACGGCAATATCAAGTCTTCAGGTGGAGAAAGAAAATGACAATGAAGAAGAATGAAATGATTCCACCTTACTGGCAATTAAAGAAGACATTTGCCAGGAGGAAAAAATAAATTTTGACAAGATTGTCATGGAATTTGAGGAGTCACCAAAGGCAAAAGCAGTACTTATAGTAACTCAACAATCAACTATTGACTACAGCAAAGATTGGATTATCGATCCAGGCTACTCTAATCACATGGCAAGAGACAAGGAACAATTGGAGAGTACAACAAAGTACAAAAGCAACCGAGTAGTAGTGATGGCAAGCAATTCAAGGTTCCTTATCACTCGTGTTAGGAAAGCAGTAATCTCACCTTGCTGTAATGACAATCAGGTACAATTACAAAATGCTTATTGTGTACTTGGAATGAAAAAAATTTACTTTCAGTATCACAAATGACGAAATGAGGGAGTACGTGGTGTTTGGCCTAGAAGATGTTAAGATCTATGAAAAGATAAAAGTAATTGGGACACTAGTGCTAAAAGGGCGGCATTTGGAGTCAATCTACGCAAAGTCTGCAGAATCTGCTTACATAGATAAGACTCGAAAGAACAAGACAGTGGATTTGTGGCATGCACGCCTTTTGGGCATGTTAGTTATCATAAGCTAAAGGTAATGATGAAGAAGACGATGCTCAAGGGCTTCCCTTAGTTGGAAGTGCAAAAAGACATGATATGTGTTGGATGTCAATATGTTAAAGCTCACCAACTTCCATACGAAAAACAAGTTGCTGTAATTGGCTCATTTAGATGTGTTGAGGTCAGTTAAACAACCTACAATCAGCAAACAGTGACCTTTATAGATGATTGTTCAAGGTACGTATGGTTATACTTTATGAAGGAAAAATCCAAGACATTAATAAAATTCAAAGAGTTTAAGGAGAAGATTGAAAGTGAAGTGGGAAAGAAGATTCAGTGTCTTCGAGTAGATAATGGGGGAGAGTATAAATCAAAAGAATTCTATGAGTTCTTGAATGAGTGTAAAATATAAAGACAGATAAACCGTCAAAACACTCCTTAATAAAATGGCATGACGAAGAGGAAGAATCAACATTTGGCAGAGATTTGTCAAAGCATGCTATGCTAGATGCCAAAAGTATCCCAAGCAGATTCTGAGTAGGGTGTATGAAGACTACAGCACATGTGATAAACCGAGTTCCACAAGCCAATATGAAGTTCATCTCCCCGTTTGAGAAGTTATCGAAGCTTGAACCCATGGTGAGTCATTTCTAAGTATTTGGCTGCATGTGCTATGCTTTTGTTCCAAATCACTTAAGAAGCCAAATAGATAAAAAGGTTATTCATTGCATCTTTTATGAGATACAACAGTTAAAAAAAGGTTGGAGATGTTGTGATCCCACAACTGGCAAATGTTATACATCAAGAAATATAGTGCTCGATGAAGCCTCCTCATGGTGGTCGCGACAATAGGTAAGTTTGCAAGACTCTAAAAATATTGAAGGCATGATAGAAGAAATAATGGGGGAGCAAAAAGAGGCTAAAGAAGTATAATCTCTATGTCCAAAGAAGGTGGATAGACACATAGAGACTCTTTGGAAAATAGGAGTACATCAAAAGCAACAAGAGGAAGTCCAACGTGAAGAAAAAGTCACAAAACAACTGACACTTAGGAGATCCATGAGACAAAAGGAGCCAAATCTGAAGTATGCAAATGATTCAATGGTCATGAAAAGAGAGGAGCCTACAAAATACAAAGAAGAACTAGTGTTAAGAGGGAAAATTGAAAGTCAACATTAGAAATTTCAAGAATGTGAAGATGTTAAATTATTAGAACAAGAAGCATCTAAATTAGAAGTTGCTAGATATTTAACTAATGACATAATAAAAAGTTAAAAACAGAAAATTATAGAACTTAAGAAAAGCTAGAATGCTCTAGCTAATTTTGGTTGGTGATTGCAACCGACATCAGGAGCCTATAAATAGGTACTGTGGACATTTGTATATGTGTGTAATGAGTAGTGCACCGGGTGAAGTGCAACTGTGTAGTGGTGTGCCTCCTGAGTACTAACTAGTGTTGGTGTGTGAGCAAAGAAGTTTCTAGTGTGCAATAGTTTTAGTAAGGTGCGCAAGTGGATTATTGTTTATTGAGTGTAAAATTTCAATAAATATTAAAGAAAAGTTTTATTGTCATGGTGCCTCTTTGCTCAACACTTCACGTCTCGGGATGATTAATCATTGGCCTATTGCTTCCAGTGAAGAATACATTGGATTTACCCAAATATATAATACAAGTTAATTTAGTCAAAATACCATAATTACAAAATAAATTCTTTTTCAGTTGTTTTTATTCAAAAATTAATCACGATTCTGAAAAATATCCCAAACAGCTTGTTTTAAGTAGGATGATGACCCGAGCACATCGCTTTGCAAATTTCCAGTTACCTTAACGAAGATACATGGAGAGTATGAGACATCGTCACGGTCCTTGCCGTGGTTCGTGGCACCTATTTTAGAATGGCGAAGATGGAAAGCTTGAGAAGTATGTAGCCTCTATCATTTGGATAAAGTTATAGTAAAATCGAGATGTGACTTAATACCTAATATAGAAGAACATAATAGAAAAGTGTATAAAAAAATATAAGTTTATGCCGATTAACCATCATAAGATTGTTGTCCCTACGCATAGAGTGTGTACACAACGGATCCAAGCATTATCCAACTAATGAAAACAATATTTTAAATACTTTATTTAGATGGGAGTTAAAATTATGCTGGGTTATTTCGTGGAGTAGCATAATTCAACAATATATTAATTTTGAATGGAAATTAATTAGATATCAAAATTACTGTGGCATATTGTTTAAGCGGCATATTGTTTCAGTCTGAATGTTCTTGATGAGCACCCCTAGTAGTCTTATTGTTGTTAAAGCATTGTTCATCAGTGGGTTTGTTATAATTTCTCTGCGTATGAACTCTACTATAATGAGTAGATCAATCCATCATTTTACTAAGTAATAGGGAGCTAGAAGTGGATTTATATTCCTCTACTAAATTGAGTGAGAATCTTTAAATGATTATAATGTTATGAGCCAATTTGTGAAGTCTCAGTCCGAATTTTCTATCTAAAATTAGGCTGAGGTCTTAAACCCACATTTCTAATCTATTACATAGTAAAATTATAATATTACAAAAAAGAATCGTAATGCAGTAGTTTACTTGGGTTTTTTTTTCACAATAAACAAGTGTATTATAAATTAGTTATGATTTTTAAGTTAGTTACAACTTTTGTTTGAGTCAGTTATATCCTAGTCCACATATATAAATCCTTGATTCATCAATGAAGATCACATCACTCATTCACTCTCTCTAAACTTGACATGGTATCAGCAGAAGTGATTTGATTCTCTACTTTCCCTTTGGTTTTTACCACCCTGTCCTTATTTTTCCCGCATTCGTTTATCTTCCTGAAAAAAAAGGAATTGTAATTTTGCAATGCATACTTACTATCCCCTTATTTTATTTTCATCACATTCATGAAAACTTTTGAAGTGGCAAATTATTATTTTTCTTCATTATTTTCCCCATTTTTTATTCATCCAAACATCAGAAGATAGCACAGTTTACTTATTTTATTTTTCTTCTTTTAGCCTATCCAAATCAAGGATAAGAGCCATCGATATTTCAAAAAATGTAACGTTGCTTTCGCAGTCGTTTGAACTTCAAAAGCAATATTCTTTCACGAAGGTTATTTATTTTAATTGGCAAATTATAAAAATAGTGATATGCACTCGTAATATAATAACCTTCACACAAAGCTTCATCAAAAATAAAAAAATTACTCAAAGTATTGGGTTTTTCTACCCAAAAAAGAAAGTATTGGGTTTTGTTAGCCTTTTAGGAGCCAGCTTTATGCCAGCAATAAATTAAACCTACCAAAATGAACGACTCAATAATCTTATTAGTGTCAAATAAACTACATTATTTCAGGAAATTCGTTTGAAAATTCGCCATTCGAAGGTTTGTTCTTCGCTAATAGAAATATAATCATGCTAATTTGTCATGAAGTTTTCATTTGACAAAAGGTGAAAAGGATGGAAACATATATTACATCATATGAGAACTTCACGTAGAGATGGCACAGCAGTACCGTATTAGGAAATAATTAAAGTAATTATAAGGAGGAAGATTCTTTAATATTATATTTATCCCATCTAATTTTTATTATTATATTTACCCCTTTATTTTTAGATAACTTTTTAAAATATCAGAATTACCCTTTATTAAAAAAATCTCCCATCATTCATCTTCCTCTCCTTCTCCTTCGTCACCATTGCCACCACCCCCTATCCTCCTTCTCCTTGAACGTTCTGCATATTCAACGGCAAAGAACTGAAGCCCCAAAGATGAGTCAGGAAACGGGTTATTATTCCCACCGCCGCCGGCGGAACCTTGGCCTCCACCACCGCCACCGCCACTGTCACCCAAACAGAGCCAACAGCCACAAATTACAACCAAAATGAAAAGCCAAAAAGATTAGCACATTCAACACCATCACAATCTCTTCTAATTCACAAAATCCCTGAAACAATATAAGACCAAGTGTCCCCAAGACCAAACCAGTTTTCAAACCAGAGCACATCAACAGAACCCAGCCAAACCCCCAACAACCCAACGACCCAACAAAAAAAGAAAATGATGATGTGAAAGAGAGGGAAAGGGGGGGAGGCCGCAGCTCGCCACTAGCTCATCCACCGTAGCCGTTTCTTTTTCTCCGCCGCCGTGCCTCCCTGAGAGCGCCGAGGTCATCATCGCCCTTCGCGCTGCCGTAGTGCGCTGGCCACGGCGGACCGACCTACCGCCGCGTGATGCCGGCTTCGTCCTCCTCTGTCATCCACGGAACCCACCGTGTACCTCCACTCTTCGTTACGCCCCGTCTAGAGCCGCCGTACCTCCCGTGGAGTGTGACGACTGCTTTGGTAGCCGCAAGCTGGCGAAGGCTGACGTTCGTGACAGTGCCGCGGCCGCCGAGGATGCAGATCCCGCACTGGTGCCGTCGCGTGTAGGTGGCGAAGCTCTCGAAGACGTCGCAGCCACTCGCCACCTCGAGGATGTGCGCGCGGAGCGTCTTGGTGCTCTTCCACGTTATGACCACCGGCTGCTTTGGCTTGTTCTTGAACAAAGTGTGAAGCTTGGGTAGGGGGTGGTGGAAGTAGAGATGGAGAAGAAGGAGAGGAAGATGAAAGATTGGGGATTTTCTTAATAAAGGGTGATTTTGACATTTTAAAAAGTTATTCTAAAATAAGAGAGGTAAATATAATATTAAAAATTATAAAAAAATAAATATAATATTAAAAAATATTAGAAGAGATTCTTATAATTATCCCTTAAAGCTATGTTTATATGTTGGCCATTTAAAATTTATTATGTATGCTGAAAACTACACATGCAAAATAAAACCAGACATGGGGGAATGTGATGCTAATTGTGATGAAGTCTAAATGCTATAAGCTTAAAAGGGCCCATTATTAATAATTTTGACTGTGGCTTGGAGATGACCTTTCAAAATATAAATCACAAAAAGTTATTTCTTTATTTGAAACTCACATCCTTATTTAACAAGTTCAATTCTTTTTGTCAGCTTTACTAATTTAAGTTTGTTTTCACCAAGAAATTGCTAATTGAAAAAAATGTAATATCTTTTGAATTGCATTTGGTGTCCACAGGAGCTTCACCTAAGATATGCTCATATGCTTGCCCTTTTTCTTCTCCACGTCGTTTTTCTAATCAAGAGCCAAATACAATCAATTTCAGGAGAGAAACCATGTCCAAATCAAGGACTGGACATGTCATTTGCGGGGTCAACATTATTATTCAAGATTAAAATTAAAATGGAAGGATTTGGACAACACATGAATAAGGAATGTTTTCAAAGGTCTATGCTACTGGCCTGCGTTAGTATATAAAGAAAAACCTTGAAAATTGTATGCCATTGAATTATACAGCTAATTAAAAGATCCCCATATATATTTTAACCCCCCACCCCCCCTCTTCTTTTTTTTGGTTGGTGCTTCGTCTTATCATATCCCCGTTTGGTAATTGATTGCATGAATCAAACAATCGAAATTTCAGTGATGAAATATAATTGAAAGGTGGTGGATATATCTTAAAAATATTACAATATATTATTATTTTCATTTTTTATTAATTATTATAAAATTTAAAAAATTTCTCGTTAATGGCAGCCGTGATATCTGCCACTAATATGACTTGAAAAAATGAATTATTTTGTTTACCACAAAAAAATCCGTTGATAATTAATTATAAATTTAATTGGAAAAAATAATTCCATGCAGCCGCCTCTGATGTTTCTGAAAATAAATAAACAATATAAATTTTAAATTAATTTTTATAGTTTGCGACGGGAATGTCCGCCGCTATTCATCATAAAAATTGTGAAGAATTTCTCGTTACTTGCCAGCAAAATCTGTTGCTAATGTGACAGGAAATTTGAAAATAGATGAGTTTTCAGGTTTGTAATAGAAAAGTCTACCATTAATTGTCAAAATTTAAAAGAAAGAAGAATAATTAAAATAATAGTTTGCAGTAAATTCAGTCGCCGCAAATTGAAAATTAATAAAATCTCAAATAAAATTATAATAAAAATCAAATTTGCAGTAAAAAATTAAAATATATGCTTTCAAATTTCTAAGAATGAAAAATAATATAAATTTGTGGCAAATTCGAACGTCGTTAATGTCTGCAATTAAAACATGTTAATATTAAGTTTAGAACAATCTGCTGCGATGTGAGTTATTTTTCATATTTAAGACATACATAAAATTCTCTTCTTCATTTTCTTCCTCTCCCTTCTCCTTCCTTCGTTCTCGCTCGCCATGCTGGCCACCACACTGAAATACATATGGAAAAGATGCTTTTTGTTTCGTTTTTTTTTTCTCACCACAATTTTGGTATTACAGCCGTTGCTCATAAACCATGCTAAAACCAAGAGAAAATACAAACAAGGATAATAGGACTAGTTTCTTTTCTTGGCACTACGACAATCTTAGACTGGATTTTTGCATTTGTCATTTCAGGTCTTTTGATACATCGATGGTCATGCTGGACCATAGCTATAATAAGCCTTTAATTCAATAAGAAAGGCCTACCCAAAACTAGAAATCTTGACAAAAAGAGAAGTATTGCATGTGACATACAGAAAGCCCATGCTCACTTAGAGCCCTGTTTTCACAGCAAAAAGCTCAGAGCCCATACCTATTAGCAACAGAGTCTGGGAATCACAACAGGCCCAGCTTTCTTTTAGGCCAAACAGACCCAGCTTCAAGTGAGAATAAGTTGATGCTTAATTAGATTTAATTAATTTATATGTCCCTATAATTATATTTAATTTTTAATTAGGTTCTTATAATTTAAAAATTTAAAATCAAATTTAGAATTAGAGGCAAGCATTAGAGACGCCATGTTCTTTCAGATTGCTTCGGGTGGGTGGAAACAACAAAGACAAGAGATGAGTGATGATGGGAGTTTGATGAATTTGACCGTGAACCTTCCGTATGGGACTGGCTCGTACTGGAGGGCGGTGTTTGTTGCTGCTCCTTCCAAGTAAAGGAGGCTTTTTTCAGAGTGCATCCTTTGTTATTAATTGTATTGGTGCTCCAATCGAAATAAATTGCTAAGTTTTTTTTTTTAAATTTAGAATTACAGCTAAAGAATATTATGTGAATATTTCATTTAATTTAATATTCTGTAATATTTTATAGAGACATGGACCTAATTAAAAAAATATATGCACTAAAGAATCTAACTACCAATTTTTAAGTTATAGGAACTTAATTGAAAATTGAGAGAAACTATAGAAACTTACAAATTAATTAAATCGGCCAATTAAAAGAAATTTCGGACCAAAATAAATGAAAAGAAAGTTGGTTTCGACCCAAAAAAAGTAAAAAGAAGAAAGTAGGGATGTTGACCAAAAATATGAAAAATTTTAGATCATGACCAAAAAATTTAAAAATAGCGATGAAAAATTCAAAAATGATTTGTATACAAAAAATACTATACATCCAGAAATTTTGCCAAAAAATAATTGCCACAATGGCGTGCCATAATTAATAATATTTGAATGAATAGGTGGGTCCTACCATCATATTTAATTTAACTATCATTATGTATTCTGTATAAAATTATAACTCTATTATTTTGACTTTATAGCACTTCTCTTTATATACATAGTGAATGAAATTGTATGAAAAACAAGTTGTCTACTAGGGATGTGTTTGATTTGTGAAAATATTTTCTATTTTCATTTCTTATTTTCAATTACTGAAAAAGATTTCTATTTTCAGATTTTTCAACATTTAGGAAATGCATTTGATTCATAAAAGCACATTCTTTTTTTAGAAAAGTGAAACTAATGAAAATATGTTTAATTTGTCTGTTTCCAAAATACAATTCTCAATCACAAATTTAAGATAATAAAATTACACACACACACACACATATATATATATATAGTAAAATTAAATTTGAAATAATATGACTATATCTTTTATTAAAAAATAATTATTATATTATATTCAACAATATTTCTAGAATGCACCAAACTCCAACATTTTCAACCTCTGTACAGCGAGCCCTGTGGTTCTTTAATCTAGCGCCAAACATTCTCACTTTGCATCAATTCTTTTTCAAATGCGATGAGGGACACAACAGTCCTCCCCAACAGAGTCACTTAATACTGACAAACACACCAAGTTCCCTCCTCTTCCTCTCTCTCTTGTTGGACCATAAAACCCACTTGACACCATGCGATGCAACCCAAATTGGAGAAGCTACGTACAGAGGCCACATCTTCCTCCACCGTCGAAGTCGACGAATCCTCCTCCTCCGTCGGTGCATCCTTGCATCCGGTCTTCCACATCCTCCATTCGTATCTTCCCCTCAGCTTCCTCCATGTCCAATCAAGGGATGACAACTTAGTTTTTCTAAGGATCGGACACGGTCCATTATAGTCAAAGGAAAAAAGTTCCCTTTATTTACGTATCTGCCATCTCATTTTCCATAGAAAAATATTTGGGTAAATAACCTAAGCACACTTCAGATTTGATGTTATTATATTTCACTATTTTTTTTTTATAAATATGACATTTTATCCCATTTTTATTATTAAAATTATTTTTTTAATCCATTAAACTCATCTTTTCCTTAGTGTATATAATAAAAATTATAAAATAAGTCCTTATTATTTGATGAAATATTATAGCTTTAAATTTTAAAAACACAATAACTTTAGAGTTTACAAACATGTCTGGTATATTAACTTTATAATATATCAATTTATATCAATTTCTCAAAGTAACTATCAATAAAAAATAGAGAGAATAGTATTGTATACTTTAAAATAAAAATTTAAAAATATGATTTTATTTTTTAAACTTTAAAATTATTATATTTATAAAATTTGAAGTTGAAATATTTTGTCAAATAATAAATCTTTATATTTATTTTATAATTTTTATTATATATATTAAGGAGAAAGGACTTTAATGAATATAAAAAAAATGATATTAATAAGAGAAATAAGGTGAAGTCCAATAATTCAAAACTTTAACGATGTTTACTGTTATTTATCCAAAATATTTTTTTTGTAGATTGAGAAGAAAACAAAGAAAACGTTGAAAACGTAAAAATGACGTTTTGAAATTTACAACTCTTTGAAAACTATTTTCTATTAAAATATTTCCATCAAAGCTTAACCAAACACGTTTCCATAGCTATTTTCTAGTCTCACTAAAAATAAAAATAGAAAATGGCTAGGCCAAACGCCCTCTAATTTCTCATTTCTATTTTCCATCTATATAGAAATAGGGCAATACCACACAACAAATAAGAAAATTATCCAACTTACCCAGTTTTATGAAAAATTAAGAATAGTTAAATGAAATGAAGTGATACACACACACACACATATATATATATATATATATATATATATGATGAAACTTATCCAATTTTGGTCTAATTATATTATTCTTTTGGTCTAGCTTGCTCGTTTAATATTAAATAGTTCAAACAACTGACTTTCTACGATTTTTCATAAAAATATTGGACATTTAATTTAATGAAAAAATAGTTACGATCAAAGTGTTTTATGTGGTCCGCAACCACCAACATCCATCCTTTTCTTCTCCGCGATTATAGCACAGATAACAAGTAACCATGCCATTCATTAAACCATGCCCCCAATTCTCTGGTTTACACAAATCCAATAAATTATTTTCCATTTTCTGATTCCTTTTCCTCCCCCAAATCCCAATAGTTCATCCTCTATCTTGTTCATGCAAATTTCAAATCTGGCTGCTAGCTTCAGCTACAATCTCGGATATGAATAAAAGACACGCTAAGATAAAGGCAAAAGTGGTCTTCTTGTTATATCCTATCAATATTATTTAATTTTAAGAGTCACTTGAGCGCAAGGTCCTTGATTCATTATCCAAGCGCAATACCTGTAGTATCGTGCAAGTTACACCCATTTTAACGTATGGAGTATATAATTTTCACTTTTCTCTTAAATAATTGTTCAATTTTAAATGCTTATTAAAATTAAAAAATAATTGAGAGAATATTTATGTTAGAGAAAATTAATAGTAATTGGATATATTATCTTTATTTTTTTCAATACTCTAACTTTCTCTCTCTTTCCTCAATAGTATTTAATACATATATTAAATAGAAAGAAATAACTAATACTATTTGAATTTTACAAATAGACAATTATTTCTAGATTTTTTTTTGAAATAGACAATTATTCAGAGAGATAGAGAAAGTATTGTGTTAATAGATTTGACTTGAATTCAATTATGGACCTTTGAAGGGAAAAATTATATGAGGCGTTTGTTTCAAGGAATATTCAATTATTCTCATGAATAACTATTTGAGAATGATGTATTTTATGTTTGTTACAAATTTTGTAAAATTATTCCCAAATATCAATTATTCTTTGAAAAAATATTATTCTATGAATTAGTGAGATTTAATTCCCATGATGAGAAGTGGGAATAAAAAATTTTCATAACTTGAAAATGATAATTATCAGGTATAAATAAAAAAAACCCTAAATTATTTGATTTTCCCCCAAAATTTTTATCTATCTGCACTTATATGTACTTCATATATCCATCACACTCTCAATTTAAATTTTTTATATAATTATTATATTGATTGAGATGAATGAATTTTAAAAATTAATTATTAATTTTATATATTTTCTGGAAGTATAGTTTTCATTTTGAATGATAATAATAATAAATATTTTAAGAGTATTTTTAAAATTATGATATATATTTGCAGGTATATATATTATAAAATAAATAAGTTTTAAATTGACTAAAATCTCAATTTAATCCCTCATATTTAAAAAATCTCACATTAATTCCATAAATTTCACAGGTAAAGACAAGTTAGTCCCTTCGTCAAATTGTCATCTAAGTCCTGTTTTGTTAATTTAATTGCGTATATTGTTAACTTATTTTCATGTACTGTTAATTTTTATAGTAGGTCCTTACTTACCTCACTTTTCTAAACAAAATTATTTAGATATTCTTCTTCATCTTCTCTCTCACCACAGCTCTCTGTTCAGAAGAAAGATTTTGACTTTAAATTGTCATTTATTCTACGTAAAATAGGGGAGTAAGATAAGTTATGACCTACTATCAAAATTAATAGTATACATAAATAAGTTAACAGAATATGGGGACATTTTTGTTAATTTTTGGATGGTAATTTGATAGAAGGACTAATTTGTCTCTATTTTGAAATTTGAGAGACTAATATGAGATTTTTCAAATTTGATTAATTAATTTGTCTCCCACTATGAATCTGATGGACTAAATTAGAGTTTTAGTCTTTTAAATTTATTTTTGAGAATCTCAACAAATAATCCTAAGAGTGTTGAACATTAAACAAACAATTTATTTAAAATATATCAGAATAATGTTCTGCTAGGAATATCATTTATGATAATGTAATTCCCGGAAATGTAGTTTCAAATATTGAAACAAATGCCCTCATAGACTTAAGTTTAAATTAATCCTATGTGTGACATGATATCAACAATTACTTTTATGAAGTTTATATATTTATTATTTTTAATTATATTTTGAATAATTGATATATTAGTATGTGTAGAATTTACTGTAAACCTGAGAATATATAATATCACTTTTCAAAATTAAGATGTCCGCATCAAGATCAGAGGCTTATTGGGCATATGTGTAAACTAGCTACTGTTGTCATTATTTATTTGGAATTGTATTCGTATCACGCCATCACTCATTCCCCCATTAGTTTGGGTTAGAGAGAGAGAGAGAGAGAGAGAGAGAGAAGGTACTGACTATATTTGACGTTGCTCACAGCCCCTCACTATCATTCATTAGTTTGCGTAAAATTAAACCCATAGTGTTTGAATCACTTTAGTTTTTCACGTGATTCTTTTTTATTCTTAACAAGGAAACCAAGGGAGAAAGAATGTAATGTGAGAGTGAGAGTGAGAGTGAGAGTGAGAGTGAGAAAAATAGGGCAAATTACACTCAATCCTATCTTCAGATTTAAGGTAATTATATTTATTATGTTTTTATTTATAAAATTATCACTATAAGTCTATGAGATTTGCTAAAACTTACAGGAGCCTATCCTGTATTTATTGATCAGTTAATTTAAGTGATAAAAGATATAATGGGTGATATGCATATGATTATTAATAAAAAATATTTATTTTGTCAAAATTTAGCAGATAAATTAGCAAAAGTATCCTTTATCACATTTATTTTGAAAAAAAAATTTCAATAGATTACTCTCTCAAAATACAAGATAATTTTTTTAATATACATCCCTACTTATATAAAAATTAATTTAATACTTTTTTGTGCAACACTTATTTTACTTTTAAATAAGTTGAATTGATGGCAATATTTTTCAAAAAAGAATGATGTAATCTTAGACTTAAAGAGGGTTGATAGAAGTGGTAAACAACTTTGAGCACCTAAGAAGAAGGAAGAAGATGAACGTTCGAATTTTAAGGAAGAAATTCTTGTAAGAAGACTATACAACACTTGTAGTTCCCTATTCAAATGAAGACCAGTCTTATGAACGGTTTAATGAGCCGAACATGCAAGAATACCTTACGAGTATAAATGTAGATATTTTACTTATATGAATGTAGTTTTTAACTTCTAATAAATATTACTCATTTTAAAATATGTCGGTTTCTCTGTCCTTTGACAAGTAATACATGGCAATAAAATGTGTTACTTTTTGTTTCTTGATAATGCAATGTGTTACTTATTATAATTTAAATTTGATATACACTTAATATTTCTAATTATGGATCGATGCTTCACGACATCACCAAAATTTAATAATTTTACTCCTATAATTAATAATTATATTAAAATTTGCACATATAATAAAATATAATTAGTTGATTATATAAAAAGATTTATATGAAGTGTAATATTAAAACTACATTATTTCCATATATATATATATGAAATAAAGTAATGCTAGCTAGACACACGCTAAATATTACATGATAAAAAAAAATAGTCCTTTCACAATATCATTATATTATTTCACATAAAGTTAAACTTTATTTTTCCGTAGTACAAGCTTTTTTTCCCCCTAAGTGGCCCTACTAATTGTGCGACTAGCAATTCTCTTTCTTGATCTCTATATATGTGAGGTATATTATAGTCTCTCCTATATTCCCTCTCTCACTTAGAAAAGCAGCAATGAAAATCATTTTTTTTCCCCGTCGGGGCATTATTGAGATGTCATTCCCTTACTTTTCAAAGGTCTTGAGTGGAATGATATTGAGCAAAAGTAAAACCTAATGAAGGAGCCATGTTCGTATGTAACCTAAAGGTGGAAAAAGGTTTGACCAAGATGGGGCCAATGCTGGTAGTACCTAATACAGAATGACCTCAAAAGAAAGAGAATAATTGTTTGAATATTTAGAAGTGATGTTTGAATGGCACACTAATCTTATTATCCTTGAATAAAGTTGTCAAAATAAGATGAGAGATGAGTGGGACTACCATCATTTTTTAAAGTGTTAAGGTGGGAAGAGCCGTTCTTAAATACTCAAATAATTTTATTGAAAGGGATATGTGAAGTATGACAAACCATAATGTGGATATTAAATTTTTTTATTGATTATGAATCTTCTATTATTATTCATCGGATGATTACTATTTTATTGAATGGTAAAATCCAATGATTAATGATAAAAAATTTATAATAAATCTAAATATAAGAGGTGGAACCCAAAACCCACCTGTATCAACCTCAGCTTTTTTGTCACTCCCTCATTGCCACAAACTACAAAGTAAAAAAAGAAAGGGTAAAAGGGCTCCTTCGGTGGGGTTGTGGGGTAAATATACACTAACCCATACACAAGGGAAATCCAGACCCCCCAAAGAAGGGAAAAAAAAAAAAAGAAGAAGGAAGAATACACGAGGGAAAGGCATTTAACTTTTCAATGTCCATTCGTAGACATCATCATTTTGTGCAAGAAGTCACCTACCTTTGACCCCATTTTGGGCACTTAAAAAATGTAAACCAGCTCTCTACCTTGCACCTTTAGTAAGCTTGATTTACCTTCATCTTATAATCACCTTTGACAGTTCCATATAACCGCATAGTCACACTATTGTTTCATCCTGTATGCCACATAATTCACATTTAATTAATTGAAGACTTCCCATTCATTTGCTGGATTGTGAGAATTTCTTATCTTTCTGCATATTTATGAAAAAATAAAATAAAAAGGCACCCTTGATGATGCAACTTGATCAAAGAACGGAGAAGTATCGATATAATTTAAAAGTTTGTTTTTTTATAATTACCTCAATGTTAATTAACATTTATGGGAGGGTAAAAATTTCATAGATGGAACTCTTTCATAAAATTTTTACTTCCACTTTTATTCTCCAGTCAAATATATCATTAACAAAAAGAGGTAAGGGGAAACTTATACTAATTTTAAAAGTGCTTGAGAATTGTGTTTTCAAATTTGCGCTGCAAATCAAGCACGTAATAAGCGTTGTAAGTAGCAATTAGATTCAACTTAATGAAATCCACCCAAAAAAAAAAAGAATTTAATGAAGTATATATTACATTGAAATTGATATATAGTTAATAGATGTTTTCTATCAGCATACTATTTAGCCACGTTACTTCTAAGGCCTAAACCTACAAGCTGTACAGTGCACACAACAAAATCTAACTTATATTAAACTCATTTAAATTGCAATTGGACCCACTTAAACCTTTTATATGCAATTTAATTTTGATTAAATTTCTACGCAACAAAAGCTTTATCTAGTTGCTACACACCAAAAATAAAGTATTTTTAAACTTGCGAAACCAAAATGAGAATTCATACACTAAATCGTATGCATTCACTTAGGAATATCATACAGTACAGCATATAATACAAAGAAAGATCATTGTCTACCTTGTCATCTTAATAGGTACGGCTACCACCATATGTGGATGATTGATGGCAACTATATGTTAGGCAGCCCTGAAATTGATATATGGTTAAAACATCCATTTTTCTCTTTTTTTTTTACAATTTTATAATTTTTTTTTAACTTTGGATGCGACATATTTCCTATCTATAATGGAGAATCTGATCCATAACTAATAAAATTTTGAAATGAAATCGAAAACTAATAATTTCATGTCTATTATTCTTCACTATATGAGGAGGGTATAGGTCGCTGTCGCTGCCCCATACAAACATTGAGGGTGTAATATTCCCTATGGGCTCAGGTTGTATTCTATCCCAAATTACTGGTCCTTGCCCTGCTACATGAAAAGAATGGCTGAAGCATCCTTCCAAATCAAGGGAGGGATACAGGGAAACAGCATTAAAATTGCAGCCACTTCACTTGGTTGTAATGTAAAATCATCACTCATCACACATGGTGAATTTTATATTTATACACTAGAAAAAATGTAACATTTTTCAATTGAGCTTAGGGTAAAGCAAAAAAAAAAAAAAAACACCATAGTAATAGCTGAATGGTCATTTTGCAAAGGATTAATTAAATGCATTTTACCCTCACTAAAATTTAGATCACATATAATTTACATCATGACTTTTCAAAACATGCATTACGACACCCTAAATTTACCAAACAGTGCAAAACACCATTTCTGCTAAGTTGACATCCATTTCAATTGGTTTATTTTGTACAACTCGAGTGCTTATTGACTTAAAGGAAATGGAAGTCAACTTCACATAAGGGGTATTTTGGATTGTCCAGTAAGTTCAAGGTGTCATGATGTGTATTTTGAAAAATCTATAATTAATTACACATGATTTAAAGTTTAGAGAAATAAAATGCATCTAACAATTTTACAAATATTATTAAAATAAAAATATTACTTGAATTACTATTGGATACGATGACGATTCTCACCTATCCCATTCATCCATCATATGCAAAGGTAATAAGAGTTACTTTAATTGTTGAAATAAGATTACAATTAAGAAGAGATGCGGTTATAGCAGTTTAGGACACATACAGGTAGTGCCAAATTGAGCTTGCTATGACATTTATCTCACTTGTCTTGTATAAAAGAAGAAAACAAATCAGCAAGAAAGGGAAAGATCAGGGAATTAACTCTCTCACTCTCTCTCCACTTCATTCTGGGTTTTTGTTTGTTTCTTTGAAGTTTGTAACATTTACTAATTCAATTCTCTCTTTTTGGGTGAAACTCTATATGATAATGTTGTGGACTTTTTTAAAAAAGAAAAAAAAAACTATAAACATCAATCACCCTTATTTTTCAGAATTTGAGCAGTGGATATTATAATTTTCACCTTTTTTATTTTTTCTTTTTGAAAGAAAAAATAAAAGAAATTTCCACAGAGAGAGAGAGGGAGAGACAGAGAGATAACTCCAATAATACAGTGGATATTTTGTACATTGGAGCAGTCACAAGGGGGACTCTAGCTTAGATCTAAAAGAATATGTATGCTGTTGCACACTTTCTCAGCCAAACAACATATAAAACAACGAAACTAATGCCTGCAACAGCATAAATATTCTGCACACAATGATACAAGCGAAATTGATTGCCTTAACAGAATATGATGCAGATGAGATGGCTTTTGAATTCATCTGAGTACAAAGCAGCACTAATTTATTAGCCATTCTGCCCACTTTTACAACCTACTATATCTTAAGGACCACGATCAATTGCATCCTCCACAAACTACATTTCTCACATGAAAATCATAAAAACAATAATAATACTAATGATCAAAATTAAAAATAAAAAAGAACCCAATTGTTGTGCTTTGAAGTCATGGTAACCAAATTGGCTAACACATTTCATGAACCACCACTTCAGAGAGGTTCTAAAACTTATAAGGTCCTTGTTGCAAGCCATGTATACACCATAATGTTGTTGCATGCTTGGCCAAAATTGAAACAGCTCAGGAGGGATAGACAAGGAAGGAGAGTATGAGTTGGGCGGCAACGGGGAGAGTTGGAGATTGAACTCTATATCAGTGGATTCTGATATAGGATCTGTCATGGGAACAGAAAGAAAGAAAACAGACATGGCGTGAGGTCTTACAAGGTCAAGAAAAGGTCTTACAAGGTCAAGAAGACTCGGAGGAGAAAGGAAGAAAAAAGGAGACAAAGGAGCGCGGTAGAAATTAGATGAAGAAGAGGAAAACAAGTAATGTGTAAAAAGCTCAGGTAGGATAGCACCCGATTAGGATGAGGCTGCCGAAGCTGCTGCCAGCATTCCAAAGGGACTGTCAGCTCCAATTTCAGAGCCACTAATGGCTTCCTTTTGGTCACAGCTCCCAATTCTCAAAAGGTTGACCATGGAGGCCTTGCTGCTGGTTACATGCATGAGAAAGCCCTCATGGGGACCTGCATCATGGATCGTGCTCTTGGTTAGTTCAGAGAATGAAGAAGAAATGGCAGGAGCAGAAGCCAGCTTTAGTTAGAAGATAAAAAGCAAAAAAGAAAAGGGAAGAACAAACCATTAAAGAACATAAGAGAATATCTTCTATTATACCACCATAAAGTAAAATGGTTCAGTTACGGTATAATGGTCATATAGAAAAATGCTTCTACAAAGGTATACCTTTTAAGCTTTAACATGAATTACACATATATTAAAAAGGTTCAAGAAAAACTGTGTGAACAACCATATATATCATAAGATATCTTTATTGAATTCTTCAACACTAGCTAGTACCTTTAACAAACCCGTCTTTCGGTTTCATCTTTGAGACCCTTTTTTTGTTTTTTCTCTTCTCCCTTCTTTATATCAAGAGAGTGACAAAGCTAGAGAGAGAATGAAAGAGATGGAGCTTTTTTGCTATGGTAATTAGATCGGAGGGAAGGAAGGAAATGCAGAGGTTTATATGGAGCTAAAAAGGGAAGAAGGGTGCATGAGGTCAACAGTGGGTTTCCCTAATGGACCTGACTGGTCCAAGGCCCAGAAAGATCTAAATGGACCTGATGACTGCATCAGGGCCCAGGTAGGAGATATCTAAAAGTGTAGAACAGTAAGTAAATTAATGGTCATAATTACAATAATTAGATCAGCCACTTTTTATATATATATATATATATATATATATATATAGTTTGAATCTAGAAGAATGCTCACTACAATTTAAGGTCATTGGGCATGTCTTTGAGTTCATCGGCATTTATAAAAATGTTTACAGATGCCTATCATTGGAATAACTTGATTGAAACCAATTAAGTGAACCAGCTTGCATTAGAGACGCATTGTTTCAACCTATATTTTGATACATTAAAGGATACTACTCGATGGTGTAGGATTTAACTGCATAGGACTTTAATGTAATGATATTAATCTAAAAAGCTTTAGTTCCCCTTTTATGTTAAACATATATTTTCCTTGCAATAAAGCAATTTAAATATCAGCACAAAAGTTTTACTTTCACAATAATAATTGTAAAATTATTTTATTGAATGGTTCCAGTTATGGCCATGTCCGTACTAATGGAGGACGAAAGGGTGTTTCTTCTGTGCCTTTGTGTACGCCATGTGGCTGGCCATGGTGTGTGTGTGTCTCAGTGACTCAGTTGTGTTGCTCGTGTGCATTCCCAAAACTCCCAATTTTCTGAGTCCAAGTTGAGACTCAGCACAGCAGATTACTACTTCTAAAACCCCTTTGAAATGAAAGCACTTTGCCATTTGGACTAACTTCAATATAATGGAATAATATAAGAATCACAATATATATATATATATATATATATTAAAAAAAAAAACCAGCCCCAAGAAGGGTCGTCTACACAATACTGTAGTCAACAGTGCACGCGTACACATTGTTGAGTTTAGCGCAGGAACAATAATAAATAAATAGATGTATTAATGGTTTCAATTTGTGATTGTGGTTGTGGTTGCACTGCAATGTGGAGAATTGTGGGAAAACGTTGGCAAAATGGCCACAATTACTGTTGTGGTGCGGTTGTGGAGACCATCACAGTAGCACTATTGTGACGGCAATTTGAAACTATGGATTCATTAATTCAAAAACCGCAGTCTTGTATCCAAAAACTACAGTATTATTATTCACATTAGTCTTCCAGCTAAGCCCAAAGATCAAGTTTTGCAATGATAATAATAATAGCCAAAGAACAAAGTGGTTGGCTTTGAATATGACGCGTGTGGATGGCATTTGTACGTTTGGTCGAATAATAAGGTGGGTAAAATGTATTATTCCGTCAGATGAAGACATGAGAATTGAGAATTCGATTAATGATTCCTCACAATATATTGCTTTAAAGATCTCACGCTTGTTTTGTAGTTTTCCTTGGATTGCACTGCTTGGTAGGTAGCATTAGCATATTTATACGTAAACATGGTTATTTGGGAACTACTCCTCATCGCTTAGAACTCAAGCTACGCCCAATGAGTTAAGTTACCCGATAAAGAGGGAACATTAAAACGTGTATTTTAGCAAAATGATGGGTGAAGGGAACAAAGAATCTTAGGCAACCGAAAGAAAATATTCTAAACTATAGGTGAGACTTCTAATTTCTAAATATACTCGAGGAAAAGTAGGGTTATAACGATGATGGCAATTGAGAAAATGTTACTAGCATCACAGTCTCCAAAGTAAACATGGTCAAACAAGTTACAATGTCACACCCTCCCCAATTCCTTGGCCTTCTAACTTCACAATTAAATAACAATTTTTCTTTTTATTTTGCATTCTTTTAAATTTAAATTTGCATTATAATTTTTCTTATCATCACTCTCATACAAAAACAAATCTGGCCACAGTAGTTTTTGGGGTGAGCTATATATATCTCTTGTTGCAATGGCAGTGAATTTTAATCAGTGTGCATAGGATTTTATAGGTACTTATGGGATTGACCAAAAGTCCTTGTACCCCATGTTCGGGTCAAGTGTCCCCACAGCTGCTACTCTTCCCTTTTGCTCGCTGCTAAGGTCCACTACTTCCCCCTCCAGCACTGCACACATCTGAGAGCGCCCTGTGAATAATATGGCAGCAACCAGGGTCCAGTGCCTTTTTCTCCTGTTCTACCTTATGCACCATGTAATTGTAAACCACAATAATCATCATACCCTTCTGATATGCTAGCCCTTTTTATTCCATTCCGTGACCATACCAATAGTTTTGCCTATCCCACTATAGATTTCATTTGATAAATTAATATATATATATATATATATATGTATGTCATATAATGTGACTTAGTACCCTCAAACTTTCTTGTCAGTGAATGTATCCTGTAAGTTGGGATTAAAGGTCAAAGAGACCATAATAATCCTGCAGCTACAGGACACCATGACAGCATTGGAAATGTCAGTCACGCACACACATGAATATGTAAGTGTGTGGCAAATATATAGAGCATTAAGTAAGAAAAATAAAATCATAGCATAAACTTGAGAACAAAAGTTTTAGTACTTTTACCTTATATATATATATATATATATATATATATATATATATATATATATATATATATGCAGTGAAGAACTTTTTAGCTTTTTGAACTTTGAAGGTTGATCCACTATAGAGAAAATCAATGCAATGGCCCTTAATTAAAATTTAATCATTAATTAATTTCTATATGTTTTTGACCCTTCCTAAGTTGAAATCATGGACCCTTTCATGCCTCCCAAGGTAACATGGCCTAATTCCAGCTACTGCTCGAATATAAACCAACTCAATCAATGTTATGCACTGTGCAATTGTACATATGTAGTGGCAAAATGTTGCCAATAAGGCTTTGCTCTATTTCTGGACTCAGGACCACAACTTGTCCTTTTTATTCCCTTCTCACCTTGGACATCCCAGAAACTTCAGCCAGATAAAGATTGCAAAAGCCAAAATTCAGTGCCCCTACACATGCTATGTGTTTCGTTGTTGATGTAAATCTTGTTCTCGATCCATCGTTTTCTCCCTTCATCGTCCTGTCCACACATAAAGTTGACACTTTCACTTGCAGTCAAATGCATCACATCAAAGAAAGCCTTCCCACATAGACCCCATTTTGAGAGCACTTATTAATTTCCTCATGAAATAACTAAGAACGGTCCATTTGGGTAGCTTTCACTCTCTTATAATGAATAAGCATACCTGAAGTTTAATAAATTCAAAGTGTGCTAATGGATTGACATGCCATATATTCACCTTTTCACATTCAAAACCACTGCATGTAATATGAATTATCTTTTCAAAAAGGTTATAAGTTGTTAGATAAAGATACAAATAGTTCTACATTTTTGTGGACAATTTAAAAAAACAGAAATAATAAAAATGAAATTCAAGACCATTTGATGATGAATTATCTCTCTTAACAACTTAAATAGTTGTCTGGGAGATTTGCATGTAACTTTTCGATATGGGACTTTGAAAGAGTGGCACTCACTTGCAGTAGATTAGAGTTGGGGGTGGATGTTAGCATTGATGTGACACATGAGTAAACATGCAGAATGATGAATGTCACATTAGGACAAGGAATCGCTTGAAAACTATGGAGACACACGCAATAGTATGTGTGTGTATAGCATCATATGAAATGGAAGGTGGGCAAATATACACATAAACATGTTACGTAGCTAGGGGGTGAAAATAAAAGTGTTGAGGGGCAGGGGCACCCGTTCGAATTGTTCCAAGAAGGTGAGTCTGGATGATTAACTGTGCACAACCAAATCAGGAAACCAATAATGCACAAACATAAGGATAAAGGGGGGTAGGCATGAAAGGTGTATACCAACCCGTACGTTGTCCCTCATCAATTCGCATGTGGCCAAAGTGGTGCTGTTCCGGCATTAATTCGGTACCCCCAAAGAGACCCCCTTTTGGGAGGAGAATTAATGGTACAAAATTAAAAACAACCCCTGCAAAGATTCTCTCAGGGAAATCAAAAAAGAGCTTGAGTGTTTTATTTTATTTTATTTTTTTGTAAATTTGAATTTGGCTTTAAGTAATTTCCATATTTTGTGGTCATTTGGTCACCACCAATTTCCGGGTAGAAGAGTGACACCCATTTGAACAACAACTATATATACGTGCTATGAAAACCTGAGTTATATATATGTTGTTCTTTGCAGTCTTCAAAAACAGCATTGCAAGTCCTGTTTGTGATCCATGTGCAATTGTGCACTGAGTGCCATGTGCTTTGGTATATATACATGTTCTTATGGTTCAATTTTTTGTGTACCATCATTGTGCATTTAAAACTACGTGGATACCATGTGAAACCAAAAAACTTTGATCAGCAAAATGTGAGCTTTGACATGTAAACCAGTTGCAAATTGTTTTTACTATACAGTTTACAATTACAAACATGGGGCGGTTAATATCACATGTTGTGGTGCCAAAATCGAATGGACTTTGCTTCAGTAAAATAACATATTGTTACACATTTTGAGTATATAAATGTTATCTCTTGAGGATGTATTTGGCTGGAAAATAAAAATAAGATAAAAAATTTTATGAATGATATTCAAAAATAATTTTATGTATAAATATTATCCGTGAAATTTTTAACCCTTTCTTTTAGCAACCAAGCATACTCTTGGTATGTAAATGTTGGTTTTTGAGGTATTAACTAGCATTTGCACATGAGAAACACGTCCTTTCTTGTGTTGTTAGCATACCTGTCCGCGCGGACTCCCTACATATTTAGTTTGCGTGGGGCTAACTTGATAATACCATATATGATTTACAATCAAATGAAAATTATTTCACATAATTTTTTAATAATTTTAACATTAAAATTTTTACTTCCATATCTATTTAATAGTAAATGTCATTGGAATCTTAAAAGTGGACTAATAAGATAAAGATTTAAGCTTAATATACTGATAATATAAAAAAAAAATTATAGTTAAAGTTGTCTAATTATATAATGACATATTAGCAATTAATGATTAACTTTCACTTTATTACCTTTTCGGACACAACGCCCCTAAATACTTCTGGAATACCATGCTTTATGATCACGAGACTTATGCGACTTGAACGATCCCACTTCTCAAAGTCCCGTTTTTCCTCAATGGAACTTTTATCCGTAGGAGCAGCGGGTTGTTCAATCCTTAATGCAAGGTCTAGGTCCATGCAGCCAAGAACGATCATTACGTTCTCATTCTAGTCCTTAAAGTTACTCCCATTTAACATGAGAATAGAGTTGATGTTGGCAGATACTATAGAAGCAAATGCATTAACTGAAAAATAGAACAAAATAATATGATCACACAAGTTTCAAATCATATAGATAAATTTAAATAATGATAGGGTCCATCACAAAATACCTAGCACAACATTAATATTTAGTCTTTGGACAGAAATATTAATTTGTAAATGATACTCTTGATGTAGTAATCAAATATTGACGATAAATCTTGTCAAATTATAAGTCTATTTTGGATCGACTTATTATTCACATGGAACCTGACAATCATCACATATTTATTACCACAGGTGAGTGTATGAAATTTGTCCAAATACAGAGCTTCCTTTTGGTCGATCAATACTCGCAGAAATTTTATGCTCATAATCATCATTATGTTCCAAAATAAATTGACTTAGACAAGAGATGCTACTTTGGCAGCATGTTGCTTTAGTCAATTTATTTCAAAACCCTTAGAATTGTTACCAAAATTCTCTGTAACAAGAACTGAAATACACATGTTCTTAATACCATTATAATAAAAGAAAATGAAATATACATACTCTATCAATATATATATAACTATATATCTCTAGTATTCCAAATATCAACAAGACAAATCCTTATTTGTAAATGAACAAATAATTGAATCTACCGAATCCATCACCATGCCAAAAGAAAAGCCAAACAAGGGTGCAACACATATGCCAAATAAAAGTCATTCCACTGAATCATTTTTTTTAAGTCCAAACAAAAAATAAACTTCATCAGATCACTTATTCCCAATGATTCAACCATGAATGGTTTTGATACCATTTGATAGAAAATGTAGTCTTTATAATCCCAAGATCATCCATGTTAAATCATCAAGAAAATAATTAGGCTAATAGCAGAGCGCACCTGAATCCATAGGAAACGACTGAAGTTTGGGTTGCTTTACTTTCCAAGCTGATGATATGTATCTAGACTACGCTCTCTTATCTGATGATAGGATATCAAGAAAAGATGCGTACGTATAACTTAGGGACCATAACCTCTTATATCTCTGTTAACCTTTGTTTCTAATTCAGCCCATTATAAAATTAGTAACTGGATAATCATGGTATCTACACATAATAAGGTCACACTTAATGAGATAATTTGGACCCATTAACTTATCCTTAATCATTTTAATTTGGAGCAAACTTTGTAATAGCACAATATACAATTATATATATACAGGTCCATAGATTTTACACTTATTAAATGAAAAGTCACACAAAATAAAATATTTGATTAAATAATAGTTATAAAACTCTATTACACTTTCAACATATTAAAATTATACTCATAAGATAAGCTCTTTAATATATGTACATAAGAAAAACTTTTATGGTTTATATCTACTTGTTTCAATTGCTAATACAAGGAATACGGGATGATTAAAAGTATATATACTTGTTTAATCTTCTTCTTTTTGTTTGGTGAAACAATTTAATTTTTTATTTTATATGAGTTATTTACGTTTGACCTACGCAGCATTTATTTTCTGGACTCGTTTCTGCCGCAAGGAATACGGCTTTCCATGTGTTGCCAACATAGGCTGTGTTACGCCATAAAATAATGAGTACAAATTTCCAATGTTATGTACTGTAACATGTGTAAGTTTTAATTTTTATTTTTAAGTTTTTATTTTTTTAAATTTTGAAAAGTGAATATTTAAAATTAAAAATAAAAATTAATAACTGAAATTTATAATTTTTAAAATTTTTATTTTTTTTATAAAATTTAAAAAATTAAAAATTAAAAACTCAAATAAAACATGGCTAAGCGTCGCTAAGCAACGTAAAAGAACACAACTCTTCCTTGTCCTGTTAAGCCAAGTCATGTTGTACACGCAAAGACTACGACTTCTACAGTGTAGTAAAACAAAAATTAATCATGTTAGTTTTTGTTAGTTAACCAATAAAACCGATGAAAGGCAAAAAAATCTTCATTGTTTATTTGTTTACTTTTTTTATTTTTTCTACCCAATTAACGGTTCATATTTTCATGTTTTTATTTTTTTTATTGGGTCATCATATTTTCATATTTGTTTAACTATCGAAGATCACCCATGGACTGGTCGGTTCAATCCATGGTGTGTATCAAAATTTTGGGGAATCATAGTTAACGTTCCCTTGTATCATAATCATACGTTAAATTAATTAAATAAAATAATAATATGGATGTTTGGATGAAACTTTTTTGGAGATTTTCACTCCCAAAAAGTCACCCTTTTGTATATATGGATAAATTTTACAAATAATTAGAATCTAAAAAATTATATTTTAAGAAATGAAAAAAAGTAGCTAATAAAAAGAATCAATTTTCAGTCTTTCCAGTTACATGTAAAATTTAAATTTTATAAATTATTTTAAAAAAAATTGAAATAAATGCACCCTAAATATGAGTGTGAAAAATAGTTTTTAGATTCATATTCTCATGAGCGGCTTTTTATGATTCCAATGATTCAATGAACAATCTGTTGATTGAAACATTTGAAGCACAGAATATCAAAACTACCGAAGCCACCAAGGAATGAAGCAAAAGCAGGCCGAGGAAAACAAGACCCACAGCCCTTTTGTGGGTAAGGTAGCCAATGCCAAACTGTAAAAGAAATCATATATTTATAGTCCAGGCCCATGATAGAACATGGAAATGTCCATGACAAAAATTGATATTATCATGACAGAAAACAAAAAAGAGTCGATCCCCTTGCCAAAAACCAAGAAAGAATTGGTCTCGGACGAAAAAATAGTATTGATCTGTCGCCATAGTGACATAGAACTTTTTCTTTGGAAAAAACGAATCCATGACCAAAAAACCTCGCGTTTGTTTGCGACGATGGTTAAGGAGGGAATGGAGAGAAGAGGCACGGATAAGTCTAGCAGATTTGAGTTTGGGAGTGGATTTTAAAGGGGGGAGGGGGATGAGGCATGGCTCAGGAGGGTCTTTCAAACCTCTTTAAAATCTCCTCTATATCAGTGACCCCACAAATCGGAGGGGATACACAAGAAGCAAATAATTTTTGGGTGATTTTACTGATTTGTCATTTTTTTCAATTTATTGTACGATAAAATCACCCATAAAATAAAAGGATATAAGTAAACAATAAATTTTATACACTCTTTTATTCCACTCTTTTATATTATAAACTTTCAATCACTAAAATGGTCTCTTACCATTCCTTTCACTCCTCATTTTTCTTTTTTGCTCTATTAATGATCCTTCTCTTTTATCACATGTAAAACTCCCAAATATAACCCTAGTATCCTTCCGTAACTAGTGAGGATTGAGAAAACCTCTCTCCTTCACATAAAAAAAAGGAGACAGTTCTTTTTTTTCTTATTTCTTGCTTCATTTTTCCTCTTGTTGTGAGGCACAATGTAAGAGAAGGAGATGGAGGTATTTAAGGTTAGTGTTAAGACACGGCGGCACTTGCTATATGTAGAGAGTGAGCGCGGGAGAAGAAGAAAAGTGGCAATGGTAGTGGAGGAGAAGATCAAGGAGGGATGATCGAAGGTAGTGGTAAAAGATGATGGTAGAGTGATGATAATGGATAGTGAAGATGTCGATGTTGAATGGTGAGCATCCAATTTTATTTTTTAAGTATAATTATTATAAATATTTCTCATTTTTATATAGTTTAATTTTAATGTATTGATATTGTAATTTTTTTTACATTATCATCCAATCAAATTATCTTATTTGTATAACTGTTCAAATAATAGGTGTAAGGTTTAACTACTTTTGATTATATGGCAAGATATGTTTGGATTACAGTGTAAATTTATATTGTCATTGTATAGAAATTAAACTCGTAATTATAATGTATATTTAATAATACTTCTTAGTTATTTATATATTTTTAACAAATTATGATTATTTTAACAAAATATAAAAAATGAATATATTATACTTTATATTTTATATTATATTATTTGATATTTCTCCTTATTTTAGAATATGTAGAAATGTAATAAAATAGTACTTTCTATTAGTTATTCGTTTTTATTATTTCATTATATATAAAAACATAAAGAGATTAAAAAAAAGAAGAAGAAGAAAGAGCGAGTTTTAATGCATTAAAAATCCAATCAAACTTAGGGGACATTTGGACGATATTTTTGCGGGGAGAGTCAAAGTCACTTTTTCATTAAAAAAAATTACTTTTCATAAATTTGGATATTTTTTAAAAAATATTCAAATTTTTTTTTTAAAAAAATCTTTTTTAGCTTTTTTATAGAAGTTAAAAAAATAATTTTTAGAAAAAAATAAGTTTTCATCTTTTTTAATTATATATAATATTTAAGCTTCATAATCACTCTATAACTTTTAAAAAATTTGAAACAAATACACCCTTAATTTCATTGAAGTTTTCTATTGAATAATATATCTCATTTTTTTTTTATAAAAGTATATGAATGGGTTTGGATGATCTGTTAGGAAAAACAATATTTTTTTTAATTGATCTTTAAATAAAATATTTTGAAGAAGTAAAAGTTATATATGACATCAATTTATTTTTGAATGTAATAATAAAAAATTTATATTTTTTTTATCAAACATCTTTTTTATATTATAAAAGAGTTAGTATTCGCTTAGTTTCTCACATTTTATTCGCGAGTTATTTTAGTTCCTTTGTTAACATCCATTAATCCACCATTAATTAAATGATAACGTGTTACCATTAAATGATATCTTTTTATTTAATATTTTGAGTGATTTATTTTAGTCCCTTACATTATATCAAATGAGTTATTTTAGTCCTCTTCTATTTGTGGATATCATCTGTTCCTTCTCCAAGCACATTATTCTCTCTTTCTCTCTCCTTAGTTTCTCTCTCTTTGCATTCAAACCTCTCTTTTCTCTATTCCTCATTCTTTATCTTCATCATCATAGATAACCTGTTCAAAATTTGTACTCAGTGAATATCAAAAAATGTTAAGTGGTATATATTCAAAAATTACATATTTATTTCGTTTTTCATGAGAATTATTGATTGCCAATCCATTGTGTGAAACAAAGTGTCTTTTAAAGTTGGGAGGTAACAACTACCATCTTCATGTAATTGACAGTCATTTCCTAATAATGTTATAACCATAGAAAATGGAAACCCGTCGACGCTCTGACCAATAATTTGAGTTTAGTGTATATAATGTTTGAAATTGTTAATAAATTCACTAAGTATGAATGTTTCATTTAGAGATTTTATTTTTCATATCTCCATACTTTTTGTAACTTTTCTTAATTTCTAATAGCATATGAACTTTTTCTACTCACAATAAATCCAATTAAACTATATATGACCAATTTTTGTGTTGTTCTTCAACCATGGTAGAGAGTGGTAATGGGGGTGGTAGTCGTGATTCAAAAATGAAGATTTGATGATTAAGAAAAAGACAAGTGATGAGTAAAAGAAAGAGAGGTTTGTATATGCAGAGAAAAAAACTAAGGAGAGAGAAAAAGAGAAGAATGTGTTTAATTTGGAGAAAGAGTGGATGATATCCATAAATGGAAGAGAACTAAAATGACTTATTTAGTGTGATGTGAGGGACTAAGGTGAATCATTTAAAATGTTAGAGAACAAGGTATTATTTAACGATGATACGTTATCACTTAACTGATGGTGGGTTAATGAATGTTAACAAAAAGATTGAAGTGATTCACATTTGTAAGTATCAGAGATGAAAATGACTTAAAATGACTCATTTTAAAAGTCAGTAACTAAAATGACTTGCGAGTGAAATATGAGGAATTAAAGTGAACATTAACTCATTATAAAAACATATTTTTTCTAGAAGATAGAAATTATATCTTTTGAAAAAAATATCTCTATAATACTTTTTCTGTAATTCTGGTTTTACTGAAATGTTTTTACAAAAATATCAAAAAACATAAAAGACCTTTTTTAATAAAAATATTTTTTAATAAAACTAATGACACACGAATGAGCTCTATATCTCATTTTTAAATGATGAGAAACAGAAAAAAATGCTCTTAATTATGATCCTAAGGGTTGAGCACAGTGGTGGAGCTTGGTGGGGTAGGAAGGGGCCACTGCCACCTCGAATCTTTTGACATTTTATATATAAATTTTATTTAATAAATAAATTAAGTTTGAATGACTTATTTCCTATAAATGGTATTCCTCTATCTAAATGAGTCTTTTTCAATTTAAAAGTTCATTAACCTACTATTTTTAATTAAAAGAAATTATACCACAATTGAGTATCATTTTATGTAGTGGAAATATTTTTTGTTACAATATAGATAAACAACTATAATTGTTGGATATAATATGTCCAATTATCATACAATTAATTTTTTAATTCTTAGCTCTGATTTGATTTCTAAGGATGTTTGCAAAATATTTAATTTGACATTATTATATATATGTTTGACAATGCAATTCTTTTTTAATTAAAAGTTACACTAAAATAATTTTATATATAAAATTATTTCATTAATTTTTTAGTATCTAAACAAAATGATGCACTACTTAAAATTATTGTTAATACATTATTCCATCATAAAAGTGATTTTTAAATAATTAATTCTAAAAAAATCAATTATATGTGTATTTATATTGAAACAATTAAATCTCATAACTAATTTTGATATATATTAGCATTATAATATTGGCTATCTGCTTTAAAATTTATATATAACATACAATTAATTTTAATTCAATTATTATTATCTAATTTATATAATATGATGAAGAGTTTGGCCCCTAAAAATTTTCACTCATTTTCCGTCATTGGTTGAGCAAGAGGATTTAAGAAATGATATCTATCAAGCGAAATAAGTTATTAAATCCGACGGTTCAAATCCTTACTTGTCTCTTTAATGAGATACTATTAAATAAAATTTAGATCCTAATTAAACATAAAATAATAATATTTTAATATTTAAAAATGGATCTCCTAGTATATTTAGACATAAAAACCATTTTGACACGTCCACTTTATGACCAATAGTTCACCAGCTTTTTTTTTTTTGGGATAGATAGTTCACCAACTTTTGCATGTTAAGAATTCCAAGAGACATGATGTATGAACATGAGAAGTAGGTGTACACGACTCAGGATTAGTTGGTCCCCTCACGTTGGGGACCAACGATGGTAACACTGAAAAAATAACAAAAAGGCTCCTCCGTGTGTTTTCTAAACATGGTACAAATTGTGATAATTTTCAAAAGAGCCCTTAGTTACCTTTACAATTTTATCTCTGAACAGGGTAGTTCTCGCACAGTAAGAGTGGCAGATCTGAAGCATCTATATGTTCGGCGGTTGTGAGAGACTCACACGTTAATGGCACTATCTGCAATTTTTTGAAGTAACTGCATCATGTGGTCGTGCATATTGTAATACCTCTAAAAGTGGATATTATGGAAAAGCAAATAATTGGGAAAATAAATGCCTCTGAAGTCTGGTTGTTCTTCTGACTTTTTCTTTAGTTTTTTTTTTCATGCAGCACTGTAGAAAGGTTGAGCAGATGAAAGGATAAGCATTTAGGCCTTGCCAGCATTCTTCAATTTTTTAATAGCAGATCACTGATTTGTCCTTCATATTTTTCCATTGTTTTTTTTTTTTTTCTGGTTTTCGTTGTCCATTGTTTAAAAGTTGATGTATGACACTAGTACTTGACATATACATCACAAGCTTACAAATTGAAGTTTGGCTATCAGAATGTTCATTCAAGGGAACTACTAGAGACTAGTAGATAGCTGCAATAAGTGTTGATATAATGATATCAGATAGTTGCAATAAGTATCTTAATTCTTATATCGAGTGAATTTTTTCTTTAAAAAAAAAAAGGAGAAACAACTTAGGTATAGGTATGGAGGAATCTGTTTTTCTTTATCTTTTAGTCTTGCTTGGATTTCAAAAACAATGTGATTTCACCGGAAAATGCTTCTGTTGTTGAGACTGTAACGCAAGTGGGTATTGTTGGTGAAGGTCCAATATAGTGAATAGGTCTTTGGTTAATCTGAAGAATCATGCACCTCCTGAAGGATTATGCAGCATCCGTCAGAAAAAGGTTATAAGCCATTGTCATAGCATGTGAAATGTACATATGGATCATTTTTCCATTGCACAATCTGGCAAGCATACTTACTCTAATGGCTATTTATTTACTCACGACATATTCAATAGTTTTTAAGTTTTATCCTAAAACTAGTTGAAGTCTGGGAGTTGATGTTGCAAGCTCAAGCACGGAATAGTGGTGCAACATCCCTGCCATAAAAGTAGTACTACATAGCATGATGAAGACAATGACTTTATAAGAAAAATAACCCCACCAATCGTACTGCACAAATTAAAAAAACAATTAAAATGGAAATTCAAACATTAACACCTCAAAGTTAGAGAAATCCCAACCCCCCAGAACAGAAAATAAAGGAAAATACTGATGGATAAGTTATCACAACCCAAAGAAATTACTATGAATCACCCCCATACTCGACACAGTAATTCAAATGCTAAGAGATCCGGTGGTGGGGATTGAGGGGAATGTTCTTGATCTTTTGAGACCATGGTTAGAGACCCTGCATTTGATTATGACAGAGGGCTCTGTAATTGTAATGTCTCCTTGTTTAAAGCCAGGTGCCTCCATGAAGGGGAACTAAGGGAAGTCTAGGATCAAGGACTTTGAGAACTCCTTCCTTGTTAGAGCCTTTGTTAGAGTCCGTCATTCTCCTGACCCATTGCACAATGTCCATACCATCAGTGAATTCTCCAACTGGTTTCCTCCCTGTCATAAGCCCTAAGAGAACCACACCAAAGTTGTACACATCACTCTTCTCATCAACTTCCAATGTATAGGCATACTCTGCAATCAAACATTAACTTAATTGTATCATAAAGTTAAACAAGCAGTTACATAATTAGAAATAATAAGTAAAACAAAGACTGTGTGTGAAAAAGTAAACTAGTACAGCAAATCATTTTATGTGATTTTGCCAATCACCATCAGTTCCCTTGTGAATAACTCTAGTCTATCATTGATCACCGAATTTATCTAACTATCGATGGAGTTTATGGTCAAAATTCAAACGAGTCATCTACCTACCTCTTACTTTCAGTACTTACCTTAGAAATTGGCCAAAATTAGGGGACAAATCAAGAGATCGTTTGTATTTGCAGAAAGTCAAAGTCAAGATAAACCACATATATAGCACTGATTAATTGATTTAGGGGGCATAACCATGACATCTACACCTAAATCATTGAGTCAGAGTCATATTCCTAACATTAATGATTAAACGTAGAATAATGATTGGGAAAAGGAAAATTTCTCACATGAGTTGAACTTGTAATCTTCTATTATATACTAGTTTGTTTAGATTACTTATCTTAAATTCAAAATAGCTTGTAATTAAACGCTTCATCAAGATGACTTATGAACAAATGAGCAAAAAAAAAAAAAAAAAAAAAACAAAAACAGCAATCAGTTACTGAACATACACTTCGTTGAACTTGAACGTTACCTGGAGCTATGTATCCATATGATCCGGCAATGGCAGACTTGCCCTCAGATGTTCCAAAATCTTGGAGGAACTTGGCAAGCCCAAAATCAGCAACGCGGGCTTCAAAATTAGAATCAAGAAGGATGTTGTTTGAGTTCACATCTCGATGAACGATAAGAAGGGAACAATCATGATGCAGAATCAAGGGTTTCCAAGAAAAGAGGTATAGTAGAAGTAGCTGAATAAGCCAGTCCCAGGGACGTAGTTGGTGTTCATGAAGGAGCCAATGCGGATGTCCGACAGCTGGACGCTCTTGTTGTCGGAGGCGGACGCGAGGAAGCGGGGGTTCGAGTAAGTGGCTAGATCGAAGAAGCCTTGCTCGTGGCCCTCATAGTGCTGTACAGAACAAGGAGCAGATATGCAAATAATGTATACAACAGTCACTCATTAACAAATTGATTGAAAAGACCCGCGTGTATAGAATTAAACCGTTTGATTACAAATTGTCAGCATCTAACGATTGAGAAGCATTTCTAAAGAGGGGACTAACGTTAACGCCCAACATGGGGGACCAACTAATCCGGTCCCGGTGTACACACGCCGAAGCACTGAAACAAACACCTGGCGAAAAAGCATGAAGAGGACAGTTAATTACCTCTTCCACACTACTCTCACATGAGACACGCGTCACCTCACCTGCAGGCTGCAACAAACCAACGCTTCACTCACTCAACTCGACCACGAATTCTCCGTTCTATTCCATTCCGCTCCGCGCAAACCCTCTCGTTAGGGTTCATCACTCAATGCAATAATGCAGACCCAAATCTCCCACTCCCATTTCAGCAAGGGTGACCCCGTAGAGGCCACACACCCCAACCACCCCGACGACCGGTTCTACCCGGCGTCCGTTCTCCGCGCCCCTGGCAAGCGCAACAACCTCGTCCTCCTCGAGTACCACACCCTCTTCTTTGACTCTGACCCACACCCTCATCCCAAGCGCCTCCGTCGCCACCTCCACGTGGATTCCGTGAGGCCCAAGCTTCCCGACCCCTGGTTCAAGGTCGGCCATGAGGAGGAGGAGAACCGACCCCTGGTTCAAGGTCGACGCATACCGCAGAACCGACGGCGGCGAAGGAGGAGAAGCATGGTGCCCTGGTGTCGTCGCCGACATTCTGGAGAATTCGAGGTATGCGGTGTCGTTTCATGAGGAGGGTCGTGCCGTCGCGGAACAGTGCAGGTTGCGCCTTCACCGTGACTGGCTTGGTGGGTGTTGGGTCCCACCTCTCCCTCAAAAGGTTCGCGTTTGCCATTTTCCAAACTATTTTAATTAAAATTGATTTGATTTGTGTGCAAGTAAGACGGTAAATCAGTAAAATTTTCATCAAACTGATCTGTCACGACATTTTGGTGAAATTGTATTGTTATAGAGAGGAAATGCACTACATTGTCATTACATATAATTTGTTATGTTAGGGTTTATGCTTCATAAAATCTTAGAGAGGAAAATGTGTTAAAATTACAGATTAAACTTGTCTAAAGCGTGGAGGGTATCTCAAGAGGGTTTAATTAAACAATCTCAACAGTTTAACATGAAAATTTAGTGACAGTACGTGCATTTCCTCTCTAAGATTCTATGAAACATAAACCCTAACGTAACAAATTATATGTACTGACAATGCGTGCATTTCCTCTCTATAACAAGACAATTTCACCAAAATGACATTGTGGGTGATTTGTTACTTGTTATTATAGGTCATTTTGATGAAATTTGATAACAAAGATCGAATTTTTGACCACTTGGTCATGGGGGCTTTGATATCATATCAGAAAGTGTATATACTATTAAATGTGAATTAAAAAGTTGTTAAATGCTTGTTTCACGAGAAAAGGTTGTTGTTTGTTAACATTCATAGTTGTCAAATGGCAAGCCATGGTGGCGTGGTGGATTTTCGCCCCCCTGCCATGGAAACTGGAAAGGTTTGTGCATTATGGTGGCGCCATGGCAGTTTTAAAAGGGTGGATTTTTGGTCTACAAGCATGAGCCGGCATCTACCATTGACAACTATGCCAACATTTAATTTATAGCGCATTATCTTTGTGTGCCATTTTTTATCTTCCACTTCAAGTATTTTTTTTATGCAATAATTGAGGTGTTAAATATTAGAAAATATATAACAATGACTTTTTATAGGAGCTCTAAGAACTCTGCATGTGTAAATAGTGATTTGTTGTTTTCTTTTTTGATGTGGAGTTGTTATCTTTTAGTATACTAACACAGGGAGTGGATCCCCTCATGTCATATTTTGATATGTGTGATAATGTTAAATCCTCATCACTAATTAAGTCTCTTTCTCATACTATCAGCTCTCTTTTCAACTTATTCAAGGGCAAAAATGAAAACATGATCCTCTCATGTTAAAAATTAACTTGAGAGATCCACTTCCACTAATGGTGAGTTATTGTTAATTTGTTATTTTTTATATTACTTGAGAGTTTTTGCTATTTTGTTGATTGTTTACGTTCTTTTGGTAAAACAAATAAATGATCATTGATCAGCATTCCAATTTCAGCATAGTAACTTGGCAAGCTACGTTGCATGAATACATGCTACTCCTACGGACTTGTGTAGGTACACAATTCCTCTAAAAAGAAATCATATATTCATGAAACTTTAAACAAATTTGGCTGCATCTGGTTTTTCTTTTATTTTTTCGTTAAAAAATTGCTTGTTCACTGAAAATCAGTGGTGCTGTATGTCTTTTTTCTTTTTCCTTTTTAACCATTTAATGGAAATAGTTTTTGACACAAAGCACCCTTGTTCTAATCATCATTGCATCGATACAGGAGGACATATTTATACAGAAATAAAATCAAGTAATTAAAGTAGAAGATAATTTGATTTCTGTAGCAGTGTAAGTTTCTAAATTCCTAGTATTTTTAGCTTAACTTCACAATGTGCATCATGCAAGCTAAAGATACTAACATAACCTATAACTATAAGGTAAGCTTTCAACGTCTGAAGGGGCTGAAGTTGTAGTGTTTATACATACCCAGTACAGTTACGACAACAACAGTGATATACTTGCACTACCCATGTGTCCTAGTTGCCAATTTACCAAGGTTCATTGAAATTGATAATTGGATTAATTGCAATTTTTACTGCTTGAGAATGAATCCTACTTAATGTTGGCTCTGTGTTTTTTGACTTGTATCACTCTGCCCTTTTATGCTACACCGTATGCTCTATTTATTGAACCCCGGTCCTGATGCTTTGCATTTAGGATTGTTGTTTTCTAACAAAATGGGATAATTTATTATGGTCATCCTGTTCGAACTCACTAGAAATAAAGTCAAATAATTTCTAATATGAGGGAAGTGACACAAAAGCAAACACTAAGATGTGTCTGAGTGCCATCAACCTTCACTACAGATGATTAGAAGTTTTGCCCATGGCATCTTCACAGACAATCTTGCTTATAGATGCTGTTTAGTTTATTACAATGGACTTATAAAAGCAATATCAATAGAAGATGATCTGTATAAGCTGATTAGTTGTCACAGGGATATATAGTCATTTTGGCTGTAGGCATGGATATTGTTGTTTTAAGAATCTTTCATAGATATTGGATTCCTGGAAAGAAAAAACTAAAAGCACAACAGACATTATTGAAGTTCAAATATATGATGGAACAATATCCTCTATATATTTTATGTGAACCTTTATTGGAAGGGAAAGTATGCCAATGCTTATGTGGATGTGTATCTATGCATCTGATCTAGTATTCTTCATTAACATGGGTTTTCCTAGTAGAGTGATTGTCCTTGTAAATATGAATAACTCTCTACAAGTCAATCATCATAAATATCTTCAGGCAACAGAGGTTATGAGAATTTTATTCAATTGCATTCTTTAAACCGATCCATGGCATTATTTAATGTTGGTGTTATGTTTTTGGAATAGGTGGTATCTTTTTCCTTGGCTATTACAAGTTTGAGTTGCCATACAGAGTTGTATTGCATGTTTGCTAATATTTATGAAACTTGACTTGCAGAAGCAGCAACCTGAGCCTGTGACGAAGCCTGGAAACTTCAGGTTTAAGATCAAATACAGCAGGAAACCACCACAGGGGTCAATGTTTAAAAAAGGGATAATAGTAGAAGTCAGCAACAATGATGAAGGTTATAAGGGTGCTTGGTTTATTGCTACTATTGTTGACTTAACAGGAAAAGACAGGTATCTGGTGGAGTATAGGGACCTGATAACAGATGATGAAACTCAGCTCTTGAAAGAAGAAGTTGATGCAAGGTTTATTAGGCCCTGCCCTCCAGAAGTTACATTTGTTGGTTCTTTCAAACAGTTCCAAGAGGTTGATGTATGGTATAATGATGGGTGGTGGGAAGGCGTGGTTCTTGAAGTAGTAAATTGCGGAGAGTGCTTTGTTTCTTTTATTAACAATGAGGTATTGAAATTTGAAAATTCTAAACTAAGGCCTCATCAGGACTGGTTTGATGGAAAATGGGTCGTGTCTTCCAAGGTGCACTTGTAATAAACACTTAGATGCTCTTGCTTTTTTCATTTGATATTTCCACAATTGATTTAGGGGATAATAAAACAAACACCGTCATAAATTGATTTTTCACTGTATTAGATTTAATTAGATTATCCTGTATTTGTTACTTTAGATGGTAATTCATCATCTCTAGAAGAGTTTTACCATTTCCTAAAACTTAAGATATCAATTGAATGATTCCAAGATAAAGCTTTCTAAAATTTCTGGCAAATGAACTTAAAAAGACAGCATTTGCATCATACTTATCTTGCATAGCTGTGTTAATTAATTGTTCATAGTTGGCATTTAATACAAAGTTGTCTGTGTAGTAGTGTTGAAATGCAAATCAAGTTCAATTCTACAGTAATGTTTCCAGAATATATTAACAATTTAGTATGATTTATGTGCAAAAGCATAATGTGCTTCATTATTTCTCTTATATTTTTAAATTCTGTTTTTGGGGGGCATACGTTTAAATGTACCTGACAATATGTGATTTTAAGATACCAGAAGCCAAGTGAGCTGGAAAAGAAGTTTGGAGATGTGATGTCAAAAGCCAAGAATCTCACTGGAAACAAATTAATCTTGAAACATCTGAAGCCTCGGGAGATTGCAGAGAAGCCTAGAGATGTAACAAGAAGGACCAGGGAAACCAGAAGCAAAGCTGTGCCACATTTTGGTAAAGGGGCAAAGGTAGAAGTCAGAAGTGATGAAGAAGGTTACCAAGGAGCCTGGTATACTGCCGTTGTTGTTGACTCTCTGCAGAATGGCAAGTGCTTGGTGGAGTATTTGACCCTGAAAACAGATGACTTATCCGAACAACTGAAAGAAGAAGCAGATGCTTCAGATATCAGGCCATTTCCACCAGACATAGATAATTGTGACTGCTTTGCACTGCATCAATGGGTTGATGCTTGGTATAATGATGGATGGTGGGTAGGTCAGATATCCAGTGTACTTTGTGGCTTCAAGTATAGGGTTTACTTTTGGCCTACAAAGGAGGAGCTGGAATTTGAACATTGTCATTTGAGGCCTCATCAAGAATGGATTGATGGAAGATGGGTACAAGCTTCTTTGGTATAATTTCTTGTCTGTGCTCTGTGCAGTCTTTTAATTGTTTCCCTCCTTTTGCATGCTATTTTGGTAACTGTGGATCTCTTATTAGGCTGTAATATAGTGGTTCCATCTGCATCTCTAGAACAATGTCTTCATTTAGAGGTAGCGAACTCCCTCTGTGGTTCTTTTACTCATTATGGTTTCTTTCAGGGCTGGAGACCTGGTCAGTTGTGAATTACTTGAGATTCTTCCCAACACCTTGCTCTCTTTACTCAAAGTTGTTTCTACCACCATCACTGGCTCATTCTATAGCATAAGACGTTAGCTTGTTGCACTTTTTGCTGAATGTGTTTCCATTTGCAACTTTCTGAAGTTGAAAGGTAACCTGTAAATATGTGGAATATGTTGGTAGTGCCTTATGAGGGTGAGCCTCAATGCGATGATTTAATTGTTGTTTTGTAGGTTGGAGGTCATGAGTTTAAATTATAAAAATAGCCTCTCTGCAAAACAAGGATTGTGATGCTTACTAGGTGGGGGCCTCCCCAAACCTAGTAGGTAGGGACCTTGTGTGTGTGTGTGTATATATATATATATATATATATATCTGTGTGTGCGCGCGCGCGTGCGCGGGGCTTATACCACCCTGATGCTAATTGCTATGGCAACTTCTTAATTTTGAGTGTGAGATCCTTTGACATTACTTCTGTATGATATATATAGATCATGTTAGTATATGCAAGACCCAAAATCAAGAAAGAAATTCATGTATAAGGAAACATAATGAAGTGAGCAATGTGTTTTCTTTTTTAGCATGATTTGATATTTTTTTTGGTCAACAATAGAGTATATGTTTTGACTACGAATTAGTAGCACTGACATCATTATTCAGTCAATTATTGCTTACATGCGCCAAAAAAAAATCTCATATTTACAACATATATTTTAAAATTGATTAATAATGTTGGGCATGAGTGTAGATTTGGTAATGTAATATTTACATATATTTACATTTTTATATTTTTTGTACCAAAAGATATAAAGGTTACATAGACATTTTTAGCATAATTATTATGCAAGTCATTAGATCACAGTTCAGGTTTCATTATAATTATTAGAGGGTTCTCTTTAAGTACTGTGTACTTAGGAATAGGATCTTCAACATGAAGGAAAAACAATACAGTTATAAATTGATGACGAAGAAAAGAGTAGATTAACTCGAGCAACATTCAGTGTTTCTAATTTGCACTTGAAATAGATGAAAACGAAAACACATGTGAAGGAAATGAGGAGCAATTATCCCTTTGCTAGAAGTGCCCCTTGACAATCTGTTTGGCTGAATGAAACAGAACTTTGAACACTAGAAGCCAATCCATCGCAAATTATGCTTCTGGCAAAGAACTACTTTTCACTCTTGGCATTGACCCTTAATTCCTAATTTCAAGTCTCACTTATGGCAAGCAAGAGTTACGGTATGCATTTCTTTAGAAGGGTTACGTTACGTGAGGCATTTGTAAAGCGACAAATAAGCACCTGCAAGCATATTCTGAATGAAATAACCACTCCTTAGCATATTCTTTCATTGGTACCTCATCTTTTAAAGAGGTTACTAATTTTTGAGTAACTGCTATCAATACATCATTAAAATATACAATTACATCAGCATAATCTGATGCCCCCATCCATCATTTTAAAATAAGAATTCTACTTTATTCTTTTGTTTTTTTTGGCTCTAATTACAGTTTGATCATTCTCCACCACTTCTCTTCCTTCGCTTCTGGGGCTTCCTTCCCTGCCATGAACAATGACAAAGGAAAAGACATAGACAAGCCAACAAGAGACTTGAAGGTGATGACAGGTCCCTCTGGAGGGCCTTTGACGTGAATCTCAGTCAAGGTGAACCAAAGCAAGAAGTCCTTGGCCTTCACCCCAGTGAGGTTCTTGATCTTGTTTGGCTCAACATATGCAGTGACCACTGTGTCATAGCACACAATTATGTTGTCAAACCTGTGCTCCCTCTTCTTTTCCAGCTTGAGCCAAACAAAGCCTTCCTCCTTCACGTATCCACATTCCTCTATGTCCTGCATGGTTAACAATCCATCTGGTAGGCCTATTTCTGCCAGCAACAAAGAGAACTTCTCCCTGCAAACTTGGTCCCCATAATACATCTCTGCCCTGGCCTTCAGCTCCTCGGTTACTAGAGACATTGTTGGTGCTTTGTTTGGTAGGCACAATAGCAAAATGTGCAAGTGGTGCTGCCTATAAATGATTGTTATCTGGCAAGGACTTGGCAGGGTATATACCCGTAGGAGCTGGGAATTTGAAGTTCTAAAATTTTGGGGGCGTCTGCGAGATGGCCCAATTGGGCTTTTCTTTTTACAGCCCAATTTTGGTTTTGAAAAATAATTAGGTTATGGCTTTCCATTTGAAAACACTCAAGCTTTATCAAACTAAAAAAAAAAAAATTTTGACCTAAAAAAGGCAGTCAATCTATTTTTTCTTTATGATTGTCTTAGTCCAAGGTCATAATATACGTCCAGATTCATCGAGTATTTAGAGAAGTACTTGCACATCGCTCACTAATAAGAAAAACTGGATAATTGAACATAACTCACGGTGATGCATGAATGAAAATTAACTAGGTGAGCCAATCTTCTGTTGGCAAAAAACAATCAAGCTATGATTTGGATAATTTTTTATCTTTTACAACATTTGCCTTTAGGTTAACTTATTGAGGTGTGCTTTTGGGCAATACCTTTTTTTGCTGTGAACTAGTGGTACCCATCACCATAACTAGTGACTAATCCCTCAAGGTGTAGTGACTAATCTCTTATACATATTGGTAGGAGTTGAGCCCTAACTAGATATTTAAGAAACTCAATTAGGCTTGTTTTGTGGTCGTAGTTGTTTTTTTTTTGGTTGAATAGCCGTTTCTTTTTTTGGGTCTGAGCCGTTTCAATTTTGTCAACGCTTGTTGAGCCTCATTAAGGGCCAAGTTTCAACCTGATCGTCAGATCCAATGGAAAATGTAAGCCCACTTCAGTCACAATATGCAAAAGAAAGACCAAAAGTTTTTCAGACCCAATAAAAAGGACCAAAAGTTTCACAAAGACACAGACGTCATTGATGATCACCCCCACCCCTATTTTTCGTGTACGTGTCGCGTATTCCATCAACGGGTCTCTTTTCTTCCTTCGATTTCCTTCTCTCTCTCTCTCTCTCTCTCTCTGTCTCCACTCTGTTCCGTTTGCCTCTTTCCCTTTCACTAAATTATTCATTCGTTCATTCATTCATTCCTCTTCTGATCTGAACCGTCTGACTTTGCAACCCACGCCCTCTTTTTCGTGAAGGATTTTGGGTAAACGCTATTATAATACTCTAATATTCATATTTTTCATGTTCTTTCTTGCGAGTGTATGTATGATGTGAAAAATGACAACTCAAATTCCATCACCACTTTTATTGTTTTCTTCTAATCTAAACGCCAATTGAAAACCCCATTTTTTTTACCTATTCCTCATTCTTCAACTACTAGAAACCCACCACCACCTAAAAGCTTAATCCTTGCGTATTCATATTGGATAGCCTATTTTTTATTTTTCAGTTGTTTTTTTGTGCGCTCCGGTAAGCAAAGTTCGAAACTCTTATCTAAATTTTTAGGATGCCCAGATTTTTGTTTTTCAATTTTTTCAAGCCTGTTATTAGAAATCTGTTTGCATAATTTTTTAAGGTTTTATTTTGCTGTTATGGATGCACGAGGGGATGGGATTTTCCCAGATGAAGTTGTTATTCAGATTCTTGCTAGGTTACCTGTGAAGCCCCTTTTTAGGTGCAAAACAGTGTGTAAGCTTTGGTATAAGTTGTCCTTGGATAAGTATTTTATTCAGGTTTACAATGAGGTGTCTAGGAAGAACCCCATGATCCTTGTGGAGATTTCAGACTCATCAGAGTCCAAGTCTAGCTTGATCTGTGTTGATAATTTGAGGGGTGTATCTGAATTTTCACTGGACTTCTTGAATGATAGGGTTAAGGTTAGAGCATCTTGCAATGGCTTGTTGTGTTGCTCTAGCATCCCTGATAAGGGTGTTTTCTATGTTTGCAATCCTGTGACTAGGGAGTTTAGGTTGCTTCCCAAGAGTAGGGAAAGGCCTGTGACCAGGTTTTATCCGGACGGCGAAGCCACCTTGGTTGGCTTGGCCTGTGATCCTGCGTATCAGAAGTATAATGTTGTCTTGGCTGGTTGCCATCGCACTTTCGGCCATAGGCCTGATGGAAGTTTTGTATGTTTGGTGTTTGATTCGGAGTTGAACAAGTGGAGGAAGTTCATTTCATTCCAAGATGACCATTTTACTCATATGAATAAGAACCAAGTTGTTTATGTCAATAATGCTCTTCATTGGTTGACAGTTAGCGCGACTTATATACTTGTGCTTGATTTGAGTTGTGACATTTGGAGGAAGATGCAATTGCCTTATGACTTGATTTATGGGATGGGGAATAGGATTTATCTCTTAGATTTCGATGGCTGCCTGTCTGTTATTCAAATTTCAGAAGCATGGATGAACATATGGTTGCTAAAAGATTACGGGAAAGATGAATGGTGCCTTGTGGATAGGGTGAGCCTGAGGTGCATCAGAGGCATGGTGCCAGGCATTTTCCCGATAAGTCAGACAGGTGAATATGTTTTTCTTGCAACTCACAAGCAGGTTTTGGTTTATCATCGCAAGACTCAAGTTTGGAAAGAAATGTACTCTGTGAAGTATAGCTCAGCACTCCCATTATGGTTTTCTGCTCATGCTTATCGCAGCACGATGTTCTCTTGTAACTGAGGCATGGTGATTACATCAGATAGCTTTCTTACATATATTTCTAGTTGCATGTTGTTTATACTCATTTTAGCCAATTTTATTTGCTGAAGAAATCTTATGTTTCTCTGGTATAGTCTATTTTGAAACAGTGATTTTGGCTTTGCCATGGATGTCTGGTAATGCCACTGCACAATGTTCTTGTGTAGCTTAGGTGTGGCTGGCTTCATTGAGTAACTTTTGTACATATAATTCTAGTTGCAAGTAAGTATATGATACCCATTTGCCATTGTTATTCGCTGGAGATATTGTTTGTTTCTTTCAAAAATATAATTATTCAAAAACTATTACATTGGCTTTGCCATGGATGACCCAGTAAGCAGTAGCTCTACTATTATCTCAACAGCATCTAATTGATTCGTTTATTCTTTCTCACTTAGGGTGTGTGTGGTTACAGGTAAAAATAAATACGTGGTGCAATTACCTAAACTTCACTTTTCTCTTGGTATATGACTTGGCCAATCACCTAAACTTTACTTTTCTCTCGGTTCAAAACTACATGAATACTGCCTCCCGCATGATTTAGCATTCTTGCCATACAATAGTTTATGTGCTTGTGAATATAACATTCACAATGATGATTAGTTTACTCAGCATTCAGCAGTAGTTTATCATTGCTGTTTCAGCATGCTTCCTTTGCAACTTAGCGCATGTAGATAACCACCATCAGGATGTTGCATGAAAAAGAAAAATAAACATTATTCATGTCAACCTTCTAGAGTCCATACCTTTAGAGGAGATTCGATTACTCAGTTCTTTTTTCTTCTTTTTTAACAGTCAAGAGCGATGGAATTAATTTTGATGCAGTATAACTATAAAGTAGTTTTATATTATAATCCAATCACATATTTCTGATTATAAGAGTTTTAAGACAATTAAATATTTTTGTTTTTGTGATAATATATGATAAAATGTATGTGTAAAATTTTTTCACACTTATATTATACCAAAATTAAATTCAAAAGAGATTTCCCAATTCTTGATTTGATAATCTCATGTAAGGCCTTGCAAAGTACTGATCCAGCGATGGCAGTATTAGTTGACCAGGAATTGCAGGTTGGAGTTCAATTCATATTGGTCATAGTTCATTGCACAAGCTGTTATTAAACTAGGTTTCAACCCGCAATTCAAATTGTGAAGGCTGATATCATTTAACCGTGAATTGCAAATTGTAGAGTGGTGTGAATTATTCTGTGGGTTGTATGAAAGAATCTTATATATTTATTTAATTATATATTGCTATGTCAGTGAACGTGATTGATTTTTATATCTAATGTTTGAAAGGTTAAGTGGAAAGATTCAATTAAACGATAATATATAAAAAAAAAAACTGCACCTATTTTTTATCTTCAAATGTTTCACATGATATTTGTTGATCAATCTGGTTGTTCAATTGTTTATGTTTTTGTTCCTTTTTACGAAACAAGGACATAATTGTGAGCCTATAATTGGAAAAATCATGCTTTAAATTGGAGAGAAATGGTGTTCAAAATTGATCTGAGCTAAAATTGAAACTCGATCTGAAAAAAAATTAAAAACTGATTAAAGTCAAAATAAATTGATTTGATTAATTATATTAAAACAGATTGGCTCAATTCGGTTTTAGGTTTTTATTTCCAAAACCAAACCAAATTGAAGTGATAATGTATTGTATTAATATGTATTATTTATTAAAATTACTTGCCCATATATTTATATACATGTATATAAAAAAAATTAATAATAAAATGTTTAGATATTCATATCATGTATAATATTTCAATACTATTTATTCTTTTATTTTTTTTATATTTGTTTTTGTTAAGTGAAAGTTTTATGTAAATTGTGATGGTTTGACCAATAAATAGGACTGATATTAATATTAATATTAGTATTGCTTTCAAGTTTCTAAGAGGCTTTTTATTTGAAACAATAAATATCACTATTATATTGATGTCATGTAAGCAATTATTATATTATTTTTTCTGGTATTAAAAGCAAAGCCCAAATGGAAAAAACTCATCAAAAGAGGTGTAGATATAATAATACTCACAAGAAAATCTAAAAATCTGCCCATTATTCATAGAATTATATTATTTGTACATATAATATATGGTATACTATGTCGATTTATAACTTATTTATTATTATATGAGATGTGAACTCCATTCAAATAGGGTTCATATTACATCTAATGGTGAGTAAGATGTGAATCAGTCTCATATATTGTGATAATAAATAAAGTTTTTGTCATTCATAATGAATACAGTGCTAATGTTGCAGTCTAGTAGACTTGCGAGATGTTTTGTTGTTTTTCTTGGAATTGTTCATGTGGCATTTTCAACTCTCGGGCTCTGGCAGGTATCAGTATGACAGGGAAAGGGTACCAAAGGCCAATGCCCAACAGTGTTGCGGGAGAGAGGATTTGGTCAAAACCCAAGCCTCAGTCTGCCTGCTTATTCTTTATTCACGGGTTTGTTACTTGTGTGCAATGGATGTAAAACTACCTACCACCCATGCCTTATCCAAATTTGGTCCGAAGCTACTCTTCCCCAATAAAATACATGTGTGAGTGTGTGTATATATGGGTGGAAACTCATTTACATCGGATGTAAGTCTTGGTATATTTACACCTTTCAATAACTTTTTATTAGTCTAAAATTTTATCAATCAAACTATTAAATTTAAAGTTCTTACCTAATATATCAAATTTAATATGGTTTAAAAATAATTTGATACTTTATCAAGCCACTTTATTTTGAAAGATAATATGTTTTTAAAAATATTAATAAATATGAATCATTATAATATATGCATATTATTATTTGATTTTTCTAAAATTTGATATATTTGATCGTCAATATAATATAACATGATTTAACGGTCAAATTAATCAAATTCAATTTTTAAAAAGAGTTATTAACATGTATAAGTGTATAAGACTTATAGTTGGTGTAAGTGGATTCCCACACACACATAATCATTTAAGAAAGTACGTAGCACACCTACTAACCAAAAAAAAAAAAGTATATATTCTCCTAGGCACAAGTTAGGAGCAGAAATTATTTTTAATATAATCTCACAATAAAACATGGAAGTGAAAAAAAAAATGATATGTGCGAGGATTATCCACAACAAAAAGCAAGATGAGGACAAATTTAGTCCTTGGATGATTACATGAATGTAAATTAAGTTCCTATTTATTAAACACGGGAATCTCATGGGACAGGAATGAGGGATGAGATCCCTACCCATGGACATCCGCTAACTTTCTATTTATGTGAAACCATTTAAATCATTTATATATGGTGGCTTCTTCGGTGCCTATTCAAGATGCTGCCTAAGGTGCCTATTCAAGTTGCACCAGTGAAAAAATGACATGTGGAGAGTAAAATGGTAAATGTGAATAGTGGCATGGCCACTTAAAGTTCCCAGATGACCCCAAGATCAACAATAGCGATGGCACCGGCGACAGCAAGGGCGTCGACATGGCGCTTCTTGATGGTATTGGCGGTGTTGGCACCGGCATCGGCATGATGTTTCTGGATGGCACCGACGTCAGTGTGGCACTTCTTAATGGCACCAGCGACAGCATTGTGGATGGTGTTGGCACCGGCACCGGCGACATTGGCATCGATGTCGGCATGGCACTTCTTGATGGTATCGGCGACATTAGAGGGTGAAGATCTTGTTGTTCTTGATGGCGTTGTCGGTTCAACACAAATGGAGGCTGTTGTTGGAGGTTCAAACCGATGTTGGAGGGTGAGGCGCCGTCATTAGAGATGGAGGGTATCAACCCATACTACTTTCCACATGTCATTTTTGCACCTTTAATAGGCACCATAGGCAGTAACTTGAAGAGGCATCAGAGTAGCCACCTTTATATGTATACCAGAAGGAAGCTCGAAAGTGTTATTATCAATCTCTAAAAAAGAAGCAGGAAGAGAAGAGATAGGAAGAAGAGGTCAGCCGAGTGCACATGATTGAACAAATGCTGAACATGAGAAAGCAAGAACTTGACCTGAGAGAAGAAAGCAAAGCTAGGCTAGAGCCTTCTGACGAGCTAGAGAAGGTCCACATCGAACAGAATGTAGAGAAGTACACATTAATATTCACTGAATGGCAACTCCCATATATATGACCAAAAGCAATAGTTAGTCGAACTCTTAAAGGAGAATGCTGACTTATTTTGCATGACACATGAAGATATGTTCGGAATCGATCCCCAAATGCCTAGCTATTGACTTAAAGATGAAGCTTGTGGCATTGAAAAGAAGGAAACTCAGTGTTGAAAAGCAAACAACAGCAATACAAGAAACTGAAAAGCTTATCTGAGCTGGATTCATCAAAGAGGTACTCTTCACAACATGTCTTGCGAATGGGGTGATGGTCCCGAATGACTCATGAAAATGGAGGATGTGCATAGATTTCACCTAAGATGTTACCCTTTGCTGAGTATAGACAACCTAGTTGACAGAGCTTCAGAAGCCAAACTTCTTAGCTTCATGGATGGCTACTCTGACTATAAGCAAATGAGATGCAAACAGTTGATGAAGGAAAAAAAAAAACATCTTTATTATAGAAAATGCAAATTACTGTTATTAAGTCATGTCGTTTGGTTTAAAGAAAAAAATACATGGGTAACTACCAGAGACTGATAAATAAGATATTTGCCTAATAGATCGGAAAAATCATGGAGGTTTATGTTGACAATATGGTGGCAAAAACAACAAAAAGAAGAAGATCATTGTCACTACCTAAAGAATATACTCAACAAAATTATAAAATTCAACATGCGCTTAAACCTAGAAAACTAAAATGAATGTGTGCTTCGGTTTTTTTATTACATTTTGTCCATTAATAAGGGAAAAATAAGTGCATTATACCTCCTAATTTTTTGAGTCATATATACTTTAGTTCCAAAACTTAAAAACAATATGCCATTCAATTCCTAATATTTCTTGAATATGTGCAAATTCTGTTAACAACAGAAAATAGAATGATCAATTTATACTGTTAAAAAAAATTAGAGGTTAATTTGTACATTTTCAAAATTATTAATTAAAATAAAGTGGACATCAACCATATAATTCGGGGGTAAAATATTTTATAAAAAAAATAAAATATGTGTAATTTTGTTGGGTTTTTGCTCTTTCACTAAAGCCCAATAGGGGCTAGTGTGTAAGAAGAGCCCAAGAAACCTAGAGCCCGTTTCATCTAAGGGTTAGGTTTCTTGGAGCCCATATATATACTACACTTAACCCTCCTCCTGTGAAAAAGAAAAAGTGGCGAGCTGGCCACAAACGTAGAGGCAAGGTCATCTCCTGATTGAGAGAAAGTGCCCACACACCATCTCCTTCCTCCTTGAGAGATAGTCTGGAAGGTCTGCCATCAACCACTCTGAGAATCACCCGAGAGGTAATGTTTCTTGTGTGTTATGAAACAATGATGATTGAGTAAGCATACCAATGTCTTAGGTCCTTAAATCGCTCGCGTAAATCCAATAGTTCACCTGATTGTGGTATCAGAGCTTGGTTGTACATTGGTATGTGAATATAGTTTCACTATTCATGTAATTAGTTTGCTTCATGAAACATGGCACCTAGGATTCTATATTTGTTGATCATATGTGTTGTATGTTTATCTTTATAATTCTTTATTTGTTTTTCAACTTTAATCCATGGTAGAGATTTGAATGTATTTTCTTGGGTTGTAACAAGGAGGCTAATCCCATATGATTAGGTTTCCTCCTTGATTTTTTATTTCAATTCTTGTATATATAGATATATTTTTTTGATTGTATACAAAAATTGTAATAAAAGAAGATCAAGAAGATACACAAAGAAGGACGTTCATCACTGTTTGGACATGTTCGTGGACCTCTGGATCTCAGATTTGGACGTATCATATATCGTTGGAAAGAGGACGGAAAGAGGAACAAAATGGTGGGTGGATTGCGGCCAGGGGAGCTTGAACGCGCCTCCACGTGCCGATACAAGCGGCTGAGACTGGTTTCCACGCACCTGTGAAGATAGAGAGAGTGAGGGCGCGTGAAACATCCAAATTGGATGATTCCAGTGGCATTGGCTTCGTCTCTTCATGGCGGTCCTAACAAAAAAATTTTTGTGCTGATCCGAGTTCGAATTGTGTGACGGGCAAAGGGACTAAACAATGATTAGGGTTCCTTGAAGTTGTCTTAGGTTTTCTTGCCAAAATTTGGTATTTTGGGCTATTGGACCCATGGTTACCATAAAAAGGCTTGAGATAAATACCTATGGGCTAAAAGGAAGGACAAGAAGGGCTGGAATATTTTTTGGTTATTTTTACCTTTTTTTATATTTTTTTTTCTCTAGGAAACCATGGATTAAAGTCTATTTTATTTAAATTCATTTTATGAATGGATGAATTATATGATTGATAACATGCTTATTGTGATAACATGTCATATAGAATAGGAGGTGCCATATTGTTGCATAACTTGATAATTACATGAGCATAATAGCTATTTTGTCATTCCGCGACTAGTATGATAGTTATTATTGAATTAAAAAAAAATCAAGACAAATCAAGACAAATTCCTAAAAGAATTGTTTACATTGCGAGTATTTTGTGGGTATTCTAAAATGGTCATGTGTCAACACACACTGCATACCATAATCATGTATCATGATTGTGTGGAGCACACGCTACCTATCATGACCGGATTTTAGGACCTTAATGTTTTCAAAATTCCGATAAGCTAAGCTTGCACGTTCATCGGCTTATGGGTGCTTACATAGTTTTTGAAAACAAACAAAGAATACTCGAATTTAAACAATTCTTGGAAGTTGAAAAATTCTAATTTTAAAATATTGAATGGGTGAAGGTTTTTAATTAAGTAATTAATTTAAAACCTACGGGCTCCAATTGTGGGTTTATTAGTGAAATAATTATCGCTGAAGCCCCAAAGTGGATATAAGGATAATCAGTTTAGCTAGATTAAACCTTAATATTTTCAAAATTTTAGTAAAGTTTTGTGCGCCCATCAAATCAACACTTAGACACTAAAGATAATTTTGAAAGTAAACAATGGTTGAATACATTCAACTTTGGTAAAGTTGTTAACCCTCCCATCGAGGCTATGGCAATGGAACTGAAGGCCCAAAATAAACAAGATTAGTTTTACAAGTATCTTGCCCATCGTAAGCCTTGTAAAGATAACTAATGGATTGTTGAACTATAAACGAATAGTAGTTATTAGAATCTCCTCGCGCTATTTCCGCTTGTTGTTATTCTTGTTTGTAAATAGTGTGTGTTTTCCTTTTCTTTTCGTGAGAAAAAATGTCTTCATTCAATCCTTTAGCTACTATCTTGAGCCAAAAACCTATAGATGGTACAAACTACAAACAATGGAAAACTAATTTGGATATTGTTCTTCAATATGAAAAACTCAACTTTGTTCTGACTACCCCTATGCAGTATGACTTTCTTTGAAGATGCGCCTGAGGCAATAAAGACACGTTTTCAGCAGGAAAAGGAAAGATGGGAGAAGGCAAATGTGGCAGTTCGCTGCTATATTTTAGCCAGTCTCGCCAGTCACCTTCAGGAGCAAGTGAGCATGATTGAGAGTGGAGCAAAGATGCTCCGCACTCTTGATGGCATGTTTGTTACGTCTAAGCGGCTCTTAGCGCACGCGCCTAATGCGATCACCAAGACAGTCATGTGCGGAGAAAGTGTCTTGAGGATCATTGTCCGACAATGATAGCAAACTTCAAGAAGGCTGAACCATGGGGTCAAATTTGAACAAGAAGTAAAAGTTGACCTTCTCTTGCAATCACCTTGCTGAATACTTCAATCGATTCAAGATGAATTATAATATGAATAAGATGAATCTTGACCTAACTCACCGATGCACGAGCTTGAGAGTCTTCGAGCAGCCTCTAGTCAGCAGTGCATTTTTTGCTGGTGAGAGTTCTGTGAAACCTAAGGGGAAACCCAAGGGAAGGAACAAAAATAAGAAAAAGAAGTCAGGTGTTCCAATTGCCAAACCAGTTCCAATGAAGCAGCCAAAAGGCAAGTGCTTCAAGTGCGGACAAAAAGGGGCATTGGAAGAAAAATTGCCCACGTATGAAAAAACCAGGTATGGGTAATTTACATGTGATTGAGGCTTGTTTAGTGGAGAATTACAATGATAAATGGATCATTGATTCGGGAGCCACTAATCATGTTTATTACTCTTTGCAGTGGTTCAAACATAGCTTGCCTTTAAGTGAAGGACAACGAGTTTTGAAGCTTGGAAATGGGGAGCTTGTGTCTGCACTAGCAGTGGGACAAGTTGTTTTATCTTTTGATAATTGTAGAACTTTGATTTTAGAAGACTGTTTATTTATTTCGGATTTTAAGAGGAATTTAATTTCTATTAGTTGTTTGGTTAAACATGGTTTGTGATTCAGCTTTAATTCCTCAATAAGAAGTTCATCTTCTTTTATTTGTTCTGGTGTAATGTTTAATGGTCTTTATTTCCTTAGTCCTGTGCCTTGTGAAGTTAATCATGTTGAAATAGGAGATGTTGAGTATGTTCATTCATCAAAGAAAAGATAAGTTTCCAATGAAACTTATCTTTGGCATTTGAGATTGGGTCATATTAATTCTAACAGGATACAAGGTTTGGTCAATAGTGGGATTTTAAAATCCCTGAACTTTGAACCAATACCAGTTTGTGAATCTTGTTTAGAAGGTAAAATGACTAAGAGATCTTTCAAGGCCAAGGAAATCGTGCCACACTAAATTGGAATTGGTACATACCGATGTATGTAGACCAATGAATGTCGAGCGAAGGAGGGTATCGATTTTATCACATTTCTTGATGATTACTCTAGATTTGGACATGTGTACTAAATGCGTCTACAAGTCTCAAGCTTTGGAAAATTCCAGGAGTTCAAAGGTGGAGGCAAAAAGCATCTTGGTGTTCAAATTAAGACTCTTCGATCCGTAGGGGGTGAATACCTATCCTGGAGAGTTCAGTCTTACCGACCAAAGAGGGGATAGTTTCACAATTATCTTCTCCAGGGACACCCCCAGAATGGAGTTGCTTGAAGGAGAAATAGAACCCTTTTAGAAATGGCAAGATCTATGCTCGATTATTCATCTCTTTCGATTCATTCGGGGATATGCCTTAGAAACTGCTATGTACCTATTGAACTTAGCTCCATCCAAGTCGGTTTCAAAGACAGCAATAGAATTATGGAAAGGGTGTAAGCCCTCCTCGAATCATATTCGATTTGGTGTGCTCGACACATGTCTTACAAAAAGAAACCGTGATAAGATGGACTGCGTATGTATATGCATGTTTATAGGCTATCCTAAAGGAACCAGAGGTTGGTTGTTTTATAGTCCAAAAGAAAAGAAGGTCATAGTGAGTACACACGTGACTTTCTTAGAGGAGGACTATATGACAAATTATAAGCCAAGGAGTAAGATTATTCTTGATGAGCTAGTCTTAGATCAAGTTTTACCTCAACCTCAAAGGTTCAGCCTTTTGTTCCTATGGTTGTTCAAAGAGGAAAATATACCTAATGTTGAACACACACAGGGAACTAAATAGAACGAAGTTCAGCATGATGATCAACAAGTGGAACCTGTAGAGGTGTAGTTACCGCTTGAGGAAGAACAACAAAATCATGAATTGGTTAATCCACTTAATGAGGGTCCTCATCTAGAATTGGATCCCCCTATAGATGCACAACAACAAGTTCGACAAACTCGTAGTGGGAGATTGATTCGTAAACCTGCAAGATTTCTCTTGTTGGGCGAATCGTCTCAGGATGTCATCATTGAAGAAAATGATGATCCCATGAGTTATGAAGAGGCACTAGGAGATGTTGATGCTCAGGAATGGCTTGAGGCTATGAATCGTGAAATGGATTCTTTATATTCCAACTCAGTTTGGTCTCTTGTAGATGCACCAAAAGGGGTAAGACCCATTGGGTGTAAATGGATCTACAAGAGAAAGAGAGGATTGGACGGGAAGGTTGAAACCTTCAAAGCTAGATTGGTGGCGAAAGGATACACAAATAGAAGGTGTGGATTATGAAGAAACCTTTTAGCCAATTGCCATTCTCAAGTCCATCCAGTTCTCTTAGTCGCTGGGTAAAAGATCTTAATTATGAGATTTGGCAAATGGATGTCAAAATCGCTTAAATGGAAATTTGGAAGAGGATATCTTCATGCAGCAACCAAAAGGGTTCATAGTCAAAGGGCAAGAAAATATGGTATGCAAGTTGTAAAGATACATTTATGGACTTAAGCAAACGTCCAGATCATGGAACATCAGGTTTGATCAAGCCATTAAGTCTTATGGTTTTGAGAAAAGTCCTGATGAACCGTGTGTGTATAAAAGGATCCAAGGTAACGCAGTATCTTTTCTTGTACTTTATGTGGATGATATACTCCTTATCGGAAATGATACGGAGGTATTGTTAGGCATAAAGACCTGGCTAAGCAAGCATTTTGATATGAAGGACCTGGGGGAAGCCAATTATATTCTTGGTATTAAACTCTTGTGAGACCGGAAGAATAGGGTATTGGCATTATCTCAGGCTAATTACATCGACAAAATACTTGCTGGGTTGACATGGAGAATTCCAATAAGGGAATTATACCCTTTAGGCATGGATTCATCTCTCTAAGGAGCATTCTCCTAAAACTCTGAGCAGAGTGAACGCATGAGTAGGTTACCTTACGTTTCAGCAGTAGGGAGCCTTATGTATGCTATGTTGTGCATCAGACCAGATATCCATATGCAAAGGGGAGTAGTAAGTCGATACCAATCTAATCCTCGGAGAGGAACAACTGGATAGCGGTTAAACATATACTCAAGTACCTTAGGAGAACGAGATATTATATGTTGGTCTATTCTAGTAGTCTTGAAACCATTGGTTATGCTGCACTCAGTTTTCAAGGAGACATTGACTCGAGAAAATCCACCTCTGGGTATGTGTTCACTCTTAATGGCGGGGCCATTTGTTGGAGGAGTGTCAAACAATCATGTGTGGCTGACTCTACCACAAAGGTGGAGTATGTCGCTATACGAGGCGCAAAGGAAGCCGCATGGTTAAAGAAGTTCTTAATGGATCTTCGGTGATACAGTGTTAGTCGTCCCATCACACTTTCATCATGACAAAGTAAGTAATAGCACAATCCAAGGAACCAAGGTGTCACAAAAGACAAAAGCACATAGAGAGGAAGTACCACTTGATCCGAGATATAATTCAAAGAGGAGATACAGTGGTAGTCAAGATAGCATCGGACGAGAACCTTGTCAATGACTTTTTACTAAGAGTTTGCCTGAACGTGTGTTCGAGAGGCATGTTACATCTATGGGTCTTAGGAAGAGTCCAGATTTGCTATAGTTTTAGGAAGTTGTTATTTCACTTTGTTGTTTTGTGCCTTTTGAGCAAGACATTATGACATTATATATTTTTTTGAATGTTATAAATGAGGCATTATTCTTTTATTCCACACACTATTTACAAACACTAAGATCCGGATCAATTGTGAAGTATATGATCATATGGATACGTTCATGGAAGACATGATCATAAGTTCTCATAATTGATGAACAGATTCATAGCTGTTAAATAAAGTTGGGCACTTTATTTAGGCTACAATATTTTATGAAATGGTTTTGTCTGAATCATTGTAAAATATTGGTGTGAATTAACATTCACATTGAAATGATCAAGGAGAGATTTGATTAAGGGTGTTTTTCTGTCATAAGGTATCAAATCTCCAGATAACTGTAGTTATAAGATCGCTCTTAATTCTGAGTTTATTATAAATAAGTAATCAAATAGTTTTCATTCTTTGTTTTACCAAGGTGAGGTCCGATCCATTGACAGCCAATAACTCGGTATTTTGGGAGTGAGATTGTTTGATTATCAGTATTTATGAGATAAACAATATGAAATTTGTAGGAAATGTGCCCTTCATATGTTTGCATTTGGATATTGAAGACACCAAAGGCATGTAATCCATTAGAGAAACTATCATAGTCAAGGGAATAAATAATTGATTGGATTACAGAAAACTAGTCAATCAATTATAGACGTTCTACAAAGGGGTGATATATATACATGTTATATATGTTATTAATCTTGGAGTTAAAGTTCGAACTTTTAGTGGAGTAGCACCGAATTAGATAATCATTTGTTAATTATCAGAAGCCTTGATTAGCAACAGCTGGTAGATCCCTAGGCTAGCTCAAGATAAGGGATGGAGAAATTTCAGTTGATGACGACTAGTGAGTTACATGGTCTTGGGCTTTAGGCTCAAGTTTGTACTCAAGAGCAAGTGGGAGATTGTTGGGTTTTGCTCTTCACTAAAGCCCACAGTGGCTTGTAGAAGCAGAGAGCCCAAGAAACCTAGAACCCGTTTCATCTAAGGGTTAGGTTTCTTGGAACCCATATATATACTACACTTAACCCTCCCTGTGAAAAAAAAAAAGGAAGAGTAGTCACAGACGTAGAGGTAAGGTCATCTCCTGATTGAGAGAAAGTGCCCACACACTATCTCCTTCCTCCTTGAGAGATAGTCTGGAAGGTCTGCCATCAACCGACTACAAGGAAATCACTCCGAGAGGTAATGTTTCTTGTGTGTTTATGAAACAATGATGATGATTAGGTAAAGCATACCAACGTGTCTTGGAGTCCCGTAAATCGCTTCCGCATAAATCCAATAGTTCCTACAAATTTAAGCTTGAAAGGATGATCTCCCGAGATGGTTACATGTTTAGATTTGCCACGGCAATCGATTCTAGGAGCTGGAATCGATTCTATGTTGATTTGAGTATGTTTGGTTTCCATTTAAACTAAAATTAAGAATTGATTGTTACTCTTAAATTCGATTCTACAGAAAGTAAAAAAAAAAAAAAAATTTTAACGTTGCTTAGTATTTATGTGAGTGGTGAAAGTTGTCAAAATTACTTCTAGAAAAATTTATTAAACATAAATTACTTTATTTTAAAATTAATTCTAGCAAAATCAATACTAGTAGAGTGAATTATACCCAAAATCAATTCTATAAAAACAAAACCAAACACACTATGCATGTTGCTGATTCCAATTGGTCATTGCGGAAGCAAGAGTAACTGGGGCAAATTCTGTGATGCACTAATTTAATTATGGAATGCGGGGCACCACATAAAAAAGTTAGGATTTATGTATTGATCTAAGTCATTAATTTTTATCAATGATTAAGATACTATAGAACGCCGATGCAATTATTTTAAAAGTGATAACACAATATACCAAAAATTTAAATTAATTCTAGAACCATACATATAAATTTAGTCGCTTTTAAAACACATTGAACCATATTTTAGAATTTTAGAAGTGACTATATTTTATCCATATGATCATTCGAAAAATTCCAATCAATTTTATAATTATGCTGATAAATGTCTTAAATTACCTGTGTGATCCTATAATTAATTGTAATTTTTTTTTGTATCACATATATAAAATTTAATCAATTCTAAAATGGTTATATCGATACTCCGTATATCTATTCATTGATAGAATATCAATGAATCAATGTTGATTCCACGATTGACCTAACTTTTTTCTACATAAATAACCACACACCATAATTAAATGGTTTAACTACTTTGGAAAGTTCTTATAATTTTATTTAATTTTTAATTAAGTATTTACAGTTTAAAAATTTGTAATTGAATTTTTATATTTTATTAAAATATTTAATTAAATTCCTATAATTTAACATTTATGATTAAGGCCCTATACTATGTAAATTTTTTTAATTAAGTCCTTATAACTTAAAAATTCTGTGATAAAGTCCCTATAATTTTGTAGAATATAAGAGCTTGATTGAAAAATGCTATGTAATATAGGAATTTAATTGAATTTTTTTTTATAGCATAAGGAGTTCATTACAAATTCTTAGACTATAAGAATCTGATTGAAAATTTTTTCACAATATAAAAATTTGATTACAAACTTTAAAACTATAGTAGAGTAATTAAAAAGTAAAATATTATTTGTACTCACAATATGTGGCATATCGTACCGATAGTCTCATACCTGTTATTGAATGAGATGTGAATTTAATTTAATTTGGATTACATATTGTATACAAAGATAATTTGAAGTGGATCGATATAGTATTTCACATATTGTGAATATAGATAATACTAGCCAGTTAAGAATTGAGCAAATTATAGGAATCAGTAGACTAATTAAACCTAATTAAATTGATGCGCCATAGAATTGGCCTTGAAAAACAGGCAAACGGGGCGTTATGGCATTAAACATGTTACTAATGTGGATGAGAGTAACTCCTCGGTCAATGCTCAATAAATAAACCAAACGCTCTCTCTTGACAATTTTTGCACACAACACAGGACAATAACACAAGTACACAACTCATTACACAACACACAACTTCATATTACTGTCTCTCTGTTGCACTTGCACCTATACGCTCTTCTCTCTCTCTCTCTCTCTCTCTCTCTCTCTCTCTCGACACACAACAAAAACACACACACTCTTTCTCTCTCACAAAAAACGCACAGGTTTTTTGCCCCATATTTTCTTCATTGCTACTTCCCCAATCCAATTCCAACAATTTAGGGTTTTGTTTTAATGCTCCAAAGTCCTCCCTTTCTCTCGTTGACCCCCCACCCCTTTTTTTCCCTCTTCTTCCTCCCCTCTCTCTTCGTCTTGCAGCGTAGCTCAAGGTTTGTTCTTTTCGATGATCTCGAGCTTTTTCCTATTTCTGTTTGTGCTATTTGATTTACCTCCGAAATTTGTCTCTTCTTTTTTTATCATTTTATTTTAATTTTTTTATCTATTTTTATTGAATTTATCGTGTGGGTGCTGTGAATCGATGAAACTAGGAGCTGGGTTTTGCTGAATTTTGGGATTTTAGGGTTTATTGCTCAAATGGGTTAGTAGTTGAATATTCAATTTTCTTGCTGTACAAGATTTTTTTTACTTGTGTTAATTACAGGCTTAATTTTTTTTTAAATTTTGCTCCACTAATCAGGTGCTATCGGACTGAATGGAGTTAGAAATGGCTTAACTTGAACTATACCCTTTTTGAGTATTCCCTCAAGGTTTGGTGTTATTATAAGCTTGATGGCTCGGAAGGGTAATCAGCAGAAGAATGGGCTGGACCGTCATGGATTGAGCCACAAAAAGGGGGTTTCTGGGGGTTTCCTTCCAGGCATGAAAGGTCATGCCAAAGGAGGGGCTGCGGTGAAAGTTTATCCGGGGGAAGAAATAGTGGATGGAGACCAGCAGGGCTGCGTTTCACCAAATGCTAGTGAAGTTGCTTCTGCTGGTGATGACAATGGCAGCGTGCAAAAATCGGAGAAGTTTTCAAGGAAAGAGAAGCAAGGGGTAGTTGCAAATCATGGCATGGAGGAACCAGTGTCTTCTGGGAGTAATCCGGGTGATGGCTGTCTGAATTCTGAGGTTCCAATACAGGAAGAAAATGGAACTTTGCCTGGAAGTAATCATGGCCAGCAGAGTATAAAGAGTAGATTGAGCTGTATACTGGATGGTTTGAAAGCAAGAAGTTTGGGGGAAAATGCAGAGCTTGCTGATAATGTGATCATTAGGAGAATAAGGTTGTTTGTATTTTCCATCTTTGCAGCAGTTGCCGAGTGGCTAACCAGGCGGAAGCCATTGTTTGCATCCCTTACGGCTGTCGTTTTTAATGCTTGTGATTATCTCAGAATGAAAATTAAGAAGGTGTATCCCGCTGTCCTAAAATGGCTCATGCAATTTGGGAACATAATGCTTCTTCTAACAGTGCTTTGGCTGGATTGTGCCATTCGAGGTGTTGATTCATTTGTACGTATGGGGACAACATCCTTCTTCTGTGTTATTTGGTGCAGCATATTCTCAGTCATTACTATGATAGGGATGCTCAAGTTTCTTCTTGTTTTGGTAAGACCTGGTCACAATTATTATTGCTTCTTATTTTATTAGAGTTGATCTGATGAGAAAATCTGTTATTCAAATTTTTATGATTATTCTGATTAATTCAATTTTATCTTGTTAGTTGTTTTTTAAACACTCAATACATTTATATTTTCCCCTTATGTATATGCAACATTTGCATTCTAGTATTTAACGGTGATTAATCACCATTATTTGCATTTGATCACCCAAAAAGGGTTCACTGAACTGTATGCTTTGAAATCTGTCCTTACGACTTTTTATATAGCTCTACAATAGTATTTATGTTGATTTTTATTTTACTATGACAACACTGTGCATGTTGGATGCAGTTTCCAACTTTTCAGTAGGCACTTCTCGTTGTTGCAATTTTTTTGGCTAGGATATGTTAGTGATAATCCACCAAGGAAAAAGAAAAAAACTACCCGCTGACATTCTGTCCAATGAATGAACATCCATGTGAGCTGGGAATGTACATAACTAATTACAAAACCCTTTCCACAAAATGGTTCCGATTGTACATAAGTTTAATAAGCTTGAGGTGCTTGTCTTGGAACTATTTGACTTTTGATCCCTGCTTGTAACACAGATAAATTTAGCAAGCATTGTAGCCTTTGTTCTAGATATACCCCCTCATGAACTCCTCTCTTAATTTTTGATGCTGTGTGTATTGGGTCTTGGATTTGTTTCTTTTTTTTAGCTGACTAGTGTTTGCAATTGATCAGGGCCTCACTGCCTTGATTGGATTTTTCGTTGGGCTCACCCTTGCAGTTTTGGTAGTTGCAATCCTTGGAGTTGTTTTCTTGTGGTTTTATGGTAGCTTTTGGACAACAGCATTTTTCATCCTACTTGGAGGTGACTTGCTCTTTCTGTGTTACAAAAGTATATATTTATGTGGTCAAAATATTGATATACGTCACTTGATGTATGTTCTTGCCAAACTTGCTAATCCTTTGATTTTATTTGAAATTCAGGATTGGCGTTTATGTTGAGTCATGAACGTGTGGCGCTATTTATCACCACTGTGTATTCTGTCTGTTGTGCTTGGTTTTACACTGGGTGGCTTGGTTTGGTATTGGCTTTTAATTTAGCTTTTATCTCAAGTGATGTGCTGATTTACTTCCTCAAGAAAAACATCGATCAACAGAGTAGATCCAATCCTTTTGAGCAAAGAGCGGGAATGCATGGTCAACCAGGTTTCTTTAATGACGAGCCAATGCAGGCTTCTTCCTCTGAAAATGGACCAGGATCATCTGCTGATCGTAATGCTGGAGTCCCTTCAACTAGTGGGGCCGATTCTGATATAACATCTGAAGATGAAGTTGTTCGATTGTTGAACTGTTCTGATCATTATTCAGCACTGGGCTTGATGCGGTATCAAAATATTGATGTTTCAGTACTGAAGCGGGAATATAGGAAGAAGGTTATTGTCATTATCTGATGTCAATTCTTGCACAACCATCTTTTATTTTATTTTTTTTCTTTTTGGTCTTTCTAAGATTTTGCATTGTTGTTGAGTTAGTTGCTGGATATTTAGTTGCATATAGGACAAAAGTTAAATTTCCTTTTACAACTTTGCTATTAACTTATTGTAGCTTTTTCTAGTTCCTTGATAATTCTCCTCATTTCTAATAACCTGATTTCGATGATTATCAGGCAATGTTGGTTCATCCTGACAAAAATATGGGTAATGAAAAGGCTGCAGAAGCCTTTAAGAAACTTCAAAATGCATATGAGGTAAGGATTATATGTTTTTGCTCACCCTGAAAATCATCAGAGAAAATCCTTCCCTAAGATACTGTATGATTATGATGATTTGCCAGATACTAATGGATTCCTTGAAGCGAAAAGCATATGATGATGAATTAAGGAGAGAAGAGCTTTTGAGTGTATTCCGCAAATTCCATAATGCATCCCATAAGGTATGACTTATTCTTGTTTTTCCTGCTGTTTTAGTATTGATGGAACTACACAGAGAGATTCTGCTTTATCGCTTACACATTGTGGTCAGGCATAAAGTTAATGAGTATTAATAACAACCATGAAATGGAAGAAGACCCAGAAAAGAATAGTGATGAATCATAATAGATTGGTGAAATATCTCTATTCTGGTCATGAATAGAACATTTATTTGTCTTATTCATAGAAATTAAAGATAGCAAATGGTGATACCGATGAAGTTAGAAACAAGAAACAAAAAATTTGTAGTAGTGTTTTAGTAGCAGTTTTGATATATTTCTTTACTACCTAACAAAGGAGATTGCCCCGTTTAGCTGCTATTTGGTCACATTTTCTTTCCCATTTTATCCATATAGTTTTGTTTATATTTACAATTTACAATTAAAATAAATACCCAATATGTAAACTATAAAAACTGCTCAACATATATGACTACTCTTTCTTTAATTGAAAGTTCCATGTTTTCATATTTTTTTATAAGATTAAAATATTATACATATATGCGTTTGTGTGTGTGTATCAGAAATATAAGATACAGAATGGCATGCCAGTTAACCTGCTAGTACATAATGGTTTTAGAATTTACAGATCTGATATATATATATATATATAGGAGCTGCTAGCTGGCTCTTTTTCCCCCCTTTTCTTGAGACATTTGACTGGTCTATGAACTTTCCATACCATTTAGAGAACCTAATAGTCGATTTTATAATCATTATTATTTCTTGTATTATTTATTCTCTTGTCTAACTTCAGCTGTGGTTGCAACTGATTTTCCAGAATGGTAGGCATGGATTCTTTGCTTCAGGATTTGCTCAATCAGATGCAAATGGTGAGGACCCATTTGGGGATTCAAGACGAATAGCCTGCAAAAGGTGTGGTGGCTTTCATGTTTGGATACACACCAAGAAACAAAAGTCTCGGGCAAGATGGTGCCAGGTTTCTCCTCCATCATTATTTTGCTCCTCTCAATACAGCCTCAATTGCATACATACTTGGCAGTTGGCTAAGCATATTACATCTTTGCAAGATATCGCTGGCATTCTGTCAGCATGCTTTCTCAATGGAGAAAGTATTTTCGTACCTGGTATGGCACTAATGTTTTCCAGTGGGATTTTTTCTTTCTAAAGGATTGCCAAGATTTTCATCAAGCTAAGGATGGTGATGGATGGGTTGAACAATCTTCCCAACCATTTCTTTTTGGCTTATTGCAGAAGGTATGGATAGATGTAACATGTTTGAAAGTCTTCATTGCTGAACATCTTTTAACCTGTGCATCAACTTCACATTTTTTGAGCCAATTCCTGGTCGCTTAAGATATGAAGCATATGATTTTGCTTGGTAATTCAAATTGTTTTATCTGTAGGTAGATGCTCCTTCAGCATATGTGTGCGCTGATAGCAGGATATATAATGCCACTGAATGGTATATCTGTCAGGTAATTTAGTTCTTTATTTCCAATGTATGTGCGTGTGTGATTGGCCTGAAGTTTCTTGTTTATTAGACCACCAACTTTGCTGTGTTGCATGTGAGTGAAGAATTGAGGACTCTGGCAATGCCATGTGAAATAGTGACAAGTCATTTCTGTAATGCCCTTATGGTAGAGAATACATTATTTTCACTGTAGAATGCTGGTTGGTCACGCTGCATAGCTTCCACCTTAAGTCTTGTATGGAGATGAAAGATCCATATGGCCTTAACGATGTACACGTATATTGCAGGGTATGAGATGTCCAGCGAATACTCACAAGCCAAGTTTTCATGTGAACACTAGTTTAATGTCCAAGCATAATTCCGGCAAAGGAACAAGTTCTGGCCAAAGAGGTGGGGGGCGGATGCCACCTAATATGGAAGAAGCCATGACGGAGGAAGAATTCTTTGAGTGGTTGCAGAATGCAGTACAGTCTGGTGCATTTGACAATTTCGCTGGCGGCGCTGCACCAGATAGCCCATCTACCAAACCAGGAAACGGGACGAAAAATCCTGGTAGTGCTAGTGGCAGCGGCAGCAGCAGCAAGAGAAAGAAAAAGGGTAAGAAGTGGTGATAACGAGATCATGATGTTTTATCATTATGGCTGTATTGCAGTGAGCACATGTGAAGCGTTTGAAAAGATATGTAAGTTTCAGAGTAGCTGAGTAGCAATATCTGTTAATGAAGCCCCCACATAAAGTTGGAGCCCGTTGTACAGCGTTATCTCTCAAGCGTATTTTTTCGGCTAAATAATTTTTTGGTTTCCAATTAACCTCAAGGTTTAGTGTTAAGAGTGGATATCCTTCTGCTCTTGATTTTCCTACTCAAGATGCAGTCTTAAGGAATAAGGGTCAAGCCATTAACAATGTAAGCAATTAGATGAAAATGTCATGCGTGATGTCGGCCAAAAGAATGATTTAAGGGTTTAATGAAGGGAGCAAATTGTATAGAATTGCAACTTTTGGTAGGCATGTTCGGTACTCTGGGGCACCGGTGGCTCCTATAGCTAACCATATTTTAACTTGTAATCTTGTAGTGTTGTGGTGGCTTAAAAGCATCTACTCTATTCGCATATTAAGAAGTTTCATGTCCCTTTTATCGAATGTTAATGACAGTACTTATGGTTTCAGAAAATTTAGGTGGCAGGGACAATAACAATGTGGTAGGGACAGTAACAATACATAGATATAAAAGGAAATATATATATATATATATAATTTTTTAGAGTCAAATTTAATGAAATAATAAGGGTAAAATATGTGTACTCATGCTAATATACGTGTTAATTTCAGAAAGAGAAAAAGATTTAAGTGGGTCATGTGCTCCCGTTCTTTTACACGTAGATCCGTCTTTGAAAAATACCAACAAAGATTGGGTGCAATAGGGCAATTATATTCTTAGAAAAAACGAATCAACAAAACAAGGTTCATATGTCTGGGAATAGGTAACATTTCTGGGTCGGGTTAAACTTAGGGTTAGGGGTGACAAAATGGGTTGTATCCATTAGGTTGGTTTGTCAATTCGTCATTTTTTTACAGAGTGGATTAGCATTTTTAACTCAAATAATTATGGTAAATCAATCTGTCTCATTCTATTTTATGGCCAACCAGCGATGAGATAGGATGTGTTGGTAAGATAGATAAAAATATAACAAAAAATGAATCCATTGGACCAACCCGCTATTTTTTGACATGATGAGTTCTCACTTTCAACCAAAATAATCAAAACGGGTCAATCCGCTTTGTTTGCCACAAAAATTTTAATACAATTGATGATTAAATCAATTATTTTTTTAATATAACAGTATATGATTGAATGTTTATGTAAATTTTATTTATAGAAACAATAAATAAAATATATACATATTAAATTCTATTTTTTAATGTAAGAAAATTATGACTAGGGTTTTTATTTTTTTATTTTTAGAGAATATGAATTTAAGAGTTCTACTTGCATCATTGCTACAAACTTTTACAGAAAAAAAAAGAAAAGAAAAGAAAAACTAAAACCAGAGAAGGTGGATATCTAATTCTAAAATATCTTTTATATCGAGCTTTAGAGATTAAACCGATAAAATAATCATCCAGAGTATGCTACCAAAAACCCACTGGGTTGAATAACAGTAGGAAGTTGCATCATCACACGCTCTCAGTGTCTGTCTGGATGGAGGCACTGCTTCAGTGTTCAAGCGCAGCTGCTTCTTCTTCTTCTTATCTGCTTCTAAAACCCACCTTCATGATTCGCAACGCTTGTACACTCAATTGCAACAACCCATGCTTCATCTTCGCAAATGGGTACCCTTCCTCTTCTTCTTCGCTGCCATTTTCTCTTCAAACGAAGCCCCGAGAATCAGCATCGGTGGTAGTCAGTGCCCGCAAGAAAGACAAGAAAGAAGACAGACATAGCTTTGTTCCCAAGCCCGACGAGGTTACAGGCTTCTTCCCCGAAGCTGTGCTCCTTAAAAAGGTCACCTTATTTATTTATTTACTTATTTTAAGCGTACCCTTTATTTGTTTTGCTTGTTTTGAACTTTGTGTCCGAATCGTTTTTCTTTATTGTTGGAGATTCTCGTTGGTTTTGGTTAAAAAACAAGAGACCTTTTTGAAGATTTGTTTAGCTTTGATTTATACTAGCAGGAATTGCTTTGGTTCTTGTACTATGCTACTATAGCGTATTGGACCTGTTTTCTTTCTATATTATTGTAGCAATGTTAGATTCTGCGCATAACCTTGAACTTTTGGGAGAGATGGTTTCATGAAATTGTATCAGAGCCACCATGACTAGGAGTTAGATTCTTGTTATCCCCTCATTATGATAATGATAAAATGTTCATGCTTCAAGCTCAAAAGAGGCATTCACGTGAGGGGGCGTGTTGGATATCAACCTGTTTATGTGCGTCTATCCATCAACTTAAGCTTTTGAAAGAGATGTCTTCACAACAAGCAAAATTTTATCTGCTTTGTTTTTTTGTTAAAAGGGAAAATTGCTCACAAAAAAAGGGTGTGGAAATGGAGAATTTTGGCCATTTTCATTGTGCATGACTCGGTGTTAGGGGACACAATAGAAGGAAGTATATATGACACTAGTTATTGCATCCTTGGTACCTTGCATTGTCTCTAGGATTTGGTTTATCGAGTTTGACTCGTGTTTTTGGTTCTTTGTGAGATTGATCTTCTCATTGTTATTGAAGTGGGGTTTTTGACTTGGATTTTCAGAAGTCAGTTGAGGAAGATGGTAAGGTACTCCCAGAGTTTGCAGATGCCAAAGAAAGTGAGTGGTCATGTATTTCAGTTATTCAATCTGTTCCTAGTTTGCTTGCATTTTGTCTTGGAGGGAAATATTGTTATGGATTAATGTACTGAGACTATTCCTTTTTTTTTTTTTTCTGAATTTCCATTTTGATTTACAGGAGAACTCTTTGAAGCACTTGTGCTTGACCTGGAAAGCGACATGAATGTTGATCAAAGTATGTATATTTGTTCTCATTTCTACTGGATGGCAGAATTGGCAGTCTTTTTATTGTTGAAAGCTGAAATGGATAAGAGAAAAAAAAAAATGTTCTTTTGTGATATTCAATTTCCTTACATTCTGATAAATGAAGCCACATGTGTATTTATATCTATCCTAAACATTTGAAGATGAAATGCGACTTCTTGTTGTTCCATGTCTTCCTTTAGGAAGTGGGAAAATAAAAGTGCTTTTAGCCAATTTTTGTCTAATTCTCATGGGCCAAGTAAAGTACTCTACCTTACAATACTTTGCTTCTTTGCCTGTGTAGTGCGCCACTATGAGGTTGTTTACTTAATTCATGAGAAGCATGAGGAAGAGGTTGCAGCTGTCAATGAGAAAGTTCAAGGTAATCCCTTGCTCCACCTGTATATATTTTTCTTGACTATTCATGTTCCCTGATTCCATAGAATTACTTCAACAGTTTCCAATTGTGGGGATCCTGCTCTAGCCACTTCAAGAATAGCTGATCTCTGATCACACAGAAGCATGTGGACATGTGGTCTGTGACTGCCACATAATATTTCTAATTGGCTAGGTTTTATTATGTTACAGCCCAAATCTGTCTGATTAACTCTACAGAATCAGATATTGTTTCTTAATCTGCCTTTGCCAGATGTTTCTTAACCTACATAATATCCACTACTGACTTATCTAAATTTTTCGCGAGGGGTTTTGATTCTTGTGTCCATATTCATTCAGTAGGAAGATCTGGCTAAGGAAAATTTGTGCACTAGATATACTTTATCCTCTTTAGGGCAATATTGGGTATTCTCTGTGCTCCTAAAAACTGATGGTAGTAGAACATAAGTTGTGGTAGTACAATCACAGATAGGCTTAGTCTCCCTGTATTGAGCTTCAAGATTGCTATTTAAATTCTTTTATAATTACCTGCAATAGTTGCTTCTGGAAGAGTTCTAGAATAGTTGGTGCAATATACAGATTAACAAAAAAAATCTTTTTTTTTTTTACTGATAATTAAGGCTTAGATGGTTTCAATTTTCATTTTCTATATTTTCTGTTTTCAAAATTTTGTGAAGGAAATAGTGAAAATAGAAACTGAAAATTGAAAGTATAATTTTATTATTTTCAGTATTTTCTTCATAAAATTCTAAAAACAAAAAACACAGAAAATAAACACAGGCAATAGAAACAGCAACCAAAAATGCTCTTAGCTTCTGACTATTCTGGTTGTTTTTTCTGACATTTTTGCGAACATTTGCAGACTTTTTGAGGGAGAAGAAAGGCAGGGTGTGGAGACTGAATGATTGGGGTATGAGAAGGCTGGCTTACAAAATCATGAAAGCTAAAAATGCACACTATATTTTGATGAACTTTGAGTTGGATGCCAAATATATCAATGACTTCAAGACTCTATTGGACCAAGATGAAAGAGTTATTCGGCATCTTGTCATAAAAAGGGATGAGGCAATCACTGAAGACTGCCCTCCTCCTCCCGAGTTCCATTCGCTGCGTGCAAATGCAGATGATGATGAAGAAGAAGAATATGATGAAGATTATGATGATGATGAAGAAGAAGATTGGGATGATGATGAAGGAGATTGGGATGGTGAAGATGAGGATGGTGATGGGGACGAAATTCTTGTCATAGATGGCAATGACGTCGATGATGTTAATAGAGATTATAGAAGTGATGCATCGGCAAATGTTAGAAAGCCAGATACAAGAAAATTGAAGGCTGGGAACGTAGCTAGGTAGATGTTACCTTTATCCCTGATTCTTTTGTTCCTGTGTTCGATAGGAAATGAAGGGCAGTTCTAAACATTATAGCTCTAAATATATACATATCTAAGTAATTAGGACGTTTCATTTGCACAATCTATTATATCCATCTATTATATCTAAGATTACCTGTGATCGCCGTGTGTTAGTTTCTAATTCTAATCAATCAAAAGTCGTTTCCACTAAATTCCTCTAGGTAGTGTTTGTGTCAAGTTATAACATTCCCAGCAATATGATTCCTGGACACGTGATTTGAGACCTTGAAATAAACGCTCTCTAAGCATCTTCACCTCACTCTCAGCTTCTCACTCTTTTGTGCTATGCCTGCTCTCAACAAAATAAGGCATTACCTCTGGTTTTGTAGATTCTCTCTTACATCAGTCTACCATATGTTCTCAAATCAAATTGAAAATCAAATATATGAATTCCACCTCTTCAAAGCCCTTCTTTTTATCGAATCATAATCCTCCGACTTCGCACTTCATTATTTCGAAGCATCCATCGAACCAAGCAATTTTTTCTTAATTATTGTTTTGATTTTTCTTGTATGTCTCTGAGGTTCCAGCCGAGAATGGTCAAAAGTCATAAAACATGGCATTAAAATTCCAACAGTAAAAAATGGTTGCATGAAGAAATTTATTTGTTGCATGAGTGAAGTAATTTCCTCACGGTCAGTAGATGCAATAGGACTGTGTAGAGGCGCAAGAAAATCTCGGCCGCGGTGCTGAAAATGAAGCATCCATAAATAGAGGATGATTTTTCCATTCAGTGCATATCAAGCAGCGGAGCACGAGAGCTAAGAGAAGTACACTAGGATTGTGTTATTCTCCAAGAGTGAGAGGAAAAAATAAAAAATGTGAGTAAATCCTATATAGCGTAGGATTTGGGAAAATACGTATTGAATATTTTTAGATATTATTTTTATTACTCTTTGGTGCTATAAAATTATAGTATTTGAATAAGAGAATTCTCATTAGGAAACACTATATTTATCTATAGGGTTTAAAAGTATGGAAAGAATATTTTGTAATTATCCTAAATATAGTGAAATATTTTTTGAAGTCTATCACGTGATTTTTTCTCCCGTATTTAGGCATTTCTTCATTAAAATTCAATATCCATTTTCTTTTGGCTCTGCACATGTTTATTATTGATGTGCTGTAACAATTGATAGATTTAATTTATCATATATATTTTAGTGCTCATTGCTATTAGTTGGATTCTCTCACAATCTAATAGTAGGTGAATAGCACTGTTTCCACAAATTGTATCAACTAACGTTTCTCTTGCAAATTAGCTGTGTCCTTAACAACCGAGATATTGGCAATGGACTGAAAGCTAAGTATACTTAGACCTACTCATTGACGAACGGATGAGCCTACTCATACATGGAAGGGAATTTTCATTTGATGACATTAAGCAATGACATTGTGCCCAGAGTCGGGGTCAATGGGGCATCTTTTGTCTTTTATCTTCTGTGTTCGGAATTTTATCAAGAAAATAGTAAAAAGAAGATTCTATTATTTTTACTGTTTCGGTATTTTCTTGTATTGGTCCTTGATTTAGTCAAAGAATCTCCTTATAATACTCGACCTTGATGGGGAGATTACGTTTACAAGTCTTTTTCTTTTTTGGTTTTTCGGGGAAGATTACTTGCCGCAACCAACAATTTGCGGAGGGGCTCACATATTTAGCTAGATCTACCAGTTACACACGTTCACCATAAAAGGTCTACCAGTTACCCGCCATTTAATCTAGTTGATCCTTCAAAAGTCCGAAATCACGTCTAACGCTAGGAAACAAAAGACCAATCGTAGTGAGTTGCTCTTTCATTTTGATGGATCATGACATATTTGTTCACTTTTCAAAAATATTGATCTTTCTTTCGTTGTGCGGTGGTGAAGCGCAACTTTCTCTCCCAATCCATAATGGCGATAAATGACATCTTTCAATTTGCAGCAAGATGACATCAATTTGCCGTGTCAAATAGGCCTCTCCACATATTTGATGGAAATTGCGTACATAAACTGCACGTGGAATTGGAACCTAACAGGTTTTCGGTTGTCAATGGCCCCAGTGGGTCATTGTTCCTTCCGGTTCCCATGTGAGTTCTGAATAATGGGCATAAGGCTAAGTAATGACATCCAGTGCAGGCAGAACAAGAAAGCTTTTGATGATTTTTTTTTTTTTGGTACTTACACAAAAGTTTAACTTGAAAGACTTGTCTTAATTCACAGTCAGGACATATCTTTAAAATTATTAACCGCTGACAAAAATACTTGTAAATCATCTATCACTAGGAAAAAAAAATCCAAGAATAAAACTATAGTCAAAAGTGATGCACGAATAAAAGTTCAACAAACATATGTTCACCTATGGGCAGCTTTTATGAATTATATTTTATCATAATCTCCTGAACAAATTAGCTGTTTCCCAATTCCCTGATAAGGTTATACAACAACTATTTTCACCGTCTCCTCATTCTAGACACTCATAAGGACTGTATACTACAAGAAGATTCATGTTGCTTCCATGAGAGTAGCCGCAACCATACATATATATAATCACCAGTTCAGTTTGGCTCATGAATGCATAGTTTCTGTGCCTCATAACTGAATCACTCCCAACTCCGAACCCAAAGTGAAACCAATATATCTCTACCAAGCAACAACGCTAAACCAAACACAATCCAAGTGAAGAGAAAAATTCAGCTTGACTTTTCCAAAGTGCTCCCACCTTAAAAAGAAAAAAAGAAAAGAAAATTGTGACAATATTTATTTAATCACGCAAACTCAATTATCGGCTAGGATCTTCCCTACATAGCAAATGTAGGAATAAGCTACACCCTTTTGCCACGTAGCAGTTTCTTGCAACAAAGCATGAACCAAAAACATTATATATATACACTTGCATATGTGAACCAAAGATCAATGACTTGCACACATCATCATCCAGAAAGAAAGAGCCTAAAACATGGCACTTCACATTTCCACCTCCACCGCTTCCTCCTTTGTTGCTTTGCTAGTAGTCCTACCCTTGATCCTCCAAGGATCTTATTATGATTCTCCGGTGATCATTGCAAGAGCCGCCCCAGAATCAGATGTCGATCTTCTGGAATTTCCACTGAATTTGGAGTACCTGGAGGCTGAGTTCTTCTTGTATGGGGCATTGGGTTATGGATTGGATGTGGAGAATCCAGGGTTAGCTGGTGGAGGACCCCCTCCCATTGGTGCCAAATTGGCCAATCTGAGTGCCCTCGTCAAGGATATTATCTTGCAGTTCGGTTATCAGGAAGTTGGACATTTGAGGTTCACTCACTATTCTCTCTTCCACTACAAGTTCTCTTATGCATAACCTTATGACAAAATAGACGAAAATGTACTGAAATCATGTCTATTTTTTGTTCTAATTATTTCTTAGCAAGCAGAAGATGAGCAATCTATATCAAGGGTATATTTGGTTGAGGAGAAAAAGTGGAGATAAAATTTTCCTAGATGAATTTCAAGTGTAAAATTTCACATGATACTTATTTGAAAATTTTTTATCCCCATTTTTGCTTTTTAATTAAACACACCTTAAATGTTATTAAATGTTCATTTTTCACGTGTCAAGAAATGATTAATAGGACAGGTAAAGTAACATGATATGAAAACAGATAATTTGGGTGAAACGAAGATTGGTAATTCCGTATATCCTTGTTATTTCCCTTCTCAAATCAAGCTATTCTTTATGTACTAAAACTACTTGCTATTTGGTTGAAAAACTATCCACGTGATAGTTTAATTTGAGAATTGCATAACAAAGATGTAAGGAGCTAAACCAAACTTTTCTACTTATGTGTATTTGATAGCTTTTGGATCAGTCTATGTGGTCCTAGAGTAGACTTCTAATTACGGTAAAGTTGAACTATTTTTTATTGCAGGGCCATAAAGAGCACAGTGAAAGGGTTCCCTAGGCCATTGCTGAATTTAAGCACGGCTTCATTTGCCAAAATAATGGATAGTGCCTTTGGGAAACACCTCGTCCCTCCATTCGATCCCTATGCCAATGACATAAACTATCTGCTTGCATCTTATGTGATTCCTTATGTTGGCCTTACTGGTTATGTTGGAACCAATCCACAGCTGCAAAATGCCACTTCCAAAGGGTAAAGCTCCAAACTAATTAAGCTCACCAATTCTTTTTGAAATCATGTAGGAGGAGGTATTTGGTATAAGAGAGAAATTCTTAGATGCCGTGCAAGAAATTGTTTACCTTTTCCATGTAATGCTCTGTATCATAAAAGTTTAGGGGCTAAACATAAAAACCTGAGTTTGAAGTGTGTCTAAATCCAAGATATTGTAATAATAGTATAACCACCAAAATAAGTAATAACTTTTTCTTAAAAAAGAAATTGAGAGCATATAAAATTTTATTTTAATTCTTTAGGCTGAAAGGATTGCTTGGTTGAGAATAAAAACAAGGTAAAATTTTTATAAATATGTCTTACATATGAAATTACTTACAGAACTTATTTATGACAAATTTATCACAAATTGGTTGGGAATAAAGATGAAGGTAAAAATTTTATAGATATCCTAATAGTATGAAAACTTCCAATCAAATCCTTTTATTTGCATGGTATTCTAAATAGCAGATATAAGAATTAACTATGGTTGTGTAGTAGTAACATATGATTAGATGACTCTATTCAAAATTTTATATATTCATTGAAAATTCTTGGAAATAAAAAGTTAAGATTTTGATTTTGATAAACTGACAGTGTAAAGTGATTTTACACTGTTATCTAATCAAATATCTTTATTTACATGACTTTTCAAGTAGTGGCTAGAATTTAACTATATTTGTTAATGTAGTAATGTATGATTAGATAACTGTATTAAACTTTTTTATATTGTCAATACATCAAATTAAATTCAAAAGTTAAATATTTTTATGATATGATCACATTATTACATGACTATGTGAAAGAGAAATTCTTGCTTAGACAAAAGTTTAATCCTCCACATTTATACGCACTCACAATAAAAATAGGTTTCACTAATTAATTTTGTTTATGATATACTCTTGATTATGAGATTCACCAATTTATTATAAGTGTGTATAAGAATAACATGTTAAATTTGTGCTTGCAATTTTTGTATGTAAAATAGATTCACAAAACAATGTTTAAAATTAAACCCATCTTTTTATAGCATATTGCCCATTTCTTTAGTTCAATTTAATGCCAAGACAGAAAATGATATATATGCGCCTTTCTACATTTTTCACTCTCCTCTGCCTTTCCTACTAAGTACCAACAACTATTCACATAGTAACACTGTGCAATGTGTCAAGTATCATCTGTATCAAAAGTTTAATATAATGGGTAGAAGCCCGCACATACAAGTAAGCATGCGCGTGCGCATGCACACACACACACACACACATATAGTCTAACAGAATGTTGTATGCTCAGCTAGTCGCAGGTCTTCTAGGAGTAGAGTCCGGCCAAGATGCAGTTCTTCGAGCATTGCTATATGAAAGCCGGGAACAGTACGTACAACCCTATGGAGTGAGTGTGGCAGAGTTCACAAACCGAATCTCAATGCTTAGGGACAAGCTTGGAAAGGAAGGCTTGAAAGATGAGGGCCTTGTAGTCCCTAAAGAGGAGGGTGCCGAGGGCAAAATCTCGGGGAACATTCTTGCTGGTGACAAGGATTCACTGTCATATGCTAGGACTCCAGAGGAAATATTGAGGATAGTTTATGGGACAGGTGATGAACATGTCCCTGGTGGCTTCTATCCTAAAGGTGCAGATGGTGCTATAGCCAGATCTTATTTGAAAGACCAAAGCTAAGCATAAAGATTCCAATGTCTCTATGTTGTAGATTATATATATCTCTAAACTGTTATGCCTTTTCCAGGCCGATCAAAACTACACAATACAGAATAAACACTCTACTGTTGTATAAATTATATTGTAATTTTGAAAAAATAAAACTGGCATTGCCTTGTGCTAGTTTTCGAGTTGAACAACCGATATATGGATAAAGTGTTCATGGACATGAAAGTATGGACTATAATCTGTGCTTTGCATCACCATATAAAGGGACCAGTAATGTGGTGGGGATTACCTGATTCATGCAATTCAACTCTGAGTTGATTCCAATTTCCAATCGCTACAAAATTGTTAACTCAAACAAAACAAATTTTATCCATTCTTCATCTAAAAGGTTTCTATTTCCGAACTGGAACTAACCCAAACAAAACAAGCAACTAGGAATAAATTATCTTCACGAGGGTTCAAAGAGTGTATGTGTGTGTGGTTAAAAATAAACCACTTCTAAGATGTTTTTGAATTGGAACAAGAGAAACAGCGAAAATACCTTCTAATAGAATAAAATAGTCACACAAAAAAGCTAACATTGAAATATGAGAAGATAAACATATAACAGACATTTTATTTGGTGCAATACACTAAGAGGAAAATGACTATTTTCAACAATTTAGGTGTTAAAAAGAATATTGTCAAGAAAAATAATTTTAATATAAAGTGCTCATTAGAAATACTTATAAGTATTAAATGTCAATAGAAACTTATAAATATTTTCAATGACCATTTTATGTAAAAATTATTATTGTGAAATGGCAGACATAAAAGACAGAAATAGAGTGGCACAAAATAATTATGTAGAAGAGTAAAATAAATGATGCCAAAAATTACATGGTTAGCCTTAAAGCTTACGTCTACGGGCAAAGGTAACAATCAAATGTTTCACTATAGAAATATAATAAAGATATAAAAGGTGAACATACTTCACTCAACCCAAGTCTCAAATACACCCAGAATATCTCACAGTAATTTTCTCACTAGTTTATACTCTCAACTCATAAAATAAAAGAATTTGTATGGAACAAATAATTCTTCTTTGCTACACGAAATGAGGAGATATATGTTTTTCTCAATTGTGTTGTACTCTGATGTTTCATGCTCTTATTTATAGAGCCTCATAAGACCAATGCATTAAATGCATATCACGTCTCATTTAATGCTTCCGCGTGCATACTCACTTTGTTTTTCCTTTCTACATTTAATGTTGCACTTTTGGTCAATATTGGCGGCCATAAAAGTCAAGCCACCCACAAATCTCCACCTTGATTTGATTTTTCATCAAGCTTCAAATTATCAAAGTCGTCTTTTCCAGTATGCCTATAAAGTTAAACTCCATATATTGTGAATGCCAACTAAGTCCAATCAATTCTTGAGCTTAGCTATAGTGATTGACTTTGTCAACATATCTGCTAGATTATCTGAGGTACTAATTTTCTTCATTGCAATGGCACCTTGGGAAATCTTAAATGAAATGATATTTGATATCAATATGTTTGATTCTCTCATAATACATTTGATTTTTGATCAAATGTATGACACTTTCATTATCACAATAAATAGTTGTAACATATTGTTTTACACCCAAATTGCTTACCAAACTTATGAGCCAAATTGCTTCCTTCACTGCTTCTGCTGTAGCCATGTATTCGGCTTCTGAAGTGGATAATGCAATAGTAAACTATAAAGTCACTTTTCAACTAATTGCTCTTCCTGAGAGCGTGAAGACATATCTCATCAAAGACCTCATTTTGTCAACATCTCTAGCATAATCTGAGTCAACATAACCAATAACACTACCACCAGTGTTAGAACTCTTGTCATATACTAAGCCAACATCTGCTGTACCTCGAAGATATCGAAGTATCTATTTTACTGCCTGCCAATGTATCTTGTCAGGATGCCCCATATATCTGGTAATAGCACTAACGACATGTGAAATATCTGGATGAGTACAGACTATAGCATACATTATGCTTCCAACTGCACTAGCATAGGGAACATGTGACATCTCTTCCTCCTCTTCAATGGACTATGGTGAATGTGCGGCTAATAATCTAAAGTGGGTTGCCAATGGAGTACTCACATGCTTTGCATCTTGCATTCCAAAGCGCTTAAGTACTTTCTCAACATACTTTTTCTAAGACAAATATAATTTACTAGCACACAGATCCTTGTGAATTTCCAGCCCAAAATCTTTTTAGCTGCACCCAAGTCTTTCATTTTAAATTCACTATTGAGTTGTTCCTTCAGCTTCTTGATCTCAGATATACTCTTAGTAACAATGAGCATGTTATCAACATAAAATAACAAATAGACATACGAACTATCTGAGAACTTCCTGTGACAAACACAACAGTCATATTCACTCCTGAGTAACCACGACCTAACATGAAAGTGTCAAATCTCTTATACCATTGGTGAAGAGATTGCTTTAAGCCATATAATGACGTTTTTAGAAGACATACATGATCCTCCTTGCCTTGAATAATGAAACCTTCTGGTTGCTAAATGTAGATCTGTTCTTCAAGCTCACTATGAAAAAAAAAAAACTGTCTTGATATCAAGCTGTTCGAGCTCTTAGTCAAACAATGCAACCATAGTGAGCAACACTCAAATGGAGCTATGTCTTACAACAGGAGAGAATATTTCATTGAAGTCTAGTCTTTCCCTTTGACTAAAACCTTTTGCCACTAAGCGTGCTTTGTACTTAGCCAGTTCAACTCCAAGGGATCCTTCTTTTTTCTTGAAGTCCATTTACAGCCAACGACTTTATGTCCATTAATTGATTTCACTAACTCCCAAGTCTGGTGCTTGTAAAGAGACTTCATTTCTTCACTCATTGCAGCAATCCATTGTGCAGAGTCATTACTCGAGATAGCCTCGTGGTATGTGGTAGGATCATCTGATTCTACATCCTCTGCTCCCGATAATGCAAAAGAGATTATGTCTGCATGACCATACCTCTGTAGTGGTTTTATTTGCCTCTTTTCTCTATCTCTAATGAGATTATAAAGCCGCAACTATTGTCTTGCATCTACAGCATCAACAATATCTTGTTCTTATTCTTGAATGGATTGATCAAAGGCATTTTCTTGCATATGCTTTGCTTTGGTGGTTCAACTTCAAACTCCACCTGCTTGCTAGCATCTTGGTCTTTTTTCCATCGACAACCTCCTTTTTCGGATGAAGCATGGATGATTCATTGAACTTGACATTTCTACTGGTTATGAATTTGGATGATTTAGGTCCAGTGCACCATAATCTATAACCTTTGACCCCAGTTCCGAGAAATATGTATTTTAGTGCCTTTTGCTCAAGCTTTCCATTATCAATATGAGCATATGCAGGACAATCGAAAATTCTCAAATTCGAGTAATCAGTAGGAGCACCAGACTATACCTCAATAAGAGTATTCAAATCGATTGTAATTGACGGAGACCGATTTACCAACTAGTAAGCCATATTGACAACTTCAAGGTTGTGAGCGTTTGATATGAGTTGACAACTTGTGGTATGTAAACTACAAGGTTTGTAACGCCCCGATTTCTTGTCCGAGTGGAAAATGACCAAAATGTCCTTGAGGTCATTTTCGGCCCGGAATTCGAGGATGGCCGACCCGGCAGTCCTCGAAGGGCCAACTCAATGTTTGAAGGGGATTGAATGACCCTTGAGTGGTTCCGGAGGCGAAAGTCTCATTTTCTGCAGTTTCGGGTCAAAATGACCAAAATACCCCTATAGCGTTTTTACGCGGGTAAAGGTGCCGTTTGAGCCCGGAACTTTCCCCAGAGATTTAAAACCATGTTTTTACATGTTTCAAAGCACCTGTTTGAGTCCCGGTGGTCCCGGGCAGTTTTAGTGCAAAATTACGATTTTACCCCTAGAATAGTATTTTTGAGCTTAACGATGTGATTAAGCAAACCTAAACAATATTAGGCTCTAATAAAAAATAAATTAATTATTAATCTAGAGTCAAAATAAATTATTAAAATTAATTAGAACCTAAGATTGCTTAGATTAGATTTAAATCTCTTTTCTAAAACTCAAGATTTCACTCTTGGAATCTTAAATAGTATTTTCTCTCTCCAATTCCTTAAATCAAGGAATTGTGTCTAGAATTGTTTATACACTAAAATGAGTTTATAACTCACTAATGATGCAAGAACACTCCTTAATTATGTCTTGACAACCTTGATTACCTATTTTCTCACCTAAACACTTTCTTACAAATTCCTAATCTTAGTCCTAATCAAAGATACACCTAAACACAACTCTAAACCATAATTAAGATGCAAGAAATCCTTCCCCCATGGTTGATGCACATTCGGCCATCTCTCTCTCATTTACCACACATGTTGAATTATTTCTCACTCAAAGAACCATGCTTGAGCCATACCTTGAACCATACCTCACCATACTTTGAACCATATCTCACCATGCTTCAAGACCACATTATCTCACCTCATGGAACTCATGGGGGCTGCCCATGGGCTGTAATGGCCGAAGCCTCTCCCCTCATTTGCACCTTTCATTTGTTTCATTTCTCTATAAATAGATTGCTTGGGTGAACTTGCATCATTTTGGGTTCATTTGCTAAGTGTAAGTTTTCAAGAGCACTTCAAAGTTTCTTTTTTCTCTCAAGTTCAAGTTTTCAAGTTCTTCATCCTCTTCTCTCATCCCAATCTTCAAACCACTAGGTAGGGATTTTCTTTCAAGAGTTCTTTCATTTAAAGTTCTTAATCTCTTTATGTGTTCATAGTTTCTCTTGAATCTTTTTAGAACTTCTTTTCTTCTTCTTCTCCTCTTTGTTTTTGGCCATGAGGCTTGAAGATCAAAGGAATGAGAGCTTGATGATGAGGTTTCATGATGATGTTCATCACTTGAACAATCTCTAAAGCTTGATCTTTGTTCTTGAGTTAAAAGTGTTTTTAGTTTTTCTTCTTGAAACCTTGAAACCTTTCACTTGATGATGATGTTTTAAAATGGTCACATGAACTCAATGATGAGGACTCATGATGTTGGTGTTAATGCATCATCAAGATCATGGTCTCTAGAGTTTCAAATGTTTCCTTTTCTTCTTAAAAGTTTCGGTTCCTTTTCCTTTTCTTCCTTCACTTTTTCAGCCATGTTGGCCATTAAGGTTCACAATGGCTTGATGATGAGAGCTTCTAGATGATGACTATGTGTTCATCACAATGAGGCCTCTAGAGCTTGAGTTTTAATAAAAATGTTATTTATGTTTACATTTCAAGAAAAGAAACTTTGTGTTTTTAAGGAATCCTTGAGGTTCACTCTTGTTTTTACTATATCTTGTCATGATAAGTTTGGTTTGAGGTTTAAGTTCCTTAGAAGTCTTGTATGAGCTCTAATAAGAAATAAAATGGACTAACATTCATATTTAAATTCAAGCTTATGCATTACATATTTATTTTGAGCTTTGCATTCATATTTAATTTCCAAGCCATCACTTAAAATTAAAGGATCAAGAATGGATTGCATCTCATATTTACATTCTTATCTAGCATATTTACTTTTCATCACTAAAGAACAAAAAGATTTAAAATGAGAATTGCACTATCACCTAACTAAATCTCAAAGTCTTTCTATTTCGGCCTTAAAGTCGATTGTTGCTGGGCCTAAAAGTCGATTGTTGCTGGGCCTAGAACACTAAAATAAAGAAATGAACTTGCATATTTATAATTTAAAGTTTTGCATATTTATATTTCAAGTCTTGCATATTTAATTCAAGCTTTGCATATTTACAATTCAAGTCTTGCATGTTTACTTTAAGCTCTCACTTTATTTTGTAATGAAGAATAAAAATGAAGTGCATAGCATGTTTAAATTATGTCATCACTTAAAAGACCTTAGAGCTCAAAGACTTGTCCATTTTATCTCAAGTTAAAGTTTAATGTGGGAGCATTCTTTGAATGCATGATTTCGACCTTGTAGTGATGATGAACTTGAAATGAGTTTTATCTAGCTTCAAGGACCAATAAGTCAAGTTTTAAGAATCCTTTTAAATCTCATGAATTTGTTTGAGTTTAAGACCAACAAGGTTCTATGAATTTAACTCTCTTTAAGGAGGGATCAAGTGGTCACCGACCTAAGGATGTTTTAGCCTCTCTTACAAAATAAATTGGTTTGCAAAAGAGTTTTAAAGGTTCTAAATTGGTTCCAAGAGAAACTAGCACCTTATATGTCTTAGAAATATCAAGTTATGCACCTTCTTGGGGACTTGGTGTTTCGGCCCTGTCATGATGAGTTTGTTGTTGTGTGATGATTTTTTGATGCGTTATAATGTGTGGAAATTATGTATGATGAGGTAGGAACACTTCTGTACACGTTAAGAGGGAAACTAGCTTTCTAGAAAAATCGTAAAGTCAAGATTTAGCATAGTTTTAACCCAATTATATTTGGACACTGCCCAAAATGTTTCAATGGGAATATAATCAGATTAGGATTGTTTAATCATGAAAAATTTGGTTACAATTGAAGTAGGATTGAATTTTAGCACCTATAGAGAAACTAGTAATTAGAATAACCGTAAAACGGCAATTCTAGAACTCTTAAAACATTTAATTCTTAGAATCTGTCCAGCAACCTTATAATGTAGAGAACATGGTTTATAATTAGCTCTTTGACATAGGAATGACTCATAATTGGTTTAGGTTTAATTTATAGCGCCTTAGGCGAAGACAGAACCAAGAAAGGGTCTAAAACGTAAGTTCTAGAACCCCGCAATTTTAAGATTAAAGTGCTGCCCCTAAGGAATGATGATGTTCAGATTTAATAGAGAGCATGAATAATAATAAGTTTTGTTAAGAGAGAACCCTTAGGTGCATAAAAGTTTGAAAGGAAATGATAGGTTAACTACATCACAAGTTTAAGGCCTGTAAGGGTCAGAGCATAAAATACCGTAGGACCCAGTGTATAACGAATCTTTAATGTTGCTTGTGAAAACATGAGGATGATTATGTGAATGCATGAAATTATGATGAAGGATGCATGTTTGATTGACTCATGTGGCATAAAGAAGAATTTGGAAGAAATTCGGCATGCTGCAGTTATGCCGTAGAATTTCTGACAAATTCGGGACTCAGAAAGTTTTTGAAAACCTATGAAATTTTTATGAGGTACTAAGATGAGTTCTCAGATGACACCGGTTTGGCCGAGCACCTCCAGAGAACTCATGTGACATCGCTACCAAGATGAATTCTTGGGTGACATCGGTTCAGCCAAGCACCCCCAAGAAATGCCCCCTAGCCCGTACTGGATAAGTCTGGATTATGTTTATGATTATGTTACGCTTATCGGGATTGATAAGTAAGAACTAGTGACGACTAGTTAAGGTATGAGCTCATAACCTAGAGATGTGACACGTTCTGGGTGACACCGATTTGGCCGAGCACCCCCAAAGCAATTGTCTTTTAGGGTGGCCTATGAGGAAGTTATGATGATTATGTCACAAAGAGAATTTAAATGCCACTTTATGCCACTATTATGATGTTCTTAAAGATATGATGATTATTCTTGTATTAAGTAGAGCCATGCATACATCCTTTAATATGTTTGCATCCATGACATTAAGAATCATGCTAAAATGAACGGACCTTGGCTAAACTATGTTTTAGAACCTAAAAATGGACTTAATGCATGCTCACTTATTTTGTTTATTAAACCTAAGGTTCCTGAGGACGCAGATGATGACACCTAGGTAGTAGGAGGCCCTACTGAGATTCTTTAGCAAGATTCTCACTCCCTCTATCTCTTTCTTTCCGTCACGTCTTCAGATGGCGACGATCGTGGTTTTCGTGGACACCCCGACATGGGAGGTGCACTATGACCCTGATCACGGGTCATACCATTTTGAGGGACAGTGCACGGTGTGAGTCTTCATGTTCGTAGGACGTCCCTTCGCTCACCCCGTGCACACCCATCGCTTCTCCCCGACAGCACCCTACGGCGACGACAAGCGGGTTTTTGAGCGCGCGTGTACGCATAATGAGAGAGTGCTCCTCATGCACACCGCCGCCTCAGCCATGCGTGACTATCCCGATTACGTGCCCCGGACCTACTTCTCAGAGACCGACCCGTCCGAGGACCCGCCTACCCATCCGTATAGTGAGAGCTCCGCCCCCACTCCACCACTGATGAGGGAGGGCAGTGAGGATACCATGACTCAGCCACGACTTGCACAACGACCGGAGATGTGACTTGGGGTCACTCTCAATCCCTGTTCCGCCTCTTTACGCCCGAGGAGCTTGCCCAATTTCTTGGATATGTGCCTCGCTTACGAGATGGACGTCAGTAGGAGGAGACGTACGACCGATGGAGTACCCGGGTAGAGCACATACCACTTAGATGAGAATAGACCTCCTTTTGTTTAGAGGTTATCCCTTTAGTTGCACTTGGGTAGGGGAGTTGCTTTTACATTTTCGTAGTATTTTCCTTTGTATTTTCTTTTAGTTGTACTTGAAAGAATCTAAGAATAAGATAAGAAGTTGTTTGTAATTCTGTTATCACTGATAACAGATATTTAGCTTTTAAATTCAAAATGTTAGCTGCAGGTCGTTACAATAAGATAGGGCTGTGTGTATGTATATAAACGTGTGATCTGGTTGTAAATTCTAATAAACAAAAACACATTATTTTACATGGTATCTAGAGCTTTTTGGTTAATTGATCCAGACTTATTATTAAGATCGTCATGGTTGAAACAAACAATCCTGAAGGAATTGTGATCACCAAGGAGGACGAAAAGGCGGTGAATGACGTAAAGGTGAAGCCCACACATGATGAGGGCCACATAGACGTCATGTCCCCTTACTATATCCATGCTGCAGATCATCCGGGCCAGATCTTTGTGAGTGAGCCACTCCATGACGGAAATTATGGGGAATGGGTGGCTGACATGAGCAATGCCTTGTATGCCAAGAACAAGATAGGTTTTGTCGATGGAACAATTCCTATGCCAGGGGTGGATTCTTCTAACCTCGGACATTGGATGCGATACAATGCCATGGTAAAGGGCTGGTTGAAGAGCGGCATGGACAAAGAGGTAAGAAGTAGTGTAAGATACGCAAACACAGCTCGAGAAATATGGATCGAGCTTGAAGAACGCTTTGCGAAGACAAGTGCGCCGAGGGTGTACGAGCTACGACGAGCCATAACCTTGCTAAGGCAAGAGAAACTTTCAGTTCCCTCGTATTACACGAAACTGAAAGGGTTGTGGGATGAAATCTATTCCATAGCACCTTGGCCCAAATGCAACTGCGGTGAATGCAAGTGCGATGTTCAGAAACGACTCATGGAGATGCGTGAGAGAGAACAGCTATACGATTTTCTTATGGGATTAGATGACGTTTTTGCAACAGTGAAAACGCAAATTCTTAGTATGGTGCCGAAGCTAAGTCTTGGACATGCCTACCATCTAGTTGCCGAAGATGAACAACAACGAGTAATCTTAGCGATGCACAAACCAGTAGCAGAAACAACAGCGTTCCAGGCCCAAGGCATGCGAAATTGGGAAATAGAGCGAAAGGGAACTAGGAAAGAAAAGCCCAGGTGCCAGCATTGCAGCAAAATCGGACACACACATGATGATTGCTATGAAATCATCGGATACCCACTTGACTGGAAGAAACATGGACGCGACAAGAGGGAGAAAAAGGGGTCATGGAGTGACAAGAAAAATGGACCCAAGGCAGCTCAAGTAGGCACAGAAGAAAGTCCGATTCCTGGACTATCCATGCAGCAATATGAGTGCCTCATGCAGCAGTTAAAAGTGGACGTTGAGCAAGCAATGGGAGCACACCGAACAGGCCCTAGCGTAAACATGGCAGGTAACCTTTTATTGGACAAACCTTGGGTAATTGACTCAGGGGCAACGGAGCACATCACAAAAGAAAAATCGTGCTTGCGATCAAAAACCAGTGCGAATCCCAGATGGAACGTGTGTACCGGTGAAAGGCATTGGAAAAGCGAATCTTCCTAATGGAATGGAGCTTAATGATGTTTTACATGTTCCCGAGTTTCAATGCAATCTATTATCAGTTAGCAAGTTGACAAGAGACTATAATTGTTCACTAACTTTTGTTGCTAATTTGTGTGTGATACAGGACTTACCTTCGAAGACCCTGATTGGAGTGGGTAGGCATCAAGATGGACTCTACCTTCTTGAATCGATAAGCAAAGAAGAAAGGGAAATAAAAGTGGCAATGAAGGTAGACAAGTCAGCTGATAGAGACCTGTGGCATGCGCGATTGGGGCACGCATCAGAGAGTAAGATGGCACATGTGGAACCATACCTTAGTATAGTTAAAAGTAGAACTCAAAATAAAGGTCATTGTGATTCTTGTATGCGAGCTAAACAAACAAGGCTCCCTTTTTCTCTTAGTTCAATAAAAACCAGTTGTTGCTTTGAGTTAATACATTGTGATATATGGGGACGATACTCTAGTGAATCGACCTGTGGGGCACATTATTTTTTGTCCATTGTGGATGACTTTAGTAGAGGAGTGTGGGTTTACCTTATGAAGCACAAATCAGAAGTAGAACGGCACTTACAGGCTTTCATTTGCATGGCAGAAACCCAATTTGGGAAGAAAGTCAAGAGAGTAAGAATGGATAATGGGTTGGAGTTTACATCTGGAAACATGAAGAAATTTTCTGAGGAGAAGGGAATAATGATGGAGCTCACATGTGCATACACACCCCAACAAAATGGGATGGTGGAGAGAAAGCATAGACACATTCTCGAAATAGCAAGAGCACTAAGGTTCCACTCAGGATTACCAATCCAATTTTGGGGAGAATGTGTGATGACTGCAGTGCATATTATTAATCGATTGCCATCCAAAATAATTGATAACAAAACACCATATGAAGTGTTATTTGAAAAGAAGCCAGATTATGCACACATGAGAGTGTTTGGGTGCTTGGTATATGTGCTGAAACACAAGAAAGAAGGTAAGTTTGATGAAAGGGGAAGACCTTGTGTGTTTATTGGCTATTCTACAGGACAGAAAGGATATAAAGTGTATGATGAAGCAACTAAGGAAATAAGTGCTTCCAGGGATGTGATCTTCTTTGAGGATAAATTTCCTTTTAGAACAAAAGAAACAAAAGGGTGCCATGAAGGTAAGAGAGAAGTTCATGACATGAATTGGGAGGATGAACCAGTAAGTAGAGCAAGGCATGAACAGCGACAGTCCTCTAGTATTGAAGAAAGGGATGGCGTGCCAGTAGAAACTCATTGGGAAAGGCACCAGGAAGATGTCATTGAAAACCAAGAAGATGAAGGAGAAAGGCGTAGTGGTAGGATCAGACAACTACCTTGCCACTTGAAAGATTATGAAGTGAAATTGCCACCTTCCATTGCCCATTCTTCATTCAACCCACTGACAGGTAATTCGGTGATATATCCTTTATCTAACCATATTAGCTATAATAAGTTTTCTCACTCTCATTTAGCTTTCTTATCGGCCATATCTTCACAAGAAGAACCAAGGGACTTTTCTTAGGCAGTGAAGCATGAGCACTGGAAAGAGGCCATGAAAAGAGAGATTGAGGCATTGGAGAGCAATGGAACTTGGACATTGGAGGAACTTCCACCAGGAAATAACTTGATAGACTCAAAGTGGGTCTACAAGATAAAACATAAGCCAAAAGGGGAGATCGAACGCTACAAGGCAAGGCTCGTGGCAAGGGGATTTACTCAGGTTGAGGGAGAAGACTTTCATGAGACTTTTGCTCCGGTAGCGAAGTTAGTAACGATGCGTTGCTTGTTGGCTGTAGCAGCAGTTAGAGAATGGGTTGTTCACCAACTTGATATGAACAATGCATTCTTACATGGAGAACTGAATGAAGAGATATACATGAAGATTCCTCAAGGCTTCGCAAAGGAAGGAGAAACTAGAGTTTGCAAGCTAAGAAAGTCACTCTATGGACTGCGTCAGGCCTCAAGAAATTGGTTCCAAAAATTTACCAGTACTTTGGGCAAGATTGGATTCCAACAGTCCCGAGCAGATCATTCACTATTTATTTACAAGGCAGAAAACATCTTCCTTGCAGCACTTATTTATGTAGATGATGTGATTTTAGCTGGGAATGACCAAGGAACCATGCAGCGTGTAAAGAAGCACCTAGATAAAGAATTCAGCATCAAGGATCTTGGACCACTAAAGTATTTTTTGGGCATTGAGGTAGCACGATCATCGAAGGGGATTGTCCTCAATCAGAGAAAGTATGTTCTGGACATCCTGAAGGAAATTGGGATACAAGCATGTCGACCAAGTCAGTTCCCAATGGAGCAAAATTGTTGCTTGAGGGTGAATAATGAAGATCCTAATATAGATGCAGGGAGATACAGAAGACTGCTGGGAAAGTTATTGTATCTGACAATAACTAGGCCAGATATCACATATGCAGTGAATACCTTATGTCAATACATGAATGGGCCCAAGCAAGTCCACATGGATGCAGTTGAGCGAGTACTGAGGTATTTAAAAACAACACCAGGCCAAGGAATTCTTTTCCCAAGCAATGGGGAGCTGAAACTGCAAGCATATTGTGATGCTGACTGGGGTGGCTGTCCACTTACCCGAAGATCATGCACGAGTTACTTGATAACTTTGGGTGGCTCTCCCATATCATGGAGGACCAAGAGACAAACTGTGGTGGCAAAATCTTCAGCGAAAGCTGAATATAGAGCTATGGCAGCAACAATCAGTGAAGTAGTTTGGTTGAGATGGTTACTAGGAGAGCTACAGGCAGTGCAAAGTCAAGCTACACCCATGTTTTGCGACAATCAAGCAGCTCTTCACATAGCCATGAACCCAGTCTTTCATGAGCGAACCAAACATGTTGAAATGGATTACTACTTTGTTAGAGAGAGAGTTCAGTCCGGAGAGATAAAGCCTTTGAAGATTTGGACAAAGGAACAGGTGGCAGATGTATTCACAAAGCCGTTGGGAAGAGAAAGATTCGAATTTTTGCTGAGCAAGTTGGGCATTATTGATCTCCATGTGCCAACTTGAGGGGGAGTGAAAGAATCTAAGAATAAGATAAGAAGTTGTTTGTAATTCTGTTATCATTGATAACAGATATTTAGCTTTTAAATTCAAAATGTTAGCTGTAGGTTGTTAAGCTAGCTGTAGGTCGTTATAATAAGATAGGGCTGTGTGTATGTATATAAACGTGTGATCTGGTTGTAAATTCTAATAAACAGAAACACATTATTTTACAGTACCTGTTTATGATGTATCAAACTAAGCCCTACTCTACACAAGTGGGCATATCATATATTATATAAATATGTAGATCAATGTTATTATGATGTGCTTTTACTTGCTTATGTCATGTTGCCATGCGATGCTTGCTTTATTGCCTTTCGTGCATTACTAATTAACGCGTCGCGTGACTCTCACATTGCTTTTATAATTCAAAAAAAAAAAATTACCAGTATTTCCGCTAAGTATTTTAAAGTAACAAGGAAGCTATGACGTAGTAGACTAATGATTAACCTAATTATATTCTAGAGTATTGGGTTAAAAATTAGGATGTTACAAGGTTCTCTCTTTTTCTTGAAAATCTAAACTCACAAACATATCCTTACAACTGATATGAGTCATAGGATAGTATTTGATAGAATAATACTTGATAATATATGCTCTGTTCATAATCTTAGGCCCGTTAAAACTTAAATAGTATACATTATTTGACGTGACGTCAACATTTTATATTAAATGTTATATTACATTAGATACAATTATCCTCTTATTATTACAAGTAATTCTAATCTTAAGTAAATATTTATGTAAAAAAAAAGTAAAATTATGATCAAATAAGATATTATTATTTATAGATTGATTATTTGTGTCTATATTTATTATAAACCATGGCTATTTTTTATTCAAAATTATAATTTATATTGATGTAATTTATTGGTTACTTTAATTTTAATAGTTATTTATTAATTTAATGAAACAAACAATTAAAATTATATAATAATTTTTTCATTTTTGAATATTTTAAACTTGTATTTCTCAATATGTGTGTTTTTTTTTTAAAATAAACCCCTTTTAAGTTTTTTGAACCCACAAAAGAACAATAGCGAAAATACCTTCCAGCAGAATAAAATAGTGAAAAAAAAGAAATATGAATAGATGAACATATAACATACATTTTATTTTGTACGATACACTACAAGAAAAATGACTATTTTTAACAATTCAGACATTAATAAAAATATTATCAAGAAAAATAATTTAACATAAAGTGTTTATTGGAAATACTTGTAAATATTAACTCTGAATGGAAGCTTATAAATTTTTCAATGACTACTTTATGTCAAAATTATTTTTGAATGATACTTTTATTGACATTTTCAATTTGAAAAGTTTTTATTTTTTCTTGTAGTGGTGAATTTAAGTTGTGAGGATCAATTTGAAATTTTAAATTCTAATAAACTAATTTGTCCCTATAAGAACTTATTTGGATATTTAGTCAATCAATATTGAGCAAATAACACAAATCACCATTGACGTTAAATTGCACTCAAATCCATTCTTGTTTAAAAATTGTATTCCACCCCATTTATTCTATCAATAATTAATAATAATTATTAATGTTATTACTAATTATTACGACACTGAGAAAAAATAATGAAATTCTACACTATAAGCTTTCTCTTTTTCTCAAAAATCTAAATTCAAAAATATATTCTTACATTTAATATGCGCCATAGGATAATATCTGAAAGAATAATAACTAATAGTATAAGATCTGCTTATAGTCTTAGGCCTGTTAAAATTTAAATAGTATATATTGTTTGACGTGATGTTGACATTTTGTATAAGACATTACATTATATCATATACAATTATCCTCTTATTATTACAAGTAATTCTAATCTTAAGTAAATATTTATCCCAAAAAAATTAAAATTATAATAAATAAAAACTATTAATTATTTATTTCTAAATTTAAAATAAAATATTATTATTTAAGGATTGATTATTTGTGTCTATATTATAAGCCAGGTTGATTTAGTATTCAAAATTATAATTTATATTGATGTAATTTATTAGTTACTTTAATTTTAATAACTATTTATTAATTTGATGAAACACAAAGATTAAAGCTATATAATACTCTTTTTTTAAAATATTTGAATATTTTAAACTTGTATTTTTCATCATATACTATATGACAAAAAAAATTATATTAAAATAAGGATTTTGCTTCTATACCCTTTATATTTTCAATGGTCATGATTGAATCTTTATTTTCTATATCTATACTATTATATATTTTAATAAATTAAATTAATAAGAAATATGATATAATTTTAATCATAAATAACTATAAAATATCATTATCTTTAAATTTTATTAAAATAAAGAAAAAACGACTTAAATAATAACTTCTATTAATTGTTTAAATCTTCAATAGAAATGGAGTGGAAATTTTTACTAAGAATGGGAGTGATTTGGGCGCCTTTGTGGTATTTACTCATTAATATTAATATATTTATGCAAATAAACGAAGGAGAAGATCGGAAAGGGGCAAAGGTGACCTGAGTTGAGCCTGCCTCTCTCTCTCTCTCTCTCTCTCTCTCAGTGACAGTAGTCGCACGCAGTGCATCTAAAAACAACAGCCTTCAACAAACGAACAAGCGAGGTAAGCTCTTTGTTTCTCCAATTTTCTTCCCAATCTCGTTATGCCTCCCTCCCTTCCTCCCTTCGGCTTCGATCTCCTTACTTTTACAACCACTTTACGAAATTTCAGTTGCCTCATAGTTTTTGTGTTCAATTCAGTTGTTACTAATCAAAGGTCAAGTGTTTCCTTTGGACGAAATTTCTGCTCTTGAAAAAGGGCTTCATGAATCTCTCGTTGAAATTGGAACATTGATTTTATTTTTTTTTTTCCATTTTTGTGAATGGCGTAGTTTACATAGCAGATTGTTGGTGTTGAATTCCTCAATGTTTAATGTTGAGCCACCAGTTTAGCTGAAGTTGCTGCGCCATTTAGTATTTACCCCCCGTGAAAAACCCTAAATCACAGTTGTGTTTAAATGGAAATTACGTTTTAATTATTTTTTGTTCTGTTCGGTTTCTATTTTTTTTTTTTTTGTTATTCTGTTAAGTTTTTCCGTAGTTTAGAAATTTTAGTTGCCTACAGAATGTCCAGGTGGGATTAAGGCATGCAGAACTTGAGACTGAGCTGTTTGGGAACTTTGGAAGTTATTCTAGATGATGGATCTTCAGAGGATTTCGGAGTGCGTGCGTGTTTGTGAAGTATCTTGTTAGTGACTGGACTGCTTAGCTTACTTTGTTGTGCATTATGTTCGTGTCTGGTCATGCCCCTTCGAGATTACCTGTTATTTACATCAGAACAATTGTTGCGGATGTTCATTTAAGGACTCATCCACTATTTCCAACCAAAATCATTCAATTCTGTTTCTCTTTGCAGAAGTGTAATCAAGTTAGATAAGGTAGAGAATAGAGATATATTATGGCTGCACACTCTGAGTCAGGTTCATCTGAGAAGAAATCAAGCAATGGAGTGAATGAGTTACTGACTTTTAATGCTGAGAATATGCAAAGCAACAGGAAAATTATCTATTACAGGTTTGTTTTGACTGTAGATTGATTTAACACTATCTTGAATACAAACATATAGCTAGGAGCATTATATTTGTGGTGGCTGCTTCCTTTCTTTCTCTACCAGTATATGCAATGGTGGTTTGGGGTGGTGGTGGTTTGACTGGTTTTAGTATGGATGGCATTATTTGGTTCTTTCTGCTTGATACTGTCAGCTGAGTGCATGACATGTATTTTATTTATAAAGCACTATTAGAGAAAGGAGCAAAAGGGAGGGAATAAAAATGAAGCGAAATGTTAACCATTGTCAAAGTTTTGGATCAAAAACTTATTTTCTTTTTCTCTTTTGCAGCCGAACGTTTTTGTCTATAATTGGTGGAGTTGTTGCTGGAATTTTGGGGTTTACAGGCTTGAAAGGATTTGTCTTTTACTTACTTCTCATGGCAATTACTTCAGTTGGGCTTGTAGCCAAAGCAAAATTTTCAATCCACACTTACTTTGATTCATGGAACCGAGTGCTGCTTGATGGCTTCCTGGGTGGTCTGATGGTATGTTTTTTATATTCATCTCATCTTTCTTTGGGCATGATATGGTAACAGGAACTTATTCTTTTCATGAAAGAAAAAATTAGTCTGGATAAGAAAGATAGATAGTAATGACATACACAAACAGAGGATAAGATGTTACTAATGCCAGGAAAAGCGAAAAAAGATACACCAACTATGTAGCATTTGCCAAACTCGTTGCATACCCACCACTGAAGCCACATGAAGTATTTAAAAAAAAAAATCAGCTCTACAACATAAAATTACCAGTATTTGAAAAATCTCAGTATTTGGAGTCAAAAGATCAGCTGTGCAACATAAAATTACATCATTATTGGCAGCGTTACCAGTGTTTGGAGCTGGAAATTTTGATAAACACTGGTAAAAAAACCATATATATATATATAAACAGAAGCCAAAAAGAAGCTTTCTATCTGCCAATAAGTGGGTAAGTATAGAGAAGAGGGTTTAACCAGTGCATAATTTGCTAGTATATCTAGTAAATTAGATCAAGCTGCTTGAGGTTTGACGTAATTGCATAGAAGATAAGCCTCTTATGTTGTATTGATATTTAAAATGGATGGTTTATGTAGTTTTCTAGACGAGGTCTATGTAATCGTTATACAGTCTTACTGCTCTTATTGGTCAGTTCAACATACATTGTGTATGTATATATGCATGTGTGTATTATATTGATATTGTCCACACTTTATACGTCCACATGTTCAGCAGTTTAACTTCCTTTTTTAAACTTCTGCAGTCGTTTGTGCTGTTCTGGACGTATCCTTCCCTTTATAGTAATTGGTGGAGTATAACTGCAAATTTAACTTGACTCAATACCATAAAATCTGTTAGAACAGATACTTGTGTGTCTAGAATCAGAGTAATGGAGTAAGTTCTTCTAAATTATACCACAGCTTATAAATGTGGAAGAAAAATGGTTGGGATGGATGTGAATTAGAGTAGATATCTAAATTCCAGTTGCAGTACTAGTAACAAGTAACAACTTCCCCATGCTCTGAATAAATTGATGGAAATTTTCAGATGCTCTTGAGCTGCCATTGCTATGCCCATCAGACTTGTGCTATGGCAGATTATGTCCTGATACTGAAACATAACCTAGCAAAATTTAACTCCTTTGGTGTGTTTGGTTGGGGAGTAAAAAGGAAGATAAAAATTCCATGGATTAGTTTTATGTATAAAATTACATATAAAGCTCATCCATGAAATTTATCCTGGTTTTTACTCCCTAACCAAACATACCCCTTTATATATCTTGTGCTGAAATTCTTCTATTATGCTGTGCTTCTTTGACAAAATAAAGATTTGCATATGACATTGTTCATATATTTTGATGGAGGGAGCATGCTTCTGTTTCAAGTGAAGGCAATTTTGGCCTCTGTTGCTGCTGTTGATTACTTGCCACCAGAATCCAGTTACACCCTCAAGTTACTAGATAGCTTTCATGATCCCATTTTTAACTTTGTAAGCTTTACTTTCAATAGATTATCGGTTCATGTATTTAAAATAGAACTACATGTGGGGAGGACGCAGTGTGTCATCTATTTCTTTTTGCTGTCAAAGGGGCCATTGTTCTTGAAGTTTGCTTTGTGACACCAATTGCAATTTTGTCAATTTTATTTTATCGTTCTTCTTAGCTTTACTTTTCAATGAAAAATTATTAATCACAATAAATGTGATTGTTTACTTAGCACTGTAGTGATTGTTATTCTTTGGCTCTCTCCCGCTTTGTGCAAGCATGGAAAGACGCCATTAATAGTATGGGTAGCTTACAGCTTCGACCCTAGGGTTGCCCATTTATTTCTGGAGTTTGAGTGTTACTATTTTGGAGAACCCATGTATCTACACTGCTCCAAGCATAATGCTATATTATAGTTTTAGGGGTGTCATGCCAGCAGTACCTAATTATGGTACTAGTAAATTGCACCATGAAGTGGATTTTTGGAGTTTAATTTTAATGTATTGGCAATATAAAAGAGTTTTATACTATTATCTTATCATATCTTTCAGAGTGGTGTAGAAGTTAATCATATTTGCTTAAATAATTGTGTATGATTAGATGATTCTATAAAAGTTTTTTACGGTGCCAAAACATTAAAATTCAATCTATTCCGTAATACCACCATGAAGGGGATTCCCTTCTCTTTTCTGTTGTTCCTGTGGAGCATCTGTTATTGGTTAGGTTAGGGTTTCCAAGAAAACTAACCTGCCCTACCCGCTGACAGCTTAATGATATATATGAACATTTCCGTTTTTTCTTTGAGATAAGCTATTTTCATTGGCCTCCTTTTACTGCCCTTTAAATGACTGTTGTATTACAGCATGCCAGCTCAAAGCGGCCTTTTCACCAATTTTCGGCCTCTTTGACATATCATACCATTCCTCTGATCAAAATTTCTTGCCAATATACTTTCTTATGGAAAATTCCACTTCCTTGACAATCAACTTACAACCACTGATCAACACACCATATATTTTTTTTTTGGGGGGTTGCTTCAGCCCTTCATGCATCTTCGCAAAACAAACCAAACCGAAAGAAAGATTATTGGTCTCCCTTTTCTGGAAAGAAATTAAAACCTCCCCGATTTGATTCCTCCTCCAATTTTGAAGAGCTACCATTACCATTCCTTAGTCATGGAAATGGGCAAAGTTATCTACAAAGACAGTAAACAATCCTGTATCAACACGCCTATGGTCATCTATCCCAGCATGTACATACGACACAAGATAGTTAGATCTGCATTGCATTTCACCCCGGAGTCCATATTATGTTAAATTTCAGGACGTTGTTCAACTACGATGTAACACTGTTATGAGTTTTAGTGTGATTTTTTCTAACATTGATTTAATGTTATCTTGTGAAACACTATTTTAAGTATTTTGGTTATATCGAAACATAAATCACATGTAAAACTCAGAATATTTTTATTTAACTAAATAATTAGGTTTACAATATTATCATGCACAAAATGAAAAAAAAAAAGAACAAAAAGTAAAGATGCAACTTATTTTTCATTCATTTATCAAATAAGATGAAATACTTCAAATTATATATTGGATTTTATCATCGTAATTAGCAGCCCAGGATTTTGACCAGGTCACAACAAAAATTGCTATTAAAACTAATTTCGTGTTTGAAGAAGAGTTAAATAAAATGAGGATTGAACTACTACGACTTAGTATTTTTCTGAGATTTAATATTTGATATAAATTTAATTTCTATGTACTGATAATATAAAATTTCTCTCGCACTGTCATTCAATTATATATTGTCACGTCAGACATGATAGTTGACTCTCCTACCTACTATTTAAAAAGTCATACAATAAAATATTTTGATTAGATGACAGTTGCATCAAAATTAAACTAAGTTCATTTATTCTTTTGTCAATTATTTGAATTTTTTTTCTTTTTAATTCCTTTAGTCAATTGAATTTCTTAGACTCTTTTTATCCAAATTTACTTGCTTATTTATTTTATTTTGTAAAATTTCGGTTACCTTAAATTGTAAAAATTTAAAATAAGTGTATAACATAAAGGTTGACAAGTGCTCCAACTGTTTTTCATGATTTTCATGGAGAGGAAGCCTGTTAGGTGTGCCGTTAAATTAGCACATGATTGGTGGATCTTGAACGAGACAAGTCTATAAAAACGATGTGAAAAATGTAAGAGTTGTGGATTTATTTGAAAGCATAGTGCAAGAGCATAAATAATGAGATAAATAAAGTTTCAAGTTCATCTTATTACGATGGCTATCTCAACCAGATAAGTGTGTTTAACTTTCTCTTTTAGGTTTATATTGTTTGAATAAGTTCAATTATGGTGATTGTATCAGTTAATATTTATCAGGAGAATACCATTATAGTTATTGCCAATATACTACGTATTTAGCTTTTTAATTAACAATATTTAATCAAATTATAACATTTTAAAATGTTACTAAAATATAGAAGTTATCGCTAAAATTATTTAGTAATATAATTAAAATACAACATTAACGAAAATGTTGCTGATTTAAATTATGTTGCAGTGTGCATTAGCATAACCTGTTCAACTCAAATTAAATAGTAGTATGTTCACATTGACTTCAATGTTATGATTGACAGGTAATGAAAAATGTAGGGATAGACTTAAGACACGCAATGCCACTGTTAAAGCATCCCTACACTCATGTTAAATATATGTTTGTCAAACCATATAGGTGAAACCTTGAAATTGCCAACACATGCAAAATTGTTTGTCAAGTAAGCATTTGCCTATACGTACCTTAAAATCGAAAACATGTCTACAACAACATGACTCGCGTGCCATCTAAATGTTTCATTATAAGATGATGACAGTAGCACAAAAATCATTAACATATCAGTGAAGTGTACTGGATGCATCTTTTTAACAATATTCCTAATTTTGGTGACTCTATCATTGAAAATATTGACTTTAATCTCTAGAAACAGAAAGAACGAATTTTATCACAGGAACACGAATTATATGCCATTCAGAACAAGCAATTAAAGGAGGTTGATTTCAAAGTCAGTGTTAAGTTGACTTTACATCATTTTCAAGCGGTGCTTGAAAATGTACCTAACATCTAACGCTACTTGAAACCAACTTGCTTTCTTTATTCTTAAAGACATATACGGCTTCACTGTGAATCTAAATCATTTTTTTTTTCTTGAGATCAATGTCAATTGTTTTCATCAGGATAATTGCCATAATAAAGAATATAAGTGAATAGATCTGCTACACTTCGCTGATCTGCTAATAATTTTTTTGGCTAACGTTATCAATTTATTATGACATTGTTGGCACCAAATTATATCAAGTGTTAGATTGTCAAATTAGCATTCGACTGTGACAATTTGATGGGTAGTCAAGGGCTTGTCCTTCCATTCGATGTTAACACGTCGAAGTAATGATTTGCCAGTTGAAGACTTAGAAGAATTTTGAAAAGTGTTGATAATGCTGGCAGAATAATTGTATGGCACGAGTTTGTCAAAATAGCAGTTATTGATGGTTTCTAACGGTTATTGATAGGAGCTTGACAAAAAGGTGACAAGGTGGTGATCAAGAGCGAATAACAAACTAGAAAATTATCAAAGCCACGTGGACAACATCTGAAATCGGCCAAAAATAAGTGTCAAGATCCTGAAGTCCTAGATTATCGATAAATACTAATTTTGTTCGGCTTGTAAGGGGTTGGAATTTTTACTCAAATACTCTCTCTTACACGTCTCAAATACAACATAGAGGTATGAGTTTACTGAGTAATTGTTCTTAACCCATTTCTTGCTTTCCTAGGATTTAATCTATCTTTACTTTACTTTCCGTTCTTATTTTCTTTACTTTCTATATACTTTATCTTTAATTTGTCAGTCAATTTACATTTTGGAAGTTCTTCTTTTTCTTATCTAATCTATCAAACTTTACACTGTCACAACACAAATCACGTTAAAATCACTTTGCATTCAATATCATTCCATCCTTATTTCATAAAACATAGTTTTACACTTGATCTCTTTGGTGATGAACCTAAGAGGAGTAGCTTTTCGCTCCCCGAATTGAGATCTTGAAAAGCAAAGGCTGCCATTCAAACTCCTGAAGTTTCTCGATTCACGCTTGGTTTAGCTCAATTTGGCCTCCTGTACAAGGAAATTATCAATTATTTATTGTTGACAATCTAAATGCCAATATCTGCAATAAACAAATTGGCACGCCTGATGGGACACACTAGTGTAAAAGAAACAAAATAGTGTCAAACAAAGAAAAAATAGTGTATGCGCTTGCGTAGTGGCACCATTCTGTCAAACATGTCAAGAGTATCATCTTCATCAGAGGATGGACGAAATAAAGGAGAAAATAATCCCCCTCATACATTGGAGCCTGTCTTGACGCATGTTAGTCAGACAAATGAAAGTATGCCACAAATGAATGTGAGCACTTCTGTCATGATGACATGGCCTCCATATGGTCTTTCTCCAGGATATGTACCCTAGGGGTACATACCCCCACTATCAAACATGGGGAATCCTTCACACTTGGGGAACCCATCAAATGTTGGTAATAGTGGTGTATATAATAATGTTTATTCATATATTCCTCTGTTTCAGAGTCACAATATGCCTTTTGTATCAAATGTGCCTCAATTTGGCACACATTTGCCATAGTTTGGTTTCGTTAGCCTTCCATTGGTGGGCCCTTCTGTAACAGGAGTTGGGAATTTCTCATCAACGAATCCAACTACTACTCGACAACCAAACATTGGTCCAGTTTTCCCTGACATGCCTAGAACAGGCGTAAAAGGAACTCCTACACACACAATTGACTCGATGGCTGTGTTTAGACAACAAATCGACGAGAGTCATCATGATCTCGTCAACATATTAACTCAACAAATGGTGACAGTATTGACGCCTTTGATTGAGATAAATAATGCAAGATTCGAGCAACTTGCTCGGCAAATGGGACGCGTGGTACAGGCCATCACTTTGGATGACAATCCAAATGATCCCTACAACAAAATCAACAATAAACCCTAGAATGAAAACGATAATGTCGACCCAACCGTCAATCTAGTCCGTCGAGGACAAGATGCTGACAACGAACTCCAAAGGGTTAGACAGCAAAATGTAGAGGGCATCATCATCATGCGCACCAAATTCAAAACATCCAGCAAAATCAAATCATCACACGCGCTATCGAAACTGTTCTGAATAGATTCGGTTTCAATGTTGGCTTTGCCAATCAACCTTTTTTGTGTCTGCATTCCCAGACTACATTCAACAGGCTAAAGTGCCTAGAGGTTGGAAAACTCCTAAATCCTTGACAAAGTTCTTTGGCGAGAATGGGGAGTCAACTGTCGAGCACATTGCTCGATATACCATAGAAATAGGGGAGATGACATCAAATGAACACTTAAAAATGCGTTTCTTCCCTTCTTCTTTGACAAGAAATGCTTTCACATGGTTCTCGAATTTAAGGCCCAATCTATTTTGACATGGGCTCAATTAGAAAGCAGTTTTCATAATCACTGTAGAATGCTGGTTGGTCACACTGCATAGCTTGCACCTTAAGTCTTGTATGAAGATGAAAGATCCATATGGCCTTAACGATGTACACGTACATTGCAGGATATGAGATGTCCACCGAATACTCACAAGCCAAGTTTTCATGTGAACATTAGTTTAATGTCCAAGCATAAGTCCGGCAAAGGAACAAGTTCTAGCCAAAGAGGTGGGGGGCGGATGCCACCTAATATGGAAGAAGCCATGACGGAGGAAGAATTCTTTGAGTGGTTGCAGAATGCAGTACAGTCTGGTGCATTTGACAATTTCGCTGGCGGCGCTGCACCAGATAGCCCATCTACCAAACCAGGAAACGGGACGAAAAATCCTGGTAGTGCTAGTGGCAGCGGCAGCAGCAGCAAGAGAAAGAAAAAGGGTAAGAAGTGGTGATAACGAGATCATGATGTTTTATCATTATGGCTGTATTGCAGTGAACACGTGTGAAGCCTTTGAAAAGATATGTAAGTTTTAGAGTAGCAATATCTGTTAATGAAGCCCCCACATAAAGTTGGAGCCCGTTGTACAGCGTTATCTCTCATAAGCGTATTTTTTCGGCTAAATAATTTTTTGGTTTCCAATTAACCTCAAGGTTTAGTGTTAAGAGTGGATATCCTTCTGCTCTTGATTTTCCTACTCAAGATGCAGTCTTAAGGAATAAGGGTCAAGCCATTAACAATGTAAGCAATTAGATGAAAGCGTCATGCGTGATGTCGGCCAAAAGAATGATTTAAGGGTTTAATGAAGGGAGCAAATTGTATAGAATTGCAACTTTTGGTAAGCATGTTCGGTACTCTGGGGCACCGATGGCACCTATAGCTAACCATATTTTAACTCGTAATCTTGTAGTGTTGTGGTGGCCTAAAAGCATCTACTCTATTCGCATATTAACAAGTTTCATGTCCCTTTTATCGAATGTTAATGACAGTACTTATGGTTTCAGAAAATTTAGGTGGCAGGGACAATAACAATGTCGTAGGGACAATAACAATACCTAGATATAAAAGGAAATATATATATATAATTTTTTAGAGTCAAATTTAATGAAATAATAAGGGTAAAATATGTGTACTCATACTAATATACGTGTTAATTTCAGAAAGAATAAAAGATTGAAGTGGGTCATGTGCTCCTTTTACAGGTAAATCCGTCTTTGAAAAAGACCAACAAAGATTGGGTGCAATAGGATAATAATATTCTTAGAAAATGAATCAACAAAACAAGGTTCATATATCTTGGAATAGGTAACGTTTATGGGTCGGGTTAAACTTAGGGTTAGAGGTGACAAAATCGGTTGTATTCATTGGGTTGGTATGTCAATTCATCATTTTTTGATAGAATGGATTAGTATTTTTAACTCAAATAATTATGGTAAATCAATTCGTCCCACCCCATTTTATGGCCAACCAGCGATGAAATAGGATGTGTTGGCAAGATAGATAAAAATATAACAAAAAATGAATCCGTTGGATCAACCCGCTATTTTATGACATGATGGGTTCTCACTTTGAACCCAAATAATCAAAACGGGTCAATCCACCCTGTTTGCCACCCCTAGGTAAATTTAGGAGGAAAATATTTCAATAGAAGCAAATATTTTAATACAATTGATGATTAAATCAGTTATTTTTTTTAATATAACATTATATGATTAAATGTTTATGTAAATTTTATTTATAGGAAAAATAAATAAATAAATAAATTAAATTCTATTTTTTAATGTCAGAAATTATGACTAGGGTTTTTATTTTTAGAGAATATGAATTTAGGAGTTCTACTTGCATCATTGCTACAAACTTTTACAGAAAAAAAAGAAAAGAAAAGAAAAACTAAAACCAGAGAAGGTGGATATCTAATTCTAAAATATCTTTTATATCGAGCTTTAGAGATTAAACCGATAAAATAATCATCCAGATTATGCTACCAAAAACCCACTCGGTTGAATAACAGTAACAGTAGGAAGTTGCATCATCACACGCTCTCAGTGTCTGTCTGGATGGAGGCACTGCTTCACATCCCGTTTGAAAATTTTTAATGAGGCGTACTTGAAAAATTGAATTTTATTAAAATTTAGATTTAATTTTTATATTTAAAATGAGTCAATAAATTAAAAAATTTAATTTAATTTTCTTATTTAGAATAAATCTAAAAATAATAAATTTAATTACTTTTACTATTTATTAACAAGTTAGGAATAAAATATTATATTTATATAAGATTATTTTAATATTTTTATGTGTTAAAATTTAATTCCCATACTAAATCATACTTATTTAAAACTGATTTTAATTTTTAAATTTTATTAAATTTTAATTATTATAGGAATTTAATTCCTTTACTTAAATTGCTTTCAAATTATAAAGTTCAATTCAACTCCCCCGTAGAATTGAATTTCATCGGCTTCTAAACTCCTTGTCAGTGTTCAAGCGCAGCTGCTGCTCTTCTTCTTATCTGCTTCTAAAACCCACCTTCATGATTCGCAACGCCCGTACACTCAATTGCAACAACCCATGCTTCATCTTCGCAAATGGGTACCCTTCCTCTTCTTCTTCGCTGCCATTTTCTCTTCAAACGAACCCCCGAGAATCAGCATCGGTGGTAGTCAGTGCCCGCAAGAAAGACAAGAAAGAAGACAGACATAGCTTTGTTCCCAAGCCCGACGAGGTTACAGGCTTCTTCCCCGAAGCTGTGCTCCTTAAAAAGGTCACCTTATTTATTTATTTATTTTTAAGCATACCCTTTATTTGTTTTGCTTGTTTTGAACTTTGTGTCCGAATCGTTTTTCTTTATTGTTGGAGATTCTCGTAGGTTTTGGTTCAAAAACAACGGACCTTTTTGAAGATTTGTTTAGCTTTGATTTATACTAGTAGGAATTGCTTTGGTTCTTGTACTATGCTACTATAGCGTATTGAACCTGTTTTCATTCTGTATTATTGTAGCAATGTTAGATTCTGCGCCATAACCTTTAACTTTTGGGAGAGATGGTTTCATGACATTGTATCAGACCCACCATGACTAGGAGTTAGATTCTTGTTATCCCCTCATTATGATAATGATAAAATGTTCATGCTTCAAGCCCAAAAGAGGCATTTATGTAAGGGGGCATGTTGGATATCTAATTGTTCATGTGCATCTATCCATCAACTTAAGCTTTTGAAAGAGATGACTTCATAACAAGCAAAATTTTATCTGCTTTGTTTTTTCGTTAAAAGGGAAAATTGCTCACAAAAAAAGGGTGTGGAAATGGAGAATTTTGGCCATTTTCATTGTGCATGACTCGGTGTTAGGGGACACAATAGAAGGAAGTATATATAACACTAGTTATTGCATCCTTGGTACCTTGCATTGTCTCTAGGATTTGGTTTATCGAGTTTGACTCTTGTTTTTGGTTCTTTGTGAGATTGATCTTCTCATTGTTATTGAAGTGGGGTTTTTGACTTGGATTTTCAGAAGTCAGTTGAGGAAGATGGTAAGGTACTCCCAGAGTTTGCAGATGCCAAAGAAAGTGAGTGGTCATGTATTTCGGTTATTCAATCTGTTCCTAGTTTGCTTGAATTTTGTCTTGGAGGGAAATATTGTTATGGATTAATGTACTGAGACTATTCCTTCTTTTTTTTTCCTGAATTTCCATTTTGATTTACAGGAGAACTCTTTGATGCACTTGTGCTTGATCTGGAAAGCGACATGAATGTTGATCAAAGTATGTATATCTGTTCTCATTTCTACAGGATGGCAGAATTAGCAGTCTTTTTATTGTTAAAAACTGAAATGGATAAGAGAAAAAAAAATGTTCTTTTGTGATATTCAATTTCCTTACATTCTGATAAATGAAGCCACATGTGTATTTATATCTATCATAAACATTTGAAGATGAAATGCGACTTCTTGTTATTCCATGTCTTCCTTTAGGAAGTGGGAAAATAAAAGTGCTTTTAGCCAATTTTTGTCTAATTCTCATGGGCCAAGTAAAGTACTCTACCTTACAATACTTTGCTTCTTTGCCTGTGTAGTGCGCCACTATGAGGTTGTTTACTTAATCATGAGAAGCATGAGGAAGAGGTTGCAGCTGTCAATGAGAAAGTTCAAGGTAATCCTTTGCTCCACCTGTATATATTTTTCTTGACTATTCATGTTCCCTGATTCCATAGAATTACTTCAACAGTTTCCAATTGTGGGGATCCTGCTCTAGCCACTTCAAGAATAGCTGATCTGTGATCTCACAGAAGCATGTGGACATGTGGTCTGTGACTGCCACATAATATGTCTAATTGGCTAGGTTTTATTATGTTACAGCCCCAATCTGTCTGATTAACTCTACAGAATCAGATATTGTTTCTTAATCCGCCTTTGCCAGATGTTTCTTAACCTACATAATATCCACTACTGCCTTATCTAGATTTTTCGCGAGGGGTTTTGATTCTTTTGTCCATATTCATTCAGTAGGAAGATCTGGCTATGGAAAATTTGTGCACTAGATATACTTTATCCTCTCTAGGGCAATATTGGGTATTCTCTGTGCTCCTAAAAACTGATGGTAGTAGTATGTAAGTTGTGGAGGTACAATCACAGATAGGCTTAGTCTTCCTGTATTGAGCTTCAAGACTGCTATTTAAATTCTTTTATAATTACCCGCAACAGTTGCTTCTGGAAGAGTTCTAGAATAGTTGCTGCAATATACAGATTAACCAAAAAAAATCTTTTTTTTTTTTTAATGATAATTAAGGCTTAGATGGTTTCAATTTTCATTTTCTGTTTTCATTTCCGATATTTTCTGTTTTCAGAATTTTGTGAAGGAAATAGTGAAAATAGAAACTGAAAATTGAAAATATAATTTTATTATTTTCAGTATTTTCTTCACAAAATTCTAAAAACAAAAAACACAGAAAATAAAAACGGGCAATAGAAACAGCAACCAAAAATGCTTTTAGCTTCTGACTATTCTGGTTGTTTTTTCTGACATTTTTGCAAACATTTGCAGACTTTTTGAGGGAGAAGAAAGGCAGGGTGTGGAGACTGAATGATTGGGGTATGAGAAGGCTGGCTTACAAAATCATGAAAGCTAAAAATGCACACTATATTTTGATGAACTTTGAGTTGGATGCCAAATATATCAATGACTTCAAGACTCTATTGGACCAAGATGAAAGAGTTATTCGGCATCTTGTCATAAAGAGGGATGAGGCAGTCACTGAAGACTGCCCTCCTCCTCCCGAGTTCCATTCGCTGCGTGCAAATGCAGATGATGATGATGAAGAAGAATATGATGAAGATTATGATGATGATGATGAAGAAGATTGGGATGATGATGAAGGAGATTGGGATGGTGAAGATGAGGATGGTGATGGGGGCGAAATTCTTGTCATAGATGGCAATGACGACGACGATGTTAATAGAGATTATAGAAGTGATGCATCGGCAGATGTTAGAAAACCAGATACAAGAAAATTGAAGACCGGGAACGTAGCTAGGTAGATGTTACCTGTATCCCCGATTCTTTTGTTCCTGTGTTCGATAGGAAATGAAGGGCAGTTCTAAAAATTATAGCTCTAAATATATACATATGTAAGTAATTAGGACGTTTCATTTGCACGAATCTATTATATCCATATATTATATCTAAGATTACCTGTGATCGCCGTGTGTTAGTTTCTAATTCTAATCAATCAAAAGTCGTTTCCACTAAATTCCTCTAGGTGGTGTTTGTGTCAAGTTATAACATTCCCAGCAATATGATTCCTGGACACGTGATTTGAGATCTTGAAATAAACGCTCTCTAAGCATCTTCACTTCACTCTCAGCTTCTCACTCTTTTGTGCTATGCCTGCTCTCAACAAAACAAGGCATTACCTCTGGTTTTGTAGATTCTTTCTCTTACATCAATCTACCATATGTTCTCAAATCAAATTGAAAATCAAATATATGAATTCCACCTCTTCAAAGCCCTTCTTTTTATCTCACCATTTTGAATCATAATCCTCCGACTTCGCACTTGATTATTTCGAAGCATTCATCGAACCAAGGAATTTTTTCTTAATTATTGTTTTTTATTTTTCTTGTATGTCTCTGAGGTTCCAGCCGAGAATGGTCAAAAGTCATAAAACATGGCATTAAATTCCAACAGTAAAATATCGTTGGATGAAGAAATTTATTTGTTGCATGAGTGAAGTAATTTCCTCACGGTCAGTAGATGCAATTGGACGGTGTAGAGGCGCAAGAAAATCTTGCCCGCGGTGCTGAAATGAACGCACTGCATGAAGCATCCATAAATAGACGATGATTTTTCCATTCAGTGCATATCAAGCAGCGGAGCACAAGAGCTAAGAGAAGGAGACTAGGGTTGTGTTATTCTCTGAGAGCGAGAGGAAAAAATAAAAAATGTGAGTAAATCCTACATAGCGTAGGATTTGGGAAAATATGCTGAGAATATATTTGGATATCATTTTTATTACTCTTTGATGTTATAAAATTATAGTATTTGAATAAGAGAGTTTTCACTAGGAAATACTATATTTATCTATAGGGTTTAAAAGTGTGGAAAGAATATTTTGCAATTATCCTAAATATAGTAAAATATTTTTCAGAGTCTATCATATGATTTTTTCTCTCGTATTTGGACATTTCTTCGTTAAAATTCAATATCCATTTTTTTTTGCTCTGAACATATTTATTATTGATGCGCTGTAACAATTGATAAATTTAATCTATCATATATATTTTAGTGCTCATTGCCATTTAGTTGGATTCTATCACAATATAATAGTAGGCGAAAGTGTGTTAGCACCGTTTCCACAAATTGTATCAACTAACATTTCTCTTGCAAATTAGCTGTGTCCTTAACAACCGAGATATTGGCAATGGACTGAAAGCTAAGTATACTTAGACCTAGTCATTGACGAACGGATGGGCCTACTCATACATGGAAGGGAATTTTCATTTGATGACATTAAGCAATGACATTGTGCCCAGAGTCGGGGTCAATGGGGCATCTTTTTTCTTTATCTTCTGTATTCGGAATTTTATCAAGAAAATAGTAAAAAGAAGATTCTATTATTTTTACTGTTTCGGTATTTCCTTTTATTGGTCCTTGATTTAGTCAAAGAATCTCCTTATAATACTCGACCTTGATGGGGAGATTACGTTTACAAGTCTTTTTCTTTTTTAGTTTTTCGGGGAAGATTACTTGCCGCAACCAACCAGTTGCTGAGGGGCTCACATATTTAGCTAGATCTACCAGTTACACACGTTCACCAAAAAGATCTACCAGTCACACGTAGGACGACCCACTATCAAATCTAGTTGATCCTTCAAAAGTCCAAAATCATGTGTAACGCCAAGAAACAAAAGACCAATCGTAGTGAGTTGCTTTTTCATTTTGATCGATCATGACATATTTATTCACTTTTAAAAAATATTGATCTTTCTTTCATTGTGTAGTGGTGAAGCGCAACTTTCTCTCCCGATCCAGAATGGTAATAAATGACATCTTTCAATTTGCAGCAAGATGACATCAATTTGCCGTGTCAAATAGGCCTCTCTGCATATTTGATGGAAATTGCGTGCATAAACTGCACGTGGAATTGGAACCTAACAGGTTTTCGGTTGTCAATGGCCCCAGTGGGTCATTGTTCCTTCCGGTTCCCATGTGAGTTCTGAATAATGGGCATAAGGCTAAGTAATGACATCTAGTGCAGACAGAACAAGAAAGCTTTTTATGATTTTTTTTTTTTTGTACGTAAGCAAAAGTTTAACTTGAAAGACTAGTCTTAATTCAGAGTTAGGACATATCTTTAAAATTATTCACCACTTATAAATCATCTATCACTAGAAAAAAAAAAATCCAAGAATAAAACTATTGTCAAAATGATGCACCATCTCCCAATTCTAGACACTCATAAGTACTGTATAGTACAAGAAGATTCGTGTTGCTTCCATGAGAGTAGCTGCAACCGTGCACATATATAATCACCAGTTCAGTTTGGCTCATGAATGCATAGTTTCTGTGCCTCATAACTGAATCACTCCCAACTCCGAACCTAAAGTGAAACCAATATATCTCTACCAAGCACCAACGCTAAACCAAACACAATCCAAGTGAAGAGAAAAATTCAGCTTGACTCTTACAAAGTGCCCCCACCTTAAAAAAAAAAATAGAAAAGAAAATTGAGACTATATTCATTTAATCACGCAAACTCAATTATCGGCTAGGATCTTCCCGACATAGCAAATGTAGGAATAAGCTACAACCTTTTGCCACGAGGCAGTTTCTTGCAACACTGCATGAGCCAAAAACATTATATATATATATATATACACACACACACTTGCATATGTGAACCAAAGATCAATGACTTATAAACATCATCATCCAGAAAGAAAGAGCCTAAAACATGGCACTTAACATTTCCACCTCCGCCGCTTCCTCCTTTGCTGCTTTGCTAGTAGTCCTACCCTTGATCCTCCAAGGATCTTATTGTGATTCTCCGGTGATCCTTGCAAGAGCCGTCCTAGAAACAGATGTCGAGCTTCTGGAATTTCCACTGAATTTGGAGTACCTGGAGGCTGAGTTCTTCTTGTTTGGGGCATTGGGTTATGGATTGGATGTGGAGAATCCAGGGTTAGCTGGTGGAGGACCCCCTCCCATTGGCGCCAAATTGGCCAATCTGAGTCCCCTTGTCAGGGATATTATCTTGCAGTTCGGTTTGCAGGAAGTTGGACATTTAAGGTTCACTCACTATTCTCTCTCCCACTGCAAGTTCTCTTTCGCATAACCTTGTGACAAAATAGACGAAAATGTACTGAAATCACGTCTATTTTTTGTCATAATTATTTATTAGCAAGTAGAAGATGAGTAATCTATATTAAATGTTATTAAATATTTATCGTGTCAAAAAATAATTGGTGGGACAGGTAAAATGATATGATTTGGAGATGGATAATTTCAATCGAATGAAACCTGGTAGTTCCTTGTATCCTTGTTATATCCCTTCTCAAATCAAGCTATTCTGTGTGTACTAAAACTACTTGCTATTTGGTTGAAAAATTATCCGGCTGTGATAGTTTAATTTGAAAATTGCATAACAAAGATGTAAGGAGCTAAACCAAAGTTTTCTACTTATGTTTATTTGATAGTTTTTGGATCAGTCTATGTGGTCCCACAGAAGACTTCGAATTATGTAAAGTTGAATTATTTTTTATTGCAGGGCCATAAAGAGCACAGTGAAAGGGTTCCCTAGGCCATTGCTGAATTTAAGCGCGGCATCGTTTGCCAAAGTAATGGATAGTGCCTTTGGGAAACACCTCGTCCCTCCATTCGATCCCTATGCCAATGACATAAACTATCTGCTTGCATCTTATGTGATTCCTTATGTTGGCCTTACTGGTTATGTTGGAGCCAATCCACAGCTGCGAAATGCCATTTCCAAAAGGGTAAAGCTCCAAACTAATTAAGCTCACCAATTCTCTTTTGAAATCATGTAGGAGTAGGTATTTGGTATAAGAGAGAAATTCTCAGGTGCCGTGCAAGAAAGAAAAGTTGTTTACCTTTTCCATGTAATGCTCTGTATCATAAAAGTTTAGGGGTTAAACATAAAAACCTGAGTTTGAAGTGTGTCTAAATCCAAGATATTGTAATAATAGTATAACCACCAAAAGAAGTAATAACTTTTTCTTAAAAAAAAAATTGAGAGCTTATATATAAAATTTGATTTTAATTCTTTAGGCTGAGAGGATTGCTTGGTTGAGAATAAAAATAAGGTAAAAATTTTATAAATATGTCTGATATATAAAATTACTTATAGAACTTATTTATGACAAATTTATCACAAATTGGTTGGGAATAAAGATGAAGGTAAAAATTTTATGGATATCTTAATAATATAAAAACTTTCAATCAAATCCTTTTATTTGTATGGTATTCTAAATAGTAGATATAAGAATTAACTATGGTTGTGTAGTAGTAACATATGATTAGATGACTCTATTTAAAATTTTATATATTCATTGAAAATTCTCGCAAACAAAAAGTTAGGATTTTAATTTTGATAAACTGAGAGTATAAAATAATTTTACACTGTTATCTAATCAAATCTTTTTATTTATATGATTTTTCAAGTAGTGGCTGGAACTTAACTATATTTGTTAATGTGGTAATGTATGATTAGATAACTGTGTTAAACTTTTTTATATTGTCAATACATCAAATTAAATTCAAAAGTTAAATATTTTTATGATATGGCCACATTATTACATGACTATGTAAAAGAGAAATTCTTGCTTAGACAAAAGTTTAATACTTCATATTTATACGCACTCACAATAAAAATAGGTTTCACTAATTAACTTTTTAAGATATACTCTTGATTATGAGATTCACCAATTTACTATAAGTGTGTATAAGAACAACATGTTAAATTTGTGCTTACAATTTTTGTATGTAAAATAGAGGCACACAACAATGTTTAAAATTAAACCCATCTTTTTATAGCATGTTGCACATTTCTTTAGTTCAATTTAATGCCAAGACAGAAAATGATATATATGCACCGTTTTACATTTGTCACTCTCCTCTGCCTTTCCTACTAAGTACCAATAACTATTCACATAGTAACATTGTGTAATGCGTCATTAATCATCTTTTCCAAAAACTTAATATAATGGATAGAGAGCGTCACACTTGTATACTTGTACACACACACACAGATATATATATATATATATATATATATATATATGTATATTGTTGCATACATAAATGATTTAATAATCTAACACAATGTTGTAAGCTCAGCTAGTCGCAGGTCTTCTAGGAGTAGAGTCCGGCCAAGATGCAGTTCTTCGAGCACTGCTATATGAACGCCTGGAACTGGACGTATATCCCTATGGAGTGAGTGTGGCCAATTTCACAAACCGAATCTCAATGCTCAGGGACAAGCTTGGAAAAGAAGGGTTGAAAGATGAGGGCCTTGTAGTCCCTAAAGATGAAGGTGCCGAGGGCAAAATCTCAGGGAACATTCTTGCTGGTGACAAGGATTCACTGTCATATGGTAGGACTCCAGCAGAAATATTGAGGATAGTTTATGGGACAGGTGATGAACATGTCCCTGGTGGCTTCTATCCTGAGGGTGCAGATGGTTTTATAGCCATATCTTACTTGAGACCCCACAGCTAAGCATAAAAATTCCAGTGTCTCTATGTTGTAGATTATATCTCTTAAGGCAAATGAGAAATGTTCACCATCATACTTACACTTACACCAAGTTAAAAGTTGTAAATTAACATACAAAAAATTATAAACCTAGATCTAAAAAGTTATAAACTAATATGCAAAAAGTTTTTGTATACTTGTTTACAACTTTTAACTTGATGTAAATGTGTGATGTAAGTATGGTGATGGTTGTGTATCACTTCTCTATCTCTAAACTGTTATGCCTTTTCCAGGCCTATCAAAACTACACAATAAAGAATAAACGCTCTACTGTTGTATAAATTATATTGTGATTTTGAAAGAATAAAAACTGGCATTGCCTTGTGCTAATTTTCGAGTTGAACAACCTATATATGGATAAAGTGTTCATGAACATGAAAGTATGGACTACATGTGTGCTTCGCATCACCATATAAAGGGACCAGTAATGTGGTGGGGATTACCTGATTCATGTAATTTGACTCTGAGTTGATTCCAATTTCCAATTGCTACAAAATTGTTAACTCAAACGAAACAAATTTTAGCCATTCTTCATCTAAAAGGTTTCTATTTCCGAACTGGAACTAACCCAAACAAAACAAGTAACTAGGAATAAATTATCTTCATGAGGGTTCAAAGAGTGTGTGTGTGTGTGTTTGTTTTTTAAAATAAACCACTTCTAAGATGTTTTTGAACCGGAAAAAAGAGAAACAGCGAAAATACCTTCTAGCAGAATAAAATAGTCACACAAAAAATCAACAATGAAATATGAGAAGATAAACATATAACAGATATTTTATTTGGTGCAATACACTAAAAGGAAAATGACTATTTTCAACAATTTAGGTGTTAAAAAAATATTGTCAAGAAAAATAATTTTAATATAAAGTGCTCATTAGAAATACTATTAAATGTCAATGGAAACTTATAAATATTTTCAATCATCACTTTATGTAAAAATTATCTTTCTTGATGATACTTTTATTGAAACTTTCACTTTGAGAAGTATTTATTTTTCCTTGTAGTGATAAATTTAAATTATGAGGATTAATTTGAAATTTTCAAATTTTAATGAACTAATTTGTCCCTGTAAGAACTCATTTGGATATTTATTCAATTAATATTGAGTAAATAGCACAAATCACCATCGATATTGGGTTAAATTGAACTCCAACCCATTCTTATTTAAAAATTGTATTCCACACCACTTATTCTATTAATAATTAATAATAATTATTAATGTTAGCACTAATTATCATTAATTATTATGATAATAAATAAAAATAATAAAATTTTATATTATAAGCCCCCTCTTTTCCTTAAAAATCTAAACTTACAAACATATCTTTATATTTGATATGAGTCATAGGATAATATTTGATAGAATAATACTTAATAATATATGCTCCGCTCATAATCTTAGGCCTGTTAAAATTTAAATAGTATGCATTGTTTGACTTGACGTCAACATTTTACATATGTTATATTATATCATATACAATTATACTCTTATTATTACAAGTAATTCTAATCTTAAGTAAATATTTATGTACAAAAAATGTAAAATTATGACAAAATAAAATATTATTATTTATAGATTGATTATTTGTGTCTATATTTATTATGAACCATGGCTATATTTAATTCAAAATTATAATTTACATTGATGTAATTCATTGGTTACTTTAATTTTAATAATTATTTATTAATTTAATGAAACATAAAAATTAAAATTATATAATACTCTTTTTTAAAATATTTGAATTTAAACTTGTATTTTTCATCATACACTTTGAAGAAAAAAAGAAAATAAGGATTTTGCTTCTATACTCTTTATGTTTTTAATGACTATGATTGAATCTTTATTTTTATATATCTATATTATTATATATTTTAATAAATTGAATTAGTGAAACACATAATATAATTTTAATTATAAATAACTATATGATATCAATATTTTTAAATTTTATTAAAATATAGAAAAAATCGCTTAAAATAATAATTTTCATTAGTTAGTTAAATCTTCAACGGGATGGAGCGGAAATTTTCACGAAGAATGGGAGTGATATGGGTGCCTTCGTGGCATTTACTATGTACTCATTAATATTAATATATTTATGCAAATAAACGAAGAAGAAGATCGGGAAGGGGCGAAGGTTGAGGCGTGCGATCTGAGTTGAGCCTCTCTCTCTCTCTCTCTCTCTCTCTCTCTCTCTCTCAGTGACAGTAGTCGCACGCAGTGGATCTAATAACAACAGCCTTCAACAAACGAACAAGCGAGGTAAGCTCTTTGTTTCTCCAATTTTCTTCCCAATCTCGTTATGCCTCCCTCCCTCCCTCCCTTCGGCTTCGATCTCCTTACTTTTACAACCACTTTACGAAATTTCAGTTGTCTCATAGTTTTTGTGTTCAATTCAGTTGTTACTAATTAAAGGTCAAGTGTTGCCTGTGGACAAAATTTCTGCTCTGGAAAAAGGGCTTCATGAATCTCTCGTTGAAATTTGAACGTTGATGCTCTTTTTTGTTTTTTTTCTTCCTTTTTTTGTGAATAGCGTAGTTTACATTGCAGATTGTTGGTGTTGAATTCCTCAGTGTTTAATGTTGAGCCACAAGTTTAGCTGAAGCTGCTGCGCTATTTAGTATTCAGCCCCCCTGAAAAACCCTAAATCACAGTTGTGTTTAAATGAAAATTACGTTTTAATTATTTTTTGTTCTGTTCGTTTTTTTTTTTTCTGTTATGTTTTTCTGTAGTTTGGAAATTTTAGTTGCCTACAGAATATCCAGGTGGGAATGTGTGGGATTAAGGCACGCAGAACTTGAGACTGAGCTGTTTGCGACCTTTGGAAGTTATTCTAGATGATGGATCTTCAGAGGATTTCGGAGTGCGTGCGTGTTTGTGAAGTATCTTGTTAGTGACTGGACTGCTTAGCTTACTTTGTTTTGCATTATGTTCATGTCTGGTCATGCCCCTTCGAGATTACCTATTATTAACATCAGAACAATTGTTGCGGATGTTCATTTAAGGACTCATCCACTATTTCCAACCAAAATCATTCAGTTCTGTTTCTCTTTGCAGAAGTGTAATCAAGTTAGATAAGGTAGAGAATAGAGATATATTATGGCTGCACACTCTGAGTCAGGTTCATCTGAGAAGAAATCGAGCAATGGAGTGAATGAGTTACTGACTTTTAATGCTGAGAATATGCAAAGCAACATGAAAATTATCTATTACAGGTTTGTTTTGACTGTAGATTGATTTAACACTATCTTGAATACAAACATATAGCTAGGAGCATTATATTTGTGGTGGCTGCTTTTCTTCCTTTCTTTCTCTACCAGTATATGCAATGGCAGTTTGGGCTGGTGGTGGTTTGACTGGTTTTACTATGGATGGCATTGTTTGGTTCTTTCTGCTTGATACTGTCACCTGAGTGCATGACATGTATTTTATTTGTAAAACACTATTAGAGAAAGGAGCAAAAGGGAGGGAATAAAAATGAAGCGAAATGTTAACCATTGTCAAAGTTTTGGATCAAAAGCTTATTTTCTTTGTCTCTTTTGCAGCCGAACATTTTTGTCTATAATTGGTGGAGTTGTTGCTGGAATATTGGGGTTTACAGGCTTGAAAGGATTTGTCTTTTACTTACTTCTCATGGCAATTACTTCAGTTGGGCTTGTAGCCAAAGCAAAATTTTCAATCCACACTTACTTTGACTCATGGAACCGAGTGCTGCTTGATGGCTTCCTGGGTGGTCTGATGGTATGTTTTTTATATTCATCTCATCTTTCTTTGGCCATGATATGTGTAGAAGAAACTTATTTTTTTCATGAAAGAAAAAATTAGTCTGGAAAAGAAAGATAGATAGTAATGACATACACAAACAGAGGATACGATGTTACTAATGCCAGGAAAAGCAAAAAAAGACACACCAACCCTGTAGCATTTGCCAAACTCGTTGCGTACTGACCACTGAAGCCACACGAAGTATTTAAAAAAAATCAGCTCTACAACATAAAATTACCAGTGTTTGAAGTATTTGAAAAATCTTAGTATTTGGAGTCAAAAGATCAGCTGTGCTACATAACATTACGTCATTGTTGGCAATGTTACCAGTGTTCGGAGCTGGAAATTTTGATAAACACTGGTAAGAAAACATATATGTATATATATGTGTGTGTGTGTGTGTAAACAGAAGACAAAAAGAAGCTTTCTATCTGCCAATAAGCGGGTAAGGATAGAGAAGAGGGTTTAGCCAGTGCATAATTTGATTAGTATATCTAGTAAATTAGATCAAGCTGCTCGAGGTTTGACGAAATTGCATAGAAGGTAAGCCTTTTATGTCGTATTGATATTTAAAATGGATGGTTTATGTAATTTTCTAGACGACGTCTATGTAATCGTTATACTGTCTTACTGCTCTTATTGGTCAGTTCAACGTACATTGTGTTATATATATATTATATTGATATTGTCCACACTTTATATGTCCGCATCTTTAGCAGTTTAACTGCCTTTTTTAAACTTCTGCAGTCGTTCGTGCTGTTCTGGACGTATCCTTCTCTTTATAGTAATTGGTGGAGTGTAACTGCACTTTTAACCTGACTCGATACCATAAAATCTGTTAAAACAGATACTTGTATGTCTAGAATCAGAGTAATGGAGTAAGTTCTTCTAAATTATACCACAACTTAAAATACGGAAAAAAAAATGGTTGGGATGGATGTGAATTAGAGTAGATATCTAAATTCCAGTTGTAGTACTAGTAACAAGTAACAACTTCCCCATGTTCCGAATAAATTTATGGAAATTTTCAGATGCTGTTAAGCTGCCATTGCTATGCCCATCAGACTTGTGCTATGGCAGATTATGTCCTCATACTGAAACATAACCTAGCAAAATTTAACTCCTTTGGTGTGTTTGGTTGGGGAGTAAAAATGGAGATAAAAATTTCATGAATTAGTTTTATGTATAAAATTACATATGAAGCTCATCCATGAAATTTATCCTGGTTTTTACTCCCTAACCAAACATATCCCTTTATATATCTTGTGCTGAAATTCTTCTATTATGCTGTGCTTCTTTGACAAAATAAAGATTTGCATATGACATTGTTCATATATTTTGATGGAGGGAGCATGCTCATGTTTCAAGCGAAGGCAATTTTGGCTTCTGTTGCTGCTGTTGATGCTTGCCACCAGAATCCAGTTACACCCTCAAGTTGCTAGATAGCTTTCATGATCCTATTTTTAACTTTGTAAGCTTTACTTTCAATAGATTATCGTTTCATGTATTTAAAATAGAACTACATGTGGGGAGGACGCAGAGTGTCATCTATTTCCTTTTGCTGTCAAAGGGGCCATTGTTCTTGAAGTTTGCTTCGTGACACCGATTGCAATTTTGTCAATTTTATTTTATCGTTCTTCTTAGCTTTACTTCTCAATGAAAAATTATTAATCACAATAAATGTGATTCTTTGCTTAGCACTGTAGTGATTGTTATTCTTTGTCTCTCTCCCGCTTTGTGCAAGCATGGAAAGACGCCATTAATAGTATGGGTAGCTTACAGCTTCGACCCTAGTGTTAACAGAAAGTACTATTTGAGTTGGTCTTTTATAACTTATACAATGTCTTCATAATTTATAAACATTTTCAAATAGGTTCTTACTTCTTACAACTTAACAAATAACAATGATTGTTTATGAATAATAACATATTTAAAAAAATTTAAATTATAATTAAATAGCTAATTATAAACTATTAACCAGTAGCAACCTATTTAAAAAGCGGGTAAAATTGTACAACACGTTAATTTAACCCTCATACTAGTACCAGAAAGTCGCCCCTAACCTATATATATAACATTTATTTAACCTTCATACTATTTATCACTAAATTTGTTATAATCATTTGTTGATGTACCAAAAGTATTGATGCTGTTACTCGTATATAAATAATTAATTTATTTGATCAAAAGCAATTCCTATCTACTGGCCGAAATACTAAAGCAAAACCATAATAATTCCAGATAACTTTGGCAGCGTGATTAAGCACATAGCTAACTAGAAACAAATGCATCGTGGGGAGGCTGATTTGATAATAAAAGGAAAATGAAATGTTTTCAAATAAGAATAACATGTCCTGAATGGTGGATGCAAAGGGTGTTTGACTAGTGAGTTGATATTATGTGTACAAATAACAGCTCCCTTAATAATTAGGTTTACAATATTATCATACGCAAAAGTAAAAAATTGAACAAAAAGTAAAGATGCAACTTTTTTTTCCTTTATTTATCAAATAAGATGAAATACTTTAAATTACATATTGAACTTTATCTTAGTAATTATCAGCCCAAGATTTTGACCAGGTCACAACAAAAAATTGGTATTAAAACTAATTTAGTGTTTGAAGAAGAGTTAAATAAAATGAGGATTGAACTACTAAGATTTAGTATTTTTCTAAGATTTAATATTTGATATATATTTAATTTTTATATACTAACAATGTAAAATTTCTCTTACACAGTCATTCAATTATATATTGTCACGTCAGACATAATAGTTGATTTTCTTATTTACTATTTGAAAAATCATACAATAAAATATTTTGATTAGATGACAGTTGCATCAAAATTAAACTAAGCTCATTTATTATTTTATCAATTATTTGACTTTCTTTTCTTTTTAAACCCTTTAGTCAATTAAATTTCTTAGACTCTTTTTATCCAAATTTATTTTGTATAATTTTGGTCACGTTAAATTGTAAAAATTTAAAATAAGTGTATAACAAAAGGTTGACAAGTTCTCCAACTGTTTTTCAGGATTTTCATGGAGAGGAAGCCTACGATGTTAGGTGTGCCATTAAATTCGCACATGATTGGTAGATCTTGAGCGAGACAAGTCTATAAAAACGATGTGAAAAATGTAAGAGTTGTGGATTTATTTGAAAGCATAGTGCGAGAGCATAAATACTGACATAAATAAAGTTGTAAGTTCATCTTATTACGGTGGCTATCTCAACTAGATAAGTGTGTTTAACTTTCTTCTCTAGGTTTATATTCTTTGAATAAGTTCAATTATGGTGATTGTATAAGTTAATGTTTATCAGGTGAATACCATTATAGTTATTGCCAATATACCACGTATTTAGCTTTTTAATTAACAATATTTAATCAAATTATAACATTTTAAAATGTTACTAAAATATACAAGTTATCGTTAAAATTCTTTAGTAATATAATTAAAATACAACATTAATGAAAATGTTGCTGATTTAAATTATGTTGCAGTGTCCATTAGCAGAACCTATTCAGCTCAAATTAAATAGTAGTATGTTCACATTGACTTCAATGTTATGATTGACAAGTAATGAAAAATGCAGGGATAGACTTAAGACACGCAATGCCACTGCTAAAGCATCCTTATACTCATGTTAAATATATGTTTGTCAAACCATATAGGTGAAATCTTGAAATTGTCAACACATGCAAAATTGTTTGTCAAGTAAGCATTTGCCTATACTTACCTTAAAATCGAAAACATGTCTACAACAACATGACTTGCGTACCATCTAAATGTTTCATTATGAGATGATGACGGTAGCACAAAAATCATTAACATATCAGCGAAGTGTACTGGATGCATCTTTTTAACAATATTCCTAATTTTGGTGACTCTATCATGGAAAATATTGACTTTAATCTCTAGAAACAGAAAGAACGAATTTTATCACAGGAACACGAATTATATGCCATTCAGAACAAGCAATTAAAGGAAGTTGATTTTAAAGTCAGTGCTAAGTTGACTTTACGTCATTTCCAAGCGGTGCTTGAAAGTGTACCTAACAGCTAACGCTATTTGAAACCAACTTGCTTTCTTTATTCTTAAAGACATACACAGCTTCACTGTGAATCTAAATCATTTTTTTTCTTCTTGAGATCAATGTCAATTGTTTCATCAAGATAATTGCCATAATAAAGAATATAAGTGAATAGATCTGCTACACTTCGCTGATCTGCTAATAATTTTTTGGCTAGCGTTATCAATTTATTATGAAACAGCAAAAGGATCCTCCTATCTTTGTAACCAAATGTCACATAGTCAGTCTTTTGTCAAAAAAAATAAAAACCAAAATAACGTGGCATACATGATAACCTTTGGATGAATAATTAAATTTTACCAGTAAATTTAATCAAACCACTATTATGGATTCTATCCAAAATTCTGGTCATGTCATTCTGGCTGTGGCTGTAGGCCTGTAGCAATGTTGTTGTTATAATTGATGGAGTATGACATCAAATTTGGCTTGATTCAACACCATAAAATCTGTTAGAAATGGAGCACTTGCATGTCTAGCACCAAAGAGTGGTAGAGTAACTAAGTTCTTAAATTACACCACAACTTAATTCCTAAATATGGGGAAAAGGTTTGGGATGGATGTGGGCTTCAGCAGACTCGAATTCAAGTAATAGCACTAGTAACAAGTTATTACAACTCCTCAATGTTCCGAATAATAAAGTGATGGAAATTAGACTAGTGCTATGGCAGACTAGTGGCCTCCTACTGAAACAAAACCTAGCAATTTAACTTTCTTGTATACATATCCTGTGCTGAAATTCTTGCTGTTATGCTGTGCTTCTTTGACAAAATAAAGATTTGCGTGTATGATACATTGTTCATACATTTTGGTGGAGGGAGCGTGCTAATGTTACAAGCAAAGGCAATTTTGGCTTCTGTTGCTGATTTTGATGCTTGCCAGAATTCAGTTACCCCATCAAGTTATTATAGATAGCTTCCATGATCCCATTTTCAACTTTGTAAGCTTTATCTTCATTCGATTATGGACGTTTTTCATGGCTGTCAAATTGGCCTCCAGGAGATTGTTCTTGAAATTTGCTTTGGGACACCGATTGTGATTTTGTTTGTTTTGTTCTTCTTAGCTTTACTTCTCAATGAACACTTACAAATTATACAAAATAAATGAGACTGTTTGTTTAGCAGTGATTGTTATGTCCCGCTTTGTGCAAGCCTGGGAACTTAATGCTTCGACCCTAGTGTTGCCCATTTATTTCGAAAGTTTGAGAGTTGCTAATTAGGAGAATTTGTGTACCCATATATTGCTTAAAACTTTAAGCATATTATAAATTGTGGGTGTCATGCTAGCGGTAACTAAATTATTGCCCCAGTTGCAATGGTATGCTAGTTTATTGCACGATGAAGCGGTTTCTCTTGTCTATTTGTTTGTTTTGATGATGAACTGGGGAGAGGTAAAAAGGATTGATGCCATAGGGCTCAATTTTGGTTGATGTTGGCACAAGCAAATCGGGATCTAGAAGTTAACAAAAGCATAACTGTAAAGTATAATTGGGTCTCTTAAATAGATGACATGTTTAATTCATGGCAATGTATATTGAGAAGACTTTATTAAGCGAGATAATACTCATTTCAGTGATCTCTATGCCTCAAAGGAAAGAGTAAGGATATTTCAACGCTCATACAGCGGTAGACACCCAACACCTAAAGAGAAAATGAGGGAAAGATGATGGGAGAGAATAAATAGAGAATAAAAAACATTATAGGTCTTATACTTATTATAGAAAGGGTGTTTAAAGTATCTAGAAATTTGGGTGTTAAAATAATATTGTGAAAAGGGAAATTAGCTAGTGCCATCGGTATTGATGAGTTTCTAACTTTCGAAATCAACAAAAACAGTAAATAGATTAAAGTTATGATTTTGGCTATGGTTCTGCAGTAATGGACTAAGTTTGATTCCTATACATGCCGAAGGCATAAATCAGTTAAATGCCGGCTAGAAAATAACAATAATGTTATTCTAACACTTAAAAATAGGAATAAGTGGCAATCATCATTTCATCTAATAATGATAAAATAAATATCTAAATGTGACATTCTCTTTTAAATGTCAGAATAATATTATCGATAAAAGGAATTGAAAAAGGTTTTGATTCTGACAAATGAATTCCGATTGAGTCACAATATACCAGTCCAAAATATATGTAATAGGAGATCAAAATTATCAGCAGTTAGCACTATTGCAGGACTGTAAGAGTAGTTAAATTCAAAGTGATATATCATGCTTCACGCCTAAGCCAGCGTCACCACTCACCAGAAAAGGTTATTGGTCTTCTCGCATTCCAGGACGATGAAATTAGAGAGGCATTCTTTAGAGTGAATATACTATTAAAGACTGATAGAGCCATATATACTTGGTACCAATAAATATTAACTCCGGACGGCAACTCCATTAGCGGGACAGCCAATCTTTCTACCGGTGGATGATTCAATCTATCATTGATTTATTGGCCACCAAATCACACTCTTCCCGGAAGACCTCGGAGGTTCAAGTAGACAACAATAAATTTATAAAGCCCTTAATAAGTGTAACCTTTTATTTGGGGTGTCTAATGGTTATTAAACTCTCGAATTAATTCTTAAACTCTTACGAGTTTATAATCTTATTATATAAAAATGATTTTATCTAAACTCTCGAGTTTAATAATTTTGTAAGATTGAATGATTATTAAACTCTTCGACCAACTTCTAAACTCTTATGAATTTATGATTTTACCGACTAAAACGAGTTTATCTAAACTCTTTGCTATGATAACCTTTGTATCTATTTTCTCTGTTTCCACTCGTGTGTCTGTTTAGGGAGCTTGAACGCCACGAAGGTAAAAGGCTAAGCTCTGCAATTCCATAGAGTGATTGAGTCAGAATTGTCTAAGACTTCAACGTTAATTGTTGACTTGAATAAAGATTGAAAACAGAACATTGCAAATATGCAATCTCCGATCTGAGCATCTTACATTTATATCCCTTCTGCAAAATGACAACGACACAAAATATAATCCCAACTATTGATCCCTGGCAATTTTTAAGCTCATATATTATTTCAGAACCCATCTTGTGTTCCCTAAGATATCCTTTGCAAAATGAACTCACAACGTAACTTCGTGTTATATTATGCGACCACATCGTTGCTCCTTCACAGCTATGTAACAATGTCATCAAGACTGAACATCACCACAGATCAATCAGCTCTACTTTCCCTCAAAAACCATATCTCACACGACCCAAATAACATCCTCTCAAAAAACTGGTCTAGTAACACCCCGGTTTGCAGTTGGATTGGCATCACATGTGGCTCTTCCCACCTAAGAGTCACTTCCTTGAATCTCTCATACATGGGTCTTGTTGGCACCCTCCATCCTCATCTTGGGAACTTATCATTCCTTTCTCAGGTAATCCTCATAAACAACAGCTTCCACGGTAACCTCCCATATGAACTCTCTCGCTTAAGAAGACTCAAAATCATTACCCTTCGATTCAACAACCTCAGTGGAAAGATCCCATCATGGTTTTCTTCCTTACCAAAACTAGAAATCTTGGTGCTTGCATGGAACAGTTTCACTGGCAAAGTCCCACATTATTTGTTCAACTCAACCACATTGCAAGCTATTGACCTGAGTGGTAACAACCTTCGGGGTTCCTTGCCTTTAAACATGTTCGTGTCTCCTTCTTTGGAATACTTGTCTGTTTCTGATAACAGCCGAATATCGGGCGCTATCCCTTCCACTATTGTTGTGAACAATTCTTCATCATTGCAAGTTATTGGTCTAGGTGGGAACAACCTGTCTGGTGAAGTTCCTGAACATGTGTTCCGACATTTTCCCAAGTTGGAAGAGCTTTACCTGCATGGGAACATGTTGTCTGGTGAAGTTCCAAGCAGCTTGTTGAATTGCAAGGAGCTGAGATATCTAGCGCTGTCTCAGAATAGCTTCAGTGGAAGCATACCACGATGGATAGGGAACTTGACCGGGCTCAAAGAAATCTATCTTGCCTTTAACAGCTTTCGAGGTATGATTGTTACCCCTACTTTCTTTCTCGAGTAGTGTATTTGGACTCCAACACGTGGAACACTATGCCGACATACTCTTATTTACGATTAGATGAGATATGGGATCCAAACTAAGATGAAAGTGTATCGACATAGTGTTCAACACGTTGTGAGTGCAAATAACATTTCTCTTTTTTCTCCGTCCACACATTGAGAGTGTATGTTTTTGGATAACATCTCCAATTGGCTCTCTTATCTTGGGAGACAAAATAGTACACAAAACTTCAAAGTCCGTCTCTCAGCGTTCAAAATGTGAGAGCCTGGTCTCCAAACATACGAAGTTGGGAGGACCAAAGTGTTTCCTAAATTTTTACATGAACATTTAATCATTTTTGTTAAGTCCACATAAGTGTTTGACTTAACTATCTACAACCTGTCTCACTATCTTACAAAAAGAAACACAAAAGTGGATAGTTGTGTAAAACTCTTTTACATTATCAGCATATTAAAATTAATCTCTTTAAAAACTCGACTAATTTAATTGATTGCCTTGATAGAAGTGTAAAACCACAAAAGATGAAAGTCTGATCCCATTGTTAATATAATATATTGTGGCAGGTTCAATACCGTATGAGATTGGCAATCTACATAATCTAGAGGTCTTGACTCTTGATTTTAACGACCTCAGTGGCAACATCCCACCAACAATCTTTAATTTTTCTTCCATGAAGGTGATTTCTGTTACAGGAAATAGTCTTTCAGGTAGTCTCCCAACAAACATAGGTTCTATGCTTCCAAAGCTTGAGCGGTTATACATGGGAATAAATTATTTCAATGGAAGAATTCCAAGCTCTTTATGCAATTCCACTCTGCTCAGTCTAATAGATTTTCCCACCAATTTATTTTCTGGATACATTCCTGACACATTTGGCAATTTAAGGAGCCTCAAGGTTCTCAACCTAGATCAAAATAATTTGACAGGTGATCCATCTAGTCCAGAGTTGAGCATCATAAATTCTCTGACCAATTGTAGATTTCTCACAAGGTTGTCCTTGGCCCACAATCCATTAAATTCACTCCTTCCAATTTCATTAGGAAACCTTTCCACTTATCTTGTCTACTTGGAACTAACAGGTTGTTCCATGAGAGGCAGCATCCCAGCAAGTATTGGCAACTTGACCAGCTTAATAAGCCTTGCCCTTGATCAAAATCAATTTGTTGGAACCTTTCCTATTGGAATATGGAGATTGCTAAAGTTACAAGGCCTCTCTTTGAATATGAACCAGTTGGAAGGATTTGTTCCTCATGAACTATGTCAACTTAAGAGCTTGTATTCATTAACCATAGAAAGCAACATGTTCTCTGGCCCCATACCATCTTGCCTAAGTAATCTCACATCATTGAGAAAGCTTTCAATTTCCTCAAATTCATTCACCTCAATACCTTCCACGCTGTGGGGTCTAACAGATTTGTTTTTGTTAGATTTATCTTCAAATAATCTAAGAGGGTCTCTATCAAGTGATGTGGGAAATCTAAAAGCTCTGACGTGGTTTAATTTATCAGGAAATCAATTTTCTGGTAGCATCCCAAGTAGTATTGGAAATCTTGAGCTTTTGGTTAACCTCTCCTTAGCAAGAAATGAATTTGACGGACCTATCCCAGAATCTTTTGGTCGTATTGTAAGTTTGGAACTTCTTGACTTATCAGAAAACAACTTGTCCGGTGTTATTCCTGTGTCATTGGAGTCACTTGTGCATCTGAAATATTTCAATGTGTCATCGAATAAGTTAAAAGGAGAAATTCCAAATGGGGGACCTTTTGTAAACTTCTCTGCTCAATCATTCATGGGGAATGAAGGACTATGTGGTGCTCCACATTTGCAATTCCCAGAATGCAAAAAGGGTAAATCCCAAAAAGTGATTCCCTATATTGTGCTGAAGTACATTTTACCAGCAACAGTAGCCACCATCCTTGTTTTAGCATTACTATGCGTCCTAAAATGCCAAAAGCGCAAAGTGCTTAAAAATTCTGAGGCGGATCAACCACTGGCAAGGTGGAGAAGAATTTCACAATATGAAATTCAGCAAGCAACAAATGGTTTCAATGATGACAACTTACTTGGTATTGGGAGCTTTGGAAAAGTTTATAAAGGAGTACTCTTAGATGGGATGAATGTTGCAATAAAAGTCTTCAATTTGGGATTGGAAGAAGAGGCATTCAAGAGTTTTGATACTGAATGTGAAGTATTGTGCAATGTTCGCCACCGAAACTTGACCAAAATCATTAGCTGTTGCAGCAACATTGACTTCAAGGCATTGGTTATCAGCTACATGTCAAATGGAAGTTTGGAGAAGTGGCTGCATTCGGAGAACTATAGCTTGAGTATGATCCAAAGGCTAAACATAATGATAGATGTAGCAGAAGCAATGGATTATCTGCATCATGGTGGTTCTATACTAATTGTGCATTGTGATTTAAAACCCGGCAATGTAGTACTCGATGAAGAAATGGTTGCACATGTGACTGATTTTGGCATTGCAAAACTGCTTAGTGGAGAAAATTCCATTACACAAACTCTGACTCTAGCAACAATGGGGTACATGGCTCCAGATGATGTTTCTTATTTAGGGTGTGTTTAAATTGAGGGGTAAATTTGATGGTAAATTATTCATTGATGAGAACTCTTCTATAAAAATTTTCACCTCATTTTTACCTTTAAACCAAACACACCTTAATCTCCTTTTCTTTTGAATAAAACGTGTTGTCATAAATCATCTCTACCATAAGCTTAAGCTTAGCTATCTCTCTATTAGGACTCACGAATAGTTTTTATATTCAATATGTCTTTTTATGTGAATGCCCTTTTGAGAGCTTGAGCGATAACATCTTTTTCATAATGGAGGTGTTAAGGATCAAACTTCTTATTATTTGATCATAAAGGCTCTGATACCATATTATAACTATATTTCTGATAAGCTCAAATTGATGGGTAAATTTACATGACTGGTTTTATACACTCTAACATAAGACACTACAAAACCCATGGAACTTTTCAGGTTGATATATTTTTTTTTCCAACCTTTTTCCCCCTTGCTTGCAGAGTATGGACTAGAAGGATCAGTGTCTAGAGAAGGTGACGTGTATAGCTTTGGCATTTTACTTATGGAAACCTTCACAAAAAGGAAGCCCACAGATGAAATGTTTATGGGAGAGTTTAGCATCAAACATTGGGTCAATATGTCTTACCTTGATTCACTGATTGACATCATTGATGCTAAATTGTTACCTAGAGAAGGAGAACTAGCGACTAAACAAGATTGCTTGTCGTCCATCATGAAACTAGCTTTAGAGTGCTCGGCTGCATCACCTCGAGAAAGAATAAATATGAGATATGTTCTAGTTACTCTTAAGAAGATCAAAAGATCGTTCTTATGCTAAAAATCCAAGACTGGGGTGTGTTTGGATGAGGAATAAAAGTGAAAGGAAAAACAACAGGGGTAAATTTCATGTGCAGTATCTTGCATTGTTTATGTATCATGTGTAATAAAGTAAATTCATTTTTCTTGTATTGTTTGTGTATTGTTTTTTGGTGAATATGTTTCTGTATTGTTTGTTCGTTTTCATCGTTTCATGCGTGTGTTTATGGTTCCATGGTTTCAAGTCCCATATCGTGGAAGGTTTGATCTTCATTTATTATTGTATCACATGATCATAGTTTTATTTTCTTTTCTTCAGTGGATATAGGAGGTGAGTTACCTTCACACTGTGATCATTCTCACAACTGAAGAGCGTTGAAGATCGGATCGAATTTAGAAACAGTTAGCTTGATTATTTCGGTTAAAATTTTGATTCTAAGACCCTTCGGTCTACATATGACAGATTGAACTGGGTTGGATCAAATCCAAATCTATCCCAATTTTAAGATTAAATCAACTTTTAAAATTTAAAATTAACTCGATAATGACTCAATTAGTAATGAGATTGAAACCAAATCTATTTGACTTTCAAATAATATACGAGGATTTTGACATTATATGTAACTAAATCATAAAATTTTATAAATAAAAAATAAAATTTAAGAGAAATTTTATAATATATGTTTCCAAACAAACCATATTAATATAAAATTAATTGAATTATAAAGTCCTATAATTTTTTACTAATTATTATATAAAAATATATCTCTAAAAGAATTATTTGACTTCAAATATGATTAACAAATTCAAAGTATAACCCGAATATGACATGTAAAATATATTGGGTCAAATTTCAAAATCTAAACTCATCCCACTAAATTTCGGACTAGATCGAACCAAGTTGATGGGCCAAGGTTATAAACATTATATCTAAAGCTATGTTTGGTTAGAGGGTAATAGAGCATAAGTTTTTATTGATCAACTTCAAGTATAAAATTATATATATAACTCATACATGAAAAAATTTACCTAAATTTTACCCTCTGAGGGCAAAAAAATGTTCATATATGATTTTCATGTATGTCTCGTCATCTTTGTGTCTCATGGATGACATGTTTGTAATTTTAATATTACTCCCGTGTTTGATTTGTTGAGATGGTGTGCTGCTTCTTTTGTTTAAGGGATGTCTCGATTTTAAACAAAAAAAAAAAAAAAAAATTGCTGCTAAGAAAATATAAATAAATGAATACATTCTGAAATCTATTTATACAATTCGATTACGCAATTATCAAAGGAACAATTTGGAAGGTGGATTTTTCGTTGAACACGTGTACCGTGCTAAATTTCTGTCGTACATATCCTATCGCTATCTGACTACTCCCACTCGCATTAATTAAAACCTATATATATATATATATGTCCCGAGGCCCCGACTCTCCAATTTCATAGAATTCCAGAGGAAGAAAATACACAAAAATCTGAAAATAACACTTAAAAAGCTTAGGAACAAGATTAAGCATATCTAGGAAGGGGACGAAGAAAGAGCACGTGATCCATTCATTCCATGATGTCAGGTTCCGGAAGGTGGTGGTGGTGGTACACGTCGAGCTTGCGGTGGCCGGACCTGGATCTGTCGCCGCCGTGGACGGCGTTTCGGTGGCCGGCGCTGGACCTGTGGTCGTATTTGAACGCGGAGGGCCTGCGGTGGTTCAGTTTGTCGGTGGTGGACGAGGTGTTGTGGGCCTTTGTGACGGTTCTTGAGTCCTTAGCCTTGGTCGCCATGCTTTGCTACTTCTTCCTTTGTTGTGGTTGTACTCTCTAAACTTTTATTCATTCTTCTTATTTTATTTTTAGATAAATCACAGAAAATATATGTATTCCATGAAATCTGTGTTGAGCTATATATATATGCAGTGGGATTTTGTTTATTTGTGGCGGAATTTTGTGTTTTTGTGATGTGAGTGAATCTGTGATGATTTTGGAAAGGGGTGTGTTATCTATATTAATTATATGTAAAATAGTATAGTGATTCGCTTTCTATTTATTATTAAATATAACATAAATTTTATAAAAAAAAATATGAATTCACATATGAATATATATAATATTTTTATTTTGACAATAGATGCCTTCCCATGGTTATGCACCCTCTCTTGTTGGTTGGGGGGCGACACAAAAAAGGGTCACAGTAATCGTAATCTTTTACTACTACAGTGTATGTCAGTTGGTGATGGTATCTGCTAGCTAAGCGCCAAGTCATAATTAGTGTAACGTAGCATTTTCTAGATTGTTTGATTGTTTCAACTTTTTAACTCGACCGACTCGCTCACTTCCAAATTGATGGCTCCAACCAAATAAACCGAACTTTGACGGCAAAAAAACTCGCAACACAAATGGCAAATTACATAGTCCATACCACTCCTACTGTGGTAAAACAAACGAAAAAACATTTTATGTTTAACACCCTTGACCCTTTTCTGTCTTTCTCCTCATTTTTCATGATGTTATGAGATATTGTTATAATTTTAAATCATTGAAATTGTTCAGGAGACTAATAATTTAAGGTTTTTTCTTGTTCACATGGGTACCAATATTGTTTGCTTTTATAATTGAATATTTAATTTTTTATATTTTAATAAAATAAATTAATGAAACATGTAATATATTTTTAGTCATAAATAATTAAAAATATTGATATATTTAAACTTTGTAAGGTACTGAAAAAAAACCCATAATTTAAAATTTAAATATACATATGCATTTGAGAAAATCTCTCCCCACCCTCCTTAATGAAATATTTTATAGGTCATTTTCCCTTTATTTTTTCTTTTATATGAGGTGATAATAAGGTTTGCATTTGAAATATCCAAATCCTTAACTACTAACCCACTCTTAGTAGCTTTTATTTAGGTCATTTTCCTTTTTCTTATATAATGAAGAGATCACATCTCAACAAAACTCAATTTGGTCTCCAAAATGTCGTAGAATATTAATTTAGTTCTTAGAAAAATTAAAATTAACTTTTTAAAAATCTAAATTGATATATTGCAACTCTTTTAGGGGTTGTGAAGTGAAAAAGTGAATTATTAATCACTATTAGATCAATAACTTATATTGAGTGGGTCTTATCAAATAACCTAAAGATAATTAATCTCTCACTTTCTCACTTTACAACTCTTCTCACTTTAGCTCCATCTTAATAAATCATATGACACATCATTACATAACATCACACATAATATACTAGTTAATATTCCATCCATTCCTTGTTAATAATAAAATATATTAACTTTTTAATACCAATTTGATCCGATTTCCCAATAGCGACTATTAATAAGGAATTAATAAAGTATTTTTTCTCTTCATGGAGGATAATAGTTGAATTATTAAATTGAAATGAAAATTAATCTTTTTTGGGCTAAATCAATATTATGGTAAATGACTATTTTGATCGTAACCTTCTTTATTTGCCATCATTGGTCTTAACAAAACTTTTAGCATCTAGGTAATCTGTTAAATCTCCACTTATCTATTAATACATTTCAAAGGAGTGAAGATTCAATGATGATTAAATTGTTGAAATTACAAATATTATGACTTAATCGATATCATAATTTTGTTAATCTTAAATTGATGCAAAGTTAAAAATGAGATGAGTAAGGCTTGGTTTAATAATATTCTCTACGGAGGTGCTCCTACTGATGAAAAGCATAAGCAAACTTTTAACTTTTATTTTCAGCAAACAAAAGCCGAGCTGCTTTAGTTTCTAGTTTTTTAAAAGCCATATTTGCTTTTGAGAATACATTATATGGTACTTTTTCAAGTTGACTTATATTCTCTAAAACTTAAAAGACTATCATAATATTACTTTATACTCTATTTAATAATAATAAAAGTAGAAATTATTCTAACTTGAACAAAAAATAAAACAAAAATTACCCTCTTTAATATCTATGTCTATTATAAGAGAAATTTTATAATATATTTACCATGTGCTATTGCAACTTCTCTCCTTGTTCAATATAACTTCTACCTACTACATACTACTATTATTATGACTTTCTTAAGAGCAATTTTCGGATAGTCAAAAGAGTTTATCAGCTCTCAAAAATCACATAAATGCCAAACTAAGTCTAAGCTAATACAAAGATTGTGTTAGAAGTCAAATAGATGTCAAATTAAAAATACCATTAAAAAAAATTATTGTTACAATCCAGGACCTGGGTCCTTGGACCTCAAATGGGGGTTGAGATCACTTCTTCACTTGAGATCCTGAAAAAAGAAATCTCTCCCCATATCTCTCTTGAAGATCCTTGGGATAAGATCGTTGAACTCTATCTGAGTAAAGATTAGGGTAGAGGTGCTGGCCTCAATGAAGAGGTAAAAATGCTAACCCCAAGTTCGATAAAAGGATCCATCCTGGGAAAAGGTGAAAGGACACGAGTCAACGCGATGAAGAGCACCTAACGAGCGCGGACCAAAATGAGGAATGATCCTAACAACCTCTATCATCACTCGAAATAATACACCTTACAAAAAAGACATGTTACTTCAGCCCTCAAGGCAAGTCCGAGAAATAGAGATAGGAGGAGAGAAACTCCTCTTAGGCTATGCATTATTTTCCATTTTACAGGCACTTCTTGAGCATTTCATGACTTGAGTGTCAGAGTCCTTACAAATATTCCACTCCCACTAAGTCATGAGCTTGGAGCATGGAGGAGGAAGATCATTTGTGCATTCATGCATCCCATACTAGATATACTCAATATTATATCACATCACTTTTTTTAATGAAATAAAAAAGGATTTAATTGTTATGCACTGACAGTGTAAAATTTTTTTACACATTCATCTAATCATGTATTACCACATAAGTCATGATAGTTGACTTTTATACCCACTACCTAAAAAATCATCCAAACAAAATATTTTAATTGGATAACAGTATAAAACTATTTTACACTCTCAATGCATTAAAATTAAACTAAATAAAAAAACTCGTCTGCTCTTAAAATAACCACGAAAATACCTCTCTACAATATAATCAACATTAAAAAAAAAAGTTAAAAAGAAAGAAAGAAAAGAAAACTTGGAGTGCCGTATCACTCTTGACTGGCTCTAAATGGGGGGACACTTGGCTTGACCTCATACTGCCACGTGTCCGACAGGAACTTTTCCCTTCCCCTCGGATACAACGAGCAACGTTACGAAGTTCACTAACACACAGACAGACACAGCACAGGGAGGGAGGCAGTGCACATAAACAAAAGACAAAAAAACGAAGCAAGCAGCCCATAAGACCAACAAACAGAGAAAGGGGAATGGTCGAAGAAGACAGATAGACAAGAGTCGCAGAGAGAGAGAGAGGACTTACATTTTTAATTCCATTTTTGTTCTTGATTATTAATTTTCCATATATAGCTGCTCCGAACAGAAAATTCGCTAAGCTGGTTGAAGATCAAATCCCCACCCGTTTTCACTTTCTCTTCCTTTTGTTTGTTTTTAGAAATTGAAATAACGGACGAATCGGTGTTGAATTTTGTTTTTGTCTACTCTGTCAAGAGGGTATTATTTTTGGGTTTAGCAATTTCTGGGAAGGGGTTTTTCTTTCCCGAACCTAAACTTGCATGGAATTTGAAGCACACGCTTCTTCTTCTTCTTCTTACCGTTCTCGAAGTGGCGTCGTTTTGGGCCCTCCACCACCACCACCACCACCACCACCATTTTCACTTATTGACCCTTGTTTGCAACCACCACCACCACCATCTGGGGTGTTTCTTCCACCCCCACAACTTCCTCTTATTCCCTTCCCGTTCAACCCTTCTTTGATCTTCTCAATGGACCACCGAAGATCTATGTCTCTGCTTCAGGTTACCCCATTTCTTAGATTTTGTTTACTTCTTTTTTCTTTTTTTTTTGGGGGGGGTTTTGTGGTTATTATGTATAAAGTTTGTGACTTTTTTTTTTGTGGGGGTTCAATCATGTGCAGTACATGGCTGATGAAGGACTTGTTCCTTCTGCAGAAGAGGAAGAGAAAAGGAAGAATGCCATTCAGAAGCTCAAACAGGTTTCCTTCTACACCATTTGTACTTGTCTTCTTGTGGTTTTTAGCCGTGCCAAGTGCCATTTTATTGCCTGCTATAAAGTTGTATAATTTTTGGTTAATTCATGAATTTGGGGTTTGACTGCATTGTTTGTTTTCCTTAGTGGCTGCATTTTGTTGGAGGGGGGGTTTTCTTAAAGCTCCATAAAAACAGTGATTTCCCAGACATTTTCACATGTGAAAGTTGTTTATAATATGACTACATTGTCCTTGCTTCAACTAGGTTTTGTGCTAAAGAGTGTTGCGTTGGTTTGCTATGTGTGATGCCATGTACAATTTGATTTTTGTATGCTTGGATTACAAAGCTGCTTCAGGAAGTTCATCTTTATTGTTGTTGTAAAAAAAAAGTTATTGCATCTTTAGGTAATGGACTGTTTTTCATGTGAGTTTTATCAATAAACACGGGAATTTTTGTATTTGCAATTGCATAATCTTAAGAAAAGATGTCACGTTCATATTCATACAATAGGTATGTTTTTGAAAATTGGAAAAATTATCAAACTTAATTATTTTGTGATAGAACCTATACAAAAGCAACATCACATAGCTTTAGATGTTCTGACTTTTTCTGCATTGATAACAACTTTTTAATTTCCTGGGAAGAAAAAATGTTGCGCATGCATTATCAAATCCTGGCAGTTGTAGGTTAATCTTAAACTTGTATCAGAACATTTGTTTATGCACTTTGCAGGACTGTCTTGATGGTATTGTTATGCAATTACTCATCTTGAACTTCTGCATTATTACCTAATTTATTGTACTAATTATTTGAGTCAATCACTTTTCAGATAGTGTCATCATGGATCAAAAAGGTCGCATGGCAACATCGACTACCAAAGCACCAGATTGCTGTTACTTCTGCCACTGTATTGACATATGGATCTTATGGCCTTGGAGTAAGTGCTTCCTTTTTAAATTATTCTCTTGCTAATTGATTTCTCTTGTTGACTTGTCTAAAGTTTGTCCTTTCTTATAAAACTTTTATAATGTTCAGGTTCACAGCCCAGAGTCAGACATTGATGCTTTGTGTGTAGCTCCTTTCTTTGCCTCCATTTCAGTGAGTTTATTGTATTTCTCTTCTTATTTATCAATTACTTTGTGGCTATGTAGTATTTATTTCAATTTTTATGGAATATGATCTATACAGGAAGACTTTTTTGATGTTTTGCACGACATGCTTAAAAGAAGGCCAGAAGTATCAGAGATTTCCTGTGTCAAGAGTGCAAAAGTTCCTCTGATGCGATTTAAAATTGATGGAATTTCCATTGATCTTCCATATGCTCGCCTTCGAGTACTTTATGTTCCTGAGGTCAGTATTAAAAGAAAACATAATGTAGCTGTTGAATATAAAATTTCATTAAAATAAAGACTTGACTGTTGGTTGTGTGGAGACTTTTGTGATTTGTGATGTCATTAGCTCTGAGTTGTACATTCACATTGTGTTTATGTGGTTCAACGTCTTTTAGTTTTGATATTATTCTGTACTTGTTTTCTTGAATAAACTATTGTTTAAATTAGCACTCTTCATTTTCCTGCAGAATGTTGACATACTAACCCCATTCTTCATGAGGAATATTGATGAGACCAGCTGGAAAAGCTTGTCTGGAATACGAGCAAATAAACGCATTCTTCAGCTAGTACCAAATGTTGAGGTATGATGCATGTCAATCCTTTTTTTTTCTCTTTCAAAGCTAAATTATTTCGTTATCAATTGAACAAATCTCTGGATGGTGCAATTGACCTGAAATACCTCAACTCCTATTGTTCTCATAGTTGAGGATGGATTGTAGTTCCCCTGTTTTCTTTGATGCTTTCTTTTTTTTGTGGGACAGGGAGGGACCTTGATCTTGATTTGCTTCATTGTTCTTGTGCATTATGATTTTGTGGTCTCTTATATGCAATACTTGTGTTTCAGAATTTTCAATCCATGGTACGGTGTCTTAAATTATGGGCAAAAAGACGAGGAGTTTATGGAACAGTAAGTGCAATTGTACTTTTTAACTACTATTTGCTTACATAACATGCTTCATGCATGAACTCAACCTTTATGGTTTATGTCATTTGCAGTTACTTGGTTATTTGGGAGGAATTCATTTGGCAGTTCTTGCAGCTTATGTTTGTCAAAGACATCCTGATGCTACGTTAAATGCTCTGATTATGAACTTTTTCCGAACGTTTGCATATTGGCCCTGGCCCACACCGGTGATGCTGGAGGAGGGAATGTTGCTAACACCTGTGGATGCTATGGAAATGCGGTCCATCATGCCTATTTTGCTGCCATCTAGCCCGTACGAGTATTGCCATTCAAATATAACTAAAAGCACTTTCTGGCGGATCAGGTCTGAGTTTGTACGTGGACATAATATGACAAGGGTATGTTTTGTTGTTTAACTTGTGCCCCTTTTAGTATTTACTTTTTGCCTCGTGTTTTTGCATTGGCAACTGATATTGAAGTTGTTGCTCTTATTTCTCTTCCCATTGAATTATGTGAATGCCTAATTAGGAATGATCATCCTTTAAATATCTCTTTCGCTCATTATCTTTATTTGTTTGAATTGAAGGATCTTTTGAAGCCAGATTTCATTTGGGATAATGTATTTGAGTCTTTCCCATACTCAAAAAGATATTCCCAGTTTGTCAAGATTCACCTCTCTATGCCCAAACAAAGTGAGCTTGGAGACTGGGTTGGATGGGTCAAATCACGCTTCCGTAGTCTTCTTGTCATGGTAAGTCGATCACTTGCTCAAATGGTAAATCTAGTTAGCTTGTGTTGTATGGTTATTTTGGCAGTAGAAGATTTGTGGTGCAGTGTAGGAGAATTGACTGCCCCACGCTGCAATCAATCACACTGGTCCAACTTTTGCCCTGGTTCTTTGTAAATAATATCCCACTAGTACATAAGATGATGCTTTATACACTATGACTATGTCTAAAAGACAATATATATATATATATGGACTTTAAATTTATGGCACACAAATGTCCTCATCTGCTGTTGATTTGTGTTACTTTTAGGACCCTCACTCGTGATCAAGTCTTGGAACTTATTGTTAATCCTGACACATTTTTTCATCTCCTCATGTGGTTTTGTTTCCTGCAGCTGGAGGGTGTCCAAGGTTTCTGTGACCCTAACCCTACGGAATACGTTGACACAGAAAGAAACGAGCCAAATGTGGTTTTCTACTGGGGCTTGCAGCCTGGCAAGAATAACTTTGTGGACATAGAGTTGGTAGAGGGAGAGTTCATGAAGATAATAGTTGGCAATGGCTGTGAAGGCTCTCCTGGTAGGATGGAGTTGTCCATCCTTCCAGCTTCTCAGCTCCCTAAGAATGCACAGTTTGATGATAGGAATGTGAAGGGCAGGAAAACCTGCTGGAAAGTAATTGATTATGATAAGAAAAGGAGCCAAGTTTACTCACAGCATCTTCCACATTGCCTTGTAGGTCGTATGTCATCTAGTGGGAAGGGTGAGTGCCTGAGTACTGGTGGCTAGATTTGTTTTTTATTCATCTGCCCCTTGTATTCTTTTCTTCTCTCCCCAGACAATTGTGTATTCTTTGCTCTTTAGCTTCAATAGGAGCATAGGTTCCACAGTATCAGTTGAAATGAGTAGAGTCTATAGTTGTGTACAGTAGAAAGAAGAAAAAGGCAGAAAGGTAGGAGTGTTTAGGAGATATATTGGAAAGAACAGAAGAATGTAAATCGAATTGAATAAACCTCATTTAGCCTTTCAAGGTATAGTGAAGTGTTAGACGAAGGAATTGTTTTTTTGAATAATGTTTTAAGGAAAATGGGGATATATAGCTCTCCAAAAGTTTTCACACAATGTTTGCTTCTCAGTTATTGTGGATTTTTTTTCCCCTTCTTGTGCTTACTATTATTCTATGTGGTGTGAAATCTCAAAAGGGAGAGTAGAAAACATTTTCTTGTAATTCATGGCCCATTGTTGGACTCCTTATCATGCAGTTAACCATCAGTATGCATCATTGCATATTATATATGGTCATACTGTTCCACATGTAGTGCTTGTGACCTGAGACATCTTTGTGAATCATTATAGGGTGACACGTTTAACACAATTTCTCAAATTTCAACTTACAAAATGAGCTTATGAAACATACTTGTCATGATGTACTCGATGAAAGAAACATGCAACGTTCCGTTTGGGTCTAAAACGTATTTGGAATTGAAATTGGTCATCCAAATTTTAATTTTCATGTTTAGGGTGTATTTTGTTAGGGGATAAAAATGATGTTGAAACTTTCATGGATGATCTTCATGTAATTTTACTAATAAAATTTATTCCATATTTGTATCTCAAGCTAAACATACCCTTGTCTCAATTGATATTTGGAATTAAGCATGGAATTAGATGGCTCAACTATGATTTTTATATTTAGAATAATATATAGAATTGGAACTATAAATTAAATTCACAATTCAATTACATGGAATTAAAAAAAAACTAAAATAGATTCTTAATTTCTATTCGATATCTCATAGAATCTCAATTTCAAAACATATTAATATTCCTCTTCTTATTCATTTATTTCCTAACAATTATGTTACAAGTTTATAGTAAACTCAAATGTAAAATTTAAGATTCTAAGATAATTCCAATGAAATTGAGAAGAATTTCAATTAATTCTACATTACAATTCCAATTCTATCATCAAAATGGGAGTAACATAGAATTGAAAGTATAATTCAAGAATCCAACTCTATGAAATTCAAAAACAACTAAAATGGATCATTCTTAATTCTTACACCTTTTGTCCAACAATATTAGTTACATTGGAAATTGAGAGAAATCGGTACATTAACTTTTATATCTAGATGTTTAGTTTTTTCGTCTGTCAGCGTATAACACGTTACATGTGACCAATTAAATAAAAGTTACTCGTTAAGAAAAGATTGTCCTGTTTATTAAACATATTATATCTATAGACTGAGGCTTGCAACAACCGTGGATCCGTGGCGCAATGGTAGCGCGTCTGACTCCAGATCAGAAGGTTGCGTGTTCGATTCACGTCGGGTTCAAATCCCTTCCTTTTTCAGTTATTTTCAAAAGACCCCTTTTAAAAGCCTTTTATGGTATGGTTTAGCTTTCATACTTCATATTCATAGAATTTGATCTCCGTTGGGCAGTTAACTAGCCTAATATACCATGTGATTTAGCATTATACAATTCTTTTTTTGGTATGAGCATTCTATAATTGTACAGTCACATTTATTTTAGTTTTATGAGATTTTATTTGACCCGAATGAACTTTGATACATTTTTTATATATGGAATTTTTATAGGATTTAGGAATTATAGTTAGAGTATAATTACCATGCATTGATAGTATAATCATTTTTGCACTGTCATGCGATAAAAAACTGTTATGTGTGTCCATTATGTGATTATAGGTAGTTCAAATTTTAAAAATGTATTTAAGGTAATGAGTTGTCAACGTCCCATTTATTAATGGTGTAAAGTATCTTTACACTAATAGTGTATTTTAATTAATTCCTTATAGTTAATCCTTTTAGTGACTTTTCTAGGCATACTTTTTTTCGTCCTTGGTAAATTATTTGGAGTATAGTTGATGATGAAGAAAAATGATGGATTTCTATTCTTTTACACAAATATTTGAATCACAATATTGTGTTAACATGTTTTTGGCCATCTCTTTTCTATACTGGTAGTCATTTTTGGAAAAGATATTTTGTTTTATTTTATTTCTTGTTTTACAAAATAAGGCGTTATTTTCTTTTTTCAAATTTTTTCATGTCTCGTTGAACTTTAATCAAGTGAAATGATAGAATAATAACGAAGAGAAAGAACCAATGGCAAAAAAGAGAAAAATAAATAAATAAAAAGAGTTATTATGTTGGGTGATGATAATATAGTTTTTGGAACATGGTAAATCTTACACGTGAAAACATATTCACAATTCAATACAATAATAATAATAATAATAATAATAATAATAATAATAATAATAATTGATATATTGTCATTTGTTGGTTTGAACATTAACATTAGACTATATTATTTACAAAAATATTATTCTAAAACTCAATTTTAGATGTCTACGTGAGTCACCAACTCTATTACCATTAGATGTGATAGTAACTCCCACTATTATCACCAATCTATCATATCTAATGTAATAAAGTGGGTGTTTCATTTAGACACTCAATATTAAGTATTGAAATAACATAACTCTATTATTTAATACGTTATTAGTGTAAGAGAGTTGTTGTAATCTGATCATATTTCATTATATGTGAAATTTTTTGGGATAATGGATTTGAGAATCAAATATTTCTTCTAATATGACAATATATGATTAAATATTTTTATATAAGAATGCTTCAGCATGAAAAGTGCATTGAAGTTAAGTCCACTATTCACAATTAAATTTAAAGCCCAAATAATCCCTTTCAAATTTTACCAAATTATTAAATAATAGTATAAAATAAAAGAAATAAAATAATGAGATTTTAGAGATAAAATCATTTTTAAATACTATAAATATAAAATTTAATTGGCAAATTAATTCGAGATGTTACCAAAAAAATTAATTCGAGTATCCTTTTTGGACATTCTCAAAGTACAATGCATCAATAGTTAAGAAGTACGGATATATCGACTTGATAGTGTGTCTATGTGTCAAATACATGTCAATGTTTGACACCCACACAATACCCACACGACACGTATTGGACATGCGTCTATAGGAGTCCAATTAAAAAATAATTTTTTTGAGCTCAGACACACTCCGAACAAGGCCAAACACTGCTTTAATTTACTATGGACGCATCTTGGACACTCCACAGACACGTCTGAGTTGGTTTCTTTATTTTTTTTCAAATTTTAATACCAACATGAGCCAATATTTAGTTGGATTTGTGTTGTTGGGTCTTTTTATTTTATTATATAACAAAACAAAAAAATTATATATATATATATCGTGTCCTGTAATTTTTTGAGTTTGATGTACCTCAGTGTCCGCATCAATGTCTGTGCTTCAAAGATTAATGGTAATTCCATGCTTGACAATCAAATTCAATGCCCAATTAATTCTATTCAAAGCCCAATTAATTCTGTTCAAACCTTACCAAATTTAATAATATTATAAAATAAAAGGAATAATTTTTTAAAAAATATTATAAGGGCTTGTTTGGCATGGTTGATAAAATAAGGGCCGATAGTATAAGATCTGATAAACTTTTAATATTATACGGTGTTTAATGTTATTCTACATAAAATATTTGATTTTATGTTCAGTAATATCATACTATTTATTTACAAATAATTCTAATATATTAATTAAATATTAAATCAAATCAAATAATAATAAAATAGAAATTTTTATTAAAATAATTTTAAATATTATATTTATGTAAATATTTACTAACTAAAATTTAATTTATATTAAATTTTATTATTATTTTATAATTATTTATTATTTTAATAATATATAAATAAAAAATATTTTATATATTTTATTATTTCTTTTTTTAATCATAATCATTTAAATTTAAGATATTGATCCTTAATTTTATATATTATATATTATTTATTTAAAATATTTATTTGTTATTAAATATTTATTATCTTATTTCATTTATTGTTTATCAATTATATTTATTTTTATTGTTATTATATATTACTAAACTGATATTATATATCATATGTATTTATTTTATTATAAAATTATTTCAATAAAAATTATTTCTATTTTTATAATTTTATTTTATCATTATTTATTTAAGAATTAATTTATTTTAATAAAATATTTAAAAATAATCTTATACCTTAAAAGCTAATCAGGCTTAATACAACCTTCCTACGTTGTATTGAGTTATATAATATTTTGACATATATAGAATTATGACATATAAGGTTATATAATATATTATTTATATTAAACAATGGATAAGGACATATAATGCAAAATATTAGTTTATATTATCATGCCTAATACATTGTATCAAACACCTCCTAAATTCAAAATTTAAATGCCTTCAAAATTTAATTATTAAATAAGATTATAAATAAAAGGAATAAAATAATGAGATTTTAGAGATAAAATCATTTTTAAATACTATAAATATAAAATTTAATTGGAAAATTAATTTGAGATGTTACCAAAAAAATTAATTCGAGTCTCCTTTTTGGACATTCTAAAACTACAATGCATCAACGTTAAGTCCATGCTCTACAATTAAATTCAAAGCCCAATTAATTATGTCCAAACCTTAACAAATTTAAAAATATTATAAAATAAAAGGAATAAAACACTTTTCTAAATATTACAAGGGCCCGTTTGGCACAATTTATAGGATAAGAGCTGATAGTATATGATTTAATAAAATAAGACTTAATAGTATAAAGTTTGATAAAATTTTCATACTATATTGTGTTTGGTGTAATACTGCATAAGATATTTGATTTTATGTTTAGTAATATTATACTATTATTTAAAAATAATCCTAATATGTTAATTAAACATTAAATCAAATCAAATAATAATAAAATAGAAATTTTTATTATAATGATTTTTAAATATTACATTTATGTAAATATTTACTAATTAAAATTTATTTTATATTAAATTTTATTATTTATTTTAGTAATTTATAATTATTTATTATTTCAATAATATATAAATAAAAATACTATTTCATATATTTCAATCATAATTATTTAAATTTAAATTATTAATCCTTACTTTTGAATATTACATATTATTTATTATTATTTATATATTTTATTAGTTAATAATTTATAATTTTATATTATATATTATTCATTTAAAATATTCATTATTTTATTTATTTTTATTTTTTATTATATATAACTAAACTAATATAATATATTATAAAATGATTGTATTAAAAACTATTTTTATTTTTATAATTTTATTTTATTATTATTTATTTAAGAATTATTTTATTTTAATATAATATTTTAAAAAATAATCTTACACATTAAAAACTAATCAAGCTTAAAACAACCTCCACATACTGTATTGAGTTATATAATATTTTATCATATAAAAGAGTTATAATGTATAAGGTTATATAACATATTGTCTGCATCAAATAATAGATAAAGACATAACGTATAGTATTAACTTATATTATCGTATCTAATATATTGTACAAAATACCATCTAAGTTAAAAATTTAGTTGCCTATTTAAATGCCTTCATTCTTAGTCTTAAAACACAAAAAAGCAAAAGCTCATACAACAACTTTACTTGATCACTTTCAATTCACCCAGCCCTCCTGAATTTTGAGAATTTGGTCATCCATCTTGGTCTTAACAAAGATATGACAAACTTCAAGCACCTATCTCTAGTATGCACCATTGTTGCCGTAGCCATAATTTCATTAATATTGCCTTTAGGTCACTGCAGAGTTATTTTGCACCCAAATGATGCCAAACTCATTGCGGACACATGCAGCAAAACCCCCAATCCAAGCCTTTGCCTTCAAATCCTTCGATCAGACCCTCGTAGCTCTAGTGCAGATGTCAAAGGCCTAGCACTCATCATGGTGGATGTGATCAAAGCCAAAGCCAATGATGCATTAAGCAAGATCCAGAAACTTCTACGAGGTGGTGGAGACAAGAATGCCTTGAATTCATGTAGTGCCAAATATAATGCTATTTTGGTAGGTGATGTGCCACAAGCCACTCAGGGGCTTCAGTTTGGGAACCCCAAGTTTGCTGAAGATGCGGCAAGTGACGCAGCTGTTGAGGCCAACTCTTGTGAGCAAAGCTTCATCGCTGGGAAATCGCCACTCACCAATGAGAACAATGGCATGCGTGGTGTAGCAGATGTGACCAGAACTATTGTCAGATTATTGCTTTAGACTCTCAAAACAATTGAGATTGTCAGCAACATGTATATGTTTGAATAAAATGTTTATTAATAAAAATTTTATTTAGTTGGTGAAAGGGGAGGTTGCAAATTAAGTTGTATTTGGTTTGAAGGAATGCTAAAACTTTTAGTCATTTTATTTGGGATATATATAGGATTTATGCATAGTATAAGTAGGGGAAATAGCTAACTGGGTTAGTTCAATGAAAGTGAGTTGAATCCTGAATGAGTTTTAGTTAGTTCAATGAAAGTGGGCTGAATTTTGGACAAGTTTTGCTAGTAAGGTGGCTTAGGTTTTCCTGATTGACATTTTTTCAACAAAATAATGATAATAATAATAATAATAATAATAATACATGTATAGAAGATTAAGTAGAAAAATATTGTAATTATGATGATAAAAGTTAAAAATTAATTTGATTAATTTTCATATTTGGTAATGTAAAAATCACGATTCAACCATATATTTCTATTAGTGGATACTTAAGTCAAACATTATTGTTGATATGAAAATGTATGATTAAATAAATGTATAAAAAATATTCTATATTGATAGTATATGAAAATTAAATTCTTAAAAAAGTAATAACTAAATATTATTTAACATGTTTAAATAGTAAGTATAATTTTAGTTTCTTAATATATTCTTAGCAAAACCTTTTAAAGTATTCTCTTAATGTGTTGAGAACGTGATTGATTTATTTTTTTGTTTTTCTCCCCAGGTGGAATGAATTTTTTTTAATTTAATCATTAAAATCTTATAAAGAAGAGAGAGAATAGTAGTTAGGAGAGAGAAAAGTCAAAGTAAAAATTAATGATATTAAGAGTGTGATTGATTTACTTTATATTTTTCTTCTCAAATAGAATGTATTTTTTTTATTATAATCATTAAAATCTTATAAAGAAGAGAGAGAATAGTAGTTAGGGGAGAGAAAAGTCAAAGTAAAAATTAATGGTATTAACTGCAATTTGAGTTTTTAATTTTTTAGATTTTATAAGAGAAATATTAAAAATTCTAAAATTATAAATTTTAGTTTTTAATTTTATTTTTTTAATATTTCTTTCACAAAATTTAAAAAATAAAAAAACTGAAAATCACAACTAAAAATTAAAAATTCAAATCAATTAGATTCAAGAGTGTGATTGATTTACTTTTTGTTTTTCTTTTCTTAAATAGAATGTATTTTTTTTATTGTAATCATTAAAATCTTATAAAGAAGAGAGAGAATAGTATTTAGGAGAGAGAAAAATCAAAGTAAAAATTAATGAAAATAAAAATAAAATTATAAAATTATCCAAGTTCAATAAGATGATTTTTTTTTTTGGTAATTAAACGGGGCACAAGCCCAAGCACAACAAAATAATGGCACAGGCCTAGGAAAAAGCAACCCAAGATAAATCATCCAAAAGAAAGAAGCCTAAACAAGAAGGAGCTGAAGAATAAAATCACACTCTCAATCTCAATGAATATCCGAAAAACAAATTGCATCTCGAGTTAAACCTCCACAAGAGGCCTTGTGAGATCTATCAACAGAACCATCACAATTCAATTTAGTCCAACCCTTAGGCAGAAAAGACCCTGAAATGTAATGAAGAGAGGATTGAACAATGTCAGATGAATCCACTCTACCGGAATGCAATTGCTAACTCATTAACACAAACTAGAATCTATTGAAATCTCATCCTGAGAGAGAATTAAATGTTCAAATATCTCATTATTTCTGACCCTCCATAGATAATGAATAGTAGATGCAAAAAGCTGAGCCAATTCATCCCAATCAAACACACCCTTATGGTTCTAATCCTCAAATGACTCTAGTTTTTTTTTTTTTTGGTTAATAATTCTGATCACGGGAGTAATTTCTCTTTAAGATTAGGTGATGCTTGTATGCTCATCTTTTCTGTATTTTGATAGATCATCGAAATATTTTCAATATAAAATAATGACCATGGGGTGCTTTTGTTTTCCCTCCACCTACTTTCTAAGCTTCAGTTCAACAATGACAACTTTATAAAACAAAAATTAATATTTTATATTTAGATAATTGCATTTTAAAAATAAAAAGAAATAATCCCAAGACAAATATGCTGCATTGTCATAGTTTGTTTCTGAAAATAATAGCTCAAAATTGCATTGACCACGTCACAGAGTACATTTCACCCCTTTTTCTTGTTTAATATGATTTACCCCTTTTCCCCCCTGTTTAATTGTCATTGGAATGAAAATTATTTTCTGCGGACCGTATATTGTTCGTGTATATTCTTCTTTTCACACATTGATCGTTTGAATCTTACTTATTAAATTTGGGGCACAAATGATAACGTTTGGAAAAAGTGAAACCAACATAATTTATTGATTTAGGCTTGCCCGTTTATAATGTTCAAGGGTTTTTTTGGTTCGATTTCTAAGCCGGGGACCATTTGGTAGCAACTGTTAGCGTGGTGCTAGTATTGGTTGCCCCATCAAGAAACATCACTTTCTGCATTCATATTTCTTATCTAATAAAAGAGTAAAAATTTATTTTGGTCTTTGAAGAGACTTGCATATTTTATTTTAGCCTTTAAAATCAAAGAAATATCAATCTAGTTCTTGAGATTGAAAAAAATTATTAAAGTTAGTCTTTATACTAATATATGTGGGGATAAATTTCAATCATTAAAAAATTAATTCAAAACATTTATTACAGTTTCAGAATTAAATTAATATTTATTTATTTCAAGAACTAAAATAAATATATATGTAATTTTAAGTACCAAACTAAACTTTTACTCTATTATCGGAATTCACCACCACAAGAAGTGAACCCCAAATATAAAAGAGTTGCTCTGAAGACCACAGAGAATTTGACGTCAAAAAATGGAATCGATATTACGTGGAAATAAGGTTTTATGTTTAAGTTTATTTTTTTTTTTATAAATAATGAAAGAACTCGACCTCAACAAGAGAGAATGAAAACAGTACGATACAGACTAACAAAAGCTGCACAACACAGCCAACTACAACTTGGAAAACTTTAACAGAAACAAGACCTAAGAATACAAGACTGTTAAAAGGAAATTAAACTTAAGACATTTCAAGCAAGTTAGAAAGTGCATTCGATCAATTAAAGATTCTTCGTTGTTAGGGTATCTACGAGGCTATGGAAGGTACGCTTGTAAGACACAAGGAATGGAATAGAGTTGAGATACTTAATAATTTGCATAAATTAAAGTTATAGAATCAAGCTTCATTATGTTTAATTGTGAATTTCTTTTCATACTTTAATTTTGATGTATCAATGATATATAGGAGTTATACATTGTTATCTAATCATAATATCTATATAATGTCTATGACTATACATACAATTGGAATTTTTTACACATTTAAAATAAAAAATATGATATTATATATGTACTCGGTTCTGAAAAGCATTATAGATATATCATATTTTATATTATATAAAAATCGATTTCAATGTTAATCAATCGAACAGCTTTTTATTTGCACATAAATCGACTTAGCTTCGATTTTTATATAGTACAAAATAGGATATATATCCATAATACTTTTCAGAACCGGCTATATATATATATATATAATATCATATTTCTTTTAGTTTAAATGTGTAAAAAATCCCATACCTGATACTACAACTTAAAAAATATGTAAATAAAAGATTTAATTAAATAGTATTAAAAATATTTTGTACTATCAAAATATATATTATAATGAATGGAGTCTTATTTCTAGATGAAAAACTAATTCAGAGTTTAATTTTGATATATTGACAGTATGAAATTTTTTTATCATTCAATCAAATCAATCCATTTACATGAATTTTTTAAATAATGGGCATGAGAATTAACCATTTGTACTAATGTGATAATATATTATTAGATAACTATAAAAAAAAATTTACATGTTTTTTTTCTGATTATGGGGTAAAAAAATTACATGTTAATGCATAGAAAAGTTAACAGAAATTTTACACTGGCAGGCAAATTTTATGTGCCACAAAAAAAATTCTCGGATGGCAGTTTCGTGTTATGCGGCACACCTTCTTTGATTGAAATAATTTTTTACTTCAGATGAAAACAATAGCTTAAATAGCAAGCAATTAAAATTTAAATCTCCTTAATAGTATACAACTAGTGCGGATTACGCTTCGTTAGCTGGCTTCTGTCCTTTGGTGCTCCGGTTAATGATTCCACCTTGGTCTTTGAGAAATAAAAAAGATTGGCGTCTTACATGTAATCATGTAGTGTTTGTCTTAGAGAATCAAATCTCAGTTACAAAACGGTGGTCATGTCTATCTCTTGGCCCCTGTTCTTTATTTAGTTTCGCAAAAAGGGTTTAGTTAACACAACATTATCTAGAAAGTTCTCAAATTTGGCATCTTACATGAAAGTAGGGAACAAGGAGAAGATGTGGCATTGGCAATACAAGCCAAGTGAATAAAGATATCCGTGACACAAGGCCAATGTAACCTTAAACAATGTGTAGAATCAAGTGCCATCTAAATTGGTAGCCCATGGTTACAAAAAAACAAACAACAAACAGTGACATTATATTTTTTAAAAGATTTGAAAAGACTACAAAATGTACATGAAAATAATTAAAAAAAAACCGACAATGACATTCAGGGGTCCGACTACATATACTGAAGGTGCATTTGTTTTTTATTTTAAAAAAAAATATGAAATTTAAATTTTATATTTAATTTAAAAAATTAAAAAATAATTTTTTCAGAAGCCAATATTTTTAGTTTCTATAAAAAAAAAATTATAAACTGATTTTTTTAAAATTCTAATCATTTTTTAAAATTATTCAAATGTATAAAAAGTTAATTTTTTAGTGAAAAAAGTGATTTTAGATCTCCAAAATCTCGTACAAATACACCCTCAATAATAGCAAATACATTTCCAATTTAGCAATAAGGGTAAGGGCAACTCGTTAAGATTTTGCTCATACATCATGAAAGCATGAATTCAGGTCTGGTGATCAATATGAGAATCTCATTAGTGGAGTAATATGTAAAAAAATTCTCAAAGAAATTAGAGGATCTTCCCTGATGTTGATGAAATACCAGTACTTATCCCATCTAAATTTTTTTTTTAAAAAAAAGAAAAAGGTTCCAATTTTTAACTCACACTAACGACCAAACTAACCTTAAGTAGCATCCAAGAAACAGCCTTGGTCATTCTCATTCCCCTACTCTTCACTACACTTATTCGCTATAGAAAATGGGGAAGGGCTCAACCTATGTCTCTTGTTTTGCACTTCACATTATTCTCCTTGCTTCTATTCCCTTCACACTGTCCCAAACCTATGTCCAGTGGAATGATGGGGGTGGAGATTTGATAGACCAAATATGCAAAAAGACACCCTTTTATGATCTATGCAGCTCCACACTACACTCAAACCCTTTAAGCCCCAAAACTGATATCAAAGGGGTGGCATTCATAATGGTTAACAACATTCTGGCAAATGCGAGTGACACACTGAGTTACATTGAAGGGCTGATCAAGCGGACAAAAGACCCTGAGTTGGAGCAAGCATTGGCCTTCTGTGCTGAGTCATACATCCCAGTTGTGAGGTACACTCTCCCACAAGCAGCTGATGCCATAAGCCAAGGGCGTTTTGGGTTTGCCAGTTACTGCATTTCTGATGCTGTGAAGGAGGTGAATTCCTGTGACAAGAAATTCTCTGGATCAACTCAGTCACCTTTAGGTGATAGAAATGACATTGTGCAAAAGCTGGTTGATGTGGCTTCTGCCATAATCAAGCTACTATTGAAGGGCTGATTTTGTTTACCCTTCTTTTATTTGTCCTATTAATAGTAGCAGGCACTCTTTATTCTTACTGAATAAACACTATGGTTGAGTTTGTACAAATTATGATTCTATGTAATTTGAAGCAGCCCTTTAATTATGAAGCACCCGATTTTTGTCAACCTTTGTCGTCAATCTATTATATGTTGCATATAATGAACAATGCAAATAACTAAACACTATTATGCATACTACCTATGACCCTGGGAATTTTTTTATTTCAGATTGGAATATAGTGTTGGTTTAATATGGCTTTCTTCAAAGCCGGCCTTATTTCCAGTCGTAATCACAAGGATCGGAATAGGATAGTCTCATGATTTAATTATGAAACTTGGATTTGAGGAAGAAAAACAAAAGAACACGAGGCTTGGACCAGCACGTGATGAATTGAGTTTCACTCTTCCAGAACCTTCTGCTGCCACAGAAGGAGAGCAGGTACATGAATCCAATGTCCTATCTGAGGAAGCTTCGTATGTCAACTTTTCTTAATTTTCTGTTTGGGATCATACAGACATGGCAATGTCACGTGACAGCACATGTTCTAACATACATATTAGAGTCCAGACTGGTTCTAGTTGACACCACCAACAGCCACAGCTACATTATTTACTCAATTGGAAATTAGGTGTGCCACACGCCTTGTTGGTTCTTGCTTGCTTTCTGGTAAGGAAAAAGCGTTGTGAAGTCCCTTTGCCTTCTTCAGAAATGTGTTAAGCACACGGTAAAATATATAAAAGTACAATTCAAGGAAATAATGTCACATCTACTGTTTTTCTTCTGAAATGCAATCATGATAATGGATGAGTTCAAAGTATTGGACCGAGAAACCAAGTTAGGATGTTAGAATCAAACTAAAATCTGCGAAAAATACAGACAAAAAAAATGGTTGAAAACAAACTGGATCAACAGGTCACATGAACCCCTTTTAAAAATATTTTTTATTTTTTATTAATCTAACTTAACTTTTGAAGAATTCTTCCTAAACAAATTGTTGAGGTTCTTTGATGCTTGGAAGCCTCAAACAAAAATAATGTCAAGTGATTTGAGAATTTGATAGTAGCAATGCAGCACTCAATTATATACTGTTTGTGTTGCTTGAAAAATAATATAAAACAAAATACACCATTACATGATAATTAAGTAATCACAGCCACAGAAGGACGCGGAACTCCAAAGGCAAAATCTCCAGCCCAATTTCATGGAGCATAGGCAAAAGAGAGTTGAGGAGGCAACAAGTAACAACATGTGTGTGGCAAGCCAATGAAGAACACTAGCAACTTATGGTAATTTAACTCACCCCCTAATATTGAATAATATACATAAAGGGGATAAATTACCAACACATTCAGTCTCATAATAAATACATGTAAAGAAAAACAAATAAAAGGAACACGTATGAGAAGCACAGGAACATTTAGCCATCTTTTGTTGGGCAAATACAGGTAGTGACATTCTTATTGTCAATCAAACTGCATTAACCTGAATCTCTTCTCAGTTTTTCAGCCAAATCTGAACCTGCTACTTGCTGTACAAAACTGCAAGGTAACATCAAGCAGTAAAGTTGACATTAGAAGGTAGCAACACCAGCATTGTCAGGAGAGGTTCAGCGAGTAGCATGCGAAACTTACTTGTGAGAATCAGAACCAGGTGCATTGGATTCACTTGCAGATGGATTGAGTTGGTACTGAACTGAGATTAAACCACCATCTGCTCCCGTAGATAGAGGAGATCCCTGGAAACTTGCCACAGAACTTTTTCCAGATGACATGCCTGCAAAAAGGAATATTGAAATCAAATAACAATCAAGAAAGTGTTCTCACTCATTATAAACTAGAAGGAATATGTCTGTTTAATTGCATAATATGTTGGTTTAAACCAAGAAAATAGTGATTTATTCATAATGTAAAGAGAAATTCTAGATCATGAAAATTAGAGAAAGTTACAGCACCGTCTGAAAGTTGAAACCAAGACATCACACTTGAAAGTTGCACACCTTTGCCCACAATTGTCAACAACTCAACCAAAAATGGGAAAAATGATAACTGGTTGATTCCAGTTGTCCATGAAGAGAAAGCAAAACCATGATTTGATCATAGTTGGAACAAGTAAAAATTGAACAAGGAACCGGCAGAATTGGAAAATGGTAACAATTAGTCTGCTACTAATTAATTGATAAATAATTAAGGGTGTGTTTGTTTCTGATTATTTGGGCAAATAATCACTTTTATTGCCCAAAAAACACACTTTTCATATCTTTAGACAATTTTTTAAAAAATAATCGAAATTTAAAAAAAAATCAGTTTTTAGCTTTTTCAGTTATATATAAAATTTAACTTTCATAATAACTTTTTTCAAAATCTGAAACAAATGCGCCCTAAATAGAAACTGAACATGGTGGAATTTCAGTGGAGAAGAAATAACAAACAGTAACTTAAGCAGTCTCTTTCCATGGTTTATAAATACTGACATGTAGAATTCCATTCAACAAGTAAATTTTTAAAAAATGATGACTTCTCCTGGAGTCATCATTTGCCTAGCAAAGAAATAAAGTATTTATCTCAAAATGCAGGAGGTCTAACTTAGGAAATGGAGTTGATAAACATAGGTGAGCATGGAAAATGCAGAATCCAAAGGTAAGAAAACAAGGTAAAACAATGGTCTCCCACCCAGTTATCGGCATGATTCATGTCATTATATTGTTTGATACCTCAAAGTCAGAGCTAAACCAGTCAAGTTTTAGGGCACAATGTCATATTATAAAATGCCATATGCATGATAAAATTTACTTTTATCATGAAAGTTACCTTGAAATATTATCACAAGAAAGAAGACAACGGTAAAAATCATGGCCAAAATGCTGCTCTGGGAAGATGATGATGATGATTTAGCAGCTTTCATCTTCTTCAAGGTTTTCATACGCTCTACCCTTGCACGCTTCAACATTGCAAGTTCAGATATCTCCCTGATTAACTTGTAGTCAGCTGCATCCAATGATGGAGCTTGTGGAGGTCTTGGAGGTTTGGGAGCCTTTTTATTACTGGATTTTTTGCGCTTCTCCTTTGCTGGGGTCTTCTCTTCGTGGTTCATTGAGTCTTGCCCCATCATTGACTTGCTTGTCACTTTTGACAAATCCAAAGAAACTTGACTCAAATTTGACTCATTGGTATAAAAACTTGGCCCATCTTCGCCTCTTAGAGAACCCCCAACAAACCCACTGGAAATCTTGGTAAATATTGCCTTTCCTTGGTTTGCAGTACCTGGAGTAGAGACTTTCTTGGATTCATCTCTAATTAGCGGCAACCCACTTTCAAGATCAACATCAGTATCCTTATCCCTTGCACTTCTATGATCCATCTCAAAGCCGCAAACCTAATCCCAAGTTCTCCCTGCTTGTTTTCCTACAAAATTTCCCCTAAACTGCAACCGAGAAACTTAATCCTTGAACTCAACCCATCACACGATATGACCTCCTCCACAAATGTAATGCACTAAGGCCCAAATTGAGCATTAATCATCAAGAATACAGCTTACTATACAGCACAACCCAATTCGGACACCTTCTATGCACATAAGACACAATTCACACAATAAGAATCAACAGCCAAAATTATATCCCTTCCTTTCTAAGCTCTATTTACCGCCGGCTCAATCACCCCTCCAAAAAACACAAACATATAATCCCGGGAACGGATTGACCCTGCAACACAACACAAGACAGAGTTCAATCCAATGAACCTAATTAACAATCTTACAATGATTTCCCTTTTAATGGAGGATAACTCTCTGGCCATGTGATGGCGGGATGAAGAAGTAAACCAAATGATACACAACTTTTAAGCTACCTAAAAGCACCAATACAAACTTTCAAACAAAAAGAGGAATTAATCTGAAGTCCTTCAGAAGAAAGGAAGAAAATATAAAAAACTTTAAGGAAAACATATGGGGCGCCACCAAAGGCAGAGAAATACCTCTAAGCCATGAAAATACCTCACAAAAGGAGGCCAAAACAGAAACAAACACACATAAACAACGAACCCCAGAAAGAGAAAATATAGAAAAAAGTGAAACCTGCCACCCACTAATCAATACTCCTACATCATCATATAAAGAAACGCACATTGCGACCATAAATATGAATATGAATAAATGGGCACCCATGAAAATGGAAAAAGTCAACAACTTTGGACTAGTTTCAGCCATCACAACAACAATATTAAACTAAATCAATAGTATAATATACGAAACATCATAATAATAATAATAATAATAATAAGAAGAAGAAGAAGAAGAAGAAGAAGATAAATGATAAAGTGAAAAATACCTTTGTGGGAAATGGAAGGAACCCCAGATCCGATGATGGAGAAAAACAGGAGCTGGATTTTGCAGAGGGAGCGAAAGATAAGGGAGGGGACACGAGAATATAGATAGGTAGTTTCTTAAAAACACTTCAAATTTAAGATTTGTTCAAACGAGAATCTCTCCAATGCAAAGCTTGTCTTTCTCTCTCTTCAAATATATACATTGGTACAAATTTGATTTGAGTTTGTTCTCTCTCTCTCTCTCTCTTCTCCATGGCAGCATGTGCTGTGCTGTCTTCATGAAACGGCATATTTGCGTGATGCCATGATGCAGAGAGGCCTCACCGACAGTTGGCAACTCCGAAATTTACTGCGTGGCCCCCAATTTTTTTTTGTTTTTTGTTTCCCTATATTCTTTCCAACGTTTCTTTACACACCATTTTTGAGCTCCTACTTAAAATATATATATATATCGATTTTTTTAATATTATTATTTAATTATATATTATTATGTTAATACAAATAATTAGATTTTATATTTATTATTCAAAAAATATATAAATTAAATGATTTAATTGGATAATAATATAAAAAAATTTATAATATCAATATATACAAATTAAACTCATTTTTATATGGATGGTGATAAATATGAATTGATATTACACACACCTAATGTATTATTTGTAAAAGATATTTATAGGACATCATATTAATACTCTTAATTACCATTAAATGAGATAAATATCCCACTAGTTTAGGTCAACATCTTATCCAATAATAAATAAAAATATGTCAATATGATATTTCATAAATGTCATATATAATTAAATTTTGATTTTTTAATGCTATAATTTCATAACAAATGAAAAAATGTTATAATTTTATGTAATTAATTATATATTATTTTTATGTAATTAATATACATGGTGATATCAATTTTAATACAGTTTAATTTCTATGTATTGACAGTATAAAAATAAAAGTATATTATCAACCTATAGAATTTTAGTGAAATGACAAATCATGATGGGCATTGGGGAGTTGTGATAATGAGTAATTATTTTTCATAATTTGCCACTTTAATAAAATTTTATTAGTTAATAATGTAAAATATCTGTATGCTTATTGAAATTAAATTCTTTTCATATGAGATCGGCAAAGAAATCAATCAGATTAATATTAATTCAATATTAGTGAAATAAGTTTTATACTGTGATCAAATTATATAGTTCTGTTCATAAGACGTTTAAGATAATAACCTATTAATTCAAATACTTTTACTAATATAACAATATATGATTGGATGTTTGTATCAAATTTCTTTATATTAATGGTGCATGTAAATTAAGTTATTTTAAATCCTATTAATATAAATTATTTTATGTTATCAATCAATTATATTTTATCATATAAATATGATTTTGGGATAATTATTGTATAGTTAATTAGTTTATATTATATGTTTAATTTATAACAAAAAAATTAAGGTGAGAATACATCAAAATTAAGTTTATTAAAAGATAAATAAATAAAAGCTATTATCACTAATTTAAATTTTCTTTGTAATTCCATTACAATTTGATGAATCTACGAAGCTTGAGTTTACAATATAATAGGTAAAGCTGCAAATTATCCTAAATTATTCTCTAAAAATTTTATTTTTGTAAATTACTCACTTAAACTTTAATTTATAAATTTACTTTTTCTTTCAACATTTGACGTTGTTAAAAGCGAATAATTTGTTGTATTTGTTTGTTTTTCACAACCAAATAATTCATAATATTGAAAAGTAAATTTGATTAAAAATTGATTTTTGTTTTCAAAAACATTTACAAGTTATTACATTTTTAATATTTTAGTGGACAAGTTAATCAAATTAAAAATTTTGAAAGTACGTAAGTAAAAGTTTGAAATAAAATAAGATAATTTACAATTTAATATTAAAAAGCCCGATTTTGAGTTAAACATAGTCAATCCTAATCAATGAAACTTTTTTTCTTTAACATCCTTATAAGCCTAGCCTCATATATTCCTTCATTCAGTTTTATTGATACTGGCATCTGGATATACGTATATCAAACAAACATGAAAAACATTCACTGTCACGCGAAGAATTCAAATTTGTTGTACAAGAAACTCCAGATACTCATGGACTTAAAAAAAATGGAAAGATAAATCACAATATATCAAGCACACCTTGTTCTTAAATATTAAAGTTAGGGTCATACAAGCTATAATCAACATAATACCTTCTTAAGAGTATCTTCCGTCTAAAAGATCCAATGCAATAAATGCTTATATTTTATGTTTTGGAATTAATTTAAAGTAGGGAGAAATCACTAATCAGTTTATGAAAAACGCGTTAGACGTGCTTTATCCAGACGCGTCTTTGGTCATACTTTACCTACGTGTGGCATCTAGGAGTAATAATTACTGATGATATATATAATAATGATCCCTTCATCTGAAAAACTTGCATCTCACACGTTCTTTTTTTTTTGTTTGATAGATGTGTCTCACATGGTTGATGTAACAAATCTTTAATTTTAAAGCAGCTAATTCTGTAATATTGGAGTTTCTAATCATGTTCGCTTTGGTTTATTTATTTATTTAATTACTTTTCTGGGGCTGTACCTTTGGTTCATCTGATAATATACGAAATGAACTAGCAATAAAAGGAGTTCAAATCGGTTATAGGTTTAACATAAAATTTATGTCTGTTTATTAAACTCTGAATGTTGACATCAAATCCATTATATTTAAATAATACGTTAGAAAATTTAAATTAAAATATTATTAAAGGGAGCAATGACAATATTTTAAATAAAATTAGTTCCGCGTATGAAAAAAAAATATGAAGAAACATTTTTTCCAATAAATAAAATGCTCAAACTATCCTGGGAGATGGAGTATGATACTCACAAGTTCAACAAGAAAGAAAGTCAAATCCGAACAAAAACAAACAACAAGTAGCAAAGAGAAATGCAAGATACTCAATCCCAATTAGCCCCCATAACTCTTTTGACATTGTCATTAAGGTTGCGAGATAAGTGAAACACGTGAGGCCTACACATCAGTTGAACAAATATAAAGAGAACACAAACAAAAAACAAGAAGAATATGAAGAAACATTTGTGATGAAAAAAATCAGAAATATAGTTTTTTTTTTTACTCCGAATCAAAACATCTATTTTCAAAATGTAGAGTTTCAAGAACTTAAGAATCGAATGGTACAATAACGCGATGCACAATAGGACAACAGAGGGAAGATTGCGCACTTTACTTTCCATTCACACTAAAAGTTGAATTTAGCCCATTTATTATGTCCCAAATCATGTTAACTACTTTTTCTCTTTTAGAGTTAATTAGGATTCTAATGGGAGACAAAATGACTTCAGGATATTCTCGAACCCGCATGAAAAATGGGAGCTGGGTAGGGCCATTCCACGCGTACGACACATGTTACGTGTATACAGTGCTGAATGCTGAGTATTACTCCGTCAAAGATGAGAGTGATATTGATTGATAATACCTCAATTAACGGTGCTGTATTAATTAAAGGGTGGTAATATTTTAAGATCTAAAAGGTTAATATCTATTTAAATATTTATTTTATAATTATTAATTATAATAATAATTTTAATTTATTTTTAATATTTATTATATTTAATAATTATAAAATAAATATTTAAATAAATATTTATTTTGTAGGTATTAAAATATTATTGATATTGATTGAATGCAAAAACCTGCAGCTCTGCTAATAGGGACCACCCCTTGATCTCTCCAAGTCTTCACAGTGTTCCATATTCTCTGACGAAGACAGGCTTGGGAGCCAGCATCAGACCTTCACAAGATGAGCCCTCGGAGCTTGACAATGGGTGATGATAGGTGAATAATGAATCTATATTAAATATTTATAATTATTAGATATGATAAATAAATAGAACAAGTGATAATTATTTATTATATTTAATAATGATAAAATGTGTAATGTAAATTTATTGTATAATTTTATTATGTACTAATTATTATTTTTTTTATAATAGGTATCACACAATTTAAGGGGAGGAGGGACTCAAAATTCCAATAATTAATTAATTGAAAAATTGGCTCTTCTATGAAGGTATTTAAAGGTATCAATTCCCATTATTAATAATAATTATTATTTAACCATGAATCTTACTATTTTTGAAAATATATTTTTATAATTTTTATATATAAGATACTGATATCTATAAAAAAAAAAAATTGAGGGTCTGGGAAAAACCGTCATAATAAAATGTTGAGTTACTATTATGGATTAAAAAATCAAAATTTGAAATTATGATAAAATACATGAATTTGGGGTGTTTTGTTTCAAGGTTTCCTAACATATTTATGGGAATAACTTTTCCATATTTGTTATGAGTTTACTAAAATTACTTCGAGCATCAATTATTTTTGTAAAAAATATATTCTGATAATTTTGTAAAAAATATATTCTCATTATTTAGTAAGATTTTATTCCTTTGATAAAGGGTACGAATGAAATATTTTTATGACATGCGAATGATACGTATTAAATAAAATTATTAAAATATTCCTCAATTATTTTACCCCTCCCTCCTAAGAAATTTTTAATTTTTCTTTAGCCCCACTCATCTACACTTCATGTATCCATTGACAGTGCTCTCAACCCATTCACAGCAGACTCTCATCCTCGATTTGTTCTGTGGCATTTTTCAATTTTATTTTTCACTCATCTGCGTCCACTCTTTCTTGACTTAGTTGTTATTTTTTTTCTTTTTTGGAAATGTAATTTTCATTTTAGATGATTATGATGATGATAATAATAAATGTGTTAGAAATATTTTTAAAATTATGACATATATGTCCAGGAATATGTATTACAAAACAAATAAATTCTAAATTTATTCCTAATAATCCAACAAATAATCCCAAAAATTTAATGTTAACCAAATAAAATTTTCAAAATATCCGAAAATAATTAACATCATCAGATGTTACATTACTAAAAATTAGATTTCTGATAATATAATTTCAAGCGTCGAAACAAACGCTTCCTTAGCTCTAGAAGTCTGCTAACTCTGATTTTCTCACAAAAACCTTGCTTTTTACCCCAAGTTAATCCTATACTTTACGTACGAAAGCTAAATACAAAAAAAATATAAGTTAACGATTCTTATGTTGTGAAGTTTCTGATCTTTAATATGTGCATCAAAGAGTGATGTTTTACATTCATAAAAAATTACATGAAAAGATTCCTGATATCATAAATATTTACTTTAGTCATAACTTACCTATACTTTAATCAATCACTTTACAGTAAATGTTAATTATAGCTATTTTAATTATTTACAGCTTTGATAATGTCGTTTATTTATTCAAATTGCATCACCACCCCATCATGAGCCAAAATCTATGAAATGGGAGTAGCGCATATATAAAATCAAGTATCCCGGTATTATCATGACAAAGAAGACATAATAATAAGATGTTATTATTGACTTACTTCATACAAAGATCTTCCAATAAGGCAATAAACAAGGCTTTTGCATGATCATGTGCAATTTGAACCCACGTCAAATGACAAAGCTACAAACGCACGTGGGTTTTGATATTACAAGATTTGTCAGGCCCCAACAAGATCAAAGCTTTATCGGCTTGTTGATGAGTATCTTTGCAGGATAAGTAAGGAGGGAACTCTACCGAAAAAAAAAAAGAAGCCAGGAGGGAATGAAAACGTTGAGGAAAAGGGAATTAGTTCTCTTTTTGAGAGTTTAAATAAAATAGAAAAAGAAGTTGAGGCATTAGCTTATATGTCCACCTCTCACTTAACCCAATCCGGATTAACTTAGTTTGTGGTATATGAACCAATGTTCTGAAAATCAGATCGAATCAGTTAGGCCAGGTTAAATCGAGAACCTGGCTCTCATTGATCTGAGTTAGATATGAAAATCGCTTTGCAAAAAACCGTCCAAGAACCGTTGAGAATTGCCTGGAAACCGATAAACTGGACAAATCGATCTAGCCAAAAAATCGGTCCAATCATTTTTTTTTAGTAAAAAAAATACAAAATTATATTATTTTGGATTTTTTTAAAAAAAACCTAAAACCTCATATTTCCTAATTTTTTTCCTTTTCTAATATGAGAAATAGTAACTTGAGAAATTTGATCCATACAAATAATGTTTATTTTGATTAAGAGATGAATTATGTTATGTTCTATGAGTTTTATTGTGCCTAATTTAATTTTTAGTTATTTTTTTATTTATATTTTATTTTATATTTTTATATATTTATATAAATACATATTTTATTATATTTCGGTTGGATTCCTGATTAAACCAGTTGAACCTCTGATCCCTTGCCCTGACTGGTTCGATATCCAATTCAATTTTCAGAACCTTGATATGAACCTTCGCCCTCCCTTGTGAAGGTGTGCCCATTATGAAAGAAAAATGAAATGGATAAGAATTTAATAAAGAATATTGTTTCACTTATTTTTTCCTTAAAATCAGATCCCTTTTTTTTTTAAATTCTCTCATATAGAAAGGATGGAAATTTAAATTATACTTTTAAATAATATAAATATTTCATTCTCGTCCTTCTATTCGTTATGCCATTTAGGCATCTTTCTTGATTGATTAAGGGATATTTTTGGCCTCAATAACTCGAAAATAGAAAAGAAAATAAATAAAATAGAGATTAAAATTTATCAATAAAAATTTTAAGTATGTTAAATATTATTTCTGCAAATAGAGGGGTTCCATATAAGTGGACATTGGTATGGTTTGCCATTTGGTTTTGGTCAGAGGTGTAATTTATTCTTAAATTGATATATCAATCACTGAAAGGCTAAAGTCAGAAAAAAAAATCATAAAAAAAGAGGCCGCTTTGGACCTTTTATTGTGTGGTCAACTCACTAACAAGCTGCTTTGGACCCTTTTTGGTCAGAGCGTTGGACCTTGCAATGTAATATTTATGTACCTTTTATTTCTCTTTTTCTGATATGTCCAACAATATGTATGTACATATTATTAGACAATGTTCTACAACATATAAAGGCCCACACACGGAGGCCTTCATTATATGGGTCAAGACCTAAGATAACCCAATAAAAAACATTGGAGTCCATGTCCGACACAACAAAAAGAACTAAACAGAGTCTCTATGCGAAAGTTTGGTGAACCTGCTAACAATGGACACAGCAATATTACACAAATTCTGCACGTACACGTTCGCATCGGTCATAACCGAACTAGAGCTCTCCTTGCATTTATTCTCACACGAACCAGCTAGGCTTCCGGCAACATATGCATTACGCTTCACACCCTTATAGTCGTCACCTCTGTGCATGCAATTAAGAGCCTCCGGCAAAAGCTCATTCACAATCTTGGTGTAAGTCGCAACGCAATTGCCCAAACTAGCTTTTATTTGTGTGTCGTTTGTTTGCGCGTGGACCCTTTTCACGAAACCTAAGGTGGCCGAGGCATTGGCAAGGACAACCTCGAGGGCTGTTCGAGCGAAACCGGCCATGTCCGTGTTTGATTTGAGTTGCGGTGGTCGCAAATGTGATCTTAGAGTGAAAACGCAAAGGTTGTAATGGGGTGTTCTGCGGCATATGTTCTCCACCAAGCCTCGTTTTGGGAGGGTGCAGTGGATTGGCGGGATGAAGAAAATGGATGACGTTGCCAAGTGAAGGAGAATGATTGTTGAAAAACTTGGAAGCTTCATTTTATTTACTTATTTTTATGGGAGAGAACTCTAATTATTCTTTTATATATATATATATATATATATATATATATATATATATATATGTATGTATGTATGTATCTTGATTGCTTGAAGAACACAAAAGTTGGAGAGGGATGATTGGGTTTAGTTTATTGTTTCTATATGTCGAGTTTGGATGATGCAATGGTTTTATAAGAGCAACGAATAAATGGTTCATATTTTGTAGCATTTTAGGAAATATAACTTGAAGTCTTCCTTTGTGCTCGCCGGTCCTCTCAAGAGTCGTGGTTCACAATGGTTCATTTTTTTTTTTTTTTGTCCAATTGAGTGAATATATATATATATATATATATATATATATATATATATATTCTGGGGGAGTGAGTTATTTTGGGGTAAGGGGTTGCATATTGAACTTTGAAGCCCCGAAGTGGGATTACAAAAGTGCAATATTCACCACCATACACTCATATATATTAGGACTTCTACCACGGTTTTTTAGTCCATCGTAAATTACTAATTTTAATTTGAATATTGATATATATGTGAATCAATTTTTAGTTTATTTTGATATACTAGTAGCATAAAAAAAAATTTATACTATTAATCAATCAAATATTTTTATTTATATTATTTTTCAAATAGAAATTAAAAAATTAAGATTTAATTATTCTAAAGATTTTTATAGTTTTACTTAATTTTCAATTAGATTTCTACAATTAAAAAATTTATAAGTAGGTCCCTATGTAATATATGAGATTTTTCGATTTGCTCTTCGTTGTTATAAAAAATAAAATTTTTAATTTTTAAACTATAAAAACCTAATTAAAAGTTAAATGAAATTATAGGGACTCATAAAATAATTAAATCAAAAATCAATTATATTTATTTATAGGAAAGTATATAATTGACACATTAAAATTAAATTTTTATGCACTTCTAGCCATAGTCATGAATCCGTTCGTTCACGGCTACCGTACCTATAAAATAACTGGACGCTTTTCTCTTTTATTTCTTTTACCATAAAAGAAATAAATGCTTAGGCAATGCAAGACCTTTACCTTGTTTGAAATGCCTTGACTTAAAAATTTAAAATTTTAATTAAAAATTGTGATTCACGGATTCAAATGCAGATGGTAAGCTTTAGAAATCATCATAATATGCATTACACACAAAATCATTTTGTCAATCAATTAAATTCTCAAGTCTCGGTTTAATGCCATAACTACTTCCTTATAGTTACGAATTCGGTATTCCGAACATATAATATTGACATCAGATAATAACAAAGACAAATTAGTCAAGAACCAGCGTCAAGCATTTAGCATCTTGAAATATTTATAAAATAATTGGAACCGTGATATTTAGTCTAAGTAATTAATGCTTATAACTTTTAGTTTTGGGAAGGATAAAAAACTTCTAGCTTACATTTTTTCAATTAATTTTGTAGAACCCCAATCCCGAATTGCAACAAATAATGTTAAGACAACAAGTCACTTTAACAATTTTTTTATTTCAAAATAATGTGATATGATTGTTATCATTTAGATGTTTTCTACCATAAAACTTGCTTCTGTCAAAGGTCCTACCAATATCTTTTTGAATGTATAGTATTACTTTCTTTCTAATTTAGTTCCAATTCAGATTTTGATCTCTACTTTCTTTTTTTTCCTTCAGATATTAGTCTATATATATATATATGTATGTGTTTTTAACTTATTTAAGTTAAATTCATGCAAATTATTATGAAATACTTGCTTTCATTTCTAATAGAAGTTGTTTATTAGAATTTAAATTTCTATACAAGAACCAATAAAATTTTTCCAAAATAATAAACCATGGTGAACAATTATCACAGTAGATAGTTACCTTCTATAATTAGTCATTTTGTTATAATTATATTAATTGACTCAATACATAGAAACTTAATTCTAATTTAAAATCATAAAATACCATATATACGAACAACTAAAATTTACCTTCCATTACCAAAAAAAGAAAACTAAAATTTACCTTAATAAAGATATAAGAACTACGATCAATAAAATCAAACATAACTTCATAAAAAAAATTATCAAAAAAAATTAAATCAAATGAAATTACACAAAAAAAGAGAGTTAACAATGCATTAAAGTTTGTCCGCATTGGGAAAAAGGATAGCAGCTAGCTAAGCAAGCTTGCCTTATCGTACGGAAACTGCATTGCAGACATGCAATATGCAATACTGCAACCAAATCAGCTCAACATTGTACTACCATATCACTGTTGCTAAATATTATTTCCAACGCTTAAAATTTTATATATATATATATATAATTGAGACATCTATTATATAATTATTAAATAATTTTATTATTTTAACACCTTAAAAATAAGTATTTATTGAAACTTACTGTTAAATGTGATGAGTAAATGAGATAAGTGGGATCATTATCATATCTAAAGATAAAAAGGCAGGTGTCCTAATATACATCCTATTTTTTAAGTCTTAAAATAGTAAAACTCTTATAAAATAGGTGCCCACTCCCCTATATGTGCCGGTCAATGTCTATCATGTAGGTGAGATGTGTATGACCAGTAAAATGACATGTGATAGTTTAATTAGGTGATGTTATGAGTGATTAGTGATGTGTAAAAACTAGTCTACTATTCACTCAAAGAAAAGAAAAAAAAATTGGGCCAAAAACCAATTTACCAAAATAAAAATAAAAATAATGAAAAGAAAAAACAATCGTACTCTTAACAAAGAATTCTGACTAGTACTGTACACTCAAAGAATTCGGACCAATCAAACTCTTGACAAATTACAAAATAAAAATTTAAAAATATAAACATTAACTATTAAAAATGACTAAATTACAAAAATTCAAAATAAAATAATATGAAAAGAAAATTAAAAAATAGAACTATTAACTTAACAGATTTGGACAAACCCAATTAATTAAAAAATAAAAAAATTGAAATAACAAATTTAAAAAAGTTTACTAGTAAAATTTAATTAAAATTATAACAACATAAAAAAGTAATAGGAAAGCAAATTCACTAAAAAAATAAAAATATTACAAAATAAATATGGAAAATAGTTAAAATTTAAACACACATAATTAAAAACATAAAAATAAAAAATATATTGTACACAACAAAGAATTTGGTTTTAAGAAATAAATAAAAACAAATATTAAAAATAATTAAAATTAACAAAATAAAAATAACAACAATGAAAAGAAAAAATAAAAAGGAACTGTACATTCTATAGAAGTCGGACCAACCAATTTCTTTAAGAAATAAATAAAAATAAATATTGAAAATAATTAAAATTAACAAAATAAAAAAAACAATGAAAAGAAAAAAATAAAAAAGGAACTGTACACTCTATAGAAGTTAGACCAACCAACTTCTTAAAAAAATACAAAATAAAAATTTAAGAATATAAACATAAAATAGAAAAATAACTAAATCATAAAGTATCATAATAAAATAATACGAAAGTAAAAAATAAAAAATAGCACTATTAACTTAATAGATTTTGAACAAACCAAATTCACAAAAAAATAAAAAAATTAAAATAACAAATTTAAAATATTTACTAGTAAAAAGCAATTAAAATTATAACAAAACAAAAATGATCATCTTCCCACTTCCACTCATGCACTTGTGTCCGCTTACCATTGGTAAACGACTACAGCAAAGATATTAACCTTCAACCGCAAGTGAAAAAGCCCCTATAAAATATAATAGTGGTCTTCATCTCTCTCATCAATCTATCACATTAATTTAAAGTAAAAAATATTCTTTGTACTATACTTTGTGAGGCAATACTTGATCTGTTTCATCACTATCATTGGATGAGGTGTGAAATCTAAATAAGAGAGATCCACATCCAATTCAATAGTGGATGTGAGTGTATCGATATAGTGTCCCATAAAATATGAGTCAAAATAATATTACTTATTTAAAATAGGTGTCTCAATTAGACACTTAATTTCAAGAAAAATATTATTTATACTTACTACGCATAGGATATCATGCCAACTTATATATCATCCATTATTAGATTGGATATAGATCTCACTTGAATAAAATTTATATGTTATCCAATAATAGATATTATATAAGTCGATACGGTCTTATTGTGCAAATAAGAAAACTCTAATTTTAATTTTGAATAGCAATTATCTGTCACGTCTCTCACAGCGCGGCAAGGAACGCACGTACGCACCTTTATATTAGCGTAGCGCAGTGTAGTGTTCCCCCGCACACACACTACTCCCGCCACTACCTCCTCTCTGCGCTAAATCAACGCACCATATTTTTCTTCATCATCACGCTTCACTCTTCTCTGCTTCAAAAAAAAACCAAAAAAGGAAAAAAGAAAGAAAGAAAAACAATGGCGGTTATCGTCGAGCGCCACCACTACTGGAACCACCGCATCTACGGCGTCGAGCTCAACGATTCCCTCATCGACGTCACCGTCACCTCCGCTCCCTCCGTCGTCCGCAAATGGATCTCTACCACGCTCTTCCTCCGCCGCGATTTCGTCTTCCGCCGCCACCTCGTCGCCGGCCTCGGCGTCCAGTGGACTCCCTCCAACTACGACCCCGATCCTCCCGCCGACACCTTGCAGCTCTGCGTCGGCCGCCGCTGCCTCATCTTCCAGCTCTCCCACGCCGCTAGGGCTCCGCTGATCCTCCGCAACTTCCTCGCGAACCCGTACCACACCTTCGTAGGGTTCTGGAACCACTCCGACCGAATGAAACTCCAGTCCTCCGTTCTCGACCTTGGCATGTATTCGGATCCGTTGGATCTGAGGAAGATCGCTGAGACTGATGACGGTCGGAGCCTCGACCGCGCTCCGGTGAACGAGATCGTGGAGGAGTGTCTTGGATTCCGTGTGAATCAGAGTGGAGCGGTTAGCATGAGCGATTGCAACGAAGAGTTCCTCAGCGAAGAACAGGTTCTGTACGCTTGCGTCGATGCTCACTGCGCTTTCCTCATCGGGACGGATTGCAGTCCTTGGAGATTCAACAGGTAAACAAATAAAAAAAAATGATTAAAAAAATGGAAATGCATGATCCGTGTTAATTTCTGCTAACTGGCTTTTATCTGTTATCTTTTTTGCTTGTGAGTTTGGCGCTGGTGGGATGGTTTGAAACGGTGAAGGGAGAGGGTTTTGGAGGGGTTTTACGTGAAGCGGTGCCGTTTTGATTTACCTTTTAAGCTCTTGCTCTCCCTGACTGTTACTATACTGTTTTTACCTCCTTTTTGCTATAAATAGTGACTTGATTGTACAGCGTGTAAGTCGGTTTTTTGCGTATTTTGGTACTTTTTATCCGCCGAAAGCTGTGACTGTGATTGTGATTCTTATTATCATCTCTATGCTGATATCTTACAGACATTAAACAAACATTCGTACTCATCAACTCTTTGGTAAATTGATTCAGAATTAAGAAAATAAATGAATAGGGTTTGGAAATCAAACAAGGTAAAAAGAATTGTTGATGTCAGTTTGGTGTTTTTAATCATGTTTAGTAATGTTTTTATTTTTAATAAAATTTGTTTTGAAGTATTGAAAAAAACTAAGATATACTATTATGAAATTAAATCTTTCTGTTTCTATAATTTTATAAGTAATGCAGTACAAGATAACCATATTCATATGATATTTTATGGGTTTTATCGTGATGCAATGTTATATTATTATTCAATTATATCTTTTTTTTTGTATGACTTTTCAAGTAGTGAAGATTGAAAATAATCATATTTATTGATGTATTATTATATAATTGAATAAATATATAAAATTTTTTTTATATTGATAGTATATTCCAGCTAAATCCATATTTTATAGTGCTGCATTAACCATAGTTAACCATAGGGTAGAGAGTATAGTACTGCTCAATTATGCTGATTTGAATCAGATAAATGTTGGTGTTTTTTACTTTGTACCATTTCTTTGCCGAGTTTACATGTCTCTGCTTTTTTACTTTTACATTGACGATGTGATTTTACGTTGAAAGAGTCACCAGTATTTTTGTGGCTATCCTACCAGCAGAAAATTCAGTATTAAGAAAACAATGGCGGTAACTATAATGATGGTACCTTGTCAGTTCTCTTGATAGTTGAGCAGAAACGAAAAGAAAAAGAGAAGAGTCAGAAGACCCTGTGATGATCTGTTATTATAATTCAAGTATATAAGTTATAATAATGAAATTAAACTTCGAGAATAATTTTTATGTGCTTACGAGTAATATTTATGGCTGTTCTTTTTTATTTTAATTAGTTAGTAATGTAAAAGTATTTAAAATACATACAAATTAATCTCTTAAATTTTTTAACAAAAATAAGGGATAGTTACCAAATAAACTATGAAATTAATGTTAATATATTATTATTATTATTATAAAAAATTTATATAATTATTCAATCATGTGTCACTATAAAAATTGTGAATATAAGAGTTTATATACTTTTAAAGTTGTGAAAAGTTGTGAATGTGAGAGTCCATCGAAATTAAATCTAAAAGATTTATCTTTTGGGTTTAATTTTGAAATAATGATGGTATAAAAAATTTATATTATTCTTCTATTTTTTTTATTTGAATAAAGTTTGAATTAGTAAGTGTTAGAGTGGATCATATTTGCACGACATTTATTTATGGTTTGGAGAGTACTAATCATAATCATACCGATTTGTATCACATAAAAAAACATATCATATAATTTTGTACAGTTTTTTCTTGTGGTCGTGTATAGCTTGGATTTAATGTTTTCGTCACGTATAACAATTTTATGATCTGAGGTGAGGTCTTCTTACTAAGTGAAAGTAAATTGAACGTTAATGTGTAATTTATCTGAGGATTTAATTTATCTATATTGCATAAAGCTTTTGTGTCGCTTAATTATTATTTTGTTATAATTACCTTTTTTTATTTATTACTTTAAATATGTATTATTAATTATTAAAGAAATATTGTTTTTGTAACTCACTTTGTCTTTTTGAAATAAATTTATAAATATACTAATAATAACCATTTTTATTTCACTATTATTTTAGAGGAGAAATGCTTCATGCTAGGGACGTAAATAAATTGGTTAGGTTCAGATTTGAATGGAAAATAAATTCAAACTAAACAAATTTGATTAGGTTTTGACCAAAAACATTAGTTAGATTTGTTTGATCCAGGTCATTGGTTTGAAGTAAAAAATTAAAATTATATTTTCTTCAAATTTTTATCCGTTATGACAACGAATAATAGCGTAAAAGTTTAGAAAACTATTTCAACCGGAAAGCCTAGATAACTATTTTTTGAAAACTAATAAGAGTTTTAAAATAGAAGAAAAGATCAACTTTAGCTTAAAACTAAAAAACAATTTTAAATTGGTTTTATCTAATTTCAAATTTTGTTCTTCATGAGAAATTAAGAACTTTTTGTGGTAGAAATTTACGCGTTTCATGCAAATGATCATGTGGTGATAAAGTTTATAAATTTCCATAGAAAATAGTCATACATCCAGATTTCTTTTCGTTTAGAAAATATTCAAATTTATTCAACAGCAACAACAGCATCTAAAGATATATGATCCAAAATACAATTTGAAAAATATCTTAACGATACTGTTGACTCAATAGATTTTGCCAATGAGTAGTATTAATTGAATACTCAAAAAGTGGATATATATTATGATATTCATTTTATTATCATTGAATATAATTAATAAAATGAGTGTGGACCTTTATTACATTTTTTTGATGTTCTTTTTTTTTTTTTTCGGTGTGTGTTTGGATGCACATTTTTATTTTGCTGACTGAGCAAAAGCATTAGCAACTTTCTTTCTGACAAACCCGATGAATAGATCGGGCTTCGAGAAAAATTAAAAGATAGCCCAAGCCTAAATATTTGATGGATTATATTCTCATAGAGAAGAAGAAGACTAAAAGTAGGGTTTCAAATACAATTAAGTGGCCTTTTAAGGTTAATTTTCTTCTCAGATTTTTCAAAATGGGCTTGAGGAATTATGGCCCAATTTCTGAAGCTTTCAACCTACGAAGCATAAACACTAACACCGACACGAGACACGACACGGATACGGAGACACACTAAACTCAAAAAATATACGGAAATACACCAAATTCAAAAAATTGTAGGACACGGACATGATGTATATGTGTGTGTGTATATATATATAATTTTTTTATTTTTTTGTATGATTCTTTTTTTTTTTGGATTTTTTTTATCATGTTTCATATAATTTTTTTATCTAATTAATTCTTATTTTTCATAATCAATTGAAGAATTTTTAAAATGAAATGACCAAACAGTACAGATCTAACTAAACAATTAGAGTTGATTTTTGGCTCATGTTGGTGTTAAAAATCTTTTTTTAAAAAATAAAGAAATTAACTCAGGCATATCCATAGTAAATTAGAGTCGTGTCTGAGGTGCATCTGGTCGTGTTAGGCGCTTGTCGGTCGTGTCTGGCGCGTATCTGAGCTCAAAAAAATTATTTTCTTAATTGGACACGTACGAATGCGTGTTGGACACGTGTCGTGTGGGTGTCGGACACGTGTCCGACACACAAACATACCGTCAACTTAATGTGTCCATGTCTTAGCTTTCAACTAAGCTCTTTACTCACATTGGATGGTTCACGACCGAACAGCTATGCAAGCTCATAATGGGTTATTATATTCAATCAAATTTTCTTTTAAATATATTTATTTTATAATTTAAAATATACTAATTATTAAATCCCTCTTCAGCATAACTCTCGCATCCTCTTCAACAATAAAATCCCTAATTTTTAAATCTCTTGTGAACCTAACTCCCTCCATCATGCATCCAGATTTTTAAAAGCTTTATCCAGTTACATAAATATAATGTAAGATTCTTTTTTTCAAAGTATCCTTTCACTCGATAGAGATATAGGAGACCAATTTTCCAAGCTCCAATTAGATGTCTAATCGGGGACGTAACACAAGATATTTTTCATTGTATCATATTGTATTTTAATAATTTCCAGCCCATAATTTTAATTAAAGATCACAAAATGCAGTTTTGAAAATTGAGTTAAAATAAATAAAATGATATTTTGCAATTTAACCTGTAGCTTAGTGATTGTGATTGTTTTTTACACCTTTAAGTGAATGGTTTCGTGTTTGACACCAATCTCGACTCTCCCATATCATTTTTATAAATAATTCCTAGCTTTAATGTCTATTTTAAAATGAATAAAATGAATTTTTGAAAATTTAATTATTCATCTGTCTTTTTCTCTTTTTAAACCCTTTGGCCCAAATTTATTTTTTATTTTCTATTTTTATGATCTTTTGTTAGCTGAAAATAAAAAATAGAAAATAAAAATTCTTGATGATGAGTGAAGGTCTTGTTCAATGGAGAGTGAATGCAAATAATTGACTAGTTCAACTACTGCTTTTGGAGATTTTGAGGCAGAGGATGCCGACCATGCTAAGCATCCCTTTATATTCGCACGATGTTTTTGACAAATGAGTGGCCTTAGGGTGAGATCCGTCTATAAAAGGGAGTTGAGAGAAGGGGTTAAGGATTAATCCAAAAGCATAGAAGACGAGCATATACTCGTAAGATATAGAAAATTCACCGAGATTCTTAAAGAACCAAACAGTGCGAGAAAAAAAAAAAGCAAGGTTGAGAGAATTCAAGTATGAAGTTCTATTCATTGCGGCTTTCTAAACCAGACAAGTCTCTTTTAGCTTCTTCTCTATGCTTGCATTGTGGTATAAATTAATTTCCCGGGAGAAATTTGAGTTTTTGAATGTTTTGCATACGGAATATTCCAATTTCCATCGACACATTTTTTCGTTTCAAGGTTAATTTGATCAGTTTATGTTTTAATTTTGCATCGACGGTGTCTTATTGTAAGGTTAGATAAATTGAAAAAAAAAAAAACAACGAAGATTCTTGAAATATAAAACAAACTAAAAGAATTTCTACTGCGAGAAAAAGGTATTAAAAACATAATTACAAAAACTGAATAAAATGCTCAAAGTGGTAATCCAATCTTTGCTATCAACACACTACTCCTGACCAAATACAAGTGTGCCAATGTTAGCAAATCTAGACCATTTCACGTCATCATGTATAATGATTGCTTTGTATGTTTCGTGGGTAATTAAGAAAATGATTATATAAATTATAAATTAATCATTAAATTATATAATCGATACTTTTTTTTCCGATAATTAATCATGATCCCTCAAGGAGGAATCAAAACAGTACAAGGACAAACCTCGCATCAGTCTGCATACATCTTACTATATCATCCAAATACCCCAGAATAACTAGCACAAGCTTAAACTATGCCCTATTCCAAATCATTGTCAGTGCCTTCGAATATACTCCTTTCTCTCCATATCACCTTGAAAAAACCGCACGTTTGACTTCCATTAGCCAGCATCACCTCGCACTTCTTTGTGATTCGAAACATTTTAGAACCAAGGAAACAATCAAATACCCCTACCTTGTATAATCTTCCATTGTACATTAATTACACAATACCTCCACTTCCCTTCATCACATTGCTTACAATCTGACACCTCGAGAAGATAGCGTCCACCTAAGTGAATAACTTATCAATCGAATTCCAGAAATATTCCCGGTATATTACACACGCCAAACAGTAGCCTATATAAAAGAAAGCATGGAACACAACACTAATCCAACCCCTTTGGCAAAGCCATCAAGATTGCCTTAGTGATGCACAAACATGTTTCTTAACCTAGTAGACTTTCCAAATTCCACGATATCTCAGTCAAGAACACAGCATTCACACACGTACACACGCACTCATACACGCGAAACACATATAAATGACCTGCCAAAGTACAGTGTTATATGATATCTACAAGTGTCCTCTCGAAGAGTCACTCAGTGTATCTCTCTCTCACTTTTGCTCTCGTGTCCCTTCCCTTCTTCCTTAGTCTATCACTCATACTCCTTTTGAAAACAAGTATATAACTATATATATTGTACTCTCCATCCTCCAGCACTCACTCTCACCTACCTCAGTATATATAACTGTTAATGTTTAGGCGGGGAAGTCCATTGCAGCCAGTGCATTAGCGTCACCAATCCAATTGATAATAGTTTTCATGAATTCTTTTTTTTTTTAATAATACTTTTCTTGTCAGGTAATATGTTTACATGTGTCCCTGTACCGTTGATTATAAAATCTAGGACAAGTAAGCTTGCTTCTCAAATTTTCTAAGTTAACTCATAAATGCTAATAAATTTATGACTTTACAAGTTTAGATTCTTAAAATTGAGTTAATTTACTTGAAAACTCGAATCCAAGTGAACTTGGGATAAACTTAAGGGTTTACTTTTTAGCTAAAATTTGGTTGCACAAATAATAAAATATGAAATTTCACAATAAATAATCACAATATTAGACCTTTCAAAATTAAAAGTATGTATTGACTTAATCTATTTTTATTTTTCACATCCCAAAATCCTGATCTGTTATATCTTTTATAATTTAAATTTGTATTTCATATTTTATATATTGTATTTATTTTATTATAATGTTATAATTGGATTTTTTTTACATATATTTATTTTATCATGAATTCATTTTATTATAATTAAATGTATATTATAAATTTTTTTAAATACTAATTTTAGAACAAATAAATTCTTATGAGTTTATCAGCCAGGTTTATCTTAATCCCATGAATTTAGATAAACGTGGGAGTTTGATAACTTCGAGTAAATATTTCAAATGCGTGGGTGAAGACGGGTAGTGACACTGGTCGAATCCAATGATGTTCCTGATAAGTATCTTTGTCAACTCGTCAACATTAAAGCATGAAATTTCAACACAACCTAATGAAATTACTACTCAAATTGCATCTGCTAAGACGTGCCTAAAATATTATACTTGGCTTCAATAGTTGACCTCCAATTTATATTCAAATATATCCCCTCTGTGTCATAATAAGTTAAAAGGCGAAAAATCTTTCGAAGATTAGTGAAATGTAGTGGATTTGTCGTTTTAGATTCTTTACTTTGGCAATTGCCTTATTAAAAATAGTTAACATTGATTTTCAAGAAATGAATTTTTAATAGCCACAAGTAAGGTTACATATGTCGTCCAGGACAAATAAATAAGTTGATTTTCATGCACTGTCAAGTTTAACGCAATTTTCAAGCGGTGCTTGAAAATCTGTTTTACTAAGCGCCGCTTGAAATCCAATTAGGGTTTTTGGGTTCATGATGGCATATGCAACCTTCCTTGTGAGAATATCTAAATAACCCTTTTTTTCTTCTGAAATTAATGTCAACAATATTCAGCACCAAAATGGCCAGAATAGAGACCATAAATGGATGTGTCCATTATACTTTCCTCATCTTCCAAGGAATTTTTTGGCTAATGTTATTAATTTAATATGGAACAATAAAGGGACGTACGTGACCATCTGTTCGGTGCAGGCTAGCTATCGCATACACGTTTGGTTTTCAAGGTTAAGACCATCAAATTAATGTTTACTTTATGTAAAATTTTATTATGGTGCGTTAGGAATGCCACGCTTTGATCTATACAATTTGATATGGATATTTTCATGGATATCATTGCTTTCGAGCATCGTCACTACACGTGTTCACCTTACATTACTAAATACTACAAAGCCCAGACTTTTTTGTCAACACAAAACAGATGAGAACATCTACTTGAAATGACAATTACTGTAGATGAATTGGAAAAGTGACACCACTACTATGGCTATTATGTAATGATATATATATATATATATATTATTATCTCATAATTTATTTATTATTAGATGTAAGATCTTATTTGAATCAATCTATACTTCATTCAATAATAAATAAAATATGAGTTAACACAGTATCTTATATATAATATTTGCTCAAGTCATTTGCTATGCCAAACCTCAATTTAGAATATCAATTTCTTTGCAATTACTTGAGTGATTTTGATGAAAACTATCACAACAATGCACATTATCAATGGCACCTTCAAGGTTCCTTGCGATATAGTATCAATTGCAGGCAGGATACTAGTGCTTCATATGATTCAAATATATAGTATGTTCAGTGTTCTCAATATTTTGAAGTCGAAAATTTTATTTGTTTATATTAGAAGCTAGACTTTTAGCTAAGTGCTTTAAATTTGGTTTTAATAATTAATAATTTTGTTTGAAAAATAATTATTAATTATTATAGTTGGTTAACTTGGTTTCTGCAAAGAATTTATGCACGGACTAATGTCCTACACATATGACAAAGATAAACTATATGACTAGTTGATCATCAGTTATGATAAGAAGAATCACAAAGTACTTGAGAAGAACAAAATGACCAATAACCCAACACCAAAAATTGCAAGATGATGGAAAAGAGGCTTTTTTACCAAAAAATAAAAAATAAAAAAATATTATTTACGAATATGCATTATTGTGCACATTATTGATGGATCTACACCGGTTCTGATTTAAAAGTAATACGTGACATTGTGTCACATATTGTATGGAAGGAAGTTGAACATAATACGTGACATTGTGCCACGTATTCTTTGCATTGCTAATTGAACAGAATACGTTGGACTGTCTCACGTATTCTGTTCATAATACATGAAACAGTCTCACGTATTATGTGTCCACGCCCTTTAAATATGGGATGCCAAAGGTCTTTACTCAAAATATACAATAGTCTATTTCTGAGTGAGTGAGTTATACTTTTTCATCTTTGAAAAAAAATCTGGAAATACTATTTACTTGTTCACTATAATTGTGAAATTATTCAAAATTTTCAAGATGGAGTCAAGTTTTGTGCAAAAAATCCAGTACTTATTAGTGTGCATTCATCCATGAGCCTTTTGAGGTTCACAGCAAAATTCTTCACAAGTTAAGGGAAGAAAATAAGCAAATAACCCAAATGCTATATCGGCTCCCTATATTGATCAGTCAAGGTGCGGTGCGGTATGGAAGTTGCAACATTGATACTAATGATGATTTGATGATGATGTTTGATTGCCATAGTCAGTTTCGCGCAACCTACATGTTATGGAGGTATTTGTAGTTGTGGGAGGTATGCAGTTGAGTTCTGAAGGATTAGATCCCGTTCAAGCTTTCGATAGAGCAACACTGGCTTAGCATCATAGAATAATTTCAAGAGAGAGTCCAGTACAAAATGAAAATGTTGGACCAGTGAATTTGGAAGAAGGGGCCAGTGGGTCGATCTTGAGAGAACCTGCGATTGAAGGAGGTAGAGAACTTGAACTGAATGGTCCAATTGCAAGTTATGAGCCGTATAATGAAATAATTTCTGAAGAGAAGCCGAACGATGGTAAAATCTGATTATACTATTTGAAGTTTGTTATAAATTTTGTATATTTTGTAGTTAACATATTTTTTTTAATGTTATGCGAATCATATTTATGAATTGGGGTTTTATAATTATCTAGTGGAATTTCTTAATATTTTTACTTTAGCTTATAAATTTGCAGATATGGATTATAAATTTTCATCTATGGATTGTTTGTTATATTTTTTTTAGTGCCATAAGATGATGATGATGACGAGATAGTGCCCCCCACTCAGACCCAGACATTTATCATGCGCAGTGAAAGTGAATAGGTTGGTCATTATTCAAATGTGAATATGGAAGAAGCTCAGGTGAGTATGGAGGGGGATTAAGGGGCACTGTGGGTAGTGGATATAATGTGCAATTATCAGGAGATTCTCCTTTGCAAGAAGGGCAGCAATTTCCCAATAAAAAATCAGTGCTACTTGCACTAAAAAATTATAGCATCCGAAGGGGTGTTGAATACAAGGTCCATGAGTCAGATCAAACAAAATATCAAGGCAAATGTAAGCACTTTGGGAATGGATGTAATTGGAGCATTCGCATCACGTCTAGACAAAAGATGGGGGTATGGGAGGTTCGAAAGTACAACGGAAAACATACTTGCTTGGCTAGAGGAGTTTCACAATACAATTCCCACTTGGACGTTGATGTCATCACTTCTTGCATATTTTCTTTAGTTGAAGCCGACCCAACAGTCCTAATTAGAGTGCTGCAAACCTCAGTTCATGAAAAATATAGATTTTCTATTTCGTATAGGAGGGCATAACTTGCAAAACAAAAAGCCATTGCTCGGATTTATGGAAACTGGAAAGATTCTTACAATGAGCTTCCAAAATGGCTATTTGGTTTGCAGTCTTTTATGTCAGGTACCTTTGCATATTTAATTGTTAGTTTATTTTCCTGATTAATAGATTAAGTAATTACTTTCTTTTTTTGTTTTTTCATTTTAGGAACAATGTTTGAAATTTCAACTCTGCCTTATTATGAGGGAAACTTGGTTATGAGTACATGTGTGATGTTTCATCGTGTATTTTGAACATTTCCGCCTTGTGTTGAGGCATTTAAATATTGCAAGCCTTTTGTTTCAGTGGATGGGACGCATTTATATGGCAAGTATGGGGGTACACTACTTATGGCAATTGCACAAAATGGTAATTCGAATATTTTGCCAATTGCATTTACTGTCGTTGAAGGAGAGACAACAAATGCGTGGTCATTTTTTCTTATTAATCTTTGATGGCATGTGACACCATAACAAGGGGTTCTTATAATCTCTGACAAACATGCTGCAATCAAAGCTACTTTAGATGCGGAAGGTAGTGGATGGCGTCCTCCACTAGCGTACCATGTTTATTGTATTTGCCACATTACTTCTAACTTTGCACTAAAATTCAAGGATAAAGAGGCTAAGCGAGCTCTAGTCAATGCAGCATATACAAAGACTCAGGCAGAGTTTGACCAACATTATGGGTTAGTGGAGAGTTTCAAGGCCGAATATGATGTATGGGTTAAAATAATCCCTCTGTCAAAATGGACACAGCTTCATGATGAAGGCCATAGGTATGGTCACATGACAACTAATCTCTCTGAGTGTATTAATGCTGTTTTGAAAAGAGTTCGCAATCTTCCTATAATTGTCATAGTTAAAGCAACATACCACCATCTTACTGCATTATTTGTCAAAAAAGGGCAACAAGCAGAGGCACAGCTTGCGCAAGGTTTTCACAAGCCCTTTTGCGAGCAATTGAAATCAACAGGCAGTCGGTTGGTAAGATGTTTGTTACTAATTTCTCACGATCCAATGAGTCCTTTGTTGTCCAAGAGACTCGAGCATTAGGTAGTTCATGCTGTGGAACCTATAGAGTAAGACTCAGGGAGCGTTGGTGTGATTGCGGACACTTTCAAGCCTTGCATTATCCTTGTCAACATGTACTGGCTGCTTGTAGATATCCAGAGGTACACCTGGATTGGACTTCCTTTGTTGATGATGTTTACAGCATGCAGAGCGTTTTCAACGTGTACAGGATGGAGTTTCAACCTGCTTCAAATGAAACACTCTAGCCTTAATTCAATGGGCCTCAACTTAGGCCTAATCCTGAGCTCAGACGTGCGAAGAAGGGTCGACCTATATCATGTAGAATTCAAAATGAAATGGACGATATTGAGACTGGTCATGGAAAGCGGTGTGGGATGTACAGACAGCTAGGTCACAGTAGGCGATGCTGCCCGCAAGTATTGGGGTCTACCTCCAGTCAAGCAGGAGACTCATAATAATTGTAGTTATGTTCTTAATTTGCGTGTTGTGTAGTGTACTATTGGCACCGTAGCCATTATCTACTCATTTAAGTCATTTCAAGTATCTAACTTTGCTATTAATCCCTCTGTCAAATGCATGTTTATCTTTAAATTTGAGTAATTCGCAATAGTTTTTATGTTCAACTACTTTTTTTGCCATTATTCACACAATACGAGAACAGATACAAAAGTACTATAGCATTAAGAGCAAAGAAGACCATACTAAGAATGTACACTGAACGAAAAAATTTCATAAACAAATAACATAAAATTCAAAATTTAAGGGAAATTAGCATAAAAAGCGCGGCTCTCTTGATCTGCCAAGTACTTGAACTCACAGATCTGTCAACCAACACCTACAAAAGATACCATAGTACATAATTAGTTTAAAAATTTTGAATGCGAGAACCATGTAATACACAAAGACAAAAATAGATTAATATAATCGTATAGCTCCTAACCTCATGGCCTAGCGGCCCTGCCTGCGACGAACGGGAGCTCCAATGTGACCTCCGGTGTAACATTGACGAGGACGGATGTTTCGCACGGGCCTGCCAGGCTGCTGCTCCCCAGGCTGCTGAGACTCTGAGCCCTGCTGTAATCAGGCCGAGGGTGGAGTTCCACCCCAAAGATCAAAGGAGGGAATCACATCCACATCCGCAATGTGGCTCCCACGTACAAGAGACAAGGAGAGCTGCTTGGGCTGAGCATTTAGATTGAACTGATGCGCCCTATGCTCATCTGGGGACCACCCCAACAATCCATAGAGCTCCCTCCACTTCATCTGCTCGACTGGGTCCACCTACTAGAGTAGGTCTGTATAAGCCGGCTGTGAGACTCCAGGCTGTGAGCTAGACTCACCGGTGTGAAACCGTGCCTAGAACTGATAATCAGGCTGAGTACTGAGATGAGTGTTGGCCTCCTCCCCGTGGTAGCTACTCCCGCTAGGACCCCCATCACCGCCGCCATCGCCTCCATCGCCATTAGCAGCGTCAGCATCATCGGGATCCTCATGTCGAGGCTGTCGAAGTCTAGTGCGGGTCCCCACTTGAGCACGCCTCTCGGATCGATGCTTGTCTGGGACGTGGTCAGGCCTCTGCAGAACATGCACCGGTGAATCGAGTGGCAAGTATGTGTGCTGTGGAATACTGGGTGTCAATACTCTATGCGCAACATCACAATACCATGTAAAGTATTCAACTGATGGCACCTGAACTGACTCGGGCCACCGCTGTATGATGATGCATCTCTCGTGTCTAATGGCCCATAAGTTGTACCACACCCCATAATAGTTAGGCCACCATGGTAAATGGCCGCGTGCATCCTTTTCAATCAGCCCATTAATGTTCAGTGGCTCACCTGGGATGGGCTGTTGTGCACCAAACTGTCTGAGCACACCGTCCACTTGGTGCCACTCAACAATTGGGAAGCATAGGAGGGAAGTCACGGAAGTCCACAGGCATGACTCCTGATATACCCACTCAGGTGTGGCCATAAGTATATGCTGAGTGTCATATGGAGTCCAGATAAACTGCAATTAGATAAAAACTCATTATCCACTACAATTATATTGTGTTAATCAAAATATTTAATCTAACAAATAATATACTTACATCATTGTGTGACAGTAAATCAAGCCGCATCCTGATCTGTTGTAATCTAGTGCCTGCAACATTCGGCGAACATCTATATCCGCGCCACCTAAAAAGCATATTTTCCTTTTTTTAATACCTCCTTCCCATAAAAAGCGAGTAATGTAAGGAAAGATTTTTATAACCGAAAGGAGAATTTGACATACCTCAACGTCAGTGGAAACAGTATACCAGCGTCAACACTCGGTCGAAGCTGTGGCACTCTCCACCAAATCCAAGACTAGAGCAAATAAAGACATCCACTAAAATCTACGGCATGCATGCCATAAGCCCGACTAAGCCCCCAATAGAGTGTAGACAGCACAACAGATCCCCAGCTAAGGCTCCCTGTCAGCACCCAATTTTTGATTAAGTTAAATTTACTTTATTTTATCTTTTGATTTAATTTTAAATGTAATATTTAATTATTTTTGTCAGCGTTATTTTTAGTGCTCTCATAATTTCCAAATAAAGTCAGTGTTCATTTTTTTAAACCAGAAAATCTAAAAATTTACATCTAATTTGCAATTTGTCATTACATATTACTGGTTATTTTTTTATTTTATTTATTTATTTATTTATCTATTTATTTATTTATTATTATTATTATTTTTAAATTAAAAAAAGAGGGGATCCAATTTCTTATTTTAGCCTAGTTCTTTTAGCCCGAAATAAAATTAGTCTTTTAGGTTTAGGACCCAATCGTTTCAGTCCATCCTCTTTCTGAGTCAAAAAAATAAAAATAAAAAATATTAAATAAAAAAATAAAATTTGAAAAGGAGACAGAGGAGTCTCACGAGCTCCTCTCCTTTCTTGTCCCTCTCAACTAAGTGCACATGTGAAGCATAGGGATGAGGTTTTTTTTTGGAAAAAAAATAAAAAGGTGGAGAACATCGTGATGATGTTCCTCTCCACTGTTTGCAAGCTGATAATTTTTCTTTCGGTGATGAATGGAAGATGCATCATACACAGCTGTAAGAAGGGGAGGAGTTTGGGCCAACCGAGGAACAACTATAAAAAAATCTGATCGGCAACAACAGAGAGGGGGATTTTCAATCAGAAACCACAGAGACCACAACCAGAAGGAAAATTTCAACAGTACCATAATCAGAAAGAAAAAAAATTCAGCACAAATCAGCCATCATTCAAAGGAAACCTGTGAAGAAATTGCAACAATTCCAGCAAATACAATTCAGTAGTAACAAAGGAAAGAACAAGGTAAACAATAGGAACAGAATCATTATCAGATAAAATTGTCTGAAAAAAAAAGAAAAAGGGTGGAGAGGCCGCGGCCTCCCCATCTCCGCCGTGGCCCCTTTTGCTCAACACCACCATCATCCATCCCATCCTTTCTCCTCCATCGTAAGCGCCATCATCACCACTTTCTTCCTCTCTCCGATTGCATCCATCCTCAACCGCTCCACCATCGCCGCGGCCTCCACTTAACACCACCATCATCTATCTCATCTTGCCTCCTCCACCACCATCAAAACCGCCAGCCGCCACCCTCTCCAAATCTCGTATGCCCACGCGGCCAACCACCACCGCTGCAACTCCCTTCTTCTTCAACCGTGGCCTTTTTCCACCACCGCCACTATTCCCAAACTCGGCCGCTGTACCGCCCTCGCGACCTCAGTGTCGCAGAACAGTGAACCGGTCTCAGTCCAACCACCGCCGAATCAGCCTCCATCCTCCCTATTCGGCCTTCACAGCTTTGCCGGGCCCCCTACTCGCAACTCCGTTTTTCCGACCTTCCCCCCCACCGTGCGCACCCCGCCTTGAAGCCACCGCCCTCACCGCGGAGCCCCCTTGCTGCCACGCCGATCTTCATCCATTCTCGCTTTTCTATTTCCCTTTTTGTCTCTCCTTCCCTCTTATTCTCTGCTTCCTTTCTTTCCTTTTTGTGTTAGAATGTGAGTGAGTGTGCGTGAGCTTATGGGGAAAGTGCACTGTGTGTGTGACAGAGTGAGAGATATTTGTATGCGTGTGCAAGTGTGTATGCGTGTGAGTGTGAGAGAGTTTTGTTTTTAATTTTAAGTTTGTGAGTGTGTAAGAATGTGTGGGAGAGTTGAGAAAGATTTGTTTGTGTGTGTATGTGCGCACGTATGGTAGTGGTGATAAATTAGTTGGAGAGTATTTTTTTTTAAGTGTAATTATCGTTATTATTATCATTTAGTCAGTGTCTTTTTTTTTTACTAGATCAGAATTTAGGTTCCTTTGTTTGGATTTATTTGTTTGATTAATGTTTATTTATTTATTTTTATGTCTAAAATAATTTTAAAAGGGTTTTAAAGTAAAAAAGGAAGGAAATAATAATTAGAATTCCTTTTTTTAGTTTGATTTAAAGAGATAAAAATAAAAAAATGATTTCATCATTTCTTTAATTTTGAGTCAATTTATTGCTAATGTTTTCTCAATTAAAAAGGGATAAAAAAAATGAAAGGTAGCTAAGACTTTTAAGTTGAAATATTTTGTGTTTAGGTGTTTTGCTTAAATCAATTGTGTTTGTATTTATATATTTGTTTTTTTTAGTTTCTGTGCTTTGCTTAAGTATTTGTGTAATTATGTTCATAGTTTTTTCTTTTTTTTAGTTTAATTATTTTACTTTTTTATGTGTTTTTGTTTAAATTATATTATGTTTGTGTTTATGAATTTTTTAGTTTAATTATTTTATATGTTTATGTGTTTTGCTTAGATTATTTGTGTAATTGTGTTTGTGGGTTTTTTTTTTCCTAGTTTAATTATTTTATATGTTTAGGTGTTTCGTTTAAATTATTTGTGCAACGGTTTTTTTTGATATATTTTTGCTAATTTCAGTTAAAAAAATATTAAAATGTCTTCATGAATTTTGGGTTTAAAAGAAATAATTGAATAAATTTGCTTTACTAAAAAAGAATTTGAGTTAATTAATTCTTTTTTTTAAATAGGATTAATTTAACCGTGACGGTTTGTTAATTCTATATTCTGGAATATTTTAACTGTGACAGTTTGATATTCTAAAACTTCTTTTCAGAAATAAAATCAATCAACTCATAATCATTTTACATTGAACTACGGGACTTTGAGTTCCTCATTGTACTAGAGGATACGTAGGAGCAGGAATTCCTGTCAAGCCAAACTTTAAATTTTCATAATTTTGTCCCAGTTTTTTATTTCTTTTTGTATTTGTAAACATTTTAATTTGATTTTTGTTATTTAGTTGTAAATATTATGTTTATTTATCTTTTTGGGAAAATTCTATATGCTCTAAATTATTATAATTTGCACAATTAACTTTAGGGTAACCGTTTTAGGACGGATATATCAGGGTGCGTGAGGTTTAATCCCCACCCTTCTCTGTGCATAAACAGACTCCCGGATCTAACTCTGTTTTTGCAGACTAGTTTTAAATTTGTTTACGAAGAGGTTTTTCCAATGGTTTTCCTTAATAAACCTTGGTGGCGACTCCATTGAAAAACTATCTTCAAAATATATTTGTCGCCGTCCCGTCGCGATCCAGGTTGCGACACTCCCACACTCATCAAAATCAAGCAGTAGCAGGAGATACCTCAGATGCCCCCTGGAAGAAGACATATCACTAAGCAGCACACCTCAAATCAGTAACAACATATATGCATGCGCTAACTGCATGATCTGTGCCTCTATCGCCTGTGGGCCCAATGGGAGCACATCTCTCCTAAGCTAGTCCATGGAGAGCGTGTTCTTATACACCCTCTGATAATCCTCCGATAGCACCCTCCCTAGCAGGTGATCACAAAGCTCCCATATGTCCATAGCATCATGATGGAGAGTCCATGAACTCGTGCAAGCACTCACTGGTCCCCCATCCACTCGCATTCCTAATTGGAATGCAATATCCTGTAGAGTGATGGTGCACTCACCCACTGGCTGGTGGAAAGTGTGAGTCTCGGGTCTCCAGCGCTCCACAAATGCTAATAGCAATCCATTATCATACTCGTAATACAGAATTTGTGAAGTATGCCAAAACCCAGCCCACATCAAATATGGCTGAATATGAGCATCAGGAGCTACGCGGTGAAAGTCAGATCTACCGCGTAAAACTCGACGAGACTACAAAGAAGACATATAAAGAAAAAATTAACCTTTCAATAGAGCAACTTAAATAAAAAGAGTTATAACTTTATAAACTGATAGCATATAAAGGAATATGAAAGATTAAGGATAATTTTGTCATATTCAGCCTTTATAACTCTAAAATAAAGCTAATTTAATTTTATATCTCTAAAACTGATGACATATAAAAAGACATATGAAAGACTAAGGATAATTTCTTTTTCTACTCACCTTGTAAACCAAACAAATCTACTAACCTATAATATTAATTTTTTGTTAAAGTTAATCACTAAACTAAAAATAAAAATTGGAGACCAAAAAAAAATCAACTTAAAAAAATTATTGGAATAAAGTCATCAACTTAAAAAAATTAAAGACTCATACATAAATCTTAATTATTAAATTTGTCACAATATTATTTATTTATTTTTTAGATTTTATATTATTTATTTATTTTTAAGATTTTTTATTAAACTAACCATTACATAAAATTTTTATTGCTAACTTACTATTGGCTATAAAGAAAAAATATTATTATAGGAACTATTTTTATTTTTTCTAACTATCAGTTTATTTATTAATTTATTATTCCCAACTAAATTCTAAATGCGTTTCTATTACACTAAATTATGATTTCATAAATTAATATTGATTAATTAAATTAAACTTAATTAACAACTTTTATCAACAAATTAAATTCATTTTTTTAAACAAACTAAATCTAAATCCAAATTAATTTATTAACTAATTACTCTAAAAATATAAAATTAAATCATTTAACGATACAATGCAAAGAAATAATATTAATTGCTTAACTTATATGTGTCGCCAAATTTGTTGAGATGTGTCCGCATTGATCTCTCCGGTAGATATTGTTGTTTTCAGCCATAGTGAATTCCTTTATGCTTTCTCTTTAAGCTTTGCTCTTAACTTTTTCCTCTTTCTTTAGTATAATACGTGAGGGTGGTGGTCCCCCACTTTTTATAGCGGCCCAGCATAGAATACGTGAGACTGTCTCACATATTATGAGCAGAATATGTGAGACAGTCCAATGTATTCTGTTCACTTAGCAATGCAAAGAATACGTGGCACAGTGTCGCGTATTATGTAATACATGACAATGTGTCATGTATTATGTAATACGTGACAATGTGTCATGTATTATGCTCAACTTCTTTCCATACAATACGTGACACAGTGTCACGTATTGCTTTTAAATCAGAATCGGTGTAGATCGGTCAATAATGTGCACAATAGTGCATATTCGTAAATAATGTTTTTTTTTATTTTTCTTTGGTAAAAAAGCCTGGAAAAGATCACTCTCAAGTTATTTGAATATTTTATTCGGATAACTTGTATGACCGGATCAAATAATGAACACAAGAGGACGATATGAAGCTCTGGTATTTTGCTTCAATTTTTTTTCACATCAAATTTACATTATTGTCCTTTTCATTAATGGTGATTTAACATTGACAACATAACTTGGTCTTTTACCAAGCTATGGGAGATGACACGGATAAATGACCTACATCAAGTCTTAGGGTTATAGTGAACAAGTTTGGCAAGGACAAGTTATGAGTTAATGCTATAGGGTCCAAACTCAGTTCCTGATTTACTATTCCAGATACCTGTGGAAAGAAGTCATTTATACTTTGAAAATGTTATTCCTATATCTAAAAATGGATATCTAACTGGGACATATACTTTATCATTCTTGAATGTGATAGTGGTTCAAATTTTCATCACAGTTAAAGATAATGGAATGAGTGTTCCAATTGGACATCCACTTTTGGGTGTTAGAATAATAATGTTCTTTATACATATTTATGAATGAGTTCTCATTTGTCCAATTGTAATTGTTGCCTAAATGTTTCCATGCACAACACGTCATTCCAGTCAAGACATTTTTTTGGTCACCTATTATTAGAATTAATAAATTCCTGTAAACTAGTTAAGTTTGTTACTTTGTTACATATTGTTGTAAGTTAGTTACAGGTTATCTTTTATCTTTTATGATTTCCCTTACACTTGTATATATACCTTTCAAACCATCAATGAAATGATTACCTGAGTATTATTCATTTTAGTTGTTAATATGGTATCAGTTTGAAAATTGCTTATGTGCCTCTGTTTCTTTCATTCCTTTCTTTTCATTTTTCTTTCTGTTTCTCAGTTCTTGCCTCCATGGTGCAAGAACAAGGATATCGCGATCCATTTTCTTCATGCTTCAGACCACCCTGGTCTCATCTTGGTGTCTTAGCCCCTTACTAAGATGAACTACAATGCTTGGTCTCGTTCCATGAAAATGGCACTCAATGCCAAAAGGAAACTTTGCTATATTGATGGATCCCTTCCCAAACCTGTGGATGATCCAGAAAAGAGTATTCCCAGGAAGTGCAACAATGATATTGTGTCCTCATGGATTCTGAATTCACTATCGAAAGAAATGGCTAAGAGTGTTCTATACGCTGAATCGGCAAGTGCTTTGTGGCAAGACCTCAAAGATCATTATGGTTAATCAAATGGTCCTTGTCTTTTCCAATTGAAGAAGGCTTTGGTGAGTCAAACTCAAGGCTCCCTCTTTATCAATCAATACTTTACCACGATCAAAGTGATTTGGGAAGAATTGTTCTCTCTTAGTTATAGGTTATCTTTTACCTTTTCTGTTTTCCCTTACGCTTGTGTATATACCGTTCAAACCATCAATGAAATGATTACCTAAGTATTATTCATTTTAGTTGTTAATACGTATAGTATTTTCCAATGATTTATCATGAAAGCAAGTATTAACCGGTCAATTTTAGTCAATTATATTTGATTACGCACATAGATGGACAATACGTCATTATAAAATCACTTCTTTTAAGTGACTATTAGTGACTTATTTTTTGGATGAAGAAAATGTAACTTTTAATTGGCTTGCGTTTTTTTTTATCATTTATGTAAGATTTGATAGTTTCAATTAATTTTCTTCTGCCTCTTTGTTGTTATATATCCTATAAATTTTTTAGAAAAATTGATTCTCTGTTCACTGGAATTCCGAGCCAAAATGCCTCCAAAGAATCATTTGGGTTGTATATAAATGACTAGACCTTCTTTTCTTCTTTGATTAAATGCGCTATTTTATTTATATCAGAAAAAAAAATCTTCATCACTCCAAGCAGGGAATATTCACCTGCATCATGGTGGAAAAGCTTCATGAATGATCACATTGATCAAAAAAATATTCACCCTGGTTGTTGTATCTCTCTTTTTCTTTCCTTTCTTTTTCTTATTTCTTCTGAAAAGTTCTTCTTTCTATCTCTTCTTCTTAATATGCTTGTGTACATACTACTAGTAGCTGGAACTTGCGTGCCAATTGGGAAGCAATCATAAGTGATGATTTAAAGATTTTGCCTTCCTCTAAATTTCCCCTTTTCAGCAGGAACTGCATGTATCATTCTTTAAGGTATTGAGCACAAATTTAACACATCATATCCAAACATATTCACAATAAAAATGAGTTCTATCAACTATATTCAATATACACTTACTTATTTATGATCCCATTGATTTTATTTTGAGTGTATCTAATAATGAAGTGTCAAAATTGTGTCTATATAAAAATTTTCCTTAGGTATCACTATATATATCAACTGTCAATCTTGTCAAGGCAAATTTCTAATATGAATGAGCTATAGATATAGTGTAGAAAGGGAGATAGAGTTTTTTCTTTTTTTGATAGTTAAATAATGCTTGACACTCTCAAAGAGAGAAGCAAAGAGGAACACAGAGTGTTCAATAGATACAAGGGATACATAACAAAACAAAGACAAAATACCAACAAAAACACAAAAGACCAACAAAATGAAAACCCCAAGAAAGCAACCTGCAGTAAAACAAGGAGCAAAACAGAACCACCAATACAAGGATAGTGAAAGCGACATTGGCATCCTTCCTGATTAGATATCTCGACTTTGCCGGGCAACCACAACCTCATCCTCATCAACTGAGAATAATGCTAAACTCTTGCTCAAGTCATCCCATTCACAACAACCCTCCATAATCAGAGAGGATTTATGTGTAACTTTCAACAAAACCTTATCTTTTGCTCACAAATTTTAAATCCATGACTTCTTTCTCCTCAGCTCCAGCTTGTCTTGAGAAAAAACACACACGTATATATTCTACCTTTGTCAATGCTTTATCTTCAGGCACCTATTAAAATCTTTGTTATATTTCAAGTTATATCATTGTTGAATTTATAGTTCCTTGTGCATATGCCGGGATGGTGAAGAGATGCCATATATTATCCAGTAGTCATAGATCAGAGCCATTTATTTTGATTCTTATTAGGGAGTTGCTTGATGGTGCGAAAAATTAATGTGCGAAATTTGATGAATGACACATGACCAATTAGGCGTCTTCATAAGTAATCAAGTTGGATAACAAATTAAAACATGTTCCAACGGCCGGTAGCTATTATTCATAAAAAAATTTCACACCTCAAGTATTCGCATTATTAATCTTTTTCTTCTTATTAATGTTCTCGATCAAATAATTCAATGCAATTAAATTTCTTCATTATGAATGTTGTGAAATTACAATTAAAGATTTAATCTTCATAATCTTTTCCTAAAATCGTAGACTCAATAGGAAAAAATAGTCAATTTTGTTACCATTTTCTTTGACGTTAAACAAATAATAGTTACTCAGCATCAAATGAATGAAACATCAAGCACAAAAGCTAGTGAATCTTCAACCTAAGCCAAAGAAACATCTAGCACAAATGTGCGTGTTGATTGTGTGATTTTCGGAGGAAAATCACCTATCTCAAATCATGTTTCCTTCTTTGTCCCATAGTTCCAAGAAATAATTAGTAAGAAAAGAAAGTGAACATGATTTAGGGATAGGTAATTTATGTATATAATTTTGATGCTAAATATGTGTTGCTCCTCAGTCAGTTTATGAGTAAATGCACGTGTTAATTCAACTTAAGATATAGGCTCAAATATATTTAAGATCTGTTCTGTTCATGATTTATCATTTGATATTCATAATTGAGAGAAAAATCAGTTTTCAATGGTTAGAATGTGCAGCACTGATAAATATGCAAAACAGAAAGAGCCAACAACTGCTTCATTAGTACCTACCGGTAAATTAGCAACTACTACAAATAAAAGCAACAATCTTGCAATTCTTGTATTTTGAGATTGACCTACTTATGTGTGGTTGAGAAGTAAATATGAAATAAATTTTTCATGGATTATATTAATATATAATTTTAGATATAGAATTTATCCATAAGAATTTACACCATATTTTTACCTATTAACCAAACATATATACCCTTAATGAGAATTTTTACCAACCCAAATCACGCTTCAATGGCTTTCAATTAAAGGAACTATCCTAGCTATTTACAAGAAGCATGATGCTTGGAGAAAGTGGTACACAGAATTCTACACCAAATCAAGATATCTGATATTTAATATTATACAACTTTATGTTATCCATTGTAGCATCACCCAAACTTGCTCATTCATAAGATCAACTATACATTCGTGAGTGTTGATTTTCTTGTTCTAGAGAGAAGGAAAAGATTGTAAGTAACATTCTAGAAATTCCCTAACTTATTTTTAGTTAAGATATAAAGAAAGATTTGATGATATCCTTGTAAAACACTTACCACATAACACTCAAAAACTATGCAGGACAAGTTTGATAAGAATCTTTGTAAGTCATATTTGGACTTATAAACAAAAGGAAAATACTTGAAAACAATTATTCATATTTCTTTAACTTAATAAATAATATTCTATTTTGACCCCTGTAACTATTACTATTAGATGTACCAAACTTCAACGCAAAAATATTCACAAACTTTTTGATACATGAGGAAATTTATACGAAACTGGAATTTTCTTTTATGCAAAGGGGTCGAACATCAGATAGCTAATGTGAACTCCATATGTTTTAAATCAAGTATCCATGTGTCCTTTTATACCACTTGGTTAATTAACCATATGTTCTTTATCTTTGCACTACACTTTGTGTACCCTATATGTGTCGTGGGGGAGTAATAGATTAATAAAACTAGCAGTAAAACTACCTTGCACATGCCTAGTGTTGCTTGTATATCAATGAAGTGTGAGTGTGTGAAAATGTGATCATTCAAGTGTATAGAAAATAATTGGAAAAGTGTTAGATATAAAATTATTAACTGACTCTACCTATCAATTTAAATTTTTCAAAGAAACTTCTTGGTATTCGAGAGTATATCATAAGTGCTTTAAAGTGCAATTCCATTTGCTTTAAAGTCAACTCCACTTGTGTACCTTATGTCATGTAGGAGTAACTGAGCATGAAAACAAGCAGTAAAACTAGCTTGCAAATGCATATATAGTTTTAGCTATATGTTAATGAAATGCGTCTATGAGAAATGTGATTATTCAAGTGGGTAGAAGACATTTGGGGAAGTGTTAAATATAAAATCACTCATTATATCAGCCTAATTTACAACCTGAACTCTTTGAAGCAATGGTTCATGACATAGTATGGAAGAGTATATCACAAGTGCTTTTAAATTGCAATCCCATAGTTGCTTGAAAGTGCATTCCACTTGTGTACCTTATGTCATGGGGAGTAATAGAGTAAGAAAACTGGCCGTAAAACCAGCAGTAAAACCAACTTGCACATGCATATATATAGTTTTGACTATATATATATAAATGAAGTTTGTCTTTGAGAAATGTCATCATTAAATTGGATGGAAGATACAGTTTGAAAAGTGTTCGATATAAATCACTCATTGTCTCTATATATCTAGCTATTTAAACTTTTTGAAACAATGGTTCAAGACATAGTATCAAAATGTATGATGTAGCTTTAAGTGCAATCCCTATTATTCATGACAAGAAGAGATAGTAATAAGCACAATGGCTTTGGCTACTCGGAAAATAAATAAAAATATTTATAAGAAATTCTCAAATTCATCTTTTAAGCACAAAGGGGTCGAACATTAGATAACTAATGTGAACTCCATGATCAAGTCCCCCGTGTGTCCTTTTATAATACCATGACTTGGTTAACCATATATTCTCCATCTAAACAAATCCACTAGTGGCCTTATGTCGTCATAGTGGAGTAAATGAGGAAGAAAAACTAGCAGTAAAACCAGCTTGAACATGAATAGTTTTGGCAGTATATCAATCAAAGTTTGTTTGTGAGAAGGGTGTGATCATTCAATTGTATGTTCACAAGATATTTTAGTTGGGGAAGTATTAGATACAAAACCAACTCATTTATCTCTGTCAAATAGTGTAAATTGGTTCATGAGAGGAAAAGATCATAGTGATGAAGATAATGACTTCAGCTGCTATTACAACAATTAAATGCTAGGGCCCGAGAGCCATTTTATGACAGTGAGCATGTTTTTACGCGTAGGAAGTTCTCAGAACTTAGTAGGATGCAAAAATCAATCTTGGCTGATTTTTAGTATGTTTGGTTTCACTCCACTAACATCAATTTTTATGAATCACTTTTTGAGGAACTATCAAATACAAATTACTTAACTTTAAAATCAATTCTCATAGAATTAGGGTCTGTTTGTTTAAAATTCTAGAGTCCCAAAATCACTTTTTTACCCCAAAATAAATAACCTTTTGTACATTTGGATTTTTTTAAAAAAATATTAAAATTAAAAAAAATCAGTTTTTAGGTTTTTTTTTAACAGAAACTAAAAAGAGTAGCTTATAAAATTTTAGCTTTCTCAGTAATATATAAAATTTAAATTTTGTAATATTTTTTATAAAATTCAAAACAAATACATTCTTAATTTTACTTAGAATTAATTCTAAGGAAGCAAAACCGAACACATTGTCAATGACTCCAATATCTTACATTATCTATCTTTAGCCATAAACAAGAAACGAACCCGGCTCAAGCTATTTTCGTCCAGGGAAACATACATATGAATATGATCCCAATGAATGAATGGCTGAAACACATCTTTGTGTGTATCTTTAGTGATGAGAAAAGCCACGGTATACATAAAAAAAGCTGATTGATTATGCTTAAGTAATGATGTTGCCACTTCTCCCGTATCGCATTAATTGTTTCAAACTCATGAGACAATTATAGGACTCTTTCATCATAATGTACATGGTTTTGATCAAACGTCTTTTCTTAACCTTCTCTCGTATTTTTCCAATTCCCAACGCCTTTGCTAATGTAAAAGACTAGAGGGTCAACTGAAAAATAAAAAAAAATGAAGGAAAAAAAATTAAATAGAGAATTTGAATTTTCTTTCTTGTTATTTGATTGAATAAAAAAGTGAGGAAAAAATATAAGTATATGAAAATGAATTTTATAATAATTATTTTTGTTATGAAGGAAAATTTTATTGGAACGAAGTTATAAATTCACAAATCAATATCACTTCAATTTCCTTTCATTTTTTCTTATGCGGGTTTTACACTCAACTTTTCTCTCCCTTCACTTTTCTTTAAATTTCTTTTCAATTTTTGCTCCATTCCTTTTCATTTTTTTTTTCACTGACCCAAACCAACTATAAGTATCTGAGAGGGAAGATTCAAGTGGCTAGAGCATGTCAGCACAACTAGTAAATTCACATAAGGGAAAACCTTAACGGCCTAACCCTGAAAATACTGCTTTTTTCACATAAATAATGAATCCTATCACGCAAACAGAGAATATAGAAAAAGAAAAGAAAAAAAATGTATGACATGAGCAAAAGAAGAAAAGATGAAAAAAGTTAAAAATATCTCATCATCGAAGAAATCTCTAGTTAAAAAGCGTATGTGAGCCATAACAAGGAAAGAAAAGAAAAGAAGAAAAAGCCTAAGTTGACAAAATCAAAATCTAACGCCACCTCCATCAGAAAAAAAGAGGCAGATTAAAGCCATTTTAAAAGTGAACCTCCAAAAGGTGTATTCATATGAACCCAATGCTATTGATAGCTAAGGTGCGGTTTCTCTACGGTCAACTTCAAAACATAAAACCGAACAATTACAAGACCCAGAGAAATAGGCGCCATAAAATCAGTTAGAGATAGCAATACATATGTCATAATAATTCATAACTCATAACCAAACCTAACAAATATAATAAAATTAACAGCAATTAGTACTAATACTAATTGTCCAACACGAATATCAGCATCACCTGATGCTAGGAAATTTTTTTATGTGTTTTTCATAACAAGAAAACAAAAAAAGCTCTTACTTTGTTCTATTCATAATTTGATATTTTGTCTTGTGAGCTGTTCTCACTGTCCCTTTTTTTATACAACGATTGCAATATCAAATTATGAATAGAAAATATGGCGACTTTTTCTTTTCTTGCTATGATAGCACATAAAAATCTCTCCTCTTATGCTCCTACATTATTACTACTAGATCTTTATTGATCAGTTGTTTCCTACCATCTTCATCCGCATTGGCAACATAACAATGTCCTCAAGCAGCCCGGTGTCCTTCAACAAATCCTCATCATGAGATGGTGGATTGGAAGGGGGTGGTGGTCCAAATCCGAAATCTCCACGAACATCACGATCAGCTGGAACTTCACTACTAATCAAAGATAGGTTCATCATGTGATTAGTATTGCCAAGAGAGCTAACAACACTCAAGGGAGGTGATGGCATTACGGGGTTTTTGTAATTGTATAACAAAGGTGCTGATGCTTGTTGCACATTAATATTCTGCTTCAGCTGTTGTTGCTGCCAGTTAACTTGCGTTGGTGGCTGCCAATTAACCGGTGGCTGCATAATGCGGTGCAAACCAAAACTATCACCACTACCTCCAAGACCAAAGCCAAAACCAAGACCAAAACTAAAACCATCACCACCACCGCCACCACCAGCACTATTATTAACACTCTGATAAGTAGCACCGCCATGACCACCATTTAAACCACCGTAACTTGCACCATCGCCACTACCAGCACTATTATTAACACTCTGATAAGTAGCACCCCCATGACCACCATTTAAACCACTGTAACTTGCACCACCGCCACTCCCAGCATTATTTTTAACACTCTGATAAGTAGCACCAACATGACCACCATTTAAACCACTGTAACTTGAACCACCACCACCAGCACTATTATTAACACTCTGATAAGTAGCACCACCACGACCACCACCACCATTTAAACTTCTGTAGTTACCATCACCACCACCACTACCAATTAAACTGTAACCAAAACCGCCACGACCATTAACACTTCCAGCAGCACCAGCATCAGCACTAGTACCAGCACCACCCTTGGCACCACCACTAATTACTCTGCCACTTCCACTTCCAGCTCCATGGCCAATACTGCCATCACTTGCTTTTGTGCTTATGCTTGCACTTGCGCATGCACATGCATTGTTATTATGGTTGTTGTTGTTGTTGTTGTTGTTGTTTTTGTAGCGGTTGCCACCACGCGTACTGTGGGGAGGGGGCGAAGGGTGATTGTGTTGGCCCTCATAGGTTGTCAGAACACGAGAAGCGTCTTCGGGGCAACGCTCCACTCGCTTCTTCACGGCACAGCCAATGTAAGTGCAACGATAGTAGCTCCTGTGATTTTTTTTTTTTTTTGGGATGGTGCACATAGGGCAAAAAAACAAAAAAACATTTGAGCACTAAGCCAGTCATGTAGTAACACTAGTAGAATCAAGAGACATGAAAACTGAAAATAGTGTTATATAAATTGGGAAATATCTTGTCGAATCATCTTTTTTCTTCGTAATAACACAACGTTTAAAACAAGAAATATATAATTGCAACAATAATTAATGGATCAAATATTTTTGTTGGTCAACTCAGGGTATGTGTGTTACTGTTGAAAATACGGACTAATCCCCTCAAGACCAACGAAGATAGAGAGGTTTACACTGAATATCTAGCAATTTAGAAGTGGGATATGGCAGTGGTGTGTGACATACCTAGGGTGAGGGCTGTCTTTGACAATCTTTTGGCCATACTTGCGCCATCTGAAGCCATCGTCCAGGTTATCCACATCGCTCTCTGTAACGAACGCAAACCTCATTTCACTGGTCTTCCTTCTGATCCTCTTCACCTCATAATTCACACTGCTTTTAGATTTTATGTAAAAAAACACACAAACAGTGAGAAATGGTTTGACCAACAAACGTAAGAGCAGACATAACACCTCCTCCATTCTAGAGCTTCAATGGACACTGAAGAAGCGAAACAGAAACAGAAACACAGGAACTGCACCTTGAATTCCACCCACTCAGTACTCACCACCCCCACACCACACCCTCCCCTTTTCTCTGCAAACGTTACTGTCTCTATCCCCCCAAATTTCTTTATTATTATCTTTTATTTCTCACAATAAATAACAGTGAGAAGAACAAAAATCTATTAAATTAATTAGCAGCATGAAAACAAAATAGTGTAAAAACAGTAAAAACTCATTAAATATATTATTATATACTATTATTTATTGCTTACTTTAATATATTTTTGTCTTCATCATCGGCTTCTCTGGTTCCATCTCCACCCCCACCCACAGTCATAATTGCACCACCATCCAAGCATGCTGCTTCACGTTTATCCCTGGCTGTTTCGTCACCACCCAGCTGCGTTGCTGTTATAACGCCGTTATTAACGTTAATGACGGGTCCGTTGGAGGACGACGAAATAGAGACAGAGTTCGGTGACGCCGCTTCAGAAGATTCTGGAACGCTAGAGCTCCGGGGTGGTGATGGCAGAGGGTGGCTCACCGGAGTATTATCGGTTACTGCGGTGGCGGCGACAACCACGTCATTTTGATTTTGATTTTCATTATCGTCGTCATCTATAGATAACCATTGAGTCAGCGAAGGACCTAAGTCGCTGACATTAAACGAGTCATTAGATAGCATGTCGAAGATGGAGGACAAGGTGTCTGGTTGAAAAGGGGACTTCAAGCTGTTGAATTCTTCGCTAAAGATGTCGGAAAAATCGTCACAAAAGTCCATGGTGGTGTTGGTGTTGTTGATGGGTGTGGATGATGATGGTGGTAGTGGTGGTGGTGTTGATGATGAAGAAGGGTCATTGATGGGGTGAAGTGGTGGTGGTAACAGTGGTGGTGATGACGAAGAAGGGTTATTGATGGGGTGAGGTGGTTGCGGTAACAGAGATGGTGGTGCCTTCTCCTCCATTTTGGTGTTCTCTTTCGTATGAGGAATTCAGATCTTTATTGGGTTATATATCATAAACACAAACACAAAGCCTGGCACATATTGCTCTTTGTTTTTTACCACTCTCTCTCTCCCTCTCTCTCTCTCTCTCTCTCTTTGATATCTCTCTTTTTGTGCCTCAAAAACTCAAAAAGAGAGTGTGCCTCTTAATTACCTCTGTGCTGGTTGTAATGAAAGATGTAGTGAGAAGATAAAGAAGAGAGAGAAATTGAGCAAGGGATAGTTTGGGGATAAGATCGTTTCCTTTGTTTATGTTACTACCCCCTTCATTTCAATATATTTGTTATTTTTTAAATTTTTATTTTCAAAATATCTATTATTTATGATGTTTAGATATTATTAATTAATTTTTTCATTTATATCCTTAATCTGAATGTATTGATACATTTATCAAACTAAGTAATAATGACTATATAAGGATAATTTTAACAATTTGTGTAATTTCATACATTTACCAATATTTTTTATGTGTTGTTTGGTTTTTGATAAATATATTGAAATTGACATAATGTTATAAGAGCTTAATTTTGTTACACATTATCCACTCAAATCTCTTTACGTGAATAACTTTTTGAGTAATAAAGATGAAAATTAATCTTATTTACTAATATGACATAATATAATTTGATGGCTATGTAAAATTTTATCACACTGTCAGTATACAAAAATTAAATTTTTATTATAATATTAGAAATTATTTTAAATTAGTATTTTAATTATAGACATTGTACAAATATTGCACTTATTGAGGTAATTTGCTAAATTCTTTTCAAATTATAGTATAAAATTATTTATATCAATAGTATATAAAAATTATTCTCAAAATACCAATAATATATAATATAAAAATGTAAATTTTTTAATTAGCCTACTTAAAAAAACCTTTTTTATCTCAAAAACTTACTCTTTATATATTGAATAATTTTCAATATTTTTCAAGTTACATACAACTCATGCAGTTGTGAATTAATCTTTGAATTGAAAATTTCAAATTAATTATTAAAAAATTTAGCAACACTCAATACAGTAATATTTTAATAACATCACTTTATAATATTGTTTTTTGGTTGTGCCGTGAAAGAAGGACCTTTGATTGGGTTAGAAATTTCGACAATAAGTGGGGTCGGGGTGTTCCCCAACATCAGGATGACTGGCATCTGCCGGTGGCAGAGCATGCAAAGATTGGTAGCACGTCGTTGGTGGCAATTACATCACAAGAGCACCTCTGTGGGGCCCACTACTTCTAGTTGCGGATGTTAAACCGGTTACCGGCTCGGCATGTGAACAGCTTTCTACGAGGGCAAACACATGCTCTGGAATTAAACGCATTTGCCATTCTTTCTGGTCTTGCGTTTCATGGATTGATTATTCAGTAGGTTTACACATATTTAATGCATCCCACTTCAGTTCCATTACACACATGTTTCAACACACCATGAAAATAAACAAATAAATATATTAAAAAAATCTTGTCTTGGCACAATTTAATAATTTATTTTTAGGCATACTCATAAAAAAAAATAGCATAGCCCATTGAGGAGATTGTGTAGGATGATCAAAGTTAATGAGACTTATTTTTATTACGAGTGTGTTTAAATGTTATTTGTTAGACACTTATACCTATGCAAGAATTTTGTTAAATATATTTGAGATTAATTTTAATTTGATCCATTTTTTATAAAAAAAGTTTTACAAAGTTATCAAATTATATATATTTTTTGTAAGACTGATAATAAATGGTTAAATCAAACATTTATTGAAATGATAATACGTGGTTGAATATAGACAACTCATAAATTAAATTCTATGTATTCAATTTCTATTAAGATCATATAAAATAATTTTACATTGTAGATTAAAAGAAATTAAAAAAATACTACTAACTTATAGTGGCTATCAATCACCAAACATGATTTAATATTTTTTTAATTATAGTGAGCAATCATCAAATGTAAATTATTTGATATTATTTGTACATAAAAATTATATTAAACTACATAAAAATCAAATTAAACTATTATATATAATTAAATTTTATTATAATGATAACTAATTATTATTCAATCATATATTGCTATTAGTGATGATGATTGATTCTCATATTCATTATTTGATAAGTCATATCAATTGAATAATAGCATAAAACTTTTTTGTTTTGTCAATATATATAAAAGGTAAAGATATTTTTTAGTACAAAAGTGAAGATATTAAATATATTAATCTCTCTGTTTCAATGTATCTATAAAAAAGCAAACAACAAACCTATTAAGGCAAAAAAAAAAAAAAGAAAGAAATACATATTGGTAAATATATAAAATTATGAATCGACAAAATTATCCGGTATAAAAGATAAATTTCTATTAATACCACACTTATTCTTTTTCTTAAAATTAAGTATTGTCATTAAGTATATAAATGGAAGGAAATAACGATAATGCTATCATATATTGTACATGGAAAGATATTTTAAAACCCTATAAATTAAAAAAAAATGATAGATACACTGGAATGGATAAAGTATCTTTTAATTTTAGTAAAATCAATACTTTTTTCTACCATAAATGTACTGTTGAATTTTTTTGAAAAAATGAATAATTACATAGTTATTGACAAATTTAATATATAGCTTAAATATTTTCTTGAATATCTAAAATCTAAGTTACGTTAATTTATTGAAATTTTTAAATAGTTTTATTTAGACTGAATATGAAACATTATTGATAATTCTTAAAATCCGGCGTTGATGTTATTTTATATAGCTAGTAAAAAACCAAATTATTTTAAATAATAAAATTTATATTACAATTAAAACGAGTATTTACTCTCAAGATTTGACTATTTTAAAAATAGATAAACACAAAAATATGTAATTGTAACTGTTAATCATCATTCTATATTTTAAAATGGTCAAATCTCATCGCATAGAATAATATAGTCAAATATTAAACTTTAAAAATAAATATTATCATACACATATATAATACTGTGTCTGTCTATATATATATATATATATATATATATATATATATATATATATATATATATATATATATATATATTAACATTTATCATTAAGAAATTTCATTTTTTAAACATATGCCCGCAATTTAAGGCTAGTTGTTACTACTTACATATCTATTTTGCTGAGATAAAATTATCCGTCTCCTATTTGTTAGTGAGCTAAATTGTTCATATTGCAAGCTCAAAATGGTCATAAAAGAGTATTTTAGAGTATAAAATTATTCATGTATCTATAGTTATTATCTTAAATTTTTAGAAGAGAGGGTTTGATAACTTTTACAAATCATGAGATTCATATATATTCTATCGTCTAACTTAATTCAGAGAAGTCAATATTATTTGGCACATGTGTTGTGTCACAGACTCACAGCATGTAAACTTGTGGGGAATTCCACGAGCTAGTGAAGTAATGAAAATGATGAGAAGAGAGGACAAAAAGTCCTAATCACATCGATATGGAATTGCTCCTAGTAGTACATTTTGGTGGAAAGAATGAGCATTCTGCATTCATTTGCATGCAATTGGATCTGGTAATTAATTACTCCTTAATCACATCTTTACGGAATTGCATGCACCTACATCTGTAGTATATTTTGGTGGAAAGAATCTGCATTCATTTGCATACAGGTTGTTTTTAAGTTAAGTATTGGAATTAAGTTAATGATTGGCTTTTATTGATCTTCTAAAAATGAAAAGTAAAAGTATATCACTCAACTTTAACTAATTCTTTTTATAATTAAAACAAATTCTACAGATTAATTAAACCATCGAAAGAAAAATAATTCATCTTAACATATACTATATAAACGACGAATTGAGTTCCAAAATCCCCATAACAAAAGTAATTACGTTAGCTTGGTGAGTGAGACAACATGTCGTTATTTAATTTTGCATACACTGTTAGTGTAGTTAAAAAATTTTATACCTACATTTAATCATATATTATGATATCAATAAAAAAATCATATTTAATCACCCACTATTTTGAAAAACTTACGAATAAAAGCAAATATTTGACAATATCATATTCTTTTTTAAATTATCAGCATATCAAAATAAAATTGAGTCATACCAATTTATTTTATCTGATAATTATCATGATTTCTGTAAATATATATATATCTTTTTAGATTTGTAACACTATTCATAAATAATATATGAGGACAGCCAATTCCAATTCCAAACGAAATGACTTTGAGCAATTCTTAAACTGTTTATAACAGTTTTATTGGTGTTTTTTTTTTTTTTTTTTTGCAGAATCAATCATTCAATTAGAAGTCCATATTTTATACATCATTTCTATAAAATTTTAAATTAATATAAAATTATTTGATATATTTTTTATGCACATCCAAATTAACGTACAATATATATATATATGTTCAAAATGAAGAAGAATAAAAATTATATGATTGCATTATTATTTTATGTTTAATTTTAATAAAATTTGGTACAAATAAACTTTATAATAAACAATTATAATTCAGTGATTAGATCTATTATATATATGTATATACATATATATTAGGGGAGTAAGTTATTCAATAATCATATGATTACTAAAACATAATTACATAACTTATGTTTTCATCTTGAATCATTCGCTCTGTGTATTTATCGGGTCTTCCTCTCCCCCGTGTCACACCTGAACCTGACGGCGACGATGAAGCAGAAGAAGGAGCGGTTATTTGATGTTGACACGCCTATGCCAAGGGGAACCTCCAGTGTTTTGAGAGCATCAAGGCTCTTTTTTTTTATTTTTTTTGGTTGGAGCAGGAGACCTCAACCCTTTTGTGTTTTGGGTCATAGAGGAACCTTTAAGTTGACGACACTTCTTTGTTTTTTTTTCTGTTTTGGCCCTGTCAAGTTCCGGTTTTGCTTTTGGTCTTTTTATTTTGGGCTTACTCATGCATAGTCCTTGGGCCTTAGATTTGAAAATCTATGTATACATCCATGTTTAAAATAATAATTAGGTCGTCCGGAAAAAAATTATGTTTGGAAGGGGGATTCTTGAAGGAAAGAAAAGAGATATTATATTCTTTACTCTTGAATTTAGAAAGTTACACTATTTTTCCGCTGTTAAAAAAATAAGATGATAGAAAAATTATAATGGTCTATAATTTTATTCTTGTAATAAAGTGATTTATCTTAAATTAAGAAGGGAAAAAAAAGATTATACTCTCTTCCCTTTCTGTCCGAAAACCACCTCCTAGTCCTAATCATACTTGTGAACTCAGTAACTCACGATTAGGTGAACTATTAGTGCTTTTTTTTCAAGGGTCTGGAACTATTAATGTTTTCAGCGGACTTAATTTGGAAGACTGGGTTCTAAAATCCCTCTGGAAGACCCAAAGAATGTGAAAATAAATGTGTGGTGGTCCTATGGGTGAAAAGGCCATGCATCTGAAGCCCAGCTCACTCAAAGTCCCTAACATAAGATGCATCTCGCAAAGTGCCCATACCACTTCCTCTATGCCCTGCATGCTTATTTTTTTTTGGTCTAAGAGTTTTTTTTTTCTTTTTATTTGGTGAGGATCAAGACTTAAATGAGGTGTCAGTTTTGTATTTCATGCTAAGAAAATAGGTCAAGCCCAATTTTACAACATGGAGAACAAATACAACGAAAAAACGTACAGCTCACAAGTTGGATCATCTAAAGCAACTATAGATACAACACAGCAAGCTTTTTTTTTTTTTTCCCCCTTAAAGAATCCAATAAAAAGAGAAAATTACACATAATGGCTGCTTTGCAGGAGCTCTCTGAGTTCTTTCTATGATCAGACTTCTCCTCTTCTCTTGGATTAGAACAAATACAGTCCCAAGCTTGTTGCTTTAACACCAAAGACTAACAAAGATTGGCACAAAACCAAAGAAACTAACCACAAACTAGAGAAAATACATATGACCACCACTCATAGAATTGTTGATTCTTCACCTACCAAAAGTGCAATACGGTTGCAATATTACGGTTGCCATAGGATAAGCCATAGGATAAGCCAAGGTTTTAAATTCAAGTGACAACATCACACGATACTGCTGTAATATTACAGCTGGTAAATTCTCAAAGACAACCGCATTGGATGACTATTACTGTTCTGTCATGAATTTGCTGATCCATCACTTGACGTCATAGCTGGCAATCTAATTAGATATGTGATATGGCAAGGAGTTATTTAAAAAGTTCATTTTAGTCCCTCGAAAAGTTATAAATGTGTCAATCTAGTCTCAATTTTCAAAATCTCTTTTCTTCCTCTCCATAATCCTTAACTCTTCATTTTTTCCCAAACCCACATGATCCCTTTGATCCCCACAATAAGAACAAAACATGTCCTTTGTGTACTTTGAGATTTCACCTTAATACAGAGGTAAGGTTATATTAGTGTCCAACATATTCTTCATCACATGCTAAAACAATTCAAAAACTTACCAGCAACCAACAAATAATGAAAGCTTCAATAAGAAAGAGATTCTGAAAGAAAAAAAAAATAAGAAGGAGATTCTGAAGAAAAAAGGAAAGAAATGAAGACTATATAATACTTGTACACACATGTAATTACTCTAATGCTACTAATAGCCCATTATTTTGTTCTCTGAATCAACATAAGCTTATCTATCATATAAATTAATCTTTGCTCATTATATTTATGACCTACAAACTATTGGAGCAAAGCTTCTTCTCCCAAATATATCATACTAATGGATGGTGGGTTCATAACTCCAAATTTTGCACACATCTAGAACCCCACTAAAAGTTCAAAATATGTATGAGAAATGTAGAGCATCTTTGTTCATACACAAAAAAAAAGATATTAATAAAGGACCTTTCATATGCATATCATCCTTAATAAACACATATCTTTCACCATATCATCCTTCTATACACGCAGTTTAGAAAGATAAAAAAAAAAACTTCAATTTAAACACAATTGTATTCCACGAACTAATACTCTAATAAGTGTGGTCTTGTTTTAATTTTTTTTTTCAACTTGGAATTTTTTTTATTGAGCATTTTCTATATCATTGGATCTGAATCTCAACTTTGCAAAAACATTATTTAATCCATTTTGCTGCTTCTGTTGTTTCATATTGAAACAAACCAGCATAAAGTAGCATAATCTTTATACTTGCAATGGAAAGGGTAATGTGCCAGCAGATGAGGCAAAATAAGCGATGACTAATGAGGATTTCTGATTGCCAAATGCTCACTCATGCAGCCTATTTTGTTGGTCCACAGTAAAGGGATATATAGGTGGGTTTGGGAAAGAATGAAGAGTTAAGTTTATACAGAGGAAGAAGTGAGATTTTGGAAATCAGAACTAGATTGAAGCATTTACAAAGTTTTTAAGGACTAAAATGAATTTTTTAGATAACTTCATGCCATATCGCATGTCAAGTTGGATTGCCAACTATAATGTCTAGTGACATATCAGCAAACTCGTGATGACACAATAATGATCGTTCACTTAGACACTAATTTGACTTATGATTTGTAATTTTATGGATTAAATAGCCAATTTTCTAATTTTAAAGATTAAAGTAAATCATACTTGCAATTTCGAGAATCAAAATGAATTTTTCCTTGAAGTTCTCCCATCCAAATATATAGGGGTGTCCCAGCCTTAATTAATTGTCGTGTACACCCAATCCAATTGAAAATGGTGCCTCAAAAATGCCTTTGACCGCTAAGTAGCCTAAGGTATTACATTCTCATATATATATATATATATATATTCCTCTCTCGATTTTATTAAAATTTTTCTTCATCTTCCATCTAATTTCATAGGTTATTTAAATGAAGGAATTTGTCCTAGAGCCACAAACTCATCACATGTATAATTATTGTTCCATCATTAGCACAGCAGGTTGGCTTCATGATATTGTTGGACATTAAAATCATAAGGCTTCTAACTAAAGCATAAATTTGTCTATGCCTTTGCTAACAGAAAGGAATAATCTTACCTTGGGCGTTGGATTTGGTTTACGTACATATGTTTGTTTAGTGCATATAAATACTTTTTTCTATTGGACCAGGTGCTTGGTTCAATTCAATGTATGCACACACGTTGTTTAGAAGAAAGCCTCCATCACCATGACTTGGGATGAAAGGTCTATTCATCGGAAGTTTGCATAACGGAATCATTGGTAATAATTTGACGCTTTATTAGGCAATGGCGGCTTGTGTAATGCCACATGAACTCTACAAACAACAAATGGTTCTTGTATTGTGGCAGTCATATTCTCCATATATCATACTAATTTTTTTTATGTGGAGCGGAAAGAATAAGTCACATTGTTTACTATTATTATTGCTATTATTATTTTGTCGTGAAGAATAAGCCATAATTGTTAAAGAATAATTCACGTGGTTAAAGAGCGGGTAAAAACTAAGATAAAGTGATGGAGAATAATATGTTTTTCAAAGAAACATGCATTGTATTAATTATTAGCCGCAAATTCTGTTGTGTTTCTCGCATTTGAGTGCATAGTGAAACGAAAGAATGCTGTACGTATTGAAACTTCACACTAATGGTCCCTTGGAGACATACGATAGAATAAGGACCAATATATAATATCATATAATATTTTAATACTATATGATATTTGGTATGGTATTGTATAATATATTATATTTTATCTTATATAATATTAGCATTCATTTACAGATAATTCTAACTATATATTAATATTAAATAAAATTAAAATGATAATTTTTATTAATTATTAAATTAAAATTTTAAAATATATAATATTATCATGTATTTATTAATAACTCTAACTATAAATAAATATTGAATAAAAATAAAAGGTCATTTTTATTTATTATTTAAATATTATTTTCAATATATATTATTATTTAAAATTTTAAATTTATCCTAAATTTTATTTATTATTTATTTTAATGATTTTATAACTATATATTATTTCAATAAATTATAAAAATATAAAAATACTCTCTGTATTTTATATATTTTAATATTTTCCTAGTATTTTTACCATAATTATTTTAATTTTTATTTAATAATAAATATTGAATTAAAATGTTTTTATCATTAAATCTTACTTTTATATATATCACATATCAATTATTGTTTATTTATATATTTTACATGTGTATAATTTATAATTTATTTTTATATAAAATACTTTTATTATTTATTTCAATGCATATTCATTATTAAATATTTGATTCTTTTATTTATTATTATTTAATTAAATTATGAAAATAAGCCTTATATGTTAAAATTAAAGTTAATCAACTCTTATCTCAACTCTCTAGGCTTGATTAAGTTATCCATCATTTTAACATATAAAATATGTTTGATGGATAAACTTATACAATATGTTGTTTGTGCCAAACAATAAATAGAATCATCACATATTATATTAACTTATCTTATCATATCTTACACAATGTCTCAAATTGGCACTCTGTAAGAGTGTGTTTACTATGAGGATGAAATAAAAAGAAGTTCTCATAGAGAGTTTCTATACAACCTAGCCAACTAGTGTTGTTTGATATATGTACCACATCATTTTCTGTGTATTGCATAAAAAATGATATGGTATGCGTCAAACACTAGTTAGTCGAAATACAAACAAAAAGGAATATTGACATATTTATTGAATTTTATTTTTATATAGGTAATTAAGTTATATACTACAAGATTCTATTCAATGATTATTATATTTTTTCAAAAAAAAATATTGATAATTTTTTTTAATGAAAAACTATAATCATTAAAAGGATCTTGTAGCGTGTGTGTGTGTGTGTGTATATATATTAGTTACATCACACTACTCAACAATTATATAGCCTTAACTCTAAGAAGCTAAACCCAAAACAAAAAATTAAGCACGAAAAGTCGTATAAAACAAGGAAAACAAAGGAAGATTATCATTTGGGAACCGTTGGCAAAATAATTGAGGGAATTTCGTGAGCATCTAGATTTGCGAAGACTACAGTAGAAAAAATAATAATAGTCGGTTGAAGTATTCACACCAAGAATTTATATTGTCCTTGCTGTTAGGGTGGGGGAGGCCAATAAGGGGAGGCATAACCAATGGGCTAAGTGAGAGCACTATAACACCCGACCGGACGCCACATCTTGACCAAAAACCTTAAGGCAATGAGTCATGGGTCCTCCCACATTATATACTATTCACTTAGTCCATTCTCAACCAATGTGGGACTTCACTTCTCACACTTAACCCCAACAATCTCCCCCTCAAGTATGAAACCCACCACATTGCTTCCTTATCAGCCAACTGCTCTTCCCAGCACCTACCTTCCCCCAGTCTGTGCCTTTTTGGGAACCAAGTCCAACCATGGCTTTGATACCATTGTTAGGGTGGGGGAGCCTAATAGGAAGAGGAATAACCAATAGACTAAGTGAGAGCACTATAACACCTGACCGGACACCACATCTTAACCCAAAACCTTAAGGCAATGAGTCATGGGTCCTGCTACATTATATACTACTCACTTAGTCCATTCTCAACTAATGTGGGACTTCACATCTCACATTTAACCCCAACAATTTGATTGTTAGTGTTTGATTGAAATTTGAGTTGTGATAGAAGTCCCACATTGCTTAGAATTGGGATAGAAAGAGGTTACCAAGGCTATATATATGAGCGTAAATTCTCCATTTAAATTTGCACTAGTCAAAAAATACTTTAAGCTTGTACCTGACTTTTCTTCCTCTGTACTCTTATTTTAGAATATTGTGAGGTATAGTTTAAATAATTTCTTTAGAGAGTGTAGGTGTACTGGGTGTAGGTGTTTAAGAGAGAAGTCTTTATATTGTAATAATTTTCACATAGTGAGATTCTCTGGTTGTCTTTTGACAGCGGCCGTAATTTTTCTTTGGTTTTGGAGTTTTCCACGTTAAATTCTTGTGTTGTGTTCCTATTTTATTTCTCTGTTTAAGGTGGTTCTCAAGGAGGGGAAGTGGCTTATTTTTCCAACAATTGGTATCAGGAGCTTTGGTTCGGGGAGATTTATTCTTAGTATGCTCTGTGGTTGCATCTTAGTCTGATCTTTCACATCAGAAAAGAATTTCTCCCTGGTACTTGAGGATCATCCTTGCTTGTTGTTGCTGAAAGGCAGTGTGATACTGTGAGATTGCGGTTTGGAAAGGTTCTGGCTAAGAAAAGACTTGGTATTTAAGCGTGTCTATTGTGACCCACCTCTCTTTCCTGGGAACCCTCCTGGTGCACAGTTTACAGTTGATTTACACTATTCTAGTATATGGTTGCAACAATGTCAAGTTTTCCAAGTGCTATGAAGTATGACATAGAGAAGTTTGATGGAAGAATCAATTTTGGCTTATGTCAAATACAAGTCAAGATATGTTGATATAATCAGGTTTACACAAAGCGTTGAAAGGAAAGATCGCTGATACGGATAATGAAAACTGGGAGGAACTAGATTTGAGAGCAGCAAGTGCAATTTGTCTATGTTTGGTTAAGAATATTCTTGCAAATGTGCAAGAAATATTGACCGTCAAGGAACTTTGGGAGAAACTCAAAGGGTTATATCAGGCAAAGGACATCTCAAATCAATTGTTGTTGAAGGAGCAATTCATAATCTATGCATGGATAATAGCACGAAAGTCTCCAACCATCTTAGTGCCATCAATGGTATTGTCTCTAAATAGAGGCAATTGGAGTGAAGCTTGATGGTGAAGATAAAATGCTAAGGCTCATATTGTCTCTTCCATTTTTCTATGGGCATATCAAGCCTGTATTGATATATGGGAAGAAAACTTTGAATTTTGAAGAAGTTGCCAGTAAAATCATTGCTGAAGAAAGAAGAATGAAAAGTGAGGGTAGCACTTCATCAAATTCACTGTTTGTAGCTAGAAGTGACAGTTATGGGAAAAAGAATCATGGAAGGAGTGTGACATGCTAGAAATACGAAAAGCCTAGGCATGTAAAGAAAATTGTCCAACGACGCGGTGTTGAAAAAAGGTTCTCAATCTGATACTTGCAATATTGCTCTCCTGGAGAAAGAGAATGATCTTTACTAGAAGGTAAAAAGTGTATCCTCATGGCATTACCGCGCTATCATGGAAAATGATAAGTTGTTGCTAGCGGATCCACAATTGCACATGGGCATTGATTGGCGTTGAGATGCAAGGTGTGTGGTGGGAGTTATGTCGATGGTTGAGGAACTTCTAGGAAAAGCCAATATAGAAGTTGCACTATAATTTTTCAGCAAGATTTCGACATGTGCCAAGGTGAAATTCTTGGAATTGTTCTATTCCAAGTGGATATACTTTTATGATGGAGTATGATAGTTCTTTGAACTATCATTGTTGGTATAGACAATGACAGTAAGGGATTGTCGGTGTTGACAATAGAAGATGAAGCTGTGTCTATTTCAATCAAGGTGGAGATTGTTAGTGTTTGCTTGAAATTTGAGTTGTGATAGAAATCCTAAATTGCTTAGAATTTGGATGGAAGGGGTTACCAAGGCTATATATATGAGGCTAAATTCTCCATTTCAATTTGCACCAGTCGAAAAATACTTTGAGCTTGTATTTGACTTTTCTTTCTCTATACTCTTATTTTTGAGTATTATGAGGTGTACTTTAAATATTTGCTTTGGAGAGTATGGGTGTACTGGGGTGTGGGTGTTTAAGAGAGAAGTCTGTATATTGTAATAATTTTCATATAGTGAGATTCTCTGGTTGTCTTTTGACAATGGTCGTGGTTTTTCTTCGGTTTTGGAGTTTTTCACGTTAAATTCTTGTGTTGTGTTCCTATTTTATTTTTTTGTTTAAGGTGGTTTTCAATGAAGGGAAGTGGCTTATTTTCCCAACACTTGCATCTTGCTTGTCAATTAATTGAAGTCAATATGTAAGGTGGGTGAGAATCAAGTTTAAAATGTATACTCAGGCCACCTAATAGGTAAGATGGAAAAATGTAGAGGCCAATCGATTATATAGTTCTCAAAATCACAAAACATGCTAATCGGGCTATTATCATCTTTTCAGTAAGTTACAACTCTTATCCTACCCTTGGAAAAGGATGTGTGTGGTTCTCGAATTGAGTAGCGTGAGTCGATATAATCTAAAAAATGAATACAGTTTATAGGGCTAGTTATATACATATTGGGACCGCACTCGAGTATACAAGCCAATCACTGTGTAAAAATGTCAAATACTAGCTAGCTAAACCATTTGCTCTCATGTCACTTATAAGAATTTTATATCTTAATATAAAAAACAAAGCAAATCCCTACATCTTGTCAATGATCAATTTAACTTTGAATATATGACATATGCAACAATAATAATCATGATAATTGGTACTAGAGATACCTAAAAATATCTTGAAGATGAGGAATCCTTAATCTATACTCACCTTTTTTCGGTAATCTATAGTCACCTTTTGACCTGTCAAAGAAGACACCGTGAATAGATCATGGAAGTCCAAATATAATGAGGAATTTGGGAGAGAAACTGTTCCTAATTCACAATGAGTTTGTATGTGTCAATCTAAATGGGAAAACCAAACACCCTATACATGGTTAGAAGCATAAATCTCATCATGTTTAGAATCACTTGATGGGTCAAGCCTTCATGCTATAACAAAGTTTATATACAAGGACCTATAATAACATCGACAAATGAGTAGCCCAAAACAATAATAACTCAATAATAATATCAATTACTAATTTTGGATTTATTCCATTAGTTATTTTGCCACCCAATCAATTTGGATCCAAAATTAAATTTGAATTGATTTTGTCAATCAACGAAAAAATAACCCAACAGATACTTGTGAATAAAGAATATGGTGAGAGGTACCTTCAATCAGGTTAGATATGTGCATCTGATCCATAGCCATGCGACTCTCCTTGCTATATGAAGGATGCAATATAAATACTCTATATGGGTCTAGGTGGCCCTGTAAGAAGAAATACCTTTGTTTAAGCATGATTTTTGTTTACCTTAAACACAGGGCAAGGGCACCCCATGAACGGAAGAAGTTGTTCTTTCATTGTAGGCACTATCCTTTTATTTAGGCTAAAGCAAATGAAACCTAGGAAAATTCCCTACAGAAAGAAAGCTTGGAACCCAAAACCAAATCCTCTACCCCTCTTAAAACATGCAAATTAAAGATTAAATTCAAAGGAATGAGAACCATCTATCGACCTATATGACACTCGAACTTTGGAAATTCACATCTTTTCCTCGAAAAGGAAGATGGTTGTGGACCTTTGAGTTATCAACGATAGGGGCTATGTACTAAACTACGAACAAAGTTACCAATAATGTGGCTTACGAGATCCAAAATCGGAATACAAACTAAACAAAAATAATCAATCTTGATGTGGCGTTCCGTTCATTGAGGGTAGATAGAACCACCGAGCTAGAAGAACAATATGGGGGAATGTGACTCACAATCCCCAACAGTGGAAAGCCCCCATTGCTTAAACCTAAGTTGTGAACCCGTCATTGGCAATAAAAATCCATGATAAACTTTTATGGAAATAATCACATATATCAAAAAGTAATCCACCTTAACCGGAAATCCACGCGGTTCAATTAAGAATCTACCAAGGGAATAGAGCACCCCCACTATCCACTTTGCATTAGAACCTAGCTAGCACAATAAAAGACAAATGGGAATGAAAAGATCAATAGGAGAAAAAAAAGAATGAATTATTAGTAGCCCTATAGATCATATCAAAGTACTCTCCACAGGCGATACAACTCTTGATCTGATAAGGGTTTTTACATCAAGATTCCCTGGGATGTCTATTTCTTGATCTTAGAAGATTGGCAAAGGTGTCTAAACATTTCCTTAATGAAGTTCGGTCTCTAAGGTCATAACCTTGCAACTTACACCCATAAAAATTGGGAGTATCCTAATCACAGCTTCTTATGGCTCGAGCCCCGTATCCTTGAATCTTCCTCATGAAAGGCCTAATTAGATGGAACTTAGATTATAGAACTCATTCCGTTCATTTGGTTCCAAAGAGGGAGATTAATAAGAGAACTCTCAACATTTGACTGTGGCGTAAAAATTTGACCTATGAGGTTATCATAAACCGCACAAGATATTGAACACTTATGAATGATCAAGGCTCCATTTTCATTAGAGCCCTTCAAAGGTTTAAGTTTGTAATTTAGGGATCTCCTACACAAATGACCTGAGATGAAACACGGATGCTCAATGCTTGTTCCATATCGACAGAAAGTGAGCTTGGTGTAAAAACTTGACATCCAACATATGGATATCTTGGATGCAGAGTCAGGGGTTTTGTTACGGACTATACTATAGGCCCAATATAAATGGATTGGACATTGACCTTTAAGACTCAAACAATTAAGGGAATCCCATATACGAATGTACCCCATGAAAATAGGATCCTAACTACCCTACTTCAGACTATATACTCTCTATTTAAAGCTTCCAATTAGATAATACAAAATTTATGCATGTTTCTTGTTTTCTCTAAGTTTCTTAAGTGCTCCCATATTTTAGCATTGGAGCCCTTGCAGATGCACCTATCAATTCAGATCATGGGGCAAAGAAGATCCTATAGCAACTACCCCATGTTTCATAGCCTATCATGGGGCAAAGAAGATCCTATAGCAACTACCCCATGTTTCATAGCCTAGCTTGGATAGCAGGTATTCTCTATCTCAATTACTACTTTCAAATACTTTACAAGATGAATTATCTTAGTTTCATTGTCACATATCAAAGATAATGGGTCATACTCATAAAATTCACCTTATATATAATTTAAAGAGTTTAATTTTGATACACTTATAATGTTAAAAAAAAAATAGATTGTCATTCGATCATATAATTTTATTTATAAGACTTTTAAGATAATAAATGATTAAATCTCATATTTTTTTATTAATGTGATAATTTATAAATAAATGCTTATATACAGCGTATATATATAGATTAAATCCTAGTTGAATGTGCAAGAAAAAAATTCATGAAAATAATTTTCAATTCATTTGATCATAATATATTATTCTAAGTTCTAGATCAATCAATAGGTCGCAGATTATACATCTACAAACAATTCTTTCTTCTTACACTATTGTATGATTTGGACAATAAAGAGTGTTATACCTTGTATGAATGGCAGTGCATATATAATTTTTAAATGCTGATGATGAAATCCAGCTGTAGCCACCAATATTTGTGGTCAATTTGGCTTTGACCAACAAACCACATCAAACTAAAGGAGAATCAGTAATTAAGTTGGACACAATAAGGAACCCTCCAATAAAGAAAAGGAGTTTTTTTTTTTTAATTTTAAAAAAGGATCTTTTCCTCTAGCGCATAAATACTAAAAATTTTATTACGTGAGCTGGCTAGCATTCAGTCTGTAATCCGTTGGTGGATACAAGGAATATGTCATTAGTTGAAACTATTTCTTCTCGAAAGATTTATGGATCTCTGAGTCTCTTCTTTTGTCTTATCATAATGTGTTGATTACCATCAATAATCATAGTATTATTATCTTTAATACCAAATTCAACAATGTCGCAGTCACATACACAGTTGATTCTTAATTGCAGCTCAAGTTGGTGATCTTATCTTAATCCCAATCAGTCACGCTGCGCGGTCCTACTTTCTCTAAATTCTTAATCACTGTATTAACAAACAAATTAAGTGCTAAACTGATTTTTATTGTGAATATATATATATATATATAATGTTACATTTAATTGTACCGTTAGTGTGCTAAAAATTTTATACAGACATCTAATTATATAAGAAATTTCTTTAGTATCCTATAAAATTCATGGATATTGATATGTTTTAGATAGTGGGTGATTGAAAATTTATCACATATTTCACTAACTAAATTTATTAATATCTTAAATACTCATAATTAAATTATAATTCTTAGATTTAAAAGGGTACGGTATCGTTGAGCACCAAAATAAAACCAATTATACATTACCAAAAATCAATACATAAAAGTATTTGACTTAAATATTCATATCTCAGATGTCTTATAAATATATAGAATTATATAATTAAGTAACTATTTAAAACTCTTTTAAACTGATAGTACATTAAAATTGATCTCAAATCATTTATGTAATGATTTTTTCATCATATTAAACAGCATTTTGGATGAAATAATCCATGCTTGCTTAGCTTGTATTTTTTATTTTGGCACTGCTTACCTTGTATTAAAGTTGACTTTAACCAAAACTATTCACTGTGACATGCATATTTAGACTGATATTTAGCTTAAATAGAAAGAATATTCCAAATTATAAACTGAACAATTAATGTTTAATTAATTAATCGTCCGACATTTATTTATTTAAACATAAAAGTTTGAAGTTTAAATCTTGTGAATAAAAACAATAATTCTAGAGAAGGATCTAACGCAAAGATACCCAATTGTTCTCCTTAGGTCAATTAATTGCCTAGATGGCAATTATCCTGTCAGCCAAAACGAATTTATATGTTCATGGCAATTGGTGCCATTATTATTGGCCACTTATCCACTCCATTCACAATGTCATTTCAGGTGTGCCTCCTACAGAAATTAGGTGAAGTGGCACATCAAAACTACCGATCACGGTTACCTCTCCCCATAGACATAATGTGCCAAAATCTAACACAATCACCTGAATAGGAAAAAGAAAGGAAAAACGGAAGGAAAAAAGGAAAAAAAAAAAAAACAATAGTAGGACTCCATTTGTAAATGTATCCGTGGTTATCTTTAGTTATAGCTTTGCGGATATGGATTCCATTTTTAAATTTTCAGATTGGAGGTTTTCTCTAGCAATCTCTGAGTTGACCTTGATGGCAATATCGAAATTACCATGAATCGTTTATGGTTTGGTTCTAAAATCTTATAAATGCAAGGAAATATAGGGAGGCTCTAATGATATGTTGTGTGGAGAGGTAATGGATAACCAAATTGTAGCGGTGCCTATGTGAGATAACTTGGGTCTTTCAAATCGGTGATGCTTATATGAATATCTCTTGAAGAGGCTCTCTCTCTCAATGGTGCAGGCAACTGATTTTGTGAAGCGAAGTTGAAGTGGCAAATTATATTCTCGGTTGCTGTTATTGTGGTGTTGTATTTCTGAGATAATTGTCTGAGATCCGAAAGGAAGATACAATTGTTTTTTTTTTTTTTGTTGGTCTCAAACAACTGCCTCAAATTTTTTTCTTATTAATTATTTTAAACCTAAAAGGTTTTAGTAAGAGAGAAAGTACTCTTTCTATTCTTTAATAAGTATCTATCTTAACTTATGCACATATATTTTGAAAATATTTGTTAGATAAATTAAAGTATATTTTATAACATTATCATTATCACCTACTCTAGTACTCTCTCTCATATTTAATTTATCCACTAACTCTCTTTCCTTCTCATAAAAGTATTAAGAAAAAAATAATTAATGTTATCTAGAATTCTTAAAAGGACAAATAATAGTAGAAAAAATTTATAGATGGATATACTTATTTGAGAATAAAGAGAGTATATGAAAATTTAATGACTGTATTGATTGTTGATCAACTCTTTACAAGACTTTATGTTTAATACATGAGTTTGATGGGAGCGACTATTGCCACTCCGTTTTTAATGCTTTTAGTCTAGTATTTCTAAATTATCCTTAATTAAATATTTAGATAAATTCTTTTTTAACTACTTTCATATTTTAAATTATATTTAGTAATTACACTAATTAATATTAAATATATGACTTGGCTAATTTTAATTTTCAATCTTAAAATAAGATCAATCTACTATTCGTTGAGTGTTTTAAAATTTTGGTAAAAAAAAAAACAATGTTCCTTTTATCAATTAACACACATAAGATAAGATAAGAGGTAACTTTGTGATTTTTCAAATTTGAAAAATTGAGCAATTCAATGTCAAAATATAATAGTAAATGAAGTTTTAATAAGAAAAAGTATTTAAATTTTTTAATTATGAAATAAATAAATTGATCAAATTTATATTTGAAATAAAATAAAACAAATTAGAGAAATTAATGCGTAAAACTATAGTTTTTTTTTTGTGCATCGTAAAAGTATAGTTTATTATAATACCCTAAATTCATACTACTGTAAACAGATTTTTATCAAAACTTGGTTAACAAAATGCAAATAATTATTTCCGTAAAAAAATGTAAATAATTATGGTACAAGATAACAGTAAATTGAGCATATTTATATTTAAAATATTTAAATTTATTATGTTTTCTTCTTTTGCTTGTTTTCTAAGAAATGAATAATTTAGTTGTAAATTGAAATTTATCTTTACATTAAATTTAATTTGTCCCCCAAAAAATTTAAAAAGTGCTCTCAAAATATGTGTGTTTATCTCTTGCTTGCATCCAAGTTTAAAAGGAACATATTTTTCTGTTTGTCCAAAATATTTAAGAACTCAAAGAATAATATATTGATTTTATTTTCAAATTGATAAATTAAAAATAATTAATTTCTATATAATATTAATTAGTGTAATTATTAAAATATTAGAGTAATAATGGATAAAAATATGCAGGACACCGTGTCGACTCATATTTCATCCACTATTACACTTTATTCAGTGGTGGATGAGATGTGAGTTGACACGGTATTTCATATATCATAAGTGCAAATAATATAATTCATAAAGCTAAGTATCTACCTGATGGGACCTCACATAGTTATAAAGTTAGGTTGATAGCAAAGGGATAATATAGTCGGGGTGGATTTCCTTGATATGCACAATTCAAGTGTTGTTGTCCATTATATTGCTGTAGTGAAGAAATTGAGTCTCCTACAATTGGGCATTAACAATGTTTTTCTCAACGGGGAGCTATTTGAGGAGGTTTACATGGATTTATTCTTGAGGCATCCTAGAAAGTGGGAGGTTTTAGTTTGGAAGCTCACTAAGTCTCTTTATGATATAATGGAAGCCTAAAGACAACGGTTTTATAAATTCTCATCCATTCTCCTTGATCACGGATTCACTCAATCAAAAAGTGACTATTCACTCTTCTCCATTGATTCAAGTGATGAGTCTATTGCCTTTCTACTAGCCGATTTATGTGGATGATATTATCATTGCTAGCCCAAATCTCATTGTCATTACTAAGGTGCAACAACAGCTACGATCCATCTTCAAGCTCAAGGTGTTGGGCGATTTGAAATCCCTCCTTGGACTAGAATTAGCAAGGTCTACCACTGACATTTTCTTACACAAATAAAATATGATCTATCCTTGCTAGAAGATATCGGATTTATCTCTAAGCTACTACTCTTAGAAGGATTCCAACCTCAAGCTTAATGCAAACTGCTGGAGATCTGTTGGATGATCCTTCATTATACCGGATGCTCATTGGAAGATTGATATAACCTCACCATCTCTTGGCTAGAAATCATTTTCTCTGTGCAATAAAGCTAGCACAATACATGTCTAAGCCTCAGGTTAAAGTATATGAAAATTGAATGATTGATAATCAACTCTCTATATATACAAGACTTTATATACATGAGTTTGAGAGTACCTAATAACTAATAGATAGCATTAACAGAAAAGTAACTATCTAGAATAGATTATACACAAGGTTTATTAGGTTTATCTAAACACATACAGTTAATATTATCCGATGATGAGTTCAACAATGCAGTCAATTTTTTGGAAATATCTTTCAAGAAAATCCTTAGATATCACTTATATATTAATTGAAAGTGAGGTCAATTTTTATCTCCATTAATATTTAAGGATCATCTCAACACATGTCCCTTAATAAGTGAGTTAAAATGTGATACAAATAATATCACTGTATACATTCTCAATCACTTATATTTGACGAGCCTAGTTTTAAGGATCATCTCAAGATGTCCCTTAAGAGGTGTGTTAAAATTTGATCCAAATAATATCACCGTATTCTCAAGCACTTGTACTTGACTGGCTTAATAAAAGTGTACAACAGCACTATTGGTTACGCATAGCTAAATTTTTTGGTTGGATATCAGTATAAATTACTTGCAACTCAATTATAGCTGCTAAAAAAAAACCTGGTATATTTTCTCCAAACTCCTGAAATTATGTCGGCAAGCGAGACGACGGACCAGATGTACAATATATTATTAAGGGATTATGCTTGAAAACTAATTCCTCCAATCCCTATCTTCGGTATAGTGGCGACCATATGGGGTTTCTACCTACACCACCTTTTCCTTTTCCACTTTTGCCACTTTTATTATTTTTTCATGGAGTTTAATGGACAAGCCAGGACCCCTCCATGTGGTTGTGAGAAAGCTTTTAAATAAACTATGCTGATTTTTCAAATGCATGTCCTTTTCTTTACCATAGCTTTTGTTGTACTCACATGGCGCAGACCATTTGAAAAGTAATTTATATTATAAAAATAAAGAGGGAGGAGGAGGAACAAGTAGGATGGTTATTAGTTTGCTTACATGGCAAAGAAAAGAGGGTAGCCATACGGTTTTAGTCTTGGGGTTTGCCCCTTGACATAGTACATACGTGTGATTATATGATTTTTCAACATTTGTATACACCTTATTCTCATGACACATACCTATAATATATGCTCTTCTCCACTTGAGCAAAGATGTTTATGAATCATCTCACTCAAAATTTAAAATTGTAATGTGTACATGCATTATCACTTTTAAAAGTTTAAATTATTAAATAGAGATATATAAATAATTTTATATTTAACAAATATATTATTCGCATCAAACTAAAGAAGCTTGAGAGAAACAAAAGAGGTGATAATTATATCAACGGTGACTTTGTATTACTTTGAAAGTGAGCGGATTTGGCTGATTGCTCGGGCAAATAGGGAAAAGATTAGTACCCATATCATCAACTTTTGGTAAACTATACAGAAACAATATTCGAGTAAAAATGATATATAAAGCTTTAGAAAAGAATTTAAAATTGATCCGTGTTGATACACTAACAATTCAAGTTTGTTTTTACCAACAGAATAATATGATTGCTTGAGTGAGATTTAGAACACAAACATTTCTTGTTATTAAATAATCTTTCTCGTGTAATACTTTAACAAAAAAAACTTTTTCATCTCCTGTTTTCTATCTCTCCCTCCTACGTGCACTTTCATATCTTGCCGGATACATTTTTATTTTGATGAAAAATCCGACGATACAATAAAGTCACAAAAAGAAATGATCAAGAATTGCAATACGGAAGCAATCAAGAACCTTAATGTTTCAGTCACCAGGGACAAAGATTTCTCATCCTCACCACCACCCTTACTCACCTAAAATTTAGAAACATAATAAAATAAACCAAAATGGTTGCACAATCTATTCTTTAAGCCATGTTCTTTAAGCTATTCTCACTCACCCTTTTTATATAGTTAGTGTAGTCATAAAGCACAAACTGATAGGTACTGATTTCAAGAAACTGCAATTGCTTCGAGCCACCGTTGTATGCCTCAAGCTAAGCACTAATAATTTGATGCTTTGTGGTGGCGGTATATTCCTATTTAATTATCATCATTATGTTTCGAAGAGTTAGTGCTACAAGTTTGGTTCGGCACTTTATTTTTAAAAGATCAATGACTTTCCAAATCAAGCTCTAATTGGGGAATAATTAATAGTACATTGTGCTTTGACAATATATCTTCCTTTTTCATTTAAATAACCAAAAGTATAATTAAAGAGACAGGTGCCCAAATATCTAGGGATCCACTATTGAAATCGATTGCCTCCTTTAAACGTCAAGTGGTATTTATTCTTTTACAATCATTTGAAAGGGATAACTCGAAATAAATAATTACATTAAGATACGGTGTTCCATATAGCAGTATTTTCCTATTTGGTAGTATCAATTTTTTTTAAAACTTTAACTTGAGCCATTAAAGATAGGAAAGAGTTTTAATTTATATCATTAACTCACTCTTTACTCATAATATAATTGGAAAAAGCTTCAGGATATGAATTTAGCTTTCAATTATTCTTTTAATACCAAGGGGTATTTTTTATAAATTAAACTTTTATGAATCGTCTATAAACTGATTACACGAGTTACTTTTTCTGGACTTTGAACTTGCATCCTCATATCAGGAGGACCATAATTTCTTACTTGTCTACTCAACTAAATATATTTAGCTATTGAATGGTAATTTTTTAGACCAAGTTAGTTCAACTATTCGCTTCTGCAAATTCAGTTATTGAATTGCTCTATGTGGTTGATTATTATAGAAGGGAGCAAATTGAGCTATTATCATATCATAATTAATCACCCATGAGGTCTCTTTTACTTCGCTTCCTTCATGTTCCTGTGAGTTCTTGCCTGCTACATTTCAACTTGTCTGATCACGAGGAATAGGGGTGGTTGTTACTCAAGGAAATTATCAAGCTTTGCGGGCTATTATTGAGATGTTAGGAATCAAATGTGGTATGGGAAAGGTTGTCGTAGTTGGCCGTATATGAAGAAAGTTTTAAGGTCACGGATCTAAAGAAATGATTCAGATTAGAGAAATGTTATTAATTGTATTCATGCGGTGCGAGTTGAGTAAGGTTCACACCTCATTCAATGGTAAATGACATATATGTCAGCACAATATCCCACACCCCATGAATACAAATAATACACCTCTTCTGATTATAACATGTAAATTGATGAATGAACAATATTGAATAGAAATTACTAAGAGTGATCAAAGAGAACATTAATCAATGGCTCTTGAATCCTCAAATCTAAAATAGAAAGACCGATTAAAGGAGGCCAAAGGAAGAGAGAGCTAATCATATTCACCATGTAAGCAAATATACAATATTATAATACTAATATTTCAAAGTCATTTGAAAGAAAGTTTTTCACATGTCGCAATAAGAATATTTTAGGGTCCACATCTTTTAAGAAGTTATTCATTAATTTTTTTGAAAAAAATAAAATTATAATTATTACATATTATTAACATATGATTGATAATTATCCATATTTAATAATAGAATTGCATTACATTAATAAAATATCTTTAATTATTGTGATGCTGAATCAAGAATTATATTGATAAATTAATTTCATAATTTTAGTATTAATTTCACATCTAAAAATATTTGATGCGGGTGATGATTTTCTTTTGAATACTATTATATTAAATTTATAAAATTAAATATATAAATTATAAAAAATATGCAAAATATATGCGCTAGGTTATATCATTTACCTTTTTATTAACAATAAGATTATGATGAATTTAATTATTTAAAGGAAGAATATTTTTCATGTCATTAGTGATGACATTATTTGATTATATATACAGACTAATTTAATGATTTGAAGACTAAGAATATGCCAATTCAATAAAAAAAATTATATATGTACGCAGGTAAAAATGAAAATCTTGGGATCACCTAGGATGACCATAAAATTATACCTTCAATAATCTTTGAGCTCTTGTAAATAATTTTTAATAATTTTATATTTTAAAAGATTTGAATGAATTTTGAAAAAAAAAATAATCATACAATTTATGACAATTTTAATAATTTTATACTTTAAAAAAATTGAATGAATTTAGAAAAAAAAATCAATCATTAAATTCATGACAATTTTGATAATTTTATACTTTAAAAGATTTGAATGAATTTTGAAAAAAAAAGTTAGTGTTGAAAACAATTAAAAAAAATTGGAGAAGATTTTTAAAAGAAAAAATAATAGAGATTTATCAGAATCTTATTTATAATTAGAAGTTATTAATGATTAAAATTTGTATAAAATTTATTGATGTATAAATTTATTATACTAATATTTCAGACCCATTTCATGAAAACTATTACGCTTATTATTCATATAATGATTTAGGCGTCATATGTTATTCATACAGTAATTTAGGCCTTACTTTTCTCGATCTTTATGTGAAAAGATTTTTTTAAACTTAATTTATAATTTACTTATTAATTGTTTTTCATATGACATAAAATTAGATATTACAATTATTAAAGAATCAAATATCATAATTATTAAATATTATAATTCGCAGTTATTAATAGATCAAAGAGAGAAACATTTAATTTTGTTAACGAGAAAGTAGCAAGGAAGCTACAGCATTGGAAGAGACCCGTGCTATCAACTAGTAGAAGAGAAGTTCTTATAAAAGCTATTGGAGCGGCAATCCCCATATACACATTTGGTTGCTTCAAGCTTCCTGATACTTTGCTTGAGGAACTACAGAGAATGATGATGCAATTCTGGTGGGGGCAGAAACAGAATGAAAGACAGATGCAGTGGATTAGGTGGGATACATTTTATAGAAAGAAGAAACAAGATGGCCTCAAATTTAAGGATTTGAAAGCGTTTAATCTAGCGATGCTGGGGAAACAAGGATGGAGGCTGTTAACAAAACATCACTCTCTTTTTTACAGGGTCTTCAAGAGCAAGTATTTTCGATATTCATCCTTCATGGAAGCAGAGTCAGGAAACAACCCTTCTTGGGCATGGAGAAGCCTGCTCGAAGGAAGAAAGGTGCTAGAAAAAAGGGTTAAATGGAGAGTAGGATCAGGTGTAAGGATCAAAATCTACCAAGGCCCATGGTTGGGACAAGATTACCCTTTCAGAATTCAGCAAGCTGAGTGCTACAACCAGGATTTGGTCTTTGTGAGACAGCTTCTGAATGACAACCAGCAATGGCATAAAAGCTAGATTAGGAATAACTTCTCAGTGAATGTTGCAGAAGAAATATTGAAAACTCATATTGAGTAGCAAGCTGAAGACCGAGTGATGTGGAAATTAGAGAAAAACGGTCATTATGCAGTTGCTTCAGGATATACAGTTGCATTTCAATTTTATCATATGGCCTCAGATCATCTGTATCAGAAATTTTCAAATAAAGAGCTTTGGAACTCAATTTGGTCCAGCAAATGCCCTTCGAAGATCAAAGTTCTTATGCGGAAATTATTTCATGATGGTGTGCCAGTTAGACAAAAATTAAAGATCAGAATTCCTAGTGTTGATGGAGTTTGCCCGATATGTGGTTCTGGGGAGGAGTCAATATTTCACTATTTTATATCTTGTAATCAATCAATACAGGTTTGGACAGAAGCAAGATTCTTCAAGCAAGAATGGATCCTTCAAGATAAACCATTTTGGGAATGGTGGCTGAGCCTGATCAATGAACTGACAACACAACAAAACTATAAGGAAAAAGTCTCACTTCTATGTTTCACGATTTAGAGGATTTGGTTGGCAAGGAACACAAAGGTCTTTGAAGATAAAAACATTTCTCCCCAAGAGATTGCAAATAATGCCACAAACCTTGCTGAAGAATTTCTTAGACTAAAAGCAAATGTTTCTTTGTTTCCTTCTAAAAAGTTGCTGTTAGCTTCCAAGATGTTTCATTGGAAGAATGGGATATCCCATTGATGTTCTTTTGTTGTCCAAGTTGGACCTTATTGTAATCCTTTGATTATAAATAAAAGTTATCTATCTTTGCTAATATATATTATAATTTGCACTAAGAGAAAATCCATATTAATATAATTATGATCTACAATTAAATTAAGAATCATTAATAGCCTCATATGAAGGTAATATAAAAAATTATAAAGAAAATATTTTCAAAATAAATAAGTTTTAAAATCAACATATTTTTTTTAAAGAAAATGGATAAGTTAAATTGTTAACGAATTGCTAATTGATTGATTTTGATATGATAATAATTCAAAATTCAATTTATACCAAATTTATTCTTAATAAAATATTTAAGACACATTATAATACTAATATAATAATTTATTCTTAACCAAATATGATAATAATTCATATAATACTAATATTTAAGATTCATTACATAAAAAGTCTTCTATGTATTATTTATAGAAAAATCATACCCGCCCTTTTTCATCTTCTTAACACTCAAAGTAAGTTTTGAATTTAATTTACCTTCTAATTTTCAATTATTTTTTTTCAATCATACCTTCATATCTTCCTACCATTAACAAAATCAATATAAAAAATAAAAAATAGCATAAACAAAATTATATTTCAATATATTATACTATGAAAACTTTATATATAAAATTATAATATTAACGATAACAAACCTATTATAATTGTGTTGCATTAGTAGTATTTGTTATTATAGATATTTATGTTTTGAAGTTTAAAGTATTTTTAAAATTTTTTATTTTTAAAATTTATTAATAAACATGTAAATATCAATAAAGATTAAAATCTCCATGTGAAATGAAAAATGGGGACCCGTGACTGAGATGTGTATGAGAATGGAGGTAAAATTCTAAATGAAGTTGAGATTAGGGAAAATTTTCTAATTTCAAATGTAGAACTTTTGAAAATCATAATAAAAAAATATCTATCTACATGTATTATTATATTCTATTTAATTTTTTACAATTAAACATTTCAATCTATCAATACCATAATTTTTTATACTAATTTTTTGAAAAAAAAATACCTTCAATTTTTTAGCACTAAAATATTTAAAAAAATAAATTCTATAATTTTCACTTCTTTGATAATGATATTAAATATTTATTAATTTTTAAAAATTAAATAATTATATTATTTTTTATTGAAAAAAATTATAATTCATATACTACTCTAATAATTGAGATTATATAAATTAGAAATATAAATAATTTTTTACTAATATTACACACTGATTATAACATATATTTTAAAATTGATATTTTAGTTTGTTAAAAGAATGTACAAGGAAAGAATGTGTAATTGAAATCATATAAATAAAATTTATATTATTTTTATTAACTAGAAAATATATTTTTATTTTTAAATTAAATATTTAACCTACTAAAAAGATATAAACAACCAGGGATGATAACAAAATTAAAAATAAGTACACACATGAATTATCCAATGGGAAAAAGGAATTAGCACATATTTCACCTTCATATGGATAATTTATAGGGCTAAATCCACGTTTGTTAAATAAGATAGGGACAAGGATAATACATATTTATTTTTTAATTATTTTTATTATATTTACATTTTGTATATATTTTTAATTTTAATTTAGATTATATTGCATTAATAGTATTTGTTATTATGAATATTTATGTTTCAAATTATAAAATATTTTTAAAGTTTGTCTCTTTTTTAAATTTGTTAATAAACCTTTGAATACTATAGAGATTCAAAATCTCCACAGGAAACGGAAAATGGGGACTCATAAGGAGGATGGGGATAGAAATGAGAATGAGAGACAAAATTCTAAATGATGATGAGAAGCATGAGACATGTTTCCTTTCTCATGGACACTCATTATCATCCTTATAAATGGCTCATGATATAGTAAAATTATCTATTTATTCTCTTTCTTTAGTCAATAATTTCAATTTTCGAAATGTGTAAAATTTTCATAAAATAGACTCTTTATTGTTAATTATTGGTCATCTAGAAAGATATTTTCAACCTTATAAACATGATATTCAATATAAGATATAAAATAGAATGACACATTTATATTTTGTCCACTTATTTAATTATTTAACTATTAACTTGCTTTTAAAATAAATTTATATGCTCAATTTTCTATAAGATATATGTAAATAAATTATTATTTATTTTTTATAATAATCAGCAAACTATTTTTTATTATCTCCCCTTACATCGCACAGGTTAAATGACTAATTTTTTAATCAATGGAGCTTCAGGCGCCTATATATAGGTCTAAGAGAAAAAACCTTTGTGTGTTAATAAAATAATGGACAAAGTTCAAAATTAAACATATAATTAATTTATGTTAGTCCACAAAATAATCCAATAGTATAAGCATAAATGAATAGTATAACCACTTCTTTCACTTAATACTATCTTCTTCTAATCAAGCTTACAAAATCTCTACTATTTCAATGTGGCCATTCATTGCAACAATCTATAATTTCCTGCCCTACTTTCTTTGCCCAAAGGGTTTAATTCAAGCTCTTTTAGGCTTTTTCACACAAATAAACTAAAAAAATTCATTAACAATCAAAATAAAACTTTCAAACGTTATTTACACAAATGAACCATTTTAATATTATTAGGCGATTTAATTTATAGAAGGCGATAATGAAATCACTTTGGTCATGATTTCATCGAAGCCTCCTATGAAATTAAACATATTAATGCGTCTGATTTAGTTAAAGGCTATGACGAAATCAAAGCAATAATTTAACAATATTGTTTATTAGTTTCGTTGGTTTGTAAAGGTCAGGGATTCAAATCTCATCTCCACCTTTTTCAATTTTTTACGATTATTGTAAATTTTTAATAAATGATAATAAAAGGCCTAGCATTATTAATTTATTTATTTAATAATCATATATATGTATATGAATACTCAACAACATGATTGATTATCAATGTAATTAAAGAAAATTTTGAAAACAAAAATAACGTAACCATCCAAATGCAACCACATATATAGTTATTAAGAAATTAAATATTAAAAATAAACCCACCCAAATATTAAATTAACAAAATATAAAAAATTTAAAATATAGCTAATCCAACAACCTTAATGCAATTAAATAAAATGAAAAATGAATTAGGATCAAAGATCTGTATAACTTAAAAGATGAATTGAATCCTAAACCAGTTAATCAAATAATCTAGCAACTATAGTTTATTTGTGTTATATAATAAAATTGAAACTTTGTAGAACATAAACAATAGAAAAAAAGTGTTCTTTGGAAAAAAATTTTAAGGATAAAAAAATTAGAAACATTTGCACCCAAAATTTTCACAATAAATAGAAGATTTTTTTTCCAAAAATATGGTCAAAGAATTCCCCTTCCAAATATATATGATTCTTACATGAATAAATTAATAATGGTAGATGATCTTTTATTATTATTTATTAAAAATTTAAAATAGTTATGAATAATAATTTATGGTAGATGACCTTTTATTATTATTTATTAAAAATTTAAAATAGTTATGAAAAATTAAAAAGTTGGAGGTGAGATTTGAACCCTTGATCTCTTGATAGAGTAATAGTACAAAGACCAACTATACAAAAATCAACTTGTGTCAAGTAGGTGCTTCGATTTCGTTATAGCTTTTAATGATATCATACACATTAATCGTAGGGGCTAATAATATTAACTGTTCAGCCATGTAAATAATGTTTAAAAATTTTATTTTGTTTGTTAATGAATTTTTCGGGTTTATCTATGTGAAAAACCCCGTGTATCAATCTAAACAATCTTGGAATCTTACAATAGAGGGATTAACTTCTGAGTGTGGACGAGCGGATTTGAGGGGGGGGCGACCACGGGCATGGTCCCCCTCGAAACTTGCTATAATTAGATAAAAAGACTTCACAACAGTTGTGTAAATTTTTTTTTCACTCTTATATTATTTATAGTGCAATGTATATATCTCGATTTTTTTTTTCCTTAAAGGAACTAATTGTACGCTTGTCGTATGAAATATTTTTATATTATTAACTAATCATAAGTTGACAATTCATCTACTTTATGCAGTTTCTTAAAAAGTTGTAGTAGACATGATCTAGCCTATATGACAGTTTTTAATTAGTTTACGGTGTAAAAATTATTTATAATATGTTCGTGTATGACAATTAGACTCTTACTTGAGAGGCCATCTTTTTTAATGATTTAAAGGAGTGTCGCGCTCAAGTCAACTTCATTAAATACATGAGTAAATAACTCTTTTTATCCTAACATTTTCAGTTTGATACTAATTTAATTTTAATAAAATTTTGACATCAATTTAATTCTAATATTTTTAATTTCAATATCAGTTTAGTCACTTTTTTGAAATTGAAACTTTATTTTAATGTAATAACTAAATTGATATTGAAATAAAAAATATTAAGATTAAATTGATATAAAAAATAAAAATATTTAAACAAAATTGATATAAGAAATTTCTCAAGATGAAATTGATATAAATTTTTTTGTTAAGATCAAATTTAATTATGTCAAATTAAAAAATGTTAGATCAAATTAAAAATATTACCTACTCTGTACACATCTATCTATCTCTCTCTCACACACACACATATGGATATCGAAATAGAAATATTTTGACTAAATTAATATTAAAAATAAAAATGTTAAGGCTAAATTGATGTAAAAAAATTTAATTTGTTAGGATGAAATAGATATAAATTTTTTTGTTAAGATCAAATTTAATTATGTCATATTAAAAAACGTTAGGACCAAATTAAAAATATTATCTACTCTATACACATCTATCTCACACTTACACACACACAGATTATATATATATATAAGGCTATAATATTTATTCGTTAATATAATTTTTCCGGCACCCCTTTATACTTTTTCTGGACCTGTCACTCGTTATCGAACAAGTTTGAAGGTATAAGTTTTGATCTGAGGATTTTGGTGAATTAGTCTTGCATCATATTGCTTACCTAACTTCACATAAGATTAGTTGAGCATCACATGGTGGCAATGAATCGCCCACCACACCGTTCAACGACACATCAAGAAAAAAATGTGATGAATTAATTAGACACCATCAATTTCTTCACATAACACATCATATGGATTCATATGATGATGTAAAAACTTATCAATTGAGAAATAAATCCATGTCCCCAATCGTTTTAAAGCCATGGTAAAGGTTTACTCAATTATTGATAAAACCATCGGTCCAAAAAATCATATAAACTGTAAATTCAGTTGTAATCATGAGAATATGTAAAGCACGCACATGCACTTAACATTATATTTCCCATACTTAATGGTTTGAAAATAAATAAGCTTATTTTTTTGGGTAATTCGAACCATGTTTACTTAATGAGGTTTCTTTCCTCTTAAAACAAGTATTTTTGGTGGATTCGAACAAATTGAAATCATGTTTCCTTTCAGCACTATTGCAACATGCCAACATCCATCCCTAGCTTGTCCTTTTCCTTTTACAGCGTTATCGTACAAAGAGCAAAACCACTTGATCAAAGCTTAAAAGGAGTGCCCACAGAATTCGTGGGAAAGGAAATGGGGTACTTAACTATTGGTCAATTCTTAGGTAAACTAGTTGAGAAATATCTTTGTCAGAAGAAACATTTTAGGGCAAGAAACCAAGTAGAGGACAACACAAAGGGAATAATTTTGTTTATCTTCACTTTTCCCTTTCATGAATCAATTTTTGCTGGGATAGTAGCATTTGTGCTAGAAATTGTTTACGCGAGTTTCATTAGGCGAACGCCTGATTGACTAATGACCATTGTCATTTGTGTTGAAAATGATCATGATTTTATATCAACAATGTTATTTTGATATTTAAGTGTGAGGGTCTCATTTGGATACACATTCTATCACTAGTAGATGAGATAGATAAGTAGAGATAAATGAGGATCACTGTATAACATTAATTTTATATTGTGCTGGGATATGGTAAGATGCCACAAAGACCACCTATTTTAGTTCTATATCTATTTCTTTCTTTTTTATACTCTCTGTCAAAATCCCATATGATCCTCTTTCTTGTGTAGGTGGGTATTTTCCTATTTGATAGAAGTATAAATCGACACGATATTCTACATATCATAAATATAAATAATATTTTTCTTGAAAGAATGCTCAATTGGGTTACCCTTCATGATGTGAAAAGCAGGATACAATCGCCCACACACATGGGAGGTATTGAATTCTATGGTCACAGGTGTCCTGAAAAATTTGAAATAAATAAATGCCACCATCCATGCGAAAAACTTTAAAAGGCAAATGTTATACAATAAAAACAATAACATTATCAAATTTCTTTGCAAAAACTATGATAGATTTTGAATGATATATAAAAAAATATAACTCATTTTCTTTTTGAACTCAAATTATCCACCGTCAAAAGAATTGATTAATCCACTCGAGACATAGAACCCTTAATTAGATATTTAAGGAGCTCAACTAATTGTTAACTTCATCAGGCCTTGTGGTTATATAATTTATTTATTTAAGAATTCATAAACATATAACATTATTTTGGTAATCAAATTCGAATAATTTTTTAAAAAAATTATTTAATAATTTAAAACTTTAAAGGCACATACTACTTCTAGCAAATGCACAAGTTTTTATGTGGTCCTCTCATTCAATCAATAATTGCATTTTGCTAGTAAATTAGCCTAACCCCCTTAACCCTTTTTGCTTCCTTTCTTTCAGATTCTGAGTTGTTATGACTAAAAAGAAAAAGATTCTGAGTTACGTTGTGGTCTAGGGGAAGAGGTACAACTATTTGATAGCGATGAAACTCGGACGCTCGTGTGCCTTAACTGGCTCTCTGTGACCGATAGTGAGAGGGACAAAGACAAATGCCAACCTATTAGTCCTTTAGACTATTGCCCCATGTGGAAGGGGCACATGAACCATTAAGCACTGTTTCTCAAATACACCCATGATGTAATTTATTTTTTTTTCCTTTTCCAAACTTTAATAGAGGCTTTTTGTTGGTCAGTCTGAAACAGAAAAATAAGGCTTAGATATAATTCTGTCTTTAAAAATGTTATATTTTTATTTTGGTCCTAAAAAAAATTTAAGTCCCGTATGTTTTTATAAATAAGCGTAAATAATTATATTGTAGAAAAATATTGTATTTGTTTGATTTCAAATAATGTTTGGCACATGAATCTAAAGGAAAGAGTGTGTATATTTCCATACCATTTTTTGGTGTGAATTTATTCATAGATAAGTACATTTACAAATGAAAAATGATATTTTACATTAAATCGAATAAAAAATAAATATATTTCACACTTTGAACTGACCACCATTCTGACTTTATTATGATGCGAAAACTATCGACATCAAAATATTTTTCACAATGTAGACCTACATAAAAAATGCTAGCTTGAAGAATATATTACGTCCCCTTTGAAGATAGGTCTAAATATCTCTGTATCTCTAAATTTATAAAAAAAAAGAAAACCAAAACATCCATAAAAGGGATAAAAACATCATAAAGATGAAAACAAAACCCATAAAAGAAACAACAAAGCATCCACGAAGTAGAGGAAATAAAAGAAACAGAAAACCTAGAGAATGAAAAAAAAAGAGAGCTACTCTCAATAATGCTCCACCTATTTCCGGATCAATTTTTGGAGAGATAATGGAGAAAGGTGTAAACATTAAACACTAAAATGAGAGTATTCCATTGAGATACTATTTATCCATGATTCAACTTATTCCATTATCTCATCATATTTCATAACTATAAAAAAAAATGATACAAATATTTATTTTCAGATATTGAAAAACTTTTCTATTTTTTTGTTAAATATAAATGCGGAAGGAGAGGAGAAAGTGATGTTAATTGCTAGAATGATGTTAGTGGGTCTCAACAAGGTGGGGGCGACAACCACATGGGTCCATCATATTTTGTCGAATCGAGCATGCTTTTGGTACTTTTGGCAAAAGTTTAGGTAAAGTGGAGTTGATTATTTTATTTTATTTTATTTTCTACGGATTACAACTTTTAATTAATCTAACCGAAATAAATTGTAAAACCACCTATTCACAAAACTAAAATCCAATTCTAATTTTTCTTGGATGGACACAATATCGATAAGTCATGTCTCGACACACTAAAAAAGTGAATATATATATATATATATTCTCAATTAAGCGAGTGTATCCAAAAAAAAGATGAGACCTATTTCATTACGAGGATGGCTAATGTGAAGCGACGGAACTGTGTGTAAAAACATTCTCAATTCAAAACCTTACTTTCTAAGCACGTGTATAAAGCCACTTACTTCAATCCAATTTTTGAGTGGAACTGGCTATTCCTGCTATGAAATTTCAGTGACACACTGTTCTAATCCCCACAATACCACAACGGTATCACACCACTGTTGTGTGTTCAGCACCACCACAGAATTCACAAGCACTAAGGCACATCACATGCGTGAGGTTATTATGCATGTAAAGTTCAGAACTCGAGGGAATTGAATTGAATGGCATCAAACCAGATCAACAAAACAATAGATGCCGTGACCCATTTGGAATTTCTCTTTTCAACATTGTTATTTTAAAACTCACTTTCTTAAATACCTACATACCCTATTCATAAAATATCCTACTATTTATTTTTTCTCCCAACTTATTCTCTTTCCACTCACATTTAAATTTTAAATGGGATTCAAATAGATATGAGCTTTAAAATAGAATTACTCTTCTCTTTTAGGATGACTCAACAAAACTAGGTGCTAAAAACATTGATAAACCCACCCGCACAAACAATCACACGAAGTAGCAAGAGCTACGGATTTGAGGAACTTCTGCTACCGTCAGATCCTTTCCTTAACGACAAACACACACATTTATTTGCTTACAAACATAGAAGCTCCGTTTCCAAATATCCTCATCTGCAAGTAAGACATACTAACTCCTCATCACATTAAACATAGAATTTAATTCTGCTTGTAGGGTCTAAAAGTAAAACACTCTTACATCAAAATTGTATAAGAATTAGCTCTCTTATATATTAATCAATAATCAATTGCTTGTTAAGAAATAACATTATAGATATACACACACATTAATCAATCGCTTGGTTTGAGCAAGGATTGAACACTTCAAGGCTGCCACCACACTTCTTTCTTTCTTTTTTTTTCAATTCTTTTTTTCAGAATCAAGATTGAATATACCCACCACACAACCAACAGGCGTTGATCCGAGTAAAAGGACTCTAAGCTAGAATACGAGATTTCGGTAAAATGTACCATTCATGTGTATTAGATAAAAAAAAAAAACTCTAGTATTATTGGTTTGAAAATAAGAATAAAATATAAATTTTCATAAATCCATAAAAAATTTATTCATATTTTCAGTCACCAACATCACATAATCCTAACAATATATATATGTGTGTGTGTGTGTTTGCACACACCTCGTTTGAGCAAGTTGAAAAGGCGATATATTCTTATAAAATCGTTTCAAGCAAAGTATTATGAGATTGGTTCACTTCAAATTGAAAAAGAAAACACAAAAAAATAGAGAGAGAGAGAGAGAGAGAACAGAAGAGTGAAGACATATACATGTACTTATCAGAAACATCGCAAACACTAATAACAACAACAAAAATCAAAACAACAAAAAAAATTAAAATTATAAATTGACACCTGGTATGTATATAGCAACCCCAAAAGTGTCACCACCATCTTAACTTGCCGGAGCACCACCACCGGCGCCGGAAGAAGAAGAAGAAGAAGACCCTAAGAACAAGTTGGCGAGCGCTGTCATGGCTCGAACCTGCATCTCAAGCGCAGGTATGTAATCAATAGCTTCTTCTAGAATCACCGGCAACGGTTCCTTTCCGCAACCGGGAACCAACCTTCCCAGAACCCTCGCTTTCCTCTGAACCGCCGGAGCGGTCTTCCTGACCTTCAAACCCAACACGCTGAACCGGGTTTTCCTGGACCGGACCGGAGTCGATGATGCCGACATCATTAGTCTCTGTCTCTTGTTCTTGTTCTTTTTTCTGAACTTGAGTTTGAGCCGGTTCGTTAGTATTGCTCGGCTCCAGCGTGTCTTTCCCCTTGCGGCGGCGGCGAGCACCCTGTCGGCGGTTTCTCTGACTGACTTCCCGCCGGAAACGTTGGCTCCGGCGAGGGCCTGTCGGAGCTTGGAGGAGTAGAGGTTCTGCTGTGCTTGTGTTTTCCATTTGACTTGGTTGTGTTGGTGATTTTGGTGGTGGTGGTGGTGATGCTTGGAGTGGAGTTTCTTCTTTTTCTTCTGCACGTGCGAGTCACGTGATCGTTCTGTGAGGGTGGTGGTGGTGGTGGAGGGTGGTGGTGGAGTTGAGATCAGAGATGAGGCCATCTCTGATTGATTGGGAATTATTGAGTGAAGGTTGTTTTTGGAGAATGGAAAGAAAAAAGATGGGGTTGGGTGTGCGAAAGTTTTGGTCTTTTTTCTTTGAGGTTTCTATTTAAAGGAAGAAAGGAAAAAAGAGAAGGGGAGTTTTTTTCCCCGGGGGGGGGGGGGATTTTTTTTTTTTTTTTGTTGGAATTTAAATGGGGAAGTAGAATAGGAGTGATTGAAGAGATTATGGAAAGAGGAAAAAGAATGAGGTGTTGGAGGAAGTGAGGGTTGAGGGGGGGGATATATATAGTTGGAGGAGCTTAAGATGTAATTCCTAAGGAAGCAAGAGAAGAAAATGAAGGATACAAGCTGAAGATGGTGGTGGTGGTGGTGGTGATTGAGAATGGGAATGGAACGGGGGTGAGAAGGTGGGTGAGGTGTCGTTGAAGGGAGAGAGAAATGGTGGGGGAGCCTTATATGAGAGGGATCACAACACCCGCCCTTCGGCCACCTTTTCTCTTCTTACTCATTGTTAGGAAAATTAATTAAAATTAACCACAAATAAACAAAAATCAACTTGACTGCTTCAGTTAATTACATACTTATCTTCTAGTTAATTCAAGTTTTGGATTTGATTATTGTTAACAGAGAAAATTAACATTTTAAAAAGGTTTGCAATCATGATTGATTTAGCCTGAAGATTTTTTTGCATAAATAAAATAAGAAAAACCTAATTACATACATTTCTTATTTTTTTCAGTTCTTTATATATTTGTCCTGTTTTATATTTAATATAGTCGATTGAAATTGGCTTCAATAGGAGGCTCAAATTTCAGACCAAAAATGCTCGAAAATTGATTTAAATTAACTTTGCATGTATTTCCCCTGTAATGGTCACATCGTGTTAGAGCAATGTCAAAAGTCAATTTAATTAAATTTCTGACACACACATGTACCACTCAAAAGTCTTTTTAAATTGATTTCTCTCAAGACCATACTAAAGTCGATTTAAATTGATTTCTTTATATTTTTGTGTGAAATTTTAATTTTAACAGAAAGTCAATTTAAATTGATTTCTATTAAAAAAAATTTAGAACATATGTGTAATACAATGAAATCCAACACGCATATATAATAAGGTATTTTTTATTTTATTTATGTAAAAAACCGTTAGTTGGAACTAAATTGATTTGAATTTAATAGATCTTGAATATTAAGTAATTTAAACAAAAAAATCAAGAACAAATTTTTATGAATATTTATTACTTTTTTATTTTATAAAAATTGGGTTTTGTATTGTAAGTAGCCTTTCATATTCAGTCAGCTATTGGGCCTTTGAGTCTTTGATTGATTGATACCTTTGAGTTTGGTAATTGAATTTGACCAGGTCCATCTTTTGCACCTCTCTCGATTTGAGCCCCATTTTGGAAGCTATTTTCACAAATAACTTTCAACCATAAAAACAAATGGATATTGCTGGCTTCGCATGTGTGTCCTACCTTGTCTATTTAATAGAACAAATAGCTTATTGACATTTTAAATTAAATAATAGTTACATGGACAGATAAGAGATAATACTATTTGAACTCTACGAAAAGGCATAGAGAAGAATAAGCGAGCAAAATTATTAGATTATATGCAAAGTTGTACAAATTTTTTATATACAGTAAGAGCATTCATGATTAAATTTAATATCACAAAAATGATTTAGTTTCTTTATATTTGAAATGCCACTTATATATTTTTTATTACGATACATTAGAGGCATTATTTAAATGACATGTTAGAAGCTTTTTTTTTTCAAAAGAAAAAAATTTCTTATAAACATGCTTTGTAGCAGTATTGGAAACAACGATATCCTTCAAATCACGTCCAATAGATATCATAAAGCAATTAGGTGCCGGAAAAGACATTCCCGTACAAAGAGCTGACAAATTACTAAAAACGCACTAAACCAATAATTAGCTTGCATAGGATTATCAGACAGCTTGTTAACCAAACTTTTTTTTTCTTTAATCTTTGTTTGAACTTCTAATTACTTGTGAAGGTTCATCGTTGTCTCTCTTCAAATAATGCCCCAGTTGTAATTTTGTCACTATTGTGGTTTATATAGAAAACTGAAAACTAAAGCTCAAAATGATTATTTGAAATAAACCAATCTAAGATTTTACAGACAAAATGGTTGGAATTATCTTCCATCTTAGTGCAACTAAACACTGGAATAAAGAAAAACCCCTTTATTTCCGGACCATCATTAGTACGTGTTTAAGAAAGATTATTTTTCTCTCCAAAAGCTTTTCTTATAAAATATTTTCTAAAACATTATTGACTGTATAATTTTATTTAGAGTTATACTAATATAATTTGATTCTAACTTATATTAAATATACTTATATTTATGAACATTTAAGTATTTCAGTTTTGCTTGATTCCTAAAAATACACAAATTACATAATTTGATATATAATCACATTTCACAACTCACGAGCAATTAAAAGGTCAATTTTTTTTTTAAATAAAGAAAAGATGCATTTTCAAAGTTGGCAGCACAGCAAAATCATTTCAGAGTTCAATAATAGCATAATACCAAATCTCATGACAAGGTTCACATTCATAAAATGTCAAGACTTTTGAGGTTCATAAATTACAATAACAATAAACAAAATGCATATTTTCCGGAAAATGGAGCGTGCTTCTAACGTAGCTTATTTTCACGGCTAATTCAATCAATGCCTAAATCTTAATAGGTATGTTGTTTATATTTATTATATATAAAATACTATATCAATTTATATTTTATTTATTATTGGATAAGATATAAAACTTATTTAAATAGAGGACAAGTTTCATTTGATAAACAAAGTATAAATTAATACTCTATTTAACATAAAATGAGTACAAATAAAATTTTTTCTAATCCTACACCAGTCCTAATAATATCTGCTAAAAAATCAGAAGCCGACACGATGCTAATTAACGCGAATGCTCACCGAGACCGACTTTGACAAATTCTAAACAAATTTAAATTGGCTGATGCATGCTGCTGTCTTTCACTCTTTGACTGAACTGAACAATGAGGCCCCACAAATTTTTCCACTTTTCATTCCGTGCAATGACTATTGGGTGTGATGATCTGCCAACAGGAACAATAAACAAGAGTGGGATGCATGTGCTATGTGAAAAATACTTGATATATTTATTAGATGTATTTGTATTTAATAATAAATTGATATTTAAGTTAGAATTTATTATTAATTTCGTACATGACTATGGGATATGCACCACATTTAACTCGTACTCCGTGGACATATAAGTATTCAAGCTCCTCGTGCTATGTAGATTGTTTCCCTTGGCCTTTTCTACCCCTGGCTTTCTATTTTTTTGGTTTGGAGCTTTGGGTTTCTAGTCCTTTGAGGTTGTGGACAGTCTCCACGATTCCTGAAATGGTATGGACCCCAGCACCACAAATAGTTTTTATTAAATATAATCCTCAATTATTTGATAATTAGCCAATGAGAACCAAGCAGCAGAAGCAGAAAATGGCGTCCCGTCCGTCCTGCTTTATGGTTCTTATTTCAGAGCAGGCTTCCCTTCAAGCCACCCCATTAACACTATGTGGTTATATAATAATAATTCTTTGTGCAACTTCTTGGGTTCCATGTTGTCCCTACTACACTAGATGAAGATCAGGACTCATTACACACCACAACAGAGAGCTTTGCGCCTAGCAATAATGTCAATCCTAAATGAGGGTTGTAGGTAAAAGGTGAAAGGATATGCATGGGCCACGGGCCAAGGGCCAATCATGGTGGATGATTTTGTAATATTGTTTTCCTTTAACAGGGACAACCATAAGGATAGAAATTTAAATGCAATTACTCCGTTGAATATATAAACACACATATTGTTGACGTGCATAAGATATTTTTATTTTAAAAAATATTATTTTTACTTACAAATATATAGAATTATTATATTGATATGCCCTTATCTACAATTTTATAGAACATGAACACTTTTTAATTTGAATCTCATATCTCATCTAAATAAATATGTGTCAGGGCAATAAGGGTAATAGTGCACATATTGTAGGTTTTAATAACACTAATATAAATTTTTTTGAAAATGGGATAGATAATATATTTTTGTGCCTAATCAAGATTTCTTACTCTTAATCCCCAATCATTGTACCGAGTGCGTCAACAGGAACATTCAACAGAGAAACCTGATAAAATATGCTCCGGGATGCTAATTCACTGATTAAGCATTATGATGGGCAGAGAGGTTGTTTCCCTTGGGTGGGACACAATAGAGAGTGAAAACCAATGGAAAGGGAGGAGCATTAAATATAATAAATATCAATCATTACTATTTGTCATTACCATAAATAAAGATAATATGGTATATTAAAAAACTAATGCATTTATCCATAAATTACAGTGAGATATATTAATTTTTGAATATATCATATTATTGTCATTTTCCACAGTGACTGATAGTCATGGGCGGTGGGAGCATGAAATTAATCTCCCTCTCAACATGCACATTTAGCAAAATTGTACTCTTTAACTTATCAAAGACAACCGTGTCCATCACAAGATGTGTTTGTCAATTCACCCAATCTAAACAACTCGACCACACCAAACTGTGAACACTGTGCCAAAGTTAAGGCTGTTCTACATGGTTCTAAGTCAGGTCTCATCAACCCATGGCGTTACATAAACGAGTGATATAATGCTAACATTTTGTGGCTAATGATAATGTCATGACACTAACAAGCTAATTACACCAGGATTATGGCTCCTTGGTTCACGAAGCACTGTTACGTGGACTCCAGTCCATGATACAAACGCCTATCTACTTAATTTCAGAGTTTCCCTTAAATCAAACAAGCTTCATGCGTCAAACATCTTTCAGATTGGGCAAATAAAAAATTAAATAATGTTATGTTTACAATAAAATTACATAATAAATACACACCACACATCTTATTATTATGTGTTAAGTGAGTGGAATGACTGAGGATCACTCATTACATCTAATAGTAATAAAGCGTGTGATCTATACTTATTATGCAATTTTTTCGTAAACATAACATCACTCAAAAACATTTTATAGTTATGCTGCACTAAATCCAATGAGTTGCTCGCGAATCAAATTTTTATTTTCCTACATCAGTGCAGTACATGATTAGTAGTGTTTGAGTGCAAACTTTACTGATGTACCAAATCTTGCTTTAAGTAAAGGTAGTCTTGAATGTCCTGCTCTCACATGGACTGACTTAAAATGTACATTCATGGATTGCATCAAAACTCACACTTTTTAAGTACTAAACAATAAATACCAGTGGCAGTCCATGGTCTAAGTCGCAAAGCATTTACATTTCTCATTAGAAAAAAAAAACCAAAAACAAAATAAAAGACGACAGTTTAGCCCATCCTATGCGCCTCTTCCCACCCTATAAACAAAAGGATGACCAACATTGTAAGTAATTACTACCACAAATGCTGTCTTGACCAGAGTTTTTCAGAATCTTAACTGTGGCTGGATTTTCTTCCTTATATTTTTCTTTCTCCTTACCCCCCCCCCCCCCTTCTCAAATTTCATATCAAATCCAGGCTAAATGATTTGTCTGTACCCAATACGTATAACATGTTAGTTTCTAACACAGGAGTTGTCTGATTATTTAATTTATCTTTTCCTTCAGATTTAATGGCTTTGTTAGGAAATTGAAGATCACCGACTCTTTGTGCTCTGATGAAAAAGTCCATTGATCTAAGTGGAGAATTCAATGATCACTTAAACAACTACCAGAGGTGAAGAAACATTGTCAGGCCGAACGTTGTCGTTTAGAAATAAAAAGTATTACTATGTATTTAGGACAATGTTTCTTCTTGTTATTTTCATCATTTCTCGAATTAAATTCACATGACAATTTCTGCGTAACAGATGGGTTCTTATTTATTAGGGCCTACGTGCAATGAATTGGTTTAAGTATGCATCACATCACACCCGTTTCAAAATGTCATGTAAGAGAATCTTCTATGAGTAGTATTAGGTATACAATAAAATTGTACAACAAATTTACAACAGTACTTATAATGTTGTTTGTCTTTTAGTGTATTAATATTTACTCTCAATGAAAGATAAAATTACATTGTGAGCATTGTTGTAACATTATTGACCCTTCTATTGTTAAAATGGGATGCCTGCATTTTTGGTGAAGGCAAGTATAATTGCATCTTCAAGCAGCAGAGGACAGCCACACATCATATAGCAGAGCCACTATAAATGAAAACATGCATAATTACGAAATTACAATTTGAAATGGCCATATTATATGCTGCTGATTCACTCATTATTTGGCCCATTCTGTTGCCATATGTTGAATTATACAACCACAGTGTACACTTCAATCGTAATATGGATCAGAGACAATTTTTTCTCGTTTTATATTTAGCACACCAAGCTCTTCATGGATTGTGAACGCAGCCAGCAACATTAAACAGATTAGGTTAACTAATTGAAAGGAGAAGCGGGTGCCTCGAGGCCTCCCCCAAGTTTCAAACAGACTGGAAAGTAAAGAGCATCAAGCAACAATGCAGCATGGAATAGCTAGCATTGAGGTACTCAGGATTCTGACTCGGAAAACCCCTGAATGCTAAATTCTTCCACCTGAAAAATGTTGACCATTAGAGACTTATTAGTTATTACACTCGTACAGATCTAAGGGTCGATATTGTTTTCGTCGTCTAGCTGACAGCACCGAACAACTTCTGGCTCAAGTGGGCCAAGTGTCAATACACCACGTGGATCACAAGCTGCTTAAGTTAGGATTTGTTGTATAGAAATGTGATCAGTTTTCGTTGTCCTAGACTACCAGACGTGGATGGGGAAGAGTATTCTGCTGGGAGTGACTCCAATTAGGGCCAATTCTTCATAAATATAATATAAGAAATGGATCTACTGCTTTATGGGACCAAGCAACAAGGACATTGAGGTATTAAGAAACAGCGTAACTTTGTTTCGACCGGAATTAAAAAAAAAAAAGTGTAACTTTGGAAGCAGGCCATTATATTTGGTTAGTTATCAATCCAAATTTATTAGAAAAAAGTGTGACTACTTCCATCAACCGAAGAAGGTTAGGACCCAAAAAATGCATCTTGATCTATGTGTAAGAATCATAAGAACCAAAAGTGCTTGAATATTGTAACGGACGAAATTGAAGGGATCATGTAGTTGAAGACTTGATCCTGTTAGTTTTCCCATTATCTCCCATAATTTGGGAAGAAATCACTTCCTTCCTCCCCATGATTAGAAAATCGGGGAAGCGAGTCTCTCAGATCCTTTGTCATATTTCAACATTTGTTCCGTTAATAAGGCCAAAGGCCACCACGGTACTATGCACACTTTTTCAACCCAATACTATCTTTCAGTACAGTATATATACTCAACATGACTAGAAACAGAGAGAAGAATACGCATTCCGTATCAAGCAAACCAGTCAACAATTTAAGATTAGGTAAGAACAAGCCCGATTGACTACAGAACGAAATCCTATGACCAAAGAGAAGCACTGGTTTCGGCCTAAAAAGAGAGAGAAGGATTTGCAGGGTACCAGTTTGTTTTAGAGTAAAATATTAAATACAAATAACACATATGTCAATGCAGTCATACATTTAAATAATTTCTAATATAAAATAAAATCCAAATCCACTTCACCCGGACCCGAGAAATAAGAGAAGTGACCTTAGAAAAAAAGGGAGGCTTCCTTTGCGATGAAGCATTTATTTCCTGCCCTACTTTTGTTTTTATAAATATGACACTGAGCAAGGGAGAGAGAACATTCTTTTTCAGCCTAAGAGCCCCCTTCCCTTCTTTCCCATGGATCCCTCTCCAGCAACCTTAAAGATATCTTATGCCTCGTAGTGTAAAATCGGACCACACCAAAACACAGTTTAAGAAATTTGCTAATGTTTTGGAACAAATGTTCCTTATAGGTAAAAGGTGAGCTTTGTCTGAGATGTGCTGGAGTTTGAGATCTCATGGTGTCAAGTATATGATGATTGGATGCCCACCCAAAAACAACAGTCAACATGCATATTGTTCTTTGGGATTGAGAACTTTACTTTTTTTTTTAATGAAATTGCTCATGCGTGAAAGGACAACGCCTGCAGCTAAACCAACAAAACTTTTATGGCTATCGGTAATTGCATCCACGGTCACCAGAATGTGACATATGGCTGCATGTTGCGGATTCATGTAGGTAACTGGTACTGAACACTAAGGTGCATAAACCATTCAATCGAAGTATTAATTTTTAAGAATGTGATTTAGAACACCAATTTGTCCAATATGCTCCTATGTACTCACACCACTTATTGACAGGAGTAATCAAGTATCAACCACATCATACAAATATTCATACATGTTTAACCACTTTAATGAAAGACTATCCAAGTTGAGGGCTATTCAATGTATCTAAAGTGTAAGGACCACATACTGTATCTCTTTGATGTTGTCCAAGAACAGCAGTTGCGGATATATTTACAGAGCCATATCAGATATAACTAGAGATCTTAACTCTTTTCCCTTGGTCTAAATGCATATCAGCCTTAACGGAACGGTTCAAGTTGGCAATGGTCCACTTTGAACTTCTGAATTGAAGAAAAGCACAAATGATACCCCAGTGATCCAAATGAAGAAACAAAGAAGCACCATTCGATTTTTCACTGAAAGCACTTTATCAAAGTGGTCTCTGTCCTCCGGATGGGTATTATTTGCACCGAGATCTTGTATGACATACTCAATTATTTCATCCATAAGCTTCCTATATCGGGGAGCAGCATTGACCGACTTCAGGACCTCAGGTTTAACATTTCTGAGAAAATTCACAGCAATCTCTGCTTCCACAGCAGCAAACTTGGAACCATCCAACTCACAGGCACCAACACTGATTCCTGTTACACCAGTGATCTTTTTAGACGGAGTTACATCAGATTGAAGCAATGCCACGGAGGAAGGTTCTTCCAACAATAAGGGCTGAAACAGATATTAAACCATTTGGAATCAGTTAAATCCTCCACCGTACTTGCTAAACTCATTCTCTCGGAATCCAAACAGTACAATATGCGTTAACACAGATCCAGCTGATGGACAACAACAACCAGAATAATAGCATTATTGAAAAGATCAAACATTCAAACATAGAGTAACTACAAATCAACACCTCTAAGAATCGCATCACAACAACAATTACACGCAATAATATGCACATTGAAAGTTTTCAGTTAAGCTTAAATTAGACAAACGATTTAAATCAACACATCTGAGAACTGTGTCACGTAAGTAATTACACACAAATACACAATATGCACTTCGAAAAATTTTCAAGTGAGCTGAAATTAGAATCGCATTACTGAAAGAGCATCATACACCGATACACCTACCAAGCAGACATCAACACATCTCAGAATTGCGTCACATGAACAATTACGCACAACATGCACATCGAAAATTTTCAAGGGAAGCTTAAATTAGATAAAACTAACACCACAACTAATACCAAAAGTATTTATGCACTTCGCGCAGCCTCATAGTTCTCACAATTTAATCTCACAGGAATCGATAAAAAATCGCGGAGAAACGCTCAGATCCAAACTCACCGAGACATCTCCATTGCGATTCACGTCGGAGATCTCAGAGATCGATGAAGAATCCACGGAATCATCAGAAACAGAAATGAATGCTGCGTCCAAGCTCTTGCCTGTGATCTGGCACGAAAGATAAAAAAGGGAACAAGAGAAATCGAATCTGAAAAAAAAGAAAAAGAAAAAACAAATGGAGAAGAGAGAGAGAAGAATAGAAAAGTGAGAGACTAGCTAGGGTTTGGGGATTGTGGCGTGCCTTGATGGATTTCTTGGATGGAAAATCCTTGAATCTGGCGTTGCGATTCTCTGTGGAGCGAGCAGAAAAAGAGACTCTGTGTGGTGTTTGGTACTCTTTCATCTTGGCGGGAGCTCAACGGTGTTTCGAAAAATGTTCAATATTTTAACCATATACAGGGTGAATTTGACCAGAGGGTAAAAAATTAACTGAAAATTTTCATACGCTAGTTATACATGTAAAATTTTATATTTTAAATTTATTTATGAAAATTTTGATATTGATTTTTATCTTTAACCAAACATAGCCATAAAATTTAATTTTCATGCACTTTCATAATTAGCAAATGAAATTTTACCAAAATGATAATGCAGAAGGTGAATATGATAATAGATTAGTAGGTAGTTATTTTGTATAATATGTAAGGGTGTTAAGAGGTTGAATCAAATCGAGGTTGGGAGAAAAATAAATCCAAACTTATTGTGTTATGATGGGTTTGATTTGGTTCAAATTTATTAAATTTTTTTAATAAAATCCTAACCAACCAAACTAATCATGTTTAATCTGTGTTGGTTCAAATGGGTGATTTGACTATTTTCCTTTTATTTTTGCAATTTTCGTCCGAAATAATATCAGATTCACACAATTACTCACAAATATTTTTCTCTCTAATAATAAAATGATGCAACACACTAAGAGAAAGAGTTTTCTAAATAATCAAATTCATTTATTTAACTCACTTATGTTTCAAATACATTCCAAGTGATCATTTTATAAGCTAAACCATAAGAAAAACAAAAACATCAACAACTACATTTAATGCAAAAACAAGCATTCAACAATTACATTTAATGAAAAGCAAGTATGACAAAACACCATTAATGAAAATGTTGACAATATGACCTCTATGCTCTTTGTAGAATGGCTATAATAAATGCTAGTGATTGCGCATTTAATACTTTGATTTAAATTTTTTAACATTGTCTCTCTTAAACCAAGCATTTAAAATTGATCATTCTAAGCATTTTCTTAAATTTGTAGAATAACTCATTCTTCAAAGACTTTGTGAAAATATCTGCAACTTGTTCTTCAGTGTAACAATAATCAATCAATATTTTTTACTCAGCCACCAATTCTCGAATCTTATGGAATCAAATATCTATATGCTTGGATCTCTCATGAAACATTGGATTTTTGCAAAGTGCAATAGCAGACTTGTTGTCACAGAATATTGTTGTGGAAGTATTTTGCTTCTGCTTCAATGCTTCAAGAATTCTTCTCAACCATACTGCTTGTATAGCGCAATTAGCTGTTGCAATATATTCTGCTTCAGCTATGGAGAGTGCAACAACTGGTTGTTTCTTTGAAGACCAAGATACTGCGCTAGACCCAAGATGAAAAATATATCCTGAAGTACTTTTCCTTGTTTCTATGTCACCTACCCAATTACTATCAGTATATTCAACAAGCCTCACATCATTAGTATCACTATAAAAAATTTCACCAGTCATGGTACCTTTGATATAACGAAGAACTCTTTTAACTACTTGCATGTGACGGATGCACGGCTCCTCCAAGAACCTGCTTAGTAATCCAACTCCAAAAACTATGTCTAGTCTACTTGTAGTTAAATATCTCAAATTTTCAATCAAACTCTTGTAATAAGTAGGATTCACAGCTTTTCCTTGATCTTCCCTTATCAATTTCAGCTTCTCTTCAACTGGAGTGGAGACTGGCTTTGAATTCTCCATCTGAAACTTGTTCAAAATATCATTAACATATTTCTTTTGAGAAATAAAAATGCCATGATCTTGCTGAACAATTTCAATGCCTAGAAAGTAAGACATTAGACCCAAATCTATCATTTCAAAATGTTTCACCATGGCCTCCCTAAATTCTACAATTATCTTCAAATTATTTCCAGTAAAAATCAAATCATCAACATAAAAGAATACAATGAGTATATCACCAATTTCAATAGACTTAATGTACAAAGTATGTTCAAATGGACATCTTTGAAAACCATTCTCAATGAAATAAGAATCAATCTTCTTATACCATGCTCTTGGTGCTTGTTTCAAACCATACAACATCTTCTTCAATCTGTAGACTTTGTCTTCTTTCCCAGATATCTGATATCCTGCAGGTTGCTCAACATACACTTCTTCGTCTAAAGTACTATTCAAAAAAGCAGACTTGACATCCATTTGATATATCTTCTACTTATTTTAAGCAGAAAGTGAAATAATCATCCAAATTGTATCAAGTCTAGCAATAGGGGCAAATACCTTAAAGTAATCAATACCTGGATTTTGCTCGTATTCCTTTGCAACTAATCTTGCTTTGAACTTATTAATTTCACCATTGGGCTTGTACTTTGTCTTATATGCCCATTTCACTCCTATTAGCTTCTTACCTGCAGGCAAATCTATTAGCACTCAACTATCATTTTTTTCAATTGCAAAGATCTCTTCATCCATAGCTTTTCTCTAATTCTTACCAGTGAAGGCTTCTTCAAAGCTTACTGGTTCACAATCTAAAAATAAAGTAAAATTGATAATCTCCTCATCAGATGGATCATTATCATTGTTCACAACATAATCCCTTTGTTTTGCTGGTAATTGATGATTCCTTTGAGGTCGATTTGATTATTCTGGTTGAGCTGATGTGCCTACCTCTCCATCTTCTTCTTCATAATTGTCAGTAATCACTACAGCCTCTTTTTGAGTTTTGAAAGACCAGTCCCACATTGCTTCTTCATCGAAAGTCACATCTCGACTGATGATCATCTTCTTTGTATCTAGATTATACAATTTATATGCCTTAGAATTCATGTTGTAACCAGTGAAAGTACATTTCTTAGCTTTGTCATCCAATTTCTTCCTTGGCTAATCTGGTATATGAGCATATGCAATACATCTAAAGACTCTAAGGTGATGAATTGAAAGCCTTCTTCCACTCCAAGCTTCTTCAGAAGTCTTATTATGTTGAACACCTGTTCAAAATATACACAGTAGTAGCAACTGCTTCTGTCCAAAATTCTCTTTGACAGTTGTTTGAACCGCAACATGCATCTCACCACGTCCATGATTGTCCAATCCTTCCTTTTAGTGACTCCATTTTGTTAGGGAGTATACCTAGTTGTTAACTGATGTTGAATTCCAAGCTGCTCAAAAAAATTTGCACATGCAAGATATTCTTGTTCTCTATCTGTTCTCAGAATCTTGATTTTGTAGCAACTTTGATTCTCCACAAATGCCTTGAATGACTTGAAGACATCACATGCTTCCTATTTCTGCTTCAAAAAATACACCCAAGTATTTCTGCTAAAGTCATCAATAAAAGTAATGAAATACCTCTTTCCATGTGATGGAACATCAATGGTGCATAGATCTGAATGCATAATCTCCAACAACCTTTTTACTCTCCAAGATTTTGCAACAGAAAGTGATTCTCTATGCTTCTTTCCCAATTGACAAGTCTCACAAATACAATTAGGAATTTAAACAACTAGGAAACCAAAAACAAGTTTTTTTCTTGACAGGTAATTTAATCCAGAAAAATGATAATGTCCAAAACACATATGCCACAACCAGTTATCATCAAATATCACTAAACTCAGGCAAGAAAATTTTCATGTTGAATTTTCAATGGGAAAGTCTATTCCGAGTCATTTTTACCTTGGCTATAAATTTTTCATTCTTGTCAAATATTGTGCAGTGTCCTTGATAAATTTGGATGTTATAACCTTTCTCTGACAACTGTCCCAAACTCAACAAGTTGTAATAAAATCGGGAGCATAAAACACATCAGAAATAAAATTGCGAGAACCATCTTTTAATTTTATTTTTATTTAACCTTTTCCCAAAATTAGAATATTTGATTTGTTGCCAGATTCTACAGATGATTTTATAATTTCATCTAGTGAAGAAAATAACTCATTTTTCCCACACATGTGATTGCTACAACTAGTATTCAAATACCACATATTTTCTTCTACATCAAAAGAATTACTTGCCAAAAATAGACTTTATGGATTAGAATTCTCACCAATATCTTGACACTGGTTTTCGACAGCATTTGCTTGAGTGTTGTTGCTTTGATTCATTAGTCTAAACTTATAATCTGCAACTTTGTGTCAAACTTTACACAGTGAAAACAATTAAAGTTTATTCTTTCTTGATAAAAATTACCTTTTCCTCTTGTTCGATTAGCATGCCCAAAACTATTTCCTCTTCCTTGATTGTAATTAGTGCCATGATCTCTTCCTCTAAAATTTCCTCTGTCTCTGAAGTTTCCTCTGCCTTAGCCTTAACTTCTTTCTTCTCCTTCATGGCTTGATTCGGCAAATCTATTTAAATTCACCTAACTTTTCAAGGCTTTTTCTGCTGATTTTTCTGTTTTCTCTAAGATCATGTTAACATGACTTTCTATGCTTCCCTGCAATTCTGCAATTGTCATTTTGCCTATGTCATGTGACTCAATTATTGTAGTCACCACATGATCAAATTTGATTGACATAGTGCGGAGGATTTTCTCAACCACCTTGCTATCTTCAATATTCTCTCCATATACTCTCATCTTATTGACAATGTTAGTGACACGAGAAAAATATTGTTCAACAGTTTCTGAGCTAAACATTTCATACCTTTCATATTCTCTGTGCAAAGACTGTAGTTTAGATTTTTGCGCTTTCTCTACACCTTTGTAAGATAGCTTTAGAGTATCCCATACTTCTTTGGCAGTTTTGGCATTTGCAATTTTGCCAAATACCGAATAATCCACTCCTTGATGGATTTGTGACTGCGCCAATTGGTCTCTCCTTTGAGTTGCTTGATTTGCTTCTTTTTGAATTCCTGATTCAATAAAGCTCCAAATATTGTGAGCTTTTAAATAGGTGCATATTAAAGTCTCCCAATAATAATAATAATAATTAAGTTTTCCATCTAATTTGGGACCGGACCAAACAATATTATAATTGTTTGCTATACTGACTCAAGAAAAAATTAACTGTATGTGACCACTCTTGTTTATCATAAACTCTCTAAAAATTTGGCGCTGGATTTAGCCAGCTCTGATACCAATATGATATCAGATCTACACAATCACTCATAAATATTTTTCTCTCTAATAACAAAATGATGCAACACAGTAAGAGGAAGAGTTTTCTAAATACTCAAATTCATTTATTCAACTCACTTATGTTTCAAATACATTCCGAGTGATCCTTTTATGGGCTACAACCATAAGAAAAAACAAAAACATCAACTACATTTAATGCAAAAACAAGCATTCAATAACTACATTTAATGAAAAGCAAGCATGACAAAACACCATTAATGAAAATGTTGACAATACGGCCTCTATGCTCTTTGTAGGATGACTATAATAAATGCTAGTGATTGAGCATTTAATGTTTTGGTTTAAATTTTTTAACATTGGCTCCCTTAAACCAAGTATTTAAAATTGATCATTTCAAGCATTTTCTTCAATTTACAGAATAACTCATTCTTCAAAGGCAGAGGGTGAATTTAATTTTTATGCACTTTCATAATTAGCAAATGAAATTTTACCCAAAATGACAATGCAAAGGGTGAATATGATAATAGTTTAGTTGGTAGTTGTTTTGTATGATCTGTAGGGTGTTAAGAGGTTGAATCAAATTGAGTTTGGGAGAAAAATTTAATTTTTATGCGCTTTCATAATTAGCAAATGAAATTTTACCAAAATGACAATACAGAGGGTGAATGTGATAATAGAGTAGTAGATAGTTGTTTTGTATGATCTATAGGGGTGTTAAGAGGTTGAATCAAATCGAGTTTGGGAGAAAAATAAATCCGAACCTATTGTATTGTGATGGGTTTGATTTGATTCAAATTTATTAAATTTTTTTAATAAAGTTCTAACTAACCAAACTAATCATGTTTATCTGTGTTGGTTCAAATGGGTGATTTGATTATTTGCCTTTTATTTTTGCAATTTTTGTCAGAAAAAAATCCAATAATTTTGTTTTGAGACAGATTAAGTTGTTTGTTTCGGTGAAAAAAAAAGTGGTTAAGACTGAATCATTCATATAAAATAAGGGTTTCCTCTTATCAAATAAACCCACAAATTAGATGGCGGTATGCTAAGTGGTTTTGATATACAGTTCCACTCTTGCGAAAATGCATCATTTCAATGCCTAGACAGTAATATAATGGACAATGAAAAGGAGAGGATCGCATTTTAGATTAGCAGGTGACAAATTAAATGTGATTTATGTGGATTTGATGACATGATCTACCCATTTACATAAGATACTTTTACTGAAATACAATAACATCTTTCTTCCTTTTTTTTATTAATCAGTAACATCTTTCTTTCATTCATATTAATTAATGATTTCACTTTTGTTATATTTTATAGGCTTCAATATGTTTTATGTGCTAAAAAAAGGCCTAAAATATGTTCTTGATCCCTATAAATATAAGTCATTTTGATATTAGTCATTCTAAAAATTATATTTTGCTTTTTGTTCCTCATTTTTCTAATATTATGTTTTTTGTCCCTGCACTATATACTTAGGTCTCTAAAAGCAATTTGAAATACACATTTAATCTTTAAAAATATTTAAAACTTTGTTTTCTACCTTATAATCATCTCAAAAATCTTCCTTTGATTCTTATTAGCATTGTCACTTACTAGTAGTACAAACTAATTAATGGCAAAGACAGCAAACGTAACGTTAAAAAAATAAGGGACTAAATACCATCAAACAAATTTTAGAGGAACCAAAATCAAAATAACCTATATTTATATGGATCAATAACATATTTAAGCCTATTTTATATTATCGCATGATTGATTGATAGCATAAATAATTTTCATTGATATAATTTTTAATTATATAATAATATATGATTGATTGATAATTTAAAAAAATTACACAATTAATAATCAATGTTGTTGAAAAATAATGTAAGGTAAGAAATTGACAGAAGGTATAAGAAATCAAAAACAGTAAAATGTGTTAATACACGAAGGAAAAAAAAAGGACATTAACTAACCGCAACTATTCAAATACGTACGTGTCAAACTAATCACTAACTAAATTAATAATTAACTAGCAAATTAACCACCGCATGTGTGGTAATAAATATCACGCAGACATGTAGCCCAACAAGAGAATCAAAATTCTATATAAGCATCAAATTCCTCTTTCGGTGTTACTTAATTATTATCATTGTCACTAATCTACTAAAGCCTTATTCTGGATTCTGCAATGCAGTCTTCTTGCAGCGCTTAAAATTACCCTGCTGATATGACGTCGATTGCATGAAAATATTACTGCGTCTTTTGCCTAAAAAGGTTGTTTAGATGTAATTTACAGTTATTATTAACATAGGAATTAACAAAGTGATCATTCATTAAGAAGTACATCCTCTCCACCGAATTTTCTTAACTAAACCATTTTACCATATCCTCCGAAAAATCGTGGGTCAACTAGTTACAGTACCACATGAAAAACAGGAGCAATTTAATTTTTTTTAATAAGAAAAAACAGCAAATTGTCTGCCATGATTAAGCCATGAAGCGGAAAATTTGCCTTTAATGATTGAATAATTGAACTTAAACCATGAAATTTCATTACATACTGATCATAATCATAATTTCATATTTGGTGGCCTAACCAAGCGATAGAAATGGCAGCACATCATGAACTATAGTGGCAAGTGGCAACTCCACTGATACTCCTTGTTTAGTGCCAGCTAGCTAGGGGATTACTCTTGCGTCTAATATTCCAATAGTAAATAAGTTCACACAATCTCCTCTATAAGTTGCCACATTTTGCAGCAAATTCGTCGCACCTCTCAGATATCTGACATATAAGTTGGTAGTAGTATATACATTACTTCTAAATATTTGGTTTCGTTATTTAGTTTCATATATATTTTAGCATATTGCGTTCCTTTTAATTAGTAGGTATCTAGGTGATATATTTAATGCATAATTAAAAAACTCCATTTTAACTACCAAAAAGGAAAAACTCACTCTATTTGGTTTTCTTTGAGTTATTATCATTGGGACAAAATTAATTGCTATAAAGATGTAACTCATACAATTTAACTCAATTAATTTTGATGGCTTGTTCTTTTTTCAGGTTGTTGCAAATTAAATAGATCAAGCATATGACGAGGACCTTACTTGCACTCTTGCTAGCCTTCATTCTTGTCGTGACCATATTGCAAGCTGATGCGGTGAAGGAGGAGAATGAGCAAAGGATGAAGACAAAACGCAGCCTGCTGAGTGAAACAGGCCTTGGTCGGAAGGCTAATGCCGGCGGCACTGAAGCAAAGGACCTCATCAACAGGAACTCTCCAACTGCAAATACCAACACTGCTGATTCTGTCAAAAACAATAATCAGGGCACCTCGAATAAGAATGATGGTGGTGGTGATGGTGGTGGTGATGATGATGACGATGATACAAATGAGAGTTATCAGAACTATGGTAATAACTCTGGATCATCCACCGGTAGTCACCACTATTTCACCGATGTTCGCAGGCCACCCCCAAACAAGTCACCCACAAGTGCTTAGCAAGCATGGTAAGTAAAATTCTGCGTGAACACAAATTTAATAACTCATATTTAAATACACTCTTAATAAAACAAATGAGTGTGTCTTGGACAAAATTGGCAAGTCCAATTTTATTCCGGGTGTTTCAAAATATGAGGGGTTAAATTTATATTTACACAAGAATTAATCTTTTGCTAGTGTGTGGGGAAGATGAAGGTTTGTAAATATTTGCATGGTGTTGCATGTAATGAGCGCGCATGTTTAATAAATTAAAGTGGAACCAGCATGTTTAAATTAAAGCATAAACAACAAAAACCATGTATACCAAAATATATATCTAACAGTGTGCATGTTTGGTTTCATGAAGATTAAGCTATCATCTGTCTCCGTGTGTTGTACACTTAATTAAATATATCAGTGCTGCGTGATCAGTGCTGCGTGATGGGTCTTTAATTTGGTAATTAATTAGGGTAACTACGTACGTGTATGCTTCATGCTTTCGGCTGATTTCCTAAACAAAGAAGACCATGATGCAATCAATATGCATTCATTAATTACCAGCAAAAGGATAACGCAGTTACGTTCATGAATTTGATTTTTCCTTTATTTTTGCATGTATAACATGGAAAGGCTCAAGCAACGTTCTAACAATTCAAGCATACTCCGATAAAATTGTTTTCTTCGGTAATCGAAAAAGGGTCCTGGATGATAGAACATTCACCTTCCAACCCCAAGCTTTGTTAATATATATATATTGACTACACTCTATAGTAGGTATATATTAGTATATACCGGAGTTATAAAACACACAAATTTCTTCTCTAATCCTTTCAAAGGAGGTCTAAGACCTCGGTTCCTGGCGTAAACAAGGTCGGTTAATGTGTTGTGTGCAAGCAAAGTGACTTGTGTATGACTGTACGTTTCCTGTCTTGTGAGGCTGAAACGCAAGTTTTATATGTTCAACTTCGAATGTTAAAATATTTATCAAGAATATTCTAAAGTTAGGATGTTTAGACCATAAAAAAGAATATTCAGCGGAAAAATTCTAAATTTGAATCCTCTAAAATGATATTATCACTTAGAATAAAGTAAAGAATTTCATTTTTAGATCAATATAGTGAAAATAGAGTAAAGTAAAATTCTCTTACTTTATTCTTTAAAATGAAATCTTCACTTTAGATTATTCAAATCCAAATATTTGAGTTATGAAATAAGGGTTAAGAATATAATGTTCTAGAATAATTATCATTATATATGTAGCTATTTGACAAAAATAAAATCAATAAAGAAACATATTAACTCTAATTTTTATCTTAGCCACATATAATTTCTTAGATTAGATTTTTTATCCTCTATATTTGAAGTTCCACATCGCCCATAATTGATAGCTTATAAGTCTTAGGTAATTCTTATCCTTTGAGATAGCTTTTGGAGCTTAGTCACTACAAGAAAAATAAGCATTTTCAATAATTCTTGCCAATTAAAGTGTTGATTTGCTCATTTTTCTTGTATTGAGTTAGGTCCACCTAAGTGTGAGGGGTGGCATTAAGGTCTCACATCATTTAAAGGTAAGACCTAGATAGCCTTTAAAAAGTTTTAGCCAACTCTCACTAAAGGTATCAAGCTATGAATCGAAGAAAAGAAAGCAGAGAGAAAATGAAAGATCTAAGTGTTATTGCTAAAAAGTCAATTCATTACACTTGCTTTACAATGCATAAGTAGTGAGACTTGTATACAATGGAGAGCACTATGATAATCATCACAGTTAAGCAATCCAGCTAGCTATAACCGAATCTGTTATATTGCTAATAACAAAATCAGTTAGAGAAAGCCTAATTGGCTTAACAGTGATTAGCTCAGTGGTTAGCTCCTACTTTATCACTCTTTGAGCTAGCTTTTGGAGTTGAGTTAGACCCATTTAATTATACTATTCTAGCTTTTTATTTTAATTTTCATAACAAATTAGTGGTTTCATTTTAGAGATGAACTATATGTTAGCTCTATATGTTTTGGTGATGATGATGGGCTAGAGATAGTAGTATTTAACACCTTGGATTTTGAGGAAGACTGGCATGTTAATCACCGGTGGCAGCATACCATATCTGCCTAAACTCCTTATCTAAGAGAACCCTTGGTTGGGTTCGTGGCAGTGCCGCCACAGTTCGTCTCTCCTACTCTCCTTCACCCTACAAAACATAGAGAATTGTCATTGTTTCATAAATTTTATGAATATCATTTTTTTTTACGTGAAATTTTGTAGATATCATGTCTTACTATTTGGGTGTTTTATGTACAGGGGAACAATGCTCGGATACAGTTGTGGGTCAATGCATATGCTACTGTTGACTATCACTGGGGTCCACATATCAATAGAATTACTGACCCTCATGTGCTGCTGTCCCTCAAACTTCTCCTTCGCTTCACCGTAGAACTCCACCGAGTTTGTGCATCGTTGGCACCACCGCCAACCCCTTCTATACCCTTGGTCTCCTTCTTCAAGCAAATCGCTGCCAACAATACCAAGCTCATAATCACCATGGCAATGTACGTTGACAAGCTGCACGACCATGATGTCTCCGAGCGAGGGAGCGAGAATGAATTGCCGGAGGTAGAGATCCACCCCTAACGATACAGTGGCGCTTCTGTTCTCCTTCGAAACCATGGGGCTTCCAAAAGGTGTGGTTCTGACAGACAAGAGTTTAACAAGCATGGCTTGGCAAATGGACCAAGAGAAACCGAACTTGTATCTAAAGCCTTTTTCTCTACGTGCTCACTCTATTCCCAATATTCTCACAGAATAGTGTGCTGATATTAAAGGTGAATTTTAAGGGAGAGGGAGCGAGGTGAATGTGTCTATGATGAAGTGAGGAACGACTACTCTTGATATGTGCACCCATGCGTGTCATCATTTCATCCTCCAACTGCAGTAAACTATTGACCGACAACTCCATGCGAGAATTGCCCTTGTTTATATACTAATACGCTTTAAATCTGTCTTTAGTAAAATATAAAAAAATTATATGCATGCGTCTATTATTTACGTTATCATTTATATTGCATTCACTGTAAACATGACTAATACAATATTCCCAATTATTTATATATTAATTTTTAGATGTCCAAAATACTGTCTCAATAATGGGTTTAAAAACATTTCTCAAAATCGAAATACTCATCACTTTCTTTGCCATTATTGTTAGTGGATAAGTTTGGGGTGCAGCGATTTCATTCAAGTGATGTTATTTGAAAATAAATATTTGGACATAAACGCACCAACTCAAATACAAAGAAAAAGAATGCAAAATCTTGATTTTTCCCACCAGCCACTACGATGGATCGGAGGTGCTCACGAGTGCTGATAGATCGGCCTACCCAACCAACCTGACTGATGACCCCACCCAATAGCAAACATTCAGGTTGGTTTGGATAGTTGAGTTCGTTCAGGTAAATAAAACCTGAACAAATCGTTATTTAAAACCTTGATAAATTACTCTCTCATTTTTACAATATTTGTGAACTTTTAGATAAACTCACCTTTTAAAATATTTGTCAATTTCACATTTCAATAAAATAATTTTTTTTATTTCAATAATACCCCAAGTAATTAATGATAATTAGTGTAACATTTCATTTTCAACCATTTAATGTGTTCTACAATTAATAATTATTAGGGCATATTAGTTCATACACCATTATTTTGTATAAAAATACTCTATTATTATATTATTTATCATATTTCTTAATATTCGTGTTTATTTAAATTTGACAGATATTTTACAAGGGGAGAGTAATTTATGCAGACAAATATTCAATCTCACTCCCTCTCCCTCCTGGCTTCTTTCACTCACGCCGCAGTAGTAAATACAAGTCATTGTCGCTGACAGTGAGTGAGAAGGAAATATTATTTTACCCTAAACTCGAACCAACCTGACATGCCTTTCTTTTTCTCTGAGTATCCTCTCTTATATCCATTTTTATATGGAGTAAAGTGTCACTTTCGTCCTTGAAATTGCACGCATGAGTCACTTTCATCCCTGAAATTTGAAAATTAACTATTTGGTTTCTGAAATTATAATATGTGAGTCATGTTAGTCCCTGAAGCCATTTCCGTTTGTGTGCTGTGACGGATTTTCTGATGTGTTATATAATAGTATACCGTGGCTACCAGCGTGTCACTTGATGTTCTAAAATGTGTCACTTTCGTCCTTGCAACAAAACCTTTCACTTTACCTTAGTCTCACCATATCCCCTTTCATCCTTCCCTTTTAGCGTCCTCCCTCACTTTTCATTGAACATCTTTCACCTTCACTTCACCATAGCCTTAACCCAGCTGTTCATTGCCCTCATGTTTCACCACCATTCGATTGCATCAACTCGCGCTCCGGATTCGAAGCTTTTTCTTGTACCTTTGATCATTCGTCTTTCACCATCATTCAAAGGTAAAAATAATGTATTATATTGTGTTGTGGTCCTGCATAATCATTGTGTTTGTGGTCTTACTATTTTAGTGTATGTGGTCCCATTCATGTCTCCCTGTTGCTGTCTCTATATTTTTGGGTTTTGGCCAAAATGAAAAATACAGTTTAGGGTTTCCTTTTTTGGCCAAAGGGTTGGGTTTAGCATTTTAGTTTTTGGCCAAAGGGTTTGAGTTCAAGGTTAATGGAAACTTCAATGAAGAAATGAATAACATAAATTTTTTTGCAAGAAAAGAATAATAATAAGAAGTTTTCTTTGCTGATGCAGATAGCGGAGCGGTTGAATTTGTGCTTTTATCATAGAGGCAACTTTGTTCGAAACTCTAGAGGGGAAGTAACTTATGAAGGTGGAAGTGTAGAACATTTGTTGGCTGTTGATGAGGACACACTAAATGTGTTTTATGTGGGAGGTTACTATAAGGAATTAGGGTATCATAGGATTTTGAATTGTTACTGGAAATGCAAGCTAGGAAGAGACCTTAGTAAGATGTTAAGAGAATTGAAAATAGATAAGGATCTTTTGAACTTGGTTAGAGTTTGTAAAAATAATTATGGTGTCACTAATTTGTACTTTGAGCACCCAGTTGAGGAGCCAGATCTTTGTCCAGATGTTATAGCTTTGGATGATGATGATGCACCTTTGGATGGCCATAAGACCCAACCTGAAGCTGAGCCCAACACTGATCATGATGGTGAAGCTATTGCAAGAGATAAAAGAGGAAAAAAGCATCCAATTCCCAAAGAAACTCATAGTGAAGCTACTGTTAGACAGAAAAAGGGAAGAAAACATTCGACTCCTTCCATTTCTATTGACAGTGATGGTGAGTCCACTGATTCTTATGAAAGCACAAAAGCTGTCCCCTATAGGCCCCCTTTAGTTGTTGAAGAAACTGATAGTGAGTTAGAGATAGAAATGGAAGGTGCGAAGAAGAAGAAGAAAATAACAAAGAAAGGCAAGGGTGTTAAATCTCCTGCAAAGAAATGTAAGGGTTTTAAATCTCCTACAAAGAAAGGCAAGGGTATTAAATCACCTGAAAAGCTACAAGTAGGAGAAAGAGAGAGTCAGCTATCAAGAAAGGGAAAGGAAGTACACCTACAAAGAAGGCAAAGGGAAAAGGTGTAAAGATTGACAAAGGTGTTAAAATTACTGTTGCTAGTATGAAAAAAATAAACAAGAAGTGTGCAGCTGAGTCTAATAAGGGGAGGAAAAGGACTACAACTGATGTGTTTCATCTTCTGAAGGAGATGACGAAGGCTTATCAGACTTTGAGGTGCTTGCTAATATAAGGAAAGGAATATGTATATGTATCCTTATTATTCTTTACGGTGTGCTTTCATTGTGTATATTTGATATATATATATATATTTCTTTATGATGTGGTTTATTTATTTCTTATTTGTTTTTTTGACTATAATAATAGGGCATAGACAGTCATACTTTACCTTCATTGATGCGCATAATCATGATGATGAGCCTGCATCGGATCATGATGGAATGAAGTCATAGAAATCTGAGGAGTTGAAGACACTTGTTACTTCGGAAGATGAACATAATAGTAGACCCGTTCAACCCCAATTTGATGAGGATAGCACATTTGGTAATGTTAAATTTGAGAAAGGAATGGAATTTAAGACCCTACAGGCATTTAAGAATGCTATCAAGGATTACACTGTACATTTTGGAAGACAGATACAATAGGTGAAGAATGATAAATCAGATATGGGGCTAAGTGCCATGTCAAAGGGTGTCCATGGCTAATTTATTGTGCATGGAGTGCTGTTAACAAAACTTTTGAAGTGAAAAGTTATGTTGATGAACATACTTGCAGTAAAGTCTTTAAGAATAGTCAAGCTAATAGGAGGTGGGTTACTGAGAAACTTGTTAGAAGACTTAAGAAACAACCAACTTTAAAACATGGTGAGGCTGCTGAATACTTGAAAAGGATGTGCATGCTATAGTTGAATAGGACACTAGTTTTCAGATCATTGAAATATGCCAGAGCCATAGTGGAAGGTGATAAGAAGAAGCAATATGGAATGATGTGGGATTACTGTGGGGAATTACTTAGGAGCAACCATGGATCCACAATGAAAATGAATGTCATTCCCATTCCTAATTCACCACCACAGTTTGAAAAATTCTATGTGTCTTGAAGCATGTAAGAGTGGGTTCAAGGCAAGGTGTAGACCTTTGATTGGGTTAGATAGTGCCTTTTTAAAAAGCTACTATGGTGGACAAATATTATCTGCTGTGGGACAAGATGCCAACAACCACATTTTTGTCATTGCTTATGCCATAGTGGATGTGGAGAATAAGGAAAACTGGAAATGGTTCCTAACCTTATTGCATGAGGATCTAGGAGACTACAAGAAAATTGGGTGATGCTTCATTTCTAACATGCAAAAGGTAAAACATATTTGCATATATATATATATATATATATATATATATATATATATATATATATATATATATATTTATATATATATATATATATATATATATCTATTAGGGACTAACTTGAACTATTATGCATGAGTTTTTTTTTCAGGGTCTAATTTCAGCAATGCAAGATGTGATGCCTGGAGTGCATCACAGGTTCTATATTTGGCACTTGTGGAAAAAAATTTCAAAATAGTGGAAAGATAATGAGTTGAAGGGCATGGTGTGGGAGTGTGCAAGATCTACAACCGTGAACCAATTTAAAGCAAATATGGATAGGCTAAAAAGGAAAAATGAGCAAGCACGGGCTTACCTAGATAAGTGGCCAAGGGAGGCGTGGACAAAAGCATACTTTAGTGAGGGGCCTAAGATTGACAATATTTGTAGCAATGCTTGTGAAGTATTTAATGCAAAAATGGTTGATTACAGAGGGAAACCAATATTGTCAATGGCTAAAGAGGTTAGAAGGCACATTATGAGGACCATGACAGCAAATAAGCTCAAACTACCTAACTACAAAGGCATTTTAGCTCCAAGGCAACAAAGTAGACTTGAAAGGGACAAGACGGAAAGCAACAAATGGACACCAGTGCGGTGTGGGGATCGTGATATGGATAAATTTGAAGTGCATGGTTGGCCTTCCAACATGGTGGTACATTTAGAAAAGCATACTTGCACTTGTGGGTTTTGGCAACTCACAGGTATGAGTCCTTTTAATTTATTTAGTATTTCAGATCTTGTTTGACTTGCTTTTTGATTGTGATTTGTTTTTCCTTTTAGGTATGCCAAGCATGCATGCAATAGCTGCTATAGCTTATAAGAATGAAAGACCTAAAAACCATTGTCATGCATAGCTAACAATGGGGTCATATAAGGCTACATATGAGTACTATGTCAAGCCATTGTAAGGGCCTGAGAATTGGGAGCAAACTGATCACCCAAGACCTGTTCCACCACCAGTAAAAAAGTGCATGGGAAGACCAAAAAAACAGAGGAGAAAAGACAATGATGAGGGCCCTGTCAACTCACATAAGGTCAAGAGAAGGTACCCACCGTTTGTTTGTTATACTTGTGGTGCTCAAGGTCATACCATTAGGAACTGTAAGGAACCTAATAAAAGAATAAAGAAAGCCCAAGAAAAAGCATCTACCGCTGATCAACCAATACCTACAAATGAATCTGGAAGTGTAATAGTAGCTGGCAATGCATTTGAGGCTGTGGCACTAGCTGCCGATGGACATGAGGCTGTGGCACCAGCTGGCAATACAACTGAGATTGACTTGACTCAATCCCATCCTCTTAGTTCTCGAACACAACCTTCTCAAAGTCCACCCATTGTAGATGTATGAACACTAATATTTTTTCCAATCAACATTGCCAATATTATTTAAACACCAATATTTTGTCATATGTAGTTGTAGGAAGGCCTTTCAACTGCACATAGGGTTGCCTTTAGGCCACCACCTATAAGGCCCCCAACTAAAAGAACCCCAACACCACCTTCCATGCCCAATGCTGTAACACCACCAGTCCCCACACAAACAACAGCAACTACAATGCCATGTCTCCATGCACCTACACTAGCCGCAACATCTACAACCTCATCTCCACCACCTGGGACACTATCAAAGGAGACCATTGAGGTTACAAATGAAGCAACAACATCAAGATTGGCCAATTTCATGTGATTTGTTCTGATGCTTGGCTTCAGACCTCCAAGACCTCATCCAAGAAAGATGAATTGAAAATTATATGGGGCTTAGCTTATTTTCTATAGGGCTTATTGATTTTGAATCAAGCATTTTCTGAGCTTTTTTTGTACAGGGCATTAATTTGGTATAGATCTTAAGTTGCATTTTGTATAGCCCTTTCTTTTGGTATAGCCCTTTCTTTTGCTAATGGTCTGAGTCCAAGTTTGACTATGTTTGAGACAAATGACAATTTATGTTCAGTTCTTATTAACTCACCTCTTAATATAATGTTATTATATTAACAGCAATCAATGATACAGGTTTTGTGTTGTTAATACAGGTTTTCTTGTAATTGATTGTGCAAATATTGATAAATTTTTATAAGGAAAGCTTTTCAACAACACTAATTTCATTAACATCAGTGTTCCTTACAAGCCAAAATGTATAAACAACTTGATCCAAACTCAGTACTTTCTTAAACAAAATAAGCCAAACATGATGACACAAACTATGATCACTATATACATTGCCATTACTAACAATCTTAAAGTCCTAACTTCAGTCTCTAGACTTCCAATCTTCCATGCCACATTCATTTTCCACTCCTCAAGGTCATTTGCACCAGCATCACTTGCACCAACCTTATCTGTCCACTTAAAATAGTTACAACCATTCCCATATGACTGCAAATCACAGCACAAAAACAATAAACATGAATACTACAAGATCTTTGTATGCACAAATCGAGTTAATTAAGGCAGCCCAAAAAGGGTCTACAGGATTAAAAACAAAATTACAAATTAAAAATAAAATTTCTACCATATAATTAAGACACCCAAAAAAGGGTTTACCAAGATTAGAAGAGGTTATAGATATTCTGTGTATACTGCCCTTAGCCCATAAGAACAAAATTTGGTTCTCTTTCCTCCCTTAAATTGCACAAAACTTGTCCAATTGCCTTCAATGTTGGATGAGTTTGATAAGCCCTGGGATTGATTTCCTCCACCCATCATATCTGACTTTAGGGAGGACTTGGTCGACTATGACGTGAAAACATAGAAAGAAGAGAGTTATGGGTTATGATTTAGGAAGAATGAGAGGTAAGAGATGAGAGATTTGGGTTATGACTCAAGAAGCATGAGGGGCTAGAGTCTAAAACGAGAAAGGAGAGGGTTTTGGTGCAAGGACGAAAATGACATATTTTTAGAACGTGAAGTGACACACTGGCAACCACGGTGTACAGTTATATGACACATCAGAAAATCCGTCACGGCGCGCTAACAGAAATGGCTTTAGGGACTAATGTGACTCACGGATTATAATTTCAGGGACCAAATAGTTAATTTTCAAATTTCAGGGACAAAAGTGACTCGCGTGCAATTTCAGAGACGAAAGTGACATTTTACTCCTTTTATATGTTTAAATAATATTATTATTCTTTTCCGTCAAGGTGTCCATGAGTCATGTTGTTCTGTTAGGTCTAATAATCTTGCGTATTTCCACCTTAAAATGATTTATTAGGAAGTATTTTTGGCCTTAGTTTTGATCCAAGAACAATTCTGGGCAAGGTTGAACGGAAACATGGTAGTTTAATGTAGTTGCCCTTTTGTTTCTACACAATTCTTTTATACATAATATTACGTATCACATAAAATTAATTCAACTAGTGAAACATTTTCTTAATTTTTAAATCTATATTAATATAATTTTTATAATCGATTGGGTAGGGCCTCTTATACTTTGGGAAAGATAGTACAATCTCATCTTAGATGGTTGAATATGTGTCGAGAAGGCATTTAGAAGTACCTATGAGGAGAGCACATCATATGGAAGGTAGTTCAATAGTTAGAGCAACAATATTATTTCAACATTTAACTTTTGCAAACACCCAAACACTATATTTACAAAACACATGGATGTCACCATTTACATTTTCTTCTAGCTTATTCTCTCTCCATCATTGTGCTTAGGTGTTTGAGAAAGTTTAGTGTTAGAATAATATTGTTGTCCATAGTTAGAGGTAGAGGAAGACCTAACTATTAAAAGAGATCTAGCTACTAATAACTTAAATGTAAACATAATTTATGACAAAATATTATGATATCATCTATGTAGTTAATCCACTTAATAGGGACAACACTTAGTTCTTGCTATTAAATTATAAAAGATTAATATATTTTTTTATTCATGTTCATTCACTATAATTCATTATAATTACCATGTGACACTTCTCTAAGTTTATTCTGTTTTTCATCGATTATATTTATTTTAATTTATTTGATTTTAAATTTTCATATTTTTATTTCATAACTTTTGATCTAGGAATTCTTCACGCAACTTCGAGCCAAGAATAGTAGTTAGTTCAGAAATGAAGGATAAATTAGGTTTGTTCAAACTAATTTGTTAGTCTCGAAACTTACAAAACGTTTGTAATTTGATGGCTGGGCATAAATATCCATAAAAGAATTTGTCACCGAAAGCGAAATATTCTAAGATGTAATCATATGTGCTATAGATTTATTTAGTCGGAGAGTAATGTCTATTAGATATAAAATTATTAGTTTACTATAATTCAATAGTTTAAACTGTTGGATTATATATTTATCAAAGGTATGATGGGCCTATATATTGTCTACTCTTCAAGTCCAAAAAAAATATTTAGGTGAAAACTATTAATATATCATAACCTAATACTTCAAGATTTTAAGATAGGTAATTTCCTGATTATGTCAACATGTTAATCCTAATTATCTTCCACATCACTCATCCCTCAATTTTCTCTATCTTTTTCCTGTTTTCGCTCCATAATTTAGTTAGGGTAATTATCTTTTTGCCCACAAATTACTAACCCGTACATTTCACTTTTGCTTTTTCCTTTTCTCCTACAGCGCGTAGGCTTTTTATCCCACCCTCAAAATTTTCCATAGCTAAAGGTTGTGTTGATTATGGTCTATTATTTTTCAAGGAAGAGATAACGGCAATAATGTTCTCCTGTCCGGCTATCCGTGTCCGATATTGGTGAAATCGGACAAAACAAGAAATAAAAAATTGTCTCAGATAAGCCTGAAGAAGTTATGGACTTGTCTCCTGTACTTCTGTCTCCCATTATTTTGATCCAGTTATTTATCTGATTTTTTTGGTCTATTTTATTTATTATATAATTTCTATGCACCATGGGGTCCAATCATGTATATGTTGCTATGCCAACAAGGTGGTTAGTCTCAGATAAAATCGTGCAAATGAATGATCTGATTAAATGTTTAGTACATAGAAATTAAACTTTATTTAACTATAACTCAGTCTGAAGTGTCACCGAAATGCAGTCCCCATAAATGTAACAAACCTTTTAACTATTGTTTTAATATGATGCATCCCATTATTCCAACCGTCTTAGGAAATGACCATGTGAGTCTAACCTGAAAAACTATAACCTCATCTGACCTTGAAATTTTTCATTTAACAACGACAAACTTATTTTTTCGAATTTTGTCTGAGTTTCAAGTTAAATTGTTTGAAAAAAAAATCGGAATAAATTAAATCATTTTAGAATTTAAAATGATAGTATTTCAAAGCATTCGGATATACGCTCCAAAAGCGAAGTGATTCTCCACAGGGCAAAGAAAAGAAGTCAATCCACTTCAAAATGTCTGAACACGGTCAATTATAAAATCGATCATAAGATTTGGTCACTATACCCACCAAGCACAGTCATCATTAAATTTTCGCATTCATCTGTTTGGGCTGAAAGATGACGAAGTCTTCAACTATATACGAAACTCTGGCACAAAATTTTGTCAAATGACTGAATTCATTCTATCAATATGCTGACGAAATAGCCATAAGCTCTTTGCTCCTCAGAGACTTTCAACGAAAAGATCAATAAGCACTAACAATACAGCAAAAAGGTAGACACGGGAACTAACTGCTGAATCAAAAATGACTTTTAGAATTTTTTTTTTTCACTGTCGTCGATAAATTTCTAACATGTGTTATAAGTTGGAGCCTCATCAATAAGTTGTCTCAGTATTCTCAATATCAGCAACCATAGTGTGCCAGGACCCGTATAGGACAAGCATGTTTACAGCCATCCAAAAAAGAAACAAAAAGAAAGAAGAAAAAAGCATGTTTACAGGCAAGCAAGCAAGCATACAAGAAGGAAGTCAGTGATCAAGGGCGCTGCGAATAGAGAGTGGGGGATTTAGGACTGTGCCTCTGGATATAAGGTCGTGGTTTAAGAATAAAACAATAACAGTTATATCATCGTGAAAATGCCGCCGGACCTTCTTTTCTATCTTACGCAGGTCCGAGTACCGCATTTCACGTTTTCTTGCTGCTTCGTGTAGTGCAGCCTTCACTAGCCTCTTGGCACTACCCTGCATTAACAGAATCAAACAACCAGCTGATAAACAAAATCTCAGGAAAAGTAAAACCAGTCGTCTGAATCATACCCTTAAAGGAATAGATAGCAATAAAGAAAAGGAAATGGCTAAGTGATTTCCATTTAATATGTTAAGATCATGAGAGAGAGAGAGAGCATAGCAGTTATAAGCATTAGGTCATGCTGAGGGACAAGAAATCAATAATATTCCTGATGAGGCATCAGCAGAAAAAATACCAATAGTTATATGGACAACTAGCAACCAACTCTAGGAAGCCCTGTTACACATGAAATGCACACTAAAGTAGAAAGGAATTGGAGCTAAGAATTTTTGCCTCATCAATATGCACCTGAAGAGTATAGCTTAGATGGGTAAGAGTGGAGTAAACAAGCTCACCAGTGAAATTAGAATTGACGAAAAAATTACTAAACGGAAGGTATAATGGTGACTTAAGAAAAATTTGAATCTTGCTAAGAAGAAAGAACAAGTACAAATTAGACTGAAGTGATAAGGAGCCTTGAAACTCAATGATAGAGCTTAAAGCATAAGGCAAGCAGTTGAGAAGCTACGGCAGTAAATACATATAACTTGTCAAGCCTGTGGCACAGAACAGACACTACCCCGTTCACAATAACATTGCAATTAAAAAGGAATCACGCTAAGATAACCTGTGCTATACTGGATGAAAGCAGTAGGTTCAATGAAGTTCAAAAGAAATAAAAACAAAGCAATTCGTAGTCATGGGAAAAAAATGCATACAAAGCAAACATAAAACAAGGGATGTCTAGCACACAAATAAGTACTATAAGAAAATAAAAGCACAGTAGAAAGGAAGCTTACCGCACGTGGATTGTTGTGAACAATATCCACTGCTTTTTCATTACTCAGGTGCTCCCATAAACCATCTGATGCAAATATAAGGAAGGAATCATTTGGTTGGAGAGGATGAGAAATAACAGTTGGATTAGCAGACAAGATAGGCATGTTCATTGGTTCAGGAAGTCTGAATTTGGGATTAATTGGTTCCTGGTTATACTGCGCATGTTTCATATATACGTCACCTATAGATCTAGAAACCTGCACCAAATATCATGGAAGTGGTGATGCAATATTGTCAATTTGTCATCATTCAGAATGGAAAGCGATACTGACAAATAAGATAACGGTCACAGGAGATACTAGCCAAACTTGAACCATTAACTAACCAAATATAGATTTGATTAATCAAATAAAACAAGAACAAGAAGCAGAAAATTAATCCAGAAAAGCACTGTGCTTGGATTAGCAGTTAAAAATCGAATATGTGTAACCATTTTTCTCAAAAATCAATCATGTAAAACCAATTTATGTTTGGAGCTTTGGATAAGTTAATTTGTAAATGGTTTTAAGACAATTTCTTATTTGGATTATATGTAAAGAACCGTTTTTATCTACAAAATTACCAAAAGAGATATAAAGTTACTAAAAAAGCTATTAAAATGAGGGCAAAAAAGGTAATTATCTCTTAATGCTTTTGAAATAAGCTAAAATCATAAAATCAAAATGCTCAAATTTTTAGCTTATAGGAATAAGATATTTTATACTATAAATGAAATAATCACAAATTATAATCATTCCCAATCATCCTATGTTTTAGTGAAACAGGTTTTATGACAAAACAAAACAGCTATGTAAAATAATAAGCATCCCCAACCGTGCTAGCATATGCTTTACAGTTTTTATGTGACTAATATATTCATTTTCTCATACAAAACCATGATGTTAATGCAAATGATATCTTTACTCAAGAATCCAAACTTGAAATTTAGGTTCACTGACTCACTTTATAGTAATAATCAAATCATGAACAGGCTTAGTAGAAGCGGGATTGTTTAATTAAAAAGGTATTCAATTTTGTACTACCAACCATTTCACAATTCAAGACAGCCAACTTGATCACAAGAAGAAGGGAAAAAAACTTTATAATCCATGCACCCATCTTTCTTATCACATCCTCCATAAAAGAGTTTAAAATTTTATTCTGCAAAGTAATTTTGTTATCTACATTCTCTAATATTTCAAAACTAGGAACACGAAACAGGATAACTAAACCCCTCATGCACATCATAGGCTTCGGTGAAATCCAGGGAATGATCTATCAACTTTGAACTAATCCTTTAGAATAGCTTTAGGGACTTTGGTAGCATTGGGGAAGCAGGGCTTTACGGCATGCTGCTACTATGCTGCCCTTTGGTGTATTTGCCTTCAGTGAAGTGATCCATTGCTTCCAGATTTTTTCCTCAGGCCTTACATTTTATCATGGACAGGATCACTTTTCAGCCCCATTTTGAGTGTATGAACAATTGCCCCTGTTAGCCTCACAAACAGAAATACAATGGTTTTGAGAGCTTTTCTGTGTTTATGTTTTTGCTTGAGTTTCATATGTTCTGTTCTTGCTCCTTAAGAGGATACCTTAAGGGCCTGTTTGCTTTTCTGTTTGCTTTGCTTTGCCTGTTTTTGCTTGAGTTTCATATGTTCTGTTTTCTGGAAAACTGAAAACTGAAAACTGGAAAATGCAAAGCAAACAGGCCCTAATATCCTCCTCTTTTCTTCATAATCTTTCTATCTTCCCCAATCCCCTTCTATAGGACAAAAGGTATCTCTCCTTTTATCAGGGAAAAAAGTACTAAATGGAATTATGGGATTGTTCAACAAGCTTTGAACTTTGTCATCAAGCTTCACTAACTATACTTCCAAAGTCTGTCTTTGCTCCTGTTATATGTAACAGTAAGCCACAAGGCCTTAGCTAATACGATTAGAAGTGGGTAAACGATTCAGTGCAACAAGCATAGTATGTTTTTCATTTTTTTTTTTTTTTGGTGCTCCAATTATTAACAATAACAAGGAAAGGGAGACAGCTACTGTATTCTAATTAAAAACTCTCCTTTTATTTTTACAGGCATTCTGGCAGAATTGTGGCAACTGTAACGCAGACAATAGTGATTTGCGAGGATAGGAATAAGAATAGATAACATGAGGAATGGGCCGCACAACACGGTCAACACATAATAATATAATATAATGATAGAAAAGACAATATTTTCCAAGCACCAAAACTCAATACACAAGTTCTACCACACAGCACTTCAACTAGAACACACCGCAGAGAAGCATAGAATATTTACCTGAATAATGCCTTTGACTCTCCAGACTCCATGTTTCAGGACAACAATTTGGGGATCATCAGGGTGCAATTCTTTAAGCTCCTGCCTAACGGCCTCAACATTAGCATTGTGCTCCGTAGACAGCTGAATCGCCGCAATCCCACCAGTGTTGCCGACTTTCTTACCCAACACAACACGGGAATCTCCAAGACTCGCCACGAACAGCGTCTGCTGAAAGATCACACCAACCAGACAACAAGTCCCAGTAGTGGCAATCTGAGGCCGAGTGCTCCACAGCTGCGAAACAAGGGAAGTGAACCCCTCCTCCGTCCGGCGGAACGCAGTTTCAATAGTCTGAGCTGTCACAACCCCTTTTGACTCAGCTGAAACAGCTGCACAAACACAAAGCCTAACATAGCTAAATAAGAAGTGCCCCTTTTATCCAAAAAACCAAGAATTGAATGCTCTGGGTCTGGGGTTCAAAAAACCAATCACAAATTGACACATATATCACATTCAATTTAAATTCACCAAAGCACAAAAGCAATCCGAAAATTAAGTGATCGATAGAGACAGAACTCCTAAATTTTCAACACTTCTCGATTCTCGTGAACACAAAAAAAAAATTCTTAAAACGCTCATGAAAAGCGAATCGATTGAAAATTACTCATGAACTCACGATCGAGCATTTAAGAAAACGCGAAGAACCCTAAAACTTTAGGGATTCTCGGGAAATGGAGAGAGAGAAACCTTGGAAATTGCGGAACAAGTGATCGCAGACGTAGCGTGAGGCGTCCGGGCCGCCGTGGCCGTCGTAGACACCGACGAAGGTGCCGAGGGGACCGGACTCGATCTGACTCTGGTCTTCAAGGACCTGGTTGGCCTGCACCACCGCCATCGAGAATTCGCCGGAGCCGTATCTTCCGATGTCGCGGAACCAGAGAAGCCCTTCCTTGCCCTCCCTTCCGGCGACGCCGTCACCGCCGCCGTGGGCGAAGGGCTTCCAACAGAGAGAGAGAAGATTCATCATACCACATCTCTCAGAAAACCCTAACCCTAAGCTATACCTTCCCCACCCCCGACACCGGGAAACCGTTCTCCAATGGGGTGGCGGTTGGTTGATTCTGCTGCTGCGATGAGAGAGAGAGAGAGAGAGAGGTTGCGTTTTGCGTGGGTGAAGGTTCTGGAAGAAGAGAAGGGGGGTTGGGGATGCGCAGGCTAAGGAGGAGGAGGCGCAGGTTAGCAGGTGTTGTGTTGGTGATGTGTTCGGTGGTAGAGGAACAGGAACGGCCTCCTTCCTTCTCTTGTTTGAGAGAGGATGCTGTGGGGAGCCCCCCTTTGTTTTGTTGCCTCCCCTTCTGTTCAATTTCTCTTTATTATCATTATTATTAATTAATAATAATTATAAGAATAAACACTCATTTTATCCCTCCAACAGATATATTGACACAAGGGGGTGAAAATTTAGTTCCCATGATTTGAAAATAAAAAAGAGAACAATTAGTCTATTTATATAAGTCCAACGATACGTTTATTTTATTGTATGGAGATTTGTCCATTTTTTTGTATTATGATAAACGAGTAGAGACTTTCATATTCTTATAAATTAATTTATTCCTCAATGTATTTCAGAGCTAAGATGTGAAAATGGATTTGTTATAATAATGATATATTAAAAAAAATTGCACCATTTGCAAACAGCTTTCTCATCACTTTCCTCTTGGATAGGAATTTGGCTTCCATGGTTTTTTTTTTTAATATTAATTTGGCTTCCATTCTTTTGCACGAGGGTTTGGACTTTTGTTGTGTTTTTCCTCCCTCAGAATAAATATATGTTCATATTTCATACTGATAACCAATCAATTACCATTTAGATTGGATTTGCATGCAATCAAGGTTAACTGTCTTTGTTTATATATATGACTGATGGACTCACTCGCTCATTGAAAAACGAAAGAATTCAATTTTGTAGTGTCATCAAGCCGAAGACATAGCATAATTGTCAAACCAATTTGCCACCAACATACTCGTAAAACAAAGCCACAGCAAACAGTCAGATTGGTGCCACATATGATAAATCCATTGTATAAATCTTCCAGTTCTCTTCTGATGTTAATATAGACAATTTTTTGGGATTTGGTTCATTAAAAGTGAAGATTTTCTTTTAAAGAGTAAAATTAATCATTTTACTCTTAAATTAATAGAATGAAAAGAGACCACGTCTAATTTATTTATCTAAGGATAAAACTACTCAATTTATTCCCTAAAGTGAGGACGCTTACTTTAAATGCAAAAACCAATGAAGTATAGACACTAACATGAATACAGAACACGACACAAACATATTACAGGACACGGATATGGCATATATATATCATTTTTCTTATTTTGTTATATAATAAAATAAAATGATCCAACAACACAAGTCCAACTAAATAACTAGGGTTGATCTTGGGTTCATAGTGGTATTAAAATTTGAAAAAAAATAAAGAAACCAACCCAGACATGTCTGTGGGTGTCCAAACTATGTCAACAGTGAATTGGAGCAATGTCCAGCCTTGTTTGGTGTGTATTCAAGCTCAAAAAAGTTATTATTTTAATTGGACACGTGTCCAACATGTATCATGTAGGTGTTGAATACTGACACGTGTCCGACACACGAACATGCCACTAAGTTGGTGTATCCATGCTTCTTAGGCAAAAACCAAACCTTATTTGAGCAATAAGCAGTTTGGAGCTAGAAAGTATCCCTCCTATAATATCTATTATGTAATAATATTTTTAACATTCCAACAAGATAATGTGAATTGCCAATTAGTTTACTTCCCCGTACTCGCAAGGTAAAAAGTGACAATCTTTTCAAGTGGTGATCTAAATCAGAGAAATAATCTATATCACATACACAAATACAAACACATACTTGACACTTGACATTTTTTATCGGTCACTCTCTTTGTTTTCCGCCTAGTGCCTTGATCTGTCTCCCTCTCTGTTATTTTGTTTTTGGTTGGCCAAAAGCACCAGTTAAATGAAAGATCCTTGAGTCAAAAGGACAATTTTCTTAGGTGGCCTGATGTTCTTCTTGCTGACTTATATCCTAACCCAAAAGGCAGCTCTCCAAGTAATTCCACCCGTAATTAGTGATAAGTTCAAACTTACCCTTTTTTTCTTAAGTTTTCTACCAATGTTAAATATTAATTAGCAACTTAAATATTCTTTTTAGTTTGCTACTTAGGCATTTGTTTTGTAGCACTGATACTAACACGAACATGAGACATGACTCAGACACGGAGGCCACTAAACTCAAAATGTTACAAGACACAAACATGGCATATATATAATATCAAAATTTCAAGAAGAAAACTCATAATTCATTAAAAAAAACAAATTTACTTATTTTTTCCTTAATTTGGACTTCTTTTTGTCCAACTAGACTCGGATTTGATTGAGCATATGTTGGTCTATAAAAAATTCAACAAAATTTCAAGAAACACACTAAGATGTGTTCACAACATGTCCAAGCCGTGTTCATAACATGTCCAAGTCGTGTCCACAGTGTATTGGAGCCGTGTCCAACTGTGTCCAACACGTGTCCAAGCAAAAAAAAATCATTTTTATTTGGATGTGTAAGGAGTCATGTCGGACACGTGTCATACTGGTGTCCACCTAGTATCTGTGTTCTATGTATGTCCGACATGTGAACAAGCCACTAAATTTGTGTGTCCATGCTTTCTAGGCATTTGTATTGGACATTGATATTAAGGGCTTCAAAGCACCAATTCTGCAGATCATTGCTTTCCTGGTGTGTGCAAAGTTTTCTATGTGTGAATCCATGTAGGGGTGTTCATTATCGAACTAAACAACAAAAAGAAAGAATCGAAAATTGATTGAAAACTTGTTATTAACATGAACATTTGCCTATAACTACCTAGAATTCTATGTGGATTAAATTCTGTGCTAGCCATCCACTATAGCATTTCTATGGTTGGCAGTCCATCTACCAACAGAAAGGCGATGAATCAGTTGAAAATTGAAAATTGAAGCTTGAATATGCCCAAAGAATTGTACTTAACCAAATTAGTTGAAGCAAAAACTTGCATAAATTTTGCATGTGCGTCTGCAATTAAGATTTAAGAACTCCACATGCACCAGAGTTATAATTGACACCACACAGAGCCACCTATCCAGCAGTAGTGAAAGCCAAGAAAGGAGGAATTAACCTTAAACCCACGTTAAGAAATACATGCATGTTTTTATAACACCAATTAATTGAATGTTGCTCGTACCTGATAATAAAGTCACATTTTTGTTATGACTCATTTTTAACTTTTACTTTTAGGGTATGTTTGATTATGAGGTAAAAATGGGGTGTAAATTTTTATAGATGAATTCTATTTGTAAAATTATACATAAACATCATCTATGAAAAATTGAATCTCGTTTTTACTCTACATCCAAACATAACCTTAGATGAAATGTTGCTTTATTATTGAATTTGAATATATCGAGCTAATACTCCAAGAACATGTATGTAGATCTCTTAAATAGTAACCATAACCTATAAATCTATAATATCAACAATTGTTCTTCCATTGGTGAAACTAACTGTGGCCCATTCAAAGGATATGAGCAAAGTCTATCTAGGATTCTAGGTACACGTAAGAATTTCTCCACCGCCATCATGCTTTGCATTGTCCGATGAAACAATGTAGTTGATGTTCCCCACATCGAGCAACCAATCCCCAAAAGCAAAACGGGTTGAAATATCACTTGATGATTTGAAAAACTAACCCTGAGCAAGAGTATGACCATCAAAACTTGAGACATAATCCCAAAAATGACAATTCTATTCAAACAAATATCTACCACAAAGGACATGACAGAAAAGAACTAATGGGAGCAACTTTTCATGTGGAGATTTTTTTCCGAAATACGATGAAATTACACTTATTTCTATTTATTTAATAGAAGAGAAAATCAAACTGGACCAACTGGTCCAACCAAGAATCAGTCACCTTACCAGTCCGGTTAAGCTCCAAAAATTCAGAAAGTCAAAACCGGTCAAAATCGGAGAAAAATGGGAAAACCAGTGAACCGAACCGGTTTGGATTTTTTTTTTGTTTTTGTAAAGTTAAATACTGATATCCTGTGGCAACCATAGAATAAAAACGAAAAAAAATAGAACCAAATAAGGGCACTAAAAAAAATCGTTAGGTTGTTTTTCTTTTGTTTTGTCATTCGTAGGCTGCTCACCAAAAACATCGCTGGTCACTAACAAATATTGTTTTCAAATGCTTTGTATCCATATTGTGAGGCTGATACTAGAAAAATTTTATATGGATTATGTTTATTTTTATAGACTTATGAATATATATATACATATGTTAATGTTATATGGATTATGTTTTCAAATGCTTATGTTAATGTTAACGATTTAATATTTTTATTTTTTAATTAATCATGTGTATATATTTATATATATTTTATTATATTTCAGTTAAACCCCGGTTGAACCTCTATACTTTTAAACCAGTACCTTGATTGGTTCAATACCCGATCCAATTTTCTCTTTTTTGGCAATATCGCTACATTAATTTAAGTAACAAATTAGAAAAGATAATATATGATATATACATACTTATTAATAATAAAATTAAAATATTTTGACAATTAATATATTAATTGAAAAAAATATTTTTTTTATCACATGGAGGTGAAACTTATAAGTTCAATTTTATATGTTACTCCAAACGAAAAAATTGAAATTGAAGAAGTTTGATTCCAATTCAAAACTCTAATTTCATATTCAATTTCACGCGGTAAATAGGACGTAAGTTGTCTAATAATATTTACTCACTCCATTTTAAGATACTTGTATAATTTTCAGAATTTACTTTCATAAATAATTGTCCTTTTAAGAAATTTACAGAATATTAATTATCTTTTTCTAACTATACCCCCATTAAAAAGTGGAAGGGAGAGACTAAGTGGAGAAAATATTGAGATAATTTAAAAAGAGAGAGAATAGGAATAACTAGGTAAAATATCCCTAAATTTTGTTAAGATTGAGATCTTTTTTCGTCATTTCCTTTATCAATACTAGCAGTTTAACGGGCATCATCGTGCCTGTTAAGCTGCCTTTTTATTTTTTAGATATTGCTATAATTAAATATGCATGTACATATTTAATTTTACATTGCCTTAATATAAAGAATTGTTTCAAACTATTCTTTTTTTGGAAGCTCTCATCATTTTATAACTAAAACAATAGAAGCATGCCGGGACACACTTTTTTTTACTATTATGCTCACCCTCTTACATGATTTTGGGAAATATAAAACAATAAGTAAATATAAAACAATTCCTTCCACTTTAATTTGGGATTGAATTTCGGATCACAATACATATAGTAGTGTGACAATATATCTTTCTGTATATCAACAATGATTTTTAAAAGGAAAAAAATCAACCACTACATATTGTGTTTGTCAAGTTACATTTTTTATTTTTGGATAAAGTTATACCCATATCTTAAGACAAAATTAGAGCTTACTCTACACTTTATGTTAAAGTATTTATATTTATATATCTAGTCCTGCAAAATAAAAAGAGGGGTGAATGACCTTAAAATCCATATACCGAAAAAGGCCCTACGCATCCTTTGCTTGGGTATCGTGTGTCTTACATGTTTTGAATATTCTTTTTGCATCGTTAGAAGAAGAATATAATAAAATATGAAAATTAAAATGACTTGCTTAGTAATAATAAAATGATAGAACAAAAGGATGAAAGAGTGGCATATATACACATAATTTTGAAATCCATTCAAAGTGTAGAGTAAATAAAGAAACCACAATCTTACTTCACCTTTTTTTCTCGTCCGATGCCTAATGCTGCCCTTGCCTTCTCTCATCCGTGGAAATCCCCACAAAAGACATAATGTATTGAACCATCATTGCAAAATATAGCCCACTTTCTTATAATTCTTCAACACATCCTTGGCCAACTGTTGACAATTACGTTCAGTCCTTTCCAATTGCAATATAGAGAAAGCTTTGAGAAATGTGATTGTATTATCCATTCACCAATAGAATGAGAACCAAAAATGAAACACAATACAATGCCAAAGAGGGAATGGTCTAGATGTTTGTTTCACTATAACCAAATGAAACAGCAAGAAAGCGAAGGAATTGTAGAATGAATCTTCCAAGAGATATGGGTTTTGATGGAGGAAGTACAAGGGGTGAGCAGTTTAAATTATGTAGTATATTACGTAGCATAGATATAGATGATGATGTGATAGAAGAAGAAAAATGATCAAAATATTGCAAGAAGGAACCATGAAGGCGATTGAAAAAACAAAAAACTAAAAGAAGAATGAAGAAAGTTTAAAAACCGCCAATGAAAAGATTGAAAGAAGGAAAAGTGATATAGATGATAATGTGATAGAAGAATGATCAAAATATTGAAAGAAGGAAAAGTGAAGGCGATGGAAAAAAAATTGAAAGCAGAATGAAGGAAGTTTAAAAACTGCCAATGAAAAAAACTGAAAAGTGAAGTAACTGATCAAGTGCATTTACGATTTTAACCTTATTCAAATGTTATTACAAGTATTTATATTAATGAAAAATTTGAAAAATAAGATTGGACACCAAACAAAGGCAATTGCCTTTATATATGTTATTGATATACATTTAAAAACGGGATAAGTATTTCAAAACTGAGGTAGCAAAAAATTTAGGCACAAACAATAGCACAAACAAATTTAATATTTAATATTAAATGCAAGTTGTATGAACTGTGTGAAGAGTGAGCTTACAGTGGGCTAGAAAACCAACTTTTAAATTAAAGGTTACCAACTAGCAATATGACTTTTTATTTTGACAGTAGGCATAAATGTCATACCAGTTTACCAGTTAGGCGGTGACTTAATCAATAAATAAAAATATTATTTCGACATAAAAAATAAGTATTTATTAAAATACATACTTTATTATCACTGACTTAATCAATAAATAAAAATATTATTTCAACATAAAAAATGAGCATTTATTGAAATACATATTTTATTATCATTATATGTGATAATGATCTTTACTTATTTTTAACATCTATCATATTCAGTAATTATAAAGTGCCAACATTTTAGGTATTAAAATAATACTACCTATCAATAAATCAAGGGATAACAGCACAACAATTGAATAAGCCCGGTCTTCCCAATCTTCTACATATTGAAAATGATCATTTTGGAAAAAAAAAATGACCATAAAATTTTAGCTATTTTATATTTTTAATCTATATATATCTTTTTTCAAAAAAAAAAAAGGATATTAGGAGATAAGGGTTGGGGATGAAAGTGGCACTCATAATCTCTCATAACTTATTAAGACGTATAGAAGTTAAACACTAGACTATGGACTCACTTATATATTTCTTGTTAATTAAAACAGTTTTTTTTTGTTTTTAATAATTGTCTGTTACCTCATCTCATCAAGTTTGTTGATGTGAGTTATTGAAACGTCTTATCTTCGATAATGGTGTGAATATTTATGTGAGTTTAGAAATATCTTGAGTTTAAGTTTAACAAATTTAAAATATAAGGAAGTTTCACATTATTATCTAATAAAATTATTCTATTGGCATAGTCTTTCAATGATGGGTGTGAGCATAGTCTTTCAATGATAGATATGAGAAGCAATTATATTTATTAATACTAATATAACAATATATAAATGTATGACAATTTAAAACTTAATATATTAAAATTAAAGCTATGTCTTCTTACAAGCCTCTATATTAAAATATGATGATGCATTTATTTTATCAAACATTATCTTTATTCATGAAAAAAAATCACATTTCCCCAAATCATTCCCCCTCCTATCCTACTAGTTATTTATTGCCACAGGTTAAATATTATATATTCGGTATCTATTTTAAATTTGTGTAATTAGATAATAATGTAAAATTTGATGAGTCAAAATTAAATCTACATCTTTTTAAGGACCTCTATATTAAAATATAATGATGCATTTATTTTATCAGACATTATCTCTATCCATATATACGTATATCTTCGAATTTTTTTTTGAAGTGAATATCTTAGATAAAATTCTTCAAACAAAATTCACAAATTATATAATATATCACTTGCATAATCTTATATCATTAATTATGAAAATATGTAGGGGAAGCATATAAAATAAACTATGGGTTTAAAATTTTCTATTTTATTCCAATTTAGAAAAAAAATTGCATAATTTCTAATTTTAAAGATTCATTATATAATAATTTTAGAAATAAAAATAATAATTTCCAAATACCCACACGAAGCTTGAATTATAAAGCTGGCTAGTGATTTTATTTCTTTCTGATGGCAATGCTCGATCATAGCGCTTTTTGTTTCTTGTGATTTTCCTTCCTTCTTTTCTCTTGTTCTAGCTTATCCTCCTTAAAAGAACGCAACGTGCTGGGTTACCGTGTCGTCTGTTTTTAACAATTAAAATTGGTGCTTGCTCTAGTGCCTATGGCGCCATTAGCATTGTCGGCCGGTCACCGCTCTACCGTTGACTGGTTATCGGATTGTTCTGCACCATTTTTTGTGAGGGCACATTGGAAAATAACAAATATATATGGTGGTATTATTCAAAAATAATATTAAATTTATGTTTTTATATCCTATTTTTACTTTTTGGAGGTACAAAAATTTTATATTTTTTAGTCCTGGGGATAAAATTTTTTTCTATTCTCTATTTATGTCTTCACCACCAAATAGATTTGTGTTTTTAATATTTCCGTATTTCTATTTTCATATCACTAATTAAATACTACAGTGCCACAAGCACTATAGTCATTGACTAAGTGAGGCAGATGAGAAACCACCATTAAAATTTACATGTTTTTGGTTCTCTCAGCAATAAGTTATCAATCATGTTATTGCTCGTTACCCGTATTCAACATATATTTCTTTGTAGTTTTATATTTTTAATTGTATGATGATTATTGTGTGCATATGAATACTATATATAGCATCTCTGATCTATACACTCGATCTCATTTTATAGGTCAACACTTAGTTATTCAATTGTTGATTAGTACTAATCCAACAAAACTTATATGCAAAAGTACACTTGGGTTGGATATTATCTAACTTACCTAATAAGTGTGATGAGAATCTAAGGGATGCGAGAGAAAATAATAATGTATCAATCATTGCTCTATTTTCTCTTTTTCACCAACGTGAGGTGATAGACAATAAGTGTGAATGTTGATTTTCAAACTTATTATTTTGGCCTCATGAATTTTTGTATGTATTTCCTCCTCTACAATCAGATTGGCATGATTCTCTTATGGATCACAAATAGAAGAATAGTGCTATGCAGCCAGATCTATGGCTGCCCGAAGCACTCTGTCAGACACAGTTGGTTATTTTTATTGGAGAGAAATGACAAAACAAGGGAATTCTCACACGCAGTTGAAAGTCAATTCCTTCACTACCTGCGTGTGATGTGGCCAATTGCAAGGTGATGCGTGGCAGTGTGGGGTAGGCATGTTGGCGTCTTTGGGCGTTGATTACACAAACATTGAAATGTAATTGTTGGCAAGAAAAAGGGTAAAAAAGACAATATGGGATGGTATTTAAAAATTGAAAATTAAACCCTAAATCCTAAATCTTAAAAAATTACAAAATATAAATTAAAAAATATAAACATTAGATATTAAAAATAACTAAATTAGAAAAAATCAAAATAAAATAATACGAAAGGGAAAAATAAAAAATAGCACTGTTAACTTAACAGATTTTGGATAATCAAAATTCAAAAAAATAAAAAATTAAATAGTAAACATTAATTAAAATGAAAACAAAATAAAAAAAGTAATACAGAAGGAAGTTCACTAAAAATTAAAAAATAATAAGAAAAATAACAAATAAATTATAAGTCACTATTCACTGCACATGTTTTGGATGAACCAATTTCTTGCCAAAAAAAAAACACTATTCAAAACAACAAGACAAACAGAATTCTTAAATAATAAAAATAAATATTAAAAATAATTAAAATAAAAAATATGAAAAGCAGAAAATAAAATAAAACAAGTATTGTACACTACATGGAATTCGAAGAAACCAAATTCTTAAAAATTACAAATAAAAATAAAAAATAAATATTAAAAATAACTAAATTTTAAAAAATCATAATAAAATAATACTAAAGGAAAAAATAAAAAAATTGCACTATTAACAAACTAAATTCTTAAAGAAATAAAAAATTAAAATTAAAAATTAATATATTAAATATTAAAATAAATTCAAAATAAATAAAACATGAAAAGAAACAGTAAAAATAACACTGTTCATTGCGTAAAATTTGGATAATCCAAATTTTTTTAAGGAAAAAAGTAATACAAAAGTAAGTTTACTAAAAATAAAAAAAATTACAAAATAAATATAGAAGACAATTAAAATTTAAAAAAAGAAATAAAAAAGTAAAATTAAAAAATATACTGTATACAACAAAGAATTCGGTTAAACCGAATTCTTCAAAATAAAAACAAAAAATAACAAGATAAAAAAATAAAAAAAGCATTGTACAGTCCATAGAATTCAGACCAACCGAATTCTTAAAAAAATTTAAAAATAAAAATTAAAAAATATAAATATTAAATATTAAAAATAACTAAATTTGAAAAATCAAAATAAAATAATACGAATGGTAAAATAAAGAAATAAACATAAAATTTATGCCTAAATTACCCTTCATCAGTCTTAACCTACTTTTCACACACAATTAATTACCCAATAACGTGTTCTCATTGAGCAACAACGTGGAATGCTGTTGACCATATATATCTCACTTGCATGATAGGTATCGACTAAAGCATGCAAGGGGTGGGCACCATGAACAATTAACATGGATTAGAGAGAATATAAGAGAAAAAACAAATCAGATTATGCAACATCATTCGATCATCACAAAGTCTAACAATTTATTGGGCTACAGAACAATTTCCTAAAGGGAATCCATAATTTATTTAAACGACAGCCATTTCAAAATATTGATTTTCTATTTTTTTTCATTATCTTTGTTAGAAAGGAGTTTTTTTATTTTAGTTTTCAGTTTTTCATATTTTGTAAAGGAAATACTGAAAACTGTAAAAACTATAAGATCTATTTTTTATTTTTTATTTTCAATTTTTCTTTCATAAAATCCTGAAAAATTAAAAAAACTAAAAATTAAAAACTGAACCCAAACATACCTCTCTAGTTGTTCAAAACTCAATTTGAGAGAGAAAATAATCATAGGATAGTAGGGAATGAAGCAAATTTGGCATTTCACATACCCAATAAAAAAAAAAGTGGCATTTCCTTTGCAGCAGGGTTACCCTGCAATAACTATGGCACCAATCAACAAATATATCCCCATGACCCCCAAAAGAAAAAAAATCAACAAATATATTCCCTAGGGTCAATACAAAATGCCAAGTCTTGTCCCATGTTTTTCCTTCCCCTCATAACATCCATTTCACCACAAGAATCAATCAGCTTACTTAAGCATGAAAGAGTTGGCGAATATTCCTGGGAAAAATGTCATTGTGATCACCATCTAATAGACGCCTAGCTATGATAACGTTTGCTGCGTCAGTAGGATGAAAAGGGTCCCAAAACACGTACTTGGATCTGTCCCAGCAAACTTTCGATGTGGGACCACAAGGAATCAGGCCTCCAAATCGCCCAGCCATGTAACAGCAAGAGGATGATGGGTTCTCAAAACCTGCAGCAGCCACATTATTATTTTATTGAACAAGGGATTCTAATTATTAGTTCAATAATACCATCGAGAATTTAAAGTGTGCTCAGACACATACCATATGCTACGGAATTGTTAAACATGTCTTCCAAAATATTGTAAACATCTGCATAAACAAACATTGAACCCTCCAAATTTGCACTGAGGTCGGCAATAAGGCCCTTCAATTGGATGTTGAATAATTGTGCTAGCTGATTAGGGAAAGTTACACATCCATCTCCTGCAGCTATGTTTATATCCCTTTGACTTGGTATGCACCCAATAGGCCCCACATTTGTCACAGCAATTTTTCTGGCTCCAAGGTTGAATAGTCTCTGCAGATGGTAAATGTTGAATCTCAAATGAGTAAACACCAAAATTTGATGTCACAAATATTTTAGGACAAGGTCTCATTGTTAATTTCTGAGCAATAAATAATATTACAGTAAGCTGTTCTCTGAATCTTGACATCAAGATGTTGACAAAGACTTCAGGAGATGCCAGCTTCCGAGAAACTGATGCTGGTGATAAATAGTTATTAATGAAGTCATTTGAACCCATTGTCACTGAGAAGATTGCCCTTTTGAATAGACTGAGAGCTGCTGGAGCACCAATTCTGGAGATGATGTCTTGCCTTGTGTTTGCGAAGTTGTCCAACTGTGCATCGAAGTTTATTCTATCACCCTGTAAAGTAAATCACTTGCACATTGTTAGTGTCACTATTTCCTAAAACAATGAGTTGAAGCTTAAATAACAGCTATTGATCAAAGCATAAACTAACAAAGATTTTTCCTGTCAGATTGAGGATTCCACCTCCACCTGAGGCATAATTTACACCCTTAAGAACCACTGGTCCAACAGTGGTTGGAGCCAAGTAAGGAGGGGTATAACCAATAGCCAGTTCCTCACCTGGTAATGCAAGATATATAAAGCCATTAGTTAGACCAAGAAAAAATGAAAAAACATCAAAGTTGAACATAAGTGAAAAAAAGAAATGGAAAGGAATCATAGTAGTTAATCTTGCCAATAATGTCGACAATGGTTCTTCCATTTGTGAACCTCCCTGTTGGTCTTCCAAAATCAATGCCAAATGGAAAAAAATTAGCCCTTGAAAGAGTAGCAATGTAGTTGTTGTTCCCCACATCAACAAGAGAATCTCCAAAGACAAAATTTGCTGGTGGTTCCTGTGAGGTTGAAATCCTAAACATGGCCAAAACCATACAAACTCCAAACACAATCTCAACAATAACAGGCCTATTCAAATCGATAGCCATTAGAAAAATATAAAGAATAAATGATCGAACACAAACAATAATGTGCACAAGACCATTACAGAATGGCTGCTACTTGGTAATGCAAATAGGGTACATATATATATAACACTAAAAAGTAACTGTATGAGGAAAAAAGAGAACCCTTTTGAGTAGTCAAGGTATGGACGCTGGAGTGAGCCAATATTAATGACCCTTCATCTAGATCAACTACCCGTGAGGGCAAATTAATCTGCTAGTAGATTAACTTGTTTTACTATATATATGTCAAAGTTTCTGTGTTCAACACCAAGGAATCCGTGCACGGAGGCTAACAATAACATTTTTAAATTCTTCCCCAACCCAACGGGATGCAGCAAGTTGTGCAAAATTCAAAGCCAATGGATTTTCATGCCTATGCACCTTCCTTTTTAGTTTTGAAGAGAGTAAGGAACAAGTTGACAGTTGACCAGGACTTCCCCATTTGGCAACTTTATATCATAGACTTCTATATCTATATCTATTGCTTTGTATCTGTTTCATTTAATATTCAAATCAGGTATGTACATGTAGATATTTAGGGGATTTGGAACTGTCGAGTGAGAGCAGTGCTTTGGTACAAGAGTGAAAGAAGCAAATAATCTTACCTATATAATTATATATGAATAGTTAAAACCAAAAGTTGATCAATATTCATAGAGATTTAGTTTAGTGTTGTTATGACTTTTTTAGAGTTGTTGAATTCTTTAAACTCCACAAAAACTGCTCTAATGTTTTATAGTAGTATTGTTTTGTATAATCTTGTAAAAGTTATTTTCAATGAGGACAAGCCATTATAATAGTGTTTGAAAAATAATATATTTTAAAATTGATCTTAGAATACAAAATTACTATAATAGATAAAGTCACACACACACATATATATAAGTATATAATTTCTACTTTTATTGCTATTAATTAGAATAAGGAAACACTAGTCTTTAAGTTTGGTATAATTATTCTGCAAATCCTTTTAATTTCACTTAATTTTCAATTAGATCTCTATAATTTAAAAATTTGTAATTAAATCTCTATAGTGTATGAGATTTTTTAATGACATTTCTGACACGAGAAGGTGAAGAATGAGATAGAAATGGAATATTTATGAAATATTTCATTTTTTATAATCGTGAGAATTTAATTGAAAAATCTTATACACTATAGAGAACTAAAAAAAAACTTAAACTGTATAGACCTAATTAAAAATTGAGTAAGACTATTAGAACCTACAAAATAATTAAACCTTTAAGTTTTAAAGAATATAAGTCAGTTTTAAAAAACATTTCATGAAAGGCCTTCAAAAGTACTCATTGTAGATAGAAAAATGTACGAGAAGAGTGATTGAATTGTGCTTCGTTTATCTTTCCCTTTTTAGCTTCTGAAAACTTTAACACAATACTATCAAACTTTAAGCTTGTAGTGCAACAAAAACAATGTTAGAAATTTCAGAAAGTTACTTTTTGAATTACACGTCAGTAACAGGATAGCTAAAAGGATAGACTTTAAGCAAAAATAAACAAATAACCATAGAGCAGTGAATGTAAAAGAGATAAGGGAGAAGAAAATGCTACACAGGTATTTTTATACTGATTTGGCCAACCTGTCTACATCCAATTCTCAACCACGTTTAGTTTTACTAACACCTTTCTCAACTTGAGAAAGAAACCAAGTAGTCTTTACACTAGCTTTTCCAAACTCTAACTTATGACCAGTAGATGACCCTTACTGTCATAAACTAAGTAATTATTTATGAACCTCCTTAAGCTAAATTGAGTAGTATTGTACTAGCCTCTTCAAGCTAAACTATGACCAGTAGACAACCCCTGCTGTCACAAACCAAATAGTTTTTCACCAGCTTCTCCAAGCTGAATCGAGTAGTAATGTACTAGCCTCTCCATGCTAAATCGAGTAGTCTTTAGCCAGTCCCTCTAAGCTAAACTGTGACCAATAAAACACCTTTGCAAGTAGTCTTTGACTAGTCTCTCCAAGCTAAACTCACACCGATCACTACTGGATCGAGGAAACAGAGGTTTGTGTTTGGGTTTGCAACGTAAACTAACCTGCACTCAAGTTTCCTTAAGATATACAATGAATGACCTAGGATAACTTGAATAACTTCTTTCTAACGATTCTTCCTTGGAAAAACATATAAACTAGTTAGGAAGATAGAAAGAAGATTTTTATAGACATGGAAACTGATTACAAGTTGTAATAAACTTTACAAGAGGTGAGGAGAAATTTTCACAAAGTTTCAACATTTGTGTAGCGTTCTCTCTTGTGTATTTGAAAGCATAATATCTCTATTTATAGATGGTCTTCACTTATGACCGTTGCCTTGATCAGTTCTCCAAGTAACACATGTTGATCATCTGTTTGTATCTTAGAAATGCAGTCTAGAAGAGCAGCTTGTCTATTTATCGGATCTATTATAGAAACCGTTATAAAATTGAGGTTTCCAATGAACATTCAAAAACTATTTTTTACTTTCTAAACTTGGTTTCGAAACCTTCCTTAGTTGACCAAGTTGGCAGAAGATATGACACGTCAGTCTATAACTGGGTTTGACTTTAAATTTGAATTTCAAGTTTCCCTCATTTTCTTATAGAGCACACTAGTTCATTATCAAGTGAGATTTCTGAGGTACAGAATCAGTTCCATAATGAATGAATGATCCTCCAATCTTCAATTGGAGCATGTATATGATTAAATTGATTGCAATGATGATGATTGTAGGTTCAAGAACATCCTTGCTTCAGAGTTGGTTTGATATCTTCATTTTATGAACACTTTCTGAAATCATGTTCTACTTTCTGAAAATCCCAGCCTCGATTTCTTGTTTACAATTTGATTATTTTTTCAATTCGTTAAGCATATACATGCACTTTGCATGATATAAAATTCACTTTTATTAAGTTTCTATCTCTTTACATAAGATACAACATGTTTGCATGTGTAAAATGAATATATTTTCAATTCAAGATGCATTATGCAATTAGGAAAGACTTGTTTGCTATTTCAAGAAACTCAAGGAAAAATATTAGTTGTTTTTCAAAATATTTTCTCAAAATTCGTTATGTCATCACTCAAAACATGTTTTCTGAGCACTTCTGAAGAATTTTGGAGCTAACACATAACTTTTAAAAATTAAGAGCAAAAATACTTTAACTTTTCTATTTACCAAATAGCAAAAATTAGCCCATACTTTTCATAAGCAAGAGTACTCCCTTGGAAAAATTATTAAATCAAGTTATAACAATATAACTTTATATTTTAATTTTGACTATTAATATAAAATCAAATGAGAATCAAGATTTACTCCTCCACTAATTGCTTCTCTCACTCCATCCTCCTCTAGATATTTTTCTTGGAACATATAATTCAAAAATTACAAATATATACTCATGTTAAAAAGAAAAAGATTGAACTCTCTATTTGGTCCCTCAACATTTTTAAGTTGCATTATTTTGTCCCCCGGGTAAAGAAATTAATCTTGTGGGCTTTTAATATTGAAAATAATAGAAACATTAGGCCCTTTATTAATTTTTCGTTAATGTACTTACATACGTGACACAGTATAAGGATGAAGCACCATTAAAAAGCTATATGCAAGCAAAATGAAACTGTTTTGAAATTGTAACATCCCTTGCTGCTTTATGAATTGACGACTGTTCCCACAAACCAACACGGATTTTTTCAGCGTGCTTGTCCTCACTCGCATGCTTCCTAGGAAAACTTCCCAGGAGGTTACCCATCCCAAAATTGCTCCAAGTCAAGCATGTTTAACTGTGGAGTTCTTTCAGTTTGGGCTACCGAAAAGAAGATGCATCTTGTTGGTATAGGTAATACAAATCAATTCATATAAGTCCTCCTTAACTGTATAGTCTCATACCTATACAGTCTTAGGATCCCTCTCATTCGGGTGTGTAATCGGTTCATTCATGTTCCCCTCCGCTTTCGAAACCTGCAAGGAGCCGCTCCTTGTCAGTGCCTCCTTGCACCGGCGATCACTCCCCGACTTCGCAATCCCCGGGCGTTACAGAAATATATTACAATTATTTTTTATCTAAAATTATACAAAATAAGTTATTTTATGTCTGTAATGGTGATTTAAATGACCCATTTTACAAATTTCAATAATCAAAATGAGTCATTTTAAACTTTATTCTACTTTAAATTATATACACAGCATTTAGCATCATGTTAACAAGTCAATGTATAATTTGATTAGTGTCTAAAGAATTAAATACACACAAAAAGATTAATATGTTCTATTATTAAATCTTAAAGAAATGTATGTTTAGTTTCAGTTTTTGAAAAACTAAATAGCCTTATACAATTTTCTTAAATGACTACGAACTTTTTAAATTCATGTATCTTTGCTTTATTTGAAAATTAGATAGAATATATATACGAATATTTTAATATAAGTTCTGTTTCTCTTATATCACTTTTTTTGTACACCAAATTTCTTTGATATCACTTATGAAGCAGAGAAAACGCTGGCCGACCAGCCATTCCCGTTCATTTATGTATGGTGCACACTGCACAGCACATGAAAGAAGGACAGGGTTGTTCAACACGTAGAAAAAGTTCTTTTTCTCCGGAGTGAATTGCACCTATCACAGTGAGGAATGACCGAACGAGGATGCACCCATAAGTGTTTAACACGTCTCATCCCATCATCATGTGCATAGCCACGTAAACAGTATTATTGGTGGCAACTGAGTTTTATTTTTCTCTACAAAAAAAGATATATACAAGTTCCAATGATAGTATCCGTGAAACTTTATCATTTCACAGTTCATCATTGTTTGGGCGCAGTAAGGCAGCAAGGTATGGGCTTTCTGCCGGCAATTAATAAATAACTGCGGGTAGTTTAGAGTCTTTATTGCAGCAAAAATTGCCACTTGAAGGAATTACAATTATCTTGATGAACTTAATTATGCATGAAATGAAACAAACACATAAATATTTGTACGGAATGTTCAGCCTTAATTAAAAGGAGAGGCTGCAAGTGTGAGGCAAGCACAGGCAGTTTGCCTTGTGGAAAGTGCTGAGAATGATGACTGATGAAACAAGTTGAGAGGGATTAGGTAACTAAAGTCGATGTGAACTGAATGATTGAGGGGCACATGTAGGGATTTGATGAATTATTTTAATTTTTCTCTCCTTTTTATTAGAGAAAAAAAGAGGAAATGTTTGCACGTGTATAGTAAGTTGTATTACATTCTTTGATCATAATTATATATGGATTTCAATAATGAAAGTGTTGAATGTGATGTTAATTAATGGGATTTTTCTAATATTATTAGTTAAAGATAAGAGAAAAAGTAAGTTTTAAAACTTTCCAGTGGATTCTATGCTTTGATAACATAAAAATATATTTTCCCAAGAGTTTTCTTTTTCTTAATTTCTTAATCGAGACATTGATTAGATAAATCCTAGTTAATGTTGTACATTACTTATAAAATCCAGCATATCAAATCTTTATTATTTAATTCAGTTGTGATATTGTATGGTTATTGTAAACAATATGTAGACTCAAAGCCTCCAGCACTAAAATTCACACTTATTTGAGCTAAGAATATCAAATGTCGATTCGAGTGTGACTAACTCACTATGTTTTGAATTGGACGTGTATATTTATTTTCCTATATTATTCCAATTCTACAATGGTCTTTCCTTTGTACCTTGCTTGGGAAAAAAGAAAAAATAAGAGTAAAGAAAATCAGAGAAAAAAATAGAAGAGAAATAAAGAGAAAAAATTATTTTCTCTCCTAATGTTTGGTTGAAAAGAAAAATAGAGAGAAAAAAAATGTGATTGAATGTAAATGACAATTTTAATAACTGTTTTGTATGACAAAATAAGGAATTGGAAGGATAAAATTATAAATTTATATTGTAAACCTCTTTCTTGGGCCATTTTCTTGCCTTGGAAGGAAAGAAAAGTTTTGGCATAGGACTGACACTTTTTTTTCATCTCCATCCTCCTTTTTCTCTCTTCAATTTGCCTATGTTCCAAACCACAAAAAATCTACTACGCCCATTTTCTCTCTCTAGTTCTTTCTTTGCATTCTCTCACATTCCAAACGAACACTTAAGAGTCTATTTCGTGTTTTACCCGATTGTTATATAACTTTTTCTCTTCCCTGTTAGCTCTCAAATTAAAATTACGCGTTTTATTTGTGGTCATATCACTGGACCTCCAATCATAATTAGCGATACATTTATGATGAATAATTGTGGTGGTTTGTAGTCTTATGAAAAGATCTCAGGTTAAAGAATAACAAGTGAAAGGTTTCTAATTTTAAAAATTTTCCTTTCAAAACAACTTTCTTCTATTTGTGATTTTTTAATTCGTGCCTTTATATATTGTATTTATTACCAAAACCTACTTTTAATTTGTTTAAATGGGTTTTTTTTTTTGGAATGGTTTTGTACATGGAATGAAATTTTTCATCAAAAAGCGGATAGATTAGTTAACAAATAATTGCTCTAGCTTAACTAGAGGTAACTAGAGGCTTGATTCGAATAGGATTTCCTCCAATAGAATAATGAGCTCTCCTACTTCTTTTTACCATTTGTATGTCATTTCACGAAATCTTATATCATTCAACATTTTCAATTTTCGAAACAGGTTTCTAGTGTTTACTTTCATATTAGAGTTTCTTGTATAAATGTGTATCTGTGACATTGATTGTTGAGTAAATTTGTAAATCCCTGTTTCGATCTACATAATGATAGGATTTGGTTCTTATTTACTTCCTAATACACGCTATTTGTACTTCAAGACTCATCACTATCTTATATTTCTTGCCCATATTGTTATACAATATAATAATGATTTTTTTTTTATAATGAAAAAGCTCAAGCCAACCAAGGATGGCAGCGAACACATAAGAAGTACAAAAAAGAAAAAGCATAAAAAAGAAAATAGCAAAAGGAAATAATGGAGAAATTCTTAGGTGCTTTTAAAGTAAGATAAAATATTTGTTTTGCTCCATTTCTTGATTGAGAAATCAACTATTGTATTAAAAATATAGGAAAAGTGAGAGATAATAATAACTCACAAAAATTATGTGTTCTTTTACCATTGATGCACCTAAGTATTTCTAAAAAAATGGCTCTCAAAAATCTAGACGCAGAACAAACACCACACAAAATGCACAAGCATGAGTACTCTATCATCTATGAAGCACAGACACTAATACGGACATGGAGACACACCAAACTCAAAAAAATACAAGACACGGACACGACATATATATATATATAATTTTTTTGTATAATAAAATAAAATGACCCAACAGTACAGGTCCAACTAAATAATTAGGATTGATTTTGGACTCATGTTGGTATTAAAATTTGAAAAAAAAATAAAGAAACCAATTGAGACATATCTATGGGGTGTCGAACCTGCGTCCATAATGAATTAGAGCAGTGTACATCCGTGTTCGGTGTGTGTTTAAACTCAAAAAAATATTTTTTTTAATTGGATGCATACGAACGCGTATCCAACACATACAGTGTGGGTGTCAAATACTGATACGTGTCCGATACACAGACACACCATCAAATCAATATGTCCATACTTTTTAGTTTATCACTAACTCCTTTAACATTACCATCAAAGTTGAATAGAGGCCACAAGAAGTGTCTTGGTCTAAATGCAACCAGCATGGTAAAACACGCAAGTTAGGTGGCATGCATAGAACTTAGATGTGCGTGATATCAAGGCCCAATAATTGTAGAGTTCTACTATTTCAATATTTTACACATGTGGGCTTATGTATAAATAAGTTGTGATTTAGTGGTGTAAGTGAATTACATGTTAATAATTACTCCCATTATTTCAATATATCTGTTGCAAAAATCAAACAACACATATAATAAGGCAAATTTTTTCCCCCATAAATATATAAAATTATATATATGAATTGACAAATTATTCATGTACAAAAAAAAAATCAATTAATATTGTACTTATTCTCTTTCTCAAAATTAAGTATAGTCATTATTATTCTCCTCAATCTACTATCTTACTGATGAGTTTTGCTATATCCTCCTGCCAATCTTCATACAAAATCCTCCTAATACTAAAATAAGTAAAAGAGTAAATATAATCAATATCTTAAAAATTTAAAAAGTGAGTAATACTTACTTTGTTTAGTATGTGGGAAGATTTATAAACATATTTAGTTAGAGGATTTAGAATTATTCATTACTAATAAATTTCTATTGATATTTGGTGATGGAAATTGTTCAAGCATGATGAATTCATAATTACAATGATTACATTTAAGATGATTGCTTCATCAACATACACATTTATATTAAGGGTATAAATGGAATGAAAAATAATATTATCTAAGTATTATAAATAGATAGATAATTCAAAACCCTAAAAAGTAAAAAAAAAATGCAGATGTATTGAAACATAGGATACATATCTATATATATATATATATATATATATATATATATATATATATATATTATTAATTGCGGATTTTGGTTATACAAGCAGCGATGGTTTTGTTGAAAATTTAATTTGTCTTCATATGTATTAATTGGTGAAAGTACCGACTCATGATATTATTAAATAATACATTTTTCTATTTTTTATTGAATTTTATTTTAATATACTAAATATTTTTATGCAATCATATAATTATATATTAACACATCAATCACAATGATAATTAACTTTCATCTCTAATATTTAATAAATCATATAAATAAAATAATTTGATTAAATAATAGTATATAATTTTTTTTTAATTGATTTGTGGATGTGGTTTCGGTGGTGGCGTGTTTTGGTTCTAACTTCTCTTTCTCCCTTTTTTTTTTTTGGGTGAGGGTTCTAACTTGTAAGATTGCTCTCGGCTACACATAGGATAGAGGTAGTTGAAAACAAGAGCTCATTTTAGATGGGCCTCAATCCAACGGTTTTGAAACAAAAACGGGAACCCGTTTATTCTAACCAAAAACAAATCCGTTCTACAAGAAAATATTTAAACCAGTGATTATTGGGAATTCAAGAATATTTTACACAAATTTATACAATTATTATGATCTTAAGATCAATCAATCATTTTTTATAAGATATTAGGGGATATGGATACGAATGGAAGTCAAACTTGCGATCTCTCGTAGCTCATTGAAACATGCAGGAATTTGTCAATAGAATATGAACTCACTTGGAAATTAAACAATCAATTTACATGAATTAAAAGAAACATTAAGATGATTTTTAAACTAATTAACTAATTACTTTTTTTAAAAAAACTTAATTATTTGAATAAATATTAAATTTATTAATAGCTTACTTAAGCATGATATATATAAATAATATAATGTATATATTTAAATGGGAGGTCCATAGTGGGACAGAGTAAATACAAAAGCGTACGCATATGCATGGCATAAGTGCAAGAAATAAAAATATTACTTAATCATCATATATAATTATATATACTCTTAAAAAATGGGTATAATCAAGCATGAAGAAATTTGCGTTAGGAGATTTTTTGTTCATATGCCAAGTGAACGTATTAATCCTCAATTTGGGCCAACATGCCATAAAATCGGGAAGTTGAAACTAGCCACCTGCCACATGCAACCACATAAAGGAACTTCTGGACGCCCTCCAATATAGAGAGGATCCTTGTAACAAACCCTTACCCTTCAATTCAATGACGCTCAATTTAACCTTCCTAACCCCCTTTAGCTCCAAAAATAAAGAAAGCCCTTCACTTAAGAGCCTCATATTTGCCGTACTTGTGCTTCACACAAACACCACGAAACCCATAATCCTAAGTACAAATTCTCACCCCCAAGATATGGCTGCTGCTCCTTATTATTATTCTTTGTCATCATCATTGCATGCTTCAACATTCATGGTGGCAATTATCATCTCCATCTTGTTTTGCATGCCATATTGTGCCCTTGGCTCTGGTGCACAAACAGTTATAGACTCCCCTTTGTTAACACAAAGGTTAGGAATTAATCGCACTATCAAAGTTGATATCAACGGCAATGGGGACTTTAAATCTGTTCAAGCTGCCATAAATTCCATTCCTGATGGAAATTCTAATTGGGTCATTGTCCATGTTAGGAAAGGAGTATACAGGTACAAATCAAATTTTTATATATATTAGTATCTTTTTTAAAAAAATTTCTAGAAAAACTTGAAATCAATAAGCTAGTGAAAAATAAGTTGTTAATGCAAATATTCATTTTGATCATGCAAAGAGAAAAGGTGCACATACCAAAGACTAAGCGTTATATATTCATGAGAGGGAATGGGAAAGGAAAAACTGCTATAGTTTGGTCTCAAAGCTCCTCTGACAACATTGCTTCTGCTACCTTCAAAGTCGATGCCCCTGATTTCATTGCATTTGGAATTAGCTTCAAGGTATTATGCAACCACCTTGATTCTCTAAATTCTTGTTATTATTATTATGATTCTACAATTTTACCCTTTAATCTACATGCAAGTGCAAGGATTGGTCACATTTTGTACATAATTTTATTTATTAAGGGTGGGTTAGATTTGAGAGTGAAAATAAGATAAAATTTTCATAAATGAATTTTATATACAATTTTACACATAAAGTTCATCTATAAGATAAATTGAAAAATTTACCCCACTTTTCCTTCCAAACCAAGATAAAAATGGAGTATAAATGTTTATATATGAATCCATGTATCAGACTTTTAATCCCATTTACACACCTCATTTTTATGCACTCAACCAAACACACCCTGAAATTCAAAATTCTAACTAATTATGTACTTGCTCTGGCATTGCAGAATGAGGCTCCTACGGGTATTGCCTATACCTCACAGAATCAATCGGTGGCTGCATTCGTGGCTGCAGACAAAGTGGCATTTTACCACTGCGCATTTTATAGTACTCATAACACTCTCTTTGATTACAAAGGCAGGCACTACTATGAGTCCTGCTACATTCAAGGCTCAATTGATTTCATATTTGGTCGTGGCAGATCCATCTTCCAGGTAAGTTAATTAACTGTGTTTTCCTCTATCCCTTTCTTTCCTCATATTAATTTGAGAAATTCTAAGCAGCTTATGTAACCAAAAAAAAAAAAATCTTTTACCATCTATTTTTCAATATTCACTAATTTGACTCTATGGTCATTATTATTTTCTACTTTAACAATACTTAATGCTATAAGTAAAGTATTAACCATTAAATAACAAATTATACAAAATAATAACTATATTTATTCTGCATATAAAATGTCTCATCTTAATTATCAATTATGAAATACTTACTTATAACTTCACGCAGAGTTGTGAGATATTTGTGATTGATGACAAGAGGATAAAAATTCACGGGTCAATCACAGCCCAGAATAGGGAAAGTGAACGTGAGATTAGTGGATTTATATTCATCAAATGCAGGGTTTATGGCATTGGTGGGGTGTACCTAGGAAGGGCTAAAGGTCCTTATTCTAGGGCCATTTTTGCCAAGTCATATCTCTCCAAGACAATTGTCCCAGAGGGATGGACCAATTGGAGCTATGATGGTAGCACAGAGTAAGGAAATCTCTAACCAATTCACGTACTCCTTAAAAAATCAAGCTTTAATTAATTTTATCAAATAATTGCTTATTTTTCATAAACTATTTCAAGATAAACTTATCTAAACACACCTTTAGTAAATTATGTTGATGAGAGAAGAATGTTCATTAATTAATTCTGGTAATTGAAACTGCACAGAAACCTGTTCCATGCGGAGTACAAGTGCCATGGGCCTGGAGCAACTACAGAAGGAAGAGCTCCATGGTCAAGGCAACTTACGGACCAAGAAGCTGCTCCATTCTTGTCTATTGATTACATTGATGGCAAGAATTGGTTGCCAGCATTTCATTAATCACGTTTTGCAAAAGCTCTTATACAGAAAGTGAGGGACGTTGATATCAAAAAGAGACTCTCAACATGTAGTTGGGTTGTTTGTTTAGCAAAGGCATTCAATATTACATACAGACCCATTTTGTTATGCCACTGCTATTGTACTTTATAGTACTTTTAGATTTCTGCCTAGTCAAATAGAATCTATTCCATGCTAAAGAACCTTTTAATTTAAGAGTATGTACAGTGTGCAAGTGCTATGTACATGTCCTCTTTGACTTGTTAATGTAATCCAAGTTGATTTGCATTAACAGTAACATGTGCCACCCTACAGGTGTTGCGGCTTATAGTTATTTGCTATTTTGTCAAGTGCTGCCAAGTTAATTATGGTAATCGTGGCTCATGATTAAGTAAATAGGATGGGATACGCATGTTGTCAAATCGTATCTCTTTTTTTGTCTCTTGATCACAGGAAAATAATTAGAAGCAATTTAAAAATTTAAAATATTTACCAAATATATAATATTTTCTTTCACGTGATAATAAATGATAGAGGGATTTCTTCCGAATAAATAAAGTCAATCAAAACTAATCACCGTAGATAAGTATAATAAAGATCATGATAAAACTAGATCTATTATGAGAAATTTATAGGTGAAGTAAAATTATTATTTGTATTGTATCCTTTCCTATATAATTTATATAAATAATTAAAAATTTAAAGTAAGATAAGATAATAATAACTTTTGTATAATTTATGATAAATACTAAATAATATTGAATACTTGCTTTTCTTATTTTAGAAATACTTAATTTTTTTTCTTATTTTCATGAATGTTAATAGCTTATTAGCATCTATGCAAACTTAAACCATCATTACATAACTCTTAAATTTTATTTGATTAATCTATATATAGTGCATAACTGCATGTAGCAATCCATGTAAGGATGACAATCATATTGCATGGCACTATAATATGAACACAACTAGAAGTTCTTTTTAAAACCCACCCCCATGGCCTCCACCACCAAAGCCGCCGCCAACACCACCACCAGCACCAATTCCCCCTCCTACACTGCCACCTCCACCAACTCCTCCTCCCACACCACCACCTTTGCCACCTCCAAAACCCCCACCAGTTCCACCGCCTCCTCCTACACCACCACCCCCTCCAACTCCTCCTCCTACACCACCACCTTTGCCCCCTCCAGATCCTCCACCGACACCACCTCCAACTCCACCGCCTCCACCAACTCCTCCTCCGACACCCCCACCTTTGCCTCCTCCGGCTCCACCACCACCACCAACTCCTCCTCCAGCACCACCACCTTTGCCACCTCCAAAGCCCCCACCAACACCACCTCCAACTCCACCACCTCCTCCAACCGCACCTCCAACCCCACCACCTTTGCCTCCTCCACCTCCACCAACACCGCCACCTACTCCACCACCTCCTCCCACACCACCACCTTTGCCACCTCCACCGACACCACCTCCAACTCCACCGCCTCCACCAACACCGCCACCAGCTCCTCCACCGCCACCAACTCCTCCCCCAGCACCACCTCCAACACCACCACCTCCTCCTCCAACACCGCCACCTTTGCCACCACCAGAGCCCCCACCAGCACCTCCTCCTCTACCACCACCTTTACCCCCTCCAAAGCCTCCACCAGCACCACCTCCACCGACTCCTCCTCCTACACCACCTCCAGCTCCACCGCCTCCTCCAACACCACCACCACCACCTTTCCCTCCTCCGAACCCTCCGCCAGCCCCACCACCAGCTCCTCCTCCAACACCGCCTCCAACTCCACCACCTCCACCACCAATACCAACACCACCTCCTTTATCAATGTTGTAAGCTAATTCATCTTCTTTAACTTTTCTGCATTCTGCTATACCTATCACCAATACAAACAACACAGCAAGTATACCAATATACTTATGCAGTTTCCCCATTTTTGTACTATCAAAAGGTAAGCTATAAACGATTGCTTTTCTTGCAATTTGAATGCTAGCAAGGAGCAATACTTATAGTGGGAAGGCAGGGTACGTGTCATTAATACATGTAGTTGACACTAGATCTGTCTCTCATTCTGATATTGATGCACCCGCATGCAAAGTCCTCTTATTCAACACTAGCGCAAAAAATTCAATCTTAATTGGAAGATTGAAAAAGAAAATTTTCTATCCCATTCAATGAGTGCCACCTAATTAAATCTCTAGATATATAAGAAACAACTTCTATATCTGCGGGATAGTGGCTAAAAGCCCAAGCATGGCACGTTTCTAAACCATGAACTCTTTATGCTAATGGCTGAATTGATGAAGCTGGCTCACACTAAGATTGGTGTGAAGTGGTGGGAGACAAGCAAGTCAATTATGGATGACAAGTGCCTTATAAATCTTGGCATTCTTGATCAAATCATAATCATAACATGAATAATCGCAGATACAGTTATAACTTAAATTTATCAAATTTTGCTGCCGACAAATTTTACTTCGATTGAAAATGGCATGAATATGTACATGATCAGTGGCGCTGTATGTATCTTTGACCTTGACCCTTTACCTCCAACATTTAATATTTCTACCAACTACTTACCCATCTGCTGTCGACTAAAAAAAAAAAAAAAGTAAATCTAGATATGGTGCAAACTTCTTCAAGTGGAAAATCACATTAAATTAACTAGCTTTTTTAGTTTTTTATTAAATGTGTATCACATTTTTATAGCATAGAGAAAAAGTTAAAAGATGATACGATAATTACGCCAATAACTATAATATTTTGCGTTCAATAGTATAGTATAAATCAAACCTCTAACATTAAACTCATCTTATGAGAAACTTCTTTTTCCCTTTTTTTTCACTTTTGAAATTATATTAATCACAATTAATACCAAAAAATATTAATTATAATAAGATTTTAATTGAGAATCTCATACATACTAACTAAATTCTTTGTTACTAAACTAATTTTAGTGGCTTGACTTATGAGAAACTTTTAAATGTACGACCAATATAAATGTATCTTGCCATATAATTTAATTTGAATGTGTATCATACTGGGCTATGTCTCCTTCCACTTTTGTTGTATTTTGTAATGCTTGGACTAAAATGATAAGTACTTAATAATATAAATTAAAGCAAGCATTTTTTTTCTTAGTCCCGAACCACAAAAATCTATCAGCATATTTTTCAGTCGGTGAACTCATAATTGCACTGTCCTACCTCAACCATCTTTTGAGTATCATGAAAGAGTTGTGTTATTTATACTCAGAGAATATAAAATATCGTACTGACTCACACCTTATTCATTATTGAATGAGATGTGAATCTCACACAAATAACATTTTCCATTATGAAATCGTCCCAACTTTGTGAAACTTTCACCGTCCAAATTTATTGCAAGTTTTAGTTTGGATGTGATAATTACTTTAATTTTTTTTATAAATATAAGATTTTATTGTTGATGTGCATATTAATGCAGATGTGAAAATTAAAAAACATAAATATAAATATTTATTAGATTACAAATCTTAAAAAAAAATTAGTTTTCTTTTCCCTTTTTATTGTGCGTCTTAAAATTAAATCTACATAAATTTGAGTTGTACAAATAATTCCATTTAAAAGGGTTCGAACATCTCCATTTGGAATCATTTTATTAGCTAGTGAAAACTTTAAGAAAAATACCAAATACTCAGAGATTTGTTAGATTTTATATATATATATATATAATAATAATAATAATAATAATAATAATAATAATGTGACACTATTCTGAATCTTTAGATAATTTTGTTATTTGGACCTTTTCGACTTATTTAATCACTCTCATTAAATTTTGGCAAATTCAAACAATAACTCCAACAAATATATAATTTTGACCACCCGTAATATTACGTAATTAAGTGATGAATATAGCAAATATACTAAATTAAGTCAAGAATTGATACAGAGGTACTAGATTGTCAAGTTATTATAACTCGCAAACTAAAGATAATATATCTTTTAATAACATAGAAGAAATCAAACTTTCTCATTTCAAGAGCACTGAAAAAACCTTTCCTCCTCAAATAGTCAAATAACCTAGGCTAGATTTTTTTTAACTAGATTATCTTTCCAATGTATTCTTGTAATTAATCCGTCAGACATATATTGCTTTTACTATTAATATTTAAGAGAAATAATATTTAAATATCCAAAAGTGGATATTATATTGAAACATCGTCCACTCTTATCATCCTTAGATGTCATAATGATTTTTATTCATTTTATTTTTTCACCACATCTAAGGGTAAAAAAGTAAGCATCCTAATTTGATATCTATTTTTAGATGTTCAAATAGTACTACTCAATTTTTAAACTAACCTTTATTCTATAGTAATGTATTTTTAAGAGAGTGAGGAATGTAAAATTTAGAACTGTACATATATAGTTGCGGCGGGCTGCAAAAATCGTGCAGTTAGCTCAACGAGCTGGTAATTAAGATTTGATGGTGATTTTTTTTAATTAGATATGGTGTATTATAAGCATAAATTATCATCTAATATATATATATATATATATATATATATATATATATATATATATATATATCAGATCGTGAAATTTATAATAAAAGTACATGTATTATAGAAAATATACTTAGTAGTCATATATTATATATATTAATTTAAGAATACTTTAAATAACAAACGATGTAATAAATCCAGCCTAGCTAGCTAAGAATTTCTCTTCAACTGAAGACATAGGATATCACTTACCAACCATGTCTGTTGATATATGGGTGATTTTGTAATTATATCTATAAATACTTGAAAAGAAGGAGTATGTTCTAATTTTGGATTAGGACGAACTTTTTTCTCAATTTAAATTTTTTTCTATGAAAACATAAAATATCACTTTAACTAAAAATAGGTGTTAAAATTGAGTCCTAGCAGAGTGTGTCTAAATATCGTTATGTACTATTAAGTTATTTTCTATTTGACTTAAAATATAAGTTATTTTTTATATTTTAAGTAAATATTAATTATTTTTTATCTATTTTACCTTTATATTTGTGATGAATGAGAAAGAATAAATATAAATATAATTATTTAATAGAAAAATAATTTATAATCAATAATAAAAGATATTTTTATATTTTAAAAAATCAATATAACTCAATTATCATTTAATTCTTATGCGTAACCTTGTACTACTTATACTGTGAATTAGACAAGTAATTTACAAGCGTCTGTCCCACCACGTGTATCGTTTATCAGTCCAAAACCAAGTATGGACTGAGTGGGAGCCAGCTTTCCAGCACTAATTATCAAGTTCCCACTGTTTGGGTGGTTTCAGAAAAGTCGCGTCCTTGAGCACTTAAACAAACAACAAAGAAGTAAACAAAGCTTCTAGAGTTCCAGGGCGGCAGGACACGTAACCCTTTTAAGGTAACTGCTACTCTCCCTTTCTTTTAAACCACTGAGTTCTTTAGATTCTAAAGGTATTTTCAAAAAAGTTACAGTAATATTATTCGATAAAATAATAAAAAAATATTATTAATAATGAGAAAAATCATAACAATTGCATTTAGCAAATATATACATCACAAAATTTTTTTTAATTAAAATCTAAAATGACTATAATAAATATAAATACTAAAAAAGTTTAATTTGTATATACTGACAATATAAAATATTTTTACATTATTATTTAATTAAATTATTTCATCTAGATGATTTTTTAAATAATGGGTGTGAAATTTAATTATCTTTACTGATATAATAATATATGATTGAATGATATTATTAGTGTATACAAATTAAACTCATATTAAAGAGACTAACTTCTATCTTCATTGTTATTAAAAGAAAGTAAAGTTATATTTGTCTTTTAAATTTTAGAGAGCATGCTATAAAGCATTTTATGAGGTAATTTCTAAAGCATCCATGATTTTTAAAAGCTAGGAGCAAAAAGACCTCACATTATCTATTTTATCAAATAGAAAATTTATTATATGTTTTTCATAAGTTAGAGAAGCTCTTAAAATAGCACTAGCAAATCAAGCCTTTGTCTCCATTTTACCTATTATGACTTAGTTTTTGTTTTTTTAAATAAAAAGTTAATATATTTTTTCATTATTGAAGGCCCTAAGACAAAACATTTTAGTTCATTATTAAAGAAAAATTACTAATATTTACTATACTATTTTTAATTTTTGACAATTCTTATTAAAAGTATTATTATAATTTTAATAATATTTATAATAATGCTGTATATAGATCATGTTATAAAAAAGTTTTACTAACAAATTTTATATAATTTAGTAATATTTTTATATCTCAATTATGTTGTAATTATTTTAGTATCTCAAAAAGTTTGTCAACGTTTTAATCCCTAAAAAATACAGTGACGTTTAAGTCCCTATTTGCATAGCTTTTGAAATATTATGTATAAAACTTAACCACTTTTACTGATGTGCTAATATATGATTAGATGATATTATAAAGTTTTAACATGCTGATATATAAAAATTAAACTTAAAATATGGACCAAACCTTCTAAAACATGACATATTAATTTGTGAGATAATCTAAATGTCGTATTAATGAAACTGGGACCATCTCATTGATAAACTGTATTTATTGTGAGAATTTTTTGTAACATATGGGGCTCGTGTATAACAATTTTCACCTAAATTTTATTCAAATCAAACATACCTTAAGTATTTCTTCAAAATTTGTTAAATATATTTGTTTTTGGAAAAATACAACCCAAATAATTTTTTTACTTTTTGATATATTAATATATTTAGGGTTTGTTTGGATGATTTTGTAGAATAAATATATTATATTTTTTAAATGGTTTTTATAACCAGGGTTATCTCGAGAGTGAATTTCCATGGTACCCTCCATTGCCATAGAGTGGATGGAATGTCTTTCTACGCTTCCTTGGTAGTGGTCAGTGAACTCCAAGGGTGTTAAAGGTATTTACAAAAACTCCGATACTTAAGTTAGTAAAGGTTCAAGAGAAACGATGTATATGGGTTTGATAATATACCTTAAATGATGATCCCCTTTTCTATTTATATCTTTTTAGGATTTGCGTTATTGGGAAACCATAATGATGAGTAAGCACCCTTCTAAAAACTCTTTTCCTTTCCTTGAGTAGAGGAAAATCGTTAGGGTGAGTCAGCGCATTCCTATAAGCTTCTCTCTAAGCTCGAATTTCCACCCTCATCCCAACTTGAGGCATTTTCCAAGAACTTAGAGAGGACTCGTTTGTGATCTAGTTAGTGGGAAGAGGTCGGAAAGGCTGTTCGACCTTCCCTTTTAGTGCATTGCGCCGTGCATTGCTGGTCCCGACGTCATGGTTGGATTCTCCATCTTTGGACTATGTCTTGAGGTTTTACGCCATAGCAATATTTTTAAAAGAAATTTTTTATAAAAGTTATTTTACGAATTTACATTTTGATATGAAATTAATATACATTTAGATGTAATATTAAAATATCTTTATTTATAAAAAAATACTTTAAATGATTATGCTTTTATTAAAAAGTTTACACAAGCATGTCAAAAAATAATAAAGGAATTTCTATTGCAATTGCTCGCTCTTCCAGTTGATGCATTGTGACCGCGTCACCATTGCCGTGCTGGGTTAATGGTGGTTAGTGATGTACGGGGTGGTGGTTTGAGGAGGTGATGGTTGGAGATATTGTTATGGAAGGTGGAGTTAGGATTAGGGATAATTTTAGAATTTTAAAAAATTATTTTAACAGATAATAATTTTATTTATTTAAGGGAGATAAATATAATTTTAAAATTTAGTATGGAGCAATTGTAATATTAACTAACCTAAAACAGGTTAATATAATTTACCATTTTTTTTAGTTGATGAAACTTTTAAATTTTAAGATATTAATTTATTTTCTAATATATTTGTAATGACTAGAATGTTTGCTCAAAGACTTTTTCATTAAAATAATGACATACAAATGAGCTTGTACAAAAAGACTAATTTTGATGGTGGTTATTATGAGAAGATGTTTGCATGGTTAACGAAGGGAGCAGCTATTGCGACTCTCACTTAATTACTATTTCTTCATTTTCTTTTCTTATCATTTCTTGTCCATTTTTAAAAAATTGATTGAGAAAATATTTTATTAATTCAAATAAAAACTTCTCACTTTTTTGGGAGGAAATATATTTAGCATGTTTTGACGCAAAAAAATAGAGGATTAGTTTTTCACAAAAAATTGAAAAGTATAGACATAATAAAAGTAGAAATAACATAATGGCATAAAAAGTTTATGAAAAATATAAAAGATGGTTATTTCAATGATATACATGTACTTCATGCATTATCATATATTAATTTTTCTTTATTATTTTAGTCATTTTTACATGTTCTACTTATATAATTAATATATTTAGAATAGATTAAAGAATTCAATTTGATATTTTAATATAATAAAATTGCGCTAAATATTATAAATGCATCGGATTTTATATATGTGTTGTATGATACATATGTGTTCTATTTTAAATATTCACTTTAAACAAAAAAAAATGGATTTATGTGTCATATTTTATAGTATACTATTTTTTTTTACTTTGATTAGCATTATTTCATTATTATATTATTTAGATAATTACTAGATTGATAAAAAATTGAAAAGGTAACTCTATTTACGTCCATACTTGTATTTGTACGTTAATTTTATATAGAATTGATAAATTGATGAAAATAAATTATTTGAAATGAGCTTATACACTATAATTAGTACTTAATAATATATTAATGTGTTAATTGATAAATAAGAGAGAGGATATTCTAGAGAAATTCAAAAGATAGTGCTTAAGTAGGAGTGATAATGGCCATTCCGTCAACTAATTGTATCATTCTATTTATAAAACTTAGAAAGCAAGGGGCACTTGGGTCATATATTTTTACTAAAATAATAATACATGATAAAATATCTATTTAATTTTAAATATGAGGTGCGACGTGATGACAGTTCACCTTGTCTCTTAACTATGTGACTAGGTCACTTATGGGAATAAAGCACATTTCGTGGTAAAAACTCATATGACGAGGAAATTAGTCACTACTATTAATAGCAGTGGGTATCTTAATTTCGATGAATGAAAAAAATTATTTAATTTTTTGTTTTAATTTTTAATTATTGATATAATGAAACATATTTATACAATTATCTAGTCATCGTATCAATAAAATATGCTTCGTACAATTATCTAGGGCATTTCATTATTAGTTGCAGTTGCATTGTTGTAGAGGAGAGGAGAATTGAATCGAATGGAGGGTGGGGAGGAAGGAGGAGTAGAGATGGTGGCGGAGTCGTCGGCGAATTCGAAGGACAGGGACTTGCAGCAGCAGACCAAGGCATTCGACAAGCTCACTGACCGCGTCGAGGATCGCCAGCTCGATTCCACTCGCGTCCAAGAGGTGAGCTTTCTTCTCTCCTTATTCCATTCATCCATCTTGTACTAATGCTTCAATCGAATTCTAATTCTAATGGGTATGTATGTATGTATGTATGTATGCGCTCATTCTGCAGGCCATGGCCTCCATCGCTGCATCCGCTGAAGCCGACTGGAATGCCATGCGTTTGAGGTGAGCTCCTAACTTTTTTCTCTTTTTTTTTTTTTTTAATTTTGGATTTTTTTAGGGTAAAACTTCAATTAGGTCCCTTACATTTTATCAAGTCCCAAAAGTAAATGAACTTGACACTGTATGTCATGTTTTGATTCTCTAATATTGTAAGGGGATATTTTATTTCTTGTTGTGGCTTTCTAATGTCGTAATTTGAACTTTACTTTATCCTTTTCAGTTTATAATTTGGGCACATTTTATTAAAAGGATAAAATTGAAACGTGTTGAAAGCATTAGGGACGTATACAGAGCAAAAGAAAAACTGTTGGGTCTAAATTGAAACCTTGGCAAAACGTAAAGGGCGTAAATGAGAGAAAAGAAACGAGATAATTGAAATTTAGAGTGTTTTCTGGATCTCAATGTTTGTGTCTAGTGACCACATAGCAATGTGAAATCAGTGGCATGTATAGATTTTGAAGGGTTTAGTGCTGACATTATTTATAATGCCACAAAGATGATGTTTTGAGGAGATATTGGCTTCAAATATATTGAGCACGGTCGTGAGGTTGGTTAGGACATGCTGGTGCTTAATATTCTTCTGTATTTCCTTAGATTATTTTTCTTATATGAACCCGTTCTGTGTGAAAATTGCTAATGCTGCTTGCTGTGGACTTAGTTTTTACTATTTGTTTGGTTGTAAATCATGTAGGTCTCGTATATATCGTCAAAATTTACATATGCATTTCAGTGAAGTGATTTGAATGGATGAGAACAGAAACCTTGTTGGATATTATCGGTTATTGTGGGGATAAAAAGAACAGTTTGACTTGTTGATTATCTTGTGCTAACTAAGTAGTGGTGTAGAATAAAGACCCTTAGAGTGTGTTTGGTTGAGGAGTAAAAATGAGGATGAAAAATTCACGGATAAACTTGTGTAAAATTACACATAGATCTCATTTATGAAATTTTTACTCATACTTTTTCTCCCCAACCAAACACGCCTTTAATATAACATTTTGAAAATTTCAAAATAAAAAACGTGTGTGCAATTTACAAATACCCACCCAACTATTGAATTCTACATCAATTTGAGTGACATTAAGAAGAAAGGGAAGCTGCGGAGCTCCTGACCTGGTGGTCATTCTTGTCAAGTTCAAGCCTCAAATACAAACAAAATAGTTGAAAAAAAAAAAAAGAGGAGGGAGGGGTTTGAAATTAACCCTAGAATTTATAGTGTTTGACAAGCTTGTGTAGAACCCGGATCTATTTGACCTTTAAATTTAACATTCTTAAACCCAGATTTGGTTTCATTAACCCTTTTTTACACTTTGTCTCTCTCCCTCTAGTATGATAAGTTGAAAAAAAAAAAAAAAAACCTTGCTGGCTTCAACTTGAGTATTTACTCTGACAAAATGAAAATACAGGTGTCTTTTTTTCTGCTGTCATAATTCATTAGTGCAACAAAGATGGATACTCAAAACTGTTTACTGATGTTTAATGCCTAAGTTTTCCTCTGCTTCATGCAGTTCTCTTCCTGTTGTTCTTATATGTGAATTGAAAATCAAGTTGTATTACCATAAGAAATGTAAAGTGAAGTCTTGTTTCGTTCTGAAGTTGTAATTTAATAAACATGAATGAAACATGACTCTGTAAATAACGGGAATGAATCCTTGCATGTTGATTATTCATATGACTCCATCATATGTGATCCCTTACAATTAATTCTCTTATGTCATATATCTTGTCTATGTTTGACTTTTTAAATCAGTTGTAAGAGATTACATATGACAAGGTGATTTGAAAAATTAACGTGAGATGATCCATTACTATGAATAACATGCTCTAAAGAGTTATATATAAACTTACTACTCAGTTTTCCACCTGTTCTTATTCCTTGCATCTCTAATTTTTATATGGATTCTGTTTCTATCACAGGGAGAAAGAGTTAGCTGCTGTTAAGATAAATGCAGCAGATGTTGATATAATTGCAAATGAACTAGAGGTAACTTCTTCAACAGATCCTGTTGAAACAAAAATCTTTGACATATTGTTTGAAAATCTATATTGTTCATATTCTAATCAATTGATATAATTTTCTTATTGTTTCCAACAGTTGGACAAAAAGGTAGCTGAAAGAACCTTGCGTGAGCATAAAGGTGATGCAGTTGCTGCCATTCGCCACTTGCTTCGCTAGAGCGGTGGGAATGAACAAGGGTCAATGTTTCATGAGACTATACACATTTGCGTATATTGTTTTGCTTTGAGATGTGAACATCAATTGTCACTTACTGTGATTTTGAAGGAATCTCCCCTCCCCATAAACTTCTGTACCAAGCAAAGAACCCATAGTCTAATGGTATGGTTGGGAGTTTTTCTTTTGGTGATGGTCATTAATGGAATGGAATAGAAAAGAAGGGAAGGGAATAGATATATGTATGCCACACATAGATTGGAAGTTTTTAATATAAGTGAGCGGAATGAAATAGATATGAATTTTATTTTCCTTTTTTGGTCCTTTTATTTTGTATATATGATTTTTAAAGATGAGCCTAAAATAGGGAAACAATATATATGCATCAAATAGTCTCAACTTGTTCCCCCAAAGTCGGGGGGGTCACTAGAATTTATTGTAGACAAAAGCATGGAGGGCTTGACTGAACCCTTTCCTGCCTTTCTCTTCCCTCCCATATGACCCTTCCAAACACACGTCAAGTAGAAATTTCCCTTCCCTTCCTGCCTCACCCTTTGTTCGCTTGCTGCTAATCATATACCCTAATGGTAAAGCCAACTTTTCATGAGGATTTCCATGCTTCTCATATATTACTTGCTTGTCGAACATACATAGTTTGTTACCTCTGTCAAGACGAGTCAAATCTATCACATCAGCCCGTGTACTTATCAAAATTAGTTGAGTTGGTCTGAAAATATTTTCACTTATTTAAACTAATTCATTAAATGACTGATTTGATTGGTGGTGTATTTTCATTTTTCTATTTTTCTTTTGCAGATTCCATAGATTCGTTTAGGAAATTTGTGGATTTGATTTGATTTTATTTTATTTTTTGTCATTTTTTGAATGTGTCTAAGATATATGTTTTCGCTTTTTTTTTTCCTTTCATTTTGGTCAGAAGATTTATTTCATTGCTTAGTCATTGTTTTTTTGGGTCAAAAGCTTGCAGTCATTGGTAAAGATAAGTTTATAAATGGGCCAGCCTGCTTACACCTGCGGACTAGTGTTAAATGGGCTGGGTTACTATATGATATTGAAAGCACTGCTTTCCTTTTACACATGCTTTTTTCATTGTTGTGGGCAAATATCCGTGCAAGTGCCATTTTTTTCAATCGTGTTAATCCAAATTGATAAAAGATTTTTCTCCGTGCCTTTTGTAGTTGATATTGACAGGAAGTGGGGTGTCCACAAATCTTGCTAACTTTTGCTTATTCAAGAAGATTCCGATAAATAAACGTGTAGCTGGTCCATACCATGCAAATGTCCCCCATGCTATGGTTCATGGTTGAATTTTTCATTCTTTGGCCATATACCATATAATTTCTGCAAGTGTTGATAATTTGTCATCCTTATTCTTTGTTGGGGTCCACTAGTTTGATCCTCACATAGTGTAGTAGTGTAGTTCCATCCTGAGTGCTAAAACCATAAGGCTTTGAAAATTCCCCACTAGTGTAAGTTATGTGTCGACCTTATTGTCTTCGCCGGTTCCCATTACATTCCTCACCCTACCCGTAAAAACAAGGAAACTCTGAAATAGGACGGAGAAAATAATAATAAAAAACCCAAATGATCAGGAGCATTGAACAAGCTTACATGTAAATGTAATGGTATACAATTGTATTACATTATTGCTCTTGAAAGGTTCAATCACTTTCTTTTACTCTTTCAACACCTTTTCCTGTGCATATACGTGTGAGGGAATGAGGAGAGCGTTTGGATGTAAATTGATTTCATTTGAGATTATTTAGAAATTAGTTCTTATGTTTAAACTACACCAAAGTGTGTTTGGAATATTTTAAAAAATGTAATTGAATTTATTTGATTTGTTTATATATTTTATAACGGTTTTACTTTTCTATTGGTCCTATATTTTTCACTCAATTTTCAATTAGACCCTTATAATCTAAAATTTTTTAAATAGATCCCTATAGTATATAAGATTTTTGAATTAGGTCCGTTATAAAATATAAAACATTTCATATTTCATATTTTATAGCGATAGGAACCTGATTGAAAATTCTTATATACTATAAAAACCTATTTTAAAATTTTTAAATTATAGGGATTTAATTAAAAATTTAATGAAATTATAAAAGCTTGCAAATTAATTAAATCTTTTAAAATCAAATCAATTTCATTCAAATCCCATCAAATTTGATAAAATTTTAAAGACAAAACAAAACAAATCTCATGACTTTACAAATCATATCATTTTTTTTTCATTTTTTGAAGATTCAAACACAAAATTCAATTTACAAATCAAATTATTTTTATCTTTTAATCATTCCAAACACACTCTTAATTTTGGCACATCATGAAGTCATCCGAAATCGTAACTTACTAGTTGTGAATCCTTCATAAATTCCCCATGCAAACGTTGGATAAACCTACCTTCCCTTATGGCTTGGTGTCATCCAATAACTTGCATTACGATCCTAAAAGGTGGCTCAGCCAAATAAGGATGCAATGAAATTTACAATCTACTTTTGTGTTATTGTTGATAACCAATAATAGACTGAAAAATGCAAATCCAACGTGCTAAGCTGTCTTCTTGTTAGTTGCTTGAAGTGGGAAACGATAGAGATCCAACCATAACTAACATGACTATAAAGTATACTAAAGTACGTACGTAGCAAAATGAAAGCTCTTTTGTTTTCTCTTTTCTCTTTACCTTTTGTACAACTAAAAAGTGGCACAAGCATTGTGCATATAAAAATTACAATGATGATAATGGAAACCTATACACAAGACTCCAAACATACAGCATCACTATTCAATTGAAGATGGTGCCATTAAAGAAACACGAGTGACCAAAATAGTTTTCTAACCTTTTTCCCTACATTTTCTTTTGTTTCCAATCTCGTTCCAACCCTGATATGATTGAATATTGATGAACAAGAATTCCAACCAGCAATGCTGCAGCACTTCAAGACCAACTGTTTTTACCTACTCATCACGAATGTTGTGAAAAATACATGTATAGAAAAATCCTTATGCATTGGCCGCAAGTGACAAAAAAAGGAACAATCTGAAAGGTTTGTGTGTCTAGGACTCGTTCTGATTGCTTTCCCCGCCGGCAGAACGGGCTGCCTGGAACTGAATGTTGTACCGTCTCTGCAGCTCTCTAAGCTTTTCCACCAGTTCCTGGAATGTTGGTCGCCGAGCTGGATCACTTGTAGTCATGGACAAAGTTGCAAGTTATAAGATGGTAATGGCATCATGCTTGGCTTCAAAGTAATGGAGTATGACTGATAACCAATAATGTTTAACAAGAAAACTCAAATTGATGAAGTTGGTAATTGAATAAGTATGTATTGAAGGAAAAAAAAAAAGTTGTTACTTTGAAAATCCATGCCAACCTTACCACCAGATTACATGGGCTATTATCTATTAACTTTTCTTGTTTAAGTTCAACATATGCCGAGTGTTAACAACTTCAAGTTAGCTACATGGATCAGTTAAATAATTGTAGATAATTAGTTGGGAAGCCTCAGCATGTCAGTAAGTTAAAAACAGAAAAATAGGACAGTAAGAGTACTGCTACTTGCAACACTCTCCACCAAAACTCAATTCACCCGTGAGTGATTTTAAAAAGGATACTTGGCATAGTATTCTTCTACGCCAAATAGTCTCCATCAATCTGAACAATTATTCTTTTTTATAAAATTGTGCACTAGATTCAATTCTTAACAGCACTGTAAGATAATTCACTATCAAAAAGTTTAAAAGAAACCAACAAAAAAGGAAGTAGAGTTGAAAATAGATAATATAGAAATGAAAATGAAAACCAAACAAGGCCTTTGAATAACAAATATTCAGTTATGAGTAATTAATTCAATCCAAAGCCAAGCAACTGCCAATCTCTTAACAGAGTTCAAGTGTATCACGACAAATTTTGGGTAACATTAAGAATTTTATCTAAATAGAAAAAAGAAATAAGGGGGGCACTCATTCCTGTTCAATGAAATTACTCTTTATCCATATGAAGATTAGTTTAGACAAACTGACCAAAAGATTAGGAGATTTTAATTTATTTATGATCTTTTGCAAGGGTGATAAAATTTATGTCTGTAATAAGCAAAGCTATGAGCATGGGGAAAAAGGGTAAGAAGCATGAGTGACAAGAATGCACACCTATGCCAGCAGCTCTCCATTATAGAAGACCACTGTGGATCAACATCTACTGGAACTTCTAGCCGATGGTTCATAAACCCTACAGCCCCAATAACCTGCAAAAATCCGAGAAATGTATGCATGCATCGAGCATGAGACAACGGTGAAACATGATTACATGCTACTAATTTAATTTTCAAATGTGGTAGGTATCAACATGAAATGTGCAGAGAAAATTATTAAATAATAACTGCCAGTCATCATGCTCTTTTAAGTTAGATTATGTGTAAACTGTAAACTAATAACCTTAACTCTCGCATCACTTTGTATATCTTCATTTTCATGTTTCATGTACACATGAAATCAATACCTGCATTGCATTGAGATTATCCCAAGGGATCTTTTCAGTTGCAAGTTCCCATAATATCACCCCAAAGCTGTAAACGTCAGACCTGATGTTCCAAGAGACAGCAAAAAACAGACATCCAAAGTTGAATTTTAGCATGAAGTATGAACAGTTGAACACGAGAGAGAGAGAGAGAGAGAGAGAGCAATTGAGGTCATAGAGCAGACTTACTTCTCATCTGAGGGTTCATTGCGAAGAACTTCAGGCGCCATCCATTGAGGCTACAAAACAGAAAAATGCTAGTAGAATTAGCAAGATATTTTGACTCCAGCTATAACAATTTAAAGAAGGCATAATTTCAAACAGATCAAAGATCTTATGGCCCAGAAACAATCGAGAGCCTACCGTGCCCTTTCCTGTCTTAGTTGTGAGATATGTTTCATGCTTAAGGCGTGAAAGACCAAAATCACCAACCTGTTAAGCTAACACAGGATTAAGATATTGTCTGACCAAATAGAACACAATCCTATAAATCGTTAAGCAATTAAGTGAAATAATGAAACACAACATATGGAAAATAAAAATAAAAGAGACAAGTCGCAGACCTTCACAGTCCAATTCTTATCAACTAGAAGGTTCGAAGACTTTAAATCACGATGGATGATAGGGGGGCTGCAATGATGAAGATAATTCACACCTCGTGCCTGTAGAAAGAGTAAACATAAAATTAGGTTCAATCACAATGACAGAGATGCTTTCTAAGATAACAACTGAAATTGAAGTGAAAATCAAGTTGAGCTCCAAGAACAATGTCTGAGTGAATTAATAATATTGATAGAGGAAAAGAGAGGGAAAAAAGTGAACATGCCACTATTCCTCAACAAAGACCAAACATCATAAGAATCAGTTATCTTTACTTATATATATATATATATATATAGAAGGGGAGAGAGAGAGATTGGTCTTGTCCATGACATATGGACACTGTTTCAAAGTACTCACAATATCTAAAGCCATATGAACTCGCCGTCTCCAGTCAAGTTTGGATGGGTTCTTCTGAAGCAAACGAAACAAGCTTCCGCTGAATGGATAAAATACAAATAAACACAACAAATCAATATTTTGTAACACATGCACAATAAACAAGAATCAAAATGCTCGTGTTACCAAGGGTCAGAAACAAAGTTCAGTACAAACCGTGGGAGAAACTCGGTCACAATGCAGAGACGCTGAGGTGAAGTCACTGCCCCCATAAAGAGAATAATATTTGGATGACGAAGTCTTTTCAAGACAGACACCTTCACACAAAATACATTGTCGACTCAATGTTATAGAAAGGAAACTATAGGGAGCTGGAGGTTCAATTATTTGCAAAAACAACACAGTATAAAGTGGACTGTGTCTGATCATGGAAATAATAATATATTAAAAAAAAATCGAAGGAAAACTTGAAGGAGGAGAAGATTCTATGATAGGACGTCGGCATCAAACACTTGATATAACTGATAGCTATGACTCAACTACTACCAACAAGGTTTCTTCATTCTTCCAATTATGAGTTATGTAAATTCCTTTAATTGGAATAAAATATTTTTTACTATAAATAATTGTGAAACTTACCAAAATAGTACAACCCAGGTTAAATAAACTCCAGTGTCATGTATGCATGTTATCAAGGTAAATTAGAGTATAATGTCAGTTATACTGAAGTATGACCAAAAGGAAGACCCTATCTATCGGTAGTATAAATTAAACAGTTTTTACTGCAGAGTCAACAGGATGGTTATTGATCCTTATTGAACACAACCAAAGTTAATGTAGCAATCCCACACATATGATTGGTTGATAGAACCAAGTTCACATATTAAGAGTCCAAAACTCTGATGGCCAATAAATATTATTTTCTAAAAAAAAAAAAATCAGTGAAGGTGATTTCATGAAAGTAAAAATCCACAGAAGAAAACCTCTTATATACTGATCAACTATTCTCTCCCAATTACCTTAGCAAGCAACGCTTTGGTGTTTATTTAAACACAAGCTGATTTTCTCACCTTATGGACCAAATTAGTCTGCTTTCCAACATAGTAAGAAAATTAGAGTATTAGACTGCCAAGTATACCTCTTGTCTAAAGGACAGAATGACATCATCTGAATACTCTTGCTGTGAGAAAACCTTGACAGCAACATCCTGCAGAAACATGGATATAAATTGAAATCAGAATAGAAGCAAGAAAAATCTAGTTAACATTTGCCATATGCATTTTACAGGCCTTCCAGAAATCTACTGATACTCTAGTGTACTAAATGCTGGAAATTCAAGCTGCTACGTAACAATTTGCATAATATATATGAAAAACTTAAATACATTCTTACACCTAAAAGGGGGAAAGGGAAAAGAAGGTGCCAAAAATATCTTAAGTTTGATAAATTGCTTTATCCTTTATAGTGCATGAACTTCAAACAAGAAATTACAGGAAGAGGGAAGAACATACTGATCCATACCACAGGGCATGATATACAGTTCCACAAGAACCTGCAATACAACAACAGAAGGATAAATAGAAGATAGATATAGTATACTAATGTGTGATAACCGTTGATCACTAGATATTTGGGCATGGAAGCATGGGCTCCAAATTATTGGGACCTCCAAGGGAAGTATACAAATTTCAAAAATACAGATAGCATGTTATGATTGTTTAAATGAATACTTGTTTTTCGGTTGAAGCATAGATATTATTGAAAACTTGTTTCCTCAACCATGCTGCTCTGTTTGAGAACATGACTACCTTGCCCAATTTGTTCTCCAATTGTGAGGTCCTCCCACAAAATTTCATAATCCAAGCAATCAGTGTCGACATCCACTTTATTATTGACAGTGCTACTGCTGCCACTCCCACAGCTGCTGGTACTACTTGTGCTGTTAACATTAAAGGAAGACCACGATCCCAAGGCCTCATTATTAACGAGTCCATTACTTTCACCTGCCGCTTGGCTTTCCATCTTCAACCCGAAAGAAAGATTCTTCTGATTAACCTGCTCATTTTCTTGATCGTTTTGCAACCAAGGCCAAGCAACACGAACATTACTTGCCTCGGATTCTGCCCGATCATTTGCTCTCCATGGCCATGACAATGTTCTCTTTCGAATCCATGCTTCGGCTTTAGAAGTTATGATCTTGTGCATGGGTTTTCCTTCACCCTCATCACCAGAGTCTCTCAAAGTTTTTCCATGTGATTTCTCTATAGCATGAGAAAATACACCAAATGGAGATGGCTGCACATCACCTCTGGGAGTGCTAGCTCCGCTGGAATTACCATCCTCTCTCTGGTCAAAAAGAACACAGTCAGAGAAACTATGATCAGAATGATGATTTTCTCCACTCCCACCTTTGTGATCAACATTGTTTTCTCCTGTCCGCATTCTTGATTTAACTTTATCACTCACCTTTGATGCCTGTTTTAATGGTTGCAATATCAAGACAAGCCAAGTTATATACTTAAAATAGCATGAAAAGAATAGAACTAACCAAATTAGAGATTTTGGATGCTAGAGCAACTTGTAGTGGCTGCTGAGAATCAAGGCCAACTTTATTAGAATTGCTACTTTTCGGACAGTTGGAACCTGAATCAGGTTCAGCATTCTTCCCATTTGAGAATGGAACTCTGATTTCAAGAAAGGGTCGCGAATCAGCCGACACACAAATAACCCCAACCAACTTCCCATCATCATCATAGAAAGGCGTATTGGCCGCCACAACTATAAACTTCTCCCCCATCTTATTCTTAACAGGGAACTGGCCAGTCCAGCTCTCCCCCACTGTGACATGGTTAAATACATCATTGGCCAAGGAGAAATCCCTGGGGTCCACAAGCATCTCAATCCCATCCTTGCCAAGAACCTCCTCTGCTTCATAACCATATAGTTTTTCAGCACTTGGATTCCTGCAAAAACATTACACAGACTCAACCACAAAAAAAGAAAATAAAAGAAAAAGTAACCATTACCATATATTTGCGAAAAAACAAACACCCCACAAAAGAAAACTAGATAAACTATCAATTAACTAAAAAATAAGACTAAAGCTCCAAATTGGTCCTTAATAAAAATATCACCAGACAAATTTGTCCTCAAAAAACAAAAATCTCTAACATGGTCCTTCAAAATTAAAAATGTTGGTGCAAATAATTAGTCCTTTTTTAAGGACATATTAATCCCTAAAAAAATGTTTTCCACCAGATACATTAATACTTAAAAAACGACTAATTTGACTGATTCCACTGGTGACATTTTTTGTGAAGAACCAATTTAGGAGGTCAAAATATTTTAACAAAAAGAAAAAAAGCACAGAACTAAGCTACTTACTCACTCACCAGTATATGATATGGCATTGAAGATCCAATATGTGAAGTGAGTGCCCCATTGATTGCAAAATGTTCATACACTGCTTATCATTAAGCGTGACACTCGCACAAACTTCAGCATCATTCTGATGCTGTTGCTGTTGCTGTTGTTGATGATGATGATGGCTGCTATGACTCTCCTTCTTCAAGGGTGAACAAGAAGACCCTTTGTTACATGTTGTTGTTGCAGAAGCAGCAGCAGCGCCAAGCCTTGAACGCTGTGGTGACAAGGAGTGAGACCTGTGGCGATGATGGCGGCGCTCAGAAAGCTTGAGCTTTGACATCTCATGCTTGAGGTGAGCATGTCCTGCTTCAAGCCTCTCAATCTTCTTCACAAGCTCTTCTTCTTGTGATGCTGCTTCTGGGCTTCCCATTTTTTGAGCAATTTCCCACAACACAGATCAATCTTCAAGGTGTGTCTAGTTGTTCATGTATCTTATACCCTTTTTCTTCTTCCTCTTCTTCTTCTTCTTCTTCTTTCTATGTGCATCTACCCTCTAACATACGGAGAAAAAAGTTTCAAGCTTGATTATGGGTTGTTGCTGGAAATGAAGGTGGTGTTTGATCAAGTTGAGAGTCAGAGTGAGAGAGACGAGACAAGAATGAACAGATATATGGTTTGCATTTAATTTGAGCAATAAAGAAAGTAAATTTATTCGCTTTTTCAATTCATTATGTAAAGGCGAACGGGTAGGAGGGAGGGTGGAGCTCTCTACACCTAACCTTTGGCCTTAACTTGTTGGTTTATATAAACTCCCATGATTGTGGAAATTAATTGCTAATATTAATTATTGAATTAGGATTTGATTTTTTTTTAGGTCTTTTCAAAGGGAAATCAACTGAAATTTTTCATATAAGGCCACTTCAAAATAATAAATGTTTCCATAGCTTCAAACTAAATATGCATAGTACTAGATAGTTTATTAATATTTTTTATATTCTTTTAATTATATTTTACATGTTTTAAATTTAATTTATGATATATTTCCATATTGCACTCATATTGTAAAAATATATCTATCTGTTTCCATGCATGTAGTTTGGAATCCTAGAGTTTAGAACTAGGCGGTCTACTTGTGGGGATATAAACTTCTAGTTATTTTTTTTTTGATAATATAAACTTCTAGTTATTTTCGTTTATAATACTCTAACTTAAGATTTTGCTAAAGTCCATGTTTGGATTTTTTTTTTTTAATGAATGAAATGGAATGAAATGTTATGACAATGATATAGACCTATTAGAATGAAATATTTTATTCCATTATTTTGATATTTAAAAATGAAACAATGAAAAATTTTATTTTATTATTTGAAAATGCAACAAAAAGGAATGATATGGCAAGATTTTTTAAGTTAAATTCTTTCAAACTATTCCATTCCATCTCATTTTGGCTAAATTGGAGAGAAAGTGGGGAAAATAAGGGTATTGGATGGAATGGAATGGCAAGGAATGTGTTCTATTAAATTTTATTTTATTTTATCTTATTTTAAAATATCCAAACAGTGTGACATAATATCATTCTATTTTTATTTCATTTCATGCTCCAAACCTAATTTAAGTTTGACATATATATATATATATACATACCTTAGGTATTTATCTCCGACAACGATGACTAGTCTTTTTGAAGTAGAAGCCCCCTTAAGAGGTAAACATCTAACAACGAAACCCTTCAAATTCAATATATTATTCTATAAAACTGTTTTCCACAATTATCCAGTCATATAATAATATTGTAAAAATAATTTAATTCCTTTTATAATTGCTTAAAAGTCATAAAAGATAAAAAAATTTAACTAATAATATAAAATATCAAAATTAGCTTTCATTTTTGTTAATCTTTTTTATAATAAAAATTATCATATACATAAGCTTATTTGATATATATTAGAGAAAATTATACCGACTTCCTTGAAATTTAGTAAAATTGCATACACTATTCCTTTATTTTACAAATCTTACAATAATCTTTCTTGAACTTTATTAACTTTTACACTAACTATCCTCAATGTCAACCTTCCGTTAACATTGCAAACAAAAGTTAAATCATGTGCTATGCACATGACTTTTAATGGCATAGTTATAATTAGTTGGAAGATTTCAACATATAAAAAGACTCAAACACCCTTATTCAGGATGATTTGAAATATAAGGAAGCAAAATATGAAAAGTTCAGGATATCAATTGGAAAATTTTAACATCACAAAATTATAATTAATTGAAAAATTTTAACATGTGAAATGATTAAAATACCCTTATTTCGAACGGGTTAAAATATGGGAGAATAAAACATGAAAAATTAGAAATATGTTAACATGAAAATTGTAATTAATTGGAAATTTTTAATAAAAATATCAGCAACAAGATGCCTTAATTTTGGCCCCGCCGTCGTGGATGGTATGCGCTCCTGCCATTAGAATCTGTCCTTGCCCTCTGCTGTGTGCGAGAAGAGCCTGCTTCATCTTGAACTCTGGACATTGTTCGTGAAGGATCACTATGCTCACGAGAAGGTAGACCCCAAGACACACCTTCATTCACATCACGAGGACGGCTCTGGTCGCGCCACGCCGGCCGGGGTCTGCTCATGCCGCTTCTGCTGCGAGGTGTCACTGCCGCTGCTTGCGGTGCTGTGTGTAATTTCCCTGAGTGTAATTTTCTTTATATATTAATATCAAACAATTTATTTGTATGGTATTTGATGAGTTTGACACGTTATTTATTATTAAGTTTACTAAAGAATATAATAGCACATTATTAAATGATTGTATAATTTTTTTTAATAAAAATATTAATATTTATTAATTAACCTCTTTGTAATTTTGTTCAAGATCCCACCTTCTGTTGTTTTTTTCCTTCATTTTGCCAACAATTTTGGGAGCCGTGAAATTAACTTCAGAAGAGGAAAAAAAAAAAAACAATGTCAAAAGGAAAATCAGAACATTGTTAGACTTATTGCTGTCTAAATCAGTATAGTTTGCGGACCTTTTATGGGTAGTTGAATTGAATTGACGATCAAAAGAGAATTACACCCAAAAGGGTTGCAATCTCTGCTTGTCTCACCGCTAAAATAAATAAATAAATAAAAATCATCGACTCCCTTTTCTTTGTTTTCAATTTGGTTGGTTGAGATGAAATGGTTGATTTTTCTGCGCATGGTAGCATGTAGTAGAGCTTAGGCCACGTACGAAGCTTGCACTTGTTGTGTTGCAATCGGTATTTTATTTCACGAATTCACAGCCTTATGTTCTTTTCTTTTTCATTTTATTTACTAAAATATAATATAACATATTATTACTCTTATCACGTGATTTTTTCAACGCAGTGCAAATGTGGAAATTCCCATGGTTACACTGCGTGAATTTCTCTCTTCTGACATTCATTCATTTTTTTTTTTATCACGTGCAAATCCTTCCTCTCTTCTCACCGTTGCCGTCCCTATCTCATATATAACTGTATTTTTCAATCATTTGTTTTCAGACAATATTGTCAATTATATTTTAAAACATAGTAACTTTATCAATTACCTACTGAAAATATAGTACATGTTAAATTCAATTGTTCATGTTTTGAGTTTTCAATAAGATGAATGAAGAGTAATGCTTTAGATGGAAGGTATTTTAATTTATTACTGTTTTATTTTTGCTTTATATTTTATTTAAGTAGCCATTTTAATTGTTATAGACTTGTTTTTCCTTTTCAAATAAAAGTATGCCATGGATTATGAACCATATAATGAGATCAATTTAAACTGCTATTAGTATAACATGTTTTGCATTATTGCTCAATTATATATGATTCTATGTATGATTTTTAAAATAGTGATTGCAAGATTCAAACAGTTTTACTGAGATAATATATGATTAAAGAATTATATTAAAAATATATATTGTGACCAAAAAATTAATCTTACAAATAATAAAAATGAACTTTTAAGACAATCTTGGATGAGCTGTTGTGTATAATTCCTGATGATAATTTAAGAATGTTAAAAATTCAAGAGTAATGATAATTAACACTTTGGAAAAAGATAAATTAGAGCTTAATTTTAATACATTATCATTGTATTTTTTTTCATTGTCAACTAATTATATATTACTATATGTAATTTTTAAAATAATTATTGTAGAAGTCAAGCTTTTTTTAGTAATATGGTAATGCACAACTAGATAACAATACAAAATACATCTAAAAAGCAACGATGTTTGAACTCAAAATTTTATAATAAACTACTTAAACCCCTCACTACCAGTTCAACCCTAATAACTCAATACAAATCTTTTATATTGATAATTTATCAAAATTAAATTTTATGAAGATGAAGGTTTATATCCTATTGTTTCTCTTAAACAATGTCATGAGATTGAGTCTTATAGATAGAAAAGGAGAAAAACGGTTCACAACTCAAAAGAGCTTTGTCTTCATAACAGACTGATCTGATTCAAACAGATTAGTTGGAGCCTAATAACCTCTAGCCAGAGGTTTAGGGGATAAAAAAAAGGTTCATATTCTAAATACGAAACTTAAATAAATAAATAAGAGCGAAGACTAAATTCTATGAATCAGTTTCTGAAAAATAATTAATCGTACGTCATAACTTATGAAATATCTTCCAATGCTAAAATAAAATATCAAAAGTGGGCGTGCACGCATTCAAGTTTGAGACACATGATGAAATAGACCGTATGTGGACACGGCTCCAGAAAGGAAGGAAAAAAAAAAAAAACAGCGACCATAGAGTGACATATTAGCTATAATGCATGTTTAACATTCATTTTAATTGAAATGTTACTTTGACATATCCACATAGCGCTTCGGAGCATATAAGAATTTCTGGGAGTTGCATTGCTTTAAGTTTGCCATGTCATGCAAATGAAACAGAGTGGAATTCACTGAGAAGAAAGAATAGTAATTCGTCAAACAGTCATCGATATCTCCTGCGATCCGTGTTGCCCTTTGTACACGCAGATAAATAACACAAACTACAAACACCCTTTTAATTTTGAATAAAATTCCAACTTAGTCTCTTAGACTTATAATAAAGGACCAATAAGTCTATTGAATTAAAAAAATCTTACACTACTCTATCAAATTTCATAAATAGAAATAAATTAATCCATTTATAAAATTATCATATGAGTTATGTCTTGTTAACTTGTTTATGTGTTTCTACGTAGAAAAGAGGAGTAAAATAAGTTAGGATCTATGGTAAAAATTAATAATACGCGTAAGCAAGTTAATAGAATATATGGTCATTTCTGTTAACAGTTCTTGCAACAATTTGATGAAAGGATTAATTTGTCCTCATCTGTGAAATTTGAGGGATTAATATTAGATTTTTTAAATCTGAGACACTGATTTGTCCCTATTATATATCTGAGAGACTAAATTAGGAATTTAGTCATTTTAATTTTTATTGCAGATGATGCATTATAGAAGTACCCTTTTACTCCTATTATCACATCTACTTCTATGATCCATTAATGGCCCTGTATGTGTGTTCATTGTTCAGACTACAGTGCCATCTTGTCACAAGCAAAGAAACATATTTTAATCAAATATCTTTGTAAGGGAGCAATTGGTGGTTGTGGTAGTGCACAATAGTACTGAAGCAACTTCTGTGGCTATATTTGGCATATAAGTTCATGAACTTTAATTATGTAGTCCCAACTTTTTCTCAAGACACAATAATTATTTCCACTACAACCAGAGAAAGTTATTGCAGAAGCTTTCAATAATATAATGCTGCATGGCAAGAAAAAAGCAACTTCTGTAAACCCCCAGCACAGATGGCACTTTTCAAAATGCTATTGTCAGCTGGAATAGGTGTCAATTTTTAGAGATCATCAAGGCAAGTTCTTGCTGTCTCATGATGTAAACATTGGAGATGCTAATAACAGCTTAATGTATGCTTGTTTTCGGTTATTTTGGTAAAATAATTGCTTCATTTTGTCAAAAGGTCTCTTAAATATTTTTTAATTATAAGCAGCTAACTCAACACATACAGAAGGCTTGGTCAAGGTCAATACTATTGACATAAGGGGCTACATTATTGAAAATCGACTCTGCAATTATATGACTTAGTCCACATGAAATACAATCAATTCTCAACTGACAGCAATCTACCCAGAACTCCATGAACCTAGTTCAGCAGGTCCGTTCATACTTGGAGAGGCCAGTGCAGCTGCTGACATGTTGGCCAAACATGCATCATAACATAAAGGTTAATGACCTGTATTTGGTGTGCCTGGCCTGCAGTTCTTAACAAGATCCTGGGCAGGTGACAAAGATGACACAGCAGTCTCTAAGGGCCTTTGATTTTGTCAAGCTGTTAGAAGACCTTTAGTGACAAGGAAGTGATGTTTTTTTCTGTAACATTATAATTATTAGGTGTTTCATCTCTACAAGGAAAAGACCTAACCTTGACATTTAGGATCACTGTTGAACTCTGTTGTCCTTTCACACTATAATAACTCAGCTTGATAATAAAAATAAGGATTTCTCCTACTTGTGATGTTTGCACTCAACAGCAAATAATGTGCAAGCTTTCAAGCTCATGAAACCATCCACTAATAAAATCTGCTTTGGAATTTCCTAAGAGGGAACTGATACTCTCCGGTGTGCTGAGGAATAAAATAAATCTGCAAAGAAAGACACACGCACACAGAGAGAGAAAGTCCATGTTCATTTTGTAGGTAGCATTTGTTTTCTATTTCTGGAATAGAAATATGAAGACATTGGATATAGAAGCTTATTTGGTGATAGAGACAATATGGGCACATAAATACATCCTCTAAAAAATTGGGACAGAATACGGAGACAAAAATTTAATATTTTTTTCTTCCAACAATACTTATATACATATTTATTATTTCTCAATGTGTTTGACCCCCGATGATCAGCTCACGACCTCCAATGGCGTTCTGATAGGGGTATATATGTTTTTTATCATATATTTATTGCATCATCGCCATGTTTCCAAACAAAATACGAAGATAGTTATTATGTCCTATACTTCACAACCAAGCACGATATAAAGACTTTTTTTCATCTCCGTCTCCACTATTTCTTTTATTTCTGTCTTCAAAGTCTAGAGATAATTACCGATCGCTATCTTATTGAACCAAAAAAAAGTCTAATGTTCCTGAAGTACCAAAAATACAGGAAATCCCAGCTTTTATCACAGAACGAGGAACGGATGTATAGGGAATAGTGAAAAAAAATAAGGTGAGGAATAGGAAAGAAACATTGCAAAGAGCAAAGGAAGCCTTGATGAAGACAAAGATTCTACAATTATTTGCAAAATTGATAACACATAATACAAGCAGTTACTTCCAGAATAGAGAACAATGGCAGGTGGATGCAGTTCAATCCAGCCATGGAGTGGAGTCCACTGCAGCTGCTAACGATGTAAGCATTTGCTTGAAAATTTTTGCAGGACACCCACTTGGCCACGAAGATATACACATATTGGCCACACAGCATTTTCATCAACTCTGCCATTACTTTATCAGTAATACTTCAGGTTACATTTAGCTACAAGTTAACTAGCCACTCTTGCTATACCAACCAAGTTTTGTCACGGTGCAAAACAACGGCCCAACTCGGTAGAATTACATGTGACTGGGATAACACGCCAAATCAGCTTGTTCAAAAGCTTAGTCCTTCAGATTGCCTTGTTAGGTGAGCAGAATCTGAATATAATATGACAATGGACTGCCCAGTGGTCAACATGAGAGGTGGTACCTGGGCTCCAATCCGACAGTTCGTGAAGTACCTAATTAACACTTTTAGAGTAGCTTCTCCGTGTCACAGGTAGTTCAAGAAGAACAAAGAAGTAGCATCGTTCTGCTTCCCTGATATATTGGACTTCGCCATTCATTAACTTAAGAATCTTCCTGCTCATGCTCAGGCCCAAGCCTTCTTGAGTCACCCATCGGCTGTTATGAAACATGTCTTGAACCAGTTCAGGAGGAAGACCTTCGCCAGGACATACCATCCTTCACAAAATGCAAAACAAACAATTACTCAAATAGTACCAACTTGAAAACAATAATAGCCAAGGGAAAATTATGAACAAACATACATAGGAAGAGCATCAGGTAAGAGGGGTGGTTAACTGCGCAAGTGAAAAGAGCAAATCTTACCTTTGGATCTTATATGAATGGTCAAAACTAAAACATAAAGTCATACGACTTTTTTAAATATTTGCGTGACATTTAAATAACTTTTAATCTTGATCATCTGATTTTACACCCAAGATTTGCAGCTCTCACCTCTCATATGAAAACATCCTTCTCACTTGATACACCCTACATCATCATTTTAGCACTAAATTACAAGCTGGTCAATGTATACACCTAAGCATTGGAATAATACAAAGTATTTAGCTAATGAGTAGCATTTGCAATTTTGCTTTTTGTACTTTTTGAATAAAAAGAATCTTTTCTTCTTTTGTGAAATCTCCTTTTCAGAAATTGTGCGGAATGTGATGAGATCATAAGGCCAGTCAATAAAATGGCTTCTTTAAGGACTAAAGAGGATTACCAGCACAGGGGAGGTCTTTTCAGTAACCTCTAAATTATTAGTTACTATAGACTTGCTTGAAAAGCGTTGGTGTCTTTCACCTTTTGAGGGGTGAGCTCAGATGGGAAAGCTACATTTAGGATACCATGCTATACAGGTTCAGAATATTCTAACATCACATTGTGAGTTTAAGACAGAATTTGATTATTATTTGTAATACTTATTTGAGTAAATAAATAATGAAATGACTTCAAGATCATGCCACAATACCTAAATTCAGCATGGAGAAGAGTAAGTCCATCAGAAATTTGTTTTACTCTTGGAACTACATGAACCTCTACCCAGCCATCAGGAGAAGGTGCATAGCGCACCATATTCAATAAGAAATCAGCCAAGACTTGTTGAATCCTCAATTGATCACCGTAAACAGCCAATGTCTTGATTTCTTCAGGAATATCACGAATCAACTGTAAATTTCTTTCTCTTAGTAATAACATTACTTGGCTAACAACTGCATTTATGACATTCCCAAGCAAGAATTCCCCCTTTTCAAGCTCCAATGACCTAAATCCAAAAGGAAATAAAGATATGAATCTTTCTTTCTCTAAATAAAACTGATGCAGTAAGTATAGAAACACATTAAACAAGAAAGCACACTAAAACTATCTACCGAAGGCTGTGAAACATACAAGTATCAATCCACTAGCATATTGAGATAGAATTGATATTTGATATTCACAATGATAGGTACCCAATTTCATATATTCTAGAAAGAAGGCATAGCACATATTTAAATGATTAACATGTCCCATTTCTGGGTTAGCCTATTTAAGAGCATGACAGACCACATAATCGACAAACCTGTAAAATAATGGCACTTGACAAACCGGCATGTTATCTGATTAAAGCAAAAGAGCATGAAACTCATGGAATATTGATAAAACATAGACGTGAACAAAGCTTCATTCCAAACGTCATGGCCAAACATGTAAAAAGAAGGATCTTTGACAAACTACTAATATTCAAGGCACGATAGGGTCTGAGAGGCAACAGATGCTGATGATGTTATTAGATCAAAGCAAAATATCACAATTCATGGCATACTGATGTAAAACATTGATATGGACATAGCTAACAAAAAGAAAGAGAGAGATTCTAAAAGAATTATTTTGTGGTTGCTTCATTAAGTTAATTTTCAGACTTTTTGGAAGAGGGGAGCGGCGGATAATAGCATCATAATGACATAATGCTTGCAAATTCCAAAAATCATCACAAACTATGAATGCGATATTTTAAAACCTCCTACAATGAACAATATGAAAAGGGGGAAAAACTACAAATTAAATAATTAGGTAGCTATTTATCTAACAGACATTATCCATCATCTTATTATGATCCACAAGCCTATGCACTGAAAGTTGAGAGATTGGATATGTTAGAATAGTAAATAACAACAGGCTATACCTAGACTCCAGAGAACTTAAGGTATTGTCTGCTAGTTATTTCTTTCCACCGTTGTCAGAATATAAAGCAAGTCTCAAGTTCTCTTTCTTTAGCATCAACCAGTCATCATTATCTAACAGTACCAGGTTTATCATATAACGAAAAAAAAAAAATGAGATAAAAAGAAGTAATATATACTGAACTTAATAACTATACCAGATTGTAGTTTTGGTATTATTAGAATAGCTAATCTAACATAAAATCATCAAATAACCTGATTGACAAACGCAAATTCAATGTTATCCAATTAGTTTTCATCCACACAAAAAAAATGTCATCCAATCAGCACAATAGCACAATATCACACCTTATAAATCACGTGACATGTTAAAAAAAGGCAGTTGACCTCTTACGTAGCTTTTATAAATCAAACACCACTCATGTGAAAACTTGCAAGGCCTGAAATGTGTATTGATCAGGCTTGCAAATGAAAGTACCGATGATCTAAATGTTTAAGCTATTCCATTTCATGACCGGATAGCTTTGAATTGTGAGTCTGTAATTGGTCATAGTTCAAGCTTTGCAGCCTTTCACGCGAGGGATGTTGGATTTATAAAAGCCAAAATTTAAAACTCTAACATTGTTCTCAAGGACATTCAACAGATTTTAAATGATTGGTCACAAAACTCACCCATCTTCGATGCTTTCCAGGTCAATGTCCCGTATTATTTTTAACATTTGCTTCTCACAAGCATTACTAGTTTCAAGAAACTGCTTTTGCTCATCAGTCAAGCCAGTAGCCTCCAAAAGAGAGTTTGTAAAGCGTATGCCACTCAGGGGGTTCTTTACTTCTTGACAAATATAAGCTAGCTCTTTCATCCTAGCAAAGCAATTCTTCTCCTGTTGTCTCTGGACTTTCAGAGCCTGTTGGATTTCAGGACTCACAATTTGCAAAAAGCAAAAAGCTCCAATAATCTGGCCATCCATGTTAACTCTCTTATTTGCAGTCAAGAAAGCTTGCACATATTTTCCATGCCGGTCAAGAAATGATAAAGGGAATTTATTAGTATCTTGTCCACCAAGGGCGTTGTGCAAGACAATCATGAACTTTGTCAAAGCATCTGCGCCCTTTAACTGACAGCAACTACCAAAAACCTCTCCAACCAACATTTTTCCTATGACATCTGCACGGCCCCAACCAGTAAGCTTTTCCATGGCAGTGTTCCACTCTAAGCAACAAGTGTTATCATCCGATGCAAAAATGGGAGGGATCAATGGATTTGGACTATGTACAATAGCCTTGTAGTCACCTTGTATGTTAATGAATTTGTCCATTACAACCTTCTGACCAGTAACATCCTGACCAACAAAGCATACTCCAACTATATTATTTGTATAATCCTTGCTGGAGCAGGCATTCACGACTACAAAAACTGCATTATTTTGGTGTTCTGGGCCAAATGTCTTCATTTTTATCTCAACATTCTTATCTTCTTCACCTGTACTAATTAAATTCAAGTTATGTCATTATACAACCAATCATCAATGCCTTATCTTTTAGGTAGCAGTTTAATTCTAGGTTCAATGACATAGGGTCTTCTTCGCTGAGTAGGTGGAAAATAGGAAATTGGAGAAAAGAGGATGGAGTGAAAGTGGTTATCAACAAAAGTTAGGGTCAGGGTTAAAATGAGTACATTTTATTTCAAAATCTCAGACTCTTTTTTTTATATATATACCAAGCAAGTGTAAAGTGATTTTTCCAAAATTCCACCTTCCCACTTTTCACCTACTCAAACCAAGAAGACCCTAAAGCCTAAATGACATGGCTGCTAACCAACAGAGGATGATATTCATTTGGACTATGGAAATTTTTCTTCTTCTTTCTTTCTTTTTCATAAGCTTTGCATGATTAAGCAGTTGAAATCTATGCCCACCTCGGTCATTATTGAATTACAAATGACAGGAGCATTAATTGCTTGATTTTGCATCCATTAAGTTATGCTTGTAATTTGGGGAAAGGTAGTTATTTAACTTGCAAGAAACTATTTCCTTCTAATTGACTCTATTATATCTTGTAATCTTCTACTAACATCTAGCCACAATGTTTAGAACTAGAACTTTGGCCAACAAAAAATGGTAAGCTTAGCATTGCCAATCCTAATGAATAAACTAAATGAATTGCCAGAAAACCAGAGTTATAGAAAGAATACCTCTTAAAGCACTTGAGAGAAGCTTGTCTACAGTTTCTTCGCACTCCTTATACACAAGATCATGAACCAATGACTTCCCCATAGCCTCCTCAACAGGGAGTCCAGTCAATTCTGAAACCTTTGCATTCCACCCATTTATTCGGCCATCAATATCAACAGCAAATATGGGAGCAGTGGCGGTTTCTATCAATCTGACCATTTCTCTAGCCACAGAACTCAGTTCATCTACCCCTTGCAACTCTAGTTCCGCCAAATGGGAATGTACAACAGCCTTGGAATTGCTATGCTCAGCATCTCTAAATGAGTCTCGCAGAATAAGCTGCAAAGAGTGAATTGCATCCATTTCTGCATTCTCCCATGGCAAACTGCGGCTTTTGACCACTTCCAAAAATGCCTTGAACGAAGAACGAGGGTGCATTCTCTGTCCATCATCCTTATCCTCCGGGTGATGCTTAGCACCACCCCATTTGATCTCCTTTGCCGTGTGGGATCTGAACCAGAATAGGAAATCCGTCTCAGTGATATAAGCAACAGCCATCCCACAAACCGCATCACCAAGAGATGCAGCACCAGGATATCCTGCATCAGCCAGACTATCAGTACTCAGACCAGAAGAATCTCCATGGTAAGCCAACAACCACTCTATGATATCCCTTATCTGAGACTCAGTTGGCGTTACACCCAACGGATAGTAGTTCCCCTGGTAATACAAGGCTGCACCATCACACTTCACCAAGTCCATAACACTAGGACTCTGAGTAACAATGCCAGTAGGGGAGTCCCTGAGAAGCATGTCACACAACAGAGTCTGCGTCCTCAAAACTCGCTTCTCCAAAGACTGTGCTGCCAACTGAAGCTCCATATTCAACTGCAGCCCAAAGGCCTGCATCAAAAACTCGCAAGCATACCTCAATGGAAAAGGTATACACCTAGCTGAAGTATGGTGGCAAACAACCAAACCCCAGAGCCTCATCGAGCTGCGGCGGCCAACAGCCTCCTCATCATTCACATTAATAATGACCGCCATAACCAACGAAGCAATCGACCCCATATTCTCCATATACTGAGCATGGCAGCCGTGCGGGGCGCGCAGCGTGGACCCAACCAAACACAAGGGCTGCACAAGTGCCTCATCCTGCACCACCCTCACAGGTGAAGCATGGCAATCCACAATCATCCTAACCCTATTCTGCTTAAACAAAAACCTAGAAGCCTGAGGTATATCAGTAGCAGGGTAATGCAAACCAATGTAAGGCTCCAAATCAGGCCTCTTACTCTCAGCAACAACCTCACCATGCTCATCCTCGTGAAACTTATACACCATAACCCTATCATAACAGGTCAGTTCCCTCACACTCTCAACCACAGTGTCACAAAGAAGCTTCACATCGCCACCAGGAAGAGACTGAAGCTGCGAAATCGCCCTAACAGCAAGCTTCTGAGACTGCACGGCACCTGCAATTGACAGTGCAGGGTCCTCAGTCCTAGCTGGCTCCAAATCAATGACAATACCAACATCAATCCGGTGTAAAATTCCATAAAAGGGCTTCCCCGAGCTTCTAGAATGAATCCAAAGCGGGTTCAGGAGCGTGATCTCACGCGCCCCGAACGCCCTTTCGAGCAGCGCGCTGCTTGAGGGGGTAAAGAGGGCGCGCACGTCGGTTCCGACATAGAGCTCCTCCTCGGAGGAAAGGGAACTCCCGCCCCCGGGGAGACGCTCCAGTGTCGGGACCGACTGAGGCGATATGCCGAGCATCTCCCGGGCATTCTCGGAGTATCCGATAACGCGGAAGGAGGGCTCGTCGACGGCGATCATGCAGCCGAAAGGCTGGATGAAGCCGCCGCGCTGGATCTTGAGGAGGTATGCGGTGATCTGCTGCTCCGGCACGGACTCGGAGGGGGTGAGGCGGACGGAGTGGGAGTAGTCGAAGGACTTGCCGGACCCGCTGGACTGCTCGAAGACGGCGTGGAGGCGCGCGTCTTCGGTGTACTGAGCTATGGCCTTGCTGATTGACTCGTTGCTCGTGTAAACGGTGCGTTTTGATGTTGATGATGTCGTTGCGGTAGTGTTGAGGATTCCTCGTTGTTGTTGTTGTTCTGGTGGTGGTGGTTGTTGTTGTTGCTGCTGCTGCTGCTGCTGTTGGGATAGTGAGTTTGTTGCTCTGCTTGCTGATGCCATTTCAAAGTTGGAGTATTTTCGTGGTTTGGTGAAATGGGTGTGAGGAATTTAGGTAAAAGGACTTTGGGTTTGTGAGATTTTCTTCTTGGAGAGTGGAAAGAGTGCCCGTGGAAGAAAATAGCAGAGTAAATGTTCAAGTGTGTCTGTGTGTGGTGTGAAGAGGAAGAGAATTATTTTGTTTTTTCCTTCGGTTTTTCGGTTTATGGTTTTGGGGGTTCTCTTCATTTATTGCGAGAACTGCGCAGTGACCCTGACCCATACAAGTACGTTCATGCGTGCTGCTTGCTGGCTGCAGCGTTTTTTTCAATCCTCTTTCCTTTATTTCACTTTCTATTCTTTCTTAGTGTTTGGTTCTTTTTATTATTATTATTATTTTCTTTTTTCCTTCTTCTTGGCGTGATTTTATATATATATATATTGGGTTTTGTGGACGTTGACGTGCTGGAATTTCTTGTGGCTGAGAGGTTGAGTGGCACCAACATAATTGAGAAGGGTGGTCGCTGATCAGGCAAGGTGATTGGTGGGCGATTTATCCTTTTGCCACTCTCAACTGTTGGGTGGTACTACTTCTTGCACTGATATAACAGATTTAACATTGTTATTATATTTAAACTTAATATTGGCACCAAGGAAACTTCCAAGTAGAATAGTTAAAGCCATCAATGTTAAAATATTGCAGCTCGCTCCAATTTTAGGCGAAGAACTAACGTTGGCGTCAGTGTAACTCAATTTCTAACGATAGTCAATTTCATTAACGACAAACATATTAAACCATGCTATCTACAGGGTTTGCATAACATGCACTTCGGGCAACCAAGGTGCACTGCACACCTTACTTTGAGCCACATTCCAAGAGTTGATAAATTTATTTGCTAACTGAATTTAACTACATTTCTATAAAAAAAAATAGTTAATGATAATGCAATTACCCACAGTTTTCGTGTATTTGGCCACACCTTTTAAGATACTTAACCACACATTTTAATAATTTAGGGTATGTTTGTTTCATATTTAAAAAAAATTATTATAAACTTAAATATTAAATATAATTAAAAAAATTAAAAACTGATTTTTTTCTCATAAATTACTATTTTTAGCTTCTATAAAAATATTAAAAACTGATTTTTTTTTTAGTTTCTGGTAATTTTTTAAAAATTATCCAGATATACAAAAAATTATTTTGAGCAAAAATAATCTCAAACAAACGGAGTCTTAGTGTTTGTTTGTTTTGCATTTTGAAAGCCCGAAATCACATTTACCCACCAAAATTATCTGGATGCATTCTGAGTTTAACAAAGTTACTTTTTAACTACATAGAATTATTTCCGGTGACGGCAAATGATTCCATAATTTTCATTTTGGATTGTCAAGATGAGGAAAAATTTGAAGTTTCCCCTAACAAGAATACCCTTTGATTTCTGATCTTTCTCACTTAGCTTTTAACTTAAAATTATATTATATCTTTGTTAGTAATTATATCTTGAAAAGTTATTTTGCTTTACAATATCCAAACAAAAACAATTCTTTTGGACATACTTCTGAAATATAATTACTAAACATAAATTAATTCTTTTAACTTTTTTTTTTAAGTAATTCTTTCAACTTTATTTTTTAAAAGTAATGCTCCTAAAAATTAAACCCAACAAGCCCTTACATGGTGGCTTACTGCATTCTCTTATTTTCATAAAAAATGGTGATAATATAGACTCGGATTTATGTATTCTCTAACAAATGGTAATATATTAACTATTATATATATATATATATAATATTATTGTTAAATTATATTTTAAATTATTGATATATTATTATATATAGGGTTCATAGTGATCCCAGTCTACACTAGCATCACTCTTTCACCAAACCCTGCAAAGCACACATTGTTGGAAGAGAGAAAGGCAAAGGGTTTCAAGGTAACTAGTAGGAGATAAAGAGCTTTTCAGGTAAAGAAAGGGAGACAAAGTAAATACCATATTTTCCCCCATTCCTACTAGTGATTTTCTTTAGCAATAAAGTGGTAATATAATTAAGTAGATGACAAGGGAAAGATTTAGATTGGAGAAAAAAAATACTACACTGCCAGAGACTTATCTAGAAATCTAGAATGTCATAGTATAATTATTAGCTTTTAGATAAATTGGTGAGTTATATCACTTTATTTTATCCAACAATCATTATAATTTGTCAAAGATTCTAAATCTTTTTTTCTAATGTGTAGCATTACTTATTTATATTTGTTGTTTCACTACTTTAGCATGATCAATGGGAGAAAATATATGGTTTAACGTCATGGTCCACTCTAAGGATACTCTTTCATTGTGAAGAGATTTGATACATACTACTTCTGCCACATAGGTCATGCAAGCCAAGCGCATGTGGGTATGACATGAGGCTGGATTGTGAGATACAGCTGCAAATGAAGGATCGTTAGTTGCCAAGCTCCCGAATAATTTTGGTTGAATATGACTAACCACTCCTCAATGGTTTAAAGAAACCAAAGGAAAAATATTACAATAATTAATTGCACTTGTTTGTAAAACCATTGAGTCAAATTATGGAACCTATGCTGGAAGAACGTATTAATAAAAATCGTGCCAACACTAGTATGGATTTCAATAGGGATTTGGTTTTGGATATCATGAACCATCTATAATTGTTTTGGTTTTGGAAATAGCCTCAGTTATAACCTTTCTCAGTGGCACTTGCCTTTGAGATCTTGGACCAAAGACTCATTAATTATGATACCAAAAACTCATTAAAAATAACACACTTAATATTTTTCTCTTACAAATATTATGCAACACACATAAATGGAAGAGGAAATACTTAAGCTTTTGTAACTTGATGAACTGATATAAAACACGGTACATCAACACTACCTTTTATAGGCTTTCAAGGTAATAAAATATGTAAACAAAACAAAACCTAAACTCGAAGTAACTAACATGTAACAAACCATGTCTTACTCATCCAAGTGCATGTAGCAGCATGATGTGTCAAGTTTTTTTGGACTTCTATGCCACCAATGGTTGAACTAAGAAGGTGCTGTGGATTTCAAAGAAGCCATTGCATTCCACGTCTTAGCAGCAGTAATTTTGATTGCTTAACAACCAACACATGGCAATGCAACACTAGCTATGGTTTAATAATTTTTTAACAAATTATTTGTCTTTTCAACATTTTTTTGAAGGTGAGCAGTAGTAGGCAAGGAGTTTAAGGGATAAAGAAGCAATAGAAGAAGAGCAAAAATAACAAAAACACAATAAGACAATAAAAAAGAGTTAAGCTAAGTTGCGTCCCTAATCGCTTTGGCATTGCTATCAAAATTATGAATAGAAACTGCACAATGTTAACCTCTTCATCGACCATGCAGACTTGATCTTCCATTGTGAGGCTGAGGACCCATTCATAGAACACATGATCTGCATGTGAGAGAGATTTCCACATTCTTTGCAATGCATGATGTAAGCATAGCAAAAATGCCCATGAGACAGGGATCCCCGCGGGGATTGCCCTATTTGGGGATTTTTTCCCCGTGGTGGCGAGGACAAGAACAAAATACCCCCAAGGCAGATTCGAGGACAAGCCTATGAGGACTCACACATATAAAAATACAAAAATGTCCTTACTAAAATACATTATAGGTATTTATAAATTGTAGTTTTAGGTAATTTTATACAGTAACGTAATTTTAAAGTTAAAAATTCCTAAAAGTTATACTACCCTTTGGCCCCCACCATTATGCTGAATTGAAACTTTGAAACCCTGATACACAAGGCCATCTTCAATGACCCTTTCAACGCGACAGTTGCCACTTATACCTCGTGGATGCTCCGTAGGCCATAACTCAGGGGCGCCTATGCCTGTGGCTACTCCACCGTCGTTCAGCCTGTTGGTCATTGTTATTCTTCTCCACGAAAACATATCTATGTGTTTAGAGGTCATGCACTGAAGCTGTTGTTCTGGTCACTTTATTTTGACGATGTGGGATCGTGGGGAGGGGGAGCAGGGAGGCACAACCCGCCCACCTCCCCCAATGCGGGTGGCACCCCTAACAGGATGCATGTAAGCGTTGTTGTCTCCATATCATGAGAAAACCATGCTACTAAAAAGGCATCTTCAAAGCATGGGTAGTAGCATAAGAAATTTGTGAGAGAACATCAAAACAAGATGAGCACGCAACTCCATGCTTTCATATCATGTGACAAAAATTCCAAACTCGCCACAACCTCACAAGATTTAGATCCTGCATGAGTGAGTGGGGTTCAAAGCGAAAATGTTCACACAAGGCTTCTTTGTTTTTTCTTCAACTGTGTTGGTTCCTCCTTCTCATAAAGGAGACAAAGTGGCCTTATTTTGGGTTTAGTGCTACTATTTACAATCACGGATCCCCAACAACTTGTGATCGAAGCACTGTCTTTATATGGCAGGTCCAAGACCCATAGGATCCTTTGTAAGACAAGGAAATTCTGAGAACTTTTCGTTGTTTTCCATCTCTCAAAATTCAAAGGTGAGATACCACATTCTTAGAGTGGAAAAGAGCATAGGAAGAGACACACCTTGCAGAAGAATATTTTAGGCATAAAAATGTTTTGATCCTTAATAATATAATGAACTTTGGCTTTGGTCCTTATAACAAAAAATTGTTTTGATCTAAATTTTTAAAAAAATTAATTTTGGTCTCTGTTTTAATTTTGATCTCCATAAATATTTAAGCCTATGCACTTTGTTCTTATAAATATTAAAATTTTTTGATTTGGTCTCTATGAATATTTTAACGGTTTTTCTTTTAAATATCATCACTAAGATACCTGGGCTAATGTAACAAAAACTAAAACTAAAACTAAACATTTTTTTAAAAATTGGATCAAACCCGTTTTTTTAAATTAAAACTAAAATCATTATATTTATATGGTTAAAAACATATTTAATTCAGCATTTATTTCGTTTACTTGAAAACTCTAAACCACATGGAATGCATATACTAACCACATAACGCCAACTTTATTTCCTTTTATAACAAATAACTCAGATTATTTTTTCCAAAACTCACACTAGTTAATGGTCACTTAACAACCAAAAGTCATCAAATCACCATTAAGTTCAAATCTTCAATTCATAGCTTAGAATTTTTGGAGGAATTAATTCATAACAACAATATACACAAGATTTTGTTTTTCACTTCCAAGAAGCAGTTACAGTGAATGGACACCAATTCAATGAACATATATAGGAGTCAAATCCAAAAGGAATAATGCCGTGTGAAAAGGTGAATAATGCCATGTGAAAAGGTGATTATGTCAAGCATTGAAGATAAATTATGCGATAAAAAGTTGTACTTGAGGTGATGGACAATGTTTGAACCCTTTTGAATGTAAAAGTAGTTCTATATATATAGTGAAGATTCCACAAAAACAAGAGTAGCTAGTGCGGATAATTCTATCAACAACCATGAAAAAAAAAAAATAGACACGACATGATGAGGTTAATTGAAATTGAGACTTGAAAGAAACAACTACAATTATGGGCACATTAACCATTATTAATATTACCGAGGAATTTTGTTTCCTAGGTAAGCGTTAGAGATTTATAGTGACAATACGTAAAGATCATCGTCTCCAAAATATTCAAAACACATAACAATAATCATGATGAGACATGATGATAATGGTGATATTATCCAGGATGTGTTGGCTAAGGGATAACTCTTCAATCCTTAAATTTTGGATGTTGAATTAACAAGTGAACTTTCTTCTCCTTAAGCGGCATACAACCTTAGAAGCTCAAAAATATCATGTTGCAATTTTGACTAAACGCTACTTGTTATATTTTAGAAATTCAAGTGTTCACACTACAAGAAAAGTTAAGTATTTTTCAATGTAACATTGAAAAAGTCAATATATAAAAGTAATTTTAACATAAAATTGACTTTAAAAATACTTATAAGATTTTATGGACAATAAAACTTATAAGTATTTCAATTGTCACTGTATATCAAAATTATTTTTTATCAACAATTTCAATATTTGAATTGTTGAAAATATTCTTGTTTATCTTATATGGTTAACAATTATCGTATATCATGTATATATATATATATATATATATATGCCTCTTCATTTGTTTAAATCCTTCGCAGGGTACATTCCCTTGCTAACACTGCTTTGTCATCTAATTCTAATGGTAATTTATGATGATATAAAGACACTAAGTTAATGGCCTGGACAATGTGTGTGCGTTAATTAGTTTGCCTTACTTCAAATGACAAGGTTGAGTGACATTAGAATATATATATAAAATACCTAAGGTGCGGTGTTGATAGCAATACCTCTACAAGCTTGAGTTAGGAAATATAAAGAGTAATGATATTTTAATATTTAAAAAATGAGTATTTATTTAGATATTTATTTTATAATTATTGGATGTGATAATGGTGCTTATTTATCTTTAATATTCATCACATCTGACAATTATAAAGTGAATATTTAAATAAATATCTATTTTTTAAATATCAAAATATTATTATCCAAATATAAATAAATATAAACAATACCATGTGAAAGCCTGTGTCGTTGGCCTATTATATATAATAATATGAATAATATTTTAGTTACTCGTTTTTTTGGAGCTCTTCGGTGTTGATATTAATTAGAGGCTGAATAGACAGCTGCAGTAAATCAGCTTGACATCTACGAAGACAACAACTCAGTTTTCATAAGGATTAGACCTTTACAGGATAACTAATCAATATCAACTGTTATAAGATTTATCATGTACAATTCATATAATAATAGAAAAAGGGGGTCTGTCCGATAATTATTTTGTTTTTTGTTTTTCAGTGATGGGATGGTGCGAGTGGACGTTGAAATTTTACCACTAACGCAGACCAAGACAGCTAAAAGTGACAAGTAACGGCCAACCTGAATTAGCCAGAAAAGTAGAATACCAATGACCATTTGTATAAATATATACGACGAATAATAGAAGCTATCCATCTATCAATATAAAAGTTACAAAAGTTGGATAATTAACTCCATATTTGTCACATAATAATAAAAATATTTACCACCAAAACTTGTACTAAGTTTTAATTATTCAATTTGCTAAATGTCAAGATTTGATTATCATTGCACATGCTTAATGGCATAACTAAATTCATATGTTCAAGTTTGATACAATAAAGTTAATCTAGGATATAATATTAAAATATTTTCCTTCTATATTATAAAAAAAATTAATTTTAATATATTGATTATGTGTAATTTTTTACATAATCATTTAATATATATGACATATTAGTAAATATGATTAATTTTCTCTAACATTATTTGAAAAGTCATGGAAAAAGAAAATTTTAATTAATGACAATATAAAATTTTTTTATATTGTTGGTGTATTAAAATTAAACTATGAAAAAAAACATTTCTCTAGAAGATAAAAAATTATAAGTGCTATAAAAGGATTTTTTTAATTGACCTTTTTAAGTAAGTTTTTTAAAATGGTAAAATTTAAATTATTTCATATTTGAATATAAAATTAATTTATGCCCAGATTTAATATTCAAAGATATTTATTTATTTTTAAAAAAATTATACTATAAAAATATTTAATTTTAATACAATGTCAGAGTAAAGATGTATGCTTATATTGTAGAGTATTTGATATTATTTTTACCTTATAAGAGGTTAATTATTTACATATAAACATAGAAATAAAAAAATAATTAATTTAAATATAATTGTAATAAATAAAGTTATTATATCAAGAATATCTTATAATTTTCTTTTTGCTTTGTGATATCTAAAATTTTGCATATAAAATGTAATTAACATTATAAAAAAAATTGTGTCAATGTTTTCTTATAAAATTGTGTCAGGTAGGTGTTTAGTTCTTATAAAATAATTTGTAAGTATATAATTTTTTTAGAATGAACTAGCTATATAATATTTACTATGACACTATGTTGAATGAAATGAAGTAAACTTTTTTTTATATATTCTCACTAAAATCGTTGACATATCTCTCATTAAATTTTATTAAATTCATAAGTTCATTTTTTTATATTTAAAATTTTTATTTTATTTAATATAAATTTGAAGCCATGTTTCCTTACTAAAGAAAAAAATGAGAAGTAACCATAAGGATGATAGGTTTTTTTTTTTCAATTTATGAAAAGTATTATGAACACTCACTCAAATGAATATAAGTATACTTATAGATCTATTTTATTTAATATAAATTTTCAGTAATTTTTTTATTCAAGAGAAAAGACAGCTATAAGGGGATGAGATGATGAATTTTTTTTAATCAATTTGTCATAAATATTTGTTGCTAATAAAATTTATTTTAATAATATATTTTTATCATTTTTTATGAATGTATTTTGATAATATCATTTACTTTATTATATTTTATTGAAAGCTTATTATGTATAATCTTATATATTGATACACAATTTTAGAGAAAATATTGACATGATTTTGGAGAGGCCTATTTCTAGTCATAATCACATATGTTATAACTTCTAAATTAGTCAATCAGAGAGAATTGAAGGTTTTTATATGCGATAATGATTCGAAATACACTAATAAAATTGATCATGTTATATATAAACAAGTGTTTATAAATATATGTTCAATGCTATATTGATGGTTCATGTATAATTTATCTATTTTACTACTTACTTACTTATCACACGTACATATAATTTAAAATTTTATATCTACTCAATTTAATTGTTCGCACAAATGAGCGGTCATGATATAATATGCCAAAAATTTAAGGAGTTTGAAACGAGCAGTACAGTGATTCACAGAGAATTAATATCCTTTGTTTTCAGTCAAAAAATAAAATAACGTCGTTAGTTCGTTACTTAAAAAATACTGAGGTTAGAGAAAGATGGAACTAGTGATTTTCTTCATTTTTATTTTCCGTTAATGTATTTTTATCAATAACTAAGTACATCAAATACACATGTATTAGAAAAAGAAAAAAAAAACTTATTTTGTGTATCATTTATTGATAAACTTCGAATTGTACACATTAGTACATTACATTTTCGGGGGAATAGAGGTTTGGGGGACGAAGGCTTAGCAGGGGAAAACTGACCAATACCTTATTCAAATTTGCCAGTGGCTCTAACACAAGTATACAACCTTCCATGAATTGGGCATTAAAATTGTTGCTACCATAAACAAATATCAAACGGCTTTATCACGAGCAGAACTTCTCAAAATTGCAGAACTCAGTGATCATTCGCCTCTGAAGCCATGGCCGAACAGAGATCAGAATCTTCAAGAGAAATAATTTTAAAATTGACTGAGTTCTTTCTTTACGAATTTTAATACAACTTAAGAATGGAAGATGGACTGTCACCAATAGATAGTACAACACTATTCTAACAGCTAAAAAAGAAAGAACAATCCAGCATATTACAGACGCACGATTCCGCAGATTGCTGATTCGAAGCATGGCAAAGTTATTCCTCCAGCCATACAAAAATCCCTCACTTTGTGTAGAGAACATCCTCCCATGGGTGGCGGTAGAGTGGTTGCTTCAATCTCTTTTGGTCAAAGGTATGCCTGAAATTTTAAAATAAGGAACAACGAATGAGACCAAGCCACAAATAGTGTATGTTATTCATTTTCCTTTTTATTTCTATTTTTTGGAAATGATGCAGATTCTGAGATCAATTGATTGACACAACACAAGACCATGCAATGCAATTGGTCATTTACCAATAAGCAGTCAGTGTCGGTGTGACTGAGGACCACTTCACTGAAGTGGAACCCACTGGACCATAAGAGAATTGTAGATAAGAAGATCACAAAGGTCCAAAACTACAATAATGTCACAAAGTGCTCTTCACCAGAAATATGCATATTTAAATTAAACTCACCCAATCAGACCAATGGAGCGTGCCAACACAAAGAGACCATTCAGATAGCCAATCTCCACAATTTCGTCAATCTCTTGCTTGGTAAACATTCCACTACCAGCAAGGAGATCCAAGAAAAGGGACCCAATTGCACCATCTACGTTAAGAACTAGATTATTTGCCTTTGTGAGGGTGTAGGTTTCAACTTGAACAGCATATTCCATGTATTTCACGGAAGGAAAATGTGTCCGTGCAAACCGCTGTAGCAATTCAACTCTCTTGTCCTTGTTGTCCCTATTCTTGATCCTTTTTATGCAAAGCAAAACCAAAATTATGATATTCAGATTATTTTCATAAGAACATAAAGAGTTTAAGGGGAAGGTAAGTCTATGCTGTAAGCCTCAACAAGGACTTATAGTGGTACTCGCCAAAGACCCACTAGCAAAGGACCACAGCAAGAACCAAACACAAGACCTTCTAGTTATGAATTTCCATCTTACGAGTAGAACCAATTCCCAACCATAGAAACAGAACAATTATTGCTTAGTAAATGTCTAAATGAACAAATGACTGTGTACTGTACCTGTGCCCTATTCCTGGCACACGAATTCCCTTCTTCTTCATATTTTCAACAAATTCATAAGGTGTGAGACCCTGTGACAAGATAAAGTATAGTACTGCATGTCAGACTTGTAGCAAAGGTTTTAGTATGATAAAAGATGGACTAAGTGGTGCATTTGGGGGGTGAGGTAGGCAGTTCAAAATTCTAAAAATTTGATGATTCCCTCTCCCTCCCAGATTCACTGGAGAAGTCTACTAATCATACCCTGTCATGAGCATCCTTGAAGTAGCGGGCAGCATCATCAATGGCACCCCCAAATCGAGGACCAATTGTAAGCAAACCTGTTTCAGAAGCTCATAAATTACTAACCGTATTATGGCATAACAAACATACAAAGTTATGGGCACCCTGCCAAGCCTGCTTCTTAAGTAGAAAAACTAAAGGCATATATTTACCTGATACAAGACTGGAAACTAGGTCCTTCCCAGCCCTTGCTGTCACGATAGTATTGTGGGCACCAGAGACACAAGGACCATGATCGGCACATAGCATGATGCAGATCTGACAAATGTAACATATCAGTATTCAGCGAGATAGAAGCTCGAAGATGATATCAATAGTCTTACATGGAAATATATATCTAAATGGGGAACTGACAGCAAGTAGAACTGTCTAAAAAAGGGCTTGAACATAGGCGAGTTTCAAACACTCAAGACAGACACACATGCAGAAAAAGGAAGGAAGAACAAACATTAAAGAAAAGCTCTGCAGTATTGAATATCCTACCTCAATAAATTGAGTACAATAACGGGGAAGACTGCGTTTAAACCACAAAAGAGAGATAACATCGCCCACACCATAACCCTTTTCAATGATGGAAGACATGGGTACACCAGCATAGCATGGTTCCTCACCTTCAGAAAATATTGGAAGAAAAGATTAATTTTACCATCAAATCTGAGTGTCTAAGCCACAAAGAAAGACACCCATTTCAACATTACAGCATTAATCGATCCTAACATACCTCTGTCATCAGAAATGGTGGAAATAATATGAGTTGGAGCACGGACTTTTCCGCTCTTAATTGCAGAGTTAAGGTCCTCGGGGATTGGTGGAGGAGTAAATTCCTTCACTGGTGTGATCTTCCCTTCTTCAGCCTGACAAATAATAAGCCAGCAATTAATATTATAGATTATAAAGGAAATGAAAAAGACTTCATTAAAACATTTTCCACTTCAGAGGAGGGGAAGACGGTAGAAAAATCAATTTGATAGATTTCAAGATACAAGCACACTAACCAATTTGTCAAATGTTTCTTTAATTGCAGCTTCAAAAGCTTCGTATGAAGTGGGAACAACAGCTCCAGCTTCCCTTAGTGCCTGATTCTTCGCTTGAGCAGATTCCATCTCACCACCACTCTTGGCTCCCTGATTTTATATAAGTGCCAATGGACATTACAAAACCCTGTCTATGATGAATGCTGCTTTAATTGAGAAATTAGTCAAAGAAAAAGGAGCAACGACATACAGCATGACCAAATTGTACTTCAGATTTGAAGAGTCTTGCACAGGTTCCACTAACCCAGGCAACAACTGGTTTTGTCACTTTCCCTTGTTTTAGGGCTTCAACCAGGGAATACTCATCACGCCCACCAAGTTCACCAAGGACAACCATCATTTTAACCTGAAATTCACCATAATTCCAGACCAGTCATTGACAAGAAACTCATTCTTGTCAGGTATTTATGCTTTATATTTTTGTAATTCCCCAAAATGAAAGCAAAAATTACCTGTGGTATGTTGTTAAACCGCAAAACATGGTCAGAAAGTGTGGAACCTGGGAAAACATCTCCTCCAATGGCAATGCCTATAGCAAAACAAAAAGTAACTCAGCACTAGCATCAAGAAAATAACAAAGATATGATCAACATATAAACCTGCTGATACCTTCATAAATTCCATCAGTTACACGACCAATAGTGTTGTATAATTCATTGGACATCCCACCCTGCAGTTTAGAAGGTTGTCTTTTCTCAGCATCAGTATATACATCAGACATGCAAAAAGAAATAACTCACTGAACTTCTATGAACAGCCATCTGGCACTTTTAACACAAAACAAAAGCAATTTCACATATAAATGTCTTCTTAGCTAAAGAAGCTAATTATTTATCAATAGAAGGAGTCAGGGACTGCGACTACTAGTATTACACAAAGCTATTATGCATTGATAATAGATATGTGTATCTTTCAACATAGTTATTACAATGTCATCATTTGCACTCTGAAATCAAAATTCAGATTCAGTTCATTTCTGACCAAAATATTTAAATTCAGAAAGGGGAAACAAAATGACAGAAAAGTAAATGAAAAGATGAGGGTGTGAGTTCCACAAAATTTCAATGAAATTAACCATCCAAGTTTGTCCTGTTGCACATGCATCTACAACTGCATTACTATCTATACAAACTTAACCGACTCAAGAGCATAGAAAAAAGATTAAGAAATAAGGGGATTGTCTAGAAACTATACTACTTAAGCTTTTAGATTATCTAAGTCATGACAAACACGGCATAAACAGGCAAAAGACATTGATCTGTGTTCATCTCTAATAGGACTATTATAAAATTTCTTGTGTCAGTTAGCCATTTAGAACTTGAATTAGCTCCAAATTTTTCAATCTCACTCTGGGTACAAGACAGGTATAAATAAAGTATCACATATTCACAACTAAAAGTAAAAATATGCATTTAAAAACATCTTGAACACAATCAGACAACACCTTAACACAAAGACAGGAGAAGTTTGTCAAAAGACTCATAGTGATGGTAGATAAAAAAGTCTATCCTCTGTGAGACAGATGACAGCAAAATAATGCATACAGATTTGGAAACAAATCCAACAGATCCAGGCCTGTAGAGCTTGCACTGAATTATATTGTCAATTGTTCCAGCTGTGTCCCCAATCTTAAAAGCACCAGCTTGAATGCCTCCAACAGTGGCTGGGCCAATAACAACCTACAATATCATGAGCATTAAAATAAAATTTTCGAAGCTATTGTATCCAGCAATTGAGTTGATTTGAGTATTTCCAACTCTCACCTTATTGTTTGACCTGGCATATGCAATCAATTGCTTGGTGTCTGACTCTGGTACTCCTTCAGCAATTATAGCAACAACTCTAATTGTCGGTTGCTTCAAAGCAGCCATGGATGATGCAGCAGCACTGCATGTAAATCAAACTATTTTCACTGTGCCCATGTACTGAGAAATAAGATATCGTAGACTCAGAACAAATAGCAAATGATTTACTAACCTTCTAAATGATGCAAAATTGATGAAGACATCAGCAGTAGGATGTGCAGCACAAGCTGCTTCAATGCTGCAAAATAAGTCAACATGAGCCTAGGAACACATCACACTTAGACAAACAAGAACATCACTCACTACAGGTTGATTACTTTGTAATCTATGACATGCTGTAATTGTAAGAAGACTGATAGAATGAAGAAAAAACCACTCCTCTATAACAAGTGACCCAATTCAAAATTAAAGCAGGCAAAGGACATTTTAAGTATAGAGATGGATGAGCAACAGTCACATACGTAGCATGAACTGGGATGGCAATTTCTTCCTGACCAAAAAAGAGTTTCTGGAATCCCTCAGAACCAGGATTAATTATTCCAGCAACTGATGGTGTTTCCCTACCTATAATACAAATTTGGAGCTTCCATTAATAATAACAAAGCAAAGACTAATGTCACTTCATGATTTGCTAAAGTCTATCTGGAAGAATATTAAGATTATAGAGCCGAAACAAACCACAAAGGAAGTCAAAATCAAGCATCCGCTGGATGGGAAGTTGCTTGTAGTTGTAAAACAACGCTTGTGTAGTACGGGAGAATAGTTGTCCAGTGGCCATGACAGAGAAGAAAATAGATCTGATAACAAACCAGTACATTACAAATCTATATTGCAGTAGAAACAGTATAAAGGAATGTTTGGTACATTACCATACCAAAAGTCATATTTAAAACGTAATAGGAAGAAAGAAGCGAAAAATATAAAATAAAATAATGTCTCCTCCATATCAGTTGAAATCACTTATAGAGATTGAGGCTAAACACTAATAAACTATTGTAAGGCAACTACAGATTAAAGAAGTTTAGCTTTTGTATGATTCAAACTAATATCAACCACGTAAACTCTAAATCTTCATAAATCAAAATTTGGGGAAAACCCGAAAATGAGAAATTAAAGCCTGCAGCCTCATTAGTCTAATTTAAGACTTGCACTAGATCAGAGGGTGAATCAATAAAACGAATCAGAAAGATATGCAGAGTAGTGATGCAACAAGAACAGAGTACATCAACCACATTGGCAATGTGAATAAAAGCCTAAATACAATCAGATACAAAACGCACAGTTACATCGAGTTACCCTACTCAAATACAATCAGCAACAGTTACAAAAATAAAATAAATAAATAAAAGAGAATAAAACGCACTCAATGAGAACCAAAACGGAATTTGAAATCTGTGGCGAACAGAGTTCACTATTCCATTCACTAATGAAGACAAAATCTATCTATACTCAAATTCACCGAAAGAAATGAAACGCAGAATTACATTATTAAATTTTTTTAAAAATAAAATATAATATAAAAACCAGAAAAAGGAAAGTCCCCAAGGGAGCAGATCCGACGAAGTTTCCATTCCATCAACCAAACAACAAACTCCAACCAAGCAGGCGTCACATTACATTCAAAGTTCAAACCAACCTAAAACCCAACGCTCATCACCATTCACCACCACCGCCAAGGCGAAAAAGGTCAGAATCCGAATCTACCACCGAATGCACGTAAGATCCGCGAAACTTGAACTCCAAACAATCAAACGGAAACAGAAAATAGAAAAAAATAATAACAACAACAAAGAATTCATTTTCCGTCGAGGAAAATCACCAACAAACGCAAAATTTACGCGAAGACCAGAACGAATCGGAACCAAGAGCACAGAAAGAATGAGATCTAGGATCGCGAAGATGGAAAAACAAAAAAATAAAATAAAAGCAGAGTTAGGTGGTTAGAGTTAGTTGGAGTGAGTACCTGATTGACTCGGGCGAGGAGCTGAGTCGAGAGAGCGAGTTGGAAGAAGGAGGGGAACGCTGGAAGGGAGAGAGCGGGTAGAGAGGGGGTTTATATAGCGAGCGTGAAAGGAGGAGGGAGTGGGACGGTGTGTGTCACGTGACGAGCGGTAGTTAGCAGGCGAGTGAGCGTAGGTGGCTGTACAATATTTACTTACTTCATTTTGTCTTTGTGCGTTAGAACAACAGCAAGAAGAAGAAAGATGGCTTGGCTGGTTGGCGTTGGAGGTTGGTAGGTGGCCATATTGCCCAAATCCTTTGATTAATTCATTACTTCTTTAAATATTTCATTTTAAAAATTGAAAAAGTTGAAATAAAAGGATTTCTCTGGGTGTCATTGGGCTATCGATACCGTTTTAATAAATTTTATACCAGTAAACGTTGCTTCTTATAAATGTCCTAAAAAGTCAAAATGATATTTATAATGAAAAATTAGTGACAATAATTTAAATTAAAAAGACACATGCCTATTTTTTTTCTCTCTTTTTAAGTCTAGGTTGAAGAGAAAGTTTGTCTAAATCTAAGATGGCATGCCTCCAGATTGATTAAGCATGTTTATGGAGATATAATTATTGATCATCCATCAGCTGAGCAAATTTGAAAATTAAATTCAAATCATAATAAATATATGAGCGAGCTAATTTCTATTGACTAATTTTACCCATATTAGAGAGCAACTATACTTATCGGGGAAATCCCCCGAAATAAAATGGTACCGGATGATTTTTATTTAAAAAAGTTCGCACGAGTTTCACCTAAATTATTATTTTGTTAGACGCAACTTCATTAAATCATGTTAATAGTACTCATTTTTGTCTTCCTGTGAAGTTAAAAACTTTTTTTGTCCGAAAGCTTGCAAAATGCGATTTGTGTTTTGGGAAAGACTTGGTTCAAGTTTTTCGTAGTTATGTCAATTAATTTTCAGATCAAGTAAGAATATATAGACTTTGGGTTTCTTAAAAATAAATAATTTAGAAGTTAAAAATATATACTTACTATAAAAAATTGCTTACGTATCATAAGTTAATTTAAGAATTAAATAGAATGAATATAAGAAATTTTATTGAAGTCTTATTTTGCCTTTTATATTTTAGTTGCACAAGCTTTTCTCTAGTGGAAATATCACATGCTGTCATTCCCTCAAAATCCATGTCTCACATTAATCTCATTGCAATTTAATCAAAAAATCAATCGCACTGCGATATATGACATAAACTGTATGGGTATTAATCATCATGACTATGTATGTTTTATTATTTATGATTAAAAAAGGGTAATTGTATAAATTCTATAAGTTGTACGCGTGATTTGAACTAATATAAAAAAGTCATAATGAAATTAGTGAAATTAGGGTATTAGTATTTTAGTACACCCCATCCGTCCTTATTTATAAAAATAATTTTAAATTTATAATCATGTTTTGAAATTATTCCATTTCATTTTTTCTTAATTAGACTTGTGCTGATTAAACTAATTAGTTGACAATTTTTTCTATGATATATTTTTGTGAATTAATTCGATGTGCAGGGGAAGCAACAAAATATAAATGCAATCTAGTAAAATAAATAAATAAATACTATAAGCAAAACGTAAAGCTGAGATTATTATTTTATTGCTATTAATTTCTTGTATACAACTCATTAGTCCAATTCACGAACAGGTTAAGCTTAATTAATCCATCCCACATTTTGCTCTCTATTTCTCTTATGCAAAATCGGAAGTCTGACTTTACCTAACCATTCACAAGTCTCAATTAAGAACTGGAATTTTTGGACCCCTATATGGTACAAAACAATTAACTAGCTAGGAAGGTATTAGACTGGAATATGCCAGGGGTAACATTTTTATAATTCTTAAAAAAAATTATTACAATGCAACGTAGCTTTCCTTTAAAAAAATCACAAGTTACTTTTTAATTTTATTTTGAAAGAACCAAAATAACTTTTAAAATTTTATTAATACTCTATTTGTAAACATTTTTAATTAAGAATCAAGAGAAAGTTCGTGAAAAAATAAGAAAAAATAATTTGATCATCATTCAATAGATAGGTTTAATTCAACCGAAATTGTTTCATGTTGTAACGACTTTTTTGCAAAATAAAAAATTGTTTTAGGGTAGCATGATTTCTCTCTATAATGGTAAAATAGAGGGATTCGGTAATTAAAGTTGAAAAAAGGGCTTTGGAAGTTAATAATTTTTTATTTTATTTTGATAAAAATCCTGAAAAGGGCCTGTAACAGACAAAAGGTCAACCTCAAGTCAGTAATTTAGAATAAAATAAGTAAAACTTAACCTATTTTTACCCGTATACTGATCTAGGTAAAGGTGATCATTATCCTCCCAACTTCCACCATTTTTTTTGTTGAAAAATAATAGTCTAATACAGCTTACAGTCTTGTACTAAAAGTCTATAACATCAAAACTTATTACATTGTTTTTTTAATTTTAGTATGCTTACAAGAGAAGAAATTGTTGTATGTTGATGATTAGTGAAACTGTGCTTGACTTCAATTGGAGGGAATGAAAGTACGTTGAGCCATAAAAATCAAGGCTAGTTCTAGTATGGCCCCAAAATGTTGTTGCTGGCTTCAACTTTAAGTCAAATTATGATTTCTTTTTATAACGTTAATGTACCCGTAATAAAGGAGAAAAAGGAAATGGTTGCAGGAGTTTTCAGAGGAAAAATAATTTATATATAGTATTTTTATAGGTGATTTATACTAATATGAGGAAATGAGTAAATTTACTTGTATATGGTGTTTAGAATTTGTTAATGACAAATTCTATGTTATTGAATCTGACTTTTGGTGCAGATTCTGTAAAAAAAATATTTTTTTATTAAATCCGCCAAAGACGGATTCAATAAAAATATTATTTTTTACACTGAATTTATGACAGATATAATATAAAAATATTTTTTTATTAAATCCGTCAATAGCGGATTTAGTATTGAATCTGCCTTTAGCAGATTCTATACTGAAAATACCATATCGTGTAAATTTTTTTCAAAATATCATATTGATATAAATACAACACCCAACTTCCATATAAAAAAATAGACCCGTTTTTAGAAGACTCAAAAACTCAATTACTTTTCCTACAACAAATCACCAGTATATATGAATCAATTAGTGCCCGATTGTTTTGGATTACGGCTCAGCTACCCGCTGGTGTTAGATAGTAGTAGTAAATTATAACCCAACCCACATCATTGACCAGAATTTTTTTAAAAAAATAATTTATTGATGTAATGTTAAAATTAAACTTAAAACATGAAATAGTTAATCATCACATTATTATGTACATTTATGGTATCTTCAATAATTTTATGTTTTAAATTCCAAAAAATAAAAACAGTTTTATAGTATCTAAAAATAATTTTATTTTATGATTCAAATAAAAGTAATTAGTTTCCAATTTCATTTCTAGTTTTTTAATTTTTAAGATTTTATAAAAAAAAAACTGAAAATTGTAAATAAAAACCTGAAAATTAAAGATTATATAGTTTTCACAGTTTTTAATATCTTATTCATAAAATTTGAAAAATTAAAAAATAAAAACTAAAAATTGAAATCAAATAGACCCTTAAAACTGTGAAAAGATGTTTTACAATACCATCAACATGTTTGGTTTACAGCAATTGTTACACTGTATTGGGACAAAAATTGTTCTTGTTTGGTTTGCTATTGTAAATAGAGTAATAATACTATAGTCTTGTGTTCATATTAAACTTTACATATAGCAATATATCAATCATTTACGGTATGGTTTAAAGTTAAAAATATATAAATATTACAAAAACACTCATCATGATTATAGCATGTATATGATTCACTATAAATCCGAGTCTATATTAATATTTTTCATCTTAATGTGAAAAGAAACAATATTCTTTTGTCAAACTCAATTTTGACTAAAGCTATAAATATTAAAGCATGTTTAGTATCAGTTTTCAATTTTCATTTTTCATTTTTTCAGTTTTCATGATTTTGTGAAGGAAATACTAAAAACTAAAAACTGGAACATGGCCTGTTTGATTTGAATTTTCAGTTTTTCATATTTTGTGAAGAAAATACTGAAAACTGGAAATGAAACTGAAAACTGGAATTTATAATTTTCAATAGTTTCAGTATTTCCTTCACAAATTTAAAAAACTTAAAACTCAAACCAAACAGACAGTTTTTAGAATTTTTAATATTTTATTCATAAAATTTGAAAAACTGAAAAATTGAAAACTCAAAACAAATATAGCCTATTTTTTCATTCTTCTTTCTCACATCATCAAACTTTCTAAACTCACTTTTTTCACATCATTTCTAAATATAAATCATTAATTCTTTTAAAATTAATTTTTTTAATATCAATTATTTCAAAAATAATTATCTCAAAACCTAAACCAAATGAAACCCAAGTCATGCACGTGGGGCTACACTTTCTTCAACAATGAAATATCAAGCCTTGAATATGAATTATGATCATTATAATGCCTAGCAGTTAAAAAAAGGTATGAAATCCCGTATTTTTTTTAATTAAATTCCATATATGGTTAGTGTGGAGCATTTTCTATTGTTTTAACTAATTATATTTTATCTTTATGAGATTCGTTTAAATGAACTGATAATATAAAAGAATTTTATATTGTCATTCAATTATATATTTTTATTCATACAACTTTCAATATAGGGGTAATTTAGCCAAGCACTTTTTTAATTTAATAATATATAATTGAATGTGTATATAAAAAAATTTTACATTGAAAATGCATATAAATTAATTCATATTTTATAGAAATATTTAAGTGATTATAAAATGATCAAGCACTTTTAATAATATAATTAAGGATTTAATTTTGATATATTGACTATATAAAAAAATCTTACATAATTATTTAATCATGTATTAATATCTTAATAAATATAATTAATTTCCACTCACACTACTTGAAAAGTAATACAAATAGATAAATTTGATTGAATAACAATCTAAAACTCATTTACACCATTAGTATATCAAAATTAAATTCTATAAATAATTTTTAATAACATAGTTATATATAATTAAATGATTATACATAATAAAATTGTATGCTATATCAAAATCAAATTCTTTTTTTCTTTTTAAATATGATCATGCTTAGTACTTACTGTTACTAGTTAACTTTACCTTAATCCTAAGTCAACCTTGGTGGTTCCACCATAATTATATTGACTGGTAAACTTTGGCCAGGCTTCGGCCTTCGAGTTAGTGTTAGGAAAGTCATGACTACCAGCATAAATTACAAGAAAGTGCTAAATCTTTATATAGATAATTAGTAAAACTATTTTCTCAATTCCTTATTAATAGTTACTTTTAAAAAATTATATTATTTTAATATATTGAAAAGTTAATATATTTGATTACAATTTATAATCAAATATATTAACATTTTAATTATCAAAATAACACATTTTTTCAGTAATGACAATTAATAAGGAATGAAAAGATAATATATTTTTCTTTTTGAATGCACCCCGTGTTGTCCAAATGAAGTTTTTATATAAACATGATAATGCAAGTAATTTATGTGTATGGATAGAAAACGACACCAATTAATAACATTAGGATTCTGACAAGTAATTTTTTTTTCAGTTTAATTGTAATATATTGTTCAAATAATTATTTTTACAGCATTATTTAATTATAAAGAGTCATTTTAGCAGACCTTTTTATCTGATCTCGCAATTAGTTTAGACATTATATAACAATCAAATATAATTAATTAATGATATAAAATAAAACTAATTTCAAATTTGGATATAATTGCTAAAAAAAATTTATTATTATTATTATTATTTAAAAAATATTGTTCAACATTTTTCTTTGCAATTTTTTTTAATGTATTGGAAAAGCGGTCCGCCTCCATCTCTCAATCAAATTAAGCCATAATTTTCATGTATCATCATTAATGACTTATTCTTCAAGTGAAATCCGAATAATCAAGATCATAAATATATCCCTTTAATTATTAGCTTATTCACAGGGTGACATTAAGTAAGAAGAGTAATTTATTATAAAAATAAAATAAATAAATTCAAATTATATAATAATATATAAATGATTAAAATTAAAAATTATTTAAAAAATAAAAAAATTATTTAATAATCATATGATTACTTAAAAATATCACATGTATTTATATTCTAATCTTGATCACCTTTCATTCTAACTATGAAGTATTAACTTAAACATTTATAATAAATAAATTTTACTTAAAAAATATTTGTGTATTAGATCAACTTGATATTTATAATTTTGCAAAAACATATGTGCATATCTAACTTAACTTTTTTTATGCTAATAATATGAAATAATTTTATATTTTTAATTAATAAAATATTAATAAATTATCAAATTATGATATATAATCATAAAAATAGATAATTGTTTAGCATAATTTAATTTTTTAATTTCTTATTGACACTATAAAATTTTATATACTCATCAATAAAAAATAAACTTCGTAGTAAAAAATAAATCTATACACTTTATTCTCAAAATGTATATAATATATATTTAAAAGATTCAGATCCTTTATTATTTATTCGATTTTGTCACAATGTGGGCCTTAGAATCAAATTAAGTGTGTTTGGTTCTTGTAGAATTTATCTTGTTAAAGTTGATTTTGAGATAGAATGATTTATGCTTAGTAGTTTAATCTGAAAATTAATTTTTTAAAAAATAATAAAATGAAAATGTAGAAGCAATAATTCATCACTTTTATTAGAAATAATTTTAAAGCCAAGATTGATTTTGAAACTAGACTCAAATAAAAACCAAACAAATTGAAAAAAAAAATACACGAAATCAATTCTGTAAGGTTATGCGACTTCTCCTGAAATTGACGAACACGTCCTCGTGCAACTCAAGCTAAACATAATAACATACTAACAAAATATAAATGTCAAATATGGCACACCCTGTATTTTTTTTTTTTCGGTGGTGTCTCCAATGATTGGTATTGATATGTGCCCTGAACGGCTGAACTTGACTCCAAAATTGTGCCAATAGCAACGTGATTTTAAAGTAAAATACTGAATAAAAGCGTGCATGGTCAATGTCAGCGAGCGTACGGAGACCCATTTTTTCAGTAAATTATATGCAGAGCATGGGAAACGAGGCCCTCTGTCGTCTTCGGCGCATCCTTAACGTTCTATGAGACAGAAATACATAAATATTAAAAATATAAATTTATTTAATAACAGAAATAGGAATATCAGAATAGAATATAGATATAAAAATTTAATATTTTTTTAATAATATTTTTATATATATTTATTATTTATATCCCTATCTTCATTATTCTTGTATTTCTATCCCTGTCCCTATATTCTCTGTCTCAGGACAGTAAACAAACATTACGTTAATCCCTTCTTAGAACATAAACAAGTGAAAACTTGTTCCGGGTTTATTTTAGAACTTTAGAACGTTGGAGGTTATCATACTCACTAAAAAATATTCAATACTCTCAACACTTCTAAAGATAATTTTAACTATAGAGTGGGAATAAAACAGCTATATTTTCCCCATTTCTTTTAATGTTTAGAAAGAGAAAAATTTGAGAGACGAATTGGGATGGTTATTTAAACTTTGGAGAATTAATAATAAGACTTAATAACTAAATTTATATTTGAATGTATACTTACCTACATGATCTCTTTTAAAATGGGGATCAACTTTCAATTGTTTGAAAAAAATTATAATTATGTATAGATTTAATAACTAAATTTATATTTGAGTACATATTTGGATCCATAATTTTTTCTTTTTCTTTTTTATTTTTTGAAAATTTCCTACTCTGTATTTGACTGGGAATAAAAGATAAGAGTAAACTCTTATGAATAAGTTCCACAAATAATATGTTATATATTTTTAAGGATGTGTCAAATTAGAGAGTAAACAGGATTAAAAGTTAGAAGGTTAATGTGTATTGTACCTATAAATTGAACTTTCAGGCAGGGACCAATGCTACAAAATCTTGAATCGCATGATGCTGCGATATCATATTGGATTTGTTGAGTTTATGAAGATTTTTTTGGAACTAATCCAACTCAACTCATTCATAAATGGATTGGTTAAATCCGTTAGTCCAATATACTGTAACAAATATTTATGTTAATATATATAATTAAATACTTATCTTCTAATAAATACGATAATAATATAAGTATCAACATATATAAATTTTAAAGAGCATACATAACATAGACCCATTGAAATATTGGATAGATAAAATATGGTGTTGTTTTGATAAAATGAAAAATAGATACTGATCACTTATTTCTTATTGACTCATTTGCATCTTTCTTAAAAAAAAATTATAAAAGATATGCTACAACAAAGTATAAAAAAATATTTTTTTATTTTTTATTTTTGTTTTAAGGTTGGGTGGTTGGATTGGGTTGAATTGTGTTGTGTGCATTGAAAATTTGCAAATCCACCCCCCCTTCTGGATTGAAAGTTTTCACTTTTCAACACAATTCAACCGTGAACTCAACCCAATGCCTTTTTATTGCGTGGTATTGCGCCAAAACCCACGGATCTGTGGGTTGGCTGAACCGATCGACCCTCCTAATCATCACATGACGATTGCAGTTTGCATCAAAGCCGTATCATGCCACGGCGACTACAGTACAACTAGGAAAACGACTTTTTAATACCAAAGAAACTGGTAAAATTTTCTCATCTACCTAATTTTGATTTTCCAATTTAACTGACGCCAAATGCAACATGTTTATTTATGTGATATATATTTGGTTATCAATTTGGTATTGAATTAATAGTTGGCACTAGATAGCAACTCTGACACTGATACGATCATAAATGTGCGTGGCTACAATTTAGAAGTTAGAGTCCATAATGGATTTTTTTTCATTTTCTGTCTTCTTTTGGATTCGGCAGAAGTGAAAAATTATTGCTTCTAGATATTTACTATTTTAATTTTTATCAATGTCATTTTTCATATCAAATTATCAAATATACATAATTTCAGCTCAAAATCAATTTTAGCAAAATCAATTCAGGAAAATTCCATTCTATCCAGAATTAATTTTACAAACATGGAATCAAACATACACTGAATTCCCTAGAAGCTTGAGGTTTATTTTAATTTCTCATACGTACAAGCCATTTTGAGTTTAATTGGCTTTGATAATGATTTTTCAAGTTTTTTAATTAGTTTGTATCTATTTAATTATGTATAATTTCTTATTAATTATTGTATAATAATTAACATAATGATATTAAATGTACAAGAAAAAACATAATGATATTAAAAGTTATCACATTAATTACAAATTATACATGATTAATTAAAATTTTATGTATCATTATCTACTCATTATTACAATATATTATTGACCTTATGGTAAGAAGTTATTAACAGGTATTAAATATAAAATGCACATTATTGATTAAAAATGTATATATCACTAGTAGGGAGAGTATCAAGCGATATGAATGGTTAATTGTGAGAACATAAGAATTAAATTTTAACAATTGGATTTTATATAAGAGATTAAAATTAAAATGAAAAATCATATGATTTTTTAAATGATTATACAATTATTAATTAACTTTTAACCTTAACTATTCATACATAATTATATGATATCACTCATTTGAATTTAATGAATCACCCGTCTCATTTGATATATACACTCATGACTAGTAAATATAAAATATAAAATTGGTATAAAAACAAAGCGAGACAAACACTGTTTGTTAGCTTTGTTGTCCACAATTATTCACCAGGCCCAACATAGAGGCACATGCATGATACATGTGCTTAACAACCTAAGCAATTTTTCGACCAAAAGAAAAAAACAAGCTAAGCAATTTCGACCAAAAAAAAAACAAAAAACAGACAAACTAATCAATTTTCCTAGAACCAAACTAGCACGTGATAGTTCAATAGCCAGAAGTTCTTGCACCCAAAAGTATGAATCCATCATACTGCTCAGACCCAAAAAGCCACAGTCTGGCTTATCAAGAAAAGAAAAAGGGGCCACAGTCTGAAAATTGAGCTCCTATCACCAATGCCTTTTGGCATAGATCTGTCTTAGGCTTCTCTTATGTACAAATTGCCCACGACCAAGTCATATTATGTTAATAATAATAATAATAATAAATTCAATGATAAGAATATGCACATGACTAGTTCCTGTATAATTTGCACATTAGAGGGATACTCTCTTCTAGTTTAATACCTGTCCAGACACATGCCATCCTAGCCTGTTGCTTGTGCTCTATTAAAAGTTAAAACCATGATTTTTCATTCCTGCTGCGTGGATGAAAATAATTATTATGCTCTTGTGGCGTAATTATCTTTTAACAAGTTTCTGTTCTTTCTTTCTATAGGCCATAGTTCCAAGTATAGCTACTGAGTGATGACAGTGATTGTGTAGTAGTCATGGATCATAAACATTTTACAGGTCCAACCAAAGCAAGTGCTTCCCTAACAGCCATCAATAGGTGCTCGGGATGATCCTCGATTCGAGCAGCTCCATTGTGATCAGATTGCATGGATCTCAGTACTCTACCAACTATCTGAGCAAAGATGTAAATAACACTATTTGATGAACACAGTGCCAAAGTCATATCAACATTTCTGACAAACAGCAGATAATAAGGATGGAAACAGAGAATGGAAAGTATAAAATCTTGCGAAAATTGTGTTACCTTCCTTGCGTATCCGCCGTAAGCTATACCGCCAATAAAAGCATGCGATGAATTAGACGAGCTGATTGTAGATGGTTCATCATCTGAGCACTCATAGGAATAGTTAACCAAAAAGACGGCCTCATAATGCAATGGAGAAAAGAATAGGAGAACATGCAAGGTGTCAACATTACCGGTAATAGATGTTGTTTGAAATAGTCCCTCTTTCTTCAACCCATCAATTGTGTGAGCATTAGTTCCACCAGCAAGTTGAAGAAAACCTACCTTGTTAAAACATTAGCAGACTCAGGGTAAGATATAAACCTGAAGGTTTTCAAGGACTAAATGTTTATGAACACAAACCAGGAGGTCTTTCTTTTGCTTTAGCCAATTGAACAGCAAAGGCAATTGTTTCCTTAGTTGCTCCCCTCCCAATATCTCCACTCATGGGACGGCCATCCAACTTGATTTGTACATAGCAAAGATGGATTCATTAAACGAAATATGGAATCAAATTTGGCCAATAAAAAATTGAAATTGTTCAAATTTTTCAAGATAGAGAAAAAGCACACCTGCCATAAGTTGAAGCATCGAAGATTGGGTTTCATAATGGAGAACATTTTGTTCATAGAGTATATTGTTGAATCTCCATCATTAGGCAAGCTAACCTGGATGATTTTGTTATTAAAGTCTTGAATCAAATGAAAATCTTGTTTGATTTCAGCTTTCAATTTTCGTTCTCAGTTTTTCAGTTTTCAATATTTCCTTTACAAAATCCTAAAAACTGGAAAACTGAAAATGAAAACTGAAAACTGAAACCAAACAGATATTTATTGAAAAGTACCACTTACTGCTATTAGCCTCAAACTTTCTACTGAATCTCCTAGAGCACACCAGAGTTCCTTGAACTGTGTAATCTGCCTGTGGACGGAAGGATCATAGATCACATGAGGAAGTGGATTTAAAGACATCAATCAGACATCACAGAAATAACATATCCCAAATTATTGAAAACTGTTGTTTGTCTATGCACAAAATCTACTGAATTGTCTCAAATCCCTTCCCTTTAAAAAATGACACAGAAAAGAGAAAAAAACCATCTATGAGGACATGGTTTTGCCTCAAGCACAGACAGTGTAGTGAACACACGACATGCATATTGAGAATTGAGATTCATCCCTTCACTACTTGATTGATAAATTCTGGGGTATGGCTATCATGAAACATATTTCCACAGTGATTAAAGTTATCCCCTACTATTATTTGATATTATTAATTTCATAATTCAATGTCACCTCCCACTTGTATGTATCTCCATAGAATCAACATCATTTCTCTTGATAAGATCAGCAGTTGTTCTGGCATCTCTTACATATGTTACCTCTCCTGGGGTCAATACAGCAAGTTAATATTGTTAATGAGGATAGTGAGTAAAAATATCACAAATAAATCATGTAGATAAAGTTAAGAACTTATAATCTCAAATGGAATACAAAAATTTCCCACTTATTTTATCATAGGGGCAAACAGGAAGGCAGCGGCCACAGCCATAGCAGCGTTCCGTTATGACTCCATCCTGCAAGTTCAAGCCAATTGAACACTTTGAATTTTGACTTTTTTACCAATATAGTTTGTATGTCAAAAAGTAGCTCTTTTGAGCAAAACCAAATTAAAAACCTTTAGCACTGTTGGTGCTTCAGTATTAGATGAAATTCCTAGTGTTGATTTCCCTTGGAATGATATTGCATTAGCAGGGCACACAATTTCACATGGCCGCGAACAGTCTGCTGGACAGTCCTCTGGATCAAATTCTGTTCAGAAGGCATTGCCAACAACATTCATTAGTTGACACTTTGGCGATGATATAGATTAAGCTTTATATTATTAAAATTTGCACATAAACCAAATGTATAGTGCAGCACTTTTGGCATTTGAGAAAAGCTTTTAGTATGATCATAAAAGATGATCATGCTATCATAGTGGTATGGCAATACAAAGATGTAAAAGGAAACTAGTGTCTTTTGTTCTTGTTCTGCTTTCAGTATAACTCCTGTGTGCTCTTGCCCTGTTGTCATGATTATGGATTTGAAACAAGGAGCTTCGATTCATATTTTAGAGATTAAACTGCCACTGAATCAATGTTGGCATAAATATAGACTCTTGCCAAAGACTTACTAGACATCTTCAGCTTGGAAATTGTTAGATTCATATCCAAGCCCTAAAATTGAATACCATATTTTCTGTTTCAAAGTTTTGTGTATCTCAATCTATTCCATAGCAGGATACTGTCGAAAAGATTAACACCTTTTTCGTGTTGAGGTTACCACCAATTATTCAAATCAGACACTAGAACTACTCAAGTTCAAATATACAGATATAAAAATATGCACTATACTTGTGGATTAATTTATTACAAAAGAGGATTATTTGCAATAGAATTATTTTACTATTAAGCCGTGTCCCACTGAGTGGGGTCGACTACATGGATCAAGCGATGCCATAGAGCTCTATTATATATCATATTTAAGTTAAAATCAATGAAATTTAAATCTCTTTTGATTATTTCCCCTATAGTTTTACACTTTTATTTGGTCTTCCTCTATCTCTTTTTATGGTGCTATTCTCCATTTGATCCACTCTTCTTACTGGGGTCTCTAGAGATCTCCTCCTCGCATGCTCAAACCGCCTATATTGATGCTGAATATAACTTATTCAACAATTAAGCTAAGCAACAATTCTCTTACCAGCCTTACGAAAATGAAGGTCCTTATCATCATTGACACTGATCATAACCCATGGCCTCCGGATGCCAACGATTTCTCTTGCAGCTTCAATTCCTTCATTCACAGCGCTGACCACTGATGCATCAGCAGCGCAGTCAATGCAGTCAACTGCAGCCATATAATCCAATTTCACACACAAGTCACATGATATCCCTTACTGGGTTCCATACAAGGTCAATTTAATTTGCATGACTGGAAAATGAAAACCCATTAACCATAATTTTAGCTGATACTCAAATGATTTACACTCGTGCAAAAGTAGTGAATCCTAAATCAAAGGGAAACAAAAATGCTACTCAGTCATAGAAAACTCAGAGAATTTCTGACAGAAAATAACGATAGTTGTTAGATGGAAATAAAACTATTTGCTACACTTACCCATCCATGAATAAATACAAACATGTCATATTATTCTGGCAAATATTTTAGCTTCATAACATTTTTGAAAGAGAGACCGAAAAGACATGTAATTACGCATGCATCTTCAAACAAATTATAATTAGGGTAAATTGCAACGACCTTCTTGAGGTTTGGTGATATTACACACAGACACCCCTCAAATTTGTCATCTCTACACTATTCTCCCCACGGGATACTCAGTGTCTTGTTTTATAGGAGTGCTCAGGGCCACATTTCAAAAATATATAAAAATCAAATGTAATATCACCTGAATCTCACGAGAGGTTAGTGTATATTTAGCGTATATTTTTACAAATCGCTGTGTATCATTTAATAATAGCACCTAATCTCATGAAAGGTCACTCTAATTTGCCCTTATGGCTGTATAATTCATTACCTCCAGCAAGAGTGTAAACCAGGCTGAGATTTCTGATGTCGACAACATCCTATAGATAGACAGAAAATAGAGAGTTATATGCTTTTAAGTATGACAAACTCAAAAAGTAAAAGAGAGTGTGCTTTTGGGTTTGTAAGTTTGGATTTGTACATGTGTGTGTATACATACCTCAAAGCTTGCACCACAAATGAGCTTGACCCAGTTGCCTCTGTGGAGAGATTCAAGTGGAGAAGTTGATATGGAAGGAAGCTTCACAGTGTTGATGACGAGGCTCTTGCTCTTCACGTTTTGAACACACTTGTTCTTCTCGCTGTCTCTTCTCAAGTCCACTTTCACTGGAATTGCACACAATCATATGATGATAAGCATGTTAGAGAGAAACAAGAGAGAGAGAGAGAGAGAGGTAGAAGTGAAGTGAGTGAACATAAGTGCTAGCACAACCATGATGATATTGTGTTGAAATCTTTGTAGTGCAGAAAAATCTCAGTGCCATTCCAACAAAAACAAGCAGTCCAAGTTGCTATTGAGAACTGAACGGATAAATAAATAGGTTGATTGTTCCTTTTTTCTTTTCCCCTCTCTTACTTCCTTCTCCGTATGAACCATGAACACATGAATTGAGTGCCTTGTCTCTATCTCGGACATATATCCGCCTTGCATTTTACATGATACACAAATAATATATTAATGATATAAATTTATATATATTTACTTTAAAGTATATTTGATTCATTCTAATATAGAAGAATACAATATAAATAAGGTTATAAAAAAAAATAATACATAACATTTTAAGTTTATACGAAATAAAATATAAGTGAAGTTTATATAAATGATATTTTAAATAATATATCATTTTCATTAAATTTTTACTTTTATATATATATAGTGTCCGCATCCTATAATTTTTTAACTTTGGTGTGCCCCTCGTGTATGTATCATCTCCTGTATCAATCAATGTCTTTGCTTCATAGCCTACTCCCTTTCGTTCAAAATATTTATCAATTTTGACCAAACACATATATTAAAAAAGTATAAATAATAAAATAAAATATAGTAAATGAACTAATATATTTCTATATATTAATTGATACAGTATAATGTTCAAAGCTAATATTAGATGAAATATTTTGAAAATGTGAAATTGAATAAGGATAGTATTGAAAGAATGAAATTAATACTTTATTAACATATAAAATTGACAAATGTTTTAAAATATAAAGTTATTTAAAAATAGACAAATATATTGAAATGGAGGGAGTATTGACTATTGAGCATATTTTGTAATTATCCTAAATCTAGGATTAATGTATTTAATAATTAAAATATAAATTATTATAAAAAATAAAACTAACGCTTATTTGATTCAAGTAATTTAATACATATTTCTTTCAAATAAGATTTTGGGTTTGAATAATCAAAGTGTTAATAATACTCATATTGTAAATTCGAATAATAATACTTTCAGAACAAAAGTATATTACCTTCTTAAACCTTGACGGCTTTACAGATCAACGTTACAAATTTTAAAATCCTTTGAATTAATTTCTTAAACTATAACTTCTACCTCAATGGACCCTTCCCTTAAGTAGCCATTAAGTCTCTAAAGGAGTATGTCACAGAGATTAATTCTGAAAGAAAGAGCTGTGGTGGCTGTGATTTGCAGGATGATTTTTCATTCTGGGGAATACTATTATTGGAAATAGCTTTTCAAATAATGCAATATAGAGATATTTGGTATGCAAATTGAATACAAAGTGTCATTCTCAGAGATACAATTTATTTTTAAAAAAATTCCCATGAAAAAATGGCATCAATCGATGGTAGTCTGACTTTGATTAGCAATGATCTTATGCCGATTGGTGGTGGTCTGATGCTGATCGATGATAATATGACATCGGCCGATGATGATAGATCTGTGGCAATCCTATACCGATTGGTGGTAGTTCGGCCTATATTGTCGGTGGTTTGGCGCTGACCGGTGGTGGTCCAACCTTGATTGGCAAAGGTCCAAGGGTTGTAATAATTGTTTAAGGTTTATGGTTAGAGCTAATTTAGTTTTTACATTTTCTGAAACTTTTGCTTCTCACTTTGTTAAATGTACTCATTTTTATTCTCCAAAGTACAATTTTTCTAGAAATATTTTTCTATCCACGCATAAAACATTGGAATATTTCATTATCGTCTTTAGATTCCAGAGAATATTACAACATTCCATGAACCACACATGCCCCGAAAGGTATTTATAGATTGAGGAATTGAAAAACAATTAGTTGCCCCCGAATTTTGATTTTGAACCATTGTAACATTTTCAAGACATTAGCGATGTGTCATTTGCACTGCATTGATCTTTGGACGAATGTGTAAAGATTAGAGGTATCAAAACGAAATTTGCCCTGCTTTAAGCTCGCTAAAAACTGAAAAAGTGGACGGCCACCAAAATAAAATAAAAATAAATACTAACCCAACCTATTTAGAGACAAGCTGGTGGGTTAGCGGGCCAACCCACCAAAATGTTAAAAAATTGAAAAAAAAAATCTTCTTAACACGTATTGCTGAGTTGCTTTTTTTCTTTAAAAAAAAAACCATTTTAAAACTTTTTTTTTCTCTAATTGCTGGCTTTTGGAGGAACCTTTTTTTCCTCACGTTTTAACCTTTTAGGCTTTTGTCTTTTGTTTTTGCATTTGTTCACTGTCTCACACTCTCACACTGTGAGTGATACTAATATATTAGTATACTTACTATTTCCTGAAGTCTAATACCGTGTCTGTGTGCTCTCTCTCATTTAGGTGGATCTTTGGGTTGGACTTGTCCCATGATGATGATGTCCATTATATAGGCCTTTTTTTCACATGCTCTTACCAAAAAATATTAAATTTTTTTAAAAAAAGGTTTGGCCCGTGGACCAGGCCTGCCCCAACCCGCCTAAACCCACGAGTTAAGCGGGGCGGGTTTGGCGGGTTGAAATTTTTTTATGGACTCAAAATATCAACTCAATCCGTCAAAAATGACGGTTTTGGTGTACCAATCAGCGGGCCAGGCCCATTTCGACATGTCTAGTAAAGACCCTCTCTCTTTCTTTGTATGACTTTGTCATTTTCGTCTTTTTCTTTTTGGTGCCATTTGAGTGAATATTGACTTTGAAGATTGTAAAGTGGAATGAAAATCTTTTGTTGTCAAATGATGTCATGTCTCATTTCTCATCCATCCAATCATTTATTAACATGTGAAAGATACATATTGTATATTTAATAACTTATAAATTCTAAATCTATTTTAATTTTTATCTTTTTACATGACAATAAATAATTGGAGAGATAAAAAAGAATAAATCATTCGTGACAAAAACTTTCCAACCCATAAAATGAGGGTAACCTTTATGCAAATTTTTTGTGATATAGTTGTTGGATAAGGAGCTCAAAGATTAATATCTTGAAATTCGTTCCTAAGCTTCATTCCAGCCACTTGATGCTTTGTGTTTACCTTCCAGAAATTGTAGCTCAAAGGGACAACTACTAGATATTTGTCCATTTCCTGCACAAAGAAGAAACAAAACCTTTTCAAGATCAAGTGCAAATAAACAATATACTACATGATTTGTTATCATCACTTTTATCATAGATTCAACAATAATGTATCAAATCTAAAATCCCTTCACCTTCCAATAATCCTTCTTCGAGGTTTCCAAGTTCAAATATATTTTAAACCTTTTATATTATATCCTTGATATGAATTTCTTTAAGAATATACTTACTAAAGATGGACATAAATAACACGTTAAAAAAAAAGGACATAAATAAGTAAATAACATTGATCCTTATCATATTATTATATAATGAGCCGATTTTATAATAAAATGTGCATTGGGTCTCAAGTTTGAAAAATGAAATTTGAGAATGAATTGAATGCAGAGCATACGGGATTAAAATTGCCATCCAATTCATTTGTTTGGTTTTCTCATTTAACCCGTTCACTAGTGTCTCTCCATGTTAGGCTCCGCTCTCAACGATGCGAATGGAAAGGACTCTGCATGGATGAACAGTTTTTCCTATGGTAGTTCTTCCGCGTCAACAACTATTTCCAGTGGAAGCAGAGGAGTACTGCTAGTAGTAGCAGTCCATTCAGGAGTCATATTTAAGTCTGACATAAGCTTATCACTTATGCCAGTGTTTTACCTTACGAGAGATTTGACATGGTAACTGGAACTTCAGTGAATCACAGGTTTATAATGGTGTTAAAAGATCAAACGGCATCTTTGAGACGAGGAAGGAGTTATGGGGTTTTTCAGAATGGAAGTTACTGTTCCAAGTTAAGGCATCAGAATAATTTTGCTGACTCATATAGCCAATGTAACTCTTCGGACGCACCTTTACAAGAGCGCCAAAGCATTTGTTAGACAACATACTTCTATGCAGCATTTGTAGTCATAGTCTATGATGCAGTATATTTTAAAACAGTTCAAGTTCCTGTACTGGATACGTATCACGTTGGACATGTTATTGATACTTTTGCATGCTTTTAAGTTGATTTATAATTTTTCCTTATATCGTACTCATGTCGTATCAGATACTCTTTCTAGAACCTGTACAATATAGGTTATAGTTACCCATTTAGCAACAAAAGAAAAACAGAAAGAATTTTGCTTCCTAATATTATGATGTAGGTCTGACTTAATGGCGAAGATGCTAATAGAAGAAGAAAAATTATTGAGTATACATATAAATGAAATGTTAGATTTGTGCTTAGCCCCAAGTTGTTCAAATGAGAATTGGCTGTTAAAAAAACATTTAACATTTGCAGGTCACGGGAGACGAGGGCCAGGGTCGATGATTGTAACCGCGAGTGTCTTAAAATAGTGAACAGAAACAGCTCAGAGACCAGAGTGATGTGCTATAACAAAAATTCTGGAAAGTCCTGATGGCAATAAATGGAAACTTGACTTTGGGCTACAAACGCAGGAGAGTCCTGATGAAGAAAACAAAACAAAAGGCTTAACAATGTTTTTTTTGGTTTTTTTTTATAGTTTAATTTTGATAAATTGATATTGTCTACTGATTAGATTTCTAAACTTTATACAACCATATATAATTGAAAATTTCTTTAGATTTAGGGTGTGTGTGGATGTGATTCTGGACTCTCAGTATTACTTTTTTCAAAAAAACAAAATCATTTTTCATTTATTTAGATATTTTTTTAATTAATTAGAATAAAAAAACCAGTTTTTAGCTTTTTGTACAAGCTAAAAAGAGTAACTTTTGAAGAAAAAAAAATTAGTTTTCAACTTTTTCAATTATACGTGAAACTAGTTGAGTGTCATCCACACACACCTATGACTTCCCATTATTACTTATCACTTGGAGTTCGAGATCTAAGAATTCTCATATTAGTAAAGATAATTTATTTTTTTATTAATACTATTTTAATATTTAAAAATTGTGTCTAAATGAAACATTTACTCTATCATTATTGGATGTGATTGTAGTTTTTACTATTTTCACCTATCCATTACATCTAATAGTGATGAAGTGAGTGTCTCATTTAAATACCTACATTTAGGTTTTGAAATAGCAATGCTCTTATTTCTTATATTCACTTACTAATTTGTAACCTATGGGCTTTGATTAAATTTTTTAACAAATTAGTAAGGACAAGAGAGCCACTAAGGTGCTTTGCGGGGCACCAGTCCAAGAGGCACAATTGAAGCCAATTCCCCGACAAGAAAGTTTGATAATCATAGGCATAGAGGAGCAACAAGAAGTTCAAAATTAGATCCGAGAATAGGTATTCAATAATATTATTAATGCCATGAGAGACAAAATCAACAATCTCTGAGTAAGAATTTCTTAAAAGACACCTCAAGAAAAGATGCATAGCTATAGATTATTTCGCTGGCAAGCAACTGGAGATATCCATTGCACTTCAATTTTATTTTTCTAATGTTAGGACTATGTGCAACCACCGGTCTAGAACTTCCTTGAATGCATTCACGTCATAGAAGGTGTTCAGTGTGCTACATGTTCCTTCTCTAGAAATAGTAGACTAGTTACACACTAACAAAGGAGTGTAGAAATGTAATCCAAATCATAGTAATATACTAAGAAAAATCAACCAAGTGGGCGATTCACTTAAAGGAGATAAATCATTGGATTAGAGGAGCAATAACTTTCATATGGGACTAAGGTCTCGTTTGGGTAAATAATTTGTTTAAACACTTATAGAAAAGTAACTTATGAATAAGTTATTTTATATTCAGATACATAATAATAAAAATACTTATTTTTAGTATTTTAGAAATTATTTCTTAAGAAACTAGATATTTTAATTTCTAAAAAAGTACTAAGAATAACTTTTAGAGAAGTGATATGCTATTTAGTCAAACAGAATAAAAAATAAAAATATTATTTTTGATTTTCAGAAAATTAAAAAATGTCATAAGTTACACTATCCAAACAAACTCTAAAACCTGGATTATTTTGTGCAATTATGCTAATACTTATTTTGAAAAACGAGACATTTTTTTTTTTCAATCTCATTCATGAATTTGTATTTTCTTTTCGCTCCATTGCTTATTCAACAGGTAATGTCGCTGTCAAATTATAATGGCTCATGAATCATGGCACAGGAGCACAGAAAAAAGGGTATCAAATCTTTTTACTTTGCATCCGATCAGATTTAGTAATTTGCTAAATTTGATGAGTAAATTGCAGAGTTTAGAAAGCCTCGATAAGTAAGACCTGGAGATGCAATAAAAACGTACATGTAGTGTCGTTTTACCTTGGCCTTTAAGGAACAATAAATTAAGGCTACCATTATAGTTCTCTTTTTCTGTTTACAATATAATTATACATATTAAAGAAATATTTAGATGCTCAAGTGCAAGAGAAAATATTTTATTTTTTGTTTTGCTCTGATCTATTTTTTAATTGACAAATAATTTTATGGGTTATTATTATCTTCTATTTTTCTTATATTTTTAATACAATAATTAATATGTCAATTAATAAATATAACAAAGCAAATACTTTTTATTACTCTAAAGAGCATTTTATAATTTTTCTACAAATTAAATCAAATGAAAAAGAAATTTTTAGATATTTTTAAAGTAAGAGAAATATTTTGTTCTATACTATATATCAATCAATATATTATATAATTTTATCAATCATTATGGTCTCACCTACTGATGTGTTGGTTGATAAATGGTACAAGCAAAACTTTTCTGTTACTTCGTGAGCATCGAAAAACTTATCTAAATAAAAGGACTACTCTAGTCTCAACATCTTGGCTATTCATGCCGGGTTGAATTCCTGTCTCTCAATCAAAAGCTGAGATATGAGTATTTACATGACATCATTCGTACTTCATCTCAAACACACTTCTTTAAAACTACCCATAATTTTTATGTGAATGCTATAAAATCACAATAAGCTTCACGTACAAAAGATTTCTATCCATTCATTCTAAACCATGCAAAAGACAAAAAATGAGGAGCAAACAGAAATTATTACTCTACCCAATCATATGTTTTCACAAAGTTGTTTGATTCTTGATATAGATCTGTGAGCTCTCATTGCTGACACACAATCACCTTTCCCAACAAAGACAAGAGAAGCAAGGAAAATGGGGAGGGAAGAGGTGGCACCTTTTTTGTGCTTGCAGTATCTTGTCATTTTCTCCTCTATGTTTGAGTCTTCCCTCTTCTGACTCTCGGGACTGATATAATCACAATAAGCTTCAAGAACAGTGAGAGAAAAAGGAGACATAAACAACTCTCTCTCTCTCTCTTCCCTATGTATGCTTGCTTACATGTGAAACAAAAGAGAGGCAGGCACACTGCAGCATATATGCTGCAGAATCAGCAGGTTTCCATGCAACATGAATCTACATTCCAAAGTCCACAACCTCAATCTAATGGAAATACCCTTTATAGTGATTGCACAGTCTGAGGCATAACACAACAGTAATAATAAAACCATAGAAACTTTATTATATAAGAAAGGGTGGGGGTGGGGGTGGGGAGTATGATTACTGTACATTTACAAATCCAACTTACACAAAGCTAAGACTAAAGCATAGTGATATGTAGTTCCACACTTCCTTCACTGGTTGATATCAACAAGGTTTTGGATATGTTGAGGACAAATGGGGTTGTCATTTTGGGTGGTTCGTATTTAGGGGTGTAGATAAAGGATAGAGTTTTATTGGTTAAGATCAATTTCTCCATCTTCTGAACTTATGTTTTGGACTCAGCAAAGTTTGGCAGACTTGAATGATAGAGGGTACATGAAGGAATTGGAATAAGTGAATCTGATGATTTGACTAGAGGCTAAAGGGTTCCCTCCATTCACTAAGCAGTCATCATAGGAGATCCTCTTGAACAATCGGGGGTTGATTATTCTTGCAGAAGCAAACCAGCCACAGTGGAGGTGGATGTCATGAGGAGCACACCCAGAAACACAAGTGTTGACAATTTGCACAATGTATTGGGGGATCCCAGATGTAGAACATCTACTTTGTGAAATGCTTATGTCTTTGGTTGTGCAAGAACCTGGTGATGATTGTGATGATCAAAGGAACAGTCAAAAGGGGGGAAAATGAAAAATTTCATCTCAGCTTAGAACAGAAAGAATACAAATGCAGAAAGTGCATATATACCATGAAACATGTATTTTCTAGAGGTGGAGTGTGCATGTTTTGCTTTCACTGACACTGGTATGGACCTGTTTCTGTCTTCATGGATAGAATGCAGAATCTGGGTTGAAGGACCTGCCAACATGATGATAAACTTGAGCTTTCGAAGAATGATGAGAGATTATAAGGTAAGAATTTGTCTGTCTTTGTTTTTGTACCTGAATGCATTCCCACATCACAAAATACTAGAAAGGGCATTATGAAGCAGAGGAAGATCAGAGGACATGAGTTTGTGATGGTCATGTTAATTGTTGAATGCTATGATGGCTATCTTTCTTTGCTTATCTGCCTCACAAGCGTTTAGTCCAACTCACAACTTTGAGGGAACAATTTTAAAGATCCAAGAGGGGGGAGGAGGATTTGTAGGGTTGGTGACACCTAGTGCTAGACATGTACTAGAACGGTATGATGGGGTTGCAGATGTTATTTAGTACAAAGATGCTAGACAACTCTTCAAAATTTTGTTGTGAGAATAATCTCACATAATTGTTGGCATTTAAATAAATAAGTGATTTATATAATTTTATTTCATTCAAATATCAGCATAAATTATATGAAAATATTGCCAATATTTTTCTCACAATGCAACATTAATCCTATGTCTATTAAAAGAGAATGACATGCTCGTCTTATTCTTGGGGTAATAATATACCAAAATGTAGTAAGATAGAAGCACACAGACATAGTTATTATCTACTTATGAAACTTTAACAATACAGCAGACAAATTTATGAACAAAATTTACTAATTAATAAATGACAGAATTTAATTATATCGTCAAGATTTATAACTCTTACCTAGAGAAAATGAAGACAACAAATGGCAAAATGCCAAAAGCCTTCTCTGCCAACTAAGAAGCACTAAAAACAAGCTGTTTGATTGAAAACTTTTTTTTTTCCTTCCCCACTCATATTAAATCACATACCCTAACTGTACTCCTGAAGAAAATTTGCATTCTTTAATCTGTACTAGTAATCAATATCAAGTAAATCGAAAGGCAAAGCAAAGAAACTCTATAATTGAAGGATTCTGCATAAAACTGCCATGCCAAAAATACAACAGTGCCACATAAACCAAAAAAATTTCCTTTCATCCATTGTCATGATTATTGAAAATGTTACTAGAACTAACAAAATGAAAATTAATATCTTAAGTGGTCAATATGTATTTCATTGTGTATCCTTTCTATGTACTTAATATCCAAGGAAGTAAAAACCCTTTCTGTTGGTCAATAAAGTTTTTGACCGACCCTTTGTTTGGTTTAAATTTAACCGGGAAAGGCTGAATGGAAAGGTGGTCAAGAAGTAAATTACCTTTCTCTGTGGTCACAGCCTCAGTTCATTCATGCTTTTATTGAAATTCCCATATTCCATTTTACCCTTCTCTTCCTCTGAATAACCTTGTTCTTTTACATTCAGATGGATCTAGCATCTAGGAATAGGACTATAGGAGTATAGGCCAAAGCACCACGACTTTCTAAGCTGTAAGAAGAAAGTTGCAGGGAAGCAATTGCAGTCCTCTATGTCAGAAGAAAAACTCACAGTTACAGGAACTTATAGGAATAGCTAGCTTCTTATTCTTCTTCTAAATGAATGAAAAATTTCCATTTTTGCTTCTCCTACAGGTCATAGGCCTATTCCAACTTTGACAACAGGGAAGTTGACCCTCAAGTGAAAACCATTTATGAATGGCATGCATGCACATATATGCAGACACGGTTGCATGCATATCTCATGTCATTTTTCCTCTATATTGTAAAACTTCCCTATATCATTTAGTCTTTGCCAGTAACTATGTACATAACATTGCTGCATTGCCTCAATTAGTGCGTAACTGCACATATATTATAGATGTGTTTGTTTTAAAGTCAAAAGCAGTTTTCAAAGAAGTAATAATTTTGTTACTTTGAAAAAAAAAAAGGTGAATTGGAGAGGATTATTATTATTATTATTATTATTTTCAGGTGAAAGAAATTAAGGATGCATTTATTTCAGATTTTAAAAAAATTATTATGAAAGTTAAATTTTATATATAAGTAAAAAAGCTGAAAATTGATTTTTTTCATAAGTTACTAATTTTGGCTCCTATAAAAAGTTGAAAACTGAATTTTTTAAAAATTTTGATTATTTTTAAAAATTGTATAAAGATACAAAAAGTGAAATTTTTTGGGTTAAAAAAGTGATTATTTGTCCAAATAATCATAAACAAACACACCCTAAATTGGGATGCAAACCACATAAACACACAAATAGTGTGTTCAATCCTTATGACTTTTTGCTACAAATGTGTGTTGCATAAAAGTTATGATACATATGTGGAAAGAGGATTTGTTCAGAGAGTCTTCTTATTGGAAATTCACCTATTCAATTGGGGAATCGGATAAGTGTAGTGATAAAGGATAATATTGTCACCAACTTCTTTATTTATACACGTGAATTCTAATCATCAGTGATCAACTAAAACACAAATGAAAGTCCAAATAACATTTTCCTTATTCAAGTTAACTCCATTTACTCTATTTCTCTGGCAGATTAACACACTGTTTGCAGCCTATAAGGGGAGAAGCAATTTCCTTTCAGGTGGTAACAAAGGGAGATTGAGAGCTATCTCTAAAACCAAAGCTTTTTTTTATTTTTTATTATTCAGTATTATTGTACAACAGTTAGCAGTCACTATTATGTTGCCAAAAGTCAAAGCCGCGTTTTACCAATTTATAATATGACATAAAAATCAAGAAGTTGTAATAAGATCTTCCTTTCTGATGCTTCTTCAGAGGCACATGTTGTGGGTTCACATTCACATACCGTTTGGATTCAGCTTCTACTTTATTTTCAAGTTCACATAGATGGAACAATCATCACTATGAACATGAATTTATTGCTATGCAATGTTTATAGCAACCTAAGGTTTTGGAAGAGAGCCAGGTCACCTGTTCTGTTCATGCATTTGTATGGCCATGTGATGGGATTTAATGGCTGCAGCTTGGAATTTCACAGCTTTATATTTTGTGATCATGAAAATAATTAATTTGACGAACTACAAAATTGAATAGAATAAACTAAATTATTGTCACACCCTTGCTGGTATTTCCTCTCTTTTTTCCCCATTTACTACAAAGTACTACAAACTATTAACTCCGTATGCCTAACATATTTATTCCGCGTTAAAGTTCAGTCTCCTACCTTGTATTTGATGCCACCTTAATGCATCATCATGTGTTTTGAATTTTGTCACTTGATCCATATCATTTGTTATGTTATCAAGAACATATTATAGTACACTTCTTTACTTTTCATCCATTTTGAATATGAATGGTGGCATATATTAAAGGCACATGTATGCAATGCGCAATAGATTAAAAAAATTTCTCAAATAATGTCACCGGCATTGTACATCCTTAGCAAATGTATTTTTTTTCCATAAAAAAATATGAGAAAAAAAGGACACATATAGAGTGTTTGGAAATTTTTGAAATCAAACATTTAAGAGAAGAATAGATGAGAGGAAAAGATTTTTAGTATAAGATTTTAAAATCTTATCATATGAAATACACACACACACACACTAAAAATGGAGAATCAAATTTAAATTACCATCGGACCTTGCATAGTTAATTCATAAATTCTCTGTCTTTCTGTCCCCCTCTCTCTAAGAAAAATCGAGTGGCCTTCTACTATTCTAGCTAGAATGCTAGTTCATAGAGTATGCAATTCATGGTGAGCTTGCAATTAGTGTTCGTAAGCAATATGGTGGGCTATGTTACCTAAGGGTATTCAAAACTGATTCAAACTGAATTAAAAACTGAAAAATCGATCCCAAAAAAAAACTGAAAATCCATCAAAGTTGAAGTAAATATGTTTGAATTGGTTGCTAATTTGTGAAAACCAAATCAAACAGATCGATTTTCAATTCTTATTTTCAAAATTGAACCAAACTAAACCGAACCAATAATATATTACATTAGTAATTATATATATATTAATTAGATGTATTCCTTATTAATTTGAATGGGGTGTGAAGGGCTAAGAATTGCTGATGATGGCTTAAATTTGCCCCATTTTGTTGAGTCTTGCCTAATAGGTTACAGACATATGCACAATTTGTCTCATCTCATTTTGCACTTTGAGACCTACCATATAATGAAATAAATTAAATGAATTTTATAATAATAATATGAAAAATTAAATTTTAATAATACATATTATTTAATATTATTATAAAATAAATTTGTACTTTAAATATTTAATTTTCTTGAACGTGCAAATACTAAAATATTCTATTTATAAAAGATAAATATAAATAATAATTCAATTTTGATATATTTTTAATGTGAAAATATTATGTAAAATTTTATTTATGCCTCTCATATCTTATTAAAACTTTAATTTAGTTCCAAATTTTTTTTTGTTACATTTATGTTCCTAACAACTTTAAAACACAAATGGCACTCAAATCGTGAACGAAAAAAGTTCTATATTTTGATGTGATTCCTAACATTGTAATCCAATATTTTATGTTTTATTGTGATTTCTTAATATTGTAATTTAGTTTATGCATCAATTTTTTTCATTTTTTTTAAATTTAGATGTCATATAGCAAAGGAGCAAAACTAATGGTATGTTTGGGAGCATAAAAACCAAAGGGTGGAATGGAAAGACAATAACACTTAAATAAAATGTGTGTTTGGAAGATGTTGATTAAGAGGGAATGGACTGGATATCTAAGGAGGAGATGACCTCTCTCTCCCTGTATAAATACAATTGAGCAAGATAAATAAATTTTCTTCTAACCTACGTTTAGGTTATGATTAGGAAAATGAAAAGGGAGGGAGTACAAAGGAGTGGGAAAACTAAACTTAAGTGACTATTTTTTGGAAGTAATGTTAGGGAGGGAGTGACATGATTAATAAAAGAAAATGTGTCCCTCTTTTGCTACTTAAAATCTTGCTTTTTTGGCCCTCCAAATTGAAAGGGATGATAAGGGAATAAATGCAATGTGTAAATAAGGGTGTGACGTACGGCTTCTTTGACAATGTTTTTGTGTTTTCAATTTTTCAAAACTAAATTTAAAATCAGCTTTAAAAACAAAAAAACAAAAAAATACGTTTGACAAACTATTCTCTCTTTGATGGAAGATTTACGGAGCTGCAATGGTAGGTAGCCATGAAGCTGCAAGTGTTTGCTTGTCTTAAGATTCGAAGTATAACATCCTCCCAAGTACAACCCCATCCTTAAGTCATGATATCGTACTCGAGAGTTGTTACTTATTAATTAGCGGGCCTTTCTTAAATATCGATAGCAAGATCAATTGAATCATGAAGTAACTAAATCGTAGTTCTATTAACATATATGACTAAGAAACAAACATTTATTGATTATAAGGTCGAGTACAAAAGGAAGCTTTTTCTATGAGCTTCAATATACATCTGGCCTCTATTGTATATACAGACATAAACATATGACTAAATACAATCGATACAAGCTTCAGGTTTAAACTACTGCACATCTGATTTCTTTCATATAGCAGCCTGTAACACCCTAAAAATTATCTAAAAATTAATTTGAGCTTTATCAATCATAATTTCAAAAATTTGATAGTTTGAACAATAATGAGGACTATCCAACGAATTTGTAAAAAAAATAAAAATGTGAATAGTGTTTTGTGGGCCCTGCAGGCCCGTCGGGACAACTGAAACCTGGAATTGGGACCCGGAGATGCCCGAAATTGAGAAATTATATGATTATGGTTAGAAATAGGTAGAAATAAAGATTTTATACCCGAAATTATTTTTCGGGCAATGTTTGATTACCTGGGTACATTGTTTTACCCGTCCGGTAAAATTTCGGTGTGTGATTTCTAACACCGAAAGCTAATTTAATCTCTACAAAATTAATGAGCTTATCCATTTATATCAAGTGAATGGCTAAGATTCAATCTTGAATTACAAGATTGAATCCTAGCCATCCATATTTCTTTCTTTTTCAAGAAGTCTTCATTTATATTATATAATATCTATGTCAATTACAAGATAAAATCAAACCAACCAACCTTATCTCTCCATTTATGAAATTCTCGGCCAAGTAAACCAAGGAGACAGCCTCCATTTTCTTCTTCCAAACCTCCATTTCCATGTTCTAAATCCTCAAAACTCTAGCCTAGCTTTGTTAAAACCTCAAAGTGCCTTCATCAAACTTGTTTTACACCTTAACCCCTACAAATCTAACCGATTGGAATTTCAATTCTCCATCAATCTTCACCTTGATACCTCACTTCCCTACTGATTTAGGAAGAGTTTGGTGAGATTTTGGAGCTTTGAAGTGGAAGGAATCAACCTTGGAGCACCTTGGAGCCAAGGATCCAAAAGACACCAAAAGTAGGGTTTTCTTTGGCCTTTTTCTTTCAAACTTTTTCTGAGCAATTATTACTGGTTTCAATCCAAAATTTCTAGTTAATTTGGTTGATATTATGTTGTTATTGATATATGAATTTTTCTGAAGTGTTTGGATGAGGTTAGACAGATCATTTTGTCAAAAGATGTTGAGTGATACTTGCTGGATTTTTGATTTTCTGACAGGCAGTGTGTGATCACGAATTTTCTGGGCTTGTTTTTGGCATTTTCTTGAACTGGAAAAAATATATATTGGAGTTAACATCTTGAGCTAGTCCCACGAATTTTCTTGGGTTTTTATTTTGAGTTAAACTGCATTAGAAAAATCAATAATTGAAATTAAGCATATGCTGCCTGAAATGTTGAATCTGAAGCTGTGAACTTGTGAAATTTTATTAACCTAGTAAATGATCGAATTATGAGCTGAAATTTTTACAGGATATTAGAAACATGTTGAGGTTTTACTAGGATTTTTATTTAGAATTTTATGGGTTCAATTGCTAGGGTCAAAAATTATGAATTTTGGTTCTTGAGCTAAGGTTGGATGGTTTCTGACCACTAAAGTTTTAGAATTTTGTTAATATAGTTAGAGAACTATAATTACCCTGAAATTTTTACAGGACCTTGGTGACACATTGAGGTGTCCTTGATAATTTTTATAGTCTCTGAAATGATTGTTTTGTGTGCAAATAAATTCGTGTCATAATAGTGTGAAATCTGCCATTGTGCTGAAAATAACTTGATGCTTTGAATTGATGAAATGATGGCATTTTGTACTAGTATGACATGAGTACTTGAATATGAGTATGAGTAATTGAGCATGTGAACTTATTGATGAGGTTAGGTACACATAGATATGAATGATTATTACAATTGTTTATATGCGAAAGAAAAGCATAAGATTATGTTTCTTGGACTGGAGAAAGTAAATCCAGTTTGTTAGGGAAAGTAAACCTAACTACCAAGAAAAGCATAAGATTTATAATCCTTGGGCTGGAGAAAGTAAATCCGGTCTGTCAGGAAAAGTAAACCTGACTACTCTTGAATTGAGTCGGGGAAAGTAAACCTGGCTAGTAATAGATCTGTGTGAGAATTGGAGAAAGTAAATCCAATAATCATGTATAGGAATGAGCTCAGTCCTGAAAAGCAGTCTATTACCCATTATTTCCATACTGGGGACGGTGGTACGTAACGCCCAGATGTGACAAGATTAGTCAAGGTCCAAGGCAAGTTTAAGAAGTAAATTTTCTAAGGAATCTTTTGTCTTATATGCCGAGTGAAGAAGTTTAGTATTGATATTGAGGCCAATATATTTAAATGGAAAGTTAGTAGTGTATGATGTTGAGTAGTATGGTATATGTACATTAAGTGATTGAATGTTAAAAGAAACCCACTTCGGAAAGGTGACTTTATAACTTTAAAATGAACCTTTGATATATATATATTGCATGCCCACTTTTTCTTAATAAACCGAAGTGGCTGGGGCGATGACGATGACATTATGATTGTGTATTTGGGGGAGTTACCCTACTGAAAGTTGTATAATTCTCATCCCTATGTTTTTGTGTTCCCATGTCGTCTCCAGGTTGATGCAGAAAATCGAGAAACTGCTATGCAATAGAACTCGGAAGTACAATAGGATAGTAGTTAATACTTTTGTTATGTTGTATTTAGTGGAATGGATATGTATGTAAATAGGTTAGAGGACAAGGTGTGTTAAGGCTCATCAAGGAGCTTTCTTAATGTACTGAACTTTGTATTAAATGAATATTTTGATTTCATTGCTATATATTTCAGTAGAATTATGAACAAGTTATCTCGCGAATCAATCCAAATGGCTATAGATATTTAAGAAAGGTTCGCTAGTTTATAAGTAACAACTCTTGAGTATGATGTCATGACTTAAGGATGATGCTATACTTGGGAGGATGTTACACAGCCTCCTTGTTCTCGGGATCAACCTAGAAATGACACAGGAACACAAACACATAGGGGTGAGAATTATACAATTCTAAGTAGGGTAACTCCCCAAAAACTCAATCATAATGTCATCGGCAACACCCCTAGCCACTTCGATTATCAAGAAAACATGATCATGCAATACATATTAAAGATTCACTTTTAAAGTTTTAAAATCATCCCTCCGAAGTGGATAGCTTTTAACAATTAATCACTTGATCACAAAGCTCAAACATATAGTTAATAATCCTAATCAAGTAGTTAAATAGGATATAGGTGTGCTTATGCTAAATGTAGTGGACTTATCTCAAAAGGACCTAGTTTCACTTGTGACCATAGAACTCAACTCGGTGTATTTTTCTCTTTTCATCGACATAGGAAAGACTTAGTTTATACCCAATAGGTATTTGCTGTGGACAACTCCACAATAAATAGTTCATACCAAATGGTATTTATAGTGGATCACACCACACAAGGGAAATAGAATGGTTATCAGGACTGAGTTCATTCCTATACGTGATCATCGAACTTCATTTTTTCCTTCTCTGAATCTCACACAGATTTATTTCTAACTGATATGTCTACCGACTCATAATATCTCTAAGAAAGTTTCTCTTTTTGCCTTCCCTTTTATCTCTGGAGAAGTTCATCTTTTTGCCTTCTCCTCATTCAATATAAGTCTTGTTTGTGTTTTCTCCATATGTCAGAACATGTACGAGTAAAATTTATACATTCTCTTTTCTCATATAATTGCATCATGTGTTTTTTTTTTCTCAAATGCATGCATAAGCCACATGTAGGTATTCAATCACAAGTAGTTCTCATTTGTGCCTCATAAGTCAATATTTAGATTGTCTAGCATGCATTCATACTCATCATACTTAAATCAAGAGTTATTATATCACCAAACCAATACTTGAGTTCATTTCAACACAAATACAACATGTTGGCAGAATTCATGCCTAAGGAGTACAATTTATTATGCCTATCAAACATCCATTGCAAGGGCTATAAAAATTCTACAAGACACCTCAATGTGTCCACAAGGCTTGGTAAAAATTTCAGAACAAAAGTCATTTTCTAACCATGTTAACAAAATTAGACAAACTTGATAGTCATAAACCACTCAACCTCTGCTCAAGAACCAAAATTTATAATTTTTAACCCCAGCAAATAATTGAATCAATTCTAAAGAAAAATCACGATTGAATTTCAATTTGTTTCCAATTCTCTATAAAATTTCAAAGGAAAAATCAATCATTTGCTATGATAACAGAATTAGCAAATTTCGCTACTTTAGCTTCAACAATTCAGGTAGCACAGGTAGAGCTTCGGTTCTTTTTTTTTTTTAACAAAGTGCCCAGAATGACTCCAAATTTTTACTGAAGACACCTTAACATGTTAGATACATCCCATAAAATTTTTAGCTTAATCAAAGATCTCCAATGTCACAACCCGACTTGGACATGTGACCGACACGTGAGGAATCCTTATTCTCACGTAAGTCTCGTGACCTCTGAGTTTCTCTATATGCATATTTTAATATAAATATGTTCATAAAACATCATTTCCTCTCTAATAAACTATTGGTTCTGTAACGCCCGGGGATTGCGAAGTCGGGGAGTGATCGCTGGTGTAAGGAGGCACGGACAAGGAGCGGCTCCTGGCAGACTTCGAAAGCGGAGGGGTGTATGAATGAACCGATTACACACCCGAATGAGAGGGATCCTGAGAGTGTATAGATATGAGACTATACAGTTAAGGAGGGCTTATATGAATTGATTTGTACTACCTATACTAACAAGATGCATCTTCTTTTCGGTAGCCCAAACTGAAAGAACTCCACAGTTAAGCGTACTTGACTTGGAGCAATTTTGGGATGGGTGACCTCCTGGGAAGTTTCCTAGGAAGTGTGTGAGTGATGACAAAACACGCTAAAAAGACCCGTGTTGGTTTGTGGGGATAGTCGTCAATCTATAAAGCAGCAGGGGATGTTACAAATGGTATCAGAGCACAGCACTCTCCCGATGACAGTGTGGTTCGGGGATGAACCAGGCGGAAGCTGGTGGCCATGTAACGCCCGGGGATTGCGAAGTCGAGGAGTGATCGCCGGTGCAAGGAGGCACGGACAAGGAGCGGCTCTTGGCAGACTTCGAAAGCGGAGGGGTACATGAATGAACCGATTACACACTCGAATGAGAGAGATCCTGAGACTGTATAGGTATGGGACTATACAGTTAAGGAGGGCTTATATGAATTGATTTGTACTACCTATACCAACAAGATGCATTTTCTTTTCGGTAGCCCAAACTGAAAGAACTCCACAGTTAAGCGTGCTTGACTTGGGGCAATTTTGGAATGGGTGACCTCCTGGGAAGTTTTCCTAGGAAGTGTGTGAGTGAGGACAAAGCACGCTAAAAAAACCCGTGTTAGTTTGTGAGGACAGTCGTTAATCCATAAAGTAGCAGGGGATGTTACAGGTTCTATGAAAACATAATCATAATCTATATAATAATCAACTTTAGCATAACTCTTTGAAGTTAGAAATCAAATCATTTCAGTTTCATTCCAAACTCTAAACATGTCTCTGAGATTTAAATATATGAGTTGCCCTTTATACAAAATATACATGAAATCTATAATCATGCAATTACAAAATAATCATGATAAAACAATGTCGATCTATCTCTATGGTCTGAGACCTTGCCTGTCATGTAACTGGAGCACTCTATCTCTAAACAAAATATCAAAAGAATTCTTCACTCCTTAGTGAAGCTCAACAACTGTTATATCTCTACTGTGGGAGAGAAGGTGGAAGAGAAGAACTCGCAGCGTCTACAGCACTTGTAATGGAGGAAGGGAGAGGGGTGAGTTTCATCTAAAACTCAGTGAACAGGTTTTCACCCATAACCCTCTCATGAGACAACCAAAGAATATAAATAATCATATATAAATAATCATCAAACTAATTAATGCAATAACTCTAAAATCATATTCATAGGAGAATAACAAAAATAGCTCTAAAATTGATGTTCTTTGGAAATTATAAAACCATGATACTCTAATAAAGAAACAGTAATCTCTGGTTATGCCCAATTCACGTGACATAACAGAACCTCTGATTATGCATGTCAACCATAACATAACATGAAGAGAGGGGTTTTGGGTTTGGGAGTGAAAAATCTTGATTTGGGGTGTTTTAAAGGGGTTTGGGAGCTCACTTAATGAAAATGTGTTGTTTTGCACTGTGTTGTTATCAGGCCCGTTCACTGTAGTGAGCTGGAAGAAACCGCCACTTGCTGCAGCGAGTTTGTTCTGCAGCAATAGTGCTCAACTTGCATTCTATGATTCCCCGTCCATTCGGGACTTCCCCGACAGCACGAGTGGGTCCCATGGGACCTTAAGACAATATGAAAATTTTCTGTTGCCACGTATACATTAGGTATCACATCCAAATATGCCGGCAAATTTGTGAATAACCACTACTAGTGAGAAAATCGAAAATCTAGCAGCATAGTCCTAAATTTCTTTTGACAAAATTGATTTCTAATACCATCCAAACACTCCACCACATTAAACATATCAACATCAATATATCATCAGCCAATACAACCAAGAATGTTCAATGCAAGCAGTAAGAAAATCACAAGAACAAAGTTAAAGTAAAAGAGGTTTAAAATCCCTACTCTTTGGAGTTGTGGAGATCTTAGCTCGAAATGATGATCCAAGATTGATCCCTTTCACTTTAAAGCCTTCTAACCCACATCAAAACCTTCCTTACATAGCATATGATAGCTCACAAAGTAGAAAAATTTGATGGATTCAAATTCTAATTGGTTAGATTTGTAGGTATTGAAGTGTAGAATAAGTTTAGTAAAGGAAGGATAGGGTTTTAACAATTTTAGGCCAAGGATTTTGAGGTTGAAAAATCAAATTTGAGCTCTTGGAATGGAAATAAGGTTACTGCTGTTTCTCTCTTGGTGATGGCCGAATGATGGCTGCCTTGTTGAAGAAGAATTCAATTTGTAAGTAATGAATAAATATTACATAATATAAAGGTATAATTCTTAAAGAAAGAAAGTAAGATGAATGACTAGGATTTAATCTTGGAATTCAACATTAAATCTCAGCCTTACACATGTGTTGAATAGATATACATTATCAATTTATCATAATTAAACTATATTTCGATGTTAAAAATTGCACACGAAAATTTTACCGAATGGGTAAAATACCATACTCGGGTAATCAAACGTTGCCCAAAAGTTAATTCCAGGTCTAAAATTTTATTTCTAACTATTTCTAACATTAACCTCATATTTTCTCAGTTTCGGATATCTCCAGGTCCCGATTCTAGGGTTTCGACTGTCCTGCAGGCTTGCGAGGCTCGCAAGTTACTATTTACTTTTTTTCTTTTACAAATCCATTGGACCATCTTCATCATTGTTAAAACTGTCAAATTTTTGAAATTATGATTAATAAAACTCAAATTAATTTTTAAATAATTTTTATGGTGTTATACGAAGGGGTGTCACCAATAAATTCACAAAATTGCCACCGTCAGTTTTTAAAAACAACTTAGATCTATTTTCTAGTTTCAATTTTTAAAACTCAAAATGTGTTCTTTTATTTTTAAAACATGTTTTGAGAAACACTTCTTTCAAATAGGTTTTTTTTGGTTTTTTTTTACTTTTAAAAACTGAAAACAATTTTTAAAATGCTTTACCAAATAGTTTCGTAGTTTCTTCCACTTTATTCCTCATAGTTGAACTATGATTTCTTTGAGTTTTTATTTTCATTTGTCATCTTGTCTTACACATAGTTGAAGACATACTCTAAGGGAAATCTTATTTTTTGATGTTATCTCTTTAACACCGTGATGACAAATTCAAACTTTTATGCCACACTAACTAAGGCAGGTAATATAAAAAGACCTTACATCTTTATCCCTCTACATTTTGTGGTTAGCGACAAATTTTTAAATGTCTTCTTTTTAATTCATTTGTCATTATGCATATATTCACAATGAGTATGAAATACAAAGACTTCACCAATAAAATAAACTGAATAAAGTGGATATAATATAAATTAATGCATAAACTTAAAAAAATAAACTGCACCAAATAATAAAGTAATAACAACAAAAATTTATCAAATCATAGAGTTGTCAATCTAAATATTGATTTCAAAAGGGACTAAAATTAAGATAATTTTTATTAAATTTTCTTTTAACTTTCCATCAGGATCCATGAGTTGGTTTTTGTCATCATAAAGTCATAATTAATTTAATATTCCAAATCCATGTAAGATAACATTTACTCATTTTTAGTATCAGATTTTAATTATATCTTACCTCTAATTTATGTCTCTTATAGAAATCACTTACAGAGCACGAACACACCATTTGGTGTAGGGTTTACGAGTCGAACATGTGTTCATATTGGATCTTGCATGACACATGTTTTGTATATATTTAGTTTAAAATTTACTTTTTTCTTACTCTAACATAGAAAAACACAATATAAACATTGTTATAAAAAGAAAATAATACATAACCTTTTGAGTTTACAAGAAAATAAAACATAAATAAAGCTTATATAAATGATATTTTGAAAAATGTATCATTTAGGAACTCTCCTCTCTTTTTAAGAATTTTGCCCCTAAAATTCACTAACATGTTTGATATAACTTTGGATAATTCTTCTTAGTCTCATCTTCTAGTTCTAATATTGCCTCTTCGGGTGACAACCCAGACCAAACCACTTTGACTAAAGGAGTTTCTTTTTCTCTTAAGTTCCTACTAGATCTATTTATTATTTGCATTAGTTTAGCTTCATAGGTTAAATCATCTCTTATTTGCATTGTCTCATATTCTATGATGTGTGAGAAATCAAAACAATACCTCTTGAGTTGAGATACATGGGAGATATTATGAAGATTTGAAAGATTAGGTAGAAGTGCGATTTGATATGAAACGGGTCCTACTCTTTTAAGAATTTGGAATAGACCAATGAATTTGGGGTTTAACTTTTTGAATATGAGGGCTCTGCCAACTCCAATAATAGGAGTTACTCCAAGAAAGACATGACCCCCTTCCTTAAATTCTAGAGGTGTCCTTCTCTTATCAACATAATTTTTTTGTCTACTCTATGCAGTGAGTAGCTTTTTCGATGGTTTATTGCACTATGTTGAGTCCTAGTAAACTTTTTTCTCCTACTTTAAACTAACACAATAGTGACCTACACTTTCTACCATGTAGAGCTTCAAATGGGGCCATGTCTATGCTTGAATGATAACTATTATTGTAGGCAAACTCTATAGTGGTAAATGAGTATCTCGACTTCCTTGCAGCTCTAGCACATGGGCTCTAAGCATCCTTCAAGGTTTATTTGGATAGTCCTTTCTATCCAGCTATCTATTTGAAGATGATAAGCTATAATAAAGTAAAGTTTAGTACCTAGAGCGTGTTGTAAGGCAACCCAAAACTTTGAGATCTAGTATCCCTATTTGAGACTATGCTAGTTGGTACCCCATATAACCTTACGATTTCCCAAATGTAGCTCTGAGCCAACTTGTATAATGGCCAACTGAGCTTTATTGGCAGGTTATAGGTAGACTTGGTTAATCTATCTACAATTAACCATGCATCATTATAGCCCGAAGGAGTTCTTGGTAATCCCACAACAAAATCCATTGATATGCTATCCTACTTCCACTCAGAGATATCCAAAGGTTGTAGTAACCCTGCAGGTTTCTGGTGTTCTATGTTAACCTTTAGATAAGTAAGACACCTGGTTACAAAACTAGCTATGTCTCGTTTTATTTCATTCCACCAAAATAACCTCTTGAGATCCTGATACATTTTTGTTGTTCTAGGATGCATAATGAACTTACTACAATGTGGTTCGAACAAAATCTGATTCCTCAATTCTTTACTATTTGGCACACATAATGTTCCCTCATACACCATAGCTTCCTTTGCATCAAGGTTGAAATGTTCAAGTTGTTCTACTTGAATCCTACTCTTAGGGGACTTTAAAAACTCATCATTCTTTTGGGCATTTCTCTCTTGGTCCTTCAAATCACATTCTATTCTAAGTTCATTAACATACAAGCAATGAGGTTATAGGGACACTGAAATTTTCAAATCCCTAAATTCCTTTAACAACTTATGCTCCTATATAATCATTAGAGACATGTATAAAGACTTTTTGTTTAAGGAATTAGCCACTATATTAGCCTTACCAACATGATATTTCAATTCAAAATCGTAGTCCTTTGAAAATTCCATTCATATTCTTTGTCTCATATTTAATTCCTTCTAATAGAAAAAAGACATTTCAAACTCTTATAATCACTATATACCTCAAACTTTACCTCATACAAATAATGTCTCCAAATTTTCAATGCAAACACTACAATTGGTAGCTCTAGGTCATGGGTTAGGTAGTTCTTTTCATGCGATCTAAGTTGCTTAGAGGCGTAAGTCACAACTCTTCCTTCTTGTATTGAAACACAATCCAGTCTCTTTTTGGACGCATCACAATACACTATATAAAGTTTTTCCTAGGATAAGGAATTATTAAGATTAGGATAGGGGCAAGCATGTTCTTTAACTCCTAAAAACTAACTTCACAAGTTGAGCTCTATTCAAAAGGTAGGCTCTTCCTAGTTAACTTGGTCAAAGGTAAAATTAATTGGGAAAATCCTTTTATGAATCTCCTATAATAACCAGGTAATCCAAGAAAACTCATAATCTCAGTGATTGTCTTTGGCCTTTCCCAATGAACCATGGCTTCAACTTCGCTTGGATCTATAACTATCCCTCCTTGAGTGATCACATGACCTAAAAACCTCACTTCTTTTAACCAAAATTCATAATTTTCTAGTTTGGCATAAAGTGAGCAACTTTAATATAAAAAGATAGTACATAAAGTAATAGTAATTAATATATGTAGCCATGATTTTATTTTTCATAAAAATAAATTTATTTTTTGTCTCTAAATTTCATAAACAGATAGAAATTGTGTGTATTTGTTGCAATTTTTTTGTAGTATGCTAACCTTACTCTCTCTCTCTCTCTTTCCTTCTTTCTTCCTTCTCTCTCTCCTATTTTTCTTCTCTTCCTTTTTTCTCCCTTTCTTTTCTTCCTTTCTGTCACTCACTTACCTATTTTCTCACACTATTTTTTTAACCCTTTATCACATACACACTTTTCTCTCTTTCAGACACAATACTCGACTTACCCTTTTCCTTTTATATATGTAATTTGGATTGTTAGGGGATTGGTGATGCATAATTGTAGGGATTTTTTTTTTAATCTTTTTCTTATGTCACTCTTTTTATCTTTTATTGTAAATTTATACACTTAATTATTAATACTCGACATAATGTTTCTTATTTTGCTAAGAAATATTATTCCTAACTTGGTATTACGTAATATTTTGAGCTTATTCTTATTAATCTATGATCTTAATTGGAACAGTTAATACATGTATTTTAACTTTTTGATTAGTTATATAAAATTATCAAATAAAGTAAATAAAATATTTAACTCAAGTACATGAATTAAAACCATTGTTACACAATATATTCTACGAAAAAGAAGATGTTACAATAACTCTCCTCCTTTTCTCCATTAAACTCTCAAAGCATGGGAAATCATCATCACCACTATGGTTGTTCCATTCTCTACTTTTCTATTTCTTTTTGATAACCATTTATTCCCTCCATTTTAAACCTCCCAAAGATAGTCTAAAGCATTTTGGAAAACTTTAATGACAAAAATGAATTTTAAAAACTTTTAAAATTAAATCAAACCTTAATAAAATGTAAGTGATGTAAATTAAATTTTAACTAAAAATATATTATATAGACATCCAATTATATTTTATCACATTATTAGTAAAAATATTTGATTATCATATCAATTAGTTTTAAAATAATATTAATATATATATATATATATGTGATTAAATGAAAGCATGAACTCTTTCATGATTCAATCAAACTTAATCCCAAGTCTCAACTTTAAATAACATTGATACTAACGGAAGTAAGAGTATTAGGACATGTTTGGTCACTGTTTTTATTTCTTACTATTAAGGATTTTGTTAAAAAAATTACTGAAAATAATAAAATAAATAAGATTCTGTCTTTTAATCTTTATTTTGTTGTTTCTTTGTACAAAATTCTAAAGACAAAAAAACTAAAGAAAATGAAAAAAAAAATTAAAACTGATACCAAATCGTTAAAATGTAAAAACAAAAAACAAAAAACCGCATATATAAAGTTAGTAGTTACGATTCATCAAGAAGAAAAAAGTTACCAGTTACCAGTAGGAGTTCTTAATACAAAAAGGCAACAAATATCGGTGGTTGGTCATCCCTCAACACTGCTAGCTAGCTAGCTAGGGTTTAAGATTGTGGTTTTTGTGAGATGTGAGGGTTTTTGACATCAATCGGACAAACAGATATTTTGGTGAGTGGGGTTTTAGCTTTAGCCACCCAAACCACAACACAACAGTGCAACACAACACAACTCACTCACTCACTCACTCACTCGCCACCTCTTCCAAAATGGATCAACAAACACCTTCTTCGTAGCTACCTACTCTAATTGCACCCTCTTCACTATTTCATACAACAACGACAACGATGGAAGCCCTCGACGACGATGACGATTTCGGAGAAATCTACGCAGACGTGGAACCTCCTCTCACTGCCATCCCCGCCGACCTCTACATTGACAAACAACAAGAACAACAGCAGCAGCAAACACCTGATCCTAACAGTAACTGTGACTGTAACGGTGACCGTAATGGCGATGAGAAACTAGTTGTTGTCTTCTCCGATGAGAAGGCGAAGAAGAAGAACGGCGACGACGACGACGTTTGTTGCGTCGGGAGTGATAGCGACGACGACGATGACTTGAACATTGTTTTGAACGACGACGATTGCAACGCTCTTCTCCCTCTTCGGGTTGTCGCTTCTGATGACGTGGATGGTGGCGATGGCGGCGGCGATGGCGATGGCGATGGAGGTGGTGGTGGCGATCAATTCGATGATAGGTGCGAATCGGCGACCAAAATTGTGGCCAAAGGTGGATACGGTTCCAGGTTCTTCCATCGCAAGGTTTGTTGCTGAATCCTGATTTTTGAAGGTTTTTTTTCTTTTTTGTTATGTGTTGTTGGAAGCTTGGTAATTGGATTGCCGTTACTTTGGATTGTTATTTTGTGGTGGATACGGTAATGAATAAGCAATTTTCTTACAGAAAACAGATAGATTCGGTTATTAAATGGATGGAGTGCTACTTTCATTATCTTCCATTTTCTCTTTGTTTTTTGTTATGAGTTAAGTTTTGATGCAGTGACATTGTAGAATTTTTTACACTGTCATCTTATCCAATTCTCCCATTTATATGGCTTTTCAAGGAGTGGGTGTGAAACTCAACCGCCTTTGCTGATGCAACAATGCATAATTGGATGACAGAATAAAGAAGTTTAATATCATCGGAGCATCGAAATTATATATATATAAAATACTGCTTAATCTTTTTTTTTTATTTTATCTTTTTTATTATATCTTTCTTTTTTGCATTGTGGTAGTGTTTATGCAACTGAGAAGTGGTTAATTTAGTGTCTCAAATTATTGAATTCGGTTGTTTGTTGTTGAATTGTTATTTTGTGTCTGTAGTATGTGAGCACTCGGGGATCGATGTTTGTGAATAATATGAAGGCCAATGTGAATTCCATTGGGATGGCTTCATCCTTGAATAAAGGCAGGAGGAATGTTGATTCGAGCTCTTCTCATGTTACTCGGATGTGTGCTGCGGCGAATCCTATCAGGGTTCCAAGTGGATATGGATCGTTTCTTCCCTGGTACTGGTCAGTGTGTGCATTTTTTATTTATCATCCATGCATACTTCAATTTTATTCTGTTGCAAATTTTTACGGCGTTTCAAATTCTTTGGTGAAATTAATATGGACAGAGTAAGCTGTATGTCATCATAGACTTATGTGACTCTGAGGACATACGCTAATACTGAAATCTGCAATGATTGTGGTATGTTGGATGTAGTGAGCATTGATAGATATTATCTTATATCCTGATTTCACCTTGTCCCTTGCAGGAGTATATTTGATGTAAATATGGAGACATTTCCAGAGAAACCGTGGAGGATTGCTGGAGTTAACATAACAGATTATTTCAACTTTGGTTTTACTGAGAACACATGGAAGCTATACTGTGCTTCATTGGTGGGTACATTATTGTGCCCAAAATATCTCACATTATAGTTTCTATGTAATGCTTGCCTATTGGTTTCTGTCTCTGGTTGACTTCTAGCATAATTAATCCATTTCTCTAGCTTACGGTACTGGAAACTACCATTTTTGGCGTTACCGTTTAGGTTATCTGTTTAATGTTACTAGTGATATCGTTGACATTTGAATCAGAGATTCTTGTGCAACTTAACTGATGAGAACCTAAACTTAAACCACATGCAGGAGCAACTTTGGCAAACATCTGGGGAAACTAGTATTCCTAATGATGAATCTTTGAAAATGAATCAGGTGTGTAAGTGTAACATAATATTTGCAAAAGAACAATTAACAAATTAGGTTATAATTTGTGCTATTTAGGTGAGTTCTATTGCATGATCTTGCATTCTTGCTCACCTCAACAAGTATTTCAGGAATCCACAACGGAGCAAATTGATCTAGTTGTGGCCGGTAGTGTACTTTCCCCGTCATCAGAATTTGAACCGGTATGCTGATGTTAATTAGCTGGCCCTTGTTAGAATATTATTGTTATTCATGTGTTAGTAGCCCCGCTGTACTAGGAGTCTTATAGTGATGGGCTTGTACAACTTGTACTACAATAGGGCTTGGCCTAGGTTATTACCATAAAGAAGAGCATTAGGTTAATGGTGGTAAAGAATCTCATATATTCATCATAATATTCAGAGCTTCTTTTCCTCCTTTCCCATCTATTCTTTAATTTCAAGACCTACTTTTATTTTCCACTTTTGATATTTTGTGAGTTTCAAGTTATGTTCTTAATGTTGCATGTAAATATGAGCTTGGATGTTGATACTGACTAATATTTTCTAATTCAGCCAAAAGGCAGAGCAATTCAGGTTGAAGACAGCATGATTGAGCGCCAACCATCTATAGAAGTAAGGCGCCCACGCAGTAGGGATTCTGATGTCATTATACAGGTGTGCTCTCACTGTAAGATTGCTACAATTCTTGTGCTGTAACTGATTTATGTCTTTGTTGTAATTACGTTTGCTTTGGAACAGATCAAGGTGCATGAGTCCTCTGATGATTGTTCTGGTTCTGGCAATAGCATTGTAATGGATGCATCCTTAGAAGCAGAACCTATTGTAGGCAATGATGCATGTATTCTCAATTCTTCCGGTGAATGTGATGATGTTCTGTCTGAAGATCAGTTGGAAGATGTGAAAAACTCAGTTGACTCTTCTGCTCAGGAAAGGTCTGCTGTTTGTCAGATGTTAGATCTGAATGATTCCTTTTTATATAATATTTTCTTGTGAAGATCATTTTACATAGATTCATTTTGGACATATTTTTTTTGTCTGGATTATTCGTTAAGGGTGAAGCACATATCACAAAAAGTAGTACTGTACTTCAGCTAATTTCATCCTAAAAACATGTTAGTTTTCATTCTGTGGGTAATCATTTCTTGTATATAGTTGTCAGCATTGCTTATTACAAATAAATGCTTGGTTGCAAATGGCTTCCAGTTTGACCCCTTCTATTGACTCATTAGTTCATTGTTAAAATTCTTAATGATATCTTGAAGTCACAAGTTTCTTTAGTGAATTGGACTTGGTGTTATGAGCTTCACTTAACTTATGTGGACTCTATTTGCAGAACTGGGCTGATTCCTGGAGTAGATGAAGATGAGCATCAGGATAAAGTGGACCAACATTCTGAAGGTGCTGCAAAAGTGCCAAGGGGAGAAATAAAAGCAGAGGATGGCATTGCAATAGACACATGCAGTGCTGATCCATGCTGGATTGAATCAGAATTGTCACTTGGCGATCAAGAGCTTAGTCTGACTTCCTATACTGATAGTGATTATGAGGCAACAGAAGACAGTCTGCATGTTGATAATGAAAATAGTCACAGCCCTTTGAGATGGAAATCAGTGAATTCTGTCATTAGCTTGAAGGAGTCTTTGCCGCTTAATCGTAAGGCCTCAAAGAGCGACAGTTTCAACAGAAAACCAGTAAATTTATCTTACTATGCAAGAAATAGAGGCTCATTTCGAAAGGACTGGAGTCATCAAAGTGGTAGACATGAGCATGGATCTAATTTTAATGAGCACTTTGAAAATGATACTGATGCTTCCTCTATCCCAATGTCTAGTGGAAGGGATCTGTCTCTGTTGGGTCATCAATTAATTGATTATGACATTTGTAAAGAACGACAACGGCAAGGTTATGCTAGTCGTAAGAGAAGAGATATTTCATACAATAGGGAAACAAAACAGTCCAACTATGGCAGCAAAAAGGTTAATGACAACCAATTTCAGACACTGCAAACTAAATATTCATATTGGGAAGATCGAGAAGTCTTTAGGGAGAATACAAACCGATATGGCAGAAAACATGGGAAAGAGAGGGATTATTTTTTGGAACCCAGATCTCCTGTGGCTGATAATGAAGAAAGAGAGAGGGATTGGCATCATGCTGATTGGGGGTCCTATGATGATGACCTTAGTCCTCGCACTTGTTGGGAGTCAAGGCAATTTCTTCCAAAGCATTCATCTTTTCCTGATGAGGAGAGGGGTGCTTGTAGGAGAAGAATAAATGACAAGTACCGCTTTAGAGACAGATATTGCAATGATGATTTTGATGAATGTGAGTCTGAGTTTGTAAGCAAAAGCTATAGAATGTCTACTACTGCTGAGAGAGAAATGGAATCTTTAAATAATAAAGATGAAGAGCAGTTTCTGTATGTTGATAGAGGTTGGGAAAGATCTGGCCGAAGGGATAGTCATTGTGAAAAGCCCCCTTTAGTTTTGGATGACTTGTGGTCTGGGAAAAGGGAAGATAACTGTGAGAAATACACACATCACCAAACTCCAAATTTTAGGCATTATAGACAATCATATAGAAATTCAGTGAGAAATTATGCATATGGAACTAGAGGAAATGATAACTTTGAAGTTTGTGGAAGACCTAAACGGGCTAGAGACAACAGAGGCAGTGACTGGTTTTATGGTTATACTGATACCGCTGAAGATGAAGATTTCATGATTGACCCAGCAGAAGAGTATCAATTTTACAGGTCCCCTTCCAAGGTCCTGAATTGGACTGAAGATGAAATTATTTGTAGGCATGTCGAAACTCACACATCTATTCATGCTCGGGTTCAAATTGATGATATAAAATTGCAGCAGCATCGACTAAACATGCCAAGGAGAAGTAGTGAGAACTATTTAAAAGGTAGCTCTAAGATTATGGGGAGGGGTAAACGATGGCAAGCAGTTCTAAGATGCAGGAAAGACTTGGTTATTGGGGATGGAAAGGTAAAGTTAGGGAAAATATGGTCAAGGACCTGTACTGCTGTACTTATAAATACGTGCTACACAACATCTATTGGGCTTTATCTCTTTTTGCAGATGTCCGTTCAGTGCCTACTGTACTACTGCCCTCACTCCCAATTATTTACTCTGTTTCATATATTCCTTCTCTACCATTATTTGTTTTTTATGGTTTTGAACTAATTCCATATCACAGTGATGTGCTTAGAGTTTCCGCATCACTATTTAGCTAAGCACATGAAGCAAATATCTGAAGTACCCAGAAGTCATTATAACATTAATTTCTTTCATTAAATGATTATAACATAATCTCTGACTTCATGCAACTAAAAGAGGATATTTTATGATTTGTAAATACTTAGGTTACATCAAATATGTTAGCCTGTTTGTCATATTGTTATACTAGAAAATAGTTATGTCATCTAGGTTTGCCAACCTTCCCTAGTAGAATAAAGTTTAGTTATTGTTGATCGTGGATTAAGATCTCTCTGTCTCCGGCTTTCCCCTTTGCCAAACCAGCCTACAAAATTTGTGTATGAGCTGTGCTGGGAATGTGGCATGATATGGTGATAGATTGTGGTGATTAAGCTAGCAGGCATCAACACAGTAAAATAGCATGTCTCATCTGGTGACACGTCCATAGAACTTTTGGCTTGAGAAAATCAGTGGGGTTGTGGTTTATGTTTTTTTTTTAATATTTTAATTTATTGAAGCTTTCACATTGGACATTATATATTTCTTGCACATTTTTCATTTATTTTTTAATTTTTCAGTTAGATACATTATCTTGCAATTAAGCTTACTTGTGCCAGACTGCTACATAAAAATGTCCTGGGAATAAAATACAGCGTTGAACATTAATGCTAACAGACATCAAGCGTGACTAGCTGATAGAACATCCATCACTATTCTGTTTCTATGTAATGTGCAATAATTTATCCTTAGAGCTTGATATGTAGTTTATGATCTTGTTTATTTTTATCCTCGCAGCTTGGGGAGAGATTTGGATGAGAATTTCTCTCTTCTTAGCTTGTCAAGTTTGCATTATGTACATGATTCTGTTAGTGTGTGGGTTTGCTGAAAAGTTTCAATATTTGATCACTTTCAAAAATCTGCATTAGTAAGTAGAAATGTTTTTCTACATAGAAAGTGGACTTACATGGTTGCTCCAGTTTTTGGACCATATTAATGGTTCTAAACTGGTGTTTTGAGCAATAATGATGTTAAATTCTCAGGCATGTGCCTTTCTCCTAATGGGGTGTCACGTCTATGGTGTGTTCAAGGCATGTATAATGTGGTGACTGGTGACTAGTCTCTGGCTTTTGCTTGTGTGTCTGTTTTTAAACAAGTTTTAGTTCTTTAAAATGATTTTCATAGCAGATGATTGGCAGCCTGAAGTTGTATCATAGTTTGTTGTGCTGAGAGTAATTGGCACTCTGAAATTCAATTTGCTTTATCTGATACAAACTCAATAGCCATGCTTTAAGCTCTAGTATATCTCATAATTAGATTGTTTCAAAAGCATTTTGCTAAATTGAAGCCAGTGTATGCAGCATCGTAACGAAGGGATGAGTTAGCAGAGGGGTAGCTCCAATGATATTGTATTGTACATTTTTTTTTTTATGACCTACAATCAAAAGCTTCAAAGGTGGCTAATACCTTTACCATTCTGTCACTTTAATATTGTGTTAACTTCCAGTGGGTATTTTAGTTTCTATGCATGACACCTTTACTCTGCATTCCACATTTATCACCCTGAATTTATTTGATGCATTATACTGTGCACGTCCAAAATTAGTTTTTTGGTTGTTGTGTTGAAATTTTCCATGTGGTTTGATTATAAATTTGTGATGCGTGCTCATGATTGATTCTGCAGTCTCACACCAGTTCCAGAGTCTTATGCAGTGGTAAGCATGAATATGTGGACCAGGGGATGGCTAATAAGTGGAGAGCTTTAGTGGGTTCTGATGAATCTCATGAGAAGGCCATCAAATCCGGCACCTCAAAATGTGATAGCAACCATGAAAATAAGAAATTGCTTCAGAACCCTCTGGACAAAGGGCATAAAGAAAACTCAGATATTGAGGAGGGTCAGATTGTAACAGAAGAACCCTACACAGAGGCTACTGTATCCAGAAGAGATGTTTCTGAAGGTGCAGCAGTTACTGAAAGTGTGAAGAAGAGATTGTCACAAAATGAGAGTAATGCCGACCAGTTGATAGGTGGTTATGACAGCCAGAGGATTCTTGATTCATTAGCTAAGATGGAGAAACGCAGGGAGCGCTTTAAGCAGCCGATCTCAACAAAAAAGGAAGCAGAAGAGAGTTTGAAGCCCAACGATGACTCACTAGTAGATACAGGTGAAATGAAGCAACACAGGCCACCTCGAAAGAGGCGCTGGGTTGGTAGTTAATTTTAACATTTGTTTGAAGGCTTGAGTGTCCCTCAGATTTTGATAAAGGGGGAACAGCTACTATGAGCGTGAGGGGAACTTGGGGTTAATTCACAGAAGTTTTACTTTTAGGTCGAAATGAATTTATTTCCCTAGATAAAATTGAGATTACAGATGTTATTGTCTTACTTTGTCTTGGAAAAAAGCCTGATTGGCGTAATAGTTTTTGGTGATTTGTTTTGAGCTCTGTATTGTGAGGATTGTAAATAACCCTGACATTCATCAATGTAATCAAGTTAATTTTTGGGCGTCCCAGGTTTTTAAATGTTGCATGCTTTTGGCCAATTAGAGTAAACTTTGGCACAATGGTAAGGTCGCTAATTTGTAACTTCTACCGTAAGTCAAGGGTTTAAATCTTGAAACATTTTCTTTGTTTGCAAGGTTAAGGCTGCTTATATTTAATCTGTCCTAATTCTATCAGGTGAGTCTTCAGCAGTAGGGTGCTTTTTATATGTTCGCCTAAATTACTGGGTTTTTGAGCAAACCAGATTGGTCCATGTAGTGTGACAGTAGTGTCTTGATGTTGCCACCCCAGGTGAAAACAAAGCATTCGAAGAAACGACTTTTGAAGACGCAGTAAATTAATGATTCACAGTAATTTCACACCACTGTTATTCCTTTCATCGTATTTCTGCTTGGAACGTAATTACATGGAATAGAGTGAGGAACTGAGGATAAAGCAGTGTCAGTATTACTGGTTTGCATTCAGTTTCAGTTCCCTATTTTGGTGAGAATCTACTCACAATTAGAAAAGTTTACCACCAGGGAAAAAAAGGGTTTAATGGTGAGTTTCATTTTTGAGTAAATAACCCCTTTGCTCCTAACATTTTCAATTTGATATTAATTTAGTCCAAAAATTTTTTTATATCAATTTAGTCCTAATATTTTAAATTTTAACATCAAGTTAGTCAATTTGTTAGATTTCAATTTTAAATGAATGACTAAATTGATGTCAAATATAAAATATTAATATTAAGTTGATGTTAAAATTAAAAATATTAGAATTAAATTGATGTCAAATTGAAAATATTAGGACATAAAAGGTTATTTAATGATTCACAGTAATTTCACACCACTGTTATTCCTTTCATCGTATTTCTGCTTGGAACGTAATTACATGGAATAGAGTGAGGAACTGAGGATAAAGCAGTGTCAGTATTACTGGTTTGCATTCAGTTTCAGTTCCCTATTTTGGTGAGGATCTACTCACAATTAGAAAAGTTTACCAACAGAAAAAAAAAGGGGTTTAATGGTGAGTTTCATTTTTGAGTAAATAATCCCTTTGGTCCTAACATTTTCAATTTGATATTAATTTAGTCTTAAATTTTTTTTTTATATCAATTTAGTCCTAATATTTTAAATTTTGACATCAAGTTAGTCAATTTATTAGATTTCAATTTTAAATAAATGACTAAATTGATATCAAATTGAAAATATTAGAACATAAAAGGTTATTTACTTTCTAGTCTTTCAAAACAAAACCTTTAGCAGCTCTGTAAATTATCGGCTCGTTACACAAAAATTACACTCATGATCAATCTGGCTTGAATTCTAAGCGGCGAAACAGAGCAGATGATAGCTGTAGCCTGTACAATGGTGTTCACAGCAGCCTACAACGAAGTAGTTGACCAAAATCTGTAAAACCAAAAATGCCCCCATGCAGGATCGAACTACAGACCTTCAGTTTACAAGACTGACGCTCTACCACTGAGCTATAGGGGCCGGTTTGGCAACCTAGCATTCTAAGTACTTGACTCTATTCATTGATGAAAATAATAAGGAACTGCAAGCTTCATTGATTCTTTCAAAACGTAAAGTTTACAGTGTTTAGACCTCTCATCTGATTTCCAAGCATTATTGTGGAAATGAAAAATTAGAATCAGTTTAGCTTGATGATTTTCTCTAAACTTTTCTAAAAGTAAATCAATGAACGTCAGCAAGAGATAAGTGAGTCTTGTTTTGGAAAATACTAACGAGGGAAAAATGATCATAGGAGAAGGAGAAGCTTTCTCAATTGAATGACAAATTGAATATTGCAATATCATGAATACTGAGTTATGAGTACCACTGGTTTCATATAAATGTGAGTGTAAGTAAGGCGGTGTTTGAAAAGGCGTGGGACACAAATACGAGACAGGCCGTCAGATCGTGTTTGGTGGCGAGAGCAGAGTGCAGGAAAGGAAAAATTTTCCGTCCTAGAGACAAATTTTCTGTATTTCTGTCCCTCCAAAAAGTGGGGACAGTGTAGACAGGACATGGAGACAGGAATTTCCAGTGGTGGTCAGGCCACCAGTCAACGCCCAACCGTTGTCGGTCAATGCCTGGTCAACGAAAGTCAACGCCGATCAACAGTCTCCAATAGTGGTCAACAGCCGGTCAAAAGAAAATCAACGCAATTCAATGGTTGACTGGCGACGATCAACGGTCTCCGACGGTGGTCAATGCCAGTCAACGAAAAGTCAATGTCTTTCTACAACCAAATATGATACAGAGATAATATTTTTTATGTCTCCATCTCCATTGTCACTGTATTTCTGTCCTCGTCTCTCCTGTCCTCCTTACCAAACGCTACCTAAGTGCTTGTTTGGATAGCAAATTTTGTAAAATGAGAATGAAAAATTTATGACATGTTTGATTTAAGTTTTCAGTTTTCAAATTTTATAAAGAAAATACTGAAAATTCTAAAAGTTACAAATTTCAATTTTTAATTTTTATTTTTAATTTTTAGTGTTTTTTTTACAAAATTTAAAAAACTGAAAAACTCAAGTCAAACAAGCACTTACTTTCCCAATACACTTTAATAAAATGTAAGAATTCTTTTGGAGCAACACAAATTAAACAAAGTTCAAGTATAGTGAGTCATGAACAGTAACCAAGGTATATATATATGAGTTTGGATTTTGGATGTGCACCGTAAATCTTTCATTCCCCTTTAAAATCAAAACTAGGAAGGGTATCGTGAGGAACCGAACTCTAACTAACAAATCATTGATTGATAATTAAGAAAGACACTTTTTGTTGCTTCACTTGCTTGTAGCTTGTAATCAGCCAAGATTATATTCTAAGGAAAGTGGTATTTGGTATGAAACATTTTTCGTAATTGCCTGACGAACACTAATAAAAAGGGTTTGTTTTATTTCTTACTTTCCTCTTTCATCTGTGACACCATAATTTCTGCTAACATTAATTTTAAATAATATGAGACGAAAGTGTGCGAATTGTTGAAAAGATAATCATTATTTGAAGAATGTTTGAGATTTCTCCTACTATATATTTTCACCGCATCTGATTGATTATTGTTTCTTTTCGTAATATTCGTACACAATAATTTCGAATGAAATAACAATTTCCTTTCTGCTAATAACCTCATTTTATTGGTGGAGTCAATGTTCGTGTATATTTTCACTCTTGCAATCGTTTTGAAAAGCCATGCTCATATTCTTATTGGCGCTCACAATAATACTTAAAAGATAACTTAGTTAAAGGAAAAGAAACAATATATTTTCTCCTTTGTTGAATTATTTGAAATATGCTTTTTTATATATAAAAAAATATGACAGCATTAGAAAAAAACATCTTATCAGTTATATGGTACCTTAATTTCATTATTATATTTATAAGATTTGAAGCATGCATATGATTTATTTTTCATTTTTTCAAGGATCTTACACCTGTTTAATTAAAATTATTTCCCACCTATAATTACAAGTTTAACAATGCTGATTTTCTGTTAGATTTTTTTTCTCCCTTTTCTTTTGCGATATTTTGTAAGGATACTTATGATTAGACTAGAAAAAGTTCGATGATTAGACTAAATTAATAAGGGTTAAGTAATCGTCATTAAATATGTATAGAGGATACATGCATATCGTTGGATGGTGTCTGCTGTATTATATTATGAATTCAATATCTCTATGATCTTTCATTAATAAAATATATAGTTGAATGACTTTCAACAGTTGTCATACAACATTGGATCTGAGTTGTTAGAGTTTGATGCCGAGATAAGTAGGATACCATTGTGATCATAATGTGGAATACAGAATTTGTCCTCAAGTTATGATAACCTGAGACGAAAACATTGACACATACTGGAACAGCTGTTTTTGTGTCTACATTATATTGAAGTGATTGATTCAATTGATTTGAAACAACTCCATGGCACTATTCCAATAATATAGATAAGTTATGACCATGTATACATTATGGTATTGGTACATTGTGTTTTTAGTTAATGTTATTTCTACACCGGATATTACATACAATTTTTTTTTCGTGCATAAATATATGTTATAAATATATCTCGTATTGATACATTTATAACTCCATATATACTTGCATATTTCCGCGTTATATATGGTGTTTATATGTCTATTGATCAGTTATTTACAAAAATATTATTCTCAAAATTTGGGTTCAGCCATAAAATATTAGATAACAAAAGTAGTCCCTTCTTGAAATATGGAGCTTGCCACCATACATATAGGGCAAGATGATATACAATTTGCAGTTGAAAGAGAAGAAAAACAAGAAAAAGACAATGAAGATGTTAATCATTAATGCAATTGGGTTAAGCTGGATACTTAATTAGATAACTTCAAGTCAAGGATATACATAAGCATTAATTCATGCATGTTTAGATATCATGAAGCTAGAAGCCAATTCATTAGGTCAACTTAATTAGTAAAGGTAACATAACCTAATTAAAAATCTCTTGGGTCAACAAAAATATTCCCTACTTGTCCCTTCACCAGCAGTTCATCCATTTCATCATGGCTGTGGCAAATTGAAAGCCTTTTTGTGTACCAGAGATCATCAATACATGACATAGAGTCTGTGTGAGGGACATGGTTGGCAAGTGGATCACCCGACCCTAACTCAGTTATAACAACTCTGCAGTCCTTCATGCTTTCTCCTAACCTTGATGTGAACCTCCATATGGATTCCATGAGCTCCCCAAGGTTCTCTCCCTCTCCATGGAGTCCATATAGGAAGAGAAAACCAAAAGGCCTACTTAATGATGAGTCACTCACTGACATTCTAAGACAAGGGAAAATCTTCTCTCTTGCATGGTTTAATGTTGAATGAAGAAACCTTAGTGGCTGAGATTTCTTGAGTTGAAGCTTATAAGCTTCACAAGTATTCCATATGCTAAAGATGACCCATGAGCCTGAGGTTTCATCAGTAGTAACATTATCTTCGTTATCTACCATTCTTTGCAAGTTGAGGCAGCCCTCATCTTTGTAATAACTTACCCATGTTCCTAGGCTTATTTTTTCCTTGAGAATACTGTCCATGTCTAATGGAAACAACTCTTTGGTCCTTAAGGTTTTCCTGTACAAGGAAATTGCTAGATCTATGTTCAATTTGTCTATTTTTATATCCCTAGAGATATGCTTTGTAGGGGAGCTAGTAAGATGGACAAATATGACAAGTGAGCTGAGATTCACATAGTTGCATTTGATTGCAAATAGGGTTTTAGAGGCATCATTGTTCTTTTCAGTTGCTAGGAATGAGTACTCAGCTCCATTTCTTAGCATCCATTCTTCGACTGAGGTAACAAGTTTTAGTGCAACCCCCTTTCTCCTGCATATGAGTAAATTTTTCTGAATAACATGCGCTAACCTAGCTAGAATCTCTTGCTTAAAATCAAGTTCCATATTTACATACCATGAAAGCGTGGTTTTAAATTGCATTTGCACTCTCGCCTGCAATTGCCGTTGTATTACGATGCAGAAAATTGCAAAAAAAAAAAATATTGTTGACACGTTGCTACCGTGATGCAGTTGCGGAGTGCATCACCACAACAATAATATTGCGGCCGCAATTTAAAACCGAGCATGAAAGAAAGTGAGTGCTAATAAGTTACCTGTAAGTAGGAGAGACTCTAAGGCCTAGGATGCATCCCATTTTCAAGAGTGAACCAGAAGGAGTTCCCACACTCTTAATGCATCCCCTAACTACTCCCACAAGCTCCTTGCTTTCAAGCAGCTCCGCTACCTGTATGTGAAGCATATATTATGATTAGTAGTCAAGTGTCTATATGTTTAATCGTGTGACAATATGGGTGGTAGATTAACAAATGGACAAAGTGAAGATGCTTAATGGATAGAAGAAACCTTCAATTTTAACTTCAACACTAGTTAAACAGTGGATTTGAAGAGATAATCAAGCAATAAGGTGGAAAAAGGAAGATATTAGTCACCTACCAACATAACATGCAGGGGGTAGAACCGAATCCTACATAAAGGGCCACCCATCGTGTTGGTGAAAATGGAGACCCCCTTTTCAGTCCCAATCTCACAGTTCCTCTCAAGCTTCTCCACCACTTTGACATCTCTATTTTCATCAAATTCTCTTATAAGAACCTTGCTCTCGATACTGTCAACCATTTCTTCTATTGACTAAATGAAGCAAAATTGGTGTACTATATATAAGATGGGAAAGGAAAACTTTCTATTCTGAGGTTAGGTCTTTCTTGATTTGGATCTCTCACAGACCAACTCAGGTCCCATTGTTTAATTTGAATATTAAACAGGGACGTTAAAATGGAAATTGGAGAAGAAAGAGATAAATAGAAATCCCACAATAATATATACCAATCAATATCTATGTTATAGGCGGTGATCAAATTTGTCAAACTCGCAAGCAAACCTAAGCTCGTGTATGTGAACTAAATTTGAGTTGTAAATACAACTTATAAACTCGTAAGATATACATATCTTTCAAAAGATGTATAACATCTAATTATAAAAAATAAATAAAACCATGACAAAAGCAGCGATTTGTAAAAATTTTAGATCCAATATCACAATTAAGCAAATACTAATCATCATAAGTATGAAATACAAATTAAAATCATAAAAATGTAAATAGCTTAGAATGTGTCATCATAACTTCAATTTTAGAAGGTCTAATTATGAATATTTATTTTGAATTCTATATTTTGTTACTTGAGAAATGACCAAATTCTAATCAAAATAGTAAACTTGTGAGTTTATGTGAGTTAGTGTGAGTTCAACCGAGTTGTACTCATGTTCGAGCTTGTATGGGTTAACTCGATTTGAGGATCTAAATTTGTAAACTCATAAAAATTTAAAAGTTAGCTCGAGAGTTTAATAACCATGATAGTAATATTTAATAAATTATAATTAAATAGAGAATTCTTAGGAATGCTATTAGATCAATAAAAAGTTTTGTCCCACATCATTGGTAGTTGAAAAATGTTATTAATTTTTATTTTTCAAAAGAAAAAAAGTAATGAGAAGATGGCGACGACACGATGAGTGACGTAGACTCTCTTCCCCCAAATTCTCTGCGGCATTAATTTCACAAATTTCTCATTCAAAATGCAACTAAGAAGAATTTGTATGTGTAAAAAAAAAAAATTTCTCCAAACCAGTCAAATTGCATCCTTATATATTATATGGTGAACAATTATTGGTTTGTTATTTTTTTTTTTCCTTGTGACTTCTTTCAATGCCACTTACTGTTTCAGAGAGCAAAGGCTGACAATGCTTATGAGAGTCGTTTTCATCAGGATATTCACAAGTATAATATCTATACGTGTTGGACCACAAAGTTGAAGCAATAACCTTACAAAACGATCCGGTGATCTTTGAAATGATTTTTATTTGTTCCACATTTGTCACTTCAAAAGTAAGTACGTAGCTGCTGATAAATAACATATGGCATTGGCAACATGTGTCCTTTATGATACTCTACGAAATCATTTGATTTAATATATTCCCATTCTCAAGTTCTTTGAAATCGATCTCCATGAAGTTTGTGTTCTTACAAATGCTCAAGGCATTTCTTTCCCATTGGAGTTGTGGAATTTATACGAGATAGAATGCACGTCTAATGTCTCATCCAATAATAAATAAGATCTGAATTAGTATGGTGCCCTGTGTACATTATATGCAAATATTTTTCAGAGTCAAATGATATATTTCCTTCTGTCAATGTGTTTGACTAATCCATTGCGTGTTTAGAAAAATTATGGCCTATGCAGACCTTTGAGAGATTGTTGGAAATATGCACAAAAATTATTAAGAATTGTGTTATTTTGACGTTCAGTTTTTAGATGTCAAATCTAATGATAGAGAAGAAAGTAGAAGGTGTTAACATGGAATCCCATAAGATTTAAAAATGGTAGATTGGATATCTAAATAAAATACGAGATAAAGAGTGTTAAAATATTATTTATGTGTTAAGAAACATTTGATCAATTCTATTTCAAGTTATCATAAAGGGAAGCGTGGGACTACGAGTTCTAATAGGCAAATGGTCACTCTTGGTGACATTTAATTCTACATTTCAGCTACCCTACTCCTACATCATACAACGTATCCAGACGCGGCGATGGCCCCCTAAAAAATTGAATTTTTTGTATTTTTTATATATTTTTTACTTGCTCATTCTCCTTTTTTATTATTTTTTGGTTAATTTTAATAAACCTTTTAGTTAATTAAATGTTTAAACATACATTATAATATATAATAAGTTATTTTCTTTGTCCTAATAGACAATATACAACCTGTACATACACATAATTTTCTTAAGTTTTAATGGTAAAATATTAATTTTTATATACCGTAGGTTTTATTTAAATTTTTAGTGAAATTAAATATTACTTCTATATAAAATTAACTGCTAAACATTGGTCCTCTCCCTTTAATATCGTCTAGCTCTGCCCCGTGTGTATTCCATATATATGCCTTATGTGCATAGATGCATGAATTTTTATCATATAAACAACGTGGCAGAATTGACATTAGGATTTGAGGAGTCTGATAGCCATCATCTTTTGATTATTTCCTTGTTCTCATGAACCAAAGTTCTTTCCATGTAACCAATTGTCATAACTAGGTTGTGAAAGAAAATGGTGATGCTCATCTGTTTGGAGATAATATCATGCAAAATTAACATACTGATTATGCATGAGGATTGGGCTAGTGTGGTTAATGACTTGCGTAATATGTATAAGATTATAGGTTTAAATCTTATTATTTTCAAATTCTGATGTACCAAAAATATATATATCATGCAAAATTAGCATATACTGATGATGATTTTATTTGCCTAACAAGTCTTTTAACTAAGTACATTATTCATTGATGAAAAAAGAAACTGCTGTCGTAGTACAAACCAACCATTCTTCGACTGAATCAGCCCCTTTAAATATGGACAACAACTCCATTTTCTTATTTTCAGGAACAATAATGCAACACTGACTTACTAGTATCTGATTTAAAGTAGTTTTACATCATTTTGAGAATATCTATACTTAGATTTTGCCATATACTCCTACTGTCCTAGATATGACAGATGGGCACACAAGTAATGTGCCGCAAGTCTTCAAGAATGGGAGAAGACCAAGTTTTTATTTGGTTATATTTAGGGGATCAAATTTTTAGTACTGTATTTATTTCATTTATTATAATAATTTTTTTGATTTATTATTATCCTTTTAATTTTTTTATATTTTTAATATAATAATTAATATATCAATTAATACATAAGACAAAATAAATAATTTATTTTACTCTTAAAGAAGATAGAAATTTCTCTTTATTTGACTAGAGTCATCTTTTAAATCCAATGATTTAATGTTAATATTCTCGAGGTCAATAATAAATGCAGCCTCGTATGATACTGAAAAATTTAAAAGATATAAAATTATACCCTTGCGGTTAATCATAGCTTTTTAGCTTAACAATAAATGTTTGACCTAACAAATTCACGGAGAAAGAGAAATGCAACTGGAAAAGCAATTCATTTGTTACTATTACACTATTTTCTCTCTCCACTGCTTTCTCTTCCACCTAATAGGAATATAATTGAAAAAAATATTATCTAAATTTTTAAAATAAATAATTATTTATAAAAAAATAAAATTTTAAATAAACACTTATTTGAGTACAGAGATATTGTTGTTATCGTGCATGCTCGGGTTGATTATGTTAGGGGTGGCGCTACTTGTATTGATTACTTGATCGAGGAGGCAAACACTGAAACAAGGGATGCGGTGTTGAAGAGACCACGTGATTACGTGAAGAGGTTCAATTGCAGTGCAGCGGTCTACTCTGTGAAGATTAGCTTGTCTTTTGTCACTTGTGGCATTACTTAGTCATTGAGCTTATAATTGCTTTTGTCCTTCAACGCCTGCTGCGGAGATAATAGATCACCATCAAAAAAGCAACTTTAGGCCTGTAAAAATCCAAATGACACAAAATACTGTGAAACATGGAAATTATGGCAATGTCAGAATCCTTTTTCTGTTCCCATTTTCTCAATATTAAAATAATAATATTATTTGTATTAATATTTTATAAAATATTATGTCAATATATTTTTATTTATTATTATATGAAATGTGTATTTTAAATTAAATGAAATTCATATTCTATTTAATAATAAATTAGTATATATTGACACGATATCCTATAAATAATGGGTATGAATAATATTTTTTATATTAAAATCTAGATTCCTTTTTCTGTTCCCCTTTTTCAATATTAAACTCCAGTAAGTAATGTAGTGTCTCAAAGTTCAAGTTATGGTTTAAAGAAGGGGGGAAAATGTTTATGATTTATTCTGAGAAGGGATTTGACTATTGTGCATTCCAGTGAAGATCTTGTATGAAAAATTCTGTTTTCTGAATTGATCTGCTGCTCTATTATTATCTCTGGGGATGTTTCAGCGTGCAATGAGTAGTCTATTCTAAGCTGTTGTTCCTATATACAAACCAGATCATGCAGGTTGCCACTCGATAGAGAAACTTTGTGCTTTTCAGAACCTTGGTTCTGGTTATCTTTCTTGGAGATAAAAACAGAATAAAAAAGTGGTAAGGCAGGGAAATAGATATGGATGAATATAAATGGTAAAAAAAAAAAATGCAGAGTGAAGATATTTAAATAAATGTAATTTTGATTCAATATTAGTACAAAAGTTTTTTGAGCTATTATTCAACTGAACATTGATACATTATAAAAAATATATATATGATCTCTATAATGATAATTTTAAAATTAGATTCGTGAAAATGTCAAGTCACGGAGAGTAGCTACTCATAATCATAACCACAATGGTAATGGGGAATTGTTCACAGGGATATATGCGAGGATCCCCATATCCGGAGAATTTTTCATCGTGGAGGCGGGATCGGGTCTAGAAAGGATAGATATATGTAGTCTTGTTTAAGAGGCGATTTTCAGTATTTGAATTCGTAATCTCTATATCACAAGACAGCAATTTTACCATTGCGTCAAGACTAATCATCTTGTAATTGTACGATATTAAAAAATTTAGAGAAAATTACACTCATCACCTCATCTGAAGTTTAGACAAATAAAACCCATATCGCCTATATTTTCTAACTTTACTTGCCAATTTCCTGAGTTTTGAAAAATCCTATACTGATCTCCTCTACTATTGTTAGTCTGTAAGTGACTTTAATGGAACAGTACACATATACATAATACATGCTTTTTAATAGCATTGTTGTAAACATTAAAGATTGTTATAAGTACTGAATTACCATATTATCCTTTTAATAAATGATAACAGCACAACATCTTCCCATTTGCTCTTGTCCTAACATGGGAAGATGATATGCTTTTATCACTTGACAAAAGAATAATATAATTATTCAATAGTTATACTAGTCTTTCATATTTACAATAATATCATTAAAAATTATATGTTGTGCAACCGTGCAGTGTTACATCAAAGCCATTAATGGACTTATGTTAATGAAGGAGGTTGGTGTAGAATTTTTCAATACTCCGAAATTTGGCGTGCAAATTTTAAAAATAGAGGGGGTGCAAGTTGCATTTTGCCAAACATAAAAAAATGTGAGTGTAATTGTCCTAAGAATTTATGATCAGAATTGAATTAAATTTTGGGAATTTAGTGTTATAAATTGTAATGTTGTGATACTAATTTAATTAAAGTCTAAGAGTTAAATCAAGATTGTTTTATTTATTTTTCTTTTTTTTGTAAAAAAATCATGTACGAGCTAAATTGTTTGTATAATTTTACTTTTATTTTTAGGTATCCGTGTATCTTTGTAGGAGATGAGGATCTGCTAGGATTGAGGATAGGGGAGAATTTTTCCCCCCCGAAGAGAATGGGGACAGGGACGACGACAGGAAAAATTTGAAAGCATGGGGTGGGGACAGGGTACTACTCTCTGCTCTTGCCCCCCGCCAATTGCCATCGCTACTATCTATTATAGTTTATCGCTTTTATAAAATTTTATTGGTTGAAAGTGAAGATGCGAATAACTCTACTTTGATGTATTATTAAACTTTAATTCTATTTAATTTAGACTCCAAGAAGTATAACGAGTCTTATTTATCACTGAGGTCTGACTCAATTATTTTCTTCTTTCAAATGCTAGGTCATCAGGTCAAGTAATTGTCGTCAGTAAAGCATCGACTAGATGGGTAACCTTATATATTCGCATTATGTCACACTATCTAAACCTTCGAATCATGAACACTAAATTTATACATATTTTGTGCATAATTGTTTTTCTTCGCTGAAAATAAACTTATTTTACTAGTAAGATTGAACAGAAAGAATGTTTAGAAAAACGATTATACCGAGGCATAGAAAGTTGAGCCTTGAAAAATTATTTATACAAATTTGGTTAGCTGTAATATACAAGTTCAGTCAAATCCAATCTCTTGACATTATTTTTAATAATTAATTCAAACACACCTCAAAAATATCCGTTAAGCAGTACGTTAATTGTTCCTGTCTCGCTATAGGAACGGCAGATTGGTATTTAGGTCAGAGATGAAGATCCGTTCCCTTCCCCCGTGGGATATATATTAAGATGAAGAATGGTGTGAATGAATGATTGTATTCCGATAAAGTGATTCTGTACAAAAGGAGGGTGTATATACGGAGTTGAGTGAATAACAAGCTAATCACTCATTGTAACAGAAAAGTAACTCTATATGACGGTCTAAAAGTAACTCATAATTACATATGGCTCAATATTATATAAAGTAGGGGCGTTAATGAGGGAAACTCTAATTGAAGCGGTGATCTAGAAATTTGAATAGGATTACGGTCCTAATGATGAAGAGTTATGAGATTCTTCAGGTGAGGGGTTAGTGATTACCACATTGGTCGGAGGAGGGGTGTCCAAGCAGAGGGACCAAGAGGTTGGATCGAGCGACCGATTGACTGTTCCATTAATCCTTATATATATATATTAAAAATGGCATATCAGATAACTTGTCTTTCAAAAAATCTAGCCTTCAAAATACTACGGTGAATATATAAGTTATGGCAGGAAGAATTTAGTCACATTTTGTGAATTGTACGGAAGAATCATGTGATAGTCAAATGATAAACTGTGATCGTTGACAACAACAATCTAGGCTTCAAGAAAATAAAGTATGGGCTAAGATTGAATGTGGCACAAATCATTAGCAAGATCTAAAAATGCATGAAACATGAGTGTCGGTCGATCTGGTTGTAACTTGATTGCAAGTTAAAATTTTGAGAATGACGTGTGAAAACGGTGCTGTGGACAGACTTGCTGCAAAGGGAGGTGAAAAAAAAAAGGCAGAATCTGCAAACTGCAGTGGTGTTCTTTGAAGAAGCAGATGACAAGAATAAAAGAGATTCTCAAACAGTGACACAGAATATCTGACTTCAAGCAAGTAAATTGCAAAGTAATAATCAATGCCAGGTCATTATGTTTGCCAAGTTTTTCGTTTTTTATATATAATTTTTTTTTACCCATATAATTTTGTTTGTACATCATTCTTTAGATAGCGTTTGGTAAATGTCCTAAAACAGAAAATATAAAAATATTAAGAATGAAAACGTGTTTAAAGAAAGGGACAAAGATACATGTTTAGAGAAAGGGACAAAGATAAAAGTGTCAAACTTGTCTTTATTCAAGATAATTTTTGAGTCAAATTTTTTTACCTACAGAGAAGAGATATACTAAAGATATATCTATGTATTGTAACACCCTGGAATTATTTAGAAATTAATTTACTCTTTATTAACAACAATTTCAATATTTTGATAGCCTTGGTGATAATAAAGACGACTTAACAGCCAAAAAAAAAGAAAAAAAATGAATAGTAATCTTATGGGTCCCACAGCTCGAGACAGTCAAAACTCTATGATCTAGACTAAAAGATGTCCAAAACCAAAATATGATCATATAAAAGTTAGGAATGGTTAGAAATGAAATTCTAGATTAGGAATTAAATTTAGAGCAATATCTGTTTTTCTAAGTATGATATTTTACCCGTTTGGTGAAATATCGATGTATAGTTTTTACATCATATGAAGCAATCAGTGCAAGCTTGCCACCTAAAATATGTTACACCATTACCTTTATTAAGAGCTGATAGGAATTTTATAAAATTTCATCTAATTACCTTTAAGAAATTAATTTTATCATGGAAAGTAATATGAATAATATAAAAAAAAAAATCAAAACTTATCTTATCTTTTCCTTGATATTTCGACCAGCTTTCAAACATATAGAGCCTTCTCCATTCTTCTTCAAGCAAACAACATCACAAGCTTACAAACCAACCTAAGTTACAAGATTAAACACCAACAAGTTTGACACAAATACAAATTCATCTCTTGAAAACTTAAATCAACTCTTTATCATAAACCCTCACCTTATTATATCAACCATCTTGGCTGCTGTTTCTGCTTTGTTAGAGGAGGATTTGAGAGGGTTAGATCAAGAATTGGGTGTAGGAACTCTTCAAGGGAAATCAAGAACAATAATTACTATTCTAAGAGCCAAGTAGGACTCTATTTACCCTCTTCTTTTCAAATTTTACTCTGAAATTTGCTGATGGATTGAGTCTGAAAATTTTAGTTTTATTGGTTGATAATGTACGAATATAGATGTATTAATTTTGGTATAAAGTTTTGATGATGTTATGAAACTCTTTTTGCTAAAACATGTGACTATGTTGCTGGAAATCCCGATTTTAAGCATGGAGGTGACATTATTCAAATTTTCTGACCCAATTAGAGACATTAGATTGAGTTGAAAATTTTATATGATGGAGCTAATATATTAAGGTATCTTCAGTAAAAATTTTGAGTCATTCTGGGTACTTTTGCTATATTTAAAAATTCAAGAACCGAATTAGTCAAGGTTGCTGCCTGCACAGTCCAGTTTGTAGTACTAAATTTGTATAATTTTATTACCTTATCAAATGAGCGAATTATTATTTGAAATTTTTATAGGATATTGAGGATATATTGACGTCCAACCATAATTTTTTGTATGAAGTTCTGGGTTCATTTGATAGGGTAGAAAAATTGAAACTTCTAACTGTTGGCTAAAACAGGACAGTTCCTGACCTCTGAAAATGTGAGAATTTTTAAATATAGCTAGAGATCTTTTTATACTTTGAGATTTTTATAGAGCCTTGTTAATATATTGAATTACCTCTGAAATTTTTCTTTGCTCTGTTTTAGTGAAATTTAGTAGCTGATTCATAATTTTCTTTAGAACTGAAATTCTGGACAGCATGCTGAATTGGTAAATTTCTAATGACATACTAATGATTTGATCTCATTCATGCTATCTAAATCTATGAATGAAGCTGAGCACATATGAATGTAATTATTTATTACAATTGCTTAAATATGAAAGAAAGTATAAGATTATGATGTTTGAGCTGGAGAAAGTAAATCCGGTCAGTTGGGGAAAGTAACCTGACTACCCTTGAATTGAGTCGGGAAAAGTAAACCTAACTAGGAATAGATTTGTGTGAGAATTGGAGAAAGTAAATCCAATGATCATATATAGGAATGAACTCAGCCTAAAAAGCAGTCTATTACCCAGGAGTGAAATAATTATCCATAGTCAAGGGCCAAAACAATTAATGTAGCAATTGTTTTAAGTTACTCTTTATGCTATGTGCTATGAGAATAAGATTTATTATTCAATTGAGATCAAATACTTATGTATTAAGTTGACATCATAAATTCTAAGAATGGTGATTGCATAAAATGAGCCTGCTTCGGATAAAGGTTTTATGAACTAATATATCCATTACTAATTATGTTACTTGCATGCAACATTTCTATAATTAAACCGAAACAGCTGGGGTAGATAATGATGGCATTTATATGTGTATGGGAGTACCCTATTGAGAATTTTAGAATTCTCATCCCTATGTGTATTCCATGTCTACCTCAGGTTCAGCAGATGACGCTCACTAGAGAATTCAGTGATACTCAGTAGCCGTCAGTTGACTATATGATACTATAATTAGAAGTTAAAGTACTCTTTGATCATTAGACTTGTCTTAGATAACTTCTCATGTATTTAGAGCAGGTTTATATGCTGTAATTTGATGTGTCTTCTAATTCTTTGGATGACTCAGACATCATACATGTATGCTGAAATGGCATGATCGCCTACTTGTAAACAAATAAATTGTTGCTACAATGTATAAGTGTGACACAAAGTACCACACTCTTAGTTACAGTGTTTAATCCTAGGTAAAATACTGTAATTAAGGGGGTGTTACATGCATATTATTACCAAACACAATTTCATTTTCATCTCCAACGTACTCTTTGTTGCTACTATCTCTCCCACCTACTCCTTGTTTCTACCATCTCACCGTCTCCATTTTGTCTCGAGAAAGTACCAAACGCAACGTTAGGGACTTACGGCTTCGGGGTACTTATAGAGGGATCATCTTATCTCCGGACCTTGTATTGGAGAAACCAATTATGAATTTATGATATTTGTGCTTTTATTTTGATTGTTGGATTGTAGTTAAACTAGTAAAAAGTTTTTCAATGCGATCAAAACTACAGTGACTGGCTGGACCTTTTTCAGTCTTTCAGAGTCAGCATAAACAGTTCCCTTGAAGAAAGGGAAGATCGAAGCAGCAGCTGGATGGGGACAAAAATCAATTAAAATATTTTAGGTTTTTCCTTCCTTTTTCTTTTTGGTACACGCAAACCATCTAATTTGCTTTAATAAGGTCTTTTCACAGATATGGAAGAGGCCAGCTATTTAGAGATTATTAAAAAAAATTAATTTCTATATACTAATAGCATAAATATTTTACACAATCATCTAATTATATATTAATATATCAATTATGATAATTGACTCTCACACTCACAAATTGAGAAGTCATCAAAATAAAATATTTTCATTAAATAATTATATATAATTATTTCACACTTTCAATATATAAAAATTAGACTTTTATTAAAATTAAATTTGTTTAATTCTTCAAATCCAAAACTTTGAGAATTTGAGGTTTAATCTTTTCTTTTAAAATACAACTTCTAATAGTGCGCTCAAAACTTAAGTTTACGCGCAACATTTTAAGCAGGGTTAAAAATGTAGTCATTGTAGTTTTGACGGCAAGAGATCAAACCTTTACCTTTGACGGCAAGAGATCAAACCTTTACCTTTAACTAGATCCTTCAGAAAATTAGCTAGCTACCAACTATATTAAACTTTACAATTTTAAACACTAATAGAAGTTATATTGAAATTTATTTTATAATTATCTAATCATATATTACTACATTATTAATAATAATATTTTGACTCTTTTACCCACTACATAAAATATTTTATATAATAATATATTATTAGATAACCATATAAGACTTTCACGTATAGTGTATCTTCAACCTTTTCTAGCTTAATGAACGTAGCTTTCTCTGTATATGGTGATCCACAGAGTTCTCATCTTCCGTGATACTACCATGATAATAGTTAAAAGGTTTTCTTGCTTCCCTAACGTCATCAACATAATGATAGAGGAAAATTTGTGCATTCATGAGGGAACTATCCCAGGATCACCATGGAATAAGCACAGCCAAAACGGCAGAGCATAGGGGATAAATAGGGCATACAAGATGCCAACCAAATATCGCAGTTGGAGATAAATGACAAATCAGAAGGCACAATTTTTTGAAATATGACGATATTAACCATTTGACCTGTTAGCCGTCCGGGCATGATTAGTCACTTCTCCTTCTTACTGCTGCTGGTAGAATTCTGCTCAGTACGCATTTTTAAAACGTTTACCAATGCTTGCAAACGGTCCCATATGCTGAGCCCATACAGTGCTTCAACTAGTGACTCCTGAAATTCGAATCCATTTTCTGCTACGGGATACTAGGGCAGAGAAAAAGCACAACTCAGTATACAGTGAAGTGTACTAATATATATTAGAGCCAATATTCACTTTAATCCCTGACATTTCATAAATGAGTCATTTTAGTCCCTCAGTTTTAAAATGAATCAATTTAGTCCCTCATATTTACAAACATGAATCAATTCAGTCTCTCTGTTAACATCTGTTAAATCACCGTTAGGGATTAATTTATCTATCAATAAAATTGTCAGAAATCAATTTGGGTGTTTACACCAAAAAAATGGAAGACAACACTAGGGCTGGCTTTTGAAATATAGTGATTCTAGTCTTAAATCTTCGAGTCTATATTCACTTTAGTCCCTCACATTTCATGAATGAGTCCTTTTAGTCCCTTACTTTTAAAATGAATCAATTTGGTCCCTCACACTTACAAGCGGGAATCAATTTAATGCGTGTTATATCATCGTTAGTTAAACAGTGCCTGGTGGGGATAGAGTTCGTCATGAGGGAGATAGAGCTCGACCACGAGGAAATAGAGCTCGGTCAATAGGAAAAAGAGTTCGTCTGATATCATTTTCCAATTGCCGAGCTCTGTCCTACTGGCCGAGCTATATTTCCTGTAAGCTGAACTCCATTTTCTCTCGATCGAGCTCTGTCTCCCTCAGGATGAGCTCTTAACTAACGGTGATTTAACAGATGTTAACATAGAGACTGAATTGATTTACGTTTATAAATGTGAGAGACCAAATTGATTCATTTTAAAAGTGAGGGGCTAAAATAACTCATTCATGAAATGTCAGGGACTAAAGTGAATATTGACCCAATATATTACCAATGGTTTCCCAGACTGACCTGAATAGGCTTAGGTATCACGGTTTTGATGAATGGCCAAAATCTATCTTCAACAACAGATTTTACAAGGCAGCATGCTCGCAAACCTTCAGGACCAGAAAATCGTCCAAATCCACTGTGTTTCACACCGCCAAATGGAAGGGACTGAAAAATCAGAATGCAACCCAGGTTGAGATAGCAACATATCCAGCCAGTTTTGCTAAAAGAACCACATGATTATAATTTCCGATAGACAAAACAGATAAAGAAACAACTCTTTCCCATAAAAAATTTATATCTATTTCGGATTGGCAATTAAATATGCCTTCTAAAGAACAAATTCCTTCCAATATAATTTTTTGGCAAAGATGTTACAGTAAATTAGAAATTCCTTCCAAATTCCTTACAGTATACATGTTACAGCAAAGATGAATATGTGTTTTTCTTTCTCAAGAATCAACCAGGGGATGGTTACATCCAATTGCTAGAGTCCACCAATTTCAAACTGTTAGACCCGTGCTAGATCTGAGGGAAATGCAGCGCTTTATTGATCACAGGTTAGGTAAATCACCATAACCTCAAAGTACAATATGAACCCTAAGGGAGAGACTCTCTCCAATTGCTAGAAATCAGTTACAAAATGAATTCGCGCCTATTCTAATTATTCATTCTGCTATTTATACATGTCTAACTTGCCTAACTACTTTTCCCCCCAAACTAACTACCTCTTGGCTGCCTAAGTTGTTGCTAATGCTAATCTTGCTCTTTAGCTCACTCCGCCCTCTTATTCCTTCTCTCATAGACTTTAGAGAACCTAGGGTCACTAACCTCCCTAACAATACCCCCCCCCCCCAGGAGATCCACCTTGTCCTCAAGGTGGGCAGTTGGAAATTGCTGCTGCAAGGAGCTCAATAGCTCCCAGGAATTGTCAAATGTGGGCAATCCTTTCCACTGCACAAGTACCTCCGTTGCACCTTCCTTGTTGGCTCGAACCTGCAGCAAGTCCTGGGGCACTGTCTTCAAAACTCCCTCCTCTGTCAGTCCTGCTGGTAGTTCTTGGGAATGCTGCTGGCTGGGTGGCACTGCACGTTTCAGCGTACTAACATGAAAAACCGGGTGAAGTTTGCAGTCCATGGGTAATTCCAGCTTGTAGGCTACAGGTCCGATGCGTTCCAGCACCTTAAACGGACCATAAAACCTGGGGCTAAGCTTCTCATTGGGTCTCCGGGCAAGGGACTTCATCCGATAAGGCTGGTATTTGAGAAAGGCCCAGTCCCCTTCTTGAAAAACCAGCTCCCTGCATTTCTTGTCAGCAAAGAACTTCATACGCTCCTATGCTTGGTGCAGGTGAGCCTTCAACTCAGCAAGAGTTTCATCCCGAGACGCCATCAGTGACTGTACTTCCTCTACCTTCGATGGGTAAGTTTCCCCACGAAAGAGCACCGGGGGAGCTCGGCCATATAGTGCTTGAAAAGGGGAAGTTTGGGTTGATGCATTAAAAGTTGTGTTAAACCAGTATTCAGCCCAAGGTAGCCACTCAACCCACAACTTTGGTTTAGTACCAATGAAGCACCGAAGGTATGTTTCTAAGCAGCGATTGGTCACTTCCGTTTGACCATCCGTTTGAGGATGATAGGAGGTGCTGTACCTGAGTTTTGTCCCAGCAGCTTTGAACAATTCGGACCACAATTTGCTCAGGACCACAGGGTCGCGATCAGAAATAATGGCTTTAGGGAACCCATGTAACCTCACTACTTCCTTGACAAAAACTTGGGCCACCTCTTTTGCAGAGAAAGGATGAGTTAAAGGGATAAAGTGTGCATACCTGGTAAGTCGGTCAACTACAACCATTATAGCATCTTTCCCTTTCGATTTGGGCAATCCATTAATGAAGTCCATAGCAATTTCAGACCACACTTGATCAGGTGTGGGTAAAGGTTAGAGCAGCCTTGCTGGTGATAATGCTTGGTACTTGTTTGTTTGGCATGTGTGGCAAGATGCTACATACTCCTTTACTCTCTCCCTCATACCTCTCCAATAAAACGATGCGGCCAGTTTCTTATAGGTTCTGAAGAAACCAGAATGGCCTCCCGCTGCCGAGTCATGCATCTCCGCTAGCAGTGTGGGTATTTGAGAAGAGTCTTTAGGGATTACAGCCCGTCCTTGGTAAAAAAGACGGCCATTCCTTAGTGAGAAGCCCGGAAAGTTTGTCCCACCTTGCTGAATTTTGAGGATAATCGTTTGGAGGTGCTCATCCTTGTCAACTTCTTCCTGTATCGTCTCCCAGATGTTGGTAGATACAACTGAGATTGCCTAAAACATCATCTGTCTTGATAATGCATCTGCTGCCTTATTCTCAGGTCTCGGCCGATACTAGATCTCAAAGTCTAAGCCCATAAGCTTTGATGTCCATTTCATCTGATCTTCGCTGAATAATCGTTGGTTTGAGAGGAACTTCAAACTCCTCTGGTATGTGAGAATGATAAAGTGTCGTCCTAGGAGGTAGTGCCGCCACTTTTGGACTGCAAAAACCACTGCCATCAACTCCCTTTCATAGGCAGATTTAAGCTAGGCTCTTTTGGATAGGCTTTTACTAAGGAAAGCGATCGGTCTACCCTTTTGAGATAGCACTGCTCCTAATCCTTGGCTGGATGCATCTGTCTCAATGACAAAGGGAAGGGAGAAGTTTGGTACCGCCAAGATTGGTAGTGCTGCCATGGCCGATTTAAGTTGCTTAAATGCTTGTTGAGCTTTATCATCCCACAGGAACCCATCTTTCTTAGTTAAGTCATTGAGGGGTTTAGCTATGCAACCGTAGCCCTGGACAAAGTGCCTATAATACCCAGTTAGGCCTAGAAATCCTCGTAGAGCTTTGACGTCCTTAGGGAGTGGCCATGCCCGCATTGCTTCAATTTTCTTGAGGTCAGCAGCTACCCCTTTTTCAGAGACGATGTGGCCAAGGTATTCCACTTGGCTTACAGCAAAATCACATTTTTTTCTGTTTAAAACCAGCTGATTCTCTTGCAACAATTGGAAAACAGCAGTGAGATGTTCTGAGTGAGCAGATTCATTCTTGCTATAGACCAGTATATCATCAAAAAACACCAAAACGAACTTACGGAGGTATGGGCGAACGATGTCATTCATAAGGGCCTGAAAGGTAGAGGGTGCGTTAGTGAGGCCAAAGGGCATTACGAGGAATTCGCAGTGTCCTTCGTGTGTTCTAAACGCCGTTTTTCCCACATCCTCGTCCACCATTCGTATTTGGTGGTAACCCGCTTTAAGGTCGAGTTTGGAAAAAATGGCAGCACCTGCAAGTTCATCCAACAGCTCGTCTATAACCGGAATCGGAAAATGGTGATGCGGTTGAGAGCTCGGTAATCAACGCAAAATCTCCAACTTCCATCTTTTTTCTTTACCAGGATTATGGGGCTCGCGAAAGGGCTCACACTTGGGCGAATAATACCAGCTCCCAGCATCTCCTGGACCATTCTTTCAATTGCGTTTTTCTGGTAATGAGGGTATCTATATGGCCTCAGATTAGGGATTTCGGCACCTTCCTTTAAGGTAATTGCATGGTCATGAGTTCTATGGGGGGGGTAGTCCTTCTGGTGTTTCGAATATGGCTGGGAAAGTGTCCAACACTTGCTGAATACGTGCTGGAGGGATGGTCGCCGCTTGCATTTGGTTCAACACCGGCCATAATTGAACCATGTATCCATCACCTTCTTCCTGTAGTTCCTTTAAGGCCGCTCGGAGGGCAACCCCTCCATAGCAGAGCTCTGGGTCGCCCTGTAAAACTACCCACTCGTTGTTGATGTTGATCGTGAAGCGTGACTTGCCAAAGTCAGCAATTGTTGCACCCAATGTATCCAACCATGCTAAGCCTAACACCACTTCTGAGTCATCGAAGGGGAAGATATAACAATCTTGAGTAACCATTAAGTTGGGAAATTGTATGGAAACCCCTTTACACTTACCCTGTCCTAGCTTCTGGTCCCCTCCTGCTACTGTAACTACAAATCTCGAATCTGATTTAACCGGGAGTTGTGCTTCCGCAACTAGTGCCGGGCAGATGAAATTGTGGGAAGTGCCTGGGTCAATTAATACCCGCGCTCTACACCCCTAAACTATGGCCCATGCTCGGATTCTCCTTTGGTTCCCTGATCCCATCACCGACTTGAGGGTGAGCTGTAACTGAGAGTTTTCCTCCCCTAGGATGTCAGGGGCATCGTGCCACTCTCCTTCGGCATCCTCTTCTAGTATCATCAATTTGAGCCCTTTGTTCTTACAGGTGTGGTCTGAGGTGAATCGCTCTTCGCAAAAGAAACAGAGGCCTTTGGCCCTTTTTTCCCTGTATTCTTCATCCGACAGGTGTTTAAATCCACGCCTCACTTTAGCGTTTTCGGATTGGCATACAGTGCTCAGTTTGTCTTTAGTATTAACAGGAACCATGCTTGTATATCCATGGAAGGGCTTATTTGTAATTTTGTGTAACACCTTGTTTTTATTCTCCACTAGTTCCGCCTTGTCCATCAGGTCTTCTAAGGAGTGGAAGGAGTGAAGTTTCAATTCGGCCCTTACCTCAGGCTTGAGACCATTCTGGAAGAGGCCAAAGAGAAAACGCCTTTCTGATACTTTCAGCTGGCTGGAGTAGAGTTCGAACAACTCTCGGTACTCTCGGACTGATCCCTCTTGTTTGACCTCAAACAGCAATTCAAAGGGATTCTGAGCGAGCTCCGGTTGGAATCGCTTGACAAGCGATTCGCGGAATCGGTACCACGTGGGCTCGCAAGCGGTGGACTCCCACCATCGGAACCAGATGAGAGCTTTGCCTTCCATTGCTATCTTTGCCACAAACAACCATTGAGATTCTGGTACCTCTCGTACCTAGAAGTACCGCTCAATGCTATCCAGCCATGAAAATGCACCCTCATCGTGAAAGAGAGGGACGTCGATTCGGCGCCACTGGTCTGCTGCGCGATTGCGCATGTGTCCCTGTACAAACCCATCGCCATCGCCTCCGCCATGCCACTCATGGCGTTGGTGGTCATTGCGATGCAAAAAACCTGATGAGGATTCATCGTGCTGATCGTTGTGGTGTTCGCGCTTTGGGGTCAAGACGCGATCGGAGTGATTCTCAAGGGATTCAAGCCGTGCGGCCACGGACTTCAACTCCGCCATGATCGCCGCCAATGAGGTTTGGATGCTCACCCGGTCTTCTTCTTGCTGCGATTGCAGCGCTGCAATCAATGCGTCGATGGACTCAAATTTCTTCTTGTTCGCAGCCATGGAAGCAAAATTTCCAGGATTTGCAAGGAAGCTGATACCAATGTTAGACCCGTGCTAGATCTAAGGGAAATGCAGCGCTTTATTGATCACAGGTTAGGTAAATCACCATAACCTCAGAGTACAATATGAACCCTAAGGGAGAGACTCTCTCCAATTGCTAGAAATCAGTTACAAAATGAATTCGCGCCTATTCTAATTATTCATTCTGCTATTTATACATGTCTAACTTGCCTAACTACTTTTCCCTCCAAACTAACTACCTCTCGGCTGCCTAAGTTGTTGCTAATGCTAATCTTGCTCTTTAGCTCACTCCGCCTTCTTATTCCTTCTCTCATAGATTTTAGAGAACCTAAGGTCACTAACCTCCCTAACACAAACCTTCCGTTGACCAGATAGTCTCTCTCTAACCATTGGATGTGATAAACAAGGACTGTACAAGGGTAAAATAGAGGTGAAAATTTCATAGAAGATATTCATGAGTATGGGGTTTACCCCATACCAAATCCAGGGGGTGGTCCCTTTTGCATGAACCCTTTTGAGAGATAGGGCATGGAAAAATAAAATAAAATTACCTGACACATATATGTTGCTGCAAAATCATTAACTGCAGCAACCCCACAATGTATCTGTGAAGCTATCTCTCTAGCACGGCTCTGACTGCCTGAGAAAACAGCACAGCCAAGCCCATATCTTGAGTCATTTGCAAGCTTGACAACCTCTTCATCAGAGCTAAATTTCATTATTGGCATGATTGGTCCAAATGCCTAAATGTAATTAGAGAAAAAAGGTGAATTTAGTAAGCAGTTGCTGAACCATAGGAAATAGAACAATACTCTCAAAGACAACATGAGATGCAGTTAGTCCAAATTTCAAAATCTCCATGCTATTAGTCAAGAGGTGCATAATATTCACCCTTTTTGGTTGGTTAGAGGTTTACATAGGTATGGGTTGTAGGGGTTATTATTGAAACACTCCAAGTTGAAAAAACAACACAAATAATAACAATGAAAAAATGGGAAGGAGAGAGAGGAAAGAGAGAAAGGAGGAGGAGGGGGAGATGTCATAAACCAGAGACAATAACAAGTTCTGCTACCTCTTCTTGCATCAATCTCATTGAGTGATTCACATTCACAATCACAGTTGGGGGAAAATACTGATCAACTGCATCTTCGCCAATATGCCCAAAACTTCCTCTGGCAACAATTTCAGCACCTTTGTCTATAGCATCATTCACAAGGCCTTCAAGCTTTTCAGAATGCTCATGCATGCATAAAGCTCCCATATCATACTTCCCGGCAAGTGGTGGGCCCTGCATGAAATAATTGACTGAAAGGCTTGAAAAATTGGACATCTTAATACAATACAAAATAGCTCAGAGAAAGCCTATACTTCGATAACAGGTGGAAAACAAGAAAATTCTTTTAATTTGCTAGATTTCAACAGCAGAAGTTACTAATCAATTTCAAAAGTTATAAAGATAAAGAAATGCGTGTGTTTGATACAGATGAGGGTATAAAGCCAGTTCTTAATTGATGCAAATAATTTACGAATTCCTAGTATCACAGCTAATGCTTGCTCAGAGCTACTAAATGGGAGGGAAAATGGAAAAAGATGCTTGCAGAAATTCAACAAAATTGGAGGATAAAGCAACATATCATGACTTGTATAGACGTTCCACAGAATATCATAATAAACTAGCAGAGTGCAAAGGCAAGCTGATAGGTTGCTGCAATAGCAATTGTGTAACAATTATGCCAGAGCGAGTGATTAAGAAGCCCATGTTGACTTTAAGAGAAAGTTGCATGAGACTAAGGCATATTTGAACAATGGAATATTGTAATGAAGCACTTACAGCTGTAACAGATTTTACGATTTTGGCAACTCTACTGACAAAAGATAAATAAATGCTCCTGTGGACATAAAATCGTTCCGCCCCAGCACAGTTCTGCCCACTTGACTGAAGAGCAGCCCTGACAGCAATTTGAGCAACCTATATTCAGCAGATCAATGGCTGTTAAAACTATGGTACTCAAGAATGAATATTTCATTAAGTTGTAAAGTTAACATTTGTCAACCATTGGTTGACTATAACACCCCAAGCCTTTGGAAATCAGAAAATGTGGAATTGATTCATACGTGGTCCACATCTACATCTTCACAAACTATAAATGCATCTTTTCCACCAAGCTCTAGGGTAACGGGTATAAGATTCTCCGCAGCATTTCTCATTATCTGCATAGCAGGAAGCACCATATTAGCAGATGCACAGATATCTTATTGCATGAAAAGGGGATGCCATCTTATAAAGAATGGAAGAATATGTTAAAAAGTATAAGATATCTCTGAGATATCCCCTACACTTATTCTGGTTATGAGACATCACTCTAAAACAAGGATAGACATCAAGTAACTTTTTTTTTTTTTTGCCATTTTTTATACTAATGAGTTAAACATTGACCTAGTACTCCTAGAAATTCCTTTATTATATCTAACATTGCATGCATAATATATCCGAAATATTTCTTCAGAACCAGAATTGAAATAATGGAACACAATTCGGAGACAAGAGGGCAGGATGAACGCAATCGATTGGCCAAAGAAATCATACCATCCTACCAACACCTGGTGATCCAACAAAAATCACTTTATCAGCAGAAGACACCAGTGCTTCTCCTGTTTCAGCAAACCTGGTAAGGTGGTCCAGTTAAGGCTATGGATGCAGCCATGACTGTGGAACAAAAGGAAAAAGGAAGGGTGCAAGACTCTACCCCGTTATCACCTCAACAAGGTCCTCTGGAGCACCTATGGCAGCAAGGGCTGATTGGATGATTCGGAAGTAGAAGCATCCAGACCAACTTGCATGTTCCGATATCTACAATCAGAACCACATTGGTTTCTGTAAAACTGAAAAGCATAAAACATAAATCTTATAGTAACAAGTAAGAGTAGCCTGATTAGGTATTCCAACTTGTATAGTCTCAACTTTAATCCCAGTTTGCCATGGAATATGATACAAGCATCATGACAGTAAAACAGCCAACATTGTGTGTTCTACAAAAGACATGATAAATCCATTGGATGAACAATTGTTGATAGGTATAGTGAATATTATGTCGTTTTATACCTTAATCACAATGCCATTTCCAGAAAAAAGTGCTGCCAACATAGGGTTGAAAATATTGTGGAAAGGATAGTTCCATGACACAATGGCACCAATAACACCGAGGGGATGAAATTCTACTTTGGCCCTCTTATGCAACATTGACCATCCAGTGGACCTGTAAGTTTATCACAAATAAAAAGGCAGTGATCAAAGTGCATTACATAATTTCCTTTTTCCCATATAAATATATTTATGTATAGTGGCAATCTGGTTTTCGGGGTGGGGGTATGGTGTACGTATTTAAGATAAAGAAATAAGTGTACCCAAAACTACCAGTTTTATGGCCTAAATGAATATGAGGAAATATACTATTAACTAAAGAAAAGGATTGGGGCAGGTACCGGTACTCAGGCTTTAGCCACTTCTCACCCTCTGATAGTAGCCAATGGATCTTCTCACATGTTGTCATTATTTCTCCAAAAGATGCATCTACCATTGTCTTTCCAGTATCACGTGAAGATATTCTAATAAAAGCAAGTGAATTAGAATATATTCGAACTCGTTATTGAAATTCTTATGCAATAAACACAGTTGATATCCATTTTTTGGACTAAGGAATGAAACAACATGACAACTAAAAACAGAAGACAGCTGCATGTTTCCAGAATAAGTTCAAAATATTATTAACACTTAAACTTTCTTCCAACGACCTTGGTGAAGAAGTGCACCTACTCGCATATAAGTGCTTGATGTTTGATTATATAATTCAAAAGTATGCGCAAAAACTGGCGTCTTTGCCTGAAGCTCGTCTTTGCCCACATTTTTTGAGCCTTCCGTACTTTCTCCACTTGCTCCTTGACCTAACCATCCATACAAAGTAGTTCTAGTTAAGTCCTGCAATGCTTTCACTCATGAATCTAGTCAAAATGCCAACCAATATTTTCTGAATACCCTGCAATGACTTGCTATTGTGCATCTATATTCTCCTTTCTAACTTTATTAACTTTGCCATTGATGTTTCTGGATGGTAGGATAAATATGAATCAAGTAGAGTACCATGATGGCTATTAATTAATCCCTAAAACTAGGCGCAGGCATAATTACACATTCATAAGCAAGAAAATAATACATGAACGTAAACCAAAAAGGTCTGAACATCAGGAAATGGGGCTTCCATTTTAAGAACAATAAACATATAATTTAATGAAAATTTCATTGAATTCTCATTTCAATGCAGACAAGTACAAAGAATGCCAAAATGAAAATTAAGGATACAGGTTTAACTAGAGGCTAATGACATGTCAACTTCTCTTCAGTGCAACTAGCATATTTCTGATATGATGACTAGTTTATCAGTAATCAACGATGATGTCCTCATCAGTTTCTCCTACTTCTTTTCTACATGGCTATTTTTCTTCAGCCATGAAAATTTCTAAGTTTCTTATTTGAATATCAGACTTTCATAAACACTAATTACCCCCCAAAAAAGAAAGTTTATTCAAATACAAACTTTGCTAGCTTAGGGAAATAGATACTAAAACTATGCATCATAATCACCAGTCCCATGAGAAGAATAGGCTCACAAACCTCAGCCGGTGTCAGTGCAGAAACATATCCCAAATACTTCATGGTAGCAGGCTCATAGCACTGAACTTTTGTGCCAGATTGCTGCGCCGCTCCCCTTGGAGGTACCTAAACAGGAATCAGTCAACAACGAAACCACATCAGCCATTTTCTATCTTCTTCTTCTTGTTGTTCTATTTCTTTTTTTTTTCTCACTTGGTGCATATGTAGCATCTCTAACAAACAAACCTCCAAATCACATTACATTCAAAGTGCTTCACTGATAAGAAGGAGATTCCTAAAGTGCATAAATTTGGCAACACAAGCATTTCACATGAAACTGAATTCGAATTTCAAACTTAGAATAGGAAAAAAAAAGAAAAAAGGGGCAAACGCAAAAGCAGAGTAAAGATGAAAAACAAGGATCCTAACACACTATACAACGATTTGCAAAATTTTCAAATCGCAAAATGCAAAATAGCAACACATCAAAGCACTCACATATATGAAGCTGTTTTCCTGCGCTTGGTTTCCATCATCCAGCACTGCCATTACCAAAAAATCACGTCACATTTTCACCAATCGCAAAAAAGTTCACGTGCGAGAGAGAGAGAGAGAAAGAAAGTGAGAGACAAGAGTACCATCGGAAGCATCAACGTCGATGGAAGGGACCTTGGGAGGAATGAGCAAGAGAAGGACCTTGCAGATGGCGAAAGCGAACGCGAGAACGAGCAATGGCCACCAGAACGCCATTGTTGGAGGAGCTTCGCAGATTCAGAGCGCTAGGGTTCCGTAGAAGGTTCTAGAAAGAGTGATCGAAAAATGAAGCGATGGAAACTGCGTAGGGCTTTTCTGAGGCGATGATTACTTACACATATATGCTATTTTTGAGGCAGTAAAGGGAGAGAAGAAGGAAACGGCAAAAACTGGGAAGAGAGAAAAGAAGCACAGAGAGATTCCCATTTCAATTTATATATCAAAGTGCATGCGAAGTTTGAGGAAAGAGGAGCAAACACATTCGGATTCCATGCGTATTATTTCAAGTCTGATCGCTTTATCTATGCTTTCCCCAAATGAGTTGAATTGAGCGAACTCCTTCTTGCTTGTTTATTTCCTCTGTAATGAGCTTGAGTAATGAATTATAGTATTTCTAATATTGGTTCCCACCAATCTATTGTCGGAATTCAGTCCGTAATCTCTTTAAGGTGGTACCCGCCCTTATAATCAGAAATTAAATTAAGGTGGTACCCGCTCTTTAAGTGAAATTAAATTGAATTTTATTAAAAATTAAATTAAATTTTTATGTTTAGAATAAGTTGATAAATTAAAAATTTTAATTTAATTTCTTGATTTGGAATTGATATAAAAATAAAATTAATTTAATTATTTTTACTATTTTATTCTTTATTGATAGGTTAAAAATAAAACATTATAATTAAGTAAAGTTATTTTGATATTTTCATTTATTAGAATTCAATTTTCTTATCAAATTATACTCATTTAGGTCTTATTTCAATTTTTTAATTTTATTATATTTCAATACCCATGAAAATTTAATTTCTTTACTTAAGTTGATTATAAAACATAGAATTCAATCCAATTCTTAAAGGACTGGCAAAACTCAAGACACAAGACTATTTCCATACAAATTATCAAGAATCAAATCTTTTATTATATGGTTTAATTTTAGCATCTCATTTAACTACCAATAGTGTTACCCCTCATAATTGATTGTTTGTAATAATTTTGGAGCCTTGTGGCAGGAGAAATTTTTGCATGCTTTTAAAAGAAGGGTGAATAATTATTCATTTTTGTCGTTTTTTGTTTTTTTTATATGGGTTTTGCTTTGTTAATGATACTAAAAATAGTAAGTATTAAAATTTTGTAATGAGTCTCTTTGTTTTAAAAATATTGCTTTGAAAATATAAAAGCTTTATTTCGGTTATGTGAAAATTTTTCTTTTCAATTTCTTAACCATTACACTAAGAGTAATGTTTAAATAAACCCTTTTTATATGGATTTAATTTCTATATATTAAAAATATATAATATTTTTAGGTAGATATGGAATCCATAGCAAACAAAGCAGTAAAAAAATGTCTAAAAGACTCCACCATATAGAACAGCATATAAAAACAAGAAAGTAGTGGTTTTGACCGTTATATCGGCTGAAAAATACAAGTGAAAGTGTTCTTTTATGACTTTTTGAATAATAGATCATGGATTATTTTAAAATTATAATAAATTTTATGTGATTCATTAAATGAAAAATAAATATGGTTTAAAAATTTATTGATGATATTAAATTATAATAAAAGCAACCAGAGACTTTTTCATTAAGAGACCTTAAGAAATTCATTAATAATTGTTTGTGATTTTGTTGGTTGTAACATGTGACTTAGTAACTACGATTCGTATTTTCGCTCAAGCTAGCAAGAAGAACACATCATATTGCAAATCATGATAGTAATGAAAAAGAAGAGTAAAAAATGTTGCAACAAAGAAAATGTAATTAAATTCTAAAAACAAATTTAATACTCAATTTAAGGTGATTATTATAGCCATTTAACATAATGGTGGGTATTTTTCAAACACAACCGACAAAATGCCAATGACGTGACAAAGGTGGCTAGATGACGGTAGTGGTGGCTAAGATGGCCTGACAACAGCAAAAAACTTCGATAGTGATGACACTTCGACAATGATGACAGTGGTCTAACGGCAGTGGTGGTTCATCGATGACGATGGTCCATTGATAATAGTGGTGGGAATTGCAGATAAAAACACTACTCAGAACTAATAAACCACCAAAAAAAGAAGACTAAAACCCCAAAATCGTCCCTCAGGTTTACAGAAGGGGACAAACTAGTCCCTCACATTCAGAAAAATCTATGAAGGCCCCTCACATTTCACGAAAGGGGACAAATTAGTCCCTCCGTCAACTTCCGGTTACACACACTAGCGAACTAGTACACGTGGCACATTAGAAAGTAACGTGGACTATTAACCCCCCTCTCCCTTATACTACGTCGTTTCCACCATCTTCTTCACCATCTTCACCAGCAAGACACAAGGAAAGGAAGGAAGTTGCACCATCTTCTTCACCTTGGACTGTGAACTACAAACAAGACGCAAGGAAAGGAAGTTTCATTTACCTGAGTTGTATCCTTTCCATCCACTCGCCTATATCCCTTGGTCCATTTTACTTTTCTGAGGGTTCCTCTTCATTTTGAAATTCTTGTGGCATTTAGATCTACAAAATCAAAAAATTTGCAAGAACAGTTGTCAGAAGCATAAACTGCATATGCCATGAGAAAGAGAATATCAGCGTTTAAATAAAATTGGACCACTAAGATTACAATCCCCACTAGAAAAATCATGTGATCCCCCATCTCTGAAAAACCACTCCACCTTCATCTCCAAAATTCTTGTTCATGATTTGTCAATGGGAGCTCTTTCTTTTAAGCACAACAATTAAATTCCTTCCGGACAAGTCAGCAGAAAATTTAATACTACCACCTTGTGTTCACCACTACTCATCTTCGCTTCCCTGTTAAGTCCCCATTTCAAAGCCAACCCATGAAGCATCGTTCTCATTCTCACTTCAACTATTCCAAAGGACACAGGAATCATTATCACCATTGTAGCAACATTAGGTACCAAACCTTCTTCACCATTCAAGAAACCGTTAAGGTAAACCACAACTATCAAGAAGCCCATTTTCAGAGTAGCCATACATCACCCCATTATCAGAAAAGCTCATTTCAAGCATACTTGCTAGGGAATTCATTATATAGAATGAGGCTCTTTTTGTGCAAGTTATAAATGATAAAACAAGATTCAGAGGGTGACGCATAGATGTGGTACACTGTGACGATGAGGGTGTTAAGAACAGCATTAAGGGGATAAATTGCTAATACAATAACATCTACATTTGTTGGGGAAAATGGTGGAAATGACGTAGTATAGGGGAGATGGGGGATTAACAGTTCACATCACTTTCTAACGTACCAGGTGTACTGGTTCATTAATGGGTGGTGTAATGGGAAGTTGACAGAAGGACTAACATGTCCCCTTCCGTGAAATGTGAGGGACCTTCGTGGATTTTTTTAAATGTGAGGAATCAGTTTGTCCCCCTCTGTAAACTTGAGGGACGATTTTGGGATTTTAGTCAAGAAAGAAAGAAATTGGAAAAGATTTTCCTTTGATAATTCTTGAGATACATTATTTGTTAAATGAATGTGACAGAAGGCTTTCTGCAAAAGGTTCTCTAGAATACTTTTACAAGGAGAAAACACATTTTGTTAGTTGACAATGAGAATATCATATTTTAAGACATGACAAAAATTAAATGGGTGAAAGTTTATTTTTAAGGTTGAAAGTGATCCAAGTCGGCTCATAAATTATGTTTAATTTTGTTTGTTAATAAGTTGGGTTTATGAGTTCATAAATCAAGCTTGAGCTAGCAATTTGAACCCATTTATTAAATGAGTCAAGCTTAAGTATTATTATACTCGACTCAATAGCTTGTGAGTTGACTCATATGTATATGTATATATATTATATTTTTAATACATATATAATGTATTATGTCTTATATATTAGCACCTAATAAATCAACCAATCCACCTCAATCTTCCTTGCATAACCATCTCCAATTTTTCAATGCAAAAGAATTAGTCGTACATTTATTGTCTAACATTCATGCTCTAATCCAATAGCTCAAACTCATTTTTATTCTTCTTCTGTCCATTTTTGGGTCCGGCTTAAAATACCAAAATACTACCTTGTTCCTTATGTTCTGTATGGTCTATACCACCACATAAAATAAATAGATCCCCATTTCCCTTTTTTTTAATAATTAAAGATATTTAACTCTCAAATAGAGAAAAAGAGGGTTCAAGCTATACACTGCACCAAACGGGATAAAAAAGAAGAGGGTCATTTGGGCAACACGATGGTATTTCCCACCAACAAAGGCAATCGCTATATAGCTTCCATGACAGTTCACAGGATACCAGAATGTCAGCATGTTTTGGAGAGCGTTTGGGCACCCCAAAATCAATTCTAACGCCTAAAATCGACTCTATGGAAAAATAATAATGTTTGATTTGATAAAAGTGAAAATTTCTTATTTTCTATCGGAATCACTTTTAGATTAAAGTATAATTTCTCTGTACTAATAGTATAAAAAAGTTTTACACTGTCATTCGATTAAATCATCTTATTTGCATGATCTTTCAAGTAGTAGGTATAAGACTTAACCATTTTTTGTTATGTGTCAATACATGATTAGATGATAGTGTAAAAACATTGTACACATGCATATAAATTATATCCTTTAGATTAGCTACCAAATAGAAATCACTTTATTTTACAATCAATTCTAACAAAATCAAGTGCCCTTAGGGCACCAATTAAGAAAGTAAAAAAGAAAATTTCTGCATTGAAAAGATGAATTTTTGTATTTTTAACATACACTTGAGACTCACATTAAGTTTGAATACGTGTCTTTTTTAAATAGAAAAATGTTATTTATATTCATGATGTGTGGAATACCATGTCTTCCTTTGTCTTCCATTTTCTTATATTAATTGAAAATTTTCAAATGTGTATAAGGTATGTGGGACATTGCGTCAACTAGCGATATATAAGACAGCATTTGATTTTTATCTTGAGACAGAAAATATAGATACATTGAAGACACAAACCTATTTAGTTGTAACGATAGGGATAAAATACAGAAATTTTTTTATCCTGGGATAGAAAATACGAAAAGTTTATCTACCTCCAAAATGGAGGAACAGTAGAGACAGAACATTAGATAGGAATTTAATTTTTTTTCCAATAATATCCCTATATGTTTTATAATTCCCTCATTGTCCTCACTATATGGGTGGTCTAGTGGCGGCGTCCAGCGATGATCCGATGGTTGGAGGTGGCGAGCAAGGGGTAAAACTATCTTTATCATATATTTTTTTGTCTTGTCTCCATATTTCCAAATAAGATACAAAATATAGAGATAATATTTTTTATGTCCCGTCTCTCCTGTCTCTGTTTCCATTGTCCTAGGACATAAACCAAACACTATCTAAAGGATATGTTGGGCCAATTGGACAAAATCTGAACCGGACTTCATTTTTAGACCGAATCAATTTTTGGATCCGGACCTGATAATGACCCGATCATGGACCAGGACAACCCAACCTTTAAATATTATTTAAGGATTTGGACACCATATATAGTGAAGTTATAAAATTTTACAAATAAAAAATAAAATTTAAAAGATATTTTACAATGTATTTTTCAAAATAAACAATTGGAATATAAAATAACATGAAGTTATATAGAATATACTAATTGAACTATAATATCTTATAATTTTTCACAAATTATTATAAAAAAATTATCTCTAAAAGAATTATTTAACTTTGGGTTGGATTGGGCCAACCTGATATATGGCTTAAACCTATCTTGAAAATTGCATTAGATCAAATTTCAAGACTCTAACCCAATCCAATAAGCATCAGGTTGGGTCGGGTTATGAATGCCCCTCATATCTATTTGTGAACATTTGTCTCCAACTAAGAAGTAATTGATATATCATATAAGATGACGTGATCTGATTATAATGATTTTCCTACATCCTATCAATTATTAGATGAGATATAGATATTGTCGATATGGTATCCCACAAAATAACATTTCTCATTTATTTCATGACAAATGACCTATCTCATGTATGTTCCGTTGTTTTATACCTTTTCCATGTCCCATTAGATATTGGATATAGATTATAAAGGCCTTACAAAAGAAAAAGTCAAACGTGTCGGATAGTCTCAGCCACACCAATATGGAGAACGCAATTGTCGTTGTCCTCTCCCGTTAGCGCCTCACAAATTGCGGCATCCATCATCAACCTCTGTGTCCCCGTAAATTATTCACATAAAAAAATTAACCCAAAAATAATAATAAATAAATAAAAACTCCCCATCATTCTGTACGGAACATGATTGAGAGTGAATCAACCACAACAACAACGAAAAATTAAGAGTTGTGGGTGAGCTTGAATTGTAGAGAGAAGGGAGAGAGATGGCAGGTCTTAGTCATAGGAGAGTGGGGGTGGCGATGGATTTCTCACCATGCAGCGTCAGTGCACTGAAATGGACGGTGGACAACGTTGTGAGAGAAGGGGATCATCTCATCCTTGTTGTCATTCGACCCCCAGAATTGTACGAGCATGGCGAGATGCAGCTCTGGGAAGTCACTGGCTCTCGTAAGTAGTAATTAATTCATTCTCTAACTTATTAGATCGCACATTTTATATCCTATGAAATGACAAAATGTATATTTAAATAAATGTGTGAAAAATGAGATTAGTACTTCAGCTTTGATCAAAAGACGATGGGAAAAAAAATAATATTATGAAATGAGATGTTGGGTGCAAGTAGGTGTGCTTAAACTGTTTGTTGCAATCTCAAAGTGAATTACTACTTAATAATGTAGGTATATCAATTAAATTATTGATTGGTATCCTGCCTTTTTATAAGAAAAAAAAATTATGTATGTTCTCTAAACAAAAATTGCATGTTAATGTTTGATTGATCGAAACGATTCAATACTTTTATTGAAAAATATTTGGCGTATTATATTTTTTTATAAAAATTTTATATTTTTAGTGTATACAGGTATACATAAACCTCACACTTATTTGTCTCTGTACATTAAAGATGTAAAATTATTGTTAAAAAAAATATCATATGCTATGTTTTTTGAACTTTTTAAATAAAGTCCTGCATAAAAAAAAATGTTAAAGAGAGTTTTATCTTTTACTGTCTTGAATTTGATCTAAATGCAGCTTTCGTACCTCTGGTTGACTTCTCTGATGCCGAGGTCATGAAGAAATATGGACTGAAACCAGGGCCCGAATCAATTGCTATTGCGACAACTGCCGCAAAGGAGAAAAAGGCATGATTTAGTTTTCTCATGAGACTAACAGATATAAGATAGTTCATATTATTGGAAATTTCATTATTGTAACTTTGAGATTTGTGGCAGGCTGAAGTACTCATGAAGGTCTACTGGGGAGATCCTCGTGAGAAGATATGCGAAGCAATTGATGCCGTACCTATAGATAACCTTATCATAGGGAACAGAGGCCTTGGCCCCCTCCAGAGGTACCTAGCATTCTAATACTCCACCATTTCTCAAATAATTATCTAATTATAAATAGTTATTAAAATTAATAAAATATTAATATTATTAAAAATTAAAAATAATTTATTGGCTTGTTCTTGTTTCTTTTTAATATTTCAATTTCCTCACTCCTCTTTCACTAATTAATTAATAGTATTTAATAGATATATTATTAATAAAAAATAATTAATATTATTTAAATTTTTTAAATGAATAATTATTTATAGGCAAAACAAACTTTTAAAATAGATAATTATTTAAGGATGAGCATAGTACTTAAAAAAGGTAGTCTAATACACAAGCAACTTAAGAATGATAGATATATGTAATTTTATACCTACTTTCTGGAGAGATCATTTTTAGGATTTAAACACATAGCCTTTTAGGTTACAGGACAACAATCTCCTATTGCATTGCTCACCTTCACCATTCTAATACTTAAAAAAAAAAATTCAGTGAATGAGCCTCCTATCTAGTGGGATTTGAGGGAGATAGATTTATACAATTTTACTCTTATTTTACAAAAAAAATTATTTTTTAAATTTAAATATGTGATCTCTAAATTATAAGCTAGTATTACCATTGCATTGATACTTATCCTCACCATCCTAATACTAAGTCCCCAAAATCCAATTGGGTAGCATTCACTGTATATTGATTAGAGAAATGTTATTTAAAATACTTCTTAGGATATCTTTGAAGGGACATCAGTGGTTCATAGCTTTTGTCTTAAACAATATTTAAGAAAAAAAATCACGAAAACTAGTACAAATAATATTATTTTTTGTTTCTTAAGTTAATGGGGGGCTGAATGAATGAATTTGCATTTTTTTTTCCTCTTTTTTTTGGCAGGGCGATAATGGGCAGTGTGAGCAACTATGTGGTAAATCATGCCTCCTGTCCAGTCACTGTGGTGAAGAGCCGTCACAATTAATTATTTTCCTAACTCGATGTAAGAATAGCAATAAGGGATATCTTACTTTAACACTTAAATGGGGATAGATGCTCATCATATTATGAGAGAAAAATAGAGAGAGAAGAAGATGAGAGAAAAAATAAATAATAGAACTTATATATTTTATGAGTAAAATATTTGAATATTTTAGATAAATGAGGGTTGAAATATCATTGTAATTTTATACTTGAAAAGTTTTTAAGTCTTTGGCTGATTGCGTATATAGTTGTACTCTGGTCGTTCCTGAAATGACGTTTTAGTGAATGGTGAAAAAAAAAATAAAAATCAAACAGAAACAGGTAGGTCTGTACTGAGCGAAGTAGCGAAGAAAGAATTTGTGAAGTAAAGAGTAAAATCTTAAATTGAAAATTGAACGACTGAATATTTCCATTTGGTTTCTGTTTTGATTTTTCGTTTCCTTTTTCCTTGTTTTCTGTATTTAGGATTTATAAAGGAAATAGTGAAAATATGAAATAAGATGTTATTATTTTCACTATTTACTTTATAAAATTATAAAAATAAAAATAGATTCCTTCGTCAAATTTTGAAAATAAAAAGAAAATTGAAAATTGAAAAATAAAAAAAAAACTGTTTGTTGAAACTAAACATACCCTTGGATGCTTTGGATTCTCCATGAGCTTAGTCATTCAAGGTGGCAAGACTTGTAAAATACTGTACGGTTTCATATGTGGTCATATGGTTAGTGTGAAAGCATTCTAGATTAAGCATATAATATCTTGAGCATAGGACATTGGTTTATGTTGTGCATTAAGGTTTCAGCCTGAATATTTTTACAAGAGTTTGAAATCTTAAGGAAGTTGGTTAGTAATATGGTAAAAAAGCATGTATAAGTAATTTTTCAACAAGTTGAGTTGGACTTCAATATAAGATTTAATATATATGATGACGGTAACAACCAGGGGCATACAAGGGACAAATTAAACCCGGTCCAATTTATAGATCGGGTTATTTTTTTAGTTCTAAACCCGACCTAATAGTAATCTGGTTAAATTGAGTTAACCTAACTTTTAAACAATTCATGAAAATTTTGATATTATACATATAAAAGTTATAAAATTTAACAAGTAAGAAACAAAATTCAAGAGATATTTTCAGATACATATTTTAAAACAATATAAAAATGATATCAACTTATCTAAAATATATTAATTTAAACATAAATTCTTATAATTTATCACCAACTATTATAAAAAATATATTTATAACTATAAAAGAATTTTTAACTTCGATCGAATAGGGTCGCGACAACATAAAGCATGACCCGAACCCGACTCAATAAGTTTTGGGCCGAGTTGAGTCTTAAACACCCATAGTAACAATAGGTTGAAGTATTGAAAAATAAAAGCTAAGCACAGGGAATTAATTAAGAGTTAATGTTCATTTTAATTATTGACTTTATATTTATGAGTCATTTTAGAAAATTAGTCTCTAATATTGTAAAATGTGAGTTTAGTTGGTCTCTCATCTTTTATTTAACATTTTGTCAATTAAATAATGATATGTAGTGTTAAGTGATACATTGACATATCATGTGTTATCAGAGTATAATAAAGTTCAGGAAAAATTACATTCACCTCATTTGAGGTTTAGCGAAATGCAACTCTCACCCCCTCTATTTTCAAACTTTACATAGCAGGTTCCTAAGTTTTAGGAAATCCTACATTGACCTCCCCTCCTAAAGTTAGTCTGTAAATAATTTTGATGAACAGTACACATGTGCACAACATAGGCTTTTTAATGGTATTGTTATAAATATTAAAGACTATTACAACTATTGAATAACCATATTATCCTTTTAATTATTAACTGGTAAAAACATATCATCTTTCTGTTTGCCCTTTTTCCTCGACATGGAAAGAGATTGTGTTTTTGTTATTTAATAAAAGGATAATATGATCATTCAATAATTATATATATCAGTGTTTAATATTCACAACAATACCATTAAAAATCATATGTTGTACACCTGTGTATAGTTACATTAAAGTTACTAATGAACTTATATTAATAGGGGATATCGGTGTAGGATTTTTCAGAACTTAAGGGACTTGGCGTGCAAATTTTGAAAATAGAGGAGGTTCAAATTGTATTTTCTAAATCTCAAAGGAGGTGGGTGTAATTTTTCCTAAATTTTAAAATAACTTATTTTGGTGTCATAAATTGTACAAAATGAGTCATTTATAATTTAAAAAGAGATTAAAATGACTTATTTTGTGTAATTTTAGACAATAAAATAAACTTAACTATACTTTAGATGATATAAGTTATGTCAAAGTATCACTTAACGTTACACATTATTATTTAATTAATGAAATAAATAAAAGTAGGGTGAGGGACTGATATGATTCACCTTTTACAATATTAGGGATTAAATTGACTCATTTTAATCATGGACTAAAATAATTAATGAGTATAAAGTCATGGATTGAAATGGACATTAAACGCCCATAAAAATTCCTACCAAACTAAAGTTATCCTGTTTTAAAATAAATGTTTAATGAATTTGCAGGTTTTTATAGTTTCACTCAATTTTTAATTAGGTATCTATAATTCAAAATTTTTTTAACTAAATTCCTATAGTGCATAAAACTTTTCAATCAAGTTCCTATCTTTATTAAAATTAAAATATTCCATTTCCAATTCTCTCTTCACACTTTAATGGAATCAGAATATTTCATGCATTATAAGGATTTAGTTAAAAAATTTTAAATTATAAGTACTTAACTGAAAATTAAGTGAAATTATAGGAAACTATAAAATAATCAAACCTAAAATAAATAAAGTGCAAGAGTATGATAACTTTTTTAATATGTGCCTTTGACTTAAATTTTAGTGAGCTTAAAAGGGATAACATATTATAATTTTCATTAATTTAACTAACCACAAATTAAATTTAATTAAGGAACCAAAATGCTTAAATGCTCATACAACATAAAATATATAAATTATTTTATAGCTTAATTTTGATGTATTGATAATATAAAAATATTTTATACATTCATATAATTAAGAGTAGTTTACACTCACCTCCCTTGAGATTTAGTATAATTATACTTAATATCCTTATATTTTGCAAAAACTATCACAAACTTCCCATGGGGTTTACTAAAACTATCACCCTTCTGTTTAAGTGACAAATTAAAGAAAGATAACATGGAATATATACATAATTATTAATGATAAAATTATAATATTTTGATAATATTTGACATATATATTAACTAAAATATCCCTTTGATAATAAGTTATAATTATAAGTTTAATTTTCATGTGATAAAAAAGTATTTTACATGATTAATGTGTTAAATATTGGTAAAATATTATAAGTTCATCATTGATAATTATGTGTGTGTTTGTATATAAATCATACAGTCTTTTTTGTCACTTAAATTAAAAACTAATATCTTTACAGTAAGTCAGTGTAATTTTGTGAATCTCAGAGGATATCAGTGATAATTTTACAAAATAAAAGGCTACTAAGTATAATTACACTAAACATCGAGAGATGTTTGCATAATTTTCTCTATAATTAAAGACATTTATTTGTATAACCTTTAAAGTAATCACTACAACATTTTTTGGGTAAATAGGACCCTTGATTTTAGCAACATCTAAAAAACTGTTATCTTAACTACATATAGACAACATTTTTTATAGGAGTTGCAATTGATATAGTTTTGTAATAGTTTTCATGTTATATTTAGAAAATGTACTCTTAAATAGAATAAAATACACTTATAAAATCTAAACATGTAACCATATATAGCATATATAAAAAGATAGCATTTATTAATATAAAGCTCATATTTTATAAGTGTTATCTTTTAAAATGTATCGGTCCACACCTAAAAATGTTCCCTTGACTTTCAGTAACCCACTACACTAATAAAATTTTTCCATTTTTATTATCTGTTAACACCAGATAGAAGTCTTGTAAATTTTCAACTTTCAATAACTTTTTATAGAAATTGAATTTAATTGATCCAACCATTGAATTATGTGATATTATATTGATGATCAAGAGTAACAAGTTTTAGAAAAATCGGATAATAATTAGCATGTATTCTAATGATAGATATTTATTTAAAATTTCAAAAACATATTATCCTTTAAAATGAAGCGGCATAATAAAATATCAAATTATTTTTAAATTGTATAAAATTTCATATATATTATTTGCTAAGTAAGAACATTGAATTCAATGATTGGATTGATGAAAATTTATGACAATAAAAAATTATTGAAGAGTATAAGCATATCAAAATTTATGCCTAGTGTAAACAGATTTTCACTTATATATTTATAAAAGATTGTAGAGAAACTCTTTCATAATTTCACTTACTTTGTTTTCAATACAAATTTTGATTTCACCATCTCCCTCCAATCTTCAATTCTCTCCCTCTCTCACTGCTTTCGGCTATCTCTTTGGCATCCTTCCCCCGTCGCCTTCTGCCAACTCTTCATTGCCCCTTCCTCCATTTCAACCAACCACCCTCACTCCTTAGGCTCCTAGGCTCCTCTCTGCCAATCTGGAACATTAGATTTATATTTCGTTGTTCATTCTCTATCATCATCACCCTTCGATCATCATCATCCTAAGTTGCTCTTTCTTTTTCCATTGTGGATTTTGATTTTAAGTCCTTTTTCTAGATATTGTTCATGTTGTATCTGTTTTAGGGACTTGTTAGTGAGTTTTTCCAAGTTTTTGGATTTCAGTCCAATTTCTTCTTTCATTTCTGATTTCCTTTTTCAATCCTTTCATTATCCTTTTTTTTCAATTTCGATTTTCGGTCCTTTTCTAGATCTGTTCATGTTGGATATTTTATTGAAATTCTAGGGATTGGACACCGTGTTGACTTATCGACAAAATCATTTATCGTTAAATCATAACACTTTTCACATCAATACTCATATTTCACATGTCAATAAGTAATTGATAGAATAAAAAAAGGGACATGATTTGGTTATACCGCCAGTTAGGGGTGGAAAGATTAGTTGCGCCCATTGGTTTGGCTTGATAGGGCAAGTTCACATATTTAACACAAATAGTTAAAACGGGTAAACCTGTCTTGGCCGCCTCATTTTATGGTCAACTAATAACGGATCAGGACAAGTTAGATCGCTTTGCCCTTTTTGACACCCATACTACCAACTTACACTCCATCCTTAATAGGAATGCTATCCCACATTATGACAAATAATATAACTCTTATATCTTCCCTTATTTTAGACTAATCCAAACTTAGTCTTTCAGATCTATAGTGGGGGACAAATTAGTTCCTTAAATTTGAAAATCCTGTACTAGTTTATCAAATTTCACAAATAAGAACAAATTAGTCTTTTTATAAAATTGTGGTCTGAGCTATGTCATGTTCATAGTGTGTTATAATTTGCCTCACTTCTCTAAACGATGTCGTTTATATATTCTTTTTCATCTTCTTTTTCACAATAGCTCTCTACTTAGCAAAAAGATTTTGACTATAAGTTGTTGTTTGTTCTGCATAGACTAGAAGAGTGAGGCAAGTTAAAATCTACCATAAAAATTAACAGTGCACGTAAGTAAGTTAATAAAATATGTGGACATTTCTGTTAATAGTTTAGACAATAATTTGACGAATGGACTAACTTGTCCGTATTTACGAAATTTGAGGGACTAATATAAATTTTTTATAAATTTGAAAGATATTAATTTATTTCCCACTATAAATTTGAGCACTAATTTCCCTTATTCTATATCTTATATATCCATCTCCATTGGATAGATTAATGATAACTCCTTTAGGAGTTATGTTTTTCTTTAGTTTTCTTGAGACATTTGGTTTGTTCATAGTTTGTTTTAGTTTTCTTGGTTTCTTTTTTTTACATCATTAGGTTTAAATTCTTGCATGATTACATTCATATCTAACCTTGCATTCTAGTTATGTTTTCCATTGGTTTTGTAGCCTTTTGCAAGTAGAATTGGGGAAGCATTTGAGCTAGGAGTGCGAAGGAGCAAGAATTGGAGTTGAAGGGATGTCAGAAATCCATGCTGGAGCATAGAAATCCATGCTGAAGCATGGGTCCTGAAACTGAAGCTACGCTACAGCGTGGGAACTCATGCTGTAGCGTGAGTTGCTGTCAGAATTCTTATAATTTCACTTAAGCTACGCTCCAGCATAGCCACAGCCACGCTATAGCGTAGGTATACGAATCTAACATGTGGACTGGGCCTCTGTATTGACTCTAGCAGCCCATGATTGGCACAAAAACCTAGACAAACGTGTTGGAAAGAGAGGAGGATTAGATACGAAATTTGGGGGAGAAGAGGAGGCTAGAGCTTGGAGCAAGGGATTGGAGTTTCAAGAACTAGAGAAGGAGACCTCTCTTGGAATTGTTCTTCAACTCCTTGTGAATTTTTCTTTGTTCATGGCTTCTTCTTACCTCTTTTTCATTTATGTTGCTTTTATTTTATTTTCCATGACTTGTAACTAAACCCTCTTTGCTTAGGGTGATTTATGGAGGCTATGTGTTTGGTAATATGCTAATGTGAATGAATTTATGTCTTGTTCTCATTTGATGGTGAGCATTGTATTTGAGTTTATTTATCTTGAATTGCTTGATCACCAATTTAGGATTATAGGGGTTATTACAAATTTGAGAAAAGGAGTAAGAGTCATGCCTATAAATGCAATGCCATGAATTGAATGACACCTAGCGATAGGCAAACATGATTCATGTGGTATTTAAGGACTTGATAATTAAATCACTTGGTTAAAATTAAGCATGCTAAGAGATTAGGTGTTTAACTCTAATTGAGTAGCATTAGATGATCTTGAGAAAGACTTTTAATGAACATAGGGATCCTACCATCACTTAATTAAATTCGGACAAGGCATATTGATGTTTATGTTGCATTTTGTTAACACATAGTTGAAGTAAATCACCCTAGCATTTAATTTCATCTATTCTTATATTGCTTTCATATCATTTTAGCACTTTAGCATTATTCCTTTTAATATCATCTTTTTTCAATTATTCAACTTGTTATCTAATTAACTAGAATCGGTACTTGAATTATCCCTGTGGGTACGACAACCCTCTATTTTACTCTATTACTTGACGACCTAATACACTTGCTAGTGTCACTCTCCTTTGGGAGCGACCAATTAAAGAGAAGTGTTTTTCGAAACCCAATCCTTTTGGGTTTAGGGTGTGTCACAATGTGTCGGATAGTCTCAGCCACCAACACCAGAGAGCACAGTTGTTGTTGTCCTCTCTTATTAGCCTAACAAATTGCGGTATCCATCAATCATTAAGCTTTATGTCCCCGTAAAGTATTCACATAAAATAAAATAAAATCCCAAAAATAACAATAAATAAATAAATAACACCCCATCATCTCACATGATTGAGAGTGAACAACAAAACAAATTAAGAGGTGAGGGTGAGCTTGAGTTGTAGAGAGATGGAAGATGGTAGTGGTCATAGGACTAGGAGAGTGGGGGTGGTGGTGGATTTCTCACCATGCAGCATCAAGGCACTGAAGTGGGCAGTGGATAACATTGTGAGAGAAGGGGATCATCTCATCCTTGTTGTCATTCGCCCCCAAGAGTTTTACGAGCAAGGCGAGATGCAGCTCTGGGAAGCCACTGGCTCACGTAGGTTGCTCTACTAATAATTATGGAGAGATTTTTCTATGCTCTGAGAGTGTGTAGGTAACTCAATATAGACAAAAACATTTTCTTGGGATCCTATATCTCATTCTCATTCATGATATATAAGTGATGAATTAATACTTAATAATGAATGCCAATCAAATTATTGATTGATATCCATTTTTTGTTATAAAAAAAAATCCATGTTAATGTTTAATGGAATCTCAAGCACATTTGGTAGCTAGTTAAGTTTCTTAAGCATCTAGTCAACGAATCAATTCCTGATAATGTGTATGGAGAAAACTTCGCAGCCAAAAGATAAAATCCATATCCATAAACCCTACTTCTTAAGAAAATTAGTTATTGCTTTTGACATTAGATATAATGTGTTTACCAAAAATTGTTAGAGTTTGATGGACTCAAATGGTTCGATACCTTTACTTTTTAAGTGAAGTCTTGGATTAAAAAAGGATTAATCTTAAAAGAGCTTTATCTTATAGTAGATACTGTTATTTTTAGGAAAAAAAATAAAAGAATAGTAATATTTATATAAGTACAACATTCTTAAAAAAAAGATGGTGCGTCCAAGAAAATAAAAAATTAAAATGGCCCATCATCTTTATATTTTTAACCTATATTGTAAGAATGTTGTATAATATTATTATACACACATTACTACTAAAAAAAAAGTGGAGTTTATCTTCAAATTCACATCAACCATTTATTTTGATTAATTTTATTCGAAGTTCGAGTTTCCTTTCCATAGTTTAGACGATCTGAAATATATGGGATCGTGCTGGATAATCTCTGTTCCGTGCTTTTATTGTAGCAGTGATTCAAACTGTTTGTTTGTTTAAAGAATTGACAGAAGGAATGCTTGTAAAATATCTCAAATTGTGGGTACAAATTTGTTGAATCAAACAAATACATCAGCATCGTACGGTGTGTAGAGCCACGTTCATTTTGCTGGTCCTAGGTTTTGATGCTACTTGAAATTGTGGATGGACACACAAACGTATTCGAGTTTCTAGTAGTGGTTTATTTATTTATACCATAAATCACTTGTCATCGTGTTTGTCAAAGACAGGATTTTCTTTTAATTACAGTTTTGTTATTTGTATTATCGTTCAAGTCCTTAGTCATAACAGGGTTCATGCCCATCGACTTTGATCTAAATGCAGCTTTCATACCTCTGGCTGAGCTCTCTGATGCTACGAGCATGAAGAAATATGAACTAGAACCCCAACCCGAAGCAATTAATGTTGCCACTGCTGCAGATAAGAAAAAGGCATGATTTAATTTTCTCAAGAGAATTATGCTTGTATAGATGATAGTTCATGTTATTGTGAATTTCATTAGTTTAAATTTGAGATTTTTGGCAGGCTGTGGTACTTATGAAGATCTATTGGGGTGATGCTCGTGAGAAGATATGCGAAGCAGTTGATAAAATACCTCTAGACAACCTTGTCATAGGAAACAGAGGCCTCAGCACCATCCGAAGGTACCTAGCATTCTGCATTACAATAGTCCCCCAAAAGAGCAATTCGGTAGCATGCATTGTACTTTGGTGATTAGAGAAATCTTATTTATAATACTTCATAGAATATCTTTGAAGGGATATCCGAAATGTCCTTTAAATATTAATTGAGAGTGATTAATAACTTTTTTTTCCTTAACCAATAATTAAGAAAAAAAAATATCATGAAAACTGGTACAAATAATATTATTATCTTTGGCTTCTTTCTGCAGGGCCATAATGGGCAGTGTGAGCAACTATGTGGTGAATCATGCCTCCTGTCCAGTCACTGTGGTGAAGAGTAATGAGAATCACCGTTAATTATTTTCCTAACTTGATGATTTAAGAATAGCAATAGATTTGTACCTGAAAAGTTTTGATGTCTTTGGCAAATTGCGCATATAGTATGCTATTCTGCTCGTTTCTGAAATAACTTTTTAGTAAATGGAAAAAACATAAATAAATATGCAGAAACAGGCCTGTACCTAAATAGTGACTGAATTGGGAGTGTATGAGTTAGCATCTGTCTGAACTGACTGGTTCCTTTGCCATGCTGGAAATTGCTCAAAATGTTCCCAGGGCTGATGAGTGTTGAAGAATAAAATTTGTCAATAATGTCTTGTATGTACTCCACTTCTTAACTTACAAATGTAACAAATCCTGCTATCAGACTTTAGTTTCTTTATTCTGGTTGGCAATTTGGAGGGTGTGTCTCGGCTCAATGGTAATATGATTCTTTGGTGACCTAGAGGTGGGCCACCCAATCTGGTTGGCAACTTGGCATACTTTTTTTTTATTTTTTTTACTTTTTTTGAATTTTTATCTTAATATAGCATGAATTGCCCTGTGTTAAAGAATAAAGATGATTATTAGATTCTTTGGATTCTCGATGAGCTTAATCATTCAAGGTAGCAACATTTTTATTTTTTTTTGTAGCAACAGTTTAAAATGCTGTTCAGTTACATATGGATAGCGTGAAATTATTCTGGATAAGCATATTATTTTGGCTTGAGCTTAGGGCATTAGACAATGTTGTGCCTTAAGGTTTCGGTCTGATTTTTTTTTCTCTGTCAAACGTAAAATAAATGTATAAATCAGTACAACAATTGAATTTAGCAGTTTAAAATCTGAAGGAAATCGATTGCTAATAGGGTAAAAAAGCATTTATAAGTAATTTTTCAAGGAGTTGTTAGAGTACTTCAATATAAGGTTTAATATGATGAGTGTAAGAACAGGTTGAAGCACTGAAGAATAAAAAGCAATGGACAAAGCAAATAAGGAATAACCTTAAGCCTAAATTCTAAGAAAACTTAGTATTTAATTTTAATATATATATATATATATATATATATATATCATCAATTAAAGGTTTTCTACATTATCAATTAATTGTAATTAATTATGCATCATTGGATCATAAAAAAATAGATTAATTTCTGTGGATCGATTATGAGTCAAATTGACCCATATTTGGATGTAAATAACATTGTTGTTTCTCTATGAACACTTATGATCACAGAGAATAATGTGTGTGTGTGTCTCTTTCTCCCTCTCTGAGATGTTCATGATATGTCTAATTTTTTCATGGGCAAATAATAACATGTCTCTTATTCTACTAGTCAATTTTCAGGTGGCACAAAATCGATGGCAATTTCAACCTCTAGTAAATTATCGTCTTCCCTTTAACCATTAACCCCGCGAAACAATGCTGCAACAACAGCACAAATAAATGGTCACTATTCCTGAGTGACATCCTAAATTCATGGTCAATTCACCAAACCAAACTCCCTCTCCCATGTTAAAAATCCCTTCCGAGGCACATGCACATTCCCAACAATCCATTCCCCTCTCGTCTCTCCCAAACCTTAAGTTCAAGCAACAATGAAACAACACAACAACAAAACCCCCCTCATCAACCTCTCCCTCTTGTCCACAATCCTCCTATGTTTTGCTCTGTTAGGCCAATGCAAGGCCCACTTCCCACTCCTCCATAACCGCCACCGCCATGCTTACCCGCCGGAGGCAAGCGGCCAAGCATACTCAGACACTCCCACCCATGATGATGATGCCTTTGGAGCACCCGAGCGTAGTCCAACACCATCACCATCCAAGGATCAGCACTCTGGTCATGATAAAAATCATGACGAGAGTAATGATCATGGTAATGGTAACAGTCATGGCTCTTCATCCTCGTCATCATCATCATCATTTTCTTCTTCATTCTCAGACATCCTCCGAGGAACCCTACGTGGGCACGCCCTGACAATGCCGGAACACATCGACTGGCAAAACCAACACAACCAAGCACTCAAACAACTATGTGGCCACACCGATTACCCCGACGTGTGTCTCTCCACCATAGCACCATTTCTCAACGACCACAACTTCGACATGGCGAGCATTCTCCAAGCATCCATAAAGGCGTGCTCTCAACAGATAAGGACGGCAATGGACAAGGTTTCTAAGCACTCTAGCGTGTCGAAGGAGAACATGGGCACATCCATGTTCGCTGATTGCAGGGAGCAGTATAACAGCGCCCTTGAGAACCTTCAGAGAGCAAGCGATGCCATCCCGTCGCGTGACCTTGGAACGGTTACGATCATGCTCAGTGCTGTTATGGCTGATGTGTCAACATGTGAGAGTGGGTTTGAGGATCTCAAGTCCTATTCCTTTAAGGCTGATTCGGATGGTTTGATTGGGATTATGGCCAGTAATTGCCTAGCCATTGCTCATTTGGTTCCACATTAGGTGGGGTCTTTGTGCATGTGTATGCTTTTGATTTATACATATTTGTTATAGCTAAGTTCAAGTTCTCTATGTATGGGGAGCATTTAGATTTTTTAGATGTGTGGGTCTTTAAAATCCAAACTCATAAAGATACCTGTAGTATCTTTTTCTTTTTGGTCAATGCACACATACCTTTTTCCGGGAAGGGGAAGGGTTCATATACCACAAACTAGGTTCTGTCTAGATTTGAACCCAGGTACAGTTAGTGAGAGGTGGATAGATCCACCACTAACCAACACCTCAACTGCAATTTTAGTGTCTTGTATCAGAAAATGTTAGTTGGGTAAGGGTATAAAGAGATAATTGAGCAATGTATGTATTTTTTTTTTTCATTTTTCGGTTTTGTTTGTTGAACCCTTGTTTTTGAGCAATGTACTTGTCTCTTCATGGCAGCAATGAATAACCGATTTAATGTGAACTTTTAGATGCTTTTAAATCTACGAATGACATATGACATTATTGTTTGTTTTTCTGAGTAATGCATCCATCTCTCCATGGTTGCAAATAAATAAACGATTGAACTTACTGCTTATAAAACACAAGAAGATCGTTATATGCGCAACACAATCATAGCAAAGTAAAGGATTGAATTGAATCAATCAAACTAATCAAATCAGACATTAAAACTCGCAACCTTTTAAAACATTTGACAATTTAGTCCACTCATCAAGTCTCTTTGTTAAACACTATGATGTGACATGTCAAATAAATGAGATGACACCATTATCCTCCACCCCATCATCTGAGTCACTTTGTTGAACAAAATTACACTATTTTTGTCAAGCTTATCTGTTTCCCTCAGAAAAACATTGCATTCTAATTGTCTTCTTTCATTTATCTATATCTTCCATACACCACCGAAAACACCATTTATTAATGAGAGTGACTAAGTAGTATAATGATAGGATAGAAAATAATAATATCATGTCTACTATTTGATGGACCATGTCATAACTTTAATAAAGAGATACATTGTCTAGCGTTGACATTTTGGGTTAGCATAATCATGAATGCTAACTTTGACTTTTTTACCCATTTAAATTGAAAAAAACATTATATACCGGTTTACTATTTTTGCAATTTTATATACGTATATACATTCTTTTTTGCATGTTAGAGGAATCGGCTAACAGCAAGGTGATTTTGAGGAACCGGAATTTAAAGGAATCAGTTCACTTTCAACCAATTTCTGTGTGTAATTTTACGGCAGAAATCGGTCAAGTGTTGGGTGATTTGTAGTGCAAAATCAACCCGCCTTCAACTTATTTATGCCTGAACCGATTTCAGTTTGTTTCCTACCTCAACGGATTTCATTCTTCTTTCCTCCTCCGCGCACGTTGCTAGAAAATTTGCTTCAAAAACGTTATACTCCAGCAATATACTTATAGGCGACTCTTTATATCAAGGAACAAAATTAGCGGATGTTTTAACCACAAAATTTGCATAATATGAAAATCCTAACCTTTAACCGATAAAGTGGCATTTGAAAAGCAAGGATCATAGAGTTTTATACTAGCTTATTTCTTTTAGTGTTTTTGATGAACTAACATACTAATTACTTCTAGAAATGGCTATCACCGCATCCTATTCCTATTGTCTATTATCACATCCTATTTAATGCACTTTTGATTAATTGTCCGAAAATGTTCTTTAATAGTCATTTCAAAATAGAAAATATAATCAACAATAAACATTTTGCAATTATATTAACAATCATTTAATAAAAAATCAAACAAAATTGTTATAAAAACTTTTTCACAAAATAAAATACAAAAGCTATATTAAAATATGATTTATTTATAAATATTTAAAACAATGAGTTTGAATAGTATTAAAATAGAAATAAATAAGTTTTAGTTCAAATATTTTATAAAGAACATTTTCTGACAATTAATCAAAAGTGCATTAAATAGGATGTGATAATAGACAATAGGAATAGGATACGGTGATAACCATTTTCAGAAGTAATTAGTATGTTAGTTCATCAAAAACACTAAAAGAAATAAGCTAGTGTAAAACTCTGTGATCCTTGCTTTTCAAATGCCACTGTATCGGTTAAAGGTTAGGATTTTCATATTATGCAAATTTTGTGTTTAAAACATCCGCTAATTTTGTTCCTTGATATAAAGAGTCGCCTACAAGTATTTGTTGGAGTATAACGTTTTTGACGCAAATTTTCTAGCAACATGTGCGGAGGAGGAAAGAAGAATGAAATCGGTTGAGGTAGAAATAAGTTGAAGGCGGGCTGATTTCGCACCACAAATCACTTAACACTTAATCAATTTCTGTTGCAAAATTACACACAGAAATCGATTGAGAGTGAACCGATTCCTTTGAATTCCGGTTCCTCGAAATCACCCTGCTGTTAACTGATTCCTCTAACATGCAAAAAAGAGTATATATGTGTATATAAAATTATAAAAATGACAAACCGGTATATAATGATTTTTTTCAATTTAAATGGGTAAAAAAGCCTGCTAACTTTTCCTATGATCAAATTTTCGTAGTTTGGGTCAAATTTACCGTAGTACAATACCAGTTTTAACGAGTACACCATCATGGATTAGATATGCCACTCATTCCCACAATGAAACAAACCACAATTTGAATTCTAGAAATTGTCTACGTTGCATGTTCAATCGCACCCTCTTTAACAGAATTATCTCCAGCAGAGGATACCGTAGAAAACTAAAATAAAATCATAACGAGAAACGCGCATTGACTTAATTCCATGAAAGTTATTTCAAGTCCACAAGAAGCTTGAAATGGCTTGATTTAGGCTTATTTATTGATGAGAACTTTGGCAAGATAAGATAAACCGAAGAAAGTGAACAGAACTTCAGTATAAAAATCAGGATAGTTGACATATCTCACTTGATAGGGGGCATAGCTCACGGAGCATACCACATGACACAGCAAAAATACAGGACCATGCACACCACCAATTCACAGCTGTAGCACATTTATATTCACCATAGTTACAAGCGAGTATAATAGTAAAATTACTCTTCTTTCAGTTTAGAAGAGTCTGATATTTCTATTTATAGCAGGAAATAGGTTTTCTCATGTTTCTTATCCACATAACTAGGTCAAGTGAAGAAAAACATGAGCACAAGTACTTAATTTGAACCCTACAAATTTCAAGTATTGTGTGTTTATCTTTCTTTCCAGAGGACATTGTCATGTGAAAAAGACAGGAAAAGATCCTAATCCTACTTTGATCTCTGAAGCCAACATGAGCAATGAACACATCTAAGATCCATCCAAGAAAACTGATCCATGTTCAGAAGATTTAATGAACTTCTTCAGCAAAAGGACCACAATTGCAATAGTTAGTCCAATAGCTGCCCATGTGAACAACCGATCATCAGATTTCTGTACCCTTGTCTGTGGCTTTGGATTTTGAACCCTTCCATCTGAATTTTGCGGCAAATGGTTCCTTGAAACACCTGACTGAATCGCCCACAAAACTTCATCTCTTGCGGGATTAGCATTACCAACCACCTCCTCTTCTTCAACAATTCTGTCACCTGGTTGCTCTGGAATTCCCTCTCCTGCGGGTGACGCCTCAGGATTATGTGAATTGGACTGGGCCTCAGCCTCTTCATTTCTGGGGTGATCTCCTTCAGGAGGTTGTGTGGTGCTAAGTTGAGGAACGGGGGGTGCCTTGCTTAGCATGTACTCGTGTATCTGGGCTAACAAAAACAATCAGCACAATATATCACAGAAAGCATGTTTTGGGAAGAAAACAATAAGAAATGATTTACCTCATCAATCAGCTTTTGACGTTCAGGATTCCCAAATTTTGGAGGTGCTTCACGAGATTTAATGGCCAAGATATGCCTCTCTTCTTTCTTGTAGTCTAACGAGCCCAATGCACCATTTGGGTTGGTAGGCATGAATGCAATCAGCGCAACTAGAGCAGTCCTTACTGATGACAGAAATCCACATCGATTAAAGCAGAACCTTTAGCTATCAAAGGCCGAGTATGAAGATCCAATGACTATGAACCCGCATGTCTCACTCACAAGACATATATGGGGCTTTGACTGTAAAGATAATATGTTTGAGATCTACTCAAAACAAAAGGATAGTAATCTACCAAATCAGAATGATGAGACATAAGAGATACATTCACATTCTGGTTTTATGAATACTTAGATTTAACTAGGTTTGACCACTATTTTCTGGGTAAAATATCCCTATCTTCCACTAAGTATCAGATATTTCAGCACGAGCTGATGAACTAAAGACATGAGAATGAATACAAGTCAACTTCTTTTATCATGAGAAAGTCATGCCCTTATGCATAGTGCAATCCTACATCCTACATAGAAAACAGCAACAGTGGAAAATTTAGGCCACAGTCAAATATTTCAGGCACCCTATAACTGCAAAGCAACAAAAATAAAAAATTTCAAAACAATTATAGTCGTGAATGCATCTGAGTATCCAAAATGGAATAGCATTCTATCTATGATGCGAACAGAGAGCAAATTGATCCATGTGCTCCAGAGATAACTTGCAAATTAGTTCTGTAAATGCAGTGAGTCAGGAGTGGGAAGGAATGTTATTTACCGCTCCATGATGGTTGCCAATGCTCAGGATGATGATTTGATATGCTCAAGCAAATCTTGGTTTGTGTCTCAAAACGACCATTAGGCTGATAGCATAACAGTGAAATTTATAAGAATTCAGGGATTGAGCTTCTCTGTTTCAGAGTTTCAACACAGAAGACTTTGTGCACCCCACCCCCAAACCAACACAAAAAAAAAAAAAGAAGATGTGCAGATTGAATTAACATAAGAATCTATCAATCAACATCCTACCGTCAACAACATGAATGAAGGAGGTTTGAATGGATAATCTGAAGGCAATTGGATCCTTCCATGATAAATACCACCCTCAAATTCAGTATCACGAGGTCCTCTAATTGCGAATTGCCATTCAAATATATTTTCCTGAAAACAAACATGATGGTGAAGTTGTTCAGGAAAAACTTGAGATATCAAACACAAAATGATACTGAATAATCAAATGCTTAGTTAATGCCAAATCATAAACCCTAAATCCTAAACACAGAAGATAGTTAATTGCCATTCAAAATATCAAATGCTTAGTTAACGCCAAATCCTAAACAAACATGATGGTGAAGTTGTTATAGATGATGCAGTTAATGCCAAAAATAAATAGTAACAAAAAACAAGAAAAACAAAAGGACAGATCAGGTGATAACACAATAGTCTATCATGTTCGATAAACCCCATAGACGAACTAAATGGAAAATTAATGATCCACGAGGTAAGAGCTCCAGTAACAACAAACACCCTGTAAACATATTTTTCCCTAACATATTATCCCATCCGAAAGTGGGTAGAAAGAAAAGGGACCAGAAAATAATCAATAGAAAAACATGAACTTATATTTTTAATTTAAGCACATCAGCAAAAGGGAAGTATAAAGCACATTAAAGGGTGTGTTTGGATAAGGGTGGAAATTTTCCATAGACGAGCTCTATGTGTAATTTTAGCCTTGGAACTCAGTCGATTAACTATTCAAACAAAGGAACGACCATCATGATCACTTTTACTCTCTCCTCCCTCAATTACTATCATAATCAGAACCACATCCAAACCTATTAAAAAAGTACGAAAGAAAATCCTTAGGTAGAAAACGGTATTACTCTATATACCATTCACAGCTCATCAACTCAACTTTGTAAGTCATCACTCCCAACTTTTACAACATTTCCACTTCGACAGCTGACATGTTGAGTTGTAAATTGTAAATAAATGATAAACAACACTTTTTTTTTTTTTCAACTACCCTGAAAACACAAGAAAAGAAAAAGAATTTTATTCTCTCTAGGAAAAAAGAACGACATCTCTATTCTTTCTCGGACAATAGAGAGAGTTCAGAAGCAAATATGTTTCGCAGAAACTGGGATCCACTAGATCCAATTCACGAACAACACAATCCCCCACAAAAGCAATCACAGTCCCCATAACAGCAATTCCTCAAAACCCAAGCACAACAACATACCTAATGCCAAGAATGAGGGTTATAATAAATAATAATAAATAAATTAACGAAATCGATCAAGTCCCTCTCAAGAAAGGCATCAAGCACAGCAAAAATCATAGATCAACCAACAAGAAGAACAAAAAACAAAAAAAAAAGCCCAAAAGAAAAGAAAGAATGAATAAAAGGGGAACCTCGAGAGGCAGGCTCATGAAATCATCGGAAGGGTTGGATTGCATCTCCTTGAGCTCCTGAAGAATGCGCTTCACGGCTGGGTTCTTGAGGTTATACTTCTCCTCCGCCATCTCCTGCTTGCTACCGGTGTGGGGTTGTGGTTGTGGATCACCAATTAGATGTCAAATATATTATTATTGTTATCATTGCAAGGGAATTATTTCAGAGGGGAAGGGGTTTGTATTGTTTGTTAGTTTGTCATTGGGGGTGGTGGTTGTTGAACTCGTTGAGGGCTGAGAGTGAGAATGGAAAATTGGAAGAGGAGTCAGGCAGGAAGGAACCCACACGTGGTGGTGCTATACATGTTATACCACGCGTCTCTCTTCTATTGCACAACGTTGACATTCACCAGCCACCACTGCACAACCTTTGGATATCCTCCATTCCTCCTCATCGGCCAGTTTGGGCCGCAAATCGATGAACCGATCACTGGTTGGATTCGGTTTGCATTTGGACTCTATAAATTCGGAGCAAATTGATGTGTTTTGATCCAATGGGTCGGAGAGCGGGACTGGGCTTCGAACCCGAGTGCTAAGAGGGGGAAGGAGCACTCATTACCACCTAGCTAAGCATATGCTTGTCATGCTTCATTATTTATACTATATATAAATCTATACTATATATCCCTTTTAATTATTTTTTGGTGTCCAAACTTCAAAGTTTCTGTTTTTCAAAATAGCCTTGATACATAGGATATTGGAGGAAGTTATAGAAATAAGTAAAAGAAGTTAAAAAAATTGAAAGAAATTATAAAAATAAAAAGGTGGATTGATAGGCACATAAGTGCTTGTTAATTTACTAGTGTTTATTATATAATAACTAGCAAATTGGCAATAAGATGCACGCCAATCAATTTTCATTTTTTTTATTTTTTTAAAACATCTAAGAAATAAATAATAAATTGAAAATAATGAGAAATTAAAGAAGTTATTATAAATGGTACTATTCTTGAAGTTTGTAGTTATGAAAGTAGTTTTTGTGCTAGGCTTAATAAAGACATTTTTGGAATTCAAAAAGTTGTGCACCAATTGGGTAGTTATTGTGGAGAATCCCCTTTATACATGTATAGATATAGAGTATATTAAATTGTATTTTTATATATTGATTTAATTAAATCTAGTTCAACTGGTTCAATTAGTGATTCACAAGTTGAACCAGTAACTCATTTTCTTAACCAAGTCGATTATTGAGTCGAGTCTTAAAACTATCAATACAACACAATATCACTGGTCTAATTAAAAAGGGTTAAAGAAACTTTCTTTTCACTCTTAAGAGATGCTCACATTTCACAAAGTTTTATCTCTCTATTATATCATTTACCTATTATTTCCATCGATTAAAGATATATTTGATTAGGGAATGAAAAAGAGGTAAATTTTCTATGAATAAGGTTCATACGTAATTTTGTAGGGCTCATTTATGATAATTTACAGCATACTTTTATCTCTTAACCAAACATATTAACAAAGTTTTATCTCTCTACTTTATCATTTACTTATTATTTTCGTCGATTAAAGATATATTTGGTTGGAGAATGAAAATAAGATAAATTTTCTATGAATAAGATTCATATGTAATTTTGTAGGGTTCATTTATGATAATTGACAGCCTACTTTTATCTCTTGAGTAAATATATTAACACTTATTAAAAGAAATTAACACAGATGTTTCAGAAGGATTTAAAGAAAAAAAAAATAAGAGACTAAATTCACTAAACCAAAATTTTTTGAGAATTGTAAAATCTGGGGGGACAAAAGCATGAGGAAAATGGGGCTTTCAAATAAATTGTCTGACAGAATGGTAACTCGGTCCTGCACTAACATTTGGCATTGAAGTGTGTCTTCGTTTTCCAACATCTTATCCAATTTGTGAAAAGTGACTCAAAATTCATTCAAGTGGTCCTGGATTGTTCGCATGAAACAAAAATGATTTAAAGCCTGATATACAACCTTTTTAAAAAAGCAATGAAACAGAAACAACCATTGTTACCATTTTATGTAAAATGGCAGCATGAAAGGAGATTTTCACTGTTTTATTCAACAAGAGTCTCCGAAAGGCCTAAATATGCTATGCTTTGAAGCATAAGCATGCAAAAAAGTCAAAGAGAGAATTGCATACATATAAATCTAGTACGTCATTTTTAGATATAGTTTACAATAAAGTGGGTTTCATCAATTTTATTCAATATATACTCACTTATCTATGGGTCCCATTAGCTTTTTTGAGTGTGCCCGAAAAAAGTCTATGAAATTGTGCTCATCTAGGAGTTTTTCTAAACTCAAGCCTGCTCATCAATGGCCAACTCATCAATAATGTTCACATGGTTTAAGGGATTGATAATAATGCCTTCAACTTCAGAACATTTACCAGACAACATTGGTGAGCAAAGCCCTTGATTCACTGAATGCTTGCTTGCAACAATAACCGAATTTATGACCTCATCACTTGGGTGAAAAACTGATAGAACCTCAAAGCCCTTGAGATCACAAGGATCAACAACTGGGTAGAGGAATGCTCGAGCTCTATGTGCACTCCTCAGCAAAAGAATAGCACCAGGAGCCATGTGTTTGGCCAAGTGATTGATCACTTTTGACTTCTCCTTATGGTCCATTCCAACAAGTGCTGCCAAGAACACAACATTATACTCCTTAAGGCCACTTGACACATCAGCAATATCAGCAGTGTGGAAGAACATTCTTTTGGACAAGTCAGGGTCTGATGAGACCAAGTCATGAGCCTTTGAATTTGCGGTTGGATCCATGTCATAGTTGTGGAAGCATGTGTGCCTTAGGTAATAGGTGGCCAAAATGATTGAGGTAAGAGGGAGGGGGCCAGAGCCAATAAAGGCAAGTTTTGAAGGAACTTGAGTGCAGTGTCTAGAGAGCATGGTGAATTCCAAGTGGCTAAGTTTGAGGTAATTGGAGTAGTAAGGGAAGAGTGTGATGTGGTTTAATGGGTCCTCATGATATCCTATGAGAGTAGAGTAATGGCTTTCAAGAAGTCCCTCAGCTTTGCCACAAAGTCTAATTAGCTTAGATATGGTTTCTCTAACCTCTTTGCATAGCTTAGTAACATCTATAGGACATGGGGTGGTGCAAATTGTTACTAGCTGGGTAAAGAGTGAATTGACATGATTGGAGGGATTGAGGTTTTGTAACATAGAGATTTTTTCATAGATTTCACATACCTTTCCTACTATTAGTTCTTGCTCTTGCTGGTTGTCCATTTTGGTATAGTTCACAAGGGTTTGGCTCATAAGGACTTTTGCTCCTAACCTGAATTCCATTTTCACAACACCCTCCAATGCTAATTTATAAGTGCAGGACTATTCTGTTTTGAGAGGTTACTATTATGTGATGGCCACTGTGAAGTTGGTGATGTAAAAGTCCAATTTGCAGGTTTATCTCAATTAAAATATTGACCATCCTGCAGTGCGGCACTACAAGACAAGATCTCCTTAGAAAGGTTATTGGATGAGGCATTGTAATTGTCCTATGTCAAAGATTGCTCACCATGAAGAAATAAATAAGGAATTGATAATGGATACGGGCACAGAAACACTGTTCATATACATGTGGTAATGTGGTTCTTTCCAAGTTGTGAATTGTGACCGCCCGCACATTCATTCTTAATTATATCTGGTCCATTACTAATGGTGTGAAATATCAGGATAGAGAGGTTAAGAGATAGAAGATATGGCATCATTCTGCAACATTTTCCACTGACGTTCTGAACAGTATCTTAATATTGTAAGCAGGTAGAATTCCCAAAAACAAAAAAAAAAATGAAAGGGAAAAAAAAAGGATAAAGAAAGGGTATTGACATTGTTGGATCGAAATATTGTAGCATTTCTCATCAGAACAAACTAAGATAATTTAGTTACCTGTGATTGGAACAATATTTAGGCATCTTAGAGGGCCATAATTCATTTGGATTGATGGCAAGCTGAAAAATTGTGCAAGAAACCACAGTAATAAGAGCCATTTTAAAAGTTAAATATGCTATACTCATGTCCATGTGCACAATTTATCTAGTTTGTTTCTCATTTCTCATTTCTCATTTACCTGCCCTGGAGTTTCCGCTAATAAACTACAAAAACCATTCGCATTAGACCAACAAAACAATCATCAGATGAAAGGGAACTCCTTTAAATGAAAGGAAAGAAAAACTATCAAATAATGAAAAACATGCAAAAACAAAGGTACAACTAGAGCAATGCCTCAAAGGTTCCATAGTCGCTGATTTTATGAGTCTAGTATGTCGACATTGTGTCCCTATACGGCTCCTTTGTTAGTTAGTGCTCAGTGTAGTGACTGCTATCGTTGCCTGTGAGTAGTGAGTTGTGTCGTGTACACTCTTTTAACTAACATGAATTTGGACTATATTATTGGGGCAAATCTATTTAGATCAGCTTATAATATGAATATGTATCTGCAAGTTACTTTGTCCCTATATTAACTAATTATTTGTTATAATAGTATAAAATGCATGGTATATATTTCATAAATTTTTTGGAATGTGATAAAAAAAAATTAGGAAATAGACAAAGAATGTATGGTATATAATGGCTCATATTAACTAGTGAATAATCGAACCTTCTAAATTATCCACTTAGAGACGTTGGCCCATTTCATTGAACTATAATATGATTGATATCAATTAAATTTTATCATTTAATTTTACGATTTGTATTTCACCAAACTATAAAGTGAACATCTTATGTTTTGTATTCATCATGAACTATTTATCATTAGTTATTGGATGATTATCATTTTTATTAAATGATTTAATCTGATGACTAATAATAGGAAATCTATAATGGATTCAAATATAAGAGATCCATTATAAAATATTTTACAACTCTAGAAGTGCACCTTTTGTATAATTTTTAATTACAGAAGAGCCATTGATGGCCTGGGATAGAAAAAAGAGAAAGAAGTTCATTTTTTCGGTCTCGTCTCCTCCAACTTCGGGTCGAAGGGGTTCTTATTTTGGGCTTACGTAATAGGCCTCAGTCCGGGTGTTAACTATGAGTTGGACACCCAAGAAGGCCTTTGCTTATGAAAGCCCATTTGTAACGGCAGATATGGTGTTGTATTGGGCCCTCGATTACAAAAAAATGTAGTTAGATTAATTATTAAAATTCCAGACCAAAAAAAAAGATTAGTTACTACAATTAAGAAAATAATGACTTGCACCTCAGACCAAAAAGTAAAAATAAAAATAAAAATAATGGAGATGATTCAGGTATGTCGAAGTTGAAGCCGTACGATTAATCAGTAAACAATAGAAATAGAGAAGTTACTTTTAGAGAATTAATGGATATCCATATGTTGTTTACGTATCCTTGTTTTGTATATTCATTTTGTCTGTGATCATTTCCCACGACGATGAGTATTAGGAGACAATTCGTCAAGAATTCGGCTTAAAAAAGGAAAGAAAAATAAGCTATGGTTAGATTTATATAATTATGAAAATCTTGTCTTTATGCAGATTTTGGTTTTGAAATAATAAATTTATTTAATCCTTTGTCGTAGAATGGATCATGAATTTTAATATTTTATTGTGGGGGTGCGGGTAAGGCCAAGTTAGACGGAACCCATCTTGCCACTAAATTAATTAATTGATTTATATTTTTTTTTAAATCAGAATTCATATCACATGGACATAATAAAATCACCATGGATGAGTAAACAAAAGCAATTTAAGATCCAGTACAAAATTTTGCAAGCTGCTGCTTGGTTGTGCTCCTCGTCCTCAAGCATATCTGGCCTGTTATCTGGACATTGAATTTTAGACACCGACACGGACATACGAGGATAACTATGAGTTATAAACTATGATTTCTGTTATATTATCGATAAATCTGATTGAGTGAAAAAATATATATAACAAAGATGGGAAATTATATTTTAATAAATTGGAATTTTAGCTATATTAGTTACTTGTCAATCCAGTGAAACATCTCTTAGTTGTCTAAGCTGTTAGTAAAAGAATAATATGTGAAATGAAAGATTTTAAAAATAGGTATATTAGGCCCATCCTATACATGTTATATATACACATATATTTCCTCGTATTTCAACTTAGATGTCTAAGCTGCTATCTTAAAAAGATTTTAAAAAAATCTCTTAGTTGATTTCTACCTTTCCTTCTTTTTTGAGCAACCCCTTCAAGGCGGATGTTGCTGATGTTGTTTGTTTACTTTTCCCCTGGATTGTATTCTCTTAGTTTTTGTTTCGTATTTTTTTTGTGTTAGAATAATTTTTTGCTTAAATATTCATTTACTATAAATTGAACACCTTAAAAAATTTAATACTTAATGAACAAGGAGTCATTAGTCATATCATTGTAAAAATTCAAATTTTCCGACATTGCTAGATTTTTGTTTGCCACGCTTCGGTCATTTTTGTTTGAACCTCGCTGTCTTCTGGCTTCTTGGCTGAATTTCTTTGGAATTTATGAGAAAAAAATCATGCAACCTATCGAAATTTTAACAATTTTAGCTTCGTCTTTATAAACAACTGGCCTTCCTTATGCAGGCCACCTTGGTCACGTCGAAACATCATGATGACAAAATCATTGTTAACTGTACTAGACGGATCTTAGTGTGATAATTAGTCAATGTTACATTAAAATAATCGGAAACAATACCACTAACTTGATCAGCACGGATTCATCGTACCAGAAAATGAAGTATGACAATGACTGATAATTGTTCTTGTTATACAGTGTCGAGGTACCTTGACTAAGAACTTAGTTTGAAACGGGTGGTACTGAAGGGTAAGTTTTTTCCACAATTTTTGTGATGGAAAACTTGAGCCCTTTCAGTGAGTTCAGTCTCGGTGCAGTTGAGGACAAATATAGTTCATCCAATGATGTTTTCTGGGCTACCAATGAAGTGAACAAGGTTCAATTTTCAGGAGCAGAAGATAGGGGAGAGCCAGGGGGAATTGACTCTTTTTGCTCTAATTTTGGCTTCTTTTCAAATGATCCATCAGAAGCAGAAGAAGGGTACCTTCGATTCACTGATCAGCAAAAGGGTCACCACCAGCAACTACCATATCTGGATCATGGACCATTGGATAACAACCTTCAGTTTGACATGGTCTCTCCACCATCACAGCTCCAAACATGCCTTGGCGGTGGTGACATTCTCATGTTTGATAAACAACTCCAACCAGGGGTTCCAATTCCACCATGTGAACAATCAACAAAGGAGAATCAATACTCAACTCCTTTAGCCTCACTTGAGCTCTTGAAGAGCTATGGCAATAAGGGGCTCAAGAGGCTGTATGGTGAAGGGAAAACCATGCAGCCAAACCATGATTTGGCAGCACAATTAGCCACTGGTGAAGTTGCGAGGAAGCTGTCAACTGAAGAGGTGATGAGGATAGCTGGGACAAGGTTCATCCAATCATCATCTTCAGGGTCATCAGGTTTGAGCAACTTAGTTAGCCACCCTTTTGGTTTTTCTTTCTCTGGACTCTCTGATGAGGAGAAAGAGGATGTGGAACTTGCTGAATCACTCTTGGCTTGTGCTGAGAAAGTTGGATGTAAGCAGTTTGAACGTGCTGCCAATTTGCTAAGTCACTGCGAGTCTTTGTCATCCATGACCGGGAACCCGGTTAAGCGCGTCGTTCATTATTTTGCCGAAGCTCTTCGCCTGAGGATAGATGTAGAAACAGGAAGAGTTTCATCCAAAGAGTTGAAGAAGATGATGTCATTTGATCCTGAAGTGGTTGCCAAGGATCTTAACCCAACTCTTTTGGCATATTATCAAGCGGTTCCTTTCCCTCAGGTTGCAATGTTCACAACAGCCCAAGCTGTGATAGAAAATGTGACCGATGCGAAGAAGATTCACATTATTGATCTTGAAATCAGGAAGGGGTTACAATGGACAATCGTGATGCACGCCCTTGAGTCCAGGCATGAATGTCCTGTTGAGCTTCTAAAGATAACAGCTGTTGGAAGCGGAAACGTTTCAAAGCGCATCATTGAGGACACTGGTAAGAGATTGAAGGATTTTGCACTGAGCTTGAGCATACCCTTCTGCTTCAACGTTGTAATGGTACCAGATATGCTGCAGCTTAGAGAAGATCTTTTCGAAATAGACCCTGATGAAGCAATTGCTGTTTACTCCCACCATGCACTGAGCAGCATGATTAAACAACCAGATCAGCTTGAAACCATCATGAGAGTGGTTAAAACCTTAAGGCCCAGTGTAATGGTGGTAGCTGAACTTGAGGCAAACCACAATTCTGCATCATTTGTGAACCGTTTCATTGAGGCCCTCTTCTACTTCAGTGCATTGTTTGATTGTTTGGAGACTTGTATGATGAAGCGGGACGAGCCGAACCGGATGAGTTTCGAATCGCAATACTTTGGTCATGGAATCAAGAACATTGTGGCTGTGGAAGGAGCAGAAAGAAAAGGTAGAAATGTGAAGATTGATGTGTGGAGGGCTTTCTTCTCCCGGTTTGGAATGGTGGAGGCAGAGCTGAGCATGATGTCTTTGTTCCAAGCTGAACTGGTTGCTACAAGGTTTCCTTGTGGAAGTTATTGTACATTTGATATGAACGGGAATTGCCTTCTTTTAGGGTGGAAGGGAACACCAATTAACTCTATTTCTGTCTGGAAATTCCCTTGATTGCAAATAATGAAAGTGAAGAATTTTGTTTCATATTGTACAATCCTAGTCTTAGTCCTCTTGAAATCTATCCCTTATCAATGTGAATGTATCATCCCATATAAATCTCTTGTTACTATTTTTGGGCAGATTTAGAGATGCCCTGTCTTTCTTCCTTTGCTTGAACTCAGTCAAGTTACAGATCTATTTGGCTAATGAATGATGTTGGCCTTCGTTTAATGTCTATCAAAGTAGTTTATGAGGAGTTTAGCTATATTAATAATAATGCCTACGATTTCAACTCTACTTTCACTTGATTCACTAGTTTATTTCACCACTTCCCAAATTCTTTTGGAAAAGAAATATGTATTAAGATAATATTGTAGTTTATACATTCACCTTCTGTTCACAAATGAGTTAAAAATTGTCACCTTGTCACAATAGGTAAAGTATCACCCAAGCTGATTATATTGAAGTCACCATTTTATATACTTCTCTATAAAATTGTATTGATACTGACCTTTTTAAAATAAAGATTTTATTTCAATTTGAAAATATTTTATTGAAGTTATCAAAACTAAAACGTTCTTGTTTACTTAAATTTTTGGAATGAATCAAGAACTTAAAATATATTAGATAAATCATTCAAAACATTTTTCTTTTCTTCTAAATGACGACGACCATATTTTTAAACAGGATTGAATATGTAAAACAGTTTGACAGAACATCAAAGTGGCTGTAGTTTAGTGGTAAGAATTCCACGTTGTGGCCGTGGAGACCTGGGCTCGAATCCCAGCAGCCACAAATGATTTGTTTTATAGTTTTAAGGTTAGCTGAGACTTGTGACAATTATTGCTCTTGGTTGTGATGACGTCCCTTTTTGTTCATTGTTCTAATCTTCAATGCTGTGAACCAAAACGCGTGTCAATGTTGTTAAAATTGGGTTCGACTAGAATTTTGTGGGATTTTTTTTTATCAACAGTTTAGTTAATGGTTCGAATTGGAAGATTTCATAAAGCTATGTACATCTAACGATGTGAAATTAATGTATAGAAACATTTATTGGTTGGCTGAACAACCGAAAGAATCTCAAGTGCAAACTAGATTCGTACATATCAGTACTGCATGCATATTTTTTGTACTTAATTGATAGCAAAATTGAAGAGGCTTACGAATAGAGTGAAGCCATAGCAGTGGAAGGGACACAAAAAAATCACAAGGGACGCGTGTCGCGTGGGTTAACAACACAATCCCCGTGAAAAAAATAAAAATAGTGAGAAAAAAATCTGCATATATAAATAACTAAATATACATAGATATTTCTATGTTTGGATTCCAGTGCAAAGAGAATACTCTGGCGTGTTCAATTGTCCAAGTATTTATTCTTCACAGTTGCAGGCTATCCACAATCTATAACCGCCATGAGTTGGCGCAATATTGATCATGTGAGAAAGCTTTCGGTCTAAGCTCAAGCCTAGTCAAAATGAACTTTAAACAAACTAATTAAAGATGACTTTGTATACCCACCCAGAATAAAATTATCCGATAGAATATCTTTTCCCATTGTATATGGTCCATGCTTCACTCTTAAGCTTGCATTATATGCAAAGATCTTATTCTCCCCGGCCCCTCTGCATCTATATAAAAGGGGGATATTATTTATGATGTGCCTTCTAAATAGCATCAACTCGAGCTAGCGAGAACAACACAATTAACATAGTGCTCACTGCCCTCAGCATAACACCACCATGACTGATCTTCAACAAGTGGATGCATCCAATAAGGGTCTTGTGGGTACGCTAAGAAGCGCCGATGATGGTGAAACTCAGAAAGCTCATCATCCAAAAATGCCACCTAGCTCCTTTCCACTCCCTATGCCTGGAAAGAATCGCATGGGATCACACTATTTTGGGAGGCAAAGGATGAAAGGCCTGCCTAATCAAACCGGCCACAATAATTCAGGCAACACTAACTGATCAATCTGACTATGATAACTTTAGGGTGCGTGTCATGTACAAGGAGCAGTGATATTATATTGTACGCCGTATGTATGATATGATGCGGTGTGAAATGCATAAATAACCTCTGTTGTTTTCTTTTATATTGTATATTAGTGTCTGGGTGGTGTACGTTACATAAATAGTTTGAGAATAAGAGCTTTTTGAGGCTTGAATTATTATCTCCAACCTTCTTAATTATTGATGACGCAAATTTTTTTTTTTTGGCTGCTAGAGACACATACACATGAATTATAAGTGATTTTACAACTTGAGAATGAAAACTTTAGGACTAGTTGGTTCCATTTTAAATATCAATATCGACTACAAAAATGTCATTATATTTTAATTTATTTCCTTTTTTTTAACATTTTCTTTGTTTTACTTCACAAAAGTCGAACCTCCCTTTTGCTACTTTTCCTCAATGAACCTAATTATAAGCTTGAATCACATGAATTATAAGCTTTCTTTGTTCAATGAGGGCTGTATATATTTTGCTACTTTTCCTCAATCAACCTCCCTTACACGTATGGTGTAGGTTTCGTCCCTTGGGATTCCCTAATCTCTACTTGATTTTATCTTAAAAAGAAAGACGTAATTGTGTTTATCATTTAATGGACCATGACAGATGCTATGTCCACATTGCTAAGTAAGGAGCACCATGCACTTTGCCAAAAGCATGGTTACTTATTAAATGTTTTGAAAAGTGTGGTTAAGCCCAAAAAGGTGTGGCTAAAAACACTGTAATTTTAACATTTGTTGCTAATTTCAATTAGTCAGCCACGTTCATATTAATTTCAATTAGTCATCCAACACTTTTCATATTTTTTAATTTTCATTTTTTCTGACGCACATGACGTATCTCTGCTAGTGTCGAACCCTGATGCACTTCAAAGAGGCAAGCTGATCTTGCCGGTTGTTCTACACCTCAAGTGCTTGACGCGTTTCATGTTGCCTCAAAAGCTTTATGAAATAGGTTCATGGAGCATTCTAGCTAATCATTGTCCAATTTTTTTTTTTTCGGGTTTACAACGGGGCATGATCAAAATATGAACCAACATGTTTGTCACAAGAATCCACCAGGCCTACAGGTCATTGGGCTGAAGCTGAAAGTGGAGGCCCAAACGTAGAACTCTCCCCTTTCTGTTATATTCTCTCAATTCCCCAATTATAGTCACTTTAAGAGAAAAAAACATGTATTCCATATTGATTGTTATTTTAGCATTCCAATAGAAAATTAATTGTCTTATATCAATTTTATCCTTCATTGATATTTGAAAAGCAAAAAGAGAAAAAAAATTAGTGGAGTGTATATAGGATAATTTAGTAATTTAAATCAATTCTTTTTTAAATCAATAGCATTTATATGTTTTCTTAGAATTTGTGCTAAAATCTTAAATGACTATAATTAAGGAACAGAGGGAGTAGTTAGTTGCTTAGTGATTGTTAGCCTCAGTTAGTTAGTTAGCCCAGTAATGTAAAACCACTCTCGGTTGTAACCTCATCATAATTCATTCAATACAAATTCAGTTGATGCATATAGGCAGTTAGAAGCTCTATGCCTAGAGAAATTCTCTCTCTGCTCTCTCCTCTACACTCAATTTTTCGTTTCTTCGAATCAGTTTGAATCGATGATGCAATAATTCAAGAAAAATTAATTTTGGATTGGTTTGAATAATGGGATCAACACAAGCTAACATTGATCTAAATTAATTATTATTGATCTAGTCATCGAGTTCACGATATTTTAACCTAAAATCTTAATTTTGTACGTACCCAACCCAAGATCTTGACCCCTGATTCTAATTACTCGTTCAGTTATGTCATTTCCTTCATAGAATTATTTTAAATGTTTTTAAAAATGTGCATTATTTTGATTTTTGAGAGTATCTCTTCACACACTAGGTAAAAAACTAATTTTCCAGATATGATCAAGTGTCTAAGCAAAAACTCAACCTCCCAATGGTATTTTTCCATATATGAATTAGGAGATCAAATCCATAATTACATATTTAAGCTAGGGTTCCGAGCCCCTTTTAGTCATACCAACATGTTGATTCAAATTTGTGAATTTAATCTTAATTTTATTTAAATTTTCTTGTTAGCACGATGATTAGAATGAAACTAATAACACAACGTCAAACGGATTCGTTTAATTTATATTTGTTTAAAAATATTTAAAAACGGCATGAAAGTAATTGACTTGATTAAATTTTCTTTTTAATTATCTCAAACCCTAATTAAATAAATCAATTCGCGATTACGAAGAAAGAAAAGCCAAGAACCGGTGAGTCAACAGTGCAGTAGGATGTATCCAAACCAAGAAGCGGCACAACACGCGGTGTACCAAGAATGCTATAACAGTTCAAGTTGCTATATTATTAGGAGAAGAAAAGAGAGGTGCTATAATTGTCCCGCTTCTTTTATGATTACAACACATTAATTAGTAGAATAGTACGGAACAAACTTAAATTTTCATTTTACACTAGAAACATCTAACAATTTTTCTTATGATACAGCTATCATGTAAACCAGTGTTAGCTCAACATATCAATACCAGGTACTTGTTGAGGAGTCAAAGCTACCAGAGATGATGGATCCGTTGCCATCGCCCTTATCACATCCCGTGTTGTTTACGAGACCGTGCAAGTTCTGTGTGCCGCTGTTGCTGACAGAGTGAGTGGGCGAGTTCTGGCGGCGAAGGGTATTAGTGGCGTAAAGCCACATGTGAGAGAGAGAGATTTGAAAAAAAAATAAAAAATAAAAAAATTTAAAGAAGGCTACACCGAATCACGGGAGTTATTGTGCATTGCATAGTAACACAAAGTAACTTTGCATCTGAACATTGAATTCACGAGGAATTGCAGTGTAGCCAATGCAAAATAACTCTCAAGGCCTCTACAAATAGAGAGCTGCATAATGGTTTTAGGCATAACAAAAATAGAGAGCATTCAAGAGAAAATATATATAGTGTGTTCTGGGAGTTTCTTCTATTTTTATAGAGAGAGATGTATTTTTCTAGTATAAGAGAGGGTGTTATTGTTCTCTCCTTATATTTAGAGAGAGATATAATTTTATCTTTCATATAGTGAAAATCTTTCTCAATCTTACCCGTGGTTTTTCCTTCATCATTAGGAGGTTTTCCACGTAAACATTTTGTGTTAGTTTCAATTCCCTCAACTTTATTTTTAGTTGCATTGATCTGTATCCATAACTCTGGTACCCAATAAAGGGCACCAGCACTAGTATCGTCGTGGTTGCTTTGGGGTCGTGTTTCCACTGGATCCTCATAATCCCTTAGTCATAGAAACTGCATCCATGGATCTGCCATGGCTAATGTTAAGTTAAACTAGGATCTCAATAGCTGGACCTAAACTGAACTTGGCAATGTTTGGTGCTCTGAATGGATTAATGGAAGTATACTTATTTACAGTGTTCTAAATTATGGTTGCAGTCGTAGTTGCGGTCACTACAATTGTGGGTATCACAGTTACTATGATACGGATTGCGTCCGTTGTGATATGATCTTTTTTTTATTTTTTCATAAAATGCAAAATAAATAGAAGTACAACAATTGTAGAACTAAAATAACAAGTGTTTAACATATTTGATAAAAATTTAACATAAGATAATTAAATTTAACAAAAGATTTTAATATAGAATAATATTAATAATTGACTAAAACTGAATAACTCAACTGAAAAATACAATATAAATAAATTTTTAATACTCAATTATACATTTTTAGATATGTATACACTTTACCTGATTTTCATTTTGGAAAAAAAAAATAACACAACAACCATCCAATATATTACAAAACAGTAACCCAATGTTAGAAAAACCAAAAGGACCCGTCCAAGACCCATCCAAAGTTTTACAAAATAAATTGAAGAAACCACAACAACCCAATTTTCACACACCTGCCCAAATTTTTTTTTTAAAAAAGGATAAGACTCCCAATCAATCAACGTGACAGCACATCCCAAAATCTCTCTTATCTTTCTACCCACTTCCTTTGCTGCACTTCCTCCCCATCTTCCTCTCTTTATTTGCTTGCTCCGTAAAGAGCCACCTCCCAAAATCTCTCTTATCTTGATTTTTTGTTCAAAACCCACACCTGAATCTTCAATTCTTAGCACCATCCTGACAATATTTTGCCTTTGTTTTTTTCCCTCTACTTCGCTCCATGTCTAGCCTCACCTTCCCCTTCGATTTCTCCTTTGATCTTCTCTGTTCGCCCAATTTACCAGCGGCCGCTTCATCCTAGATCTCCACTCTATCTTACACCACCAGTCCAACACATGATGATTAAGGTTGCGCTTGTGCATGAATGAAAAAAATGGAAGAACGGGATGGGTCCTTGATGTTTAGGTGGGTTGCATTTGATTGTGTTGGTGGGTGCTTGATTTTCAAGTGGGTTACGTTCAATTGTAGTGGCAACGCCGCTACATTGTGGTTTTTTCTGTGATTTCATTTCACACCACAATGGCAATATTGCGGCTGCATTACCTATTGTGGACCGCAATTTGAATCCTTGCTTCTTGATATAGGGAGAAACTCCTCAGGATTTATAGAAGAAAAAGAAGAATGATGCGCCGATATTTTTAATAGAAATTTGACATACAACTAATAATAAATTTAAACATTTCTCCTAACTGAATTTGAAATGTAATAGGTCACATGTACATTTTATCCCCTATCATTAAACCCAATCTTCATTGGTAGTTTATTGTTATTATTAGAGTTTAAGTTATATGTATATACAATGTAAAAATGATTTTAATTACATTGTCAACCATATATGAACCAAAAAACTGTTTTTTTTTATCATTTATAAAATGTTAGGCATGGAAGCTAAGCTCCTGGAATTTGGAATAGTTAAACAGTATAGCCCGTCCCGAAGATATTTTCCTAGAATTCAAGCTCTTGACCTTGCAGGTAAAGTTCACTTAGGACTTAACCCACAAATCCGTTGAGCTAACTCCATCGTGTGGAAAAAATTGTGTTTTGAACATTAGATGTATAGATATCATATATGGAATTCCATATAATTGTGTATATATGCAGGTAAGTATTGAGCTACTCATGTATATTGCAGTGATATAAATGTAGTGTATATTTATATGAAAAATATTCTATTTCATGTTAAAACCAAATGCCATGCCGCATAAGAAAAAAAAAAAACCAAATGCCATGAATTACACAACTCTTAAAGAATAAAATGTATTCCACAGTTAGTGGGGGCATGAAATTCCACCATGAAGAATAATTTAACCGGTGAGGATAAATTGAAACAAAAGGTTTGATAAAATAAAATGGTACAAGGAATAAAGTTGTTTTCAAATTTATTGATAAGGAATATGAATTAATTATTGCATTTCGCCACCCTATCCAACTGAAAAAATAAAACTACATAGCGTTTCACCTGCAAGAATATAGGGTGACATTGGTCTTTTCACGTCATCATAATACGAATTATAAATTTGAAATCTGACTGACAATAATACGAATTATAATTTTTCACTGTTCAATAAATGTGAATACAATTCTGAATTAAGAGAACTATTAGGCACGCTGCTAATTAAGAGATTTAACATTTTAATGAGAGATGCTTGGCATATTATCCGGTGCTGCAATATTTCCTATGTGAATCAAATGCTGATTATGCAAGTCCCTGCATTTTCTTTGTTAATTGACCGGTGTTGTTATTGTTGAAGGAGTCAATGAGGTAGTGGTCTGGTATCTGTCTCTGTCTCTGGATACTAAAGATAGAGACAATAGAGACAACATAAATGAAAATATAAAAAATACTATTTCTATCTTCACATTTTATTTGATAATATAGGGACAATACAACAAATACATTATCCCTGTCAAACTGTCATTGAAAGCTCTTGACCGATGTTGATTGCTGCTAGAGGTTGCTACCTAAAGAGTATTATTGGAAGAAAAAATATTAAATTTCTGTCTCTTTATCCTATTTCCATCCACTTTTTTGAATGATAGAAATATAGAAAATTTTTATCCCGAGATAAAAAACTTTTCTGTCCTCATACCTTGTTTTTATCATCAAATAGGTTTGTGTCTTCAGTATTTCCGTATTTATATCCTGAGCACTGTAAATAAACGCTACTTGAATTTAAGGATGGAAAAGAGAGGAAAATGGAGAGAGCCTACAACGAGCAAGGTTTGGATTTTTTGCGGACAGGTTTTTGCTTTTGAAGATATAAGTTAAAGAAGCAAGGTGATGTGGTGTTGCTTAGCAATAGAGAACTAAAGTGTAACCAATTGAGTTCCGTCTCGGGTGTAAATTTCATGTTATGCTTTGTATTCTTATCTTCAGTTGTGTCTTTTCTCTGCACTTGATGGGCTGGAGCTCTAACCTTATCCAAAAAAAAAAAAAGTATAATGAAAGATAACAGTAGTTTACCTCGTTGATTTGTCAGACTTAATTCAGATTCTATTGGCTAGCTATACATAATAGAGTCTGTTACTCATATCAAATGCTGCAAAACAGACTGGTAGATAGTTATAACATATTCTAATTAGCAATCAGTTAATTATTTATGTTTGCAGCAGGTGTAATTAGTTGTGGCAAGTAATACTCTAGTGTGGAAGCTATTGTGAAATTAACTCTAAAATCATTTTACATCCAAAAATACTATTTAAACACATAATAAGTAGGTATCTATTAGGACACCCACTTAATAATGAATTCTCAGAGCTCATAGGATTTCGATCCTCTCTTCCATTCCTGGGTGATACCATGAATTTTAATATGCATGCTACCAAGAGGCTCTGTTGCAACTTGCCATTATATATCGATTGGTAACCTCATCAATTTGATTCATCATTCTCTTTTGTAGTGTTTGGAATGATTAAAATTAGGAAAAGAATTGATTTATTTTGATTTGTATACATATATATTTTAAAATCAATTTATTTTCAATCAAATCCTATAAAAATCAAGGAATTTACAAATTAAAAGAATGAAATTTGATAGAATTACAAATCATTTCATTTTTTAATTTTTTTCTCATTCCAAACACACTTTTAGTCTTCAATGGAGTATTCTACTTCAAACTGAAGGAGTTATATTTTGATTCAAAAGGCAAGTTTTTGGTGTCCAATCTCTTGATTGATTGGCTATTCAATATTAATTAGAAACATGAGAAAAACAGAGATGAACATTATGAATGACAAATGATACCCCAAAAAAAAAAATGGTCTGTATTAATAATTTTTGGCACCAAGTGGCGCTAGATAGTAAGCATTATCGACGAATTCACCAACAAAAATATTTTATGTGAATTAGTGTTTAAGGTCAAACTATTGACTTCGTCTGTAATTATGCTTTGATTTTTCTATTTTTTAACATAATAATAACGTGTTGAGAAATTTCTTGTTATTAAATTAATATTGTTAAATAATATTTACTATTTTCAAAATAATATATCATCAACAAAAAATTTATCGATAATTAAATTCCGTTTTGAATTTCCAACTTCATAAAATATTAGTATATTTTACATGAGGTCATATTTTGCACAGATGGTAAGGGATTTGGGATAATAATGTATCTGGTCATATACTTAAATCTCCTTTTATTTAAAAGTATATTTTTTTCATATTTTTAATTGATGAATTGAAACAATTTGCTTAATCAATTTCAATACCGACTGAATATCCGTTGGAAATAGAATTAATAAAGTGATTCCTTTCTATTCCCTTTGATAATTTGTCCTTTTACATGATTTCAGTATGTTACAAATCTAATTTAAATTATGATCGAATTCATGGATGAAAAATAATTTTATAATTAACAGTATAATTGTTCCACACATATAACTCTAACTTGAAATAATAACTTTTAAAAGACTCAAACCGACAACACACATCATCATCATCATCATCATCATCATCATCATCGGATAAAAATATTAAAATAAAATCTTCTAATTGATAAAAGGAAAATAGAAATATAAGCTTGTGTAAATAAATATCTGCGTTGCTCAAATTAGAAAGCATGTACCTTAAGTTATGTAAAAAATATGGAGTCAAAGAAAACGTTTCTATTATATTTTTTGCATGTTTTGTACGGCACTCTTTGTGTTGCCACTGCATCCAATTTGCTTGCTATGCTATATAGAGAATATTTCCCAATTTTAAACAAGACTATAACTGATGATTGATAAGACCAATGCAAGATTATCATCACCCGAGATATGTATATCTAGAAAGAGCTAATTAGACCAAGTTAAGCCAATTGCTAAGTGAAGGATGTACTAACACGAAAGTAGTACACATGACACCATGTGTTAACAAGAATCTCATGCTTGTTGAATACCAAATTCATAGGGATTATTCGACGGCTAGCAAGCTACTCAAGCTAGTGTGACTTATAGTAGTTATCCAGATAAAAAGCTAGTGACACTTCCTTTCTTCATAGTGCCTATTGTTATTGTTGACTGAGATTTTTTTTCTTTCTTCAATTTTCTTCTTGTTTCAGTTGCAAGTATTGTTCTCTTTTAATTAACAATACATCGTATTTTCTATTCGTTGTTGAAGTGAAAATAATACTTATTACAATATATTGTGCTGAAGATTCAATTTCCTTGATAATAGAATTTCAACTTTTCCTATTTCTTAAGAGAATTTCATTACACTTCTGCGCTCATGACATCTTTCAAAAAACTTGGATGGATAAGCTAAAAAAATTATATTCATTTTCTTTTGGGGAGAAAAAACTGTAAATTTAAATCAGGTAGTTTATCTGAAAATGCTTATTGGGACATCATCAAAGCCATCCCGTGTAAAATAAGGAGTATCAATTTTCTTCTTATATTTATAAGTACTTTTTTATCTGAAAATGAGGATGCTATTCTAGAAGCGTAAAGTATGTAGGAATATAGGGTAGGATATTGGGATGTCTCCGCTTGATGAGAATGGCATTATTTTAGCACTGGCAGGAACACAAGATTCTGATTGTATGATGTAGCAGCTGTAGTGTTTGCATCTTGTTTTTTTATTTGTCTTGGGTTGCATTTTGCTAGGCCTGTGCTCGTGCCATTTATTCTTATGTTTTTTTTTTGTTCCCTTTTTGGGTTTTGTAAGCACTTGTTGCTTTCTTTTGCTTCTCTCTGAGTGTTAAGCTTTATTAATGATCAAAAAAAAAATTTCTCAAATTTTATGTCATGTGTAACTCAATATCCAAAATTGATAAATAATATGCAGTTTGATATCCTAAACTTACTTATATATGTAAATTTTTTGTTAATAATAGGTGAAAAAATTAACAAAAGTTTGATTTGTACAAAAACATAGGTGATCAATTCACAAGTTTATAAAGTCTAAGAGGATAATAAAGTACACTTTTACTTTTAAATTTTAACCATGAGTCTTGATGTCCAACTAAATTTCGATTTTGCATATATGTACAATTGCTCTTTCTCATAATTAACGAGGCAAACGGTATCCTTTTAATTGATAGAAAAGAGCCCTTATAATTTTGTCTCCCTTTTAGCTACTTGATAGCAATTATATATTAACTCACGTTTCCATCGTAATTCATTAATAAAAGGACTTCATCATTGTATAAGCTGGTGCAGAGCACGTAAGATGGGGTGTATGAGGTGGTGTCCTGTGGCTCTAGGTCCAATGATTTGGATGTATCTCAATGAATCCCAGTTGTTTGCTAATTTAGTTTAGAATTGTGCTTTGATCAGAAGTAAGACAATTTTTGTTTTTCTTTTACACCCTGGTTGATAGCCTAATCATTTTTGCCGTTTTTTAATTGACCTTTTTATTGGGTTTGGGTACTCTAGTTTTACCTTTTGTTGCTCTCTATGGGAGTCTAGCAGTATCAGGAGGAAAAAAAAGAGCCAATGTTAGGACTATGAAATTGCTTGAACCATAACACTATATATATATACCATAATCATAGAGAAATTTATTAGCAGAAGGTATTTCATATCCTCCTTTGAAGTAATTATTGATTAGCAACCATCAGAGCTATAGCTCATTATAGACTCTATTATTATTAATTAGTAATGCAGAGTACCAATGGAAATGCACCCGTTGCCATTGCCACGGAAATATCCACTGTTTTCCACAACAGGGCCTCGATAGTTGTTGGTGGTGTTATGACTGCTACCATGGACGGAATATGCACCATTGTTATAGTTTGGACCGCCGTAATTTGTGTTGTTGTTGCCATGGCTGTTAAATGCGTATCCACCATTGTACCTTTCAGCTTCTTCCTCAGCTTCCAGATCTTCGGGGAGTTTTCTCAGACGTGCCTTAGTCATTGACATGTTGATCTTAGTTACTTAAAATTGGTATCTAGAGTGAGTTTGTACTTAAGAGGCCACCTTAATATGCCCGGTTAACAAGAGCTATCATTTATAGATGATCAGATCAACCAAGAATCTGGTGCTTAATTGCTTGGTCTTGAAGATATAATATTTTAGCCAACCCCAACTTGTTGGTGGCAGCATGCATGGATTTGTTTTGATCCCAAAAGAAATTTGATGGCATATTCCTACAAGTGTGAAGTTATGGGCACCTTAAAATATAAAATTATTCATACATTCTTATACCAAAAAAAAAAATTCATACATTTCTACACAATAATTTAAACTATTAAGAGAGATAATTCATGATAATTACATACCACACATGCAGTAAAGTGTGGTGTGTGGACGAGTGGGACATTCTTAGGATTTATTTGGCATGCTTGATGGGACAAGACCAAATAATATAATACTTGATAAAATAATAGCTAATAGTATAAATCTTGATAAATTTTTAAATTTTAATACTATACAATATTTCATGTGACATTGAATAATAAGATGATCTTCTTTTTTCTTTTCCCAAAAACTCAATTTGTTAAAAATATATCAGCATGGCTCAACTAATTAATAATTCTCCCAATATCTGGCCGGATTGGCTCACTTTTATTACAGCTCTATATAGCGAATTAAACACACGTAGGTTGTTGAACTATATTGTTGATCAGACTCCATTAAACTCCACAGTAGTATATTACTAATCTCTTCTTCAAAATGACCAAATGACCACATTTTCATCCTCTTTTTCACTAGCTATATTTATTGCATCCTCAACCCCCTTTAATTCCTTCTTCATTTTCATACATCTCAAGCTAAATGATGCCACTCAATGTTATAGTCCAGTCTAACAGAGACATGTTGTCAATTTAATGGTTTAATGGGATACCTGTGCTTCTTTGTTAAATGTTGAAAATCAAGATTTAATAGAAGATCACCGGTTAATGTGTCCCTTTTGTAAAATGTGAGGGACCACAGGAAAATTTTTAAATTATGATAAACTAATTTGCATCTCCATAATATTTGCTAGGGAAGAATTTGAAATTTCAATAAAAAAAATTGGTTTGATAAAATATAATGATAAGGAATAAATGGGAATAAAGTTGATTTCAAATTTATTAATTTAGCATGGGTGGTATGGTTGTTAGAAAGGAATATGAATTAAACTCCAAATGACATATTACTAATAATCTCTTCACCAAAATGACCAAATGACCACGATTTAATCTTTTGATAAATCATAATTATTGCATTCTCAACCCTAACTTCCATCATCCTCTAATTCCTTTCTTCATTTTCATACATCTTAAGTTAAAATGACATTATAATAAAGTTTAATAGAGCCACATCATGAACTTAATGGGATATATGTATTTATTTGTTAAATGTTGGAATGAAGAACTGAAAGAAGACTAATGTGTTCTTTTTCTAAAATATGAGGGACCATCTAGGAAAACTTTTAAATTCTGATCAAGAAACTAATTTGTGTCTCCGTAATATTTGTCAGAGAAGAATCTGAAATTTCAGTAAAAAAAATTGGTTCGATAAAATAAAATGATAAGGAAATAAATCGGAACAAAGTTGATTTCAAATTTATTGATTTAGCATGCATGGTGTGGTTGTTAGAAAGGAATCTGAATGATTTCTTGCACCACGTGACCTTGTTCAACTAAAAAATTAAAATACAAAAATAAAAGTACTTAACATTTCACCCTATAAGATCATAGGGTTGCATCAGTTGATTCACGTCATCATAAATTCCAATTCTAGTCTTCGAGGACTGCTCTCCTTGACCAACTTTTTAGGCTCATTTATCGTTAAACATATGTCATTTCAAGTATATTTAATATCAATTATCGTCGTTATTGAATATGAAATGGAAGATAATTGTAGTTTACATAGTTGATTTGTTATTCTTAATTTAGGTTCTTTTGGTTAGTGTTATGAATTGATGTTTTAAGGAAAAAAAATCCAACTCAAAAGATTAACTTATTAATTGTGTTGAAAAAGCACCTAAATTTAAATATTATGCTTGGATAGCATGACTCTCCTATATAGACTTTTGTTTAAGAGTAAACCTCCAAGTTAGTCACGGACAATTTCAGCGTCGGACAAATTGGTCCCTGACAATTGGAAAGTGTCAACTTAGTTTCTGACAATGTCAAAAGTCGGATACTCACTAGTCCCTAGACAGAAAACAATAACGGTGTTAATAACAATTTCATTGTTGGACAAATTAATCCCTAACGTCATTTACAAAAAAATAAAAAAAATTATCATTCTACATCTCCTTCCTTCTTCCATCATCTTCATCCTCACCACCACCACCACCACTACCACCACCGGATCAGAGAAGCCACCAAAACTGAAACCAAAATCAAACCCATACAAAATTAACAAAGTCACAAGCCAAATCATCTCCCAATTGGAAACCACCTCTGCCCCCTCCGCCATACAAGTTTCAAGTTCCAAACCACCTCCGCGCTTCAAGTTTCAACTCAGTCTTCAAGCCACAAAACAAACAAATCACATAACTTAGGCTGAGAAGGGAGAACTGGAGAAGAGAAGCCGCCGCTCGTGCTCGCCGCCACACCGCCTGCTCCCACCTATGCCTCTTGCTCGCCATCGCGCCTCCTGCTCGCGCGCCCCTTGAAGCTGAGAGTGAAAGCCTGAAAGGTAAGTTCCATTGTTGTTTGATTTCCTCTGTTTCTAGTTTAGTTCCTTTCCTTGATCTGTTCCTAAAAGATTTAGTTTTTGATTTCCTGGTTCACATTGTTGTTGATCTATTCCTGATTTCCTTTTTTAAAATTTTTCTAGTTTTGTAGAATTGTAAAGACTTGAGAGTAGATTTATATAAATGAATGTTTTATTCTAGGTTTATGTAGAATTGCATCTTTATGACAAAACAATAATTATTTTAGGTTTATGGTGGTGGTGGTGAGGATGAAGATGATGGAAGAAGGAAGGAGATGTGAAATGATAATTTTTTTAATTTTTTTTATAAATGACATTATGGATCAATTTCTCCGGTAATAAAATTGTCATTAATAACGTTACTGTTTTCCATCCAGGGACTAGTGAGTGTCCGACTTTTAATATTGTCAGGAACTAAGTTGATACTTTTCAATTATTAAGGACCAACTTATTCAATGTTAAAATTATTAGGGACCAACTTAGAAATTTATTCTTTATTTAATTTTGGCAGTAGCCACGAGATAGAATCGGCTTTTGTTTTTGCGGTAGGCACGACATAGAATATAATCTATAGTCCTTAAAATTAAAATAAGAAAACAGTAAAATTCTGATGCGCACTTGAATGTATAGCGGCATATACATGGAAAATATGTGGAAGAATTGTATTCCTTTACTCGTTTTTAAATGGCCCACCTTATCACACCAATCTTTTAACCTTATCTGTTCAAAATTAAAAATTAATTAAAATCTTTATTGCGATGCTCGGACAGTGAAACTACCGACAGCAAAATGGTTATTAACTTATTATTATTATTACTACTGCTACTGCAACTGATAATGATTAAATTTAACTTATAATTTCATACATATATATCCAAGCCCTTCACTAATAATCAAATCATACTTCACGTCAGGAAAAAAAAAAAATCAAACCATAGTGCCTTCGCAACAAAATGGTTTAATATTTAAGTAATGATAAACCAATTTATATATTAAAGGACCAATAACTTATTTATTTTAGTTTGAAATAAATTAACTTAATTAGTTCTCAATAAGTTAATGGATTAAATTCAATTTATATATTTAAGAAATGTGTGGTCTTGATTGATTTTTTTTTTATAATTTAATAAAAAAGATTGGCTTTGATTTTTTTTATAATTTAATAAAAAAGATTGGCTCAACTTCACCGAATTCAATTTGGCATAGCCCAAATTGGACCAACCCAATGGCTTGAATGCAATTTATTTTTCAAAAAGACTAAACCCTCAAACTGGTCATTGACAATTTCATTGTTGAACAACTTGGTCCCAGACAAAAAAAAAAATACTTAGTTGGTTACTAAGAGTATCAAATGTCGGACACTTGTTAGTCACTGACATTAAGTTTGACGGAGGTACATAGTAAAATCCCAAATTAGTTCCTGACAATCACTCATCCACCCAAGTCAGTCCCTCGCCCCTACCACCTTCACCACCTCCGTCTCCATCTTCTCTTCCATCTTCTTACCTCTCTTGCATCATCATTATCAACCTATTTTAATCCGAACCCACATCATCCCATAACACAAACCCTGCTCATTTGGTTTGATGTCAACAAGTGGCAATTTTTTAAACCACAATCCACTCAATGTTTGGCAATGTATATAACAGTTAAACAGCCCACAAACATACCCTCAATGAATGAGGGTGCATGAGATTTGTTTGGCAATGTACATAACAAATAATCTCCCATTATCTAATTCTCCCATAAAATTCACCTAAGTGGAGAAATAAAACACTCAAACACGTGGGGTGGACATTTGGAAAATAACACAGGTAAAACTTGGAATCTTATAAACCGAACACCCTTTATTTTCCGATTCGAAAGTGTGTGCGTAGGTTCGTTGTGGAATTCAAAGACTACCATTCTTTTTTCCTCATATTTTCTCGTTTATGACACATACTTGAATTCCCGGTGTGGAATGTATATCATCCTTGGAACTTATATATATATATAGTGAGAGGAATGATTTTAAAAGAGAGTGAAATATCAAATATAAGCTGTATATATATAGATATAAGCAAAGGTGAGCCACCGGGACAAACCCATCTTTATTCAGTTGTTGCATGCTTCAATTTGTTCTTGGAGTCAAACTTCAATTCATACCTAAGAGAAGTTTTCATATGCTAAATACAAGAAAATTAATTAAGGTAATTTGTTCACAGTGAATTTTGGTATCTGTTGCTTGTTTATGTTGTTTGTTATAAATATCTTATATCTTCATGGTGTTCACAGTAATTTCTAAATATGATGAATTTATGTTTATGGTTTGCTATCATATGATGCCGGACTCAAAGGGGTTGCTTTTTCTTGAAAGAAATTAAAGTTATGTGCCACTCATGCACCCTCATTGATGGTATGTTTGTGAGTGATTTAATTGTTGCGTACATTCCCAAATATTGAGTGGTTTGTGGTTTAAAAAATTGCCACCTGTTGATATCAAACCAAATGAGCAGGATGTGGAACCAAATGAGCACGGTTTAATTGATATAAGGGTGGTTTGTGGTATGGAATGATGTGAATTTGGATTGAAATGAGTTCATGATGATGATCATCATCATGATAATGTAAGGGAGATTAGGAGATGAAAAAGGAGGTAGAGGTGGTGGTGATATTGGTGAAGGTGGTGGGAGTGGGGGATTGACTATGATAGGTGGGTGATTGTCAATAATTAATTTGGGGTGTTACCGTGCACTTTCGTCAAACTTAATGCTAAGGACTAATAAGTGTTCAACATTTGACGTTGTCAAGAATCAACTAGGTAAGTTCTTTTTGTCTGGAACCAACTAGGTAGATTGAAGAGCTTTAGAGCTCATTTGAGCACATTTGCAGGAAATATTGTAATAAAAAATTTGTATCTCTCTCTATAGAGATCAGGTTGAGACAAATAAAGATGTATGTTTTAAAAAGCTCAAGAAGTCATCTATAACTTTTATGTTTAGCTCAAAGTCTAGTTCTAAGATTCTCTTCGTAAAAATTGAGCTACAAGTATTAAAGGTTGCCGATGTTCCAATACAGTCTAGTTTAACCATCAATTAGTATTTTGTTAGTATCTGGAGCTATATATGTCCAATTGAGGTTATTCTTGTGGCATTGAAAAGCTTATTCAAAGAGTTATAACTTCTATTTCTAGACCCAAGAGCTAATTCAAACATTTTGGGGGTCAAAAGGGGCTTGAAAGTGTACAAGGTAGTGTCTATGTAAGACCAATTCATAAAATAACATTTTTTATTATTTTCAGGCCCATTTTTGACACTGTAATGATGTATTATATATACCTACTTAGCCTAGGTTAAAAGGTGATCTTATAAACTTATTATAGGGCTGTCTCCACTCTCTCTACTTACTCTTTCTTCATGTCTCTATTCTTTCTAGGTTTTGGGAGCTTCCAATCCATGTTTTGACCCCGTTTACAATTGTACTTTCCATTATATTGATTGTGATCCTCCACTTATAGAGGAGTAGTTTCTTTACGTAGTGCAAAGATTCCAAGGATCCAAGGATTATGTTTTGAGACTTCCATTATTTTAATGCAATTTATGGTTTGGCTTTCTAATCTTTCTTCTTCTCTTCTATCTTTCATATTTTATTGTTGGTTAATACAATTATATTTTTGAGAGCCAACTTTGATTGTGTGCATTTGCTATTGTGAATGTCATGCATGTTAGTTTAGGGTTTTAATTGAACATAATTTAATTGATGGTTTGAAGTATGTTTAATTGGTAAGGGGATTGGAATTAATTCTAATAAGAATTAGGTTATTGTGATTGGCATTTAAGTTGGTGTAAGAATTTAGGGATTATAATTGTGATTTATTGGTGTTGATGTTAACCAAACCCTTGGTAGTAGAATTACATCACGGAGGCGAGTATTTTCACCAATTAACAATATCAGAATCAGTAATGTAATTCTATTTGGCAGTTATACAATTGCACAACTGACCAATGGTTTGATTTACATGAACACTGGGAAATCACAGTTGCAATCGTAAAATGCTTACATCAACATAAATGCCAATCATAATAACCTAATAATTCTTATTAAAATTAATTCCAATCCATTTACCAATTAAACATACTTTAACTTATCAGTTAAAGTATGCCTAATTGGAATCCTAACCATGCATAACATTCACGATAACAAACATTCACACAATCAAAGTTGGCTCTTAAAAATATAATTATATTAGCCAACACAAAAATATGAAAGAGAGAGGAGAAGAAGAAATATTGGAAAGCCAACTCGTAAATTGTATTATAATAATGGGAGTATCAAAACATAATCCGTAGATCCTTGGAATACTTGCATTAGGTAAAGAAAATATTCCTCCATAGGTGGAAGATCACAATCAATGTAATAAAGAGTATGATCGTAATCCCAAAGGGGAGCCAAAATATGAATTGGAAGCTGTCAAAACTTAGAGAGGGTAGATAGATAAAGAAAAAGAAAGTAGAGAGAGAGTGGAGACAACCCTAGAACAAGTATGTAAGATCATTTTTTGGCCTAGGCTAAGTAGATATATATAATACATCATTATAGTGTCAAAAAGGGGCACCAAAATAATAAAAAATACTGTTTTACGAATTGGTCTTGTGTAGACACCACCCCATACATTTTCAAACCCTTTTTGAGCCCCAAAATATTTGAATTATCTCCTAGACCTAAAATAGAATTGTAACTCTTTAAATAATCTTTCCAATATTAAAAGAATCATTTCAATCGGACATTTGTAGCTCAAGATATTAGCAAAATGCTAATTGAGAATCAAACTAGATAGTATTAGAATATCAACAACCTTTAATCTTGCAGCTCAATTTTCACCAAGAAACTCTTAGAACTAGATTTTGAGATAAATATGAAAGTTATAGAGGATTTCTCGAGCTTTTCAAAATATTTTTATTTGTCTCAATCCAATTTCTATAGAGAGAAATACAAATTTTTTATTACAATACTTCCTGCAAATATGTCTAAATGAGCCTTAGAACTCTTCTATTTAGCTTCCAAATTGATTACTGCTTCAAGCTTCATTCACCTCTATGATCTGGAAGTCCCTGTAGTAGAATTACACTCACAAGAGAGGATTTAAAGCACATAAAGCTTTAAAACATATTTGCTCATCAAAATGGTGTAATTAACTATGGTATTACTCAATAATTTACAATGACGACTAAATATAAATCAATCTAATATCAACCAATTAAGCATAAAAATGATGTAATATGTCTAGAATTATATAGAAAAGGGGGTATATGAATGTAACTTATCAACAATGCATATATATTTCAATTTTACATCAAGTTTAAGTTGTCAATTTTATTATCAAACAAAAAAAAAATTACCGGGTTTCATTTCTCACCTAAAACAATAATGAAATCACCACGCACTCAAGTTTATACTTTTTATCCATTGGCTTTTCATATGGACTATAAAGTTAAAAAAATTGGAAAAAAAAATCTAGCCTCGAAATTGAGTTCGTCTCCCAAAGAGGATTGAGTTGGGTTAGCATTTTAGTGGTCTGAACCAACTTAGTTAGCTTGAAATGACCTTGCCCAAAAGTGACCCAACCCAAGATGGTACAGTCCATTCATTCGAACATCATCTAAGAGTTTAAGTTGTTACGTAGAATCACATTAGTGATATTTTATAATTAACAATTATATTATTATTTTTTATGCAAAGGAATTTGATTATAGATTATTATTGTATTATTTTCTGGCATAGTGTATATGAAAAATGCCTCATGGCTTGAGAGTTACTCCAAGGAGAGTTTCTACCTCAAAGAGATTAATCAATGCTGCCGGTAATGGATACCCAGGAAAACCCTAAAAGACTAATCCTTAAAAATTGCTATTACTTTGAGTGTTACATCATGGACTAATTTAGTCACAGTTATTATTCTGAGGGATTATTTAATTTGATTTAATCATGTAGGAATAGTATTTTAAGAGATCAATGGATCATAATTTTGTTCGCAAGGTCTGTGCATAATTATTTCTGTGCAAGATTAATAATTATCTTTTCCACTACTATTAATCAGAACCGTCAACTTCCCTTTTACCTATACCAATAATGACAAGATCGCGAAGGGGCAAAAATCATATATCAATATAAGAGTAAATAGATTGTATTATTATTATTTTGTCTTATTTAAAAGTATTATGAAGTCAAACTCATTGAATTTGTAAGATAAAAGAATACATACATCTAAAATTTAAAAATCGATGTGGGAGCATAGGCCGCCCCCAACTCTGTGGTGGATCTTATACCATGAATTTGATTCCGTTATCAATAGTCACACGTAACATTGGTGCGCGTCATCATGTATATGCAAGCAAAAATGATGTAACAAAATGAACAGGCAAAAGGAAATTAGCTAGCTAGTAATCCGAAAAGAGATTCCATTCAAAAGGTTATGAATAAACTCCATGCTTACTATAAATTTCTTTCAACACATGTAATAGACAATCGCAAATAGCTAATAGTAAAATAGAATAACAGGACTAAACCACAGAAAACAGGTCAGTGAATTGAGCCTACACAAGAATATGGATGCCGTCTATATGATAATTAATGGCATGTTTAGATGCATAAACCTTGATCAATGCCTCGGCAATGTCTTTTCGAATACAGAAAAAGCCATAAAAGTCGATTGATAAAGCAACGGCAGCTAGCATTGCCATGGGGAAACACATTCGACCGATTGAATTATCACTTGTACTGCAAGAAGTTAAAGTACTGTCATCTACCTCTGAATTTCCCAATCACAAACAACTTGAACAAGCAAACCAATTCCTACTAGCTCCAACTTCAATCCATCAGAATCGACAGAATCAATCATACACAACACACATCCACGTTGTTGTAAAAAATTGCTCACTTTAATTCTTGCAATTATATGAGATACTCCCACCATTTCTTATTAATAGCCATAGTCAGAAACCATGCCAATTTAATATATTGAGAAACTAATGTGAATCCCATGAAGTATACATTATTCATATTAATTAGTGCCTTAACATCACTAAATGAAATCAGTCCATGAAACATAGTTTCCCATTTCATAATAACTATAAAAAACCAAATAATACATATATTAAGGAGAATAAAAAATATTTTGATAAATGTAAAAAATTATGAGTTGATAAAATTATCTTTATATAGTTATTATTATTCATCTTGGTAAATATATTGATTATTTAACTAATACATTTATAGTAAAGATATATGTATAAGGAAACAATTAATGCTATCTAGATATTATAAATGTATAGATATTCTGAACTGAAAATTCAGAAACCAATAATGGTTGTGAAACGGAGGGAGTAATAATAAAATAAGAAGTTAGAGCAAATGGAAAGTAGTAAAGTTAATTTCATGTAATTTTATACAAAAGACATAAGTGCCATGTAGTCAATCATAAGGTGTGGCGTAGTGATAGCTCACCTTAATCCTCAACTATGTAATTGAGGGTTCAATTTCACTTATGCGAATAAAGCGTATCTTGTGACTAATCATTTACCTATTTGGGATAAAAAAATAATAGTAAGTGCCATTTAGTTGCTAAATATTATTTTCATCAATTTTACATGCATGATGAATTTTCAGTTGGTGTATCTTACACAAAATTTCTACAAATAATACTTGAAATATAATTATAAGAAAAAGGAAACATTGTGGGCAGGAATCACGCGCACAGAGAAAAATTTTCCTTCCCTTCTCTTGTTCTCTTCAACAAACATTATTCTTCAAGGTTTCATAACGTTTCTAACTTTCACATTCATTGTCGTTGAAAAAATTGATGGCAAAACTTGTTGAAGATAAATGATACCTCCAAAAAATCAACAACAAAAGAAAAAGAAAATAAGCACAAAATCTTCAAAGGGTGTATACATACACTTTGCCCCAATCAAATCAAAACTTCTTGGTGTGAATGAGCACTTGAATTATTTTGCACTCACACTATCAAGCGACGACACCAATGACAGTATAATTCAGAAGAACTATATTCTTTATAAACTTGGTCCCATAAAAGAATAATGATATGAAGATATGAAAGTTTGGATATATTATAAAATCCGTGCATGTGGGGTTTGCAATTGGATCGTAATATCTATAGATATCTTGGATTGAATGAATAGATGCAACTCTCTGAAGGCGAGCAGAAACAGCTATTTCAAGAGTTTTCATAAACAACCGCAATTCTTTGAAGAGTTTTCATAAATAATGAATGCAATTCTTCACAGTTTGACTTGCTAGTTAACGGCCAGTATTAGCCAGCAACAGCCACTAACGGCTCCTTAATAATTGAACAGCCACCTGTATATTATGGTTTCGCATCTTTTTAAAATTTAAAATTATTTCTCACAATGTTAATGGTGTATAGCATCCATATTCTTCCTTTAATAATCAATGGGCGTGCATGTAATGTAACATCACTCGTGTAGGAATATATACCCATCGACTTTCTTCCAATAAAGTTCGAATCCGTGCATGTTGCCAACAACAAGTTGGACCAAGCAATAATAAAGCACCGGATTCCCCTTATTGGTAACATCTATAAATTGTGGGCTTAATTAGCCAGTCACATTAAGGTGGCCTCTCTAATAAGTACTACAAACAAAACCACTCTAGAGAGCAAATTTCAAGAAACTAATTAGATCAACATGGCAATGTCTGCAGCTCGCCTGCGAAAAATCCTCGCAGCTGTGGAGGCTGAGGAAGAAGCCGAAAAGGCGGCCAATGCTGGATACAAATTTAACAGCCACGGCAACAACAACACAAATTACGGCGGTGCAAACAATAACAGTGGCGCATACTCTGTCCATGGTGACAGTACCAGAGTCAGCAACAAGTATGGTGCCCCTGTTATGAATAACAATGGTCAATTCCATGGCGATGGCAATGGTGGTGTTTTCTACGGTGGCTTCAATGCCTCAAAGAACTACTATTGATCTATATATAAATATGTTGCTGAACAATGTGATGCCAAATATGTGGTTTAAACAATAAAAATGTACTTGACATTGACAGGAGGATAACAAACTTCTGTTAATTAATAAGATTCGCTACTGTCGTGCTTGTGTTATCTTATCATTGTTCTAGCGCTTCCACAGTTTCAAGTATTAATGGCTTATTATTCCCTACAACTGTGAAAGTCTACATGAGATTCCTCTTTTACGTATGACGATGTGATAAATTTTCGTGCCCTGACCCCGTTTGGCACTGCGCCTAAGGCATAATAACGCAGGTTAATATGATCCGTAATGGATTATCTATTATTTAGTTTGCGTAACCTATTGTATAAATTTACCTATCAAATCTCCAATCTATATTAAATTGATAGACAAGTTAATCAATCATAGGAAGGTAGGATAAAGACGGATTAACTTTTAACATATATGATATATTTTTCTTATTCAATGAAATAATAATAATAAATTAAAGGATGAAATATTTAATGACAAACTAAATAATAAATAATACTTAATATAAAAATTAATTATAAATCATACACTAGTAAATATATAAATAAATAATAACTAATATGTGATATATAAAAGTAAGGATTAATAGTAAAAATATTTTAATTTAATATTTATTATTAAATTACAATTTAAATAATTATTATAAAAATACTAGAAAAATATTAAATATATAGAAGAAAGAGAATAATTTTACGTCATTATCATTTATTGAAATCAGAAATAGTTGTGAAATATTAAACTATATAATAAATAATATTTAATACAAATTATCATTTTATTAAAAATATCCACTAAAATGTGAGTGAGCTTTGAAGAGGTTTAGAGTAATAGGAAATTTATCTATCTTTGTGATACCCATATTGAGCCATAAGGTAACTTTAAATAAAGAATAAGTGGAGTAGTTATGTCCTCCTTTAGTAAGTTAATGGCATTAATCCTTATCTTGGATCTCATTGGGCCTTAAAGCCGTTGCCGGACCCATTTGGTTTTGGGCCTAGCATCATACCCCGTAACAGTTTTTGTTTTTTTTTTGCTTTTTTCTTTTAACGAAAACTCCACGTGTTAAAAATATATGAACATGGCTCAACTAATTAATTATTCCCCCAGTATGTGGATTGGCTTACTTTTATTATACCTCTATATATTTGATCTTGTTCTATATTTCTTTTGAATTTAGAATGTTAATTAGCTTACGAACTGATTAGCCGGGCCTAAACTGAACTTGGCAATGTTTGATGGTCCGAATGGAATGCAGTGTGCTTCAATAGAGGGCGAAATTCTTAACTATTCTCAAATTAAAAAAAATGGATACCCTGATTTATCATTCAGGGCGTTTGCATCCTATTAGTTTAGTTTCTCATATGATTGCACTAGTAACGAAGAACATGTCATGAAACCACTTGAAATATGTACAGTGCATAGACCAGCTTTTATTTTATATTAAAATTTAATTATTTTTATTTAGAAGAATGGAATAACAAGAATCGAATACTAGATCATTTAATTATAAAGGCTCTATGATTATGCCAGAAAATTATTTATCCTAAAAGCTTAGGCTATTGGACTAAGATATATAAATGTTTTTATATCTGACAACATATACACGAGTGACAAGGCTTATGTACAACCTGCTATGCTAGCAGATGCATAACAAACTAATCAGGATAATAACAAACTTTACAATAATTCTTACAACAGAATAACTACCCTTGTGTGTGTGATTCTTTTGGAAAACAAAAGGATTTTTCCTCCAACATTAAATCCAAACCTACTCTAATGACTCTTTTATGAATAAAGGTTGGGAGAAATTTAAAGGTCTAGAAATAAAACCTTTTTATAGATATAAATATACTCTATGAGAAAAGAAGTCCCGTCCCTCGCTCTTCAAGTTTCGTCTCCATATATGAATGGAAAAAAAAATTAGATATACCATGTATTGACAGGTAATTGTATTTTTATCAATCCACATTTTTTTATTCTTATAATTTCTTTTAATTGGTTTAATTTTTTTATTTATTTTTGCAACTTTCTCTAACTCTCTATGTATCAAGAGTATTTTGAGAAATAGAAATTTTGGACACTAAAAAAATAATTAAAAGGGACTATTCCCTTTATGTATAGTATAGATATATAGATATCATATAAAATACCCCATATATAATTAATTATGTAAGTGCAGATAAATATTGAAACACTCGTGTGACTCATGGTTTTGTATTCTGTGTGTTGAACATGACATTTTTTTTTTTGAATTGAGTCCCATATATTTGCACCTTTTTATGTTTTGGGTGGTAGATTTTATTCTGTTTTGAACTGTAGTGTTTTCTTTTTCATGTTTCTTTGAGAGCTTGTTGTACTCAATATGCTTGTCCCTTTGAGAATTTAGCCTTTTACAAGTATAGTATATACTTATTAAAATTAAATGCATAAATTATGTAACTCGTATATAAGTAATAAAATGTATTCGGTAGAGGCCATTCCACCATGAAGAATAATTTGACTTTGCGAGGATAAATAACATAAAAAGGAAAACTAATAAAATTCTAAATTTGTTCTTGACTAATATTATGGGGTACAAATTAATCTCCTAAAATTCTAAATACTCTTGGTCTCTTACCTTTCACAAAAAGTGACACATAGTTAACATCGCTATAACACTTAACCAACAAACACACATAGGTTGTTAAATTGTTGATGTGATTCCATTAAATTGAAGGGTGGTATGTTACAAAGCTCTTCTTCAAAATGACCAAATGACTATAGGAAAACTTTTAAATTCTGATAAACTAATTTATGTCTTTATGTCTCCGTGATTGTTGTTTGGGAAGAATTTGAAATTTCAGTAAAAAAAAAAAATTGGTTTGATAAAATAAAATGATAAGGAAATAAATTGGAATAGAGTTGATTTCAAAATTTATTGATTTAGCATAGTATGGTTGTTAGAAAACAATATGAATGATTTCTTGCACCTCGCAACCCTGTTCAACTGAAAAAAAAAATACAAATAAATAAAACTACATAGCGTTTCACCCTATAAGATCATAGGGTTACATCAGTTGCTTCACGTCATCATAAATTCCAATTCAGTTATCAACAAAAAAAAAAATTCATAAATTCCAATTCTAGTCTTTGAGTACTACTCTGATAGTCCGGTGGACCAGGTTTCTGGGCTCATATATCACTGAACATATGCTATTTCAAGTATTTTTAATATTAATCATCGTCGTTATTGTATACGAAATGAAAGATAATTATAGTTTACAAAGTTGATTTGTCATACTTAATTTAGGGTTTTTGGTTAGTGTTATGAATTCAAGTTTAGGAAAAAAATCCAACTCAAGATTAACTTATTAATTGAAAAAAACCTAAATTTAAATATTATGTTTGGATAACAAGAGTCTCCTATATGTAAGAATTCTGTTTTGGCGGTAGCCACGGGATAGAATCGGCTTTTGCTTTTGCGGTAGCCACAACATAGAATCTAGTCCTTGAAATTAAAATAACGAAAAAGGAAAATTCGGATGCCCATTTCAGTGTAGTGACATATACATGGAAAAGATGTCGGAAATTGTATTCCTTTACATGATTTTAAATGGCCTATCTTTTTCTTTTTTTGGGTGAAAAATGGCCTACCTTATCACACCAATCTTTCAATCATATCTGCACAAGATTAAAAGTTAATTAAAATCTTTATTGCGAAGCTCAGACGGTGAATACAATTTATTTTTCAACCAACCCGATGGCATGAATACAATTTATTTTTAATAATCAATTACAAATATGAGTTATTTCTGCTTGAGTTTGAGGGATTACTATTTCATTTGATTTAACTACGCATGCTTCATGGATTGATTTCATTTAATGATGCTTGTTTAAGACACTAATTAATATGAATCATTTTTTCTAGATTAACATGATCCACAATTATAAAATCAAAAATTAATTGATCAACTTTTAAACATCATAGATTAATTAAATGACTCATGTATACAGTTTTATGAATTAAAGTAATCAATTTTTTACTGTAGCGTATGTGTATGATTCATTCAGTTTGTTCCGATGTAATGAAGTTGGAGGCCATATGATTTGGTATATTTATTCAAGGCTTTTTTTTTTTTATGTTTGGGTAATTCTGAGGACTTTTAAAGTTTACCTTCTTAAAAGTTACAACCGAATCCGTCGAATGCGGTTCCCCATTGCAATGCTGTTGTCGTTGCTTTGTCAATTGACTTTTATCGCTTTTCTGTATTCGGAAAGATATTGCCTAGGCATTGATCAAGGTTTATGCATCTAAAGAGCGATGCCATTAATTATCACATAGACAGCATCCATATTCTTGTGCGGCCTCAACTCACTGACCTGTTTTCTATGGTTTAGTCCTGTTATTCTATTTTACTATTAGCTATTTGCGATTGTCTATTACATGTGTTGAAAGAAATTTCAATCAAGCACGGAGTTTATTCATAATCTCTTGTAATGGAATCTGTTTTCGGATTACTAGCTAACTAATATCCTTTTGCCTTTTCATTTTGTTACGTCATTTTTGCTTGCATATATATGATGATGCGTAGCAATGTTACGTATGACTATTGATAGCAGAATCAGATTCATGGTATAGCCGAGGGCAGATGCACCAGGGGGGTGGTGTATGCCCCTACAACCATTTTAAAGTTTTAGATATATTGATTTTTTATTTTACAATTTTATTGAGTTTGTCCTCATATTAATTTAAATAAGACAAAATAACAATAATGCAATCTATTTACTCTTCTACCGATTTATTATTTTTGCCCCTATTGTTGAAAAGTTCTAGATCTTGTCATCACTGATATAGCTCAAAGGGAAGATGATGGTTCTAAATAGTAGTAGAATATAGGTGCCACTTTGTTTATTAATAGATTCAAGAAGATCATCATGCGGCATTGTAGATTTCTAGTTAGGATGTTTAAGTTGCAATTTGAATTTTATTATGAATTTCAATATAAATTGTACATATTCAATTTTATATTATGTCGATATTGATTGTATAACACCAATTAGCGATATATCCATTGTTGTGTCTGTCAAGTCATATTTATTATTTTTTAGGTTTTAATATAATGAATTGTTCCATTTTTTTTTTTTGACAGTTCTCATCATACGATGAATTTTTATAGCAATAACTGAAAATAAAAAGTAGATAACCAAAATCGTAAAAAGAAGGATGAGCATATGTTTAATAACTTTTTAATGAACGATGTTTCTCGTAATTATTCCCGTCATCAAAAAAGTATTTAAGCATTTCGTGTAATTCAATGCAAAGCCTATAGACTATGAAAAAAAATAAATAAATATTTTAGTACCCAAACACAGAATGCCGCTGGTACAGTGTTTGTGATTCAGATAATGAAGTTGTAAGAAATTTGAGAGAAGTCACATTCAACCTTCAACGCTATCGGTGAGAAAAGTCTGGAAGCAAACTGTGGATGGTGATAAAAAGAAGAGAATAAAGACAGCTACAATGTGAGTAGAACAGAATGTAAAATGGGAAGAAGAATGAGAGTCATGAAAGTAATTAGACAATTTTAAGAGAAAGACAAAACAATGTCGTGCTACTGCATGTAGATGTTATCAATAGTATGCGAAAACACAATGTAGGCAAAAACACTAATATATGTTCTTTCACATTAGTGTTTGTATGATGCATAAGAGATGAAATGTATTAAAATTTAGAATAATAGAGAATTGATATAATTCATACCAAGCCCTTAACTGAATAACAACGGAGGGAAAGGAATAAGTGCCAAGTGTACATGAGATACAGTCATGATAGGAATTAAACTTTTGATTTTGAAGGAGGAGATTTCATTTCTCAAGACGAATTTATTTATTGATATTTTTCTATCAATAATTGTTCCATCTTTAATGTGAAGAAAAGTCAAATTGAACTTCAAAGTTGAAAGCAACATGGATAGGGAGTAATAAAAAAAAAAGAAAAAGAAAAAGATAAACATTGGAAAATGGGTCAGCAGTAGAGTTTACTCGTTCAAAATGGCAATAGGGTCTACCTTCGTAATTCAAAAGCGCAACTCTCTTTCAAGTCGTGGTCCGAAGTTTATGCACATCATCAATGCCCAGCGTGATCGCATTGCACCATCCTGCACTTTCTTCTTCCTTCTTTGCTAGACAGAGACCAAAACCGAAGGATGGGTGATGTCATTCACATTGTTTTCTAATAACTGCAACCACTTTCCTTGGGACGTAAAACTGCTAAAGAAAACAGTATACTAAAGTCGGAAAATTCCATCGAATATAAAAGTTGTGTGCATATGTGTGTATATATATATATATATATATATATATATATATATAAGTTTATTTACAATAAGAGTAAATCTGATATACTTATTCCATCAAATATCTTTTTACAAATAATAAAGTTCGTTGATTCAATTATTGAATCACGTGATATTATCTTGATGATCAAACATACTAAATTTCATAAAAAATGAGACATTGATAGACATATTATCTAATACTCAACATTTATATCCCTTTTCAAAACTACATTGTGCATCCACATAAAAAGAAATGATAAAGCATCAAATAGTGTTGAAATTTTATAAAATTTTACACACTTGATATATGTAATGAAAACTTATAATTCAATAGTTAGATTTATAAAATTCAATTTATATAAAAAGTTCTTCAATGAAGCATTTATATCATGATTTACTCCTATGGTATGTTTGGTTGGGGATTAAATAGGGTTAAATTTTACTTGATTGAGTTCAATATATAAAATTAGACATAAAAATAATCATAAAAAATTTATCCTCATTTTTACTTTCGAATCCAACTGTTGAGTTCAAAATTCTTGTGAAATAAATCAAATATATTAAATTTCATACAATTTAAAAGTGATTTGATATATGATCATGTTACTTTATTTTAACAGATAATATATTTTTAAAAATATAAATAAATATAAATCATTAGAATAGATGTTTATTATATTGTTGTCTGATTTCTTTTTAAATTTAACATACTTGATCGGCAATATAATATTACATCATTCAACAATCAGATAAATTAAATTCAATTTCTATAAAGAATTATTAAATGGTATAAGTATATAAAACTTACACCTATTGTTAACGGATCCCCACTATATATACTAGCCACTTGTTGGGCACTATCATGCCCGTCAAGCCATATCTTCAATATTTTTATATTAAGGTATAATAAATGAAGTTATAAATCTACACTATAAATATTTGTGTCAAATATATAAAGAGGATATGAAAAAATCAAGCCAAGATTCACCTTGGACCCTTCCCATGTGCATTATTAATTGTAAAAAAAAAAAAAGGAAGCGTAAACAACTCATCAGGAACAAATAAGTGAGATGATTTTCATAAGTTTTACAATGTAGTAACATCCATTAATTTAACATAATATTCTTTACAATTTAATGCCTAAAAAGCTTATAGGTGCACTGTGACAAGACAACGTTAAAAGTAGATTACATGTAGGGAGGTTATGATCAAAATAACCATAACCATGTAACAGTGCATTGTTTGCATTGCCCATTGACATATAACTATGGATACCTTCATGGAAAGTCTAATTCTATGACGAAGTATGGAGACAAACACCTATAACATCCAATCCTAAAAATTAGTCAAAGATGTTAAAATCGAATAATTCACCAGTGTGCAAAACAACTTCTTATAAATCAAGGAATAAATAAAATACTCTATTTTTGCTTCATAATTTTCTTCTTTAGGATCTTTACCTTTATTGATGAAGATCCATTGTGCTTATTAATCAATACGCAAATAGTAGATAAGGAAAACATAGCGACATCGCAACAGGTGCCTTTTATATATATATATATATATATATATATATATATATATGATTTTTGTCAAAATATTTTCACACTAACAAATCAAAATCAATAACAGATTTATTAATTCACAGATCAAAATCATAATTAGCAGTGTCCACAAAGATAAATAATAAATTGAAAAAGTGAAAATTTTCATTTGTCTTTTAGAACTAAGAATGAAGATATGTTTGAGTGGCTTCCTTCCAAAACCGATGAATGTTATGTCTACCTTATGGGAACAATTTTCAAATGAGAAGGAGGTATGAAATTAAAGTTTCCAAATGATAAAAGGAATATTATTATTTTTAACGTGGAGTTAAGGCAATGGGTTAGACTCCGTTCAAAAAATAGAAACAAAAAACTGCACTCCTCCTTAAATAAAAAATGTACACATGGTAGTTAAATTTATGAAGTTACGTTTTTAACCTCATTGATTGCTATTAAATAAATAATAGTAAGAACAAAAATGAGAAAGAAAAATTAGACACCAAAAGTAACTAACTCAAGGGCTATTTCCTTTATTAGATTGTATGATAACTGAAAATATAAAATAGATAACCAAAGTTGTAGAAAGAAGAATGAGCATATATGTGTTTAATAACTTTTTAATGGACAATGTTTCCCGTAATTATTCCGGTCATGTAAAAAAATATTTAAACATTTCTTCTAATTCAATGCAAAGCCTATAGATTATGAAAAAAAAATTAAATATTTTAGTACCTAAACACAACGAATGTTACTAGTACCAGTGTTTGTGATTCAGATAATGAAGTTGTAAGAAATTTGAGAGAAGTGATATTCAACCTTAAAAGCCATTGGTGAGGAAAATCTGGAAGCAAACTGTGGGTGGTGATAAAAAGAAGAGAACAAAGACAACCACAATGTAAGTAGGTGTTGGGTTTGGGCTCCCTCGTATATGGAGAAAAGCCCAAAATCGAGTTAGCCAGCTTAACTAATAATAGGATTCAGTTAGGGTAATAAGAAAGAGCTCATTCTTGAGACTCATAGCAGCCACAAAGAGAGAGAGAAGAGAGAAACTCACCCACCCTAGTTTCATATTCCTACTGTGGGCAGCCACTGTAGATTGGCTTTTTTGAATTGGTCCACTATTGGATCGGGCTAAAATTTGGACAGCAGGTCCCTAATAGATGGTTCTTCATTCTGAATGGTTGAATCATTGAAAAAAGATCCGGAGTGTAAGATATCGATCTCACACAGTCGCTTTGTTCTTGTTATGAGAACCAGTATTTTTGGATTAATCTGTTACTGTAAATTAGCAGTTGTGAACATGTTTACCATTGGATTGGGCTGAAACTTTTACAGCAAGTTCTTGGTGTCTGGTTCATCATTCTAAATGGTTGGATCGTTGATAAGAGGTCTAGAGTGTGAATATCAATCTCACACCGCAATTCTATTTTTGTTAAGAGAATCACTTCCTTGGTTCAAGCTGTCACTGTAAATCGGTGTTTTTGAAGCCGTCCACCGTTGGATAGAGCTGAAACTTGGAAATAAGGTTTTGAATATCTGGTTCTTCATTCTGAATGGTTGGATCGTTGAGAGGAGGTCTGGAGTATGGGAAACTAGTCTCAGATAAAAGCTCCAGTTTTGGGTATTTCACATATTTCTTGTTCTCAATTTTGAGTATTGGTGTTTGGTTGATTTAACTTGTTGTTAGCACGATTTGTGCACTTATTTAATACTCTCTTGTACCTATTTTGATCATAGTGGAACTATTTCTTTGATCTGGACAACTCATGGTTTTTATCTCTCACATTGAGGAAATTTTTCTACGTTAAAAATCTTAGTGCATTGTCCCTATTGTTCTGGTTTATTGCGTATGTCGATTGTTGTGATAATTTTACTGATATAATTACTCCTCTTATTCTAGCAAGTAAGGAATTGTGTGTTTAATTTCCTAACAGTAGGACTGAATGCAAAATGGGGAGAAGAATGAGAATCATGAAAGTAATTAGAAAATTTTAAGAGAAAGACAAAATAGTGTTGCGCCACTACATGTGGATATTATCAATAGTATGTGAAAACACAATATAGACAAAAACAGTAATATATATTCTTTCACATTAGCGTTTGTATGATGCAGAAGAGATAAAATGTATTAAAACATGGAATAATAGAGAATTGATAGAATTCATACCAAGCCCTTAACTGAATAACAACGGAGGGAAAGGAATAAATGACAAGCTTACATGAGATACAATTATGATAGAAATTAAACTTTTGATTTTGAAGGAGGAAATTTCATTTCTCAAGATGAATTTATTTATTGATCTTTTTCTATCAATAATCGTTTGCATCTTTAATGTGGAGAAAAGTCAAATCGAACTTCAAAGTTGAAAGCAACATGGATTGGGAGTAATAAAAAAAAACAGAAAAAGAAAAAGATAAACATTGGAAAAAGGCTAAGCAATAGAGTTTACTCGTTCAAAATGGCAATAGGGACCCCCTTTGTAATTCAAAAGCGCAACTCTTTCGCAATTCATGATCCAAAGTTTATGCACATCATCAATGCCCAGCGTGATTGCATTGTACCATCATGCACTTTCTTCTTCCTTCTTTGCAAGACAGAGACCAAAACCGAAGGATGGGTGATGTCGTTCACATTGTCTTCTAATAACTGCAACCACTTTCCTTGGGACATAAAACTACTAAAGAAAACTATTGATGAAAGTTGGATAATTCCCTTTATATAGGGGTGAAACAGGAAAACAAATTTGGACACTAAAAGAGGACAATTCCCTTTATATTAGTATTCAGATTAAATAAACATGTGCATATTCAATTTTATATTGCATTGATATTGATTGCATAACACAATTTAGAGCTTGATATAGTGGAGGTTATGACTGCAATTGCAATATTGTAGCCGCATTAGGTGATGTGCAGTCCGCAATTTGAATCCATGAGCATGACTGATATTGAGAGAAGGTGACTACAAATCAACAAGAAATAAAACAAGCTTATTCAACGGTGGTAAGAAGTTGTAGAATGAGACTCATAACGATAGAGGGATGCGATTGAAAGGAAGATGAGGTGAGGAAGAAGTAGCAGGTAAGGGCACAACCAGTGTTAGTGGTGGTTGTGGGCAATGAAGGAACACGCAACATACTCACTTAGGGTGTCAGGATTCCTGATGTCTAAGAGAATTTTTTATCATTATGTACTTTCTTTGGGCATGTTTGATTAAGGATAAAAATAGAAAATAAATTTTCATAAATGAACTTCATGTGTAAAATTATATGAAATAAAATTACACATGAAATTTATCTATGAAATAAAATTTACCCCATAACCAAACACACAATTGATTGTGTTTATATGTGAAAATATGTGGGAGAGGTGAGCCGAGGGAGTGTGGTGAATTGAGTGGGAGGGAAGAGTCCAAGTATAAATGTATACCAGACCAATCTAATTCTAACACGGCTCAAACCCATTTAATCGGTAGGTTATACAAATCAAGTCAACTCTATTTGGTTTTCTATGAGTCATAGTTGCCAACTTAACCCATCATTTTGGTGGTCATGCTGCATTTGCAAGCGGTGGTTCTAACTCACTTTGTTTGCTTCACAATTGACAAAAATTTGCCCTACATATTAAATCGAGCTCATACTAGCTCTTGTGTAGATTTAGAGAATAATAAGCTATTAATACTTGGAACTGTGGAAGCGCTAAAACCTTTGATACACTGTAGGGAAATTTATTAATAGAAGTTGGTCATGCTCCTGTCAAGTACTACAATTATTGTTTAACAACCGTAGACCTGTGGCTACAGTTTCATTATTGGTACTAGCACCACACGGTATAGCACATCATATTGCATAGATATTCAACGGCGGTAGTTCTTTGAGGCATTAAAGCCACCGCTGAAAACACCACCATTGCCATCGCCATGGAATTGACCACTGTTATTCATAACAGGGCATCATACTTGATGGAGGTGACACCACTGTCACCATGGACAGAATATGCACCACTGTTGTTGTTTACACCGCGGTAGTTTTTGTTGTTGTTGCCATCGCTTTCAGATGAGTATCCGCCATTGTTTTTTTCGGCTGCTTCCTTAGCCTCTAGAGCAGCCAGGATTTTCCTCAGGCGAGCGGATGACATTGCCATTGTTGATCTTAGTTACTCCTAAAGTTGCTCTTTAGAGTGGGTTATAGTGGTGTTTTGAGGCCACCTTAGAGTGACTGGCTAACAAAGGCTACAATTTATAGATGTTACCAAGGGAATCCGGTGCTTTATTGCTTTAATTTGTCATGAAGATATAATATTTGGAAAATGCTGAAAAATAAGAAATTTTGTCCAAATTTTATATCCAAAATAATATATTATAGTTAGTAGTATATAGATAAACTAGTGAGTTATATCATTTTATTTATATGAAACAATCAACATGATTTTTGTCGATAATTCTTTATATATTTCCTCCTGGATATGTGCCACTATTGACGGTGTTTTAGATATAACAACATGCATGGATTCGTTTTTAACAGCAAAAATCCTGAAGATGAACATATAAACTCCTACAAGAATGTTGTTACATGCACACTGGTTAATCAATTTCAACACACGCAATCAAGTATGGATACGTGGAAAATTCTTGTTCTTTATCAAAGGAAGAATTAGGTGCTAGTATTCTACATCATTAAAATGTGACGGAGATCCTCTGTCTTATTTTCTCATCTTCTCTCTGCTCATATTTTGATAAGTGTGTAAAAATAATAACTACCCCATGAAAATTATATATATAGCCAGCCACAATGCCACATATCATAATGTAAAAACTATGTTCCGAAATTTTTATAATTTCATATATCTCGATTATATTTCAGTCATTCACAAAGACTAATTGAATAGCCACTCAATAATATTAATTTAAAAGAATTTATTGATTAAAATCTGATAAAAAATCTCTGTGAAATTATGAACCATTTGTTAGATTGAAAGAAGTATATATAATTATTACTCACAAAAATTATAAATTTATGCATATATAATTTTATATATCTTTGCAAACAGTATTAATTGGTACTGATATCCACTTAACATGAATATATAACCACTTAATAATAACTAAAAGCTACTTGTGATTTTGTTATAGATTTCACGATTTCAGTATAGAATTTTATCAAAGCGAAAAACAAAACACGCTGAATTTTAGGTGAGATAATTTGCCTTCTGATGAGAACAAATGCATTTAACAACACATTATAGCCATTCACAAATTCATTCGTGAATTTAACGTAAAATTTTATATATAGTTTTGTTAATCATTCCATGATAACAAGTAATCACCCAAAAATAATAAATATTTATAATTTCTTCTTAACTTCTTATTTAATATTTATAATGTATAAACCTATATATTCTATTAATTGTTTACTAAAACAAATGCTCATTTATAATCCAAGATGATGAAATAAATGGAGATTTCTATTTTAAGTATTTTGTGCAAGTACGTAACTGCTTAGTCGTAAAACAACTTTTTAAAGTGAGAATGATAAGATTCAAATTCTTGATGTTACAGATAATTTTTTAAAAAAATTATGATTTACTTCTAGTGCAACTAATTACTGTTTGACATAAATAATGTTGAAGTTAAATTATAATTAAATGCAGAAGGAGAATTACTACCAAAAAACCAAATGCAGGAGGAGAATAAGGGTGTGTTTAGTTATGATTAGTTGCGCTAGAAGTAAATCAACACATTACTCATGGGTTGCCTATCGCAGACCAAGCATAGTCTGGTCACTTACCTACATTCATTAAATGTAGCTAAATGTTAAAAAGAGTGGTTAAACACATGTGACTCTAGCCACACTTATTAAAATGTGTGGATACATTCGTTCATTATTTCAACTAAAATATCCAAAATTTATGAATGAATTTCGCCACACTTTTTGAATGTGGCTAATGCCATGCACAACAGTTCTTCACCCAGTATATGTTGAGTTTTTGTTAGGCAGTGCTAGTACGCACCCTGTGTCTCACCATGTGATGCACCTTATTATTTAAGTGCAAAGATCATGAGGTGTATGGTGTATCAAAGGGTCTGTGGAGCACTACTGTAATAATTTTCATTTTAGTTAGACTTCAAAATGCGGTTAAACATATGTTAAAGTTGATTAAATTTTTTCTATATATGGTCTCAGGATTAATAAAAAATTTTAAATAATCAAACGATTTAAATTTGATCACTTCTGAAATTAAAAAAAAAAGTGTAATCAAATGCATTTTAATAGTAACCAAAATTTATTGGTCTGATCCTTAAATTGAATAAAAATTTTTGAAATATCATGTAAATAAAATATAATGTCTTTTAAAATAGGTTTAATTAATCTATCAGTCCCTATAATTTCATCATATTTTCAATTAAACCCTTACATTTTAAAAGTTTTTAATTGAATCCTTATATTGAAAAAATATTTAATTAGATTTTTAGTCTTATCCGTTGTTATAAAAATGTGAGAGTTAATGTGGTGACCAGACACCTTTCTCTATATTAAAATTAGGGCTAATAAGAGACTTCTCATTTACCCAAAATTGGCCATAGCCAAAACACTATCTACATTGAAGCTTGTAGTGGAACCCCATCCCCTATTCTTCTCCTTTTTCTCTTCTTTCTCATTTAAGCTATCATCTGCAGTACTTCACATCATTGGCATAGATAGAGTAAATGATGGGTAAAAGCTTTAAGAATATATGTCTCACTATTAATAAATCACTGATTTATAAGAAAAAAGAAATGACTTATTGTTACATAGTTCATCTGAACATGGAAAGATAAAATCCACGAGCGATTAATAGAATTTCTAACACCATAAGTGGCAAATTAGTCCAAGCATAATGCAAAGCATCAAAGTGAAATAAATTGAAGAACTAACAATGACTAGTAAAAGCACCACCTCCGCCAAGTTCGTCTTTGAGATCTGCCACGACTACGTCTTCATGAGGAGCGACCAAGGCGTTTTGTATATGCCGAGGTGGATCCAGCACTGCCGCTGCTGGACTACTTCGCCACCATTTTTCGGGCCAAAATCTGGTCTCTGGTAATGCTGCGCGATGTGTTGCTGGGCGGCGTAAAGGCAAAGGTGGAAGGAGGGTATGAGGATGGGGATCCTGGATTCGCGCATGATAGCGCGGATAGCGTGGTGGAGGCTAGTGTGCGCCTTGGGGAGAAGCTAGCTCATAGGAAGTGGGTGGGGGTAGTGTACGCGAAAATAAGGAAGAGCTTGTATCCTAAAGCTTGTGTTGCTCTGGGTTTGGGCCAGAAAACGTTGATTTCTGGCCATGTGTCTGTGTTTGCTTCTTGTGCTTCTAACTTGGCCACCGTGGATGGAGTGCAGAATGTCGCCATGTGAAATATCACGTGATGAGCATCCAAGAATATTTCATTGGCTCTCACATTTTTATAATAGTAAATGAGACCAGTAACTTAATTAAATATATATTTTTTAATACAGAGACTTAAATTTAAAATTTTTAAAATATAGGGATTTAATTAAAAATTTGATGAAATTATAGGAATTCATAGATTAATTAAACCCCAAAAATATACATTTGGCTAAATTTTTATACTCAACTAAATTGAAAATTTTATTAGAGTGCATCGGAGCAATTTAATACATAAATATGCCTTGTGATCTTAATCTTTAGATTACATGATGTCCTAAAAAGTCCAATGCATTAAAGATACTTTTTTTCTTGTACTTCAAAAATTAAATTAGTCGAAATAAAATTCAAACATATGGTCTCATGTATACTTCCTAAACTCCTCACTACTAGATTAATTCTAGTGGTTTAAAGATACCACCTTTTACTAAAAAGTAATTTTTTTTATAAAAATCATAATAATAATTGGTTAATGAAATAAAATTGTTTGATTCATTAATTTACCTAGAGACTAATAATTATAGTACATCATTCTAAGTATAAATTTGTGTTAAAATTTATGATTGTCTAGTTGCTGTTGTATAGGTTGAACCGGTTGCATATATATGAACGGACCTTTCTTTCTTTTTTTTTTCCCTGTAATTAAGATAAGCTAGACTTTTGAAAAGGAGTCATTCAGACCCAAAAAGATGTTGAAGCCAACCTAAATAAAGAAGGCATGTCAAGCATGAATGCCGACAATACAAAAATAGAAAAGAAAATAAAACAAACCACAATATCAATAAAGGACCAAGAAACAAAAGGCCACAAAGCAACAAAACAATCACAAAATTAAAAACATCCACCATCAGGCAACCAACATCATCCGTTAACTTAGACTGCCAAGTTGAACCTCAGCTAAGGCCTTAACCATTTCATCATCATTGACCGAAATTAACCCCAAGCTTTTGCCCAAATCCCAACCCCATCCACAGTCTCTAGTTTAAGATGGAGACATGAGGCTTATCTACCCATCCCAAAATCATGTCGTTCAGGATTGGAAAGAAAAATATTCTTTTTTGATAAAGAATGAGGGCTAAGAAGTCCAACTAAAGAAAAATATTCTAATGGAATTGGATTTCAAATTCTCAAATTCTTTTTTGGTGAATTCGTACATGACGTTGTCGGCATTACGTAATAGGCCGAACGAGAAAAGGTTCTAAGTTATTCTTATTTTCTCTACCACTTATAATATTAAAAATAAGAAAAAAGATTACTTATTTTAAGAGTAAGTCTAAAATTTAATTTTAGTATGTTGTAAGCATTAAATTTTATCAATCCAACAATTTGTGTTATTATCTTAATAATTAATTAATAATATCAAATTCTAAAAAGATTAAACATTAATAAATATATAATTTAATTGGTATTTACTCTATTTAATAATATTCTAAAAAATAATTACATGTCAAAATAAAGTGTGACAACAAAGTATATATATCGGAATATATTTTTTTAGTTTAGAAATTTTATACACTTAATTAAAAAATAATAGTAAAAAATTAATTTGATAAAATCTAATATTCGTAAAAATATATTCTTAAGGTAACTTATGTCAACACTTACTTTAAAGTAAATGAATCCCTCCTCTTTAAATTGAAACATTCCATACTTAGCATGAATTTAATGGGAGGATAAAAATGTGATAAAAATTTTATCAATGAGTTTTATGTGTTATTTTACACATATAATTTATTCATATAATTTTTAACATTTTATCTTTACTGTTACCCTTCAACCAAATATGTCTTTATTGGCAAGGATTACAAAAGGCTTCTCCAGTTTTTGAAGTGCCAAAAATCCCTCCCGAATAAGTAGAGCTGGGTATACGGACCGCGATCCGTGGATCAACCTGTTTAACTTGCAACCCGCATGAAAATAGACCAGAAAATTTTTAATCCGTCAACCTGCGGACTTTTCTGATCTGTACCGCTTAACCCGCGGGCTAAATGGGTCTGGCCCGTGGGGTTCACGGACCAACTCGCTAACCCGCATTAGTGAGAGAATGCTTCCATTTGTAATATTTATTTATATTATTGATGGATAGACTTTAGTGAATTGGTTTATTCTATTATTTTTTATACTTGTATTTGGTAAAATATACTGTATAAATATAAATACATAATATAGGGTATAAAAAAAATTCAAAAAAATATGAAAGAAAAAAAAATGGGGTTATGTGGGCTGGTCCACGTTCGGTCCACACGGTCCGTGTTTGGTCCGCGCAGTCCGCATTCGGTCCGCGTCTGGTCCGCAGGCTTATGCGGGCCGGACGTGGACCACCCTAAAGCCTAATCCATTTATTAAACGGATCGGTCCGGTTCGACCCATTTAATTGTGGTCCGTCGCGGATCAGGGTAAACGGACCGGACCGGTCCACATACCCACCTCTATAAATAAGTACAGAAATATATGCGCAGACTTGATACCCTGGCTAAACTAACAACCAATCATGGACTATATTGCTAAAATTATATACACCAGTCATGTTGTTGGTCTTTGAGATTTAGAAATCAACCTTAAATTTAGATAAGTGCAACTCGATACCTCAGATAAACTAACAACTAACATGCAACTTGATATTCTAAATTTTTTCAAACATGTGTTATTTCTATCAATAATAGAGGAAAAGTTAACAGAATGGTCGATTGACAATGTGTAAAAGATGTTAAGGTCTATTTGCATATTTTTAAAATGTTGGATGGTGACGTGTACGTACATGGATTATAATTTAGGGGGTAAAGTGTAAACCAATGGTATAGACTTTGTTTGCTAAAACATTTTATTATGGCTTCACACAATTAAAACACTCGATTCCCTTTGTTATATGTCTATTGTAGGCTTATTTAATTATTTGGTAAGGAGTGAATGTTCAATTTATTTTTTGAAATTATATACGTGAATCATTTTGGTTTTTGAAATTTAGAAATCAACTTTTTAGTTCATAAAATTGTAAAATGCAAATCACATTAGTCTTTGATTCTATTTTCATTATTGTTTCATCACATTTTTTTGTTGATATGTCATATTAATTGACACATCGACAACATACTTAAATTTCACTTTACCTCTTCTAGTTAAATTGCATGGAGATAAGTATAATTAATAAAGACTATAATATGAAATTTCATATAACTAATATTGTTTATATACACACACACACACACACACACACACACATATATATATATATATATATATATATATGAACTTATTCTTTAACTATATCATCTTTGAGGTTGAATAAAATGTCATCCTATTACCAATAGATCACTTAATAAGACAAATTAGGAAAAAAACGTGAAAGTAAAATAATAAAAATGAAGTAAGAGACTAACTTGACTCATATTTTATAAAATTAGGGACTAAAAAATTAATTTCTGAATCTTAGAGACTAAAATAATAACTTATGCATACAATTAAGGGATTAACTTGATCATTCACGTACATTTGGTAACATTAATGTGGAATTAATGTTACCAAATGTGGAAATTCTACATTAATGCTTTCAAAAGAAAAAATGTGGAAACTCCATTAGCTTGTTGATGGAGATGGCACTCCATTAACCAAACCCAAGAATACTTTCAACTTTCTTTGGAACCCAAACTATTCATTGCTTTTTGTCTTTTTCATAGAAAAATGATGAAAAACTCTTGTCTTATTTACAATTTAATACAGTTTTTTTTCCCAGAAAAACTCTAAATTCGTCCCGACAGATATTGTGGGGGACAAATTATTTCTTCCAGATGTAAAAGTCTCTTTATAATCCCTCACTTTTTATGAAAGAAGACGCATCAATCTCTATGTTAACTTATCATTGCAACAGTTAACATAAAAAACACACATGAACCATTAAATTGATAATGCGTCTCCATTAAATTCTATCACACTAAATGACCTCATTTTTTACTTGAAATATGTAAAAATGAAGAATGAATTAAATAATGAGGAATATTAGGATTTGTGTATGCATAAACATGGTCAACAAAGAAAAAGATCAATATGTGGTCATTTTGATGTGAGAGATCTTAGTAATGAAACACTGTAGAGCTCGACTCAGAGTCGGATTGACAATTTAATGGTAAATGTACATATATGAACTTATCATTTCAATACTTAGCATAAGAAAAACACATGGACTATTAAATTGATAATGTGTCTCCATTAAACTCTATGATAACACTAAATCCTTATTTTTGGCTTGAAATATGTAAAAATGAATAATGAATTAAAGAATGATCAATATTCGGATTTATGCAAAAGCATAGTTAATAAAGCAAAAGATCAACATGTGGCCATTTCGACATGAAAGATTAGTAATAAGACACTGTACAGTTTGATTAAGAGTCAGAGTGACAATTTAACGATTAATGCATATTTTTCTGCTAAGTGTTAAAATAATTAACATTGGAACTAATGAGTTAGTCTTTTTATGAAAAGTGAGGAGTGACTTTTAAATTTTAAGGAACTATTTTATTTTCTACAATATTTATTAGAGGTGAATTTGAAATTTTAGTTTTTTCTTATTAAAAAAACATGCACAAACAATACTATCAAAATCAGACAGAACTAATCAAACCCAATCCAAACCGGCCGACTAGAAACTAAAGGGATAGAGACACTCCACTAGCACTAAGCCAAAACAATTGTTGTGTTATAGTACATGTATATATCAATAATCAATAATAATATATATTACAAACTTATTTTAATGATATTATATGTTTATATATTATAAATTTATTTTTATATATTTATTTAATTAAGTCCAGTTCAATTAGTAACTTGTTGATTCAATTAGTGATCCATTGATTGAACCAGTAATTTAGAGCCTTGGTCGAGTCCATCGGTGGTCCTAGTTTAGTAAGCATGCACACAAAGCTTAAAGTTTTACAAACTTAACACTCCATGAAGTCACCACCAGAGAACCGTCAGTGCATGCCCTGTCTTCATCTTCAACTTTGGTGATTGTGATTTGCGAAAGCCCTTGCTATTGCTGCCAGTGTCTTTCGCCGGAACGTCGCTTGAGCCACCCAATTACTTCTGGTGTTGGCGCCTCCATGTTGGACTTACTGCAGACCTTCCCTCGCCACCACGTTTTCTGGCCACCCTGAAATCCTAATGCCAGTGCTTCTGTTTTCACGTGTTTCAGATATGAAGCGTTTGGGCATAACACTGGGAAAGTGCTCTAGAGAGTGGGGTTGGGCTCTGTTCTCTTATTTTCTTATCGATTTTAGTTGTGTTGGTTATAATCTAGCATATTTCACCAAGACCTAAAAAAATCAGAATGTTTTGTTTGGGCTTATGTTTTATTAAGGAATTAATTGGTATGTACTGACAATGTAAAATATCTTTAAATATCTTCACTTGATATAGTTTTTAAAAATTTGAATAACTAGTAATCTTATAATGGATACACCTGACAGTTTTTTATTATATAATAGTGTAAAAATGATTATGCTGATAATACATGGTAATTATATTCTGAAATATATTTTTCTTATGTAATTTCTTGTACAAATAATAAAATTTACATACATATTATTACACATAAACTAACTAATAAACCATTAAAGTAGTACGTTTTTCCTAGTTTCAGAATCTTGATAATAGCTGCGGGGGTCCTTCACAATCACATTACTCTAGGAGGAATATATGATATCACGTCTCTTATCAAAACGAATTCATGGATGCTAGATGCTATAAGTTGGTTGGCTAGAATATCATAATATATATTCTTCATGACCCAGCAATAAAGCACCGGATTCCCCTTAATTGGTAGCATGCATCTATAAATTGTGGGCTTAGTTAACCAGTCAAATTAAGGTGGCCTCAAAACACTACAAACTCACTCTTGCGAGCAATTCCCAGAAACTAATTAGATCAACAATGGAAACGTCAGCCCGCCTGAGAAGACTCCTCGCAGCTCTGGAGGCTGAGGAAGAAGCCGAAAAGGCGGCCAACACTGGATACAAATTTAACAGCCACGGCAACAACAACACAAATTATGGTGGTGTAAACAACAACAGTGGTACATACTCTGTCCATGGTAACAGTACCAGCACAAGCAACAAGTATGATGCCCCTGTTATGAATAACAGTGGCCAATTCCATGGCGATGGCAATGGTGGTGTTTTCAACAGTGGCTTTAATGCCTCAAAGAACTACTATTGATCTATACATGCTGAGAACGCAGTATGATGATATATATACGTACCAATAATGAAGCTGCCGCTGATGTAGCTCTATGGTTGTCGAATAATAAATGTACTTGATAGGAGGATAACAAACTTCTATTAATAAATTTCCCTATAGTATATTATAAGGGTTTTAGCTAGCGCTTCCACATTTTCAAGTATATAAATTGACTGCTTGTTATTCCCTACAACGTAACTATACAAGAATATCACCTTCCTCTGACACGTAACAAATTCGCGCCTCTTGTGCGCATAAATAAAGTATTTACTTAGGGTGGAAGTATGAGTTAACGTGCGTATAATATATCTATCTATTAAGGAAAATGCTAAATAACTTGAAACTTTGCTGGAATTCTATATGCCTAATAGTATTCCATAATAATTAGTTTTTAGATGAATTAGTAGGTCATGCCATTTTATATCATCAAATCAAACAATCAACATAATTTTTATAAAAGATTCTATATATATTTTTGTAAATATATAGTATTACTCATCTATTAATATATAATCCCAAAGATGCTTGGTCCCAATAAGAGTAATGCAACCAACGAAAATGCTGGGGAACATAATATGGACTCATATTAGCCTTAATTAAGGAATATAATGCATGAGTTTTGGATGATCACCCGGTGTTTATATAATTTAAAATAGGATAATTAACAAAAACCACTCTTTGAGATTTGAATAAAAAGCACTACACCCCATTCTTATTCCAATATAACACTCCATCACATATTTGAAGTTCAAATCTTGGAATGTCATCCAATAAATCACAAATAACATAACAATAAGATAATTATATTTTACTCTTCTTTTAATAATAAAAAATTAATTAATAAGGTCATTATTATCATCCATCACGTATTTGGGATGAAGTGTCATATTGAAATAAGAATGGAATGAAATATTTTTTTCTTCAAACCTCATAGGTACTTCAAACCACAAGATTCTTATTGTTATCTTATCTGTAATTTATCTTATATGTGAATTAACACATAATTTTTGCAGGTACACTAATAATCCAAACTTTAAAATTGGTAAAATATTTAATTTTTATTTTTATTACAATTTATTATTGTTATTAATAATTTATTCTCTTAATATGGTAAAGTTTTAAAAATGAAACTTAATATATAAAATATAATGTTTTATATTATTATAAGCCACATATATTTTATTGTGTAAAAATAATATATAAATATTAATAAAGGATTTTTTCAAAAAAATAATAAATATTAGTTATATTTTACCTTTTTGTAATAATAAAAAATTCATTAGTAGAGTTATTAGTGTTATATCCATTACATATTTGAGGTGGAGTATCATATTGGAATAAAAATATGATGAAGTGCTTTTTCTTCAAACCTCAAGGATGATTTTTATTAATTACCCTTTAAAATAATATCAGTAAAAGACACAAAACACTCTTGAGGTTCAGTTAAATTGCACTTCACCTTATTCTTGTGAAAATTTGTACTCCATCCCATTTCTTGTTGTAATCCACTATTAGAAATCCTCACAAGGCAATCATATTACTACTAAGGCTATATTACACCCAAAGCTCAATTATGGATAAATTTATCCCCATTTTCGTTCTTCAACCAAACATATCCTAAGAATTTAGATTGCCTTAGTAATCTAGGTTGTCAGTAGTATAAGGTATAATCAAAACAGTGGAATGTTATGGGCCTAAACAATTTAAAGTTGTATCTAGTAATGTAGATAATTTACCCATACCAAAAGCCCTTTAAAGGTACACTTTGTATGCCTAATAGGATATGATCTAATAAGATAAGACTTAATATTATATGTTTTGATATTATTGGGCCTATTAAAATTTTAATACTAAATTAAAATTATAATAAAATAAAAATATTTATTAATTAATTAATTATAAATTTATTATTTGAAGTTATAGTTATTATGAACAATGATTAATTTTTATCATTTAAAATTATAATTTGTATTAATATAATTTATTATTTAGTTAAATTTAGTAATTATTTATTAATTGAATCAAATATAAAAATTAAAAGCAATATCATGCACTATTTTTCCAAATATTGAATTTTTTAACTTGTATTTTCACCATATACTATATAAAAATAAAATTATATTAAATTAATATTTTTATTAGTGATTTAAATTTAATGGGCTGAATTGAAATTTTGGAGAAAGAATAAGGTAGATTGCAATTTAACCAAATCTAAAGGGTGATTTATACTATTTTTCCAAAAAAATATTAAAGAAACATTTAATACCCAAATTTATTGTTATCGTAATCAAGTTTTTCACTATACTTTTTTTTTTGTTAATTAATATTTCCGTTCTTAAAAAAATAAAATGACTTTATATACTACCCCATTCTCTAATTAATATTCTATCTCAAAATTTTATTTTTCAACAATTACTGTACTTTTAAAAAATCTGAACAATATTAATTATATTTTATCTTTTATACTCTTATCAAATACTAGTATATACAGTCGTGCAAGTAAGTGAAGATATTAAGTTATAAGGATAATTTTTTGAAATATACCTAAATTTTCCTAATATCTAGGCTTGTTCAACTACACAAATAAAAATCGATACTTAACTCCGATCCTACCACAACTACTAGTCTACTTCCATTTGTCACCTACCGTTGGCCCCTAGTCGTCTTCGCTTGGTCTTCCCCAGTCACGCGACCAAAGGTATCCATTTTGTTTGCTAAAACATTGTATCCGTACAGCTTCGCGTGGGCAAGCAAAGCACTGGATTCCCCTAGTTATATACGTATAAATAAAAATACTAGATAACGAGGAATTTATTCAAAGACAATTGACAGAATGAGTGGTATGCTTATAATTATTGGATAAATAAATCAGCTATATCACTTCATTTCACCAACAATAATTATGAATTGTACCATAAAATTTAATAATAAATTTTTAATACTGTAGCATCAATAAATTATGACTAGTTAGTTGCTATGAAGTACGGATACATTATCTGGGTGTCATACCTACATGTCAAATACGTGTCCATATCAAATCTTACATAACACACCAATCACATATTTATATATATTTAATTTAAAATTTAATTTTTTCCTTATTCTGAAAACCACATTATAAACAGTTATAAAAGAAAATAATATATAATCTTTTGAGTTTATAAAAAAATAAAATATAAATAAAATTTATATAAATAATATATTATTTTCTTTATATTTTTAATTATATATATTATATTCATATCATATAATTTTTAAATTTTAATGTGTCTCTCATATCTATATCGAATCATATCTTATACTAGTATACGTATGTATGCTTGATAGCTTACTTGCAAACAATATTGAGAACCGAAATACCATCAGCGTGCTGAATCATCGCGATGACGCTCCATTAACCAAACCGAAGAATACTCTCAACTTTTTATTCAGAACCGTAAGTATTCATTGCGTTTTGTCTTTTCTATAAAGCAAGGATAAAAACTTTCAACATAAATTATTTGGATTAGATGCACTTTTCCCTCAATTTTTAGTCATGCCGTTTTTATCATGGATCTTCCAAATACGCATCATCATATTATGAACTTTTTAAACTACTTAAAAAAATATCAACATTTTAAATGGCACAAAACTTTAAGTTATAGTAGGATATTGGGTTGCATAAAAAAATTAAAAAAATTAATTACATATAAGAATTCATAAATAATGTGTCAGGTTGTATAAATTAAAAAATATCAAGGGCTTAAAAACACACAAATTATACCTTGGGCATTTGCCAAAATTATGTTGGGATGTTTTACATAGTTTGAAAAATTTAAATATTATGATGTACTTTTGAAAAGTTATGGTATAATATTGTATATGATCTAGAGTTTAGGAGTAAAATGTATTTAACCCAAGTATCTCTTTTCATTCTATCGGTCAATATTTTGAGGTTTTTTTTTTCAAAATAACTATCCATTTATCATATAAAAAAGTATTATTATTTTTTTAGTGGTTGAGCCCACATTCTAATATAGTTGTGCTGTGTTTTTCTCCTATATTTTTGAGTGAAAAGTCCTTTATTCAACCCCAAAACCCCTATCCCCCCCCTCCCAAATTCCCTAAAAAGAATTGTTCGCTTTGATATCTTTGTAAAAAAAAAAGTATTATTATTTTTTACTAGTATTACACTTAGTCCAATTAATTTTATTCGCTTATTTTAATTAATTATATTTACATAATTTTTTAATAAGGATAATTTTATTCAATTATAAAATTTTATACTAGTACCAAGGTTCATTTATTGTTTGCTTAATATATGTGTTTTTGGTATTTACTTTAATTTTTAACAGTTGATGAAATAGAGAAGTACTCTATTATTTAAGGTTTGTTTTTTAATCTTTTTGACATGGAGTATTTTTAATGGTTAATACACACGAATCAAGAAATCATTAAATAGTCTTTATCTTTTAGGAAAGTTAATCTAAAAGGCTAAATTAATCTTCTTTTTAAATTATGATTGATTTAAAAAGTGTCAAAAAAGAGAAATAGGCTAACTAATTTAATGTAAATAAGGATAAATTTGATATAATTTAATTAATGTGTCATTGATACTCTATAGTGATAATTATTTTGAATAAAAAATGAAACTCTAAAAAAATATTTAATTTGAGATGGATTGTCTTAAGTTTTCAACTTTTAATCTTGTCACCAATTACTTCTTATTCGTAAGTTTATCTTTTATATTATCAGAGAAAATCCGGCGACGTATTATCAGCGGAAAAACAATACATTCATGCTTTAATACTAAAATTTTGGTTTTAGTGCTTCCAAAATTTTAAAAGGAATTATAAAGTTCTTTCTCTTCTATATTATTTGTCTCTTAACTCCTATCCTATCCTACCACAACTACTAGTCTACTCCCATTTGTCACCCACCGTTGGCCCCTAGTCGTCTTCGCTTGGTCGTCGCCAGTCACCCGACCAAAGGTATCCACTTTGTTTACTAAAACATTATATTCTTATAGCTTCACGTGGGCAAGCAAAGCACTGGATTCCCCTAGTTATATCGAATAAATAAAAATGCTAGATAACGAGGAATTTGTTCAAAGACAATTGACAGAATGAGTGATATGCTTATAATTATTGGATAAATAAATCAGCTATATCACTTCATTTTATACAACAATAATTATGAATTTTACCATAAAATATAATAATAAATTGTTAATAATGTAGCATTAACTAATTATGACTAGTTAGATGCTATGAAGCAAGGACACATCATTTGGGTGTCATGTCTATATGTCGGACACGTGTCTATGTTGAATTTTACACAACATACCAATGACACATGTTTATAAATATTTAATTTAAAATTTACTTTTTTTTACTCTAACATTAAAAAATACAATATAAATAAAGTTATAAAAGAAAATAATACATAATCTTTTGAGTTTATAGAAAAATAAAATATAAATGAAGTATATATAAATAATATTTTGCATATTATATCATTTTCTTTATATTTTTAGTTTTATATATATCGTGTCTGTATTATATAATTTTTAAATTTTAATATCTTTCTCATATCCATATCATATCATGTCCCATATCAATGTGAGAGTGTCTGTGTTTGATAGCTTATTCACATTATTGAGAACCAAAATACCATTAGCGTGCTGAATGATCGGCACTCCATTAACCAAACCAAACAATATTCTCAACTCTTTTTTGGAACCCGAAGTATTCATTGCGTTTTGCCTTTTCTATAAAGCAAGGACAAAAACTTTCAAAATAAATATTTGGATCAGATGCATTTTGCCTCTAAATTTTTAGTCATGTAAAGTTGTTACCATGGCTTTTAAAACATGTATTGTGTTGGGAAAAAAATCCCAAATCCATACAAATCAAATAAATAAATACATCAAAAGGAGCACAAGAATTTAATATGAATAGGTTAATAATGTCTACATCCATAATCACAAATCAATCCACTAATTTTCTATAAAAAATAATAATCTCTCACAAACTTAAAATTTTAGTACACCCAATCTCATAAAATAATTTCTCTATTTAACAAAAACTTACTCAAACAAAACACAATCTCACAAACTCAATTTTCTTTTTCGAGGCGCAGACACAACAATAAGGAGATGGACAAACCTTCTATAACAAAACATGTGAAGCCACGTGTGCAACATAATGTGAAACCAAAAAACCAATACTTTATTTTTCTTCTCCTTGCAATGGGCTTAAAAACACAATCCAAGCCAACAAAACGCTCAACATATCACGGCATTATAAACTTTTTAAATCGTGGAAAAAATTTCAGCTAGTGTAAAACATTATATTAAGTCATAACATGATATCGAGTTGCACACAATTGAAAAATCAGAGGGGTAAGTTACACAATATGAGAATTCACAGATAATATATTAGATTGCACAAATTAGAAAACATCAGGGTTATATTATGCTGAGGTATTTTGTATAATTTGAAAAGTTCAGAGTATCTTGATGTATTTTTAAAAAGTCAAAGTGTAAATTGTATATGATCTAAAGTTTAGGGTAAAATGCATTTAACCCAAACATCTCTTTTCATTCTATCCTACAATTTTTTGAGATTTTTTTTTCAAAATATATATTTGTTTATCATATTAAAAAGATATTATTATTTTTTTAGTGGTTTAATATGGTTGTGCTATGTTTGTCTCCTACATCTTTGAGTGGGAAATTCTGTAATCAACTCCAAAGCCCTCATTGTAACACCCAAGGACGAAGTCGGAGAGTGATCACCAGTGCAAGAAGGCACGAGTAAGAAGCGGCTCCTGGCAGACTTTCAAGCAGAGGGATAGATGAATGAACTGATTACACACCCAAATGAGAGGAATGCTGAGACTGTGTAGGTATAGAACTATACAGTTAAGGAGAGCTTATATGAATTGAATTATACTACCTATACTAACAAGATGTATCTTCTTTTTGGTGGCCCATCATTAAAGAACTTCACAGTTAAGCACTTTTGATTTGGAGCAATTTTAGGATGGGTAACCTTCTGGGAAGTTTTCCCAGGAAGCATATGAGTGAGGACAAAGCACGCTGAAAATACCATATTGATTTGTGGGGATAGTCATCAATCCATAAAGTAGTAGGGGATGTTACACTCACCTTCCCCCTCCCAAATCCTCTAAAAAGAATTCTTAACTTTATTGTCTTTGTAAAAAAAGTATTATTATTATTTTTTATAAATATTACACTTAGTCCAATAAATTTTATTCACTTACTTTAATTAATTGCATTTCCATACTTCTGTTTTTTTAATAAGGACAATTTTATTCAATTATCAAATTTTATATTAGTACCAAGGTTCATTTGTTGTTTGCTTAATATATGTGGTTTTTTTATTTACTTTTTGACGGTTGATGAAATAGAGAAGTGCTCTATTATTTAAGGGTTTTTGTTTTTTTCACACGGAGAGCTGTTTATGGTTAATACAAAAGAACCAAGAAAATCATTAAATAGTCTTTATCTTCTACAAAAGTTAATCTAAAAGACTAAATTAACCTTTTTTTTTAAAATTATGATTGATTTAAAAATGGTCAAAAATAGGTTAACTAATTTAATGTAAATAAGAATAAACTTGATATAATTTAATTACTGTTTCATTGAAACTCTAAAGTGATAATTATTTTAAATAAAAAATGAAACTCTAAAAAGATATTTAATTTGAAATGGATGGTCTTAAGTTTTATACTTTTAATCTTATCATCAATTACTTCATATTTGTAAGTTTATCTTTTAATTTATATTATCAGAGAAAATTAGAAGACGTATTTCCTTCTTGAGACTTCTCCAAAAATCACTAAACTCTAAAGTTTAATAACAAAATTAACACACCATCCTTCCTTTTTTATTTTTTATTTTTTTTATCAACACTCCACTACAATCTCAACCTATTACAAAATATCAACATTCGACTCCAACCTCAAATCATTCCATAATACTTTTAGACTTTTGTTAACAAGATAGCCCAACTCTCTCTCCCTCTCTCACATAAGAGTTGTAACCAAGAACTTTAATTTCAAACTTGATAATATAAGAGAGAGAGAGAGTTAGAATTATCAAATGTATAGAGTTAAATTTTAATAATTATAAAAAAATTAAAATTTTAATTATAAATATTGGATAATTCTATATCTCTCTTACATACAAAAAGCATATTAATATTTTAACTAATGTGGTGTTTGGTATTATTGCATAATATAATATTTATTTTATATTTAATACTACTTATCAAAAACTATTTATTTATCATTAAATAATTTTAAAAAATAATTAGTATTTAATATTTTTATTTAAGTAAAATATAAGAAAAATCATACATTAAAAGTGTGTGATGAATCTTCATATATAGTGTATCATATGCGAAATTTTCTAGAAAAATACCTGTTGCAACGTAACTATAAAACACGAGACACCGTACACGGGTATGAAATCTCACCACTTCAAATTAGAATCCTCACCACATTTGTAGTTCCCTCATTAAGTAAAAATAAAAAAATAAAAATCCATGTTCTTTCTTTAGCGAATAGAATTTTTCCGTGTACACCTCACTGCCACAATGGTGATAACTAGTGGAAAAATTATTATATATCCTCTCTGAGGAAGAATCTTTACCTTCTTACCATCTTTCCAAATTCTTATCAGAAGGAATCCAAGGAAGCTAGATATATATAGCTACAATGCAAGTTGATTGGCTAGAATATTATAACACATATCTTCATGACCAAGCAATAAAGCACCGGATTCCCCTTGGTAGCATGCATCTATAAATTGTGGGCTTAGTTAGCCACTCACATTAAGGTGGCCTCTTAGCAAACTCACTGTAGAGAGCACAATTTCAAGAAACTATTTAGATCAACAAATGGCAATGTCATCAGCTCGCCTGAGAAAGATCCTCGAGGCTCTGGAGGCTGAGGAAGCAGCCGAGAAGGCCAATAATGGTGGATACTCATTCGACAGCCACGGCCACGGGAACACGAATTACGGCGGTGTAAACAACAACAGTGGTGCATACTCTGTCCATGGTAGCAGTACTAGCACCAACAACCAGTATGATGGCCCTGTTATGAATAACAGTGGTCAATTCCATGGCGATGGCAATGGTGGTGTTTTCAACGGTGACTTTAATGCCTCAAAGAACTATACCCGCCCCCGCCCCCGCCCCTACTTCTGATTTATATATGCTGAGCAGTATGATGAACTATACAGTATGTGGTACTAATAATACCACCAATAATGGATCTGTAGCTACTGCTCTATTGTTAACTGTACTTTGACAGGAGGATACCCAACTTCTGCTAATAAATTTCCCTAAGTTTGTAGTATTAATGGTTTATTGTTATTATTCCCTACAAGTGCAACTATCTATATCTATATCTATTTATCTTAGCAATGTTATTGCAACATTAAAAAATAGTTGCTCATTTAGGATACTCATTGTATTATTATTGAACATGATGAATGAATATAAATAGTATAGGTCACCATCACATCTAAAAATGATGAAGTACATATCCATTTAGATATTCATTTTTAGATGTTATAATAATACTTTTACTGCATATGGAAAGTAAAGTCCATTCCACCTTTGACACTCATTCTAATACCTAATTTATTACATTCACAATTTTCCCAATCATTAAATCATAATGTAATATGTAAATTTAATCTAATTTGATAAAATCTAGCAATTTGATTTTGATATCGGTCACCACGACGAATATATAGGCTACTATATAAAAAATTATTAAAAAATATATTCAATGGACTCTTACCAATTTTATTATAAAAAATTAAAAAAAAATTTGATTTAGCAAAAGTGGTCGTTTCAAAAGAGATTGATCAAGTTTGGGAGTCAAAGGTTGAAACTGCATTGTTAATACATCTGTTTTATTATAACAATTATCCTAAAGTTTATTGTGCAAATCAATTAATAATTTTAACAATTTTTATTATCCCCTTAATAAAAAAGATAAAAGAAGCAAACTTTTGGGAAATATAGCTCTAGCTTGACAGGAAATGACTACACCAACTTATCCTATAATACAATGAAAACTCCAAAATCACAGCATTCTTCTAGAAAATAATTATGTATTGGATTAATCAATTTTATATATGGAAATATCTAACAATGAAAATGAAATATTATAAAAAGGCTTATTTTGAAAAAATAGCTTTAAACATAAACTAAAAGAAAATTTAAAAAAAGGTCAAGAATAATTTTACTTTCATTTTTTTTACTCTCTATTTTTTAAACCGACTCAACAATAAGTTAGCAAAAGAAAACTATTCAAATTTGATAAAAATTAAATTTTTTAAAAGTGTAAAAACCAACATCAAAAGAAAAGGAAAAGCGTGAAGACAAAATAAAAACAGCGCCAAATCAAAGACTTTTAGAAAATTTTTTAAAAAATCTTAAAAGAAAGAAGTAAAAGGAAAAACTTTATGACATGGGAATAAACAAAGAAAAGCAAACGTTTTTGTAACTAACACTATATTTGGTAATTGTTCCAAGATAGAAATGAAGGACACAATAACCACTAGTTGTCTTAAATGTTATCCAATTCTATACGGTAATTACTAGTTATATATGTGTCAAAACCTTATTATAAAATAATTGTTAGGTATGTTAAGATGAATTATTTAGTTAGATCTACTATATTATTTGGTGGCAAGGATTTTGACACATGGGATGATGTGCCACACTCGACAATTGACTGACATATAAGATTGAATAATATGGTTTTCCGTTAGTTATCATTAGCTCATCATTTAAAATAGAAAGATTAATTGCATGGACTAAAACTAAACAGATTTCCAAAATGTTTAGACCAAATTCATTTTTTTTTCAAGGACTAAAACTAAATTTGCTTGTTTTTTTAGGAACCAAAAATATATTTAGCCCTTTATTTTATTATTAATAGTTAATTTTATATTTAATGTTAGTTATTAAAAACTATTTGTTTAATATTAAATATTTTTTAAATAACTATTGTTTTATATTTTTATTTGAATAACATCTAAGAAAAATCAATTAGTAAAGGTGACATCATACATTAAAAGTTGCATGAAAATCCATAAGTGCTATAGTTCTTCATCAATTCTCCAAAATGTGAGATGAATTTTCATTGATAGTGTATGATGTAAGATCCTATTCCACTTATCCATACCTTACTCCCCGTGTGTGCTAATAACTGGCAGAAAATATTTTATTAGTTCCTACTATAAAAGGAACAATCTTTCTTCTCATCAAGTTTCCAAATTCTTATCAAAACGAATCCATGGATGCTAGATAGCCAAGTTAGTGGGCTAGAATCAGAATATTGTAAAACATATCTTCATGACCAAGCAACAAAGCACCGGATTCCCCTTGGTAACGTCTATAAATTGTAGGTTTAGTTAGCCAGTCACATTAAGGTGGCCTCTCTAAGTACTGCAAATAAAGTCACTCTAGAGAGCAATTTCAAGAAACTAATTAAATAAAAAATGGCAATGTCAGCTCGTCTGAGAAAAATCATCGCAACTCTGGAGGCTGAGGAGGAAGCCGAGAAGGCCAATGGTGGTGGCGGATACTCATTTAACAGCCATGGCGACAACAACACAAACTACGGTGGTGTAAACAACAACAGTGGTGCATACTCTGTCCATGGTAACAGTACTAGCACCAGCAACCAGCATAATGCCCCGGTTACGAATAACAATGGTCAATTCTATGGGGATGGCAACGGTGGTGTTTGCAATGGCAACTTTGATGCCTCAAAGAACCAATACTTCCGCCGCCCCTATCATTGATCTATATATGCTGATTTTTCTGAGCAGAATGATGTACTATATATATATATATATAGCATGTGGTACTAGCACCAATAATGAAACTGTAGCTACAGGCCTGCAGCTCGATGGCTGTAAACAACAATTGTACTTGCAGGAGGATACGCAACTTCTGTTAATGAATTTCCCTAGGTTTGTGGTATATATAAATGTTTTATAAGAGTTAATACTCATTTTGATCCTTATATTTTTACTCGTGGGTCATTTTAATTTCCGACTTTTAAAATAAGTCAAATTAATTCCGGACATTATAAAATATAAGTCAAGTTAGTCCCTTATTTCACTTTTATTTAGTATTTTATCAATTAAATAATGATGTGTAACGTTAAGTGATACCTTATCATATCATTTGTCATATGAAATAGAATGAAATTTAAAATAACTTATTTTAATATATAAAATTGCACAAAATGAGTCATTTTATGGCTTATAACAAATATTTAAATGACTCATTTTGTATAAGTTTAGACATCAAAATAAGTCATTTTAAGCTTTATTTTACTTCAAATGACATATGGTATGACAAAGTATCATTTAATATTACTTATCATTATTAAATTGGTAGAATATTAAATTAGATTGGATTAAAAGACTAATATGACTCATATTTTGTAATGTAAAAGATTAATTTGATTCAATTTTAAAAGTCAGGGCTAAAATGAACATTAAATTATATTATAATGCTTCTACTATTCCAAGTATTAATGGTTTATTATTCCCTGCAACTATCTATTAATACCTACTTCGCAATTACTCGAATTGGTCAAATGTTAAACACGGAGAATAATTATTGTCTCATGCAAATTTCTATTACAAAAAGCAATTCACTAATCCATCTTTATTTAGATTTCCACAAACTTTTAAAATAAAGCAAGTCCTAAAAATAAAATTAAAAAATCTTAAAATAAATTTAGGTCACAAGTTTAAATCCTCATTTATCTCCTTGGAATGAGTAAAATGTAAGTTCCTCTGTATAAGTGCTTTATGAGTCTGGAGGCTTTCTGTGCCTTTAATTGAGGCACCATTCTCTCACCCCTAGATTTTTTGTTAATTTTTCTTTTTCACAGCAATTATTCTTTTAAAAATAATGTTGAACTAAAATTTGAAATTCAACTAGAATATAATATACAAGAGTAGAAACTAGTGCTATGAGAGTGAGGAAACTAACCCACATATTTGGAGAAAAATTAGTTGATTTGTATTGACATATTTTAAAGACTTGGTAAAGTTGTCTGACATTTATTCATTTTATACAGTATTAGATTCGAATCTAGTGAACTGAAAAAAGTAGCTAGTTCTAAGGGAGCATTAGTTTCATTGTGGCAATATGATAGAGTATAAAATCATCCTCTTCTTCCTCTTCCGCCATCCACAATCACAACCATCATTGCTTCTGCCATCCCCAACCACTATCGTAAGGCTCACCTCCGTGCTTCCCAAAAACGTAAGCTCTACCAACAACCACAACCACAACCACAACCACAAGGCCTTTATTTCCTCTGTTAGCTCTTCTGTGGTGGCGGCAAGCAACAACGGTGGCAATAATGAATCAACACAAAAATAGAAAATAATTTATCAAATCAAAAAATAAAATCGATTAAAGAGTAGAGCACATCAAGAACAAGAAGATGGAGGTCTCACCACCAAAAATGGCAGCACAACTGCAGAGCATGAGGTGGCAACAATGCCACAATTAGAGAGAGAGAAGGGAAGAGAGAGTGCCTGTGGGAGAATTAGGGGAAGGTTAGCTATTGACTGATTTAGAGAGTGTTATCGACAGTTTTTTTTGAATTATTGGTGAATTTTTCTTTGATAATGGTGATCCAAAATCTTGCATTTCATTAACTCCATTACCGACAAAAAAATCCATTGATAAAAAAACCACTATTACCAACGAATTTTTTCACCAGTAATTGCAAGTGCGAGAAAAATTTAGAGCTATCGCCTGAAAAATCTACCTTGTTAGAGTGAATTTTTTTTTTTTTGAATGATCTCACCTTTACTAGCGGATTTTTCTACTAGTAATCTAATATTTAAAAATATTCACATAAATTACTAACAGAAAAATCCGTCTATAATGGGCTTGCTTGGACTGGTACTGTATAGCGCGAGATTTTTAGCCAGATTATCAGTGAAAAATCCACAAGTATGGTAATGGTAGCACAAAAAAAAAAATCTTTCCTCTTCATGCATTTTTCACCGGTAAATCTGCCGGTAACATGTGAATTTTTGGTAGTAAGTTAAGCGGGATGGATTAGGTGGGCTGTAATTTTATGACGAGCTTAAAGTTTAATCTAACCCACTAAAAATGGTGGTTTTGTCGGACCAACTCGGTGGGCCAAGTCCATTAAAATGCATATGACCTATCATAAAAGAGGTTAAAGTAAGTTTTCCCTATAATTATTTCCATTATATTAAAATTCATTTTTGATAAATGGAAAACAATTTATCACTCAGTACGTATTCTTGCATTTGTTTTCATAAGTTATTTGTTCCAGAAACTGAAGCATTCACATTACACACACACACACACGCTTTTATAGAACGATGATTAGTTGGAGTTGAATTTATGCTTTCGATCAATCAGTACTGGTTAATGCAAGTGCCTACCCGTTGTTCACAAGAATTTAAACATCACTCTGACTCATTTTCTTTCTTTCTCCACAAAACTAATAATTTCTTTTTTTCTTCAAATCACTTTTTTTTTTCCAAATCTCTTACTATGTTAAATTAATTAACCAATAATAATAATAATAATAATAATTTCTTCAACAAAAAAAAAATTAACCAACAATTTGTTAGTAGACACAAATGAAAGTGAGTATGGTGCGATTGTTTGTGATTATTTTGCCAAATAATCACTTTTTTATCAAAAAAAATTACTTTTCATATTTTTGGATAATTTTTAAAAAATAATCAAAATTTAAAAAAATCAATTTTCAGTTTTTTATGAAAGCTGAAATTAGTAATTTCTGAAAAAAAATCAGTTTTTAAATTTTTTAGTTATATATAAAATTTAGATTTCATAATTAATTTTTTCGAAATCTAAAACAATCACACCCTATATCTTGAAAAACAATAAAATCAAAGGAATAGATGTGCACAACGTGGTATTGGGTGTGGGTGTGGGTGCGGGTGTGGGTGCTCTATATCTCTTGTGATTGGGAGTGGGATCAGGAAAGAAAATTTTGCTTTATAAATAATAATAATAATAATAATAATAATAATAATAATAATAGATAGCTTTGGAAGATAATTTTATTAAAAATTACTTCTGTTTCTGCTTTTAATTACAACTATATATCCTTTTTGAAAAAACGATTCAAAGACTCAAAAAAAATTTGAAACACTTTTTGTAAAAAAAATAAATATTTATTTTAAAATGTAAATCCAAACTCACTCTTATTCATTTTGGAAAATACAAGAGAGCCGGAAGGGTTTATTTCTCTTTGATCTCCTTTACTACTTGCCTTCTTGGGCATCTGATTCTCCAATCTTTGCACCGTCTAATGTTACAGCCACATCATCGAAAGATATGTTATATTCTATACTTTGTACTAAAATCCAATAAGCATTGATGCAGGTAGACTTAATGATATTTGATAGAAAATTTCTGATATATTTTCATAATGATTAAAAGTTATAACTCATATATTGCTTTTCAGATGTATCATATATATATATATATATATATCATTAGAAAAGCTGTCAGAATGAAAAAATAGTGTTTTGTTCGATATCATATGTACTATTTAACGTGAACTTAATTTGTGGGTTTATTTTCTCTCACTCAGCACTGATTTCAATTTTTAATACAATAGCGTCAGTTTCAAGCCATATACAGTACCTAGAAAAACATAATTTTGTTCCATTCAAACAAAGGCTTATATAATTGGTTTAAGAATATATACAAATTTCTCTAGTTTTATATATCTCTGCTAGATATAATTATGTCTATAATAAGGTGGGAACAAACTGAAGGCCCGTGAGCAGACCAATATGTAGGTTTTAGCAGTGGTGTGTGGTCTAACAACGCGAACATTTTTTTCCAAACCTTACTTGTGTTGTGTCCATAGAGCCATATACACATAAATCGATACGATAATGGGAAGTGCCCACAGTAGTCACACTAACCTTGGCAAAGACTGTAGTTCTTTTGATTCCGGCCCAACCGGTACCAAAGCACGCTGGGGAGACTCATTTGAGGTTTCCATGGGAAACTGGAAGGAAAACAATGACCACACAGAAGTGTGGGGCGTAAAATACAAAACAGGTCATGGTCATGATGAGAAGCATGGTTGTGGTTTTCAACTCAAGGCAAGCCATGACAACAGCGGCGTTGAGAGCATACATTTGGGATTGGGAGACTCCTCAGCAAACAATGAGACCAAGTTTGCTTTGAAGATCACGAGGGTTGCACGTGATGGCCTCTCCGGAGGGATAACGGGCGTTGATTCTTCTTCTGGGGCTGCCCCGTTGTCCTTCACAAGGGCTAAAGAGACTTGCACAATCGAGACTACTATTGTTTCATATGGATGTTCACAGAGAGACGGTCTTTTTGTCCTTGAGATGAAGAAAAAAATTAATTCTGAGAATGCTTACGTGGTGACCTTGGCACACTATTATGTCACCAAAGATGTAGGTCTTTCTGTAGCGGCCAAAATTTGTCGCAGTAAAAATGGTCACGGTTTTGGTGTTGAAGTGGAGGGTCCTTTCAAACACCCTAGTGCTGATCTGCGTAAGGTTATTGATAAGGCTTGTCGCACCGGTGTATGGTCGCCGAATGCGTGTTCTCACTGTAATAATGGAGCAAAGGCTAGCACAGGTGCCAAAACTGGAGTTTCCAATAATTCATTGGTGAAGGCTCATGAGTCTAATCATCGCCATGGGGAGGAAGCAGTTGGTCAAGTGGTTAAACATGCTGTCTTCTCCAGCAACATCAAAGAGCAATACAACAAAGGCCTAATTAATTCAAGTGGATACACTACTGGTTCTCTTAATAATTCTATCATCTTTATGAATTGTAATTTTTAAATTTAGAGGTTGATGATTCTGTAATAATAATGAGTATCCAGGTTTCAATTTCAAATAAAGAACGGAAACTCCCACAGTTACTAATTACTAATTGTTGACTGCCTGATCCTAAAGCTTGTTTGCTTAGTTTTGGAATATTTCTTATTAAACAAATAGTCAGCAGTTATGAGTGAAATTTCGTAAAACCAGGTGAACAAGCTATCAGAAATTCTGGTCCTACAATTACAGCGAGCTAGTACACTCTGAGCAGTAAAGCGAAATTGAAAACAAGCATTCAACATCAGTAAAATAAGTGTCTCTAATGAGTCAATGGAACAGTGAGCGCCCCAAATGACTATTTCCTAAGGATACCTGTAGAGGCAGGAATGAAGAAAAAATAAGCGGATGAGAAAAAGAAAGGTAACAGTCTAACAGAAAGGGGAGAGTTTCTAATAGAGGGAAAAAAAGATACCACAATTTCCATCCATGCCTCCTCCCCATACTGGTGTGACTGCAGGTGGCAACTATATCAATGCTTCAGCATACATGAATACCTGAGGCTTGTGTTGGGTTGCCTCGTTCTCTGCTCCTTCTCAGCCCCTGAATATTTGGATCTAACTTCTCAATGCACTGTTCTCTGGCTAACTTCTCCCCTGTTTTGGCATCGTTTGGTGGTGGGGCCATCTTTATATAGCAATTGGGCTCAGCTTTGTTTGGGGGCTTATAAAATCGAAAAAATCTCAAGTGAGCACCAGTTTGACATGTTATTCTTGCACACACTCGCAATAACATCGATAGGTCCCATATTCAAGTAAGTACATCTTCAATAACATCGATAGGTCCCATATTCAAGTAAGTACATCTTGAATAAAGTTCATATGACTCACTTTTATTATAAATATATGTAAATATAAAGTGTTAAACTTGTGTGTAAAGAAGAATTTCTAAGTAAAATCACCTTCGACGTTTACAACAACCTTGTCCTCAAGCGTTAAGTTAAGAAATGAGAAATTTTAATATGATTTAGGAGAAAGAATGAATAGTTTTGTTCTATATTATTTATTAATCAACACGTCCCCTTTGTGGATCACTACTATCGTCTCTTGCTTTACGAGTAAATTTTTCGTGTTGTCGCTAATGTGTGATTGATAAAAAGTTTTGTTCTGATATTTAGTTAATCCCTTGGTTTTAAAAATCTTAAATTAGATTTTTACATTTTAAAAAAGAGGATAAATTAGTTCTCCGTATAATATACGGAGGAACCAATTTGTTCCCTTTTGATATGTAAGGAACCAATTGGGGATTTTTAAAATCTGAAAGATTAACTTGTTCCCTAATACAAATATGAGGGACTTACTTGGATATTTAGTAAAAAAAAAAAAAAAACTTATCACTCTACATCAGTCATTATATTCTCCAATCTTTGCTACAGTGATGCCACACCCACGTTACCAAGAAAGTATATATTTTATTCCATCATGGTTCTTTGAACTTAATCTAATAAGTATTGATGCAGGTAGAATATGATAAATGTTAGTTATGACATTAAAAAGTATATGAATGGCCTACATAATTAAAGTGAGATACACGAATAGTGAAAAGTAAGAGCATTTTTTTTTTTGGGTGCTTACTTAGGTGCCTTTGTGAGTTAACACCTATGGTGCCTAATGTGATGTGTTCAATTGTGCACTTGACCTATGTGTTGGTGTGTAAAGCGGTGCAAGGTTAGATTAGATTAACAAGACAGTGAAAAATTTAATTACCGAGAATGCTTAATTTATAAAAAAAAACTAAAATCCCCAAATTTACAGAAAAAGAAAATATCATCAAGAAAAGGAAATGAACATAGACCCAGGTGCTCTGTGGTTTGTGAGTGATTTTTTTTATATTTTTTCTAAATTCCTTTATTGGTCAACTTTGTTCTTTGCTACAGTGGTTTTTTATTTTCCCTTTTTCCCTTAATTCGAAATGTCTGAATTTTGTTCTCTGTTAAATTTTTTCTAATTTTCCCTTAATTCCAATACTTTGCATTTTGTTCTTCGCAACATTCATTTTTGTTTTTTTATAATATGAATTTGGATACTTCAAATTTTTATCAAACTTTTTTTCTCTGAATTCGGATAGTTTGAATTTTGTTCGTTTTATTTACGGCTCGTTTGGCACACTGGATGTGATAAGGGCTGATAGTATAAGACCTGATAGGATAAAATTTAATAGTATAAGACCTGATAAACTTTAATACTATACAATGTTTGGTGTAACATTGTATAAGATATTATATTTTATATTTGATAATATTATCATTTATTTACAAATAATTCTAATATTTTAATTAAATATTAAATAAAATAAAATTTTTACTAATGATTTAAATACAATTTTTAAATATCATATTTATGAAAATATTTATTAATTAAAATTTAATTTATTCTAAGTGTTATTATTTATTTCAATATTTTATAATTATTTATTGTTACAATAAATTATATAAATTTTAAATAACCCTTTTATATATTTTTTAATGTTTTCTTTTATAATTATTTAAATTAAAATTAAAATTTTAAAATAAATATTAACTCAAAATATTTTTATTATTGATCCTTCCTTTTATATATTACATATTATTTATTATTTATTTTAAATATTTATTTCTATTTAATATTTAATATTTTATTTTATTTTATATTTATTAATTATAATTAATTTTTTATTTTTATTGTATATGGCTAGATAGATATCATATATTATTTATTAAAAATATTTATTTATTATGAAATAATTTTATTTATAAATTTTTACTTATCATTATTTATTTAAGAATTATTTTATTTTTATAAAATATTAAAAAATAAAAGTAACCTTATACGCTAAAAGCTAATCAGGCCTAATACGACCTTCTTATGCTATATTAAGTTATATATCTTTTTAACGTATAAAGGGTTATGATGTATAAGCTTTTATAATACGTTGTCTTCACCAAACAATATATAAGAGCATAATATATAGTATAAACTTATATTATCATACCTAATACAGTATACCACACACACCCTTATATTTTTCTAAATTCCTTCACTGTCAACTTTGTTCTTCATTACAATTGTTTTATATTTTCCCTTTTCTCCTTAATTCGGAATTTGGTTCTTCGTAACTGCTATTTTTTAAATTATTTTCCTTATTTTTCCTGAATTCCAATAGTACGAATTTTGTTCTTCACAACATTCATTTTTGTATTTTTTAAATTCTTTTGAATTCGGATACTCTGAATTTTTCTCTATTTATAATTTTTTCTCTGAATTTGGACTATCCAAATTCAAATATACGCTATTTTTATTTTTTATTTTTTTCCTTGTTTCTAAATTGGGATACTCTGAGTTTTGTTCGTTATTTTTATATTTTTTCTGAATTCTTTTACTGTCAACTTTATTCTTCATGGTTTTTTATTTCCCTTTTTTTCTTAATTCAGAATGCCTAAATTTTGTTCTTGTGAAAAGGTATCAATCTCAAACAAGGAAGGAATTTAGAAAAATATAAAAATAAACCACGCACTAACCCCAGAGCACCTGCGTCTATGTTCATTTCCTTTCCTTGATGATATTTTCTTTTTCTATAAATTTGGGAATTTTAGTTATTTTTTCTATAAATTAAACATTGTTGGTAATTAAGTTTTTCATTGTATTGCATTAATCTAATTCGGCCTTGCACTACTTCGCACCATCACACATGTCAGGTGCACAATTGAACACATCACGTTAGACACCATAGGCGTTAACTCATGTCAGCACCTGAGTAAGCACCTTGGTTTTTTTTTTGGTTGTTGTTGGGGGTAGCCGTGGGGGGGAGTTGTTTGACAATATTTACTAATTTCTCTTGTTTTATATATATCTCTACCATATAAGTCTAGAACAAACTGAAGGTCCCTAACCAAATCCATAGGCTAATAATATTTTGACACCCAAAAAGTGAATGTCTGTTCAGACACTCACTTTATAATCATTGGATGTGATGGTGGTTTCCACTTATCCTTAATATTCATCACATCCAATAGTTATAAAGTGGGTGTCTGAACAGACACTCACTTTCACTTTTTGGGTGTTAAACTAGCATTACTCAAACCCGTATCACATACATACATGTAGAGAGTCATTGGGGAGACCGGTTTTGCCATTATGGCACTGCTAGTTTGTCGCCTGGTCTGACTAGAACATTTTTTTCGAAACCTTACTTGTGTGCATGTAGCCACCCACATATAATAAGTCTTTAGTTCTATACAACAATGGGAAGCGCTTACGGTCACACTATCCTTGGCAGAGACTCTACTTATTTTAGTGCCGGCCGCTGGGGAGACTCTTTAGAGGTTTCCATGGGATACAAGAAGGATGATGATCACACAGAAGTTCGGGGTGTGAGATACAAAACAGGTCAAAAGACGAACCGTAGCTGTGATTTTTACCTCAGGGCAAGGCACGATGACAACAACGGTGTTGAGAGCATAGAATTCGGACTCGAAGACCACTCTGACGGTGAAACTAGCTTTGATGTGGAGATCACAAGGGTTGGGCTTGAGGGTCTCGTTGGAGGGATGACAGGCATTTCTTCTCTTAGGGGGGCTGCCCCAATGACCTCCACAAAAGCTAAAGAGAATTAAGCAATCGAGACTACTATTCTTTCATACGGTTGTTCACGAAGAGAAGGTCTCTTTGTCCTTCAAAAGAGGAAGAAAAAAGTTAACTCTCTATATGGACTTTGGCACACTGTTATGTCTCCAAAGATGTAGGTCTTTCTGTGGTGGCCACAATTTGTCGCAACAAAAACGGTATCGGAATTGGTGTTGAAGTGGAGGGTCCTTTCAAACACCCTAGTGCTGATTTGCCTGAGGTTATTGTAAGGACATGCCGTACCGGTGAATGGTCGCCTAGTGCGTGTCCTCACTGTAATGGAGCACAGGCACCGAAATTGGAGTTTCCAGCAATTCATTGGTGAAGGGCCGAAGGCTGATCAGCCTAATCACCAGCAGGAGGAGGATGAGGAAGCAATAGGTCAAGCGGTTAAACAAGTTATCTTCTCGAGCAACATCAGGAAGCAATACAGCAAAGGCCTTATTAATTCAAATGGATGCACTACCGGCACTCTTAATCATTCTATCATGATCTTCAAGAATTGTAATTTTTAAATTTATAGGTTGATCTGAAACTATGTAATAATGCCACAGTATGTGTATTATGATTTCGGTATGTTCGAAAACTTCTTGTTACAATTCTAACAAATCATGTTGAATACACCAAGGTACTCGTTTCCTATGGGTATAGAATATTTAGACTTTTTATTTTTTCAGTAATTAAAGACACTTAACTCTCAAAGAGAGAAGCAAAAGATAATATTAAATGTGTTCAATAACAACACCAATACAGAGAAAACCATAGCTTGATAAAGTTCATAAACAAATAAGTGTATATCTAAAAGAAATTGAGCATATTTTTTTTTAAAAAAAAGTTGTGAAGTCCACTTTGGTGTCACTAAATGTGATATGTTAGAATTTATGTATGTAACAATAATATTTCTTTAAGTTCAAAATAAAGAACCAAAATACCCTCTTATTACTCATTGTTGAACACCTGACCTAAGGCTAAGCTTGTTTGCCTAATATGTTGGAATATTTCTTATAGTATATATTCTTTTAAATCACCTTTATATTATTCTCAAATATTATTCCAAACCTCTTTAATTAAATCTTTAAATCTACTTTAGAATATTTTTCTTAATTTTTTATCCACTATTGCTATCTTTTTATCCTAAATCAAGACAAATCTAGTGAAAATCTTTGTCAATCAAGCTCAAAAAAATTATATTTCTACTAATAATAGCAATCCTAAATAAATTTTATTATATAAATAAGAGAAATTATTATATTAAAATAAACTTAAAATAATTAATATATAAATATTAAATAGATATTCCCTCTTTTATTAAATAATTATTTAGTTTTAAATGCACACTAGAATTAAGGAAATGATTGGAAAAATATCAAAGTTAAAAAAAATTAAAATAAATTTACTAAATTATTCTGGTTTCTTTTTAATAATCCAATTTTCTCTCCCCTTTTTTAATATATCTCTCTTCTCATTCAATTGTATTTAATAGAGATATTATTGAAAAGAAATAACTAATGTTACTTAAACTTTTGAAATGAATAATTATTTATAAATGAAGAAAATTTTTAAAATAGACAATTCTTCAAGGGTGGTTGGAGTACAATATTTTCACGAGTTATCATCAATCACTCCTCAAAATGCACTCTAATATGAGTTAGTATTTAAAGGTATACCTTAATGTCATCGGCTAACTAAGCCTACAATTTATAGGTGTAACCCAAGAAATTTGGAGTTGTGCGGATTGAATTTGGATCTTCTAAAATAAAGATTTTACTTTAAAGATTAAAGTAAGAGGATTTTATTCTTAAATTAATACAATGAAAATGTCTCAACTTCTAACTTTTTTTTTACCCAATAATAAAATTTCTCATTTTATTCTGTAAAGTAAAATATTTACTTTAGAAGATTCAAATCTTGATGTTTTAGGAGACCAACTTGTAGCTGGAGCATGCATGGATTCTTTTTTTATAGAAAGAAACTTAATGAGTATATATTCCTGCAAGAGTGAATGCGCACCATACTTCATTACCAAACATGCGATAAGGTATGGGTACGTGGAAAATTCCTGTGCTCTATTAAAGGCAGAATATGGACGCTACTTCAGCAAAATGTGATGGAGATTACCTGTCCTATTTTTTCTTCATCCCCCTGTGCCTTTGCCTGTAGTTTGATAAGAGTAATTAACATCATACAAAACTACCCATAATTATTGTTAAAGCCGTTTATTGAAAACTAGGCATCATTTTGTACATGAGTTGCTGTTATTTAAAGGTGAAAAATAATTTTTTTTATTTGAAATGAGATTTGCACATGATTTAAGGGTGATAGATTAGGTGTTGATATAAAGTCCCAAATTATAGGTGTTCAAAAAATATTTCTCTTTGTACGTGACAGATTTTCATTAGAGGAAAGAGAGGGAGACCGACAAAATGGGATAGAAAAATTATTTCAATTAAAATGAATGTGAGAGCAACAAAAATGGAGAGAGGCGACTGTTGAAGTAAACGGCGATACGCGAAGGGCACCAAGATAAGGAAAGACATTCCGGCTGCGTGATTAATGAGACATTTTTCCAGAAAGAGATATTTTTTTTGATATATTGGAATTTGAAGATAACGAGATTTAAACTTATAAGCTCATGCATATTATTCAAATTCTTTATCACTAGTCAAACTCTAATGGCTTTGAGGAGCACATATTTACATATTTCTAAAAAGATTTTTGTACGGTCAATATATAAGTGTATTCATAAGTTCACAATTATAATTTCAAAAAAGAACATTAAATTAAGAACCTGATTTTGATGTACAATTAATATAAAAAATTCATGTACACATCTGATTATATATTGACATATTATTAAAAAATTTGATTTTTAGTATTATTACTTCAAAAATATAAATATAATAACATATAATTATATAATAATATTAAACTTCTGTTCACTTACCATGTGCATTAACATTTTTCTTAGATAACAATATTTTGTTTATGGGTCAAGTTTTTGTCAAAATCCATTCCCAACATATATGAGGCTAGTCTAGATTAAGGGTAAAGAATTAAAAAATAAAAAAGCGGATCTTAGATTGCATCAATATATATATATATATATATATATATATATATATATGTGTGTGTGTGTGTGTGTGTGTGTGTGTATGTATATGGGAGAAATACGAATTATTACTTCATTTATTGTTTAATTAAAAAGTATAAAAATTTATTTACTCATAAGTCTTTTAATAAATAAATAAATATATAATTATTAATTTATTTATTATTTTTTATAGATAGATATCTAATATATTCATTTAATTTACAAGATACATTCAAAAATCATTTCTTCCTTTTTTAATAATAATATTTGAATAATAATTTTTCTTAGAGTATATATTCCTTTTATTTAGTCCATTCACTAATTAAGAACTAAATTAATTTTTCATTACTAAAATAAATAAGTGAAGAATCCTTAAGTATGTAAATTCATTTATTATCACTTGAATATATAAAGCATATTTTGTTGCCTCTATAGCTAGCTAGTCTGAACATCCAAACAACAAAGATTTTAATTATTTTTCAATATTTTACAAGATAAGATTCGAAAGTTGACGATAACGTTCGCCACTAAAAGTCATCTAAAGGGGTACAATTTTCGCACATCTTTTTTGTGTATGTGTTGCTACGTTGAAATGGGCATCAGAATTTCCTTTTTCGTTTTTCATTATTAAGGAACTAGATTCTACCTCGGGCCTTTAGCCAATGGGTTCCTCAACGTATGGAAAATGTGCTCCCAATTTTTTTTTATTGGAATAATAAAAAACAGCAATATTTGAGAATTAAAGAAGATTTCATTATTCATTAAAAAAGCCTAAATGTTCAACTTTCTAACCAGAATTAGTTTACTATATTATCATTTAATAGAATTAGAATGATAATAATAACTTATTAAAATTCAAAATTTCATTTTCTAATGAGAGTTTTATGATTCCTTAGTTTCTTTTATTTATAAAAAATATATATATATTCTTCCTTTAAATACAAATATTACTGCCAGAGATTTATGAAAAAAAAAGGGTACAAAGCCCTTTATCAGATTTGGAATGAAAAAAAATTGCATTGTCAGTTAATAGAGTTTTACCAAAATGACAAATTATGATGCATGAGTGGATGTGATAATGAATAATTACTTTTTATAATTTGTCATTATGGTGAAATTTTATTAATCTACGGTACATAAAACAATTTTATACCATGGACGTACGTAAATTAATTAATTAATTTAAAAGATGATAAAAAAAGAGAACATTGTTATGTATATGAGATTTTTTTTTCAAACAAGTTTTCTAACGGTCTATAATAAGGTGGGAACAAAGTGAACATCCCTAATCATGGTGTATGGTCTAGCCTCAACATTTTTCCAAACCTTAACCGTGTCCATATAGCCATATGCTTGCATAAAGAGTTTTGTTATTTCTATTTATGATACGTGGGACACTGTGCTGACACATATTTTATCCACCATTATATGAGGTGTAGACCCTACTTGAATGAGATTCACATCACATTCACTAGTGAATTAAGTGTGAGTAGGCACAATATTCCAGACATCATGAATACAAATAACATTTTTCTTACATAAATATATAGAACAACATAATGGGAAGCAATTACAATAGTTAGCGTAAACTTTGATTCTAAAGCCCTAGCCAGTGATGAATCCCCAGTAAGATCGAAGTCTTTCATTCCTCCTCCCTTTAGTCCAGTTTGAACCTGTCCCAGCAATGAACACCTTCCTATTGCAAGGTGAGGCTCTGCCCTTCCCCTAGAATCCACTTCGGGTCGGAGGAGCAGCTAGTCCAACTTCTTGAGCAGCTGAGATATTGAATAATGAACATTTCAGCAAGCTACCTTGCCTTACCCTGAGATGAGAGGGAAGGTCAATTTGACTCGAATCCTAGACCTGATCTTTAATCCTACACCGATTAATGATGTGATGGGAGAAGTTTTTTTTTTCATAACTTTATTCGTACTTTTAATTATATTAATCATAATTTATCGAATTCTACTTTCGAAAAGAAAAAAGAGTTTTCTTCTTTTATTTATCATTTATCTTTTCATTTTCTTTTTCTGTTTTTCCTTTCGGTTCTTCATTTCCCAAAATCTTTTTCCTTTTTTATTTGGAATGGCGACATTCTCTACTTTGATTTTTGGTGCATTTAGCGGGGAAATAATCCCTTTGCAGGGATTGTGGGCTTGTTTGACAACTGTTTTACAAAACAGTTTTCTATTTTAATAAACAAAAAAGTAAAAGAACCTATTTGGCAAGTTATTTTTTCCATGTTAGTTTTAAAAATTGAAAAACACAAAATGAGATTTTAAAACATAAAACCAAAAACAAATTAGGGCTGTTTTCAAGACTTCTATTTTTAAAAAGAAGGGAAAATGGGGTGGCAACTTAGTAATATTTCAGTTTTATTGATTTGGACTTCTAATCTCACCACACAAATGACAAACCATCCCAACCACATTACCTTCATTAATGCCTTCCACACAAACCATCCTCTGTAGCAGCGTAACAGAGCTCCTCCTAGCTTTGTTGGCGCACTCGACCCAGCTCTGCCGGTGCCTATGACCCAGATTCGCTATGCACGCGACCCAGCTTCAGCCTTGCTTGAGACCCAGCTTTGTCGGCGCACGCGACCTAGCTTCGACCCAGCACAAGACCTAGCTTCGCCAATGCACGCGACCTAGATCAACCGCTACATGGACCCAGTGAGTCCCTCCCTCTCTGTTTCTCTGCTTCTCCCTCCCTCTCATCATTATTGTGGTTGCTACTCGGTGTTGATCTTTGTTTGTATGATTAGGTGGGGTTTTGATATTTATATGTGAATTCCAATAGGGACAACACAACAAGATTAACTGATAAAGCTGCAAGAGAAATGATAAGTTATCGTGACCAAATTGCAAATTGGATCTGGCTACAAGAAAATCATGTGTAGTTTATAAATGGATTTATAAATATAAATTGACACGAAGTTGTATTAAGACTATTCTTAAAATGGAAAGTTGTATTAAGACTTTATTTATTAAGTATGTATGAAAATATTATCTATAAAACATAATATTATGTTAAAATTTATCATTTGTAGTAATACAATTTTCCAAATAGTTTCTTATTTTATTAATTTTAAAAGTTATTTTTTTAAAAAATTATCCAAATAAATTTTCTATTTTTCACCATTATAAAACTATTTTTGAAGTTAAATTGCCAACTAGATTTTTTTTTGTTTTTTATTTCTAAAAAATAAAATTAAACTTGTTTTCTAAAATAGTTTTAAAGAATTTGAGAATAAAAATATTTTCAAACAAGTCCTAGGCCATCCCAATGCTACCATATGGGGAGACTCTTTCGAGATTTCCATGGGAAATTGGAAAGAAGATTATGACTGCACGGAATTTTGGAGAGTTGTATACCAAACAGGTCCAACACATTCTTTCTGTTGTAGCTCTCAACTCAAGGCAAGTCATGACTACAACGGTGTTGATATTAGAACAGTGTTGTACTTGGCCTTGAAGATCACCAGGGTTGGGCTTGATGGTTTCACTGTAGCGATAACGCGCATTTCTGGGGCTGCCGTCATGTCCTTCATAAGGGCTTCAGAGAATTCCACAGTAGAGACTACTATTGTTGTGGCTCATAGAGATATGGTCTTTTTGTCCTTGAGATGAAGAAAAGTTTTTAATTCTCAATATGCTTACATGGTGACTCTGGCACACTATTATGTCACCAAAGATGTTGGTCTTTCTGTGATGGCCACAATTTGTCTCAATAAAAATGGTAACGGATTTGGTGTTGAAGTTGAGGGTCCTTTCAAGCATCCTAGTGCTGATTTGGGTAATGTTATTGTTATGGCTTGTCGTACCGGTGTGTGGTCGCCTAATGCGTGTTGTCACTGCTGTGGAGTTCCCAATAATTCATCGTTGAAGGCAGTAGGTCATGTGGTTAGACATACTATCTACTCGAGCAACATCGGAGAGCAATACAACAAAGGCCTCATTAATTCAAGTGGATACAGTACTGGTCCTCTTAGTAATTCTATTGTCCTCATGAACTTTATAAATGACATTCTTCATTCCACATTGTCCCTTCTGGCTGGGCTTAACCTAAGCCCGGATCCTCCATCCTATTGGGTTTTTTCAGTTTGACATCTTTTTGGTCTCTTTTGGTTTTTGGTCAATGTTTTGATCTTTTTGTTTGATTCATTTGTTCTCTTCCTACTTGGGTTTAATAGTGATGTTGGGCTAAGCCCGTCTCTTTGGCATCAATTGGGCCTTGTGATGCAGTCTTTGGACTCTTTTTGTTTGTTGATTTTCCAACAAATACCCATGAGGTTTGGCTCAACTGGCAGTGTCATCCCCCTCTGGTAAAAGTGCACCCAAGTTCGAGCCTCAACAGAGCTGGTGGCCCAAAAAAAAAATACCTTGTATCTTTGGGGGCAAAAAAGATAATTAATTCAACAACATTAAACGATTAATTATTCACCATATTTTATATTAAAATATACTTTAATTTGCACTTATTATAAAATTTAAGTAAAAATATAATTTATAATAACAATTCCTTGTTTTAGTAATCAAAATAAAGATAACATTATTTTATAGGAGTAATTACAAGGACCTTCCCTGAGGTCTTCAATATTATAGTTATCCTCTCTAGTTTTTAATATTATATTTACTTCTTTTATTTCTAAATAACTTTTTAAAATTCTAAAATTACCCTTGGTCTCATTATCTTCTTCCTCTTATTTACATCTTCTTCTTCAGGGTGGCGGTGGGTGGAGGGTTTGATAGTGGGGGAGAATAGGAGGAAGAAAATAGTGAGATCAGGGGTAATTTTAAAATTTTGAAAAGTCATTTAAAAATAAGGAAGGTAAATATAATATTAAAAATTAGAGGGTATAACTGTAATATTGAAGAAGCTTAAGGGAGGTCCTTGTAATTACCCCTATTTTATATTGTTGACTGGATGTACACAAAAATATTAATATTTCACCTTTAAATCTTATTTGCTCGAAGTAATGTGTAAAATTCGAGAATTTGAGTGATAAACCCATAAAATAAAATAGTAATGCATTTATTGTTAATTTAATTTTGTTAGTAATACAACATTTTACTACCAATGAATAACGTTTTTTTCTGAAAAATGGTTTCAATTTTTTATTTAATTTTTTTAGTTCTATTTTTTAATTTTTTTAATTTTTTCTTTTTCATTTATATTAGTTGTAGAATTGCATTACATTATCCACCAAAAAAGATCGCATTACATTTGCTGGAAAAAGTCCCTCACATTTTACTTAAGCAATCGAGTAAATACAATAGGGAAAGATGAAAATAATTTAAAAGAGAATATTTATGAAGTGAGAGAAAGAGTTAAAATAATAATTAAAGTATACAAAGAAAATAACAAAATTAATTAAAACTCTAGGTTGATTGAAAAAGAAAATTAATGGGAATTTTGTCCAAAATAAAATGTGTCGTTTGCTAAACTTCATATGAATGTGTAAAGGTTAACAATGAAAGTAGCGAGCGAGAGAGGGTTTGTTCTCGACGTGGGTTAGTTACCTCAGTCACCGCTAGTAGTTTTAATGGAGAACTTTGAGAAGGGTTTGATAGAGGAGGAGTCAGAGATCATGAGGATGGGCCAGGCATTGCGGCGGCGTTGGAGAGGCTGGTGAGGCCGTGGATGCAGCTAGGAGGACGCTGGGGCAGGTGGTGAGGTAGCCATAGGCGGAGGTGGCGTAGCTGGCGGAGGCGGCGTAGCTGGCGGACTGCTCGTTGTGGAAGCCAAGGAAGTGAATGCCGAGGGAGATGGTGTAAGCGGTCAGGTGCGTGCAGTCCTCAGCCCATCGTTCTCTTCCTTTGTTTCTTCCTACTTTCTTATTGGTTTTTAGAAATTTTAGAACATGATTGAAATTGTGTTGGCACCAAATTTTACCTAGTGTCCAAAAGTCGAACTGTCATTCAATTTTGATGAGACATGCAATAAAAAAAGGAGTTTGGTTGTCAAAGCATGAGGCCCTTGATGATGACAAGTTATGACAAACAATCAACATGTCAAAGTTAGTTGACACTGATGAAGTATGATTTTGAAGGCAGATTGATGTTGGCGAAATGAAGTATGATATGTCGAAGTGGATGTTTGTCATTCAGGATGAAATTGAATATCCAAACATGCAAGCCAATAATGATAAAGTTAAGATTCATGTTCGACATGTCGAAGTGGATGTTTGTCAATCGAAGTTGGAGTTCGACATGTAGAGGTCAAAGTTCGCTATTAAAGACAATTTTGAATTAGATTGTCAAATTGGCATTCGACTTTGACAACTTGAAGATCATTCGAAGGTCTGACATATTAAGAACTGACAAAATTGTGTAAAATTGACAAAGTGTTTGGTTCGTCAGATAATATGTTGAAACCCAAAAAAAGACCAAGTGATAACTTGAACGTTCAAGTTGACAAGTCAACATTGACAAAGCTCTTTTATTTGACATTTGTCAAGTCGAAATTGAAAATTTGTCATTTGAGAGACTTAGAAGTTATTAAGATCAATAGGAGGTGAATGACCAATTTTCATGCTCGAAGTTTGACAAGTCGAAGTGAGAGTTTGTCACTTGAAGACTTACGAAATTTTGAGATCAAAGGGAGCTTGACAGAATAACCAAAGACCAATAATGGCCAACTTGCATGCTTAAAGTTTGACAGGTCAAAGATGTAGTTTGTCAAATAAAGACTTAGAAAATTCCTGAAGATGTTGCAGACACTATCATAATGGCTCAAGGGCAAATGTTCGACAGTTGACGGTTACTGATGGTTACCGGTGGTTATTGATAGAAGCCTGAAAAAGATGTGATAAAGTGGTGATCTGGAGCGAATGACAAACTAGAAAACTGTCAAAGCCACGTGGACAACATCTAGAGACAGCCAAGGACAAGTGTCAAAATCCTAGAGACTTAGGTTGTCTATAAATACCAGATTTATACATATTGTAAGGGGTTGGAATTTTCACTCACATACTCGTTCTAAATGTCTCCAATGACTACACAAAGCCAGAGTTAACTGAGTATTGTTCTCAACCCTCTTTTTTGCTTTCCTAGGGTTAGCTTTCCTTTTAAGTTCTTTGTATTTTCTTTACAATTTTGGTACTTTACTTCTAGTTTGTCAATCAACTTATATTCTGCATTTCTTCTTTTTCTTCTTTAGTTTGTTAAACATTACATTCACACAATCATAACACAAAATCACTTAACGTTCCATTCTCATTACATAAAATCAGTTTGACACTCGATTTTTTTGGTGGTGAACCCAAGAGGAGTAGCTTTTCGCTCCCTGAATTGAGATCTTGAAAAGCAAAGGCTGTCACCCAAACTTAAAAGTTTGTCGATATACGCCTGGTTTAGAGTAGTTTGGCTTCTTGTACAAGGAGTTTGTCAATTATTTGTTGTTGACAAATAAGTGTAAAATCTGCCATAAACAAAAAATTGGCACACCCAGTGGGACACACTGGTATAAAAGAAACAAAATCATGTCAAACAAAGAAGACAGTATATGTGCTTGCGTAGTGGCACCGTTCAGTCAAACATGTTAAGAGCATCATCTTCATCAGAGGATGGACGAAATGAGGGAGAAAATAATCCCCCTTATACATTGGAGCCTGTCTTGATGCCTGTTAGTCAAACAAATGAAAGTATGCCACAAACGAATATGAGCACTTCTGTCACGACGACATGGCCTCCATATGGTCTTCCTTCAGGATATGTACCCCCAGGGTACATACCCCCACTATCAAACATGGAGAATCCTCCACTCTTAGGGAACCCATCAAATGTTGGTAATAGTGGTATATATAATAATGTTTATTCACGTAATCCTCTGTTTCAGAGTCATAATTTGCCTTGTGTGTCAAATATACCTCAGTTTGGCACACATTTGCCACAGTTTGGTTTTGTCAGTCCTCTACTGATAGGCTCTTCCATAGTTAGAGTAGGGAATTTGTCATCAACAAACCCCACCTCTACACGACAACCAAATACACGCCCAATTTTCCCTGACATACCTAGAATAGGCATGACAGGGACACATGCACACATGGTCGACTCAATGGCTATGTTTAGACAACAAATTGAGGAGAGCCATCATGATCTTGTCAATATGTTAACTCAACAAATGGCGACAGTGGTGACGCCTTTGATTGAGACAAATAACACAAGATTTGAGCAACTTGCTCGATAAATGGGACGTATAGCACATGCCATCACTTTGGATGACAATCCAAACAATCCCTATGATGAAATCAACAATCAACCTCCAAATGACAATGACAATGTCGACCCAACTGTCAATCTAGTCCGTCGAGGACAAGATGCTGACAATGAAATTCAAAGGGTTTGGCAACAAAATATATTTTAGTAAAATCAAAACATTACGCATGCAGTTGAAAATGTTCTAAACAAATTTGGCTTCAACGTTGGCTTTGCCAACCAACCCCTTTTTGTGTCTGCATTCCCAGACTATATTCAACTAGCTGAAGTGCCTAAGGGTTGGAAAATTCCTAAATCTTTGATGAAGTTCTCTAGTAAGAATGGAGAATCGACGGCTGAGCACATGGCTCGATGCACAATCGAAATAGGGGAATGACGTCAAATGAGCATTTAAAAATGCATTTTTTCCTTCCTCTTTGTCAAAGAATGCTTTCACATGGTTTTCAAATTTAAGGCCTAACTCCACTTTAACATGGGCTCAGTTAGAAAGCTGTTTTCATAATCAGTTTTTTAGAGGCAAGATCAAAGTCAGCTTGATTGATTTATTCACCATTCGACATTTCAAAGGAGAAACTGTCGAGGACTATTTAGCTAGATTCAGGAATGTAAGGAATTGCTGCTTTACTCCTGTGCCAGAATCTGAAGTTGTCAAAATGGCTATTATTGGTATGGACTATGACATAAGAAAAAATTTATTAATTTGCAGTTCATTGATCTTGGCCAATTGGCAAAAAAAGTGCGCCAAATAGAGCAACTAAAGAGAGAAAAGGAAAGAATAAAAAAGAAAACATTTCATCATGAAAAAGTTGCTCATGTTAAAATTGACCAATCAGATGACAAAGTCAATGGTAGTAGTGATGAAGTCAATGTGGCAAAATTGAAACTAGGACCAACATATGTTTGTCAATCCTTAAGGCCCACAAGAAACAAAGAAAAAATGCCAACATCAAAAATTTATTCTTTTGACATTACTAAGGTTGCACAGATATTTGATGTACTTTTAAAAGATAAACAAATTATTTTTCCTGAGGGGAACAAAATTCCTTCAATTTTAGAGTTGAAGGGATAGAAGTTTTGTAAGTTTCATCAATCGACTGGACATGCAACTAACAGTTGTGTTTATTTTAGGGACCTAATTCAGAAGGCAATCGACGAAGGGTGTTTGACATTCGAAGGAAAGGAAAAGCCCATGAAAGTAGACATTGATCTTTTCCAAGTCAATTCTAGTTTTGTTGAACCAACCTTGATAGATATCAATGTTGTTGGATTAGGGACGTTTGATCTTGATACTAAAAAGAAGTTTCGACATGACTTTGAGCTTAACTTCTTTGAGGCTATCACAGATAATTTACCCAAAAGCATGGGAAGATCTTCTGACTTTTCTGATCAAACAAAAAGACAATGGTCAAAATGTCTCCTTATGTCCAAGACGTAGTGCTGTGTTTGATCAAACAGCAGATGTGACATATGAAATGCAAAGAATCGAAAAGTTGATTGCCAAAAAAGAGAAAGAAAACTTAGAACTGATAAGGAAAGTAGCAGGTAAGTCAAAATTTGATTTTGGTCCTTTTGGTCCTAAGTTTCTTAAACTTGGAATAGGACAAGTCAATCAGAAGGTGAAGACTGTCGTGATGATGGATGGTAAGCCTAACCATATGTCGAGTCGAACTAGGGTTCCTCCAGCTAGAGTTGTCCAGAATCAATGGATTAACAACATCCACCATACTGACAAAGCTTCATCTTCAAGGAAGAAAAGAAGGCAAAGAAAAAGGTTCAACCAAGGATGAAGGGTGAATTTGAATCCTTATGTGTGGAGGAGGATTGACAAAAAGAAGGGTGAGAATCGAATCAATCCTCAATTGATTAGGCCAAAATCTCCCACTGGGAAAATCTTTGTTCCTTTAAAAGATATTGTACAATTTGAAGAGGTTAATTGGCCAAAACCTGAGACTCAAGTGTCAAAGGTTACAAGTAATAATCTTTTGGCACAACTAGCACCAACAACACACTCAGAAACTGATCAGAATGACAGAGTGCTGCTAGAATATTGTCCATTGACTGAGCATGACCTGCTGACAAACAATTTTAAAACAGGCTTCGTTGATGATCTCCATACTATTTTCAATTCAAATTTGATTGGAGTAGTCTTTGTCTTGCTTATAGAGTTTACTACTGAAGGTTCGTATGTCAAAATGGAAGATAATTATGAAGATGTTATTATGGGTGATGAATGTGTCTTTGTTTGCGAAGATTTCTGTAGTGATGGAACCTTTGAAAAACCTAATGAAGTGACAAAGGCACATTTGCGACCATTGTACATCAAGGTAACAATCGAAGGCAAGTTTGTCAATAGGGTGCTGATTGATGGGGGAACAACCATAGTCTAATGCCAGAAAGCATGCTGACAAAGCTTGGCAAGAATGTCAAGGACTTGGTGAAGAATAATGTTGCTGTGATTGACTGCAATGGAAAACCCTCTACTGTCAAAGGTGTAGCGGTGTTGAATGTCAAAGTAGGGAATTTTAGTCGAAAGACTATGTTTGTCATGGTTCTATCAAAAGCAAGCTATAATGTCCTACTTGGACGGGATTGGATCCATGGAGTTAGAACAGTACCTTCGATATTGCATTAAAAGCTCATACTTCGGAACCAAGAAGGAAGTATTGAAGAAGTGCAGGCATATGACAGTTTTTACTATGTCGAACAACTCCATGTAGACTTCAAGATTTACAACAAAAAGATCAAGCCCCTGGAAGTCGAAGGTGAATTTGACCCAGAGAAGATTGACAAGTATGTCATTGGCAATGAAGGCTTGAAGTTGATACCCAGGACCGGGGTCGAAACGATCCTAGACCTAGATTAGTTTATGGATTTGTTGAGCCAGACGGCTCAATTATTGGCCTACATGGTTGAATAATTTGCATGCATTACTGACAATGCATTATTAGACTGTATTTATCATTTCAAACGTTTAAGATTTGAAAACACTTCTATTTTGTCTGACAATCTTAGGAGCAAAATAAAAACTATGAAGTGCATGCTCTTCTTGAAAAAATCAATTTAGGTGATGCTGGCAAGACAAGACCAACCTATATTAGCTAATTATTGCCAAAAGATTTCAAAAAGGAGTTAGTCAAGCTACTCAAAGAGTACAGGGACTGTTTTTCATGGGTGTATGATGAAATGCCAGGACTTAGTCATCAACTCATAGAGCATAGGTTGCCATTAAAGCCTAGTATTATACCTGTCAAACAAGTACCTCGATGATTTGCTCTAGAAGTGATAGTTAAGATCGAGCAGGAAATTGAGGGGTTACTTAAGGCAAAGTTTATTGTAGAAGCCAGGAAACTTTAGGTTTTCTAGTACAAAAAAAAAACTCCAATGATGACATTGCTTAAGCATGGTAACCCTGTCAAACTCTATTGCTGCTTCTGAGGTGACCATTGGAATTGTGTTGGCACAAGAACTTGACAGTAGGCAAAGACCAACGTTGATTAATGGCAAATATCTAAAGGTATACAAACCAACAATGCATCAAGTTAAGATAGATGAATGACGATGTGCATAGAAATATGCATAGAGATGCATAAGTTAAGGGATGAAGTATCTCTAAACAAACAATTTAAAATTCAAATTACAACTCTTCAATTTCTCATCGACAGAAGCTGCTCTTCGAAATGAGAGTTGTGAGGGGAATCATGTTGGCACCAAATTTTACCTAGTGTCCAAAAGTTGAACCGTCATTCGATTTTGATGAGACAAGCAATAAGAAAAGAAGTTTTGTTGTCAAAGCATGAGGCCTTTGATGATGACAAGTTATGACAAACAATCAACATGTCGAAGTTAGTTGGTACTAATGAAGTATGATTCTCAAGTCACATTGATGTTGATGAAATAAAGTTTGACATGTCGAAGTGGATGTTTGTCATTCAAGATGAAGTTGAATATCCAAACATGCAATCCAATAATGATGAAGTTAAAATTGATGTTTGACATGTCGAAGTGGATATTTGTCAGTCAAAGTTGGAGTTCGACATGTAGAGGTCAGAGTTCGCCATTAAAGACAATTTTGAATTAGATTGTCAAATTGGCATTCGACTTTGACAACTTGAAGATCATTCGAAGGTCTGGCATATTAAGAACTGACAAAATCGTGCAAAATTGACAAAGTGTTTGGTTCATCAGATAATATGTCAAAACCCAAAAAAAGACCAAGTGATAACTTGAACGTTCAAGTTGACAAGTCGACATTGACAAAGGTAGATTGTTAGAAAGAAAGCTAGGTTAGTAGCTCAAGGCTACAACCAACAAAAGGGCATAGATTTTGATGAAACATATGCTCCTGTAGCTCGAATAGAAGCCATTCAAATACTACTTGCATATGCAGCTTACAAAGGTTTTAACCTTTTTCAAATGGATGTTAAAAGTGCCTTCTTGAATGGTTTCATTAATGAAGAGGTATATGTCAAACAATCCCCTAGTTTTGAGGATAAATCCTATCCAAACCATGTGTTTAAAGTGTCAAAGGCTTTATATGGCTTAAAACAAGCTCCTAGAGTTTGGTATGATAGGCTAAGCACTTTTCTTTTAGAAAACATATTTCAAAGGGGAAAGATTGACACTATACTTTTCATTAAAAGCTTCGATAATAACATTTTGTTAGTTCAAGTATATATGGATGATATCATTTTTGGTTCAACTAACAATTGTTTATATGAAGAATTTTCTCATCTTATGGCAAATGAATTTGACACGAGCATGATGAGAGAGCTTTCATTCTTCCTTGGGTTGCAAATCAAACAAAAGTGAAAGAGGAATCTTTCTTTGTTAAGAAAAATACACCAAGGAGCTACTTAAGAAGTTCAAAATGGATCATGCAAAACCAATGGCCACTCTAATTCATCTAACATCAAGAATTGATAAAGATGAAAATGGACAAGAAATGGATAAAACCAAATTCAGAGGGATGATTGGATTCTTGATATATTTAACATCTTCAAAGCCAAACATTACATATAGTGTTGGCTTGTGTTCTCGATTTCAGTCACAACCCAAGAAATCTCATCTAATGGCTGTTAAAATGATATTTAGATATCTTCTTGGCACTACTTCCCTTGGTGTATGGTGTCTTAAAACTAATATATTTGATCTTAAAGCCTTTTGTGATGCAGATTATACATGGGACAAAATTGATGGGAAAAGCACTAGTAGATGCCTAACATTCCTTGGTCATTCTCTTATATCTTGGAGCAGAAAAAAACAAAATAATGTTGCCCTTTCAATAGCAGAGGCTGAGTACATGACTGCTTCAAGCTGTTATACACAATTTCTTTGGATGAAGCAATAGTTAGTTGATTATAATCTTGACTATGATTGTATTCCTTTATTTTGTGACAACATGAGTGCTATTAACTTATCAAAAAATCCTGTTTTACATTCTAGGACTAAACACATTGAGATTAGGCATCATTTCATTAAAGAACATGTCCAAAATAAAAATATTGAAGTCAAGTTTGTGTCTTTTGAAGAGCAATTAGCTGATATATTAACAAAACCTCTATTTGAAGAAAAATTCATTCATTTGAGAAATTGCATTGCCATGGTTTGTTTATCCAATATTCTTTAACTTGCTTACATTGTTGAATAATGTTTGTTTTTGCTCTAATCATTATTATTCACACTTAAGTTCAAGGAAATTCTGAGTTACGTTGTAAAGTTTCCAAGGCGAGGAGGAGATCTTCCTGTAACACCCTAATATTTAACCCAACACACCTAGGACGCATTTAAGTTAATTATTAGTTATTACTCTTTTACTCCAGTTCTTAACTTTAAATTGTTAAAATACTTAACAAAAATATGGGTAGAATTTTTTTTATAAACTTAAAACGAAAATGTGAGCCGCGCATACTTGAAAGAACTACGTCATCCGTCTCGCATACAGGTAGAATAGAAATTAAAGCACATCATAGATATACGTGGATTAAAATAAACACATAGTCATAAGCATAACACATCATCATAGATTCATATATCAATGACATTAGTTATTCTTCTTTACACACCATAATATGCATATATAATAAGTAGCATCATACCCACCATTAGAGGTTGGGATAGTACAGTCATCCATAACAACATGAAAAGAAAAACGGAATACAACTAGTCAAAAACCTCTCCTCCCCGCTACTCCTATCGGGGTGCGTCTAGATAGGTAACCTCTAAATCAAAAAAGCAAAAGAAGGCTATCCTATCCATAATAAGTACACAAGTGCTCCGAGTTCCGCTGCTACCTCCTACTGCTATCATTCTTGGGAGGGAGGAAGGTAAACAATCGACTAGGCCAGCTTGTCGGGTGTGGCTACATGATGGGCAGGATGAACGTGGGCACCTCGGCGTTGTCGAGTAGCTCCCCTAACTCCTCTCACAGGCTGAGTCACAGTGGCCTCACTACTGCCTCTTATCTCGATGGGTATTGTAGGTGTGGAACCATCTAAAGAACGCTGGGTAGCAGAATCCTCGGACAGGTCTGTTAGTGGCTCCATGGGATAAGGGTGATCAGGGGATATAGACGAGGTAATCACGGACAGTCGAGGCAGTAGGGCGAGTATGGCAGATCTGCTCCCCACTGGGACCAGCATGCTCAAAAACAAGGTCATCAGCGAACAAGGTGTTAGAAGAGAACCTAAAGCTAGAGACCGGGTGTGCAGGGGGGCGCTCCGTGAAGACAAAGAGGCATACGGCACATCGACCTATGAAATGATACGTCTAGTGAGCAGCGTCGAAGTGTAACTCCCAGGTAGGAACATTAATGAAGATCATGAATAGTGCCATCGGCCTCTAAAGACGAGATGGAAAGAAATAAAGAGGGGATGGGAAACTTATATAAAAATCTTAGTAGGGCATTTGCCTCCTAACATGTGTCATTATCTATGTCCTCAGGAAGCTCGGGTTTCATTATGAAATAGTGAGCATGTATACAAGGTTCAATTATTCAACTCTAAATACCATTGATTCAAGACTTGCCTATTTTAGCATGAATCTTAATGCATGAATACAACATAATAAGTCATGAATGCATGTCAATGCCACAATTCAAATATCACAACATAAAGAATACAAACTCTTCTAGAATGATCTTTTCCTCATTAATCTTTTAGGTGACTTAAGCTTTTTATTCCTTTATCCATGGGAGCCGCCCTAAAATTCTCTCCTTTGAGAGTTCTAGGTTATGAGCTCATACCTCACTAGTTAATACTAGTCTACACTTATCATCTTGATAAGCTAATTCCCGACTCCCAGAGTGTGGGATAGGGAGCATAGGATCACCTTTCATAACCTTTAATTCGGGGAGTCTAAAGGATCACTTTATTGGATCACCTCTCATAAACTTTAATTCGGGAAGTCTAGAGGATCATTTCCATGTATTGTATGTCACTTTAACTTTAGCATGTTATCTAGACATGCAAATATATGAATGTATCATTTCATATTCCATGCTCACCAAACACTTAAGTTATGCACCTTAATTATTCAAGCATAATCATAACGTGCCATAATATATTATGTAATTGGTCATATAAGCATGCATCACATTCTTTGCATATATCCATAAGCATGTCATAAACCAATATCTTAACAATAGACATTCTCTTATCCAGTGTGCCAAAAATTAAGGACTGGACTCAGCTAATGCACATGATATGCTTAATAGGATATATACAACATACTAGAAATAATCATTTACATAATTCAAGATCAAGCATGCAAGGTCATCAATTCATGTGATTTCAAGTGGGAACATATTCATTTACATATTTCTAGGTTTGGTAATCAACTACATGAGCTAGTAATCAATTACACAGTTCAAATTTTCAAAATAGACATGTTCAAGCTACTGATAATCGATTACATAGGCTGTGTAATCGATTACCAGTGTTAAAATTTCATAACTAGCATGATTGGCTTGCTAGTAATCGATTACATAGGCTTTGTAATCGATTACGAGTATGAAAAACACATTCTGGGCCATCAAGAACATCCTGGTAATCGATTACCAGAGTAAAAAAAAACTCATTTCTGGGCGTTAAAACATGCTGGTAATCGATTACAACATACTGGTAATCGATTACCAGAAACCCCAGACGTTGAAAAACTCAAGTTTTGACATCCTTCAAGTTATCCTTCCATTCTAAAACTATTTTAAGCATCATTCCAATATTTTCTTTAAAATCATACCCACCTTATCCGAAATCAAATCAAACTCTTCAACATAGGTTTCTAATATCTTAGGATCACATCTTTACTCCTCTTAAATTCTTAAATCTTTCAAAAACTCTTTGTACATTATAGAAACAAAGTTGAAGCCTCAAGTAAAGATAAAACCAACTTTAAAACTACATCCTCTTGTGGCCAAAACGTATATACAATAAAATGGTATCCATGATCAAAATTTCCATTTAAGATGAAAGAGGCAAGTCTTGAGCTTTAGAGATTTAGGTAATGGCCAGAATAATAAACATGTTATGCAAGTCTCATTTTAATCTTTGTCATTATAAGATGAGGATTTGGAAATATAAATATGATGTGCAAGACTTGAAATTTTAAATATGAAGATGCAAGCTCATTTAAAGTCTTCAAGGCTTAGGTGATAACTTGAAACATAAACATGCAAGACTAGAAATATAAACATGAAATGCAGGTCCATTTTCTTATCTTTAGGATTCAAGGTGATAACTTGGAATATAAACATGATATGCAAGGCTTAGAATTTAAACGTGAGATACAAGAACTTGGAAAATAAACATGAATGCATTCCATTTTTTATATCTCTTTAAACTCCAAACTGAAGACTTCTTTCTAAAGAATGGAAACTCTAGATCCTCAATCAATCTTACAAAAAATGGAAGTGAGCTTTAGAGTCTATCAACATCATGGTTCCAAGAACCTCGTTTCTTGGATTCACCATCAAACTCAACCAAAAACAACAAAAGAAAACCAACAGCATTCTATTTTCTCATATTCTTTGAAAACTAAAGATCAAGCCTTGACCTCTAGAGGTCAAACAAATAGTGGTAACACAACCAAAACCCTTATCATCAAGCCATGGTCTTGAACATCCAACTCAACATAAAAACCAAAAATATAAGAAGGAAAGAGGAAGAACTTGACCATTAAACCAACATCAAAACCAAAAATAATGCAAAGAAAAAGACAAAGAACTCAAAAAAAAAATCCATACTAAGTGTGTTTTCTTTTTTGTGCAAGAGAAAACCTTGATCTTGTACAAGAAAATGAGAAGAACAATCTTCTCTTGGAGCAACAATAGATTCGGTCAAGGAGGAAGAAAATGGGTGGAGTGGTTTTCTTGAGTTCTTAGGTCTTGGAATGGAATGGTTATATGTATTGGAGATGATCAATAGTGGTTTGAGGTTGAGAGGAGATGATCAATGGTAGTTTGAGGTTTAGAGGAAGTGGAGGATGGAGGTTCTTGGTGGTGGAGGAAGATGAAGAAAAGAGCTCTTGAGATGAGAGAGAAGAGAGGATTTTTAGCCAACTTTGGGAGTAAGGCACAACCAAAAAAAGCAAATAGTGAAAAGTGAGTGTTCTTGGTGTAAAAAAAATAAATATGAGACCGAGAAGAGGAAGGGAAGGCCACGGCCTTCCTTGGTCTTTGGGGGGAAAATATTTTCATTTCATTTGTGTTAGGACATGGTTTAGAGATGGATTTGATTAGGCAATAGGTTAGGAATTGGTAATTAAGTATTTGGGCTAGCAATCAATTGTTTAAGGTTTTTCAAGACATGATTAAGGAGTGGTCTTGCACACTCAGTGGAGTTAAGCTTCATTAGTTTAAAATTCAAATTCCAACACATTTGCTTGATTTAAGGAGGAAGAAAGAGAAAACACTATTGCTGATGACATAACACAAAGTCTTAGATTAAAGAAGGGATTTTGAGCTTCCCTAAATAATCTTAGGCCCTAATTAACCTCAATTAATTATTTTGACTCAAGATTAAGAATGAAAATTAATTAACCTATAATTAGAGCTTAATATTGCATATGTTTCCTTAATTACATAATTAAACTCATTTAGTACAAACTAGGGGCAAAAGGGTCATTTCACACAGACACTCTCCGGGACCACCTGGACTATTCCAGATATCATGCAACACTTGTATTTAATCATTTCAAACTCCCAGGTGATGACTGGGTTTGATGGTCACTTAATCTCGCGTTAAATTACCTCAGGAGTACTTTGGTAATTTCGCGCACGGGAAAAATCGAGAAGGTTTTCACCTCTAACATCTTTCGTCACACATCTAATCCCCTTCAAGCATTATACTAACCCCTTGAGGATGGCCTGGACCAGCCGTCCTCGACTCCCAGGCATAAATGACCTCAGGGACATTTTGGTTATTTTGCACACAGGGAAAATCGGGGCGTTACACTTCCACTGGTAAATTTCTAGAAGAATGTAATTGGGCTCTTGATGTTATGTGAACAATATAAGGAAAGTTGGGCCACCTGTTGCTAAGTTGTTATACAAGAAGGGAAGTCCACCTTAAATAGGCCACATGGGGTCACTTTTTCTTATTTATATATCTTGTCCATCTTTTTACAACATTAAGACCATGAATTATGCTTGGGCCATCTTCATTTCTTACACATAAATCAATTTGGGCCACATTAGTACATTGCTTATTTTTTCCTTGATCCCTATCACTAATATATCTGTAAGCAATGTCTTTTCTTTATACCATACTGGGCCAACTCCCATGATCATATCATCTTAGACACTTAGCCCAAATCCTTTACAAACTTACATCCTTTTTAATCTTATCCCACCATCATAGTAAAATATCTTGTACTACCCTTCCATATTCTTATAGTTGTCCACACTCAACATTATCCTTTGACAACTGTTGCTATTTTCAAAAATGAAACGCCATCCCTTTCTCTTCTATTCAAGTCTATTTATTCACTCCCTCCCCTATTCTATCAATGCATTGTAAATACACCACTCTCTTCACACCCTTTCATATATTGCCTCTTGAACATCTCATTCTCTCCAAAAATCACCCTTATGCCCTAAATCAAAACTTGTGCAAACAAGTGATCGCTGTATGAGAGAATCAAAACCAAAAGCTTGGCTCGCACTGAGGCTTTCATCATGCAAGATAAAATGCAATGCCAACCTATTTCATCTGAAGAGGAAGCATCGCCCATTGAAAGGAGAGAAGGTCGTGGGTGCAACGTTGTTCAACAACTGAGTCCCTCTCTTTCTCTAGTGAAAGGAAAGAAGCGAGCATTCAACAAGGCAAACTGTAACAGCAAGGGTGTCATAACGTACCCGAGGGCAACTGAGACGAGAATGATAACCAAGTTTAAAAATATGGAAATGAGAGTCGCCACCAATTTTAATTATAGCTAAAATTGAAAAACCTTTTTAATTTACAAAGTGGTCTTTTTAAAGGAGATTTGAGGTTCAGGACACTAATTATGATTAGGAAAGAGTGAAAACTTAATCCCACTGCACCCTTAATGTATCCATATAAATACAGTTACCCAATAGCTCATTATGCAAATTAATTATAACATTAATAATATTTATTTTGCCCAAAAATCATAAAAATTGTACACAAATAAAATAAAATAAAAGAAAAGAAATATAAATAAATGAAAAAAATTTAAAGAAAAGTTAGTTTTGGTTTAATAGTTGTTGGCTACGTCCACGTATCCTCTGGTGCAATAAGGAACTCAAAGTTACGTCATTCTTATAGGAAATGATTGTGTTTGATTGATTTTAATTAAAAGAGAATAAAATAAAAATGTGTTGATTGATTTTAATTTTAAAGGTAGACTTTTAACTAACACGTTATAAAAAGAAATCCATTTTGGTAAAAACCCTTACAATTCAGGGATACATGAAGGAGGTATCCACATCTCAATCATGACTGTTGACTGTTGTGCAGATAAAGAAAATATTTTTTTTTTTAGTTGTAAAAAAAACCTAAAATCTAAACAAAACAAAAGAAATTTTTTCAAAAGATTAGAAGCTGTAAAAGGAACGAAAAAATGACAAACGCTCAAAACCCCAAAAAAAGGACAAGCCCCATAAAACAAAAAAAGATATGACTCAATCCAAAGCCTTAAAAGCAAAAAAAAAAAAAACCAAATAAAACCAAAGATACTTGACCCTAAAAAAAATGTCAACCCAATTAAGACCAAGAAGCCCAAAATAAACATAGTCAGTCCAAACACAAAAGAAGAGACAACTAGACCAAAAAGGATAAAAGAAACCTAACCCAAAAATACAAAAGTCCCGAACCTAATTCCCCTCACTACCACATGAAGAGAAAGAGGAATAAAGGCAAGGAGTAGGCAGCAGCGATGGTGAATCAGCCAAAGAAAGGGCCGCGACAAGCTTCTAAGCGCGTGGCAGTGTTGGCGGGCTAAAGCATAGGAGCAGGAGCACAGGAGAGGCTGAGTGGTGGCTTCCTCAGGGGCCTATGTCTGCCATGGGATTGCGATAGGTTAATATGAGAATGGTGCGGTGGCAGAGACCAGTGGTGGCACCAACTAGAAGCAAGCTTGACCGATGAAAATGGCTTCCTTTCTCCTTTTCTTTTTCTCTTTTTTAATTATGGTTGTGACTATGGTTTTGGTTTAATGAAGATTGGGTTGCACTTTGATTTTTGTGTTGTTTGAGATTGTTTTGTGGATGAGGCTATGTGGTGATGGTGAAGAAATGCAGTAGAGATGGGTATGTGAAAAGTATAATGGTAGGCTTGGTATGTTGAATTTGCATTTGGTATGCTATAATAGGTGATAGAGCTGGTATGGTGATTTTGGTAGACTAGAACATGATCTGTTTCTCACTACATTTTCTCTGTATTTTTGTGTCTTTTGCTGATTTCTCTGTCTATGTATCTCTTCTCCTTTACCTCCTTCTCCATTCTGTGAATTTATATATACTTGTAGGTTGATTTTTCCATATATGGTATGTGACATTTGTGATCTAATTGAAGAATTTTTATCCCCAAATTATTGCTAAATTTAGGGGATTTGATCCTCCTTGTGTTCGACTCTCCACTCTCTTTAAGGTTTTTCTGTTTGCCGCTCCTCTTTTCTAAACTTTCTTGTTGATTTGAAATTGATTGCATTTTGACTCTTCACTTTTTCTGAACTTTTTTCTTTCTATAGGGTGTTCCTCTTCATTTTTTTTGTTTCTTTGTTTTTTTAATGGTTAATGGATTAGTAAGAGCATGGGCTAAAAAAATAGAATGAGCTGGTTTAAATTTTCAGACTAGGGTGAATGAAAGACACTTTTTTTTGTGAAAAATAAATAAAAAACCTGGATGAAATATGATGTTCACCAATTACCCCTTTTTACTTGTTTCTTACTGAAAAATATAAAGGTTGTGGCCTTGACATTTTACTGTAAGAGACAAATAAAGATACGAACACATGTTTTATCCAGATGATGCATAATACATGATGATGATGATATTGATCACTATAAGTGTATGATAGAAATAGTGAATGTATATTGACAATGTAAAATGTTCTGAGGGATGCTGCTAGATGACCAATGCATGGTGACAATGAATGCATGATGACAATGCAAAATGATATAGTGGATGATGCTAGATGATTACATGAGGAGGATGGATGCATGATGACAATGCTCTAATGAATGATGCTAGATGACCCAATGTTGAATGAATACTGCTAATGTCAAGTAAGGAATAAAATGTATGTGAAAACTAAATGCATGTAAGATTTAAAAGTATATGGAAAAGGATATGAAATTCAAATACATGTGAAATATAAAAACATGTGAAAGTGAAATCTATGAAAGCAAAGCAAGGGCTTGTGCAATTTAAAATATGTGAAAGTAAAAGTATTTGAAAGCAAAATAAAAGCATGTGAAATGTAAAATCTATGAAAGTAAAAGATTGTGAAAGCAGAGTAAAGACATGTGAAATTTAAATCTGTGAAAGTAAAAGCTTGTGAAAGCAGAGTAAAGGCATGTGCAATTAAAATCTGTGAAAGTAAATATGAGAGTAAAGTAAAGGCATGTGAAATTTAAAATCTATGAAAGTAAATGTGAAAGTGGAGTAAAGGCATGTGAAATTTAAAATCTTGAAAGCAAATGTGAAAGTGAAGCAAAGACATGTGAAATTTAAAATCTATGAAAGTGAAAGCATGTGAAAGTAAATGATCAAGACAAAAAGTAAATAATTGGGACTGAAAAGTAAATGATCGAGATAGAAAAGTAAATGATGTGATAATGCAAAGAAGTAAATGATGTGATCGTGCAAAAAAGTAAGTGATATGATATTTGTGAAAAAAGAAAAAGATGTAATAGCTGCTGGAAAGTGAATGATGTGATAAGTACTGAAAAAGTGAATGACGTAATAATTGTAAAAAAGGAAAATGATTTGATAGTTGTGAAAAAGGAAAATGATGTAATGGTACGGAAAAGTACATGATGCAATGGTGCAGAATAGTACAGGATGTCATGGTACAAAAAAGTACATGATACAATCAATGTGATAAAAGAAAGTATGCAAAATTAAATTGATGCTCAATATGAATTATATGTGATGCTTGCTCATGATAGATGATATTTACAAAACAATGCAATCATTCATGTTACAAAAAAGAAAAAAGATTCCTAGGGATAATTGAATAATACAATAATGATATGATGAATGATATGACTTGTGACCACTATGCCTAGATGATTTGATGATGTAAAGGATAAATGCCCTAACCAATTGAGATAACTTCACAAAGAAAACAAATTTGTCCCATTTTGCGGTATGAAAAATGATGATAGTATTAATATGATGAATGTCCTAGGTGATTTAGTGATGAAAAAATGTATGACCTTCTATGATAAGACAACTATGCACATGATGAATGATGATGAAACCTAGATGATTTAATACTAAGAAATTTGCCCTAGTTTTGGCATCTAAGCGTTGGTTTTGGGAAGACCTTTGTTTGATCCAAGATAAGCCAATTTGATAATAACTTACTTTATGATTCCCTCTTTTTCTCTCCTCTTCCCCATTTTCGTCTTTTTGTTTCCAACTCCTCATTGATCTCTTCTTTAGTTTTGACCTTATCATGCTTTGGACTTTGCTTTTTTTGTTGATTTTGCCCCAACTTTCATATGGATCAACATCTTTGGTTTCCAATTGAGCAAACCTTTCTCTCTTTCTCTCATATGTTTTTTGCTCTAAATTTTTTTTTTCCAAGACCGCCCTTTCAGATTTTCGATTAAGCGAGCTTTTCGTTTTCTTTTATTTTCCTTTGGACTTTTCTTTCATTTTCTTTTATTTTGTGTTTGCTCTAATTCTTGCCAAGATTGACCTCTCGAGTTTTCTATCTAGCGAGCTCTTTTTGAACTAGACATTGACTTGACTTCTTGATGTCTTGATTATGCATGATAAAGATTTGATGATAAAGGAAAGAGAGGATAGAGATAAGATATGGGTTGAAATGGAAGGATTGGATTTGAAAGTGCAAGATATTTATATGGTACAAAGAGGGTAAGAATGCGATATGAGGGATGTGCAATACAGATTTCATTTGATTACCCATTTCATCAGTTGCTCAGATACTCTGAGTTAGACTTCATGATCAAGATTAGAATCCATTGTTATGCTACAAATATGGCTTGGACTGTTAACTCTTCATTTTATGAGAATGACTCTTGTTTGATCAATAGTCTTTTAATTGCCCCAGCTTGACATTGTTCATAAGGTCCTTTTTTGCTTGATTTCGAAATGACACATTTTTTCTTAGATTGTGGTTTTGAGATTGCAATCTAGTTTGCACTTCACTCTAACTATCATTTTGGCTTTTTACTCTAGCAAGCTTTTTTCCTTTTTCTTTTTCTTTCATTTTTTTTGGCTCTAACTTTTGCATAGATTTTTTTTTTCTTTTTGAGTTTTTGATCCAGTGAGCCTTTTCTTTCACTTTTTGCTTTGAACATTTTTTTTGAACCAATTTTGCTAGTTTTTCACCCAAGATGGATCTTCACAGTATGTGACTATTCTTAGTTTGCAGCTTACAATTAACGTCAAAGCATTTAAGATCAAATGTTTCCTCCTCCTTTATTATGTTTGTCATTGGTAGATTGATGTTGATCACATTTAATCATTGAATATTGCAGCTTTCCTATCAATAATTAAAAAATTGCCCCAGTTAATGATTGAGCTAGTGTTTAGAGCGATATTTTACTCTTTGATTGTCAGCTACTTGACCATTTTCCAGCACCTGAGGGTCTGATGCGAGCTGTCATGACTTACAAACAAATTAAAATTTAAAAAGTGCCAAGTTGCACAAAAAATATAGTAAACGGCACAACTCAGATGTCACAAGGAAATGTTACTAGCCAATTAGAAATTGGGGTTTTGAAATTATTGCAATAATAAGAATTAATAGAGAAAATTATATGAAAAGAATTACTTGCACAAGGAGTTCTTCAAATTAAGAATTGTTTAATTGTTGGTTCAAAGGATTAATTCATGGCAATGGTTACTTTCATTAATGTGATACCCGAGGTATACGTGGCAGTGGATAAGTTCCGTACAGGCCCAGGGTCCCCTGGGACCCACTCATGTGGTCGGGAAGGCCCAAGATGCATGAATGACCCTTAAACTGGGTTTTGTGGTGAACTGTCACCGCTATAGCGGTTCAGGACAGCTATAGTGGTCACAGTATATGGTAGCATGAATTTTGGGTCTCTGGAGACCGCTATAGCAGTCCAGGACCGCTATAGCGATGTCAGCAGTATAGCAACAATGTAAAATGCGATGTTTCACATAAATGAGCCCCCTACCCCTTTTTAAACACCCTCAACTCAGATTTTACCCCCAAAATCGAAACCCTATGCTCTCCAACCCTTTCTCTCCCAATCCATCATCAATCATTCTCCTTCCAAGATCAAAGGTAAGTGATTGTTGTTGGTTTATGTTAGTTTTCCTTATGTTCTTCCTTCTCCATGTCATGGTGTTTCCCACATACTCCCAGCTCCAAACAGTGAGTGGGTTTGACCTTATTGCCTTAGTTTTATCATTATGACTATGTTTGATGCATGATCTTTGTGAAATATGAAATTTGAGGTGAAAAAAAGTGTGGAATATGATTTTATATAATTATGTCAAGCTAGAAAAATTATGAATTATGATGATAACATGAAAGAATGAGTTTTCCAAACCCATGGGACCATGATTGATGTATAGAGTGCTATGAAAATGTTTTACATATATTCTTGAAGGGATTTAGTGTGAGATTATATGATTTAATAAGTTTTTAACATATCTAAAATGTTTCACGAGTTATGACATACTTATATCTCAAGACTAGATATTTTGAAATATGATTTTAGAGTATCAGTTAAGATGTTTTGGCAAAGAATATAGTGCAGAGACATTTTATTATAATGTTAGAGATTTCATGATTTGAACATTTCCATTTTAATCTATGTTATTAGGGTTATTAATTTATAAAAGAGGTTATCTTGAGAAATGAGATTTTAGAAAATTCAGTTTTGTGATATTCCAAAAAGATATGGAATTCAGTATAATTCATAGTGACTGTCAGATACATATTCCGTGAGCTTGAAATCGGAATGCCTACAAGCGGGTGATCCCTTGGGCATGATTTCACGGTCATAGTTATGCTAAAGTGGGGTTGCTAGAGTTGTACGAGTCCAGAGCTTTTAAAGTTTTCATATTTAAATAGTTTTATAAAGAACTAGAGTATGAGTATGAGTATGATTGTGTTTAGAGATTTTATGAATTATCTTGATGATTTCAAGAAATAGAGTAATTATGTATGAAAGAGTTTGATTCCCAGATTAGAGTATATAACAGAGATTTAGAGAACATAATATGTTTATTGAATTAGAGACTAGACGGTAGCTATAGAGAAATAGACAGTGAGTTAATGGCTGAACCAGATCATTAACCTTGGTACCAAGTTGTCCTGAGGGGACAATCTCATAGAGTAGAGAATGGAACCTATTTAGGTGTCCGCATTAGATCCCAATGGATCATAGAGCATAACACCTCCGATTCTTGAAGAACGATCGAGCAGAGATTCCTGTTTCTCTAGTAGATTACTATTGTTTATGTTTTCAGAGAGTATTAATGGTTTTCAGAGGTTATTGATGTTTTAAGAGAATATTTGATTTAAGAGATATTATATATATGAGAAATGATGATATTCCCGTTGAAGTAAGAATTTAGAGATGTTTTTCTATGAATTTATGAATACGGAGATATATTTTCTATTAGATTGTATACAAGAATATGAAATGGTTTGTAACAGATTATGGTTTTAGAAATACTTGTCTATGAATTTATGGCATGGAAAGTGTTTTCCTGAGAGTGACTATGTTATGTAAATATTGGAAATGTTTTACCAGTGCATGTATATCTATATATGGTTATTGTTGTCCCATGTGGGTGATGGGTGAGACCTCACTCACTGAGTACGTTGACTGACTCCTCTCCCTTCCCCCTCATAGTTGCAGGTGTAGACGTTGCTCAACTTACGGTTTGGCAGATATTGCCATTCTCAATGGTGAGGTTTACTTTGAAGTAAGGCCTAGTTAGAGTCTTGTTAGAGTAGAGTGCTCCAGTAGATGTACAGGCAGGATCCGAACCATGCATTATTTACAAACTGTGTACTTAATTTTAAGTATATGAACTGTTATGTATACTTTCGGTTTGTAATTATGGAATTGAAATTGTAGAGTATGATTAGAGCTTATGTAATAAACCAGATATGTATTTATGATTTAGTTCATGTGATTAATTAGTTTTCAGAGTATGATTAAGATAATTTTAGAGTTTCTTATATCAAATATTTCAGTTTTATATTTTCAGATATATGGTTTAAATAGAATTTAAATGAAAATATGATTTTAAAATGAAAAATATATTATTTTATACATATAGAGAGACTCAGAGGTCACGAGGCTTGCGTGGAAATGAGGATTCCCCACGTGCCGGTTACGGGCCCAGGTCGGGTCATGACAGAGTGGTATTAGAGCCTTAGGTTTCCCTACATGGTACTAGAGCAAGTGCCCACAAGTAGCATGGCGTTTGTGTAAATGGAACTGCAGCCATTTGCATTAACACAACGTTATTTGAGGCCTTTGAGAAGATTCAGTTATGTTGAAGTTCAGTTAGAGTCTCTGTCATTTCCTTGGAATTCTTGATTCAGTCTTCTGTCCTTGTCTTTCTTTTCGAGTGTGTTACACCACCTGATGATCATCGTCACCATAGCAGCACCACATCAGTTATACCAGTTGCATATGGTGCCTTGAGTAAGCCATTTCGAACATGTTAGAGGCAGTCAGAAAGCACGTCCAAGCTGGAGTGCATTAAAATGAAGCAAAAGTAGAAAAAGTTAGCTCAGGTAGAGGCCAGTCACGGGTACCGTTGGCCAGGGCCACCCCTTTTAGTACCTTCCCCGACGTGTCCTATCATCATGAAGAGGATAAAACAATAGTCAGCCAGAATGGCAGAGTTCAGTACAGACCAATTGGTCACACCTAGTTGTTAGACGGGCAGAGGACCCCATGGAGGTTGGTGCCTATGAGGCAGACCCATAAGTTACGAATAGGGTCGCCAAGAGCACAAAAGGAAAGATTTCCTGTTATCTCAAAGAGTTATAAACCAAAGAGTAGAGAAAACTCGATATCCAGGGGAAAAGAGTTCGCACGAGGAAGAGAGTCACGTCAGAGTGACCTAGAGCTAATAGATAGAATCCCGATGAGAGCGCGAATCATGCATATAGGCATACCGTAGGGGCGATGCTTTGTTTTAATGTGTTAAAATGATTGGAGCAATGTTTGATACCATGAATGTTTTGTATGCCATGTTTCTAGAGATACATTATCGCATGATTTATTTTTGGATTGGTGCTTAGGTATGGTGTGAATGTGATATGCATGTACAGTAAATTAACTGTATAACATGGATTGCTAGGCCAGTTTGGCATCAGTAGGAAATTGTTCCACATATGGATTTCATTGAGATTGCTTTTATTTTCCTAGTTCCAGATTTTATGCATGATGTGAAAGTGTTATAAGTCATAAATATTTCATTGCTTATGTTTAGAATCAGCAAAGATAAAGTATTAGGAGTTTTATCTGTACATGAGTGATTATTTTCGTTAAGATGAATTAGGACTTAAGGGAAGGAGTAGTGAAAATGTATTATTACATATGCTTGTATAAGTAGAATAGGGAGAACTCGATGTTTAGAAAATATTTTTGGAAAGGAATGGGTTTTCATGCTTAGTGTTCGTTGTATGAGTTCTATTGATTTGAAACAAGCATGTGGATAGTTAGTTTTGAACTCCATGGATTGAAAGGTTGAACTAGAGAATACTTGCACATGGTATGGCATTTAGAACCCCGGTGCATGGTTTTACACGTTCTTATGATAGTCCAGCATGTTTTGTCATCATGATGACTTAGGTGAATAAATGGTGTATATGTTTGTTAAGCATGTGGTCTCACGCATGTGCATGCTCATTCTGATATACCTTTTGGATCAAGGAGAAAAATAGCTTTTCATGATGTTGAAAATCCACATTTAGTGAGATCTGATTTCCTTAAGTATTGTCATGTTGTTATATTTAATGAGCTTGGTATGTGGTTTAAGAACCTTGTTAGTGCCTTGAAAGAAGTTTTATGAACATTGGGGCTGTTAGCCAAAGTTTTGCAAATTTGAGAGGAAAGGATTTTTTTTTTCTCAAAGTTTTGATAACCTTGCATTTCCATGATTAGTTTGCTCTATGGAAAAAAAGGTGAATTTGAGAACGTGTTTTACGTGAGTGAGATTTAGAGATTTGGATGCAAGTTTCTTTTAACAGTTTGTTTTATGCCTATAGCAAGTAGCTTGGTTAAATTACGATGAAAACTTTTCAAAATATGGTGCGACATGAAATAGAATCTCATGTGTCTGCATGATAACTTTGCTTGAGATAGCGTTATAGAAACATTACTAGAGTAACTCGAGAAACTCGTATGTATAGGATGCATGTTCCTTTCCCTGAACCTATGCATGTAAAGTAGATGGAAGAGATTTAAATGAAATTGGTCAAGTTTAAGCTACGGCTTGGTAATCTAATAATGATAAATTAATAGGAAAGAAGCATGTTGTTGTCTTCATTGTACAAACTTATATGATGTGTAGATATGATTGAACATTTGATTGTATGCTTTCATGTTTGAAGAAGTTTGGGTTAAGGACTAAAGGGCAAGTGGCAGGAAGAATAGTTCATGAGAACTAATAAGGCATAGTATCATGGTATGATAGTTTAGAGTTCTTAGAGCAAGCAGTAATTGTTTGATTGGTCTGTATGATGAGTGAGATGGATGTGTTGCATATATCGATGTTAGAAGTATAGGCATGTAGCTAATGAGCATCACTTGGAAAGTTGAAAAACGCTGATAGCGAATAACATGTATGAATGTCAAGTTGTTTTGCATCTTTCTATGTGAGCATATAGAGCAGTTTGATTTCCATGCATGAGATGCACGTAGAGAATGAGAAATTTCAGAAATCGAGGACTGAGAGTCCTTGTGGTATTATTTATGTCAGATGCAAGAGAAAGAGAACCAGAGTAAAGACGCAAGTGACGTTTGGCCTCATCTTTGTAGGTTCACGTGCGCAAGAGGTAACGGAGCATAAATGCTCATCCAGGACTTGCACTGGGGAAAGGGCTGCCCTTAGAGGCGAAGCTGTCAGGTGTAAGTGTCACGATCAGAGCCATTGTCACCTTGATGGGAGAGGGCTGCCCTCGGTGGCGGAGCCGTCCAAATGTGATAACTGGCATCTTCAGCTATAGTAACGGAACAATGGCCTTCAAGACGGCGTTGTCTCCCAGAGTATCAGTTTGTACGGCTAGAGTATTATGTCAGAGTATTTTGGCCATTCAGGCTCATCCTTGAAACCTCGAGCGGGTTATGTGCCTTGTTCTGTTGATCTTCCAGTTAAGCAAGTTCATGATTTGGGGACCAAATCCTTTAAGGGGGGAAGAATGTGATACCCGAGGTATACGTGGTGGCGGATAAGTTTCGTACTGGCCTAGGGTCCTCTGGGATCCACTCATGTGGTCGGGAAGGCCCAAGATGCATGAATGACCCTTAAACTGGGTTTTGTGGTGAACTGTCACCGCTATGACCGCTATAGTGGTCACAGTATGTGGCAGCACGAATTTTGGGTCTCTAGAGACCACTATAGCAGTCTGGGTCTCTAGAGACCTCTATAGCGGTCATCACAAGGTGACCACTATAGCAAAGGTCGCAAGATATAGCAATAGTGCAAAACGATGTTTCGCGTAAATGAACCCCCTACCCCTTTTTAAACACCCTCAACTCGGATTTTACCCCCAAAACCGAAACTCTATGCTCTCCAACATTTTCTCTCCCAATCCATCATCAATCATTCTCTTTCGAAGATCAAAGGTAAGTGATTGTTGTTGGTTTATGTTAGTTTTCCTTATGTTCTTCCTTCCCCATGTCATGGGCTGTTGTTTCTCTTCTTTGTTGTCAAGTGGGGGTACTCCCCCAATGTTGTTAGAGCTAGATTAGAGTTGAGTCAATGTTGCTTTATGGCAGTTGTTGATGCCATTCATGCCTCGGAGGTCAAGTTGGTGCTGCCCACGTACTCCCGGCTCCAAACGGTGAGTGGGTTTGACCTCATTACCTTAGTTTTATCATTATGACTATGTTTGAGGCATGATCTTTGTGAAATATGAAATTTGAGATAAGAAAAAGTGTGGAATATGATTTTATATGATTATGTTAAGCTAGAAAAATTATGAATTATGATGATAGCATGAAAGAATGAGTTTTCCAAACCCATGGGACCATGATTGATGTATAGAGTGCTATGAAAATGTTTTACATATATTCATGAAGGGATTTAGTGCGAGATTATATGATTTAATAAGTTTTTAGCATATCCAAAATGTTTCACGAGTTATGACATACTTATATCTCAAAACTAGAGATTTTGAAATATGATTTTAGAGTATCAGTTAAGATGTTTTGGCAAAGAATATAGTGCAGAGACATTTTATTATAATGTTAGAGATTTCATGATTTGAACCTTTCCATTTTAATCTATGTTATTAGAGTTATTAATTTATAAAAGAGGTTATCTTGAGAAATAAGATTTTAGAAAATCCAGTTGCGTGATATTCCAAAAAGATATGAAATTCAGTATAATTCGTAGTGATTGTCAGATACATATTCTGTGAGCTTGAAATCGGAATGCCTACAAGCGGGTGATCCCTTGGGCATGATTTCATAGTCACAGTTATGCTAAAGTGAGGTTGTTAGAGTTGTACGAGTCCATAGCTTTTAGAGTTTTCATATTTAAATAGTTTTATAAAGAACTAGAGTATGAGTATGAGTATGATTGTGTTTAGAGATTTTATGAATTATCTTGATGATTTCAAGAAATAGAGTAATTATGTATGAAAGAGTTTGATTCCCAGATTAGAGTATATAACAGAGATTTAGAGAACATAATATGTTTATTGAATTAGAGACTAGACGGTAGCTATAGAGAAACAGATAGTGAGTTAACGGCTGAACCCGATCGTCAACCTTGGTACCAAGTTGTCCTGAGAGGACAATCTCATAGAGTAGAGAATGGAACCTATTTAGGTGTCCGTATTAGATCCCAATGGATCATAGAGCATAACACCTTCGATTCTTGAAGAACGATCGAGCAGAGATTCCTGTTTCTCTAGTAGAGTACTATTGTTTATGTTTTCAGAGAGTATTAATGATTTTCAGAGATTACCGATGTTTTAAGAGAATATTTGATTTAAGAGATATTATATATATGAGAAATGATGATATTCCCGTTGAAGTAAGAATTTAGAGATGTTTTTCTATGAATTTATAAATACAGAGATATATTTTCTATTAGATTGTATACAAGAATATCAAATGGTTTGTAACAGATTATGGTTTTAGAGATGCTTGTCTATGAATTTATGGCATGGAAAGTGTTTTCCCGAGAGTAGCTATGTTATGTAAATATTGGAAATGTTTTACCAGTGTATGTATATCTATATATGGTTATTGTTGTCCTATGTGGGTGATGGGTGAGAGCTCACTCACTAATTCCATTGACTCACCCCTCTCCCTTCCCCCTCATAGTTGCAGGTGTAGACGTTGCTCAGCTTACGGTTTGGCAGACGTTGTCGTTCTCAGTGGTGAGTCTTACTTTGAAGTATGGCCTAGTTAGAGTCTTGTTAGAGTAGAGTGCTCCAGTAGATGTGCAGGCAGGACTCGAACCATGCATTATTTACAAACTGTGTACTTAATTTTAAGTATATGAACTGTTATGTATACTTTCGGTTCGTAATTATGGAATTGAAATTGTAGAGTATGATTAGAGCTTATGTAATAAACCAGAGATGTATTTATGATTTAGTTCATGTGATTAATTAGTTTTCAGAGTATGATTAAGATAATTTTAGAGTTTCTTATATCAAATATTTCAGTTTTATATTTTCAGATATAAGGTTTAAATAGAGTTTAAATGAAAACATGATTTCAAAATGAAAAATATATTATTTTATGCATATAGAGAGACTCAGAGGTCACGAGACTTATGTGGAAATGAGGATTCCCCACATGCCGGTCAGGGGCCCAACTTGGGTTGTGACAATTAATTATGCTACCACACAACAATGATGCAATTCTACTTAGCAGTCACACAATTGCACTCCCACTAAGTGTTTGACTGACACATGCACTAGTAATCCATACTCATGGTTCTCTGAGCCTATGCCAGTTAATTACCAATTAAAACAACCTAATTCCCAAATGGAGTTAATTCTAATCCCTTACCAATTGGATTTAATTTAATCAATTGACTAGATATCCTAATGGAATTCTAATTATGCATGCAAATGAACACACAATCAAGCAGCTCTCAAAAATATAATTATAATAATTCACACAACAGATATTAGAGAGAGATGATAAGAGGGAAAGAAAAACCAACCATAAATTGCAATTAAGAATAAGAACCTCAAGAACAATATTAATCCTCAGTTATCCTTGCACAAGTAAAAGAATTAATCCTCCATAGGTAAAAGGTCCAATCAATGCTAAGAAGAGTACAATTGTAATCCCAAACAGGAGCCAAAACAAGGATTGGAAGCTCCAAAAAACTGAGAGAGAGAGTAGTCAAATGAAGAGAGAGAATGGAGAGAGTGGAAGTCATCTTCGAACAAGTGTGTAAGATGCCTCTTAACCTTGGTTAAATGGGTATATATAATACACCATTAGAGTGTCAAAAACGGGTCTCAAAATAATAAAAAACACGGTTTCATGAACTGATACGGTCATGGGAGACCACTATAGTGGTCTGAGGACAATTTTGGCTCATTCCTGCTATTTGATGATGACCGTTGTAGCAGTCACGTACTTGCACAACACGACTTGATATGCATACAAACCCGTTTTGAGGCCCAAAACATTGAATTAGTGTCAGCGTTCCTCTATATGCATATTTTAATATAAAACCATTTGCAAAACATCATCTCATCTCCAATAACTCATTGGTCCTATGAAACATAAACATAATCAAACTTTAACACAAATCTCTAGAGTAATAAAATCAATCATTTCCATTTCAACTTCTAAACATATTACTGAGGTTCAAATACATGAGTTGCTCTCTATACAAAATATACATGAAATCTATAATCATGTAGATACAAAATAATCATGATAAAACAATGCTAATCAATCTCTATGGTCCGAGACCCTACCCGTCATGCAACTGGAGCACTCTATCTCTAACAAAAAAAAAAAGCAAACTAGAGTACTTCACACTAAGCAAAGCTCACCAAATAATAAATCTCTACTGCAGGGGTGGAGCTAGAAGAGGAGAACCCGTAGCATCTAAAGCACCTGTAATAGGGAAAGAGAGAGGGGTGAGTTTCATCAAAAGCTCAGTAAGCAGGTCCTCACCCATAACCCTCCCATGGGACAACCAAGAATATAGATAATCATATACAAATTATTAAAATCAATTGATGCAATAATCTCTAGAATCATACTCATATACATGTGAATATAAAATCTCTAAATAAAATTTCTCTAAAAATATAATAACAGTACCCTACGAGAGAAATAGGAATCTTTACTCTATGGTTCTTTAAGAACCTCAATCATTATACTCTATGATCCATCAGGGATCTATGTGGATACCTGAATATGTTTCGCACTCTACTATATGAGATTGTCCTCTCGAGACAACTTGGTACCAAGGTTAATGATCGGGGTCAGCCGTTAACTCATTGTTTGTTTCTCTATAGTTACTTTCTAGTCTCTAAACAAATGAACATATTATTTTCTCTAGATCTCTATTTGAACATTTGTCTAAACACAACCCTATAATTTGTAAATCATTCATTCAAAATATTCTCATGGAAATTTTATGGAAATCTCAATTCAAGGTATAATAATAATAATACTCTAACTCTTGTGATAAAATCATTTAACAATAATGGTCCCATGACTTTGTAATAAAATAAATATTTCATGCTCTAGTTGGAATTCATCATTTCAATAATTATAACAAATCAAATGGAGACTTTAATATATTGAAATCTCTCTTAGACCATGCAAACAATAATAGTTTGAAGGAATTAACTCTAATGACTAACATAGGGGTCATAGGTTCTAAACCCACTGGCCTAAAAGGGAGGGAATGTTGACGTCAACCCCAACGGAGCTATGGGAAAAAGGAACGGCACTAATGTCTACTATTGGAGCCACAAAACATAAGATTAGTCTCCGTTTACCTCTAGATTACTCAAATCTAACTCTAACAACATTAGGGGAGCACCTCCACTTAACAACGATGGAGACAAACAACAAATCTAAACTCTAGGATACAAAGTGAGAAGGATGGAGACAATAAAACCCATAAATCTCACCTTTGATCGCTTAAAGGAAGAAGAATTGAAGTGCATTTGTGTGAGGAAGGAATGAGAGAGAGTTAAAAAGAAGTAGGGCTCGGTTTTGGGGTGAAATCCCTAATTTGAAGGGTTTAAAAAGGGTTGGGGGTCTCACTCACGTGAAACGACGCGTTTTGTATTGTATGTGCACTGCTGACACCGCTATAGCAGTATGCCCCTCCCGATTCCCCCGACCGCGCCACTTACGACCGCTATAGCGGTCCTCAGAGGACCAACACAAGCACTGCACCCACACATGAGCGGTCCCCCAGATGCTCAAAACAAGGCTGCCATCAACTGTGACTGCTATAGTGGTGCTAGACCGCTATAGTAATGACAGTTCAACATCTCAGCTACATAAAGGGTCCTCCATGCATTCTGAGGCCTTCCTAGCAACACGGGTGGGTCCTAGGGGACCCTAGGGCAGTACGAAACTTATTTTCTGCCACGTATGCACTGGGTATCATAATTAGCTCTTGTGCCTAGAAATAGAAGTTGTAGCTATTTGAATAAGCTTTCTAACGTCGTAAGAATCATCTCAATTGGATATCTGTGGCTCTAAATATTGGCAAAATACTAATTGAGGGTCAAACTAGACAGCATCAAAACATCAGCAACCTTTAATCTTGCAACTCGATTTTCACCAAGATAATCTTGAAATTGGGTTTTGAGCTAAACATGAATGTTATAGAAGACTTGTTGAACTTTGTAAAACATATTTACTTGCCTCAATTCGATCCCTGTAGAGAGAGATACTAATTTTCCATTACAATATTTTCTGTAAATGAGCTCTATAACTCTATTATTTAGCTCCCTAAATTCTCCTAAATTGAACATTACTACAAACTCCAGCACGTCTATGGTCTTCATATACCAATATGGGAAGTCCCTGCAAGCAAATAACACTCATAAAAGAGGATTGAACGTACAGGAATATTTATTCATCAAAATGATACAAAGAACCGTGATTTTATTCAATGATATCCAATGAAGACTAAATGTAAATCTACCAATTATCCATCAATTAAGTACAAGTAAGATGCAAAATATCCAGAGTTAGGATAGAGAATGGATGCATAAATGTAACCTATCAAGGTCATTTGCATAACTTTGAATCTTCATTAAGACCATGACCATTCATATCCATTGTAACACGAGAGTTAATTAATGAGTTATCAAAATAATCTGCAAGCGGTGGAGATGTTTGAAATAAAAAAATGACTTTGAAAGAGTGGAGAAGGAAGGAAGAATGTGTGGATAAAAGATGGAAGACAATATGTTAGAAGCAACATTCACAATCATTTCATCATTTCAAAAGATTCAGATGCAATTTAAGGGCATAGAAGCAGGCAATTTATTGCTCAAGTTCAAGTCAAGTCATGATTCCTATATTTCCTCCCTAATGTCTCTTAATCAAGAGGAAAACCACTCCACATCTTTTAGAGCTCTGTTTAACTCATCGACGTCCAGCTTCAAGGCCAGGAATGACTTATTCAAATATACTCTTCAGAGATTCCTTAGATCATTTCCTTGCCTTCTCACCCTCTTTAGCCATAACTCTCCTCTTATATATATATATATATATATATATATATATATTTGTGTCCCTATTTCTTTCTTTTTTATTTTTTCTCTTTTTTTTCTCTTTTTTTTAGGCTCTAACTTTTGCCTGGATTTTTTTTTCTTTTTTTTCCTTTTTGATTTGCTTATTACTCTCAAACCACAACCTTTCAGATCAAACAAAATTTCTCTTGGATGAGCAATGTATAGAGGCAAAATGATCCATTTTTAATTTTTTTTTACAATATGAAATTATATCTATATGATGCATGACTGATACATATTAGATGAGATTTCCTTTTTTTTATGTATGCTATGCCTATTGAATGATTTGAGAAAGAGAGATTTGTTTAAAAAACTTACTGATGTATACTGTTATGTGTGGAAAAAATGCACGATGCAAACTAGGGAATAGATAGATAAGACAAATTTTTTTTTAGATGTAATTATGATATGTGAAAAGAAAGTATGAATGTATGTCAAACATTTTTTTTTCGTTTTTGCTAACATAGACTAAGGATGAGAAAGAAGAAACATGCCATTTTTTTTTTAATATGGACTATGCATGAATGCATTCCAAATTTTTTCTGTGGAAGTGGATATGCATGAAAGAAAATGTATACTTGAATGCATGCCAATTTTTTTTGTGGATTATGCGTGAAAAAAATGTATGAATGCATGCATACTAATTTTTGTTTGTAGACTATATGTGAAAAAAAAATATATGAATGCATACTATGCATGAATGCGTGCCATTTTTATGAATGCATGGATGAATAGTAAGGGTGAGCTATGCATGTTGTGCATAAGTAATTGTTGGAATTTTCTTTTAGGTTTGGACTACTATTGATTGGTGTGTATTTTAATTTTATAAAATGGGTTGAATGGACAACCTAATTATTCCCTAGAGACCCATTTAATATTATCTTATGATCTAATTGTGGGTTTGGGATTCACCATGTATTATTGGGCTTGGGCCCAATTGTGAATGCATTGAAGGGTGTGTGAGTCTTTAGTAACTCAGCCCATGATAAACAAGGCTCAGTTACAGTATATTTCATTTTTTGGACAGGATTCCTACTTCAGTCTGCATCTGTTGACCTTGCTACTCCATCAAGGCATTGGCTGGCATAGGAGATAGAAAAAAAATGGAACCTCTTTATACCTGCATATAGTACACATGCGTATGCTTACAACATCAACATCAATTTGCAGTATGGCTTCAAGAGGTATGCACTTTATGTCATTTATGATATTCCTATTTTAGGTATTCCAAATTCCTAGTATTTGATCCTCTAAAATTAACAGTAATGTGAGAAAGGAATGCATAACATGTATGCATTGGATAGAATGCATGTGAAATGAGATTTTTTTTTTTTTTGTATTGGATGCATAATATATGAGCTGTTTACAAGAAAGTTTCTTTTTTTTTAATATGAAAATGTATGCATGTTTGTTGGAGATATATACAATGAATAAGTAAGATACTGGGGAGATGGATACTCTTTTTTGTCCTAAAGGGTGAGATATAGAGGAGGAATGTTCAACCACTAAGTTCATTCTATTAGTGCTTTGGAATAGGTCTAGACCAATTCATGATATCAGTAACAATCTGGGTGGTGTCCCGCCAAATGCCAAGTGGGCATGAAGTCCCTCAGTGACAATGTTGAGACCCCTCTTAATCCTAAGGTTGCAAAAACTCGGGTATAGAGCCAAAATATGTATGAGATACTGATGGTGGAGTGCGTGTGAAGAGTATGCATATTCCTGCGAAGTAAAAGCACAAACAATATATTTACAAGAAGTCATTTACCCTAAGGTTTGAGTAACAGATGATTTACAAGTAAAAGTAGACAATTATGTATAAATAAAGAAAGAGAAGACACTTATGTACAAGAAAAGAGGAGAGAAAAAAAAGGGGAAAATAAATATTATAAATTATAAATATTTGCATAATTTACTCTAATAGGCTTAGCTCTCTAACTTTCCCTAATGGAGTTGCAAACTGTCACAATGTACCCGGGGGCAACTGCGGTGAGAATGACAACCAATTTTAAAAATATGGAAATGGGAATCGCCACCAATCTTAATTATAGCTAAAATTGGAAAAAAATTTTAATTTGCAAACTGTTCTTTTAAAAGAGATTTGAGGTTCAGGAGTCTAATTATGATTAGGGAATAGTAAAACTTAATCCCACTGCACCCCTAATGCATCCGTATAAATATCGTTACCCCATAGCTCATTATGCAAATTAATTATAAGTTTACTAATATTTATTTTCCCCCGAAAATCATAATAATTATACACAAACAAAATAAAAGAATAGAAAAATAAATAAAAGAAAAATAATTTAAAAAAGTTAATTTTGGCTTGATAGTTGTTGGCTACGCCGACGTATCCTCTGGTGCAATGAGGAACTTAAAGCCACGTCATTCTTGTAGAAAATGATTGTGTGTTTGATTGATTTTAATTAAAAGAGAATAAAATAAAAATGCATTGATTGATTTTAATTTTAAAGGTGGACTTTTAACTGACACATTATAAAAAGAAATGCTTTGGCATAGGATTCAAGTTAGCACTAAGCTACTCAATAAACCCTCACAATTCAAGGAAACATGAACGAGATATCTGCCTCTCAATCATGATCGTTGACTGTTGCGCGGATAAAGAAAATATATATTTTTTAGTTCTAAAACAAAAAACCTAAAACCTAAACATAATAAAAGAATTTTTTTTAAGACTTGAAGCTGTAAAGGGGAAAAAATGACAAAAGTTCAAAACCCCAAAAAAAGACCATCTCCAAAAAAAACGTGACTTAATCCAAAGCCTTAAAAACAAAAGGAAACAAAGAAACCAAGTAAAACTAAAGATACTTGACCCAAAGAAGAAAAAAAAATGTCAGCCCAAATTAAGACCCAAGAAGCCCAAAATAAACACAATTAGTCCAAACACAAAAGAAGAAACAACCAGACCAAAAAGGATAAAAGAAACCTGACCCAAAAATACAAAAGTCCCAAACCTAATTCCCTCATTGTGACATGAAGGGAAAAAGGGACAGAGGCAAGGAGTAGGTAGCGCAACAATGACTTAGCCAAAGAAAGAGTGGCAACAGGCTTCTCAGCACGTAACGGTGTGGGCGGGCTAAGGTGGATGAGCAGGAGCATACGGGAGAAGCCGAGCGGCGGCTTCCTCAAAGGCCTATGTCGATTTGTGTCTGCCATGGGATGGCGATGGGTTGATATGATAGCATGGAGGAAGGCACGACGACGGAAGCGTGATCATGCTTTGTGGATGAAAGGCGCAGGGCGCGGCGGAGAGGAATACTAGCGTGGCGATGCTCGCAGTAGAAGAACCAGTACGATAGCGTACCATAACAGAAAATAAGGGGTTGCACGGTGGCGTTTTCAGAGTGGAGGCTGGATTCACGATCTGAGCATCGTGCAATGGCGGTCCCTAGTAGAAGCGAGCTTGACCAGCAAAAATGGTTTCCCTTCTCCCTTTGTTTTTCTCTTTGTTAATTGTGGTTGTAACTTGGTTTTGGTTAGATGAAGATTAGGTTGCTTGCTCTACTTTTTGTGTTGTTTGAGATTGTTTTGTGGATGAGGTTATGTGGTGATGGTGAGGAAATGTGGTGGAGATGAGTATGTGAAAAGATAATGATAGGCTTGGTATGTTGAATTTGCATTTAGACAGGGATGCTACAATGGGTGATGGAGCTGGTATAGTGATTTTGGTAGACTAGAACATGATTTGCTTCTTGCTACATTTTGTATTTTTCTTTCTCTTGCTGATTGCTTTGTCTGTCTATCTCTTCCCCTTTACCTCCCTCTCCATTATGTGAATTTATTCACAATTGTAGGTTGATTTTTCTAGATATAGTAGGTGACATTTGTAATCTGATTGAAGAATTTTTATCCCCAAATTATTACTGATTTTAGGGGATTTGATCCTAATTGCATTTGACTCTCCACTCTCTCTGAATTTTTTTTTCTATTCGACACTCCTCTTTTCTAAATTTTCTTTCTAATTTGAAACTGATTGTATTTTGACTTTCTACTCTCTTTGAACTTTTTTCTTTCTATTGTGTGCTACTCATCATTTTTCTATTTCTTTTCTTCTTTTTTTTTAAATAGTTAATGGATTAACAAGATTATGGGCAAAAAAAATAAAATGAGTTGGTTTAAATTTTCAGAATGGGGTGAATGAAAGACACTTTTTTTGTGAAAAATAAATAACAAAAAAAACATTCGAACAAAATATGGTGTTCACAAAGGGTAATGATCCTATTCCCCCTAATTACTTTCCAACCATGAGCCAACATCTTTTCTATTTCAAGAACTTCCGTCATAAGAATCTGACTCCCTCTTATGGAGCTAATCTAGAAAGTTTCAAAGAAAAAAACCTGATTTCTCATATCTTTTTCAAAGACAAGGCTGTCATGCTCTATTTGATATAAATGAAAGAATTTATCCCTCTCTTATGAAAGTGTTTTACACAGACCTTACACTTAGTGATGGCTGCATTTTTTCTTCTATAAAAGATAAAAGTATTTTAATCAATCTTCAGACTATCAAAGATGTGTTGAATGTTTCGAATTATAGTGCTAAAATTTTTTGCTTATTAAAATGGTCTAACCATGATCAACTCACCATTCCCTATCATGAAGCAGTTTCTACAATCTGTGACAATTTGCATCTTCTGCATAAAAATCGTACAACACATGCTGGACTTGGACACACCTAGACTCAATTGCATCACATCATATCTCACCTTATTTTTCCAAGAAATGAGAGTTTTGATAAGATTTCTTACATGGACACAGTTATTCCCTATGCTTTAATAGCCAAAACTCCTCTTTGCTTTGGATATTTTATGATAAATGTGATGTATGACTACCTTGTTAGTGCTAAAGACCCCTCTTTGCCATACTCCATGTTTCTCACCTACTTTTTTAAGCACTTGGATGTTGATTTAGAAAATCAGTATTCTGAGGAGGTTAATAAAATCTTGTACAACCGAAAAACACCAAAAGGAACAAGACTGAACAAGAAAAAAGGGAAGGCACCACTCACCTCTAACATTGAAAGTGAAATTGAAAACATGGCATCATTTTTGAACAAGGAAGCACCATTGTCTCGACTCAAGAAATGTCACACCACCAAACTGAAGGAAGTCATTCGTGAGCTACTCATTGAACTTATGGCTTTTATTGACATGCAGTAGAACATCCTTACCTCTATTTCAAGAGAGTACTCTACCTTAGACCGTCACACAGGAAATTTCAAGCTAAGGTGGCTAATGATTCACTCACATCTGAAAGATGTTCCCAATGAAACTACATCTGAAATTGGGTTAGACTCTGAGAAGAGTCTCACCTGCACTCTGACACCTAATGGACCTTTGCAGCATACCTCTCTATTTCCATGAACCCCATGCCTAGCTATTTCTTCTCTTTATGAACAATGCTTACATGCCTTTGGACCTTTTTTCAATGTTTCTATGCTTTGAACAATAAACTGTACTATGCTAGTACTTTACTGCCCTTCATCATTTAGAAAATATATATGCTTTTCTTGTCTATGCTTGTCATTTCTTATTTTTGTAGTATCTTTTCTCTTTGATGACAAAAAAAGGGAGAACAAGTGGATAGCATGTTGATTGTGGAGTGTGGAGAATAGTGGATGGCATGTTGATTGTGGTAGTAAATTTCATTGTGCATAGCATAATAAAGCTTCACATGGGTAACACACTCTCATACTTAAATATTATTGCTGTATGTTCTGTTTTGCTAAGAAAAATTGCAAAGTGTATTCTTTTTTGACTTTCACATTGTGCTAAACTTGGTTCAATTTTATCATGTTGAATAATAGTCCAACTTTAGTTTGCCATACTCTGACATATATTCTAATTGAAATCCTTTATGGCATTTGCATAATATAAAAACAACTTCAGACACAAAAAATTTAAAGATTGCATGAAGATTAATTACAAGTCATTGTGTGTATAACATGTTGTTTGCATTGTTTGGACTTGTAATAATCTTAATTGTGGGCTACCTATTAAAATAAGTGCATGACTACATGTGTTTGTGCCCTTGTTGTATCATTTTTTCTTATGGAGAAAGAAGATCAATCATGGGCAATACTTCAATACTCATATTACTTCAAACTTTCAATCAAATAAAAGTACTGAAAAGAAAAACACATTGAAATCCCACAATGAACTTGATTTCCAGAAGTTAGAAATACAAAATTATGTTGGGAAATATGCTCATATCATGGGGGAGTATACTAAAAAAGAAGCTAAGTTAAATATTTCCTACCTGTTAATTTTTATTGTTCTCAACATACATTGTATATTTGTCATTAATAGGGACATTCTTGGTTTATGGATCCTAATTAGTGATGACAAATATTAATATAGACCTACTAATGTGTTTGCTTAAGTGTTTTAGTGTATTATATCTGAAATTAAGCAAAGAATACAGAAAATCTCCAACTGGGTAGGAGACTCTCAGACTATCAGTGTTGTGCACTTTTGAAGAGCAAATACATGCTGAAGTGGCAGCCGCACATTGGATAAAGAAGGACCAGATTTCAAAATGAAAAATATCTGATGAATGCTTCATTTTGGATGAGAATAAAAGGACAATGACAGCTCAAAATGTTCTAGAAGAAAGAGAAGAGGCAGAGATATGTGGACAATTGGCACAAGGTCAAAAGATCTAAACGTGTAGATATTGCCACCATACAAGACAAGGAGAAGGGCTAACTGGCCCCTCCTTTTAGTCTGCAATGAGCAGAATTCTTTGCCAATTTTAGGAAACATCAGACATCACATTATTCAAGAAAAAGAACAAAAAATGATCCTATCATTCTGAGCCATTATTCTTTCAAGAATATTCTTTCTTTTTCTTCATTGTTACAACCATTGTCTGGACCTATTTGAGAATCTATTGTCTCTGTTATTTATTGAATATCATCTTTGATAGGAAACAAAAAATTATATTTTTACAAAAGGCTATTGTTTTTTAGGCTTTAGAGAAAATCCATTTGTGAGCTTTTGTTGTAGGAACTTGGTTCTTTTGGTTCTGGGATTTAGTTATTTGAGCTTTGAGAGCTTTGTTTGGGTGATTGGGAATCTTATTTTATTCCAGTCAATTTGTAATTTCAATTGGTTAGTGAAAATCCCACCTTGGGGTTGGTAATGGATATAGGTTCCAAAGATAGGGAACTGAACTAATGTAAAAACATTGTATTCAGCTCTTCTTCCCTAATCTCTTATTTCATTGTTGCTTGAACTCTTTAACTTTGATTTTCTTGAAAATGACTTTTCTTAAAATTGTTAAAACTGTGTTATTCTTGTAATGAAACAAAATCAAATTGCCTTAAACTAATTCTGTTTTTTAAAATCTGAAGTGCTCTATTTGACATAATCCTTTTACATAAAATCTGTTGAAATTCTCTTGTCATAATAGGAGATATTTGCTAAAAGTCTAATGAATTTTGCAAGTGTACAGGAACAAAATAAAAAGATGTACTTAATTTAACCCCCTTTCTCCAGTATATTTAGACTATCACATGTTCAGTTTTTGTAAGGCAGTGCTAGTATGCACCCTACTTCAAGTTGTGTCACACCATGTGATGCACCTTACAATTTAAGTGCAAAGATCATGAGGTGAATCGTCTATCAAAGGGTTTGTGGTGCACTCCTATAATAATTTTCATTTTAGTTAGACTTAAAAAATGTGGTTAAACATATTTTAAAGTTGATTAAATTTTTTCTATATATGGGCTCAACATTAATAAAAAAAATTGTAAATAATCAAACGAGTAAAATTTGACCACTAAGCTACTGAAATTAAACAAAAAATGTAATCAAGTTCATTTTAATAGTAACAAAAATTTATTGGTTTGATCCTTAAATTGAATGAAAAATTTTGAAATATTATGTAAATAAAGTATGATGTCTTTTAAAATTACAAAGACTAAAACTAAATACCCACAAAAAAAATTTAACAAATACTAAAATTAAATTTATTAAGGTTACAAAGACTAAAACTAAAATTAACTTTATTAAATTTTTCCAATTACAACAAAGTGTTCGCTAAGCTCTAACACTAAGACTATATATCTATTACAATTTATTATTTCTTTCTTCAATTATATACCCACAAAATAAAATTAACAAAAACTAAAATTAAAATTACAACATTCTATAAATACATTGAAATCAAATAAAATAGAATATAAGCAAATTAAAGAAACTCTGGCTTACTTTTTACGAATCAACTAACCTGCCTATCTAATTGCAAAACTACCATAAAACTAAATATACATACATATTACCATAAAAAGAAATATATAACAAAAATGAAATTAAATCTAGCTAAATAGACAAATTAAAATTTACTAACATATTAGAATAAATCATAAAATAAAGTACGCTGAAAAATTTAAAACTAAATAAAAGTATTTGCATTGTCAGTTTGCCTGCAGTATGATCCACTAAATTAAGACGATATAGATAATCCATAGAAACACTAGAGGATTTCCTATGCACCTCTGACAACAGCATGAAATCGTGTATAATCGACCTCCTTACCAAGGCAAAGTCGATTGTAAACGACTTCAACATCATACAAGAGTCGATTATAGTCGATTCCCCTAAGGAATTGACACATGTGGAGATCTTCAGTTTGGTTCAGTGGTGGCCGATCTAAAGTCGATTATAGTCGACTTTGATATCATATATAAGTCGTTTATAGTCGATTTCCATTATATATAAATCAAGACATATATGTGAATAGATTAAACTTAGGGATACACGTAATAACATCTTTGTTTTATTTTATTTCTATCAAAAACCTGAAAATGTAAAGTATCTTTAAATGTCATCACTTAATGTAGTTTTTTAAAATTTGAATTACTAATGATCTCATAATGAACATACATGATAGTTTTTATCGTATGATAGTGTAAAGATGATTACACAATGGTAATTATACTCTGAAATATATTTTTCTTTTGTAATTTTTTCTACAAACAATAAAATTAATATACATATTACTGCACATAAACTAACTAATAAACCTTTAAAGTAGTACATTTTTCCTATTTTCAGAATCTTGATAATAGCTGTGGGGGCCTTTCAGGATCACATCACTCTAGCAGGAATATATACTATCAAGTTTCTTCTTATCCAAAGGAATTCATGGATGCTAGATGCTACGAGTTGGTTAGCTAGAATATCACAATATGTATTATTCATAGTCCAGTAATAAAGCACCGGATTCCCCTTAATTGCTAGCATGCATCTATAAATCACATCACTTTAGCAGGAATATTTAATCAAGTTTCTTATCAAAACGAATTCACCGATGCTAGATGCTACAGGTTGGTTGGCTAGAATATCATAATATGTATTCTTTATGGCCCAGCAATAAAGCACTAGATTCCCCTTGGCAGCATGCATCTATAAATTGTAGGCTTAGTTAACCAGTCACATTAAGGTGGCCTCAAAACACTACAAACTCACTCTAGAGGGCAATTCCTAGAAACTCATTAGATCAACAATGGAAACGTCAGCTCACTTGGGAAATATCCTCCCAGCTATGAAGGCTGAGGAAGAAGCCAAAAAGGAGACCAACATTGGATGCAAACTTATCCGCGATGGCAACAACAACACAAATTGCAAGGGCAACAACAACAACAAATTTAACCGCGATGACCTCATCATCAAACTTTTCCGCGATGGCAACAAGAACAACAAATTTAACCGAAAAGAACTTAGCAAACTTATCCGTGATGGCAACAATAACAACAAATTTAACCGCGATGACCTCATCAAACTCACCCGTGATGGCAACAACAACAACATCAAACTCACCCGTGATGGCAACAACAACAACAACAAATTTAACCGCGATGATCTCATCAAACTCATCCGTGATGGCAACAACAACAACAAATTTAACCGTGATGACCTCATCAAACTCATCCGTGATGGCAACAACAACAACAAATTTAACTGCGATGGCCTCATCAACAAATTTAGCTGCAATGGCACTATCAAGCTAAATAATGACGACATCGAACTTTGTGCCTCTATGATAATTGACATTCATGTTGAATGTTTTGATTGATCTATACATGCTGAGAAGGCAGTATAATGATATATATACGTACCAATAATGAAGCTGCCGTTGATGTAGCTCTATGGTTATCGAATAATAAATGTACTTGATAGGAGGATAACAAACTTCTATTAATGAATTTCCCTGTAGTATGTTATATTATAAGGGTTTTAGCTAGTGCTTCCACCTTTTTCAAGTATATATATTAATTGCTTATTATTCCCTACAACGTAACTATACAAGACTATCAGCTTCCACTTATACGTTAGATAAATTAGGGTGCAGGTATGAGTTAACGAATGTATAATATCTCTATCTATTTAGGAAAATGCTAAATAACTTGAAACTTTGCCAGAATTTTATATGCATAATAATATGTCATAATTATTAGCTTTTAGATGAATTAATAGGTCAAACTATTTTATATCATTAAATTAAAATCATTATAATTTCTGTCAAAAATTATATATATATATATATATATATATATATATATATATTTCTAAATATATAATATTACTCATCTATTAATAATCCCAAAATTGCTTGGTCACAATAAGATTGATGCAACCAACGAAAATGCTGGGAATATAATATGGACTCATATTAGCCTTAAAGAATGCATGAGTTTTGGATGATCATCTGGTGTTTATATAATTTAAAATAATATGAGTAAAAGACACAAATCACTCTTGAGGTTCGGCTAATTGCACTTCACCTTAATCTTGTGAAAAATTGCACGTAGTTCACCCCGCTTCTTGTTGTAATCCATTTAGACACCCTCACAAGGCAATCATATTACCATTAAGAAGCAATTTAGATCCCAGATTGTCAGCAGCAATAAGGTATAATCAAAACAGTGGAACGTTATAGGCCTAGACAGCTTAAAGTTGCATCCAGTAATATAAATAATTTACCCAAACCAGAAGCCCTTTAAAGGTACACTAAGTATGCCTAATTAATAGGATAAGATCTAATAATAAGATAAGATTTGATATTATAACTATTGATATTATTGGGCTATTAAAATTTTAATACTATAGAGTATTTATTATGACATTGTATAAAATATTAACTTATAAGGGTAATTACAACAACCTCCCCTAGGCTTCATTTAAAATATGTTTACCCCTCTAAATTTCAAAACTACACACAGCTCCCTTAAACCTCAAACAGTGCTAACCACAGTTACCAGATCAATTAAATTACTCAGATGACCCTTTTGTATCAAAACAAATTCAAATTTTTCTGCATTCATTTTCTTCTTTCTGATAACTATACTCAAACTAGCTTAAGCACCTCAACACATGGGAGCAATGTCTCAAAACAAGACTCAAATAGTTACAACCATATTAAATTACAAAGAAAAGCAAAAAATCCAGGTTCTAGACCTATAGTATGTCATACTACCAAACCAATAATCATGAATACTTATCACGCAAATCCATCTAACATACTATCTTCATAACTTCAATATCTCATCCTTTTTTCCCCTTTGGTCAATAACTGTGGCTATCCTCTGTCATCACTATTTCTTTGTTGATTGTTGAAATCCATTGCAGCAAAAATAGAAAGACACAAAATTTTTATGTGAGGGAAACAAACAAAAACAGATGGTGACCAAACTTGAAAACAGGATGTAGATGCAGAGAAACAAATCAAATCCTAACCAAAATTGAACATAAACACCAACATTAAGATCTTAAGATAACAACACCAACACTATGATAGAGCAGTAGTGGCATCTTAGAAATGCAATGCCATCGCTTTGATCTGCTGGTCACCGGAATTGCTGACCCAATTTTAGATGCGGTGGCCATGGATGTGAAAAAGTCGTAACACTCTCATAGCTCATATCACAGTCACATCAAGCTTCCCTTGCTGCAGAACCATGATTACCATGTCATTATAGATCATGACCTTATGACGCCGCTAGCCACTAGCCCCAATACTGCCACTGTCTTTGTGGTGCCATGGATGCATGACCAGTGATAAGGGACATTTATGTCATTTATCTTATTACTAAACCTTAACTTTTTACATGAGATTTATTGAGTTATTGAAAGGATTAATTAGGATTTTGATTTATTCTTCGTTATTGATTTTGATAGAATTGAAGGCTTTTGTATTGATTTTGGGATAATTATTGGATTAAAGCCTGTTGCGTTTAACCCGTCTCTTTGAGTATAGTTTTTGTATACATGAGCTTTGAATTGAGTGCAAAATGTTAACAAGGATGGGACTCTCTACATGAATCTTGTAGTAATGATCAATTTGAGAGAATTTGGGAGCTAAATAGAAGAGTTCTTGAGCTCATTTAAGCACATTTACAAAAAATATTGTAATGGAAAATCTGTATCTCTCTCTACAGGGATCGGATTAAGACAAATAAAAATATTTTGGAAAGCTTGAGAAGTCCTCTATTACTTTCATGTTTAGCTCAAAACCCAGTTCTAAGAGCATTTTAGTGAAAATCGAGTTGCAAGATTAAAGGTTGTTGATATTCTGATACTCTGTCCAACTTGACCTCCAATTAGTATTTTCGCAATATCTGGAGCTACAGATGTTCGATTGAGGTGATTTTGGTGGCAGTGAAAAGCTTATTCAAGGGATACAATCTCTATTTCTAGTGCCACGGACAGATTCGGATGTTTAAGAGGCCAAAATGACCAAATACATAAAGATATCAATTCTGTCTAGTGCTGCAGCTTGTGAGATGATAGGATTGCAGCCCACTTATCTATTTTTGGGCCCACTTTGACCTATTATTAGATAGTAGTATTTAAGAGATTGTTACAGACTTTTACCCTAGTTTTTACTCCGTTTTAAGCCGCCACTTTAGTTGCTATTATTCTCTCTCTACTCTCTTTAGGTTTTGGGAGTTCTCAATCCTTATTTTGGCTCCCATTCAAGATTGTAATTTACAGCTTCCTTTTGAGGTTCCCAATTTTAATTACAATTCATGGTTAGTTTTTCTTCCTTGGTTGCTTTCTCTTTTGAAATCAATTGCGAAGATTATTGTAATTATGTTTTTAAGAGTTGTTTGATTGTGCATTTGTTTGTGTGCACAACCATTGACGTATTAGGTTGATTGATTTAATTACATCTAATTAGTAAGGGACTGAAATTAACTCCGTTAGGAATTAGGTTGCTATAATTGGTAATCAAACTGGCATAGGTTCATAGAATCACAATCGTGAATTACTAATTCATATGTTAGCCAAACCTTTAGTGGGAGTGCAATTGTATGACCACTAAGTAGAATTGCATCATTGTTGTGTGATAGCATAACTAATGAAAATAACCATTGCCATGAATTTATCTTTTTGGTGCAACTTGGCATTTTATGAATTTTAATTTGTTTGTGAGTCGCGCAACTCGCATCAAATTTTGGCACCATTGTTGGGGAAGTGATACTAGTTAATTTTTGTACGTAATTTTTCTTTCAATTTTTCTATTTTATTTTTTTTATTTTAGCTTTCAATAAAAATTTAGATTTTTTTGTAAATATGTTTTATTTTAATTTTTATATAATTTTTATTTTAATTTTTTGGTTTCTTTTTATTTTAGTTTTTTACATTTTCATTCCCAAAAAAAAGGTGATAAAATTTTTTTAAAAAAATTATTTTTATTTTATTTCTTTTATTTTATTTTTTCTTTCAATTGATTTTTCATGTTCATTAACACATTTTAGTTCCTCCCATGTGGTTCTTACAATGTTGCAGGTACACAGGTTATTGATGATAACCCATCCCAAAGAATAGAGTGGCAACTGGATAAGATGAAGTGTGTATTGGAGCAATATGCCATGAGAAGTCAAGCTCAGCAAGCACAACATGAATATGATGCTTACTCTGGCATGTCCAAATTAGATTGGTATGATTGTATAGATCGGGGATATGGAAGTGTTGAGCCATCTCAACACTCATACTTCCAACAGCAATTCCAGCTAGCACCACTTCTCTATCAGCAGAACGCAACTACTCCATCAACAGGAGACCGATAACTTGCAGTATTAGTAGCCTCCAACATTGTCTATTTCTCCTAGTACCTCTAAATCTCCATGGCAAGAAATGATAAGAATGATAATGGAGAGTCAAAAGAGAACCAATGATGCTTTGCTAGAGATGATGAATGATATAACTGAGTTGTATAACTCACGGTTCCAACAATTGAGTTCATCTTAGATTCCAGATATGGTGCCAAGTTTTGAGTACAGTAATGATACATCTCAACAAGACAGGATTCATATGGATGAAACACCACAAGAGGAATTGGTTGAGGGGACATTTGATGTTCCTTGCATTCCACTTGCCAGTTCTGATGATCTTGATTATGGTAAAGATACAGACAGTGCTAATGTCAACAATGTGAGTGATTCTATCTCAAACATAATCCCTTCAGAAATTTTGGTTAGAGAATTTCAACACCCACTCATTTTGAAGATTTGGAGAATTCACCGTTTGTTTCTAAGGACTTTGCTGATACAGTAGAGTTGACTGATAATTGCAAGGTTGTTGATACTGCAAAGAAAGATTTTGTGGTTGAGATGTTAGCTACAGAGGTTGTATCATGTGCCTAACTACCACCTCTTGAGAACGAACCATTTTTACTGAAATTGAAATCTCCCCTCCATGAGCACCTCTTAGAGCGGAATGAATATGCTATTCTGGAGATTGATACCCAACTCTGAGCTCTATATGCATTGCATGGCGAGCTGATTAAAACTTCTTGGGAACTTGGTGGTATAATGTCACAGTGGAAGAATTCTTTTAGGAACACAAATTCCTTTCCATTAAAAGTGGGGGGTTTTGCAAGTGTGAGGCTTGGGAAGAGCTTTAAGGCTTCCAAGAATGCATCATCCTCTTCAACACTTGGGCCTAGGAAGCCTAATAGTGTGAAGGCCCTTGGCATGATTCATATACTATGGGATCCAAGTGAAGTGAAAAGACACAAGCCTTGGTAGGAATTCCTGGATCAATTCAAGCATAAGCCTCCATGAGGGTTCTGACCATCCAACTTAGAGATGTTAAAGCAAAGTGCTGGAAAGAGACAACCCACTGCGAGGTTTTTCTTAACTTTTCTCTTTTATTTTTCTGTATTTTATTCATTTTCATTTTAGTTTTAAGTCTTGCATCATATTTATTTTTATTAGTGTCCTACACCATTCCTTTGGCACCTTAGAGTTTACATGCATAGGCTCACACTACATACACTTTATTGACTTGCTTGGCATTGACTAATTTGTATTGCATGCTTGGTGGATTCATTGTATTGTTTGGATTGAGTACATGCACCTTTACCTGTGAGATTTTCAGCCTCTTGATTGGACTTCATGTGCCATCCTTGTTTGTTCACGTGTGTTTCCCTATTTGGATTTGTATTCTAGAACTTTCTTAGGGTTTCACTTGAAAATATGTTTCCATATGCATACTTGAATATGATTGAGGCATTTTTCTTGTTTATGGCCACTTACCTATATAGCTATCCTTTGCATGTTACCATTGTTTAGCCCCTTTGTACCTTATTACCTATTCTTTTGTTTTAGCATATCCTTAGCCAAAAGTGAAAAACTGTGAAAACTCCCAACCTTTTAGGCTTACGAGAACATTTGTGCATCTTTTATATGTGCTTGAGTATAAGTGTGAGGGAGAGCATGAGGACATGCTTCAATTTAAGTGTGGGGGAGGAACAATGTGCACCCAAAATTTAGCAAGTGACACACTAAGAAAAAAAAGAAAAAAAAAAGAGGAAAAATACAAGGTTGAAAAAAATTCTAAAAAAAAAAGTTTTGGTTGAAGGTGTGCCACATTGTAAAAGAAAGACTTATAATTGTGTTAAGTTGGACAAAGTGTACCCTTAGGCACTTGTGCTCTTGGTGTATGCATTTGCTCTTCTTTAACTTGAGGTTTAAACTCATTGGCCTATATTTTTATCCACCTTCACCCAAGCTTCATTACAACCAAAGATAAGTCCTCTTGATTTAATATGCATATGTGTATGACAAAATAGAGAATGAGACCCATAGCAAGCTTATGGTAATGGATTTTCATTTAAGGTGATTAAGTGTGCATCATAACCCAAAATACTTGAGTGAATGAGGGGCAAATACTGACCTTGGGAGGATTTTTGTACTTGATTCATGCATTATATATGGATTCTGCCTTGTGTGCTATGTTGTTGATCATGCCTTGCTTGTGGTAATTTTCTTGATTGTTGGTGTGAAAGCTTACTGTTGTGCCTCTAGGTTCACTAGATTGGTGTATTGTTATTTAATTTCATGCATCATTTATTTTAGATTAGGAGTCTAGTGTAGTCCTTGTTTACTGCTACTCTTTTATGCCTTGATTTGATCTTAGTTTCATATAAGGACATGTGATAGCTTAAGTGTGGGGAAGTTTGATAAGGGGTATTTATGCCACTTATCTTATTACCAAACCTTAGCTTTTTATATGAGTTTTATAGAGTTATTAAAAGGATTAATTAAAATTTTTATTTATTCATCATTGTTAATGTTGATAGAATTGATGCATTTTGTATTGATTTTGGGATAATTATTGTATTAGAGCCTGTTGCATTTAGTCTTTGAGTATGATTTTTATATACAGGAGCTTTGAATTGAGTGCAAAATGTTAAGAACAAGGTTGGAACTCTCTGCATAGAGCTTGTAGTAATGATCAATTTGGGAGCTAAATAGAAGAGTTCTTGAGCTCATTTGAGCACATTTGCAAAAAGCATTGTAATAGGAAATTTGTATATCTATCTACAGGGATCGAATTGAGATAAATAATGATGTTTTGGAAAGCTCAAGAAATCCTCTATTATTTTCATGGTCAATCAAAACCCAGTTCTAGGAGCATCTTGCCGAAAATTGAGTTTCAAGATTAAAAGTTGTTGATGTTCTGATATTATCCAACTTGACCTTCAGTTAGTATTTTCGCAATATCAAGAGGTACAAATGTCCGATTGAGGTGATTATGGTGGATTTGGAAAGCTTATTCAAAGGGCTACAATCTCTATTTCGAGTGCCAAGGACAAATTCGAATGTTTAAGAGGCCAAAATAACCAAATACCTGAAGATGTTAATTCTGTCCAGCGCGGCAACTCGTGAGATGACAAGATTGTAGCTTACTTATCTGTTTTTGGGCCTACTTTGGCCCATTATTAGAGAGCAGTATTTAAGGGATTGTTATAGACTTTTACCCTAGTTTTTTTACTCAGTTTTAGTTCATCACTTTAGTTGCTATTATTCTCTCTCTACTCTCTCTCTAGGTTTTGGGAGTTCCCAATCCTTGTTTTGACTCTCGTTCGGGATTGTAATTTATAGCTTCCTTTCAACAACGATTGTGATACTCCCCTTATGGAGGAGTAATCTCTTTACCGTATACAGGGATAACTGAGGATTATATTTGTTCTTGAGGTTTCCAATTTTAATTACAATTCATGGTTAGTTTTTCTTCCCCGTTTGCTTTCTCTTTTGATATCAATTGCGAAGATTATCGTAATTGTGTTTTTAAGAGTTGTTTGGTTGTGCGTTCATTTGTATGCATAATCTAGATACCATTGGGGTATTGGGTCAATTGATTTAATTACATCCAATTGGTAAGGGATTGAAATTAACTCTGTTAGGAATTAGGTTGCTGTAATTGGTAATCAAACTGACATAGGTTCATACAATCACGATCGTGAATTACTAGTTCATATATTAGCCAAACCCTTAGTGGGAGTGCCATTGTATGACCGCTAAGTAGAATTGCATCATTGTTGTGTGATAGCATAACTAATAAAAGAAACCATCGCCATGAATTTATTTTTTGAACCGATGATTGAACAACTTTTAATCTGAGGGAATCTTTGTACAGGTAATTTTCTCATTATAATTTCTCAAGTTAATTTAGTTGCTACAATTTCTCAAAACCCCTAATTTCTAATTGGCTAGTAACAATTCCTTGTGAGACGACCTGAGTTATGCCCTTTACTGCATTTTTTGTGCAACTTGGCACTTTATAAATTTTTACCTTAGTTTTTTACTCAGTTTTGCATGTAAGGAATCTGGTTATATAAGGATGATGAACCTTATAAAATGAGGAGAGATTTAAGTAGAGTTTCCTCTCTTTCGAGTGCGAGTCTCTCTCATATCTTTTTCAACATGGCATCTCTCTCTATATATGGCGGTCTTCCCTTATGACCATTGCCTTTGATCAATTCTTCAAGTGACACGTGTAGAACATCAAATGTGTCTTGAAAGAACAAGCTAGAAGAGAGGTTGATAGATCTGTCACATCAGTTGCAGAAGCCATTGTAATGTTGAGTTTTCTGATCTCTATTCAGAAAATACTTTTCTACTTTCTGAACTCTTTCTCTATGAAACTAGGCTAGTTGATCGTTTAGGCAAAGAGATGGCATACCAGTTTGACAACTAGGTTAGACTTTAAATTGAAATTTGAATTTCAAAATTCAAATTTCCCTCCTTTTTCTGTAGCGTTTAATGCTCCACACAAATATGAGTTTTCTGAAGTGCGTAACAGATTCCTTGATAATTCTTCAAACTTTTGGTCTTTAATCCAATCTTCTTTGCTGATGATTTCTTTGCGATAGTGATAATTGAAGATTAAGTAACACGTTACTCTTGGACATATTCTGATTTCCTCATCTTAAGTGAGCTTTCTGATGTCCTGTTCTACTTTCTGAAGTCTTTTTCCTTGGTTTCTTGTTCTTGACATAATATGCTTCAATCTTTAAGCATTTTAACATTCTTTGCACGAGATAATGATCACTTCGTTTAAACTTAATCTTTTCACACGAGATAAAACATGTTTGCACATGTGTAGTGAAATTATTCTCGATTCAAGTCCATTTTTATGCTTTAATCCGTATACATATACTTTGCTTGACATAATATTCACTTTCTATTTAGCTTAATCTTTTCCCATGAGATGAAACATGCTTATACATTCAAAGTGAAATATTAATCTTGCTTTAAGTCTGTAATATAGGATTCAGATTTTACCTATTATACTTTGTCATGAAACTCAAGGTAAATATTAGTCATTCTTCAAAGTATTTTCTTTGAATTGGCTTTGTTGTCATTTAAAATAAATTAGCTCAACTTGATAGGGCTCTGGAGCTAACAGAAAGATTTTGACTTTAAGTTGGCATTTGTTCGATGCAGAATAGAAAAATGAGGCATGTTATAACTCACTGTGGAAATTAGTAGTACACGTAAGCAAGTTAACAAAATACATGATCATTTCTATTAATAGTTCAGATAACAATTTGATAGAAGGACTAACTTATTCCTTTTTATAAAATTTGAGGGACTAATATAGGATTTTCTAAATCTGATGGACTAATTTGTCCTCCATTATAAATCTAAGGGACTAACTTGGGGTTTTAGTGACAAAATGTTAATGGCAAGGGGTGTCTCTGTAATAGGATTTAATTAGTGACAGGAGCCTAGTGTATTTTTACAATCTAGAAGAGGAAATGTGTATTTTAAAGTGACTCAAAGAAGGTTATTGTAATTATCCCTATATTATATAATATACCATTATCATTTGACTATTACAAATAATTATAATTTTAAGTAAATATTTAGCAAAAAAGTAAAATTATAATAAAATAAAAATATTTATTTATTTATGTATAAATCTAAAAGTAAATGTCATTATTTGTAGTTATAGTTATTATGAACAATGATTAATTTTTATCATTTAAAATTATAATTTGTATTGATGTAATTTATTATTTACTTAAATTTAGTAATAATTTATTAATTGAATCAAATATAAAAATTAAAAACAATATAATGCACTATTGTTTCTAAATATGGAATATTTTAACTTGTATTTTCACCATATACTATATAAAAAAGAAAATCATATTAAATTAAGATTTTTATTAGTTATTTAAATTTAATGGGCTGAATTGAAATTTTGGAGAAAGAATGAGGTAGAGTGCAATTTAACCAAATTTAAGGATAATTTATACTATTTTCTCAATATAAATATTAATACCTAAATTTAGATAAAATTACATATAAAATTTAATTATAAAAAATTTATCCCTATTTTTATTTTTTTTTTAAAAAAATCCGTGTTCTTTCTTTAGCGTATAGAATTTTTCCATGTATACCTTACTGCCACCGTGGTAATAACTAGTGGAAAAGTTCTTAAATCCTCTCTGAGGAAGAATCTTTATCTTCTTACCAGCTTTCTAAATTCTTATCAGAAGGAATCCAAGGAAGCTAAATATATATAGCTACAATGCAAGTTGATTGGCTAGAATATTATAATATATATCTTCATGATCAAGCAATGGAGCACCGGATTCCCCTTGGTAGCATGGATCTATAAATTGTAGGCTTAGTTAACCAGTCACATCAAGGTAGCCTCTTGGCAAACTCACTCTAGAAAGCATAATTTCAAGAAACTGATTAGATCAACAACGGCAATGTTATCAGCTCGCCTGAGAAAGATCCTCAAGTATCAACTAGAAATATCTCACTTAATGATCAATTTTGTGACAAAAAATAATCAGTCACTAAAATAATGAATCAGTGACCGAATTAACAATCGAATTGAGACTTTAGAAAAATTGAAAAAAGGTGGAAAAAATCAGTCGCTAAATCAATTACTAAATCAAATTAGTGGTAGATTTAGCGATTGATATTTATTTATATTAGAATTCTTGGCTTCCATAAAAATCAAGCATTAAATCGGCCACTAATATTACAGTTAGTGATCAATATTTATTTTTAAGAGAAAATATTTCTTCCATAAAATTGGTTACTAATTGAAATATTAGTAACCGATTTAGTGACCAATATTTATTTACACTAGAAAACATTGCTTTTATAAAAATCGGTCACTAAGTCAGTTACTAATAGTTTAATTAGTGATCGATTTATTGACCGATATTTATCTATATTAGAAAACCTTGCTTTAACAAAAATCGGTCACTAAATGAAATTAGCCACCGATTTAGTGGCCGATATTTATCTATATAAGAAAACTTTGCTTTAACAAAAATTGGTCACTAAATCGGTTACTAAATAAAATTAGCGATTGATTTAGTGACCGATTTTTATTTATAAGAGAAAACCTTGGTTGAATATAAATCGGTCACTAAATAAAATTAGCAACCAATTTAGTGACCGATATTTATTTATACATAAAACCATCCTTTCAAAGAAATCGGTCACTAATTGAAATATTAGCGGCCGTGTTAGTGACCAATATTTATTTATATGACACGACCTTGCTTTCATAAAAAACAGTCTCTAAATCGGTCACTAATGTAAAAAGAACATATTTTCTTGATAAATCGGTCACTAATTGATTAAAGTATGCTTAGATAATTCGTCACAAAATCAGTCACTAAATAATAGATAATACATGATATAAAAAATAATAATTAATGACACATATTTTAATATAATAGTTATTATTAAATTAAAATATCAATAATTATGATAGAAAATATTACAAAACTATCAAATTATATAAAAGAAAGAGAATATTTTCATATTTTATTCTTTATTAAAATTATAAGAAGTTATAAACTATTAAAATAAATAATAGAATATATTTTTGTTTAAAATATTTTTAGTGATTATCATTTAATTCATATGTTTTTAAATAAAAAGTCTAATTTAGAATTTTTTTTATTCTATATCAATTATTAATATATATATATATATATATATATATATATATATATATAAGATGAGTTTAATTTTTATATACTAATAGTATAAAATTATTTTTACATTATTTGCTAATTAAAGCATTTTATTTGCATGACTTTTCAATTTACATGATTGGATGATAGTATAAAAAAGATTTTATACTATTAGTACATTAAAATTAACTTCAATAGTTATCACCCTTATACTTAAAACACTATAACTTTATTTAAGTTACATATACTTTATTGTCTTTTCATATTTATAAAATTTAAAAAAATTTGTGAACTCTTCTTTTGGTTTGTTAATTTGTAAATTCTAATGGCTTAGAATTAAGGAGCATGTACACACCAATTTGATAGTGTATCTCTGTGTTGGATATGTGTCTAATTAAAAAATAATTTTTTAAGTTTAGATATATACCAGATACGGTTATAATTTACTATAAATACAGTTTGAATACACCACAAACATGATTATATATTATTTAATTTTTTTTTAATTGAGGCCAAATCAATTCTGGTTAGACCATATTGTTGGGTTACCTGTATATTTTGAATCTTCTTTAGTTGACCAAAAAAGAATAATCAGACAAGACAATAAAAAGAAAATAAAAAGGAATTAAACTTTCTACTTAATTGAGGGTTTCAAGAAAAGGGACGCAGCAAGTTGGCCGTTGTGCACTCGTGCTCTTCATGCTCCACCTTCTTCTTTGTGCTCACTGTGCTTCAACTTCATTTGAACCCACCTTGCGGCCGTCGCTCCGCCATGCCGTCTCGCGAAGTCGTTCCTCGCGCCGTCACTCCGTGGTAGTGGACGCTTGCGTCGCCACTCTCGCCGCTTCCCCTGCTCCGTCCTCCGTACTCGTGGTTGTGGGTGCCCGTCGCGCGAAGTTATTCCTTAGGCCGTCGCTCTCCGTGCTCCGTCCTCTGTGCTCGTCGTTGTGGGTGCTCCGCTGGTCTCTTTGTGCTCGTGGTTCCTTCAGGCATCGCCGTGCCGCGCCACTGCTCCGATGCTCCACCACGACTCCACTTCCTCAAGCTCGCGCTTCACGTACTCTACTTCCTCAAAGCTGAGACTTTTTTGGTTTTTCCTCAATGTGTTTTGCTTATAGATTTGTTTATGGCTAAACTTGACAAGGCTAAAAAAACACAGGTTGATTTTCACCTCAATCAGAAGTGGGGATCTTTCCATTCATCTTTAGCTGCTCTTTGTTTCAATTTTGTGCCGTTGGACTCTTCCTGAGCTTGTTTTTGGTGGTTTAATTTATGGCTTTTTGCTTCTCTTTAGCTTTCTGCATGTGTTGAGCTCTTCCTTTTTTTTTTAGTTGGGGGAGTAATGTTTGGGGATTGGGGATACTAGTTGCTGTGATATTGCTATTTAGGATGCAGATAGTTATTTTCCTAGTCCTCATTACTTCTTGATGTATTATTTTGAGACTTTGAAATTGGTGGTGTTGTATTACTAAGATTAAGATAACATTTTCAGTGTGATCTGGACTTTTGAAAAGTGAATCCATGGTAATAATGTGCATGACAAGGAAAAAAAATGTTTACATGAACTTAAAATGAATCTGTGGTAATAATATTTATTTTTGTGCCCCTTTTTTCATCTTGTTATGGGTTATCTTGTGCTCAGTTTGATGAATTGAATATCTAATTGTCAATGTATTTTTTTTTTTTGATTTCAAGAGAAGGCAATGTTAATATGTGGTTTATGAAAAAAAAATCCTTGGTTGAGTTAAAGTTGAAATCATTCTCATGAGATGAGTGTTTTTGCTCTTTTATTCTTTTCTTTTATCTTTTGGTTATCATTATCTTCTGGGTTCTTGGAGCTCAATTTTAATTACTTTTAGAATTAATTGCAGTGATTTTTGAAAAGCATGATCTTGCCCATATGGAAATGGAGTAAAAACATTGGCTCTGCTATAAATTTCTCTTTTGTGTGTGGATCAAATTGAGCTCATCGAAATAGCATATATTGAAGAAGATATAAATCTTGTGCATATCGTGTTCAAGTCAATAATTATTATTGCTATTTCTTTGACTTGCTTTGGGAGTTGACTTTTAATTCTTAGCATTTTAGTGTTTTTTCTTGTCTTTTAACACTCTATTTGTTATTTGAAAGCAAATTTTCAATCTTGTATAGTTATAATTGTATTGTATTGTTTAACAATGGTATAGAATATGGATATACATCAAATTCATGATTGGATGTATAATAGACTTATGCCAGGTTGAAGGGGTTTTACTGATGAATTTCTGAAAGGGGTGGATGAATTTGTTTCTTTTGCATGCCAACAAGTGCATTTGGCGAATGGAAAAATTAGATGTCCTTGTTCTAAGTGTAGAAATTTAAACTACATTCTCCCTAAAGAAGTTAAAGTTCATCTTTATAAAAAAAGATTTATACCAGATTATTGGTGTTGGACATGCCATGGAGAATTGCGAGGAACATGTAGCACTCAATCTAGTACTTCTATGACAGAACTAAGTAATAATGACCTATTAAGTATATTTGAGACCATGGTTTACAATGCAGTTGGTCCAGATACTAGAATGCATTATGATCAAGGGGTTGAAGAGTCATCAAATGTAGATGCTAAAAAATTTTACGATTTGCTACATGCCACACAAAAGCCTTTGTGGTCGAGATGTGTTGATCAAGTTATCGTTTGCTGTTAGATTATTAACAATCAAGTCAGAGGAAAATATTTCTCAATGGTTTTTCAATCAGATGGTCCAACTTATGAGAGAGACACATCCTCCTGATAATCTAATCCCTAAAGATTACTATGGAGCTAAAAAAATAGTTTCAAAACTTGGACTTAGTACAATCAAGATTGATTGTCATATTAACGGTTGCATGATATTCTATACCGAAGAGTGCAAATCATTGAAAGAATGTAACAATCCAACAGTCAATGGCAAGAATGTTTTATATATGAATGGAGCTAGGTATGTGATAAGTTTTAATTTTATTTAAGTATACATGATACATTTTAACTTATAACATGTAATAGTGGTAGATTTTTGCCCTCACATACTACTGCTAATAGGGTTACTGATGTTATCAGAAGTCATTACCAAGAAGCATGCCATCTTGGAAAAAAATACCACCTAATATAAGAGAAATGTTGTTTAATGAGTTTAATGAAAGTTTTATGTATAGAAGTATATCTTAATCTTTCGTTTAATTTGGTTATTATAGATCAAGTTTAATTTTGAGCCCCCAGATTATGATTAGGCTGAAAGAAATTTTCAAATGGGAGGTACTACCTTACTAAAAAATATGCTTTAGAAGGCTCGTGTCACCATAAATAGGTCAAGATGGCTTGGAGAATCTGTGTGGAATAGGTTGTGTGAGCATTGAGCAAGTGAATCCTTCAAGAAAAAAGTAGATAGGGGAAGCTAAATCGAGCATCTGATTATGAAGGGTTTGAAGGTTCTCTTCACATCAATGGCTCTATTACCACTTCTCAACATAGAGCTAATTTGGTTAAGTTTTCAAATAATTTTTTTTTTTGTATAAAAGGTTAATTTTTGACATATTGCTTTGAAATCAAGTAAGAAATATTCTTAATTTATATTATTGTTGTATATGTAGAGAAAATTGAATGGAAGACCTCCTACGCTCTTAGAGCTATTTCGCCATATACATAGACGCAAGGATCAAACATAGGTGGATAAGAGATCAGAGCATGTATATGTAGGTAACTTGTAATTTGTTTAGTGCTTGGTTCACGTCTATCAATTATGTTTGAAAATAATATCTAGTTCTATACTATTAGACTATATAATGTATATTCTATTAATATATCATAAGTATGCTTAAGTTGGTTACTTAAGTTGGTTTCTATGTTAGTTGATATCATATTTGTGTTTACAGGCGGAAGTCACCCGAGCAATGGAGGATTTATGGTTTTGGCTTAGAGTCAACAGTAGTTGATAGAAGGCCTTATTATCATTGCTTAAGCTCATATTCAGCTGAGTAGGTTCGTAGAGGAAAGCATGAAGAACTATTGAAAAATATGCAAGATGAAAATGGTGCACTTGTAGCAAGGTTAGAGAAAATTGAGAAAGAGCTTCAACACACTTATCAGGAAGTTCAACGCAATAACCAGATGCTACAAGAAATGATAAGACGAATGAATTTTCAATTTTCTGATCTCCAATCATTACTGCAGACTTAGCTGAGGGGGATGAGGGTGATGATGATGATGAACAAGAAGAGGAAATGAGGACTAGTTAGAATTACCTTATTCTATTTTGAATGATATTTAGTAAAATTCAATCACTTGCTGGAGACTTAACTAAGAGAGAAATGTGATGATCAGGAGGATATGTTATAATTACTTGTATTTTGGATTGACACTGGTTATTTTGTATGTTATTTAGTATTGATGTTTGACACTAGTAAGTTGATATTTAGTAGGAACTAAGAGGGAGAAAGGTGATGATTAGGAGGACAAGTTATAATTACTTGTTTCTATTTTGGATTGACACTAGTTATTTTGTGTGTTATTCAGTATTGATAGTTGGCACTAGTTAGTTGTTATTTAATAGGTTTCAAGCATAATTTTATGTTTGTTTGGTGGTGATATGGATATGTAAATTAGGTTTGTGGAATGGGAATCAAGGAAAAAAAATTGGATTGGTGGGTACAATAATTATTAGTGAATGAATTTGAGACTGAATTTGGAAGTTACAAAGTATTAGAGACTGAATTTTTGACCGATTTCTCTTCAAAAATAGTGACCGAAATTTCAATCACAATTAGTCACTGCACTTGTGAATGTTGGAAAGTACATTTGTGACCGATTTTTTGGTCACTAAATTAGTGACTAAAAAATCAATCGCTACTAAGCAAACATTTTCCAATGGGGAGGGAAGAAATTGGGTCACAAAATCGGTCATAAAAATTAGTGATCAAAAAATTGGTCACTACTAGGCCAATAGAAATTCAGTCACAAAATCGATCACAAAAATTAGTGACTGAAAAATCGGTCACTATTGAGCCAACTTCTTCCAATTAATTGAGGGACAATTTCGGTTAGAAAATCGGTCACAAGAATTAATGATAGAAAAATTGGTCACTAATAATTTAGCAATCTTGAATCTAGCTACAATATAATTGATCATAAAATCGGTCGCTAAAAGATTTTGCGACCAATTTATTGTATTTAGTGACTGAAATTTCGATCACTAATCAGCAATTTTCTTGTAGGATCGGGAGGTTGAGGACGCAGCCGAGAAGGTCAATGGTGGATACTCATTCGACAGCCATGGCCACGGGAACACGAATTACGGCGATGCAAATAACTGTACTTGACAGGAGGATACCCAATTTCTGCTAATAAATTTCCCTAAGTTTGTAGTATTAATGGTTTATTTTTATTATTTTCTACAAGGCTACAACTATCTGTTTCTATATCTATCTATTTATTTATCTTAGCAATATTATTATAATATTTAAAAGTATGTGTTTAATTGAGACACTCATTATATTATTATTGAATGTGATGAATAAATATAGATAGTATAGATCACTATCACATCCAATGATAATAAAGCATATGTTTATTTAGATATTCACTTTTAAATGTTAAAATAATATTTTTGTGACGCAGTAAAGTTCATTCCACCTTTAACACTCATTCTAATACATAATTATTACATTCACAATTAAAAATTTACCCAATCATTAAATCATAATGTAATATGTAAATTTAATCTAATAATTTGATAAAATCTGTCCATTGGATTTTGATATGTGTCACCACGACGAATAGGCAACTGCAAAAAAATTATTGAAAAATATATTCAATGGACTCTTGCCAATTTTATTATAAAAAATTTTAAAAACTTTTTGATTTAACAAAGGTCGTGGTCTTTTTAAAAGAGATTGACCATGTTTGGGAGTCAAAGGTTAAAACTGCATTCTTAATACATTTGTCTTATAACAATTATTCTAAAGTTTATTGTGCAAACCAATTAATAATTTCAACAATTTTTATTTGTCCCCTTAATAAAAAAAATAGAAGAAGCAAAATTTTGGAAAATATAACTCTATCTTGACAGGAAATGACTACATCAACTTATCTTATAACATGATGAAAAATTCAAAACCACGCGGTTCTTCTAAAAAATAATTTTATATTAGATTAATTAAGTTTATTTATATAAATATCTAAAAATGAAAAGGAAATATTATAAAAAGGCTTATTTTAAATAAAATAGCTTTAAAACATAAACTAAAAGAAAATTAAAAAAAGGTCAAGAATTATTTAACTTTCATTTTCATTGTTTTTACTCTATTTGTCAAACCGACTCAAGAATAAGTTTAGCAAAAGCAAACTATTCAAATTTGATCGAAATTAAATTTTTTAAAAGTGTAAAAACCAATAATTAAAAGAAAAGGAAAACCATGAAGACGAAATAAAAACAATGCCAAATCAATGATCTTTAGAAAATTATTAAAAAAATCTTAAAAGAATGAAATGAAAGAAAAAACTCTATGACATGGGAATAAACAAAGAAAAGCAAACGTTTTTGTAACTAACATTGCGCTTGGTACCTACTCCAAGATAGAAATGAAGAACACGGTCCGATAGCAGAGAAAGAGACAATACTAGGAATAGAGTTGGAAGTGTATTTGGTAGTAATGTATGTGAGATAGTGACTAATGAAAATATGAGTAAGATTATATTATAATTTGATGAAAATTTAAAAGTGAGAAGAACAAAGATAAAATATGAAATATTTAAAGGAATATTTTTGATAAAATTTTAAATTTATGTTTCAAAGACATATCTCATATATCTCTCCTTTTTAAGAGACAAAAATTGCTTTGATACTATCTTATAATTGAGTTGGTTTAACTCAATCCCAAAAACTAGCTCAAGAAATTAGGGTCGTCCAATACTTATAAAAGTTATCTAGATTTTATCTCTAAAGAACGTGAGATTTTAATAGTGGGTTATATTTATAAAAGAGCATTGAAAGATATTTTTGGAACTAATTATTAACATATCAGGACCAGAATAAAAAATATTTATCTATTGCAAATTTTCAGGATATGATAGGATTTAAAGCTTATCATTAGTTGCGGATTTATCTTTCTTTTATTTTTATTTGCAGCTTTATCTTTTATTTTATCAGAGAAAATTATACATACTCCCTCTCACTCACATGTGTCACGAGAAAAGAAGTTGTAAATAACTCAAAAACTTGATAGTATAAAATTTAATAATATAAAACATTAAAATACTAATTCTATATTGTATTTAGTTTGACATTTTATAATATACTATATTTATTTTATATTTAAATATATTTTTTGATCTTGAAAAATATGTGCGTTTGGATTTTGGTTCATGTATTTTTTTTTTAATCCAAACATATCTGAAATTATTTGATTTTAATCTTTATAGTTAGTTTGTCTATGTTAAATATTATCCAATCCTATACGGTAGTTATTAGTCGTACGTGACATATCATATAATTATATGTGTCAAAATCCTACTATAAAATAATTATTAGGTCCATTAATATGAGTTAGTTAGTTGGATATTCTAATATATTATTAGGCAAGAATTTTGACACATGGGATGATGTGCCACATATGACAACTCACTATAATATAAGATTGAATAATATGATTTTTCTTTAGTCATCAGTTTAACATTTAAAACAGATAGATTAATTGCATGGATTAAAACCAAATAGATTTCAAAATGTTTGGACCAAATTCTTTTTTTTCAAGGACTAAAATAGAACTCGCTTGTTTTTTAGGAACAAAAAATATATTTAACCCTTTATTTCATTATTAATAGTTATTTTTATGTTTAATGTTAGTTATTAAAAACTATTTATTTAATATTAAATAATTTTTTTAAATAACTATTGTTTAATATTTTTATTTGAATGACATATATATATAAGAAAAATCAAAGAGTGAAAACAACATCATACATTAAAAGTTGCATGAAAATCCGTAAGTGCCATAGTTCTTCATCAATTCTCCAAAATGTGAGATCAATTTTCATTGATAGCGTATGATGCAAGATCCATGTTCCTCTACATGGAACAAGAATTATTCCACTTATCCATACTCCGTGTGTGGTAATAACTGGCCAAAAATTCTTAGTTCCTCTAAGAGGAAGAATCTTTCTTCTTATCAAGTTTCCAAATTCATTTTTTTCACAACGAATCCATGGATGCTAGATGGCCAAGTTGGTGGGCAGGAGTTATAAAGCAATAAAACATCGGATTCCCCTTGGTAACATCTATAAATTGTAGGTTTAGTTAGCCAGTCACAGTAAAGTGGCCTCTCTAAGTACTGCAAATAAACTCACTCTAGAGACAATTTCTAATTGGATCAACAATGGCAATGTCAGCTCATCTGAGAAAAATCATCGCTGCTCTGGAGGCTGAGGAAGAAGCCGAGAAGGCCAATGGTGGTGGCGGATACTCATTTAATAGCCATGGTGACAACAACACAAACTATGGTGGTGTATACTCTATCTATAATAACCGTGAACAGCCGATTTTACCTTGTCCATAAAACAAAAAAAAAAAATGGCATATTTTTAGAATGCTTATTGCCTTTTTTAGCCCATAATTTTTACATTATTTTTGCTTTGCTTTTGAGCCAAATAAAAAAAAAAAAGGAATAAAATGTGCTAGCCCATTAATCCCCTTTGCCCTTTAAACAGCCCATTTTGGTAGAACTAAAGTGCGGACCGTCTCGAGTATTGTTTAAATTCAGTTTAGACCATGGGTTTTTAGGTTAATTTTACTGTTGTTTTACATTTTGGTTCATGTGAAAAGTCCAACCCATTCCAACCCATTTCCATTTTTTTGAAGTAAAAAAGGGACAAAAGAACGATGGCTCTGTCACTTTACCACGGGCTCCTATCCATCCCCTGCCAAGATATACATGTGAAGCAGTATTAAAATGGGGATGATGGGAAGTATAAAAAAAATGAAAAGCAATAGCAGACACAATGATGTGTGTTCCTCTCGCTCCTCCCCCACTCCTCCCAAGAGGGTGAACTCCCTTTCGGTGATGAGCTGGGAATCCCTACCAACCAACTTGTAAAAGTGGGAGTATCAATGATTTTGGTCAACAGAGAAACGGCTATATAGCTGCTAGCGTCACGCTTCCTCTGGGAGTGCCGTGGCATCACCACCGCGGCCGCGGGTGCTTCGCGTATGCCACCACCGTGACCCAAATCACTGCCACCCTTCAAGCCGTTCTGCCACCGCCTTCCATCGCGACCTCGTAGGGCCAAGCCGGCCTCCCATGTGCGGTGTCTCCGATCCTTCACGCCGCCATTGCACGCTGGTAGTGGCGGATTGGCCCATCGCTCTGGGATAGCCGGCACCGCCACGTTTCTCTGCCTTCCGCCTCTCCTTCGCCTTGATTGCCGCCCTACACCTACCACAGCGAGCACCTCCTCCTCCTCGCAAGCCCCATCGCCACCGTACCCCCTCGCAACCGCCACGCACAGATAACGGCCGGGCTGGCTCCATGGTCGTGTGCTCACAGCTGTTCCTTGGCCGCAATCCCCACCCCCTTTCCTCTATGTTTGTAACTCCAACCTTTCCTCTTTGTTTCAGCCGAAATATGGAGTGCCCTGACACTCCCACCCAGCTTCCAAACCGTGATATATTCCTTATGTTTATACGAAGAATAAAATCATATCATTGCCTCTCTTTTGTCTCGTCTTGATCCATACAAAATTGAAGATATTGAATCTCTTTTACTCACTATGGAAGAACGGATTGAAAAATCACACAAACTGGATATCACCAACTCCCCTTTACCTGTGCAATCTAATCAGGTTCAAGCTCAACGTCGCTTCCCTCCCAATTCACAATTTCTTTCTTCTCGTGGTCGTGGATTTCGCCGTGGTCATGCACGTTCTGGAAGAGGCTCTAGTCGTGGTACAAACTTCACTTCTGTTCAGTGCCAATTATGTAATCGCTTTGTGTCTACCTTGGATCAAACATAATTTCTTGGGTCTCGAAGAAGCAATCTGTTGTTTCTCGCTCAAGCACTGAAGCTGAGTATCAATCTATGGCTGCTGCAATCTCTGAAATCTCATGGATCAAAGACACTTCTGACCGAACTTCACATCTCCACTCCATCCATTCCCCATGTCTATTGTGATAATTTGAGTGCTGTTCTTCTTTCTGCAAATCCAATTCTTCATCAGTGTACCAAACACTTTGAAATCGACCTACACTTTGTACGTGACCGCATTATGCAGCAACACCTGCGTGTCTTTCATGTACCAGCTGAGGAACAAAGTGCATACATACTTACAAAACCTATCTCCAGCACGCGCTTTCCTTATCTCCACAACAAACTCAAGGTTCAGTCCTATTCACCTGCTGAGTTTGAGGGGGGCTGATAAGAGATATAAGTTAGTTAGCATAGTCATAGCCTTTCCGTTATTATCAGTTATTCTTTCACAACTACATATATCTTGTAATCCAAACTCAGTGTACATGCAATTCAATACAATCAAACACAATTGTAAAGTATTCTTCTTCTTCTTGTTTCTTCTTGTTCTCTGTACACTTTACATCCATTGTTCATTTGGCTTTGATTATATTCTTTTTCTTGTTTTTTTTCGTGTGGGACTCTATTTTCTTTTGTTTGGATTGTATGTATTATTTTTGTATACTTTTAGAAACTCTGTTTTGGGTTGCTTCAAAAAAAAAAAAAATGAATAATGAGGATGTTTCGGCTGTTTTGTTTTTCAGATTAGCATGCATTCAGGTAGTAGGGATAACCTTTTTAGTTTGGTTTTAGTCATTTCTTTTTCTTGTGTATATTTTGTCAGGCTGTTTGTTTTTTTTCCTCAAATGTTTTTATCTTCTATAAAAATGTCTTTAATTTTTTGTTTGGTACAAGGAGAAAGAAAGAAACAAGAGAATACTTAGCTATTCAAGTTATCAGCTATGAGCAAGCCAACAATACCCTTAATAGCTAAAGCCATTCAATCAAAGAATTACAATCCACTGCATCAGTCATAGCCAAAGAGTCAACCACCTTACTATCTGAGTAGAGGACATGACGGAAAGAGACCACCCAATCACGATGCATAAGATCTTTAATTTGATGAAGGAGATTGTGCAAAGCAAAAGCCCAAACACTCTGAGAAGTAGAAATTAGACCTACAGCCTCCAGAGAATCAGATTCACAAAACACCCTCCTCCATCCATGATTTCAAGCGAAGAGCAATCCCTCCTTGATGGCCAACAACTCCATCCGAGTGACGTCAACTGACCCTGCTATGCACAAGAACCCCATGAGCCAGCTCCCATTTGAGTCTTTGATCACACCCCCAAATCCACTATGCCCTTCCATAAACCGCACACTCGCATCCATATTAAGCTTAATACTGCTAATCGAGGGGCGAGTCCACCTATCCAACCGGCCCAAGTAAGCCGAAGCAATTAGATGAGACAACGCAACCTCAGCAACATCCACCACGGAACCCCAAATCTTATGAGAAATCTGCATAGGATGCCAAACCTCATTGTTGAGGATCGCCGGGTTCCGTGGCTGCCAAATCCACCAACGTGTTGTGATATGAAGAATCGAATTATCACTTCGCACCAAAGAAGCCAGCCACGTATCAATACATAAATTAGCCCATGCTCTCGAATCAAAGCCTAAAGAATGCCATACCGCACTTGCCACAACGCAATCTCGAAGGCAATGAACAACATCTTCCCCTACAATACCACAACGGCAACACAAGGGAGACGAAGCTAAATTCCTACAATGTGTAAAGCTATTGGTTGGAAGGGCCCCATGATAGCATTGCAAGAGAAAGAATTTAATCTTCGCAGGGACTTGGAGTCTCTACAGCTCTCGCCACTTACAATCCTCAATCTAATTCCTGTTAGAAGTGAGCATCCACTTGTAACATTTCATAGCCATGTACCCCCCATTCGTACTATGGAGCCAAATCCAATTATCAGGAAACTCATGAATAAGACCAACCTTATTCCAACTAAGCTCAAGAATATGGTTGGGGAGGAAGGTGTATAGGGAATGAACCATCCAACCATCATCATTTCAAACATCTCGTACCTATAAAACAGAATATGTACTATGCACATAAGGAACATGATTGCAAAGAGGTTCAATCCTTAACCAATCTGAGTACCAAAAGGAAGAAGCACCATCACCTAAGCTGAAGTAGAAACTCGAACCCAACTCAAGCCAAGCCTTAGCCAAACTTTTCCAAATACAAGAAGAAGAGGGGGAGGCCCAAAAATCAAAGGCAGTACCTTGACGACCATATTTTTCCCGAAGGAGTGTGACCCACAGTTTATTAGGTTCAAAATTAAAGGATGCCACAAGCTTCCCAAGTAATGCAACATTTTGGTACCGAGATATGCGAATATCAAGACCCCCCAGCCTTCATTGGTGTTGAAATAGTATTCCAATTGACCAAATTCAGACTCCTATTAGAGCCATTATCCTTTCCACATCAAATGAAATGACGAACTATAGAATCATGGAATGACAAATGGACTGAGGCACCCAAAGTGTTTGCATAGAATAAATCGTAAGGGAGGGACAACACTGACTTGGCCAAACAAACTTTACTAGCCTGTTCAAAAGTTTCCCTTTCTAACCAACCAACCTAGTGGAAATCTTCTCCATGATACCATTAAAATGATGCTTTGAAACCTTTCCCTGAATTAGAGGAAAACCAAGAATCCTTCCCCAATCCGTTGCAAATTTGATAGATGATATCGCCATTAATAACTCATGACTTTGCCTAGAAACATTGGACAAGCACAATACACAAGACTTCTCCACATTCACATTAAGTCCTAAAGCATTGCAAAGCTCTTGCATAACATCCATGATACTCCTCACTTATGTTTTCCAAGCTTTACAGAAAAGAAAGAGATCATCCACAAACATTAGATGAGAAATTCCTGTTCTTCCCCTAGAAACATGAATAGGCTCCCATGTCCTATCATCTACCACATCATTATTGCAAAGCGCCAAACTCTTCATACAAAGTACAAAAACGTAAGTAGAGATGGGGTCGCCCCAATGAAGACCCTAGTTAGAGAGAAGGGTGGAAGTCTAGTACCATTCTACAGGATAGATAGACTAGATTATCTAACCTCTGACATGATAAAGCTAACAATACGATGAGGAAACCCAAATTCCATCAAGGTATCCTGTAGAAAATCCCAATTAACCTGCTCATAAGCTTTTTCCAAATCCACCTTAAAGGCTACTGTCCCTTTCTTCATTTTGGTATGTTTCATGAAGTGAAAGACTTCCTAAGCGATAATCACATTCTCTCTTGTTCCTCTCCTTAGTATAAAGCTCCCTTGTAATGGGCTAATTAAATCATTGAGTAGAGGTCGCATACAATTCACCAACATACTAGAAATAATTTTATAATCCACATTACAAAGACTTACAGGGTGAAAATTCTTAAGAGAAACCGCATCATTTCCTTTAAGTATTAAAATCACCAAAGTCTCAACCAGATGAGGGTCCATACTACCATTCAGGAAAGCCCTCTCCACCAAACGCCAAACATCTATCCCAACCAGATGCCAATAATTCTTAAAAAAGAATGGTTGGAAACCATTTAGCCCTAGAGCCTTAAAAGTCCCTATTTACATCATTATTCTTCTAACCTCATCAAAAGTGATAGGAGCCAACAAGCTCCTCTTCTCTTCCTCCAAAATCCGAGGACAACCCCTAGTCACAAATGCCACCTAAGGAGTAGTAATTCTAGGAGCAAATAACTTATGGTAGAAAAACAGGGCCTCCCCCCTAAGCACTTCATCATCTGTAGACCGAGTACCGTTACTAGGAAAAGACCACGAATCTTGTTCTTTTTCCCACTAACAATAGTTTGGGCATGGAAGAACATGGTATTATGATCACCAAATCTAATCCATTGGTCACAAGATTTCTGGTACCAAAGATACTCCTCCTGCATAAGAATGATGGTATATTCCTCTTACATTGCTATAACAAATCTATCAAATGTCTAGAATCCCAAATTTCCAATTGCTTCTGCACCTCTTTAATTGGAGCCTTTAACTGCCTTTTTCTTCCTTCTATATGCCCAAAGACATCTTTGTTAAAGATCAAAGAATCATCATGAACCGCCTGCAGGCTCTCATGTACTTGAGGCTGCCCTCTCAACCAAGCACCCTCCACCATCTTTCCAAATACAGGGTGAGTAGCCAAGTCTGCTTGGGACCGAAATGAGTGTATACCCCTCTCTTATGGGGTACCTTAACAACGAAGAAGAAGTGAAGAGTGATTAGAATGAATATGACTCAAGTTCTCTACAAAAGCATCAGGAAACTTAGGCCTCCAATTGCAATTTGCAAGACCGCTATCCAAACACTTAGAGACCGGCTTACCCCTCATGACCTTCCTGGACCAAGTGTAGCGACACCCCCACCGCCCCAAGGTCTAGTAAGTCACAGTCTCCTAACATGGTGGCAAAATCATTAGCTCGCCTACGAAGAAAATTCCCTTCTTGAACCTCAAAAGGGAGAAGGATTTCATTAAAGTCACCAAGCAATAACTAAGAACTCGATACTCTTTGGCTACCTGAAATAGGACCACAAAGAACCACGAGCAGATGGAATTGGGCTTGCATAAACAGCACTACAAGGCCAAGTTGCGTCCCTTTGACCCACAAAAAAAGTGACCAAATTAGTATGGACCTCCAGAATCCTACAATGCAGATGTGGTGTACTAGATAACACCTATACACCACCACCATGACCCACAGCCTAAGCCACCCCAACCTCGGTAAACCCTTGTCTATTCCACTGATAATTGATTTTTTATCACACTTTATCTTTGCAATTGAATAATGATTTTGGGGCTATTTAGTATGTAAATATTAGTTTTTGGTCTAAATTGGATTTTGGGCTTTTAAGTGGAATTAATCATAACTTTTGTTTCAGGAGCCCGATTGAAGGCCAAATTTGGACAACAAGGCAGTTATGAAATGCTGGACAACAAAGCCATTATTTTCAGTTTATGTTTGGGCCGGTTTTTGTCCTTTGAACCGATTTATTTTATTTTGGTTTTTAAGAGCTGGAAAACAGAGGGACTCTTGAGCTGTTCTTTTGGATTCTTCTTCATTTGACAGATTACAGCTTTTCTCTCAATTTTGTTCATCCTGTTCAACTTTTTCTTTTTTTTTATTTCAATTTTTTTGTTTCTGCCATGGTTGGCTAAAGCACTAATCAACCAACCCACAAATTGAGTCTCCGTCATTAATCCAGAGGACGTTTTTGCCTCATACTGAGTTCGTTTTTGCCTCGTACAGGGGTGTTGAATGTTAGATTTAACATTTAGGTTGATTAATCGAAAGGGCTTAAAATCAAAACGAGTTTAAGTAGGCATTGTACGTTGAATGAGTGAACACGCCGAGTTTCTGATAAAATGCTAGGTGATCACCTAGTAGATTCGTTTTTCTAAATGAATGCAGGGATTCCGATTTATTTAGGATCAACCACGAATTCAGTGATTAATTGTCCAATGAAGGATTCTCAGGAACTCAAATTTGGGTTGGTTGCTTTTTTTCAATTGTTAATTTCATTTTTATCTGTTATCTGTAATCTTTTGATATTGAAATTGAACAAACCCCCCCTTTTCTTTTCGTTTCTGTTGCTTTTTTTTGTATTGTGTTGTTTTCAATTGAGCGAATTGGTTCATTGCAAATTCCTTGGGAAACGATTCAGGTTGCTCTATATTACAAATTCTCTTGTTATTAGCCTGATTAATTTGAGTGAGCTCAATAGCCACGTTATCCACCAATTCTTCGAGTTCTCAAAGGATGAATGAGTTTCTAATAGGATGAAAATCGAAGGCTGGTATTTCTTGATTAACTCCCTACAGTGATGACGACCCCTATTACTCACCTCACCCTTAATATTCCAAAAAAAATTAAACAATCCATAAACAATAAAGTGATGAAGATATGGCTGCCAAAGCAATCCAATAGCCTAAGTTGGGATAATAGAAGCCCCTTCGATATCACCTCCCATGGTCATCAACTCCTTTTTATCATTATTCTTCATCTATTTCCCCTGATCACTAATCACCAGTTGAGTATCCATAGAAGGATCTCGAATCAGAAATGTTTCAAAATTCACAGGCCATAACCTTTTATGCTTCCCATTCATGATCTTCGAGACTAAATTAAATTGTCCAACTTCCAATCTATTTACACCCACTAATACCTACAGAGCTGGCCAAGTACTTTATGCATTGAAAACCATAGGTAGATCACGGTCACCTTTGGATTTCAGTTGCATGTTAGTCATAGGTTGTAGGGATGTTACTTGTCCAGAAGAGTTAGTCCCCAAGGGTGGCACGTGTGAGGTTGAGGCCCTTCCAGAAGAAGGCTGCTTAAAAATCAGTGTAGTGCGATGTTTAAGGGGTGGCTTTATCACAGTAGATCTCGATATGAATGAGGAATTTTAGAGTATCATTTTTTCCTTCTTCTTAGTCTTTTTGCTTGTAACAGTGGTCTACATATCATCCTTAGATCTCAGGATTTGCTCCACTAAATCCTTAGGAAATGGTTTCTTTCAGATTTTTGACTAATTCCCATTTTGGATTTAAATTCAAATTTGCTAGACTTTTCCCTTCTTCTTCCACCATAGGGGGTGAAGCATCATAGTAGCTCGATTAGATTTAGCCACCATATTGGACTTGCATTCTTTGGTTACATGACCGTAACAGTTACATATACCACAAAAATGTCTTTAATTGAGTCTTTTTTGTATTTTTTATTTTCAAAAGAAACAAGAAAGAAAAAGAGTTTGCAATATGTTCTTTGGCATTTTGTTTTGATCGTTTGGTGTTTAGTGAATTTGGTGGTTAGTGAATTTTGTGCTAAAGCTTTAAAAGTAAAAAAGGTGAAAATGTTGAAAAGAAAGAAAATAATAATTAGGACCCTTGTATTTTTCTAGTTTGATTATTTTACTTGTCCTGGTATTTTGCACAGGTTAATTGTATGTTTGTTATTGGTTTACGAATTAGCTTTGTCAATTCATGTTGAAATTAGTGTTCAAAATAAATAAAATAAATACGTTTCTTTCTTGTAAATAAATTTTTTCTTTTTTTTTAAAACAATTTCTAATGATCAATAATGGTGATTGAATAAAAAATGTTATCTTCACTCTTATTGAATCATAAGGATTTATTGAATAGCCAACTGCTAACTTGAATCCCATGTAGGAGTATTTTTTTTTTTAAGAAAATAATTTTTCACTCAAAAATTTTCTTTTAAATCGATGTGGTGATCAATGATGGTAATTGAGTAGCAAATATTATCTTCATTATCGTTGAATCATAAAGGTTTATTGAGTAGCCAAATGCTAACTTAAGTCCTATGCAAGAGCAGATTTTGTTCTTTTTTAAAAGAAAAATGTTTCTTCACAAAAAAGGTTTTTTTTTATTAAAAGCAACTAACACAAATATTTTCTACAGAACTACGTGACTTTGAGTTCCTTATTACATCTGAGGATACGTAGGAACAGGCGACCCTTGTCAAGTCAAAATTAATTTTCATAATTCATTTATTTAATTGTAAATATTTTGTCTTGTCTTCTCATATTAAAAAAAATTAAAAGGTTACTAATTAATTTATATAACTTACTAAGGTACCATCTAAAGATGATGTATTAGGGGTGCTGTAAGATTAAGTTTCTATCATTTCCTAAGCATAATCAACTCCTAAACTCATGTATGTTTTTCAAAGATTGTATTATAAAATCTACGGGTTTTCTACATTTTCCCAATGTAAATAAACTTGATGGCGACTCCAATTTTCATTAACTCTTTTTCCCCATCCCCTCGCGACTCCAATTGCTACAGTAACAGTACCAGCACCAACAACTAGTATGATGGCCCTGTTATGAATAATAATGGCAAATTTATGGGGCGTATGGCAAGGGGTTTAATTTTACATTCCAGAGAATAGTATTCCTGGGAATACTACTCCCAGGAATGTTATTCCCAAGAATGACATTTGAAGAGCAGTTGGTAGAAGTATTAGTTGTTATAAAATATACCTGGGAATTGACGTTCTTGTGTTTGGTTATCATTTATATTCCCAAGAATATTGTATGATATTTCCAAAATACCCTCATAATTTTAATGCCAAAATTAATAATTCCAACTTAAAAATTAACTATTTTAACTACAAGTTAACAATTCTGTTGACTTAAGAATTTTAAATATTGATGACAAATTAGTATTAATGTCATATATGCTTCGGACAGAAAGGATTGAACAAACAAGTAAATCTTTAATGCAAATGAAATGAATATATAATATATCTATACTTGATATTTAAAATTATCCTCTCACAATCAAGAAAAGGATATGTTGCTGGCAATCAGAACTATTATGTGCATAGATGTTGAGTCATTTGTAGACATTGTATCAGAAAGTGAAATCATGGCCTGGTGCAATTCTCGCCATTTCATAAATGCCATTTGGAACCAAAAAGGAAGAAATTCAGATACACTACACACAAGTTCTGGAACGCACCAAGAGATATCTGTCCTCTCCACTAATGGGGACCGAAAATTAATTATGCAAATCAACCATTGGGAATAAACATGGAAAGAATTGACCACCATCTGTGAAGAATATATAGTGACCAAAATACATAGAAGACACATAGAAACATTGTGCAACAAAAAAGCTCTTCTCTATATTCAAAATCTGTGTATTTTTCTCTTAATCAAAATAGTTTTGTTAGTGTGAGAATTCAAATTTTTTGTATTTTGAGAAAATTTGTTTGTAAGAAAGCCTCAAAGTGAGTGACTCACAGATAGTGGAGGTACTAGGATTTGAGTTGAGCCTGACAAAAGTTCTTGTAAAGGTTGTATTTGGCTATTAGTGGAAAGCTCACAATTTGGTGAGCACTAGATGTAGACTTCAGAGTTGAAAGTCGAACTAGTATAAATTCTGTTGTGCTAAGTATTTCTATCACTCTCTATATTTTACTTATTTATTTGTGAAATTTAAAATTAAATAAGGAACAAATTTTCTCATAATTTCCTAGTAGATTTTCGTCAGGTCTATCTATTTTGCTTGAGATTTTTGACCTGTGCATTCAATGTGTAGTCTCTGAGCAAAGTAAGAAAAAACGGACTTGATTCAAACCCCCCATTTCTCAAGTCTCCTGGTACCATCAATTAGTATCAAAGCTTGATCTCCAGGGGTCAAGCTTAACAGCTTGGAGGATAAAGATCTAAGGACCTGTGATGGCCAACATAGTATCTTGCAACCTAACTGAAGTACAATCCACCACTCATCCACCATTCTTCAATGGAGAAAACTACTCCTATTGGAAGGAACACATGAGGATTTACATTCAGTCCACTGATTACTCACTATGGAGGATTATCATGAAAGGACCCGAAACACTAATAAAGGAAGATGAAAAAAATGGTGTTAGATTACCTAAAACGGAAACAGCATGGACAACTGAAGATGAAAAGAAAATTGAGCGTAATGCTAAAGCAGCCAACACAATGCTTTGTGCAATAAGCTTTGAAAAGTATAGAAAAATTTCTAGATGCAAAACAGCAAAGGAAATATGGGAAAAGTTCTAACATGAAGGAACCAAGCAACTAATGCAAACCAAGGCAGATATGCTGACCCATGAGTACAAACTTTTCCATATGAAAGCAGACGAGAAGGTAAATGAGATGTTTGAGAGATTCACAGTCATTATAAATAACCTAGGCATGCTTGCGAAACGCTACTCAAATGGAGAACTGGTAAAAAAATTTTAAGATCTTTAACTAAACCTTGGCTTTCAAAAATTGCAGCTATACAAGAAGGTAGAGACATTAGCTCTCACACATATAATGAATTATGAGGAAACCTCATCGCATATGAAACCACGCACTTAAGAGAAGAAGTGGGAGATAAAAGAAGGAAAGGAATAGCATTAAAATCAAAAGTGGTTGAAAAAGAGAAAGAATCAGAATCAGAATGCTCAGACATAGATGACTTCAGCCTTCTTACCAAAAAGATTTTGAGAATGTAGAAAAGAAGAAAACCCACCAGAAATAACACATCAAGAAGAGATGCTGCAAAGAAAGAATTCAGCAAAACGGACTTTATTTGCCACTATTGAAAATAGCCCGGTCACTTTAAAGTTTAAAAACGAATGTCCACTTCTGTTAAACAAAGAGGCCAGCAAGAAAACTAAAAGAAAAAGGCTATTTTCCACATGGGAAGATCTTGAAAATGATACTTCAAGTAGTGAAGATGATGAGGATTCAGCACATATGTGCTTCATGGCAAATGAAAATGAAGAGGTAGATCTCTCTGAACCATCACATGATGATTTGATTGATTTTGTTGATGAAATTCTTGAAAATTCTAATACTATGTTTTCTAAATACTCTGCATTAAAAAGAGAAAATAAATAGTTAAAAGAAGAAGTAGCTGCTGTAAAAACATTTGTTATCACCAAGGAAACTGAAAATGATTTGTTGCATGAGAAACTTAAATCTCTTACTAAAGATTTAGCAAGCTTTGTAAATGGAACTGAAAATTTAAACGGACTCCTTGGTCAACAAAAATGCACAATTGATAGAGCAAGATTAGGATTTGAACAACATAATCAAAACAAGTTTTATAAAAACCTATTCAATAAAAATGTTGCATCATCCTCTAATACAAGCTCATATAAATCTAGGCAGCATGAAAGGTTTTTTACAAAACCTGTTCAAAGAAATGTAACAAAACCAACACATGGGATGGTTGGTTGCTATAAGTGTAACTCAAATGATCATGGGCCTAGAGATTGTTTTATATTTTGGGATTGGAGAAATGGTAAGCGCACACCTATCTTATATCAATATAATGCAAAAGGTGAAAAGAAAAATTCTAACTTTAAAGGATAAAAACAAGGTCATCTTTCAAGCACAGCAACATAGCTCTCCTATCCAACAATGAACCTAAATCAATCAATGAAGCTTTGGAAAATGAAGCTTGGGTAAAAGCAATGAAAGAGGAGTTACTGCAATTTGACAAAAATCAAGTTTGGACTCCTATTCCTAAACCCATAAATTGTTCCATAATTGAAATAAGGTGGGTGTTTAGGAATAAATTGGATGAAAGTGGTAAGATAATAAGAAATAAAGCAAGGCTGGTAGCTCAAGGATACAACCAGCAAGAAGGTATAGATTTTGATGAGACATATGCTCCAGTAGCCAGAATGGAAGCCATTTGTGTGCTTCTGTCATATGCCGCTCACAAAAATTTTAAGCTATTTCAAATAGACGTAAAAAGTGCCTTTTTAAATGGATTTATTAGTGAAGAAGTCTATGTAAAACAACCTCCAGGATTTCAAAATGAAAATTTTCTAGATTATGTACTCATTTTCAAAGGCACTCTATAGTCTTAAGCAAGCACTAAGAGCATGGTATGAAAGATTAACTACATTCTTGATTGAAAGTGGTTTTGAAAGAGGAAATGTAGACATCACTCTCTTCGCTAAAAACTCCAATGATGATTTTATTTTGGCGCAAGTTTATGTTGACGATGTTATTTTTGGATCAACTAATAAAGCTTTATGTCAAGAATTGTCAAAGTTAATGACTAGTGAATTTGACATGAGCTTAATGGGGGAGCTCTCATTTTTCTTAGGGCTACAAGTAAAGCAAACATCAGAAGGTACATTCCTCTGTCAAGAAAAATACACCAAAGAAATAATTAAGAAGTTTGGAATGGACAAGGCAAAGCCAATGGCAACTCCCATGCACCCCTCAATCAAACTAGACAAAGATGAAAAAAGAAAACCAGTAGATAACACAAGATACAAAAGAATAATTGGTTCTCTGATGTACTTAAAATCCTTGAGACCTGACATATCCTTCAGTGTTAGGTTATGCTCAAGATTTTAGACAAATCCCAAGGAATCACATTTGCTGGCAATAAAATAGATCCTAAGATATCTCCATGGAACATCAAGCCTCAACCTATGGTATCCTAAAACTGAAAGTTTTGAACTAACTGGATTCTGTGATGCAGATTATGCAGGTGATAGGATAGACAGAAAGAGCACTAGTGGACACTGCACATATCTAGGAAACTCACTCATATCATGGACAAGTAAAAAGAAAAATACAGTAGCATTGTCTACTGCAGAAGCAGAGTACATGGCTGCATCTAGCTATTGCACACAGCTATTGTAGGTAAAACATCAACTAGTTAATTACAAATTATATTGCATGAACATACCCCTTTATTGTGATAATATGAGTATAATTAACCTTACGAAAAATCCTATGCTACACTCTAGAACCAAGCATATAGAGATTAGACACCATTTCATAAGAGAACATGTTCAAAAAGGTCATATAGAAATCTGCTTTGTATCATCTGAAAATCAAATTGCAGATATTTTAACTAAACCACTTCTAGAAGAGAGATTTTGTCATCTTAGATGAGAATTATGAATAGTGAACTCATATACTCTAAACTGGGCATAAATATATTTCCCATACATTCAAATTTTGTAAAATCTCACATTATATCTCTGGTTGTCTCGTGATTTTTTATGAGATGTTCATGGCTATCCACAAGTAGATGATGAAAAGAAACAATGAACAAGACCTAGACAAGGTATCATATGCATTCATGCAATAGTCCAGGTCCATGAATTCCTATTGGACACACGCTGATATAGAAGCTCATTAATGGAGATTTTTCTTAAGCCCAAGAACAAAATACACAGTTACATATATGAGCTGGGCTTGTCTTGTCTCTAACATGGCCCATTTATTTATTTGTATATACTTTCCTTAAAAGAAAAATCTTATTCCCATTTCATATAAGCCACATCCACCATCCTCATGCTCCCTCACTCTTACTCGGCCCTTTCTCTCTCTCTAGCACTCTCTGCCCATGCCCTGCTCTCCACTCCCCTTTTTTTCCACTATAATCACTCATTCACCCCTAATGCACCCACATCACCACTTTCAAACACCCACATCATCGCCATCACTCCTTCATTAACAACCACCCTCACCATGTCGCGTATCAAGATCACCGCTTGCAAAAACATGATGCCCACCCTCTTGAGCGACGATTCTAGCAACACCCAAAGGTCTTCGCCGTGCCAAGAAACTCTGGAAGAGGACGGACCTGTGCCAGTCACTGGGGACACCCCTAAATCCTCTGCGCGCGACATTGCTATGAACCCTCATGACGAGAAGGGTTCCACACCAACAAAGACCACCCATAGCTTTGGTAAAACCTTTACCGCTCATGCATCTGGTAAAAACCTTGTCCCCTCAAACTCTGATGGACATAATGTGGCTGACTCCAATGATTTTGATTACACCATGTTTCTATGTACTGAAAACTTTATCAAGTATAGAGAGTCTTTTTCAAATAGGTCCATTGCTGATTCTGGCCTAATTGATCTGTCAATACTATAGTCAAAAAGGCTTATATTTGAACCTTTATTTTCGGTGCAAGGCTGGTTGCCTCTATTTGAAATCTAATAACATATACCCTGCTTTAGTTACGATTTTCTATAGCAATCTCACATACAATGGATCTTGTGTTGAGTCATATGTGAAGGGAAAGTGAATTGTCATTGATTTTGAGACCATCTAGAATGTTCTTCATATCCCAAATAGCGGTGCTCACTTGTACTGCTCTAAAAAATGGGATGACATCCTTTCCTTGTCATTTCAGGATGCCATCTCACCCATCTGCAAAAGCATTTCATCAATTAACTTTAAAAAAATCACTAACAGAACATTGACACATTAGTGGTCCCAACTTCATCGCACACTCACCTATGTCATTCTCCCAAAAGGAAGTAGTAGGGAACGTGTGTCCTACATGGAGACACTAATCCTTCACTGTCTACTTCAAAAGTCTCCCATATCCTTTAGTTTCCTCATGATAAAACACATGGCTGACTGTACCACCAACTCCAAAACCATGTCTCTTCCCTATGGCATGATCATTACTGCCTTTCTGAAACATTTTGGAGTGAATTTAAAAGGCGAAAACTATGATATTGTCACTACTACACTCACTAGTAGGTCTACTCAGCTTACTGCACCTCCCAAAGGAAAGAGTTCTCATATCTATACTGCTCAAGGCAATCGTGTTGCACCAACCAAAAGGGGAAGCCCACTATTCACACCCTTTCTGACTTTGAAACCAAATCCCCTGAACCTATGATCGAATCCCCTGCACCAAAGCAACACAAAACTACCTCTAAGCCCTCTACCTCTGAAAAAAAGCTAGCCCTTCTATCTCCCAAAATTAAAAAATCCAAAAAAGCTGCTACACACTCCAAAGTATCCCAGTAACCGGATGGCCTAGACAGTACTAGTCTGACAAGCATTCTCACAAAAAATGCCCTTGAAATAAGGGATTATCTTGCACATAAATAGATGAAGTATCAACGTTCTCATAAAGTTCACAAATCCTATGCAAAAGATCGTGGCAACCATATTGAATATTGGGATTTCATTCTCAAATGCCTTAGACATTCTTCATCCTCTGAATCCTTTTCATCTGCTGGTTTTGATGACTGACTGATGCTTGATGCCATGGGCTAAAAATGAATTTTTTTTATGACTATGACTCTTTTTAGTATCTGACTTAATCCTTGTTTTCGTGCTGACTATGACTATGACCACAGTAATCCCTGACTTTTTGGGAACCGCCCGTACTAGGCTCACCCACTCACTATCAGAAATAAGGTAGATGATACTAGCCTATAAAAGCCTCGTCACCTCCTTCTTGACCACATCAAGTATCAGTGGGTTGAGCCAGCACTGTGGCTGTCTAATCAACTTAGCTCCCTTCTTCTAGAAATATCATGTGCATGTAGGTAGAGGGGTTAATCCCTATAATATCATCCAAGATCTAGCCAATGGGCCTTCTATGCCTCCTCAAAACCACAATTAAATTATCCTCTTGGATTCTAGAGAGGCTATTGGCTATGATGACCGACAGTGTTTCACCCTCCCCCTAGAATGCATACTTGAGGTGGTCAAGAGGGGCTTCAGTTTTGGCCTTGCTAGCTATGTACCTATTCCTACAAGCTTAGACAATTCTAAAACAGCAAAATCATCATGTCTAGTGGGAGAAATAGATAATAAGGGCTCAAAAAATAAGGTAGTCTTAGATATGGGGGTACGGCCACTGAATGTATCCATGACAGGGCTTGTGGTATTAGCTACCAAAAGTTTTGTAGTTTTCTCAAAAAATTACCCTATCAAGGATGCATCAATAGTGGCACACTCTCTGCACAAATTGGTGGTAGCGTCACAGTTAAGACGTCAAACTCAGGTAACATCCCCAACAACTCATCAAAATTTTTAGTTAAACCAACAAATACCTCATCAATCAAGGAGTCAATGACATCAATGCTAAAGACATAATGCTCCTTGGGTGGGTGTTTCATGGCATCAGATAAGCAGAATTGAGCCTTCATATCCCCATACTCAAAGGACAAGGTACCCGCATACACATCGATCTTGGTTCTTGCAGTTTTTAAAAAGGGTCTCGCTATGATCAATGTGTGCTTGGGAGCATTGATGTCATTCTTCATTGCCAAAACATAAAAGTCAACTGTGAAAATTAAATTATTTACCTGGACAAGGATGTCCTCAAGTATCCCATCTGGACTCTGAATGCTGCGGTTAGCTAACTGGACTCTCAATCTAGTGGGTGTCAGCTCTCCCCTACCCAAGGCCTTATACACTGAACGGGGCATAATACTAATGCCAACCCTAAGATCTGCCAAGGCTTGTCAATATGAAGGTTCCTAATAGTGCAAGGAACATTGAACGCAGTTGGATCCTTGTGCTTCACAGGGAGCTGGCCTGGCTAAATAAGGGAAGAGGCTTTCACCCCCATGGTCACTCTCTTCACCTCATTCCCCTTAACTTCCTCTTGTTGGTGCATAAATCTTTCAAGAACTTGGCATACTTAGGAATTTATCTAATTGCATCCAATAGAGGGATATTGACTTCTACCTTCTTAAAGGTCTGCAAGAGGTCTTTCTCCAACTCTGACTCATTGGGCTTCTTGGGTCTTGTAACTCTCTGTGGGAAGGGCAATGAAATGGGTCTGGTTACCTACTCTTCTGCTTCCTTTTGTTGGGGTGGAGGCTCATCTTGATGTACCTTTAGTTGAACTGTCTCATCCTCCTGACTCTCAACCACAACCTACTCTGATGGACCAATAACCTCAGGCAAAACTGTACCATACCTCAAAGTAATAGCAAAAATGTTCCCCTTAGGGTTGGGAACTGTTTGTGAATGAATGGTGGATGCATTTTTCTATTGGGATTGGGAATTCTTAAGCCTCACAATTGTACTTCTCATCTTTTGCATGGCTTGTTCTTGTTTTCCTTGCATCTCAATCATTATTTTCATCATCTCCTGCCATGGTGCTTCTAAAAGGGCATGAGGGGCAGGTAGTGCTAGAGGTTGTTAGGGGCTAGGAAGCTGTGGGAAAGGTGGTAGGTGGAATACGGGCTGGTGATATTGCTGTCACTACTGTGGTGGAACATATTTCTGTTATTGTTGTTGAGGAGCATTATTCCACCTGAAATTGGGGTGATCTCTCTAGTTGAGATTATAGGTGTTGTATGGATTGTACCCCTGCTGTCCACCCTGATTTTGAGGCCTACCAGGAAATATGTTACCAGCTGCCACTGAGGTGGGTTCTTCCTACAACTGAGGGTACATGTCTAAAGTGTGTGACTTGCAGGAGCAAATACCACATACGTGTACTGCTTTAACTGGAGGAACTTGGTTTAGTGCAATTTGCTTCAAAAATTTTGTCAGTTCATCCAGTTTCTTCCCCACCCTGCTATTCTCTACTGAAGAGACTTCGCCTACATGATGGGTGCTACTGCTAGCTCTGGACTGAAACTGCCAGCTCTGGACCGAAACTGCCAACTCTAGACCTAAACTGCTGAGAGTTCTCTACCATATTTTCAATCAAAAGTCTAGTTGCAGCATGAGTCTTGTCAACTAAGGCACCCTTGCTGGCAACATCAATCATGCTCCTCTCCATGACTAACAAACCCTTATAAAAATACTGGATCAGAAGCTGCTCTAAAATCTGATGCTGGGGGCAGCTAGTATATAACCTCTTGAACCATTCCCAATACTCAAAAAGATATTCATCCTACAGCTGTCAAATACCAAAAATGTCTTTTCTAATGGCAGCTGCTCTAGAAGTTGGGAAGAACTTCTCCCAGCTGTCAACTATCCCATGGGGGATATAGAAGAACAAGTCCTTGGCAGCTCCTTAAAGGGAAAACGGGAAAGCCCTTAGCTTGGTTTGGTCCTCCATTATCCCCTAAGGCTTCATTGTCACAAAAATCACATGGAATTGCTTGAGGTGTTTGTGTGGGTTTTCCCCAGAAAACCCATGGAACTTGGGCAAATGGTGCAGGAGCCCCCATTTGAGTTCAAAATCACCTCCTTGGTCAGGGTAGAGATACCCAATGGTCGATAGTTCAGGTTTTGGGCAACAAGCTCCTTTAGCGTCCTGTTAAGTTCACCCATGTTACTCGAAACACTAGCAGCAGGATCAGAAAGTTTAGGAGAACAATGAGAAAAACTATTGTCAAATTCCCAAGTTATATCAGAAAAAGAGGGGCTGCCCGATAAATTAACTCTTTCCTTCGCGACCTTCCTAAGCCTTTTGGCAGTTTTCTCAATCTCCAAATTAATCAGAAGTATGGGAAAATTAGGAAGGGAGCGGGTCATAAAATTAAATTATCGCAACCACCAAATACACCAGGGAACAAAGAAAAGATAAATAAAATTTAAATTAAACAGAACTGATTTTTTTTTAATTTTTGAATAAAGACAAAGCAAAAATTGACAAACAAAAGAATAAAATAAATGAAAATAAAAATAAAAAAAATTAACAAGAAGAAGAATCAATAGCATGACTTCCCCAGCAATGGTGCCAAAATTTGATAGCCGTCACTACCTGCAACAAATTAAAAATAGTTTTTGTTACTAAATTACACCAAAATGCAGTTGGGGTACAATCCAGGTCATCTTGCATGGAAGTATTCTAATTGATTCAGAAAATTAGGGGTTTTTCCAATGTTGTTGTAAAGCAAAATTAAATTGATAGGATTCTAATGAAAAGAATTACCTGCACAAAGATTCCTTTAGATTAAGAATTGTTCAATGATTGACTCAAAAGATAAAATAGTGGTAGTGGTTGCTTTCATTATTATGTTAACACACAACAATGACATAATTATGCTTAATGGACGTACAAACGCACTCCCGCTAAGGATTTAGCTAACATATGAACTAGTAATTCACAATCTTGATTCTATGAACCTATGCCAGTCTGACTACCAATTATAGTAACCTAATTCCCAACAAAATTAATCTCAATCCCTTACCTAATGGATAAACATCACATAAAAGGGCAACACTCAAAAATACAATTGCGATAATCTACACAATCAATATTTTAAAGAGATGACAAAGGAAAAGAGAAGCCAACCACAAGTTGAAATAAAATAACAGAAGTCTTATGAACAATTTTAATCCTTGGTCACCCCTGTGCACAGTAAGGGGATTACTCTTCCATAGGGGGAGGATCACAATCTCTGTTGAAGAAAGCGGTAAATTACGCTATGAAAAACTAAGAAGAAACAGTAACTAAGCACCCTAGCCTAGAAAAAAAGTAAGAAAAAGAGAGTGATGGAGTTCTAATCAGAGAAAATAAAAGTTCAAAAATGCTAAAACTTAAAAGGCTATGTTACGAGACCTCCCTCATCATCCTCTAAAACTAAGTTATATCAAAGTATAAGACACGACTCAAATGAAAATGCGATGGGATGCTGAAGCTAGGCCACTTACAACTGCTATAGCTGTCTAGGATCGCTATAGATCGTGGTCCTTGTAACACCTCGATTTTTCTGTCCGAGGGAAATGACCAAAATGCCCCTGAGGTCATTTCCTGACCCGAATTCGAGGATAACCAACTCGGTCGTCCTCGAAGGGTCAACTCAATGTTTGAAGGGGATTGAATGGCCTTTGAATGCTCTAAGCGAAAATCCTCATTTTCCTAGCTTTCAGTCAAAATGACCAAAATACCCTATAGCTTTTACGCGGGTAGAAGTGTCGCTGCTTGAGCCCAAACTTTCCCCAAGGTTTAAAAACATGTTTTCATCTGTCTAGAGGTCTCTGTTCAAGTCCCGGTGGTCCCGGGCAGTTTTAGTGCAAAATTACGGTTTGGCCCCTGGAATAGTGTTTTTGAGCTTGATGACGTAATTAAGCAAACCTAAGCAATATTAGGCTCTAAACGAAGATTTATTAATTTCCCTAATTAATCTAGAGTCAAAATAATTTATTAAAGTTAATTAGAACCTAAAATTGCTTAGATTAAACTTAAATCCCTTTTTAGAACTCAAGATTCCTAGTCTTGGAATCTTGAATAGTGTTTTCTCTCTCCAATTCCTTAAATCAAGGAAGTGTGTCTAGAATTGTTTAGACTCTAAATTGAGGATCTAACTCACTAATGGTGTAAGACCACTCCTTAATTATGTCTAGACCACCCTAATTATCCATTTTCCTTACCTAAACACTTTCTTACAAATTCCTAATCTTAAGCATAATCAAAGATACACCTAAACACAACTCTAAACCACAATTAAAATGCAAGAAATCCTCCCCCATGGGCTGATGCATTTCGGCCACCTCCTCCCCCATTTGACCACTTGTTGATTTGTTTTCTCACTCAAGAACCATGCTTGAGGCCATACCTTGAACCATACCTCACCATACTTTGAGCCATACTTCACCATGCCTCAAGACCACACTATCTCACCTCATGGAACTCATGGGATGCCCCCCAATCTGCACACATGGCCGAAGCACTCCCCCATTCACACCCTTCATTTGTTTCATTTCTCTATAAATAGAATGCCTTAAGGAGCTTGCACCACTTTTAGATCATTTGCTAAGTTTAGGAACACTCAAAGCTTTTCTTTTTCTCTCAAAGCTCTTGTGTTCTTCAAGTTCTTGGAGCTCTCCATCTTCTTCATCATCTTCATCTTCTTCTTCCATCTTCAAGTTCATCACACCAAGTAGGGATTTCCCTTCATGTATTCTTTTCTCTAAAGTTCTTGTTTCAAACTTGATGTTCATAGTTTCTCTTGTTTCTTTTTAGAACTTCTTTTCTTGTTCTTTCTCATTTTCGGCCATGGGCCTTGAAGTTCAAAGAAATGAGAGCTTGATGATGAGAGTTTCATGATGATGTTCATCACTTGAAATAAACTCTAGAGCTTGATCTTTGTTCTTGAGCAAAAATGTTTCTAGTTCTTCCTTTCTTGAACTCTTGAGAACTCTAGCTTTGATGATGTTTTAAAATGATTCTATGAACTCAATGATGAGGGCTCATGGTGTTGGTGTCAATATATCACCAAGATCATGGACTCTAGAGTTTCAAATATTTCTTTTTTTGCCTAGATGTTTCGGCCATTTCCTTTCCTTTTATATGCCTTATGGTTTGATTTTCTAAAATGGTTATGTTGAGTTCTAAGAACTCTAGACTTTACTTTATCTTGGTTTGATAAGTTTGGGTTGAGGTTTAAGTTCCTTTAAAGTCTTGTTAAAGGCTCTAGATAGATAAAATGAACTTGCATAATTTAATTTATGCTTGCACTCATATTTACGTTCTTGCTATGCATCTTTACTTTCAAGCTATCACCTAAGAACATAAAGATTAAAATGGAACTTGCATCATCACTTAATTTAATTCTCAAAGCCTTTCTATTTCGACCTTAAAGTCGATTGTTGTTGGGCCTAGAGCACTAAAATAAAGAATTGAACTTGCATCATCACCTAATTAATCTCTCGAATGCCTATCTATTTCGGCCTTAAAGTCGATTGTTGTTGGGCCAAGAGCACTAAAATAAAGAATTGAACCTTGCATCTTTACTTTCAAGCTTGCACGTTTAAAGTTTATGCCTCGCATATTTACTTTCAAGCTTGCACGTTTAAGTTTATGCCTTGCATATTTATCTTACGTCATCACTTTATTTTGTAAGCAAAGATTAAAAATGAAAAGCATGAGCACGTTTATTTTATGTCATAACTTAAGAATCTAGAGCTCAAAGACTTGCCCATTTCATTCCAAGTTAAAGTTTAATGTGAAACCATTCTTTGAATGCATATTTTCGGCCAAGTAGTGATGATGGACTTGCAAGGAGTTTTCATCTAGCTACAAGGGCCAATGGTCTATGTTCTAAGTTTTCCTTAAAGCTTTACAAATCTTTTCAAGGCTATGTTATCATGAGAGATGACTTTATTCCCTTTTAGAAGATGAAATATATTTTGGTCATTGATCTAAGGCTTCTCTTAGCCTCTTGATGAATTAAAATGATTTGCAAAGACTTTTAGAAATTCTAAATTGATCCCAAGAGAAACTAGTTAACTTATGTACCTAGAAATGTCAATTTAAATCCTTTACTAAAGCTAAATGTTTTCGGTTCTGATATGATGAGTGTGATGCTGTATGATGATGTTTTGATGTGTTAGAATGTGTGAAAATATCATAAGATGATGTAGAAATGATTCTATGCATAATAGGTAAGAAACTAGCTAACTAGAAATACCGTAAAGCTAGAATTTAACATAGTTTTGACCCATTTGTTTATGGAACTTATCCAAACTGTTTTAATGGGAGCATAATCAGATTAGGATTGTTTAGACATGAAAACTTGAGAAGATTTGGATTAGAATCGAATTCTAGCACCTATAGGGAAACTAGTAACTAGAAAATCGTAAAAGTGCAAGTTTAGAACTCTTAGAACATTTATTTTTCTGGATTCTGTCCAACACCCTTACAACATGATAAACGTGATTAATAATTAGTCCTTAAGCATAGGAATGCCTCATAATTGATTTAGATTTAATTCATAGCGCCTTAGGCGAAGACGGAACCGAGAAAGGGTCTAAAACGTAAGTTCTAGAACCCCGAAATCACAAGTTAGGAATCCTGCCCTATGCTATTCAGATTTAAGTGTGAACATGAGGATTATGGATGATGTTTAATTATGAGCCCTTAGGTGCATAAAATATGAGCGACAGATGTTAGAGAACTATATCTCATGAGTAAGACCCGTAAGGGTCAAAGCATAAGCTACCGTAAGGATAAACGGTTGAATGTTCCATAATGATGCATGTGGTATGTAAATGATGATGATGTTATTCATATGAGGAATTCATGAGGATATATGTTTATGTGGCATAAAGCAAATTTGGAAGGAATTCATAATGCCTTTTGTGCCGCCAAATTCGACAAATTTTGGGGACTTAAAGAGATTTTGAAAATTAAGGTACTAAGATGGGTTCTAGGATGACACTGGGCCTCAATGGAAAGCACCTCCATAGAACCCATGTGACATCGGCATTCATTTTATACTCTTAGGTGACACCGTCTCTGAGCACCCCCTAAGAGGTTTCCCCAACCCGCACTCGATAGCTCGGGATTTATGATTTATGATTTATGATACGCTTTATCGTTAAGGGTAAGTAAGAACTAGTGACGACTAGTTAAGGTATGAGCTCATAACTAGATATGTGACACGCTTCCGGTGACACCTGCTCGCCGAAGCACCCCGGGGCTCGATTGTCTTTAGGGTGGCCCATGAGGAAGAAATGTTTCATGATTATGATTATGTCACTGAGTTTGTCCCATATGAACGTTACTATTGCCACTTTATGCCACTGATTATGATGATGCTTGATGTTATGTTTTATGTATGTGCATTAGGTAGTGCCATGCATACACCTTCTATTATGTTGCATTCATGACAATAAGATCATCCTAAAATGAATGGACCTTGATTAAAGTATATTTTAAAGATTAAAATGAACTTAATGCATGTTCAGTCATTTTGTATAATTAAACCCAAGGTTCCTGAGGACGCGGATGATGACACCTAGATAGTAGGAGGCCCTACTGAGATTCTTTAGCAAGATTCTCACTCCCTCTATCTCTTTCTTTCCGTCACGTCTTCAGATAGCGACATTCGTAGTGTTCGTGGACACGCCGACATGGGAGGTGCACTATGACCTGGCTCACGAGTCATACCATTTTGAGGGACAATGCACGGTGCGGGTTTTCATGTTTGTAGGACGTCCCTTCGCTCATCCCGTGCACACCTATCGCTTTTCCCCGACTGCACCCTATGGCGACGATGAGCGGGTTTTTGAGCACGCCACAGACGCATGACGAGAGTGCTCCGCATGCACACCGCTTTAGCCATGCGAGACTATCCCGATTATGTGCCCGGACCTACTTCTTGAGACCGACTCCGTCCGAGGACCCGCCTACCCATCCAGATAGCGAGAGCTCGCCCCTCTCCACCAATCGGCGAGGAGGGCAACGAGGATACCGTGACTCATCGACCACTTGCACGGGCGATCGGAGATGCGGCCACACCGCAGGGTCACTCGATCCCCTGCTCCGCCTCTTACGCCCGAGCAAACGCCTGGCTCCTGATACTTGCCTCGTTCGTGAGATGGATGTCAGTAAGAAGTGACGATCGACCGATGGAGTACCCGGTTAGAGCACATACCACTTAGATGGGGGTAAACCTTCTTTTGTTTAAAGGTTATCCCTTTAGGTGCACTCGGGTAGGGGAGTAGTTTATGTTTATGCTTATGTTGTATTTCCTTTCATGTATTCCCTTGTACTAAATTAAATCCCACACTTATAAGTGGGCAAGTTATATATATATGAGATGATATTCAGTGCTGTTCAGGGTGTGCCTTATGCTATGATGTTATGAGGTGTATGTTTTGTTCGATTACATGTTATATCGCATCACGCGGCTCTCACTTTGTTTTTCAAAAAAAAATTTACCCGTATTTTTCGCTAAGTATTTCTAAGTGAAAATGAGAACTATGAAGTAACAGACTAATGATTAACCTAAGTATGTTCTAGAGTATTGGGTTAAAAATTAGGATGTTACATTCCTACCTTCGCCCCCTCAAACACTGCACCCAATTCTCTTCTCTGGTGACCACTATAGTGGTCATGTCTTGAATGGTTTATGAACTTGATCACATGTCTAAGTCTCTGAGTCCCTTTCCTTCCCTTGGCACACCAATGAAGAGTTCTTGTTGCTCAACAATACTCATGCAAATTAAAAGGTTAGAAGCACAAGTAATTCTCAAGAACAATTATTTACTTCCAAATGGTGTTAAAAGCCATAAAATTGGTGTTAAAAGCCATAAAATTACTCAACAAAGTAAAATGAGGGCAAGGTCTAAATTCACCAATTTAACCATCAATTAAGTACAATACAAATACAAATTATTCAGAGTTAGGATGAAAAATGGGTGCATAAAATGCTGTTACTAACATATTTTTTGGATTACCGATGAAAAATTTCATTTCCGATGATTTTTTGACTGATTTTGTCCATTGTTAATTTCAGTTCACAATTATATTCATAATAAACAAAAAATACATCAAAGAATATCACCTATGGTTAATACCAATAATAAATATACAAACACAGGTACACATGGTAAATCACTTCAAATACTATACCCACATTCATTCAAGAGTCCAAGCATGATCAGATTGTTCATACCAATAGCATAAGTGAACAATCACAAGGACACTGTCATGTACAGCTATGAAATGTGCTAAATCTAATAAACCATACGCACAGAACAACAATAAGAAGAAGCCACAGTATGTAAGCAATCAGCTCACCACAAAGAAGGAAGTGGCTAAAATTCAACAATCAACTCCTAAACCAACCAAGCATTATGCACATTCAACTCAAACCAAGACCTAGAAGTCGCATTTGAAGACTGATCAATTCAGAAACCAAGTCAAAACCCAACCATGTGCCAAAACTCACTAAATTTACAAACTTTACGGTGGGAATCACAATCACACACAAGTGGCTTGAGAATTAAGGGACTAAACACACACATTTAAATTAAGATTTCACTCTTTAAATTAAAAAAAATTCAACAAAACCTCCCTTGAAACTAAGACAACCTAAAAATTAACTTCAATACATACATATATCAATCAAGTCAAATAAAATTCATAATACAATCAAATAAATATTTAAAGATCCTAAAATCATTCTAGCACACACCCCCTTATAATGTCACAGCAAACAATGCAAACAAGTCGGGGAATGATCTCTACGCCCTTTCCGCCAATCATGTAATCCCAATTTCCTACAACTCTATCTTTGAATTCATAAGGTCTATCCTAACAAAAAATGCAATTAAATAAAGAGAAACAATTACTTACCTTTAAAAAGACAAGAGAATTATATGCTTCACCACAAAAATATTCCAAGCAGGTTCAATGCTTTCTAACAGAATTAGATCCTGCTAAAGATGGAAAAGAATGATGAGAATCCAAGTCAAACTACTTAAAACAAATCAATAACTTCATGATTCACATTTAGATTTAATACCAAATGCACTACGCCAAACTCATCATTCTAAAAATAATTCCAACTCAGAAGCTTTGAAGTGACGCAGACACATGGTTAATATATTTTTCATTTTTAAGGAAAACATTGTTTAGCTAGATTTAAGGTCATGAAAATGACAACCTGAATTGATTCAATGTTTGATAACCGAGTGATAGATTAGTATCCCTACTAATATGTCTAAGAAATTTTATCTAACAAATATCCATGAATTCCATTTAGTTTTTTTTTTGTAGTACTGCACAATAGATAATATGTATTTGAAATTATCAAAAGAAAAAATTTCTTTTTTGTAATATAGTCACATTTCTTCTACTTTGCACCACAGAGGCATCAGCTAGCACCTCTGCCTACAATGCACAAAGAAAATAGTACATATCCATTTTAAAGAAGAATTTAAGCATGAAAAGGAACATGAACATAGTTCAAAAGGTATGCCTTCACTAATTCAAAAGGTACAATTAAGCATGAAAAGGAACATGAACATGGTTCAAAAGGTGAGCATTCACTGATTCAAAGTGATCACAGCCATGCACTATTATCTTACACCTCCCTTCTTGTTAATGAGGTTGAAAAAGTTAGATGAGGGCAAGTATTTTATAAGGTGGTTAAGCCAAACCCCACAATTGAATATATCCAAATTTCTTGTAATCCAGATTAACAAGAAAAATCAAACCAAACCAAATATAAACAAATAAACAATCCAAAGTGCTTGCAATCAAAATTAACAAGAAAAAACCAAACATCAATAAGTAAGAGAACCCGGGTACACAAAAAAAAAATACAAACAGCGTAAGCAGTGGAGAACTGGCGAAGAGGAGGAGAGCTTACCTTCTCTGGAGGTAATGACGGCAACTGCGACAACTGGACTCGCTGCTGGGGGCACTTTGTAGAGGGGTTTTGAGTAGAGGGCGCTTAGCGGAGGGGGCTTTTCGCTGGCCGCGATTCGCGAGAGGTCGGGCGCCAAGGGCAGTGAGTGGCGGATCGCAATGCACAGAGAGAGAGAGAGAGAGAGAGAGAGAGAGAGAGAAAAGGAGAGAGACCAAAAGAGAAAAGGGGCATGCAGGGCCGGTGGCATAGGGCAATGCCACGCATGCGTGCAGGAGCATTGGGTGATGGTATGGGCAGTGGGCAGCATGATTTTTCTACAGAGAGAGAAAGATCAAATGAGAGAAAGTGAAGAAGATAATGAAGTTGTGGTCCTTATCAATAAAAGTATTACTGGCAGATTTTTGAATTTTGGACGAAAAAAATCTATCGATAATGACCACCAAACATGCCAAGCTTAATTATTTCCAAAAAAATTTCTTTAACTGTTACTGACTAAAAAATTTGTCAATAAATATTTTTTAAAAAAATTTCTCAAAATTAATTTTATTGATGGATTTTTCTGTCGATAAAATCAATTTGAAAAAAATTTTGTTTTAAAAATAATTGCCAGTGGATTTTTTCCGTTCGTAAAATTAATCTCTGCATAAAAAATAATTCATAATAATTATTGATGGAAAAATTTGTCATTAATGTGTGTTCCATATTCATCTCAAGTTGGCACGAATTATACCGGCGAATTACTAATGAAAAAATCTGTCGATAATGATGGAAAATAAAAATTTCTTTTTTTGCTCGAATTTCTCATTTTCCATCGATAAACCCGTCAATAATACTTATAAATTTTTTTTGTCGGTAAAATCTATCGGTAACTCGTGCGTTTCTTATTGTGTTATTGATAGATTTTTCTGCAACTACTGCTAATATTTTTAAAAAAATCACATAAATTACCGGTGGATTTTTCTGCCAGCAATGGGCTTGCTTAAACTAGCGCCATATGGCACGAGATTTTCAGCCAAATTATCATGGAAAGTCCACAAGTAATGGTGGCACAAAAAAAAATCTTTCCTTTTCATGCATTTTTCATCGATAAATCTGCTGGCAACACATGTATTTCTGGAAATAGGTTAAACAGGGGCCGATTAGGTGGGCTATAATTTTTTTGTGAGCTCAAAATAGTGATTTTGTCGGATCAGCTCAGTAGACCAAGCCTATTTTAACATCTTTAACTAAAATGCATATGACTTATAATAAAGGAGGTTAAAGTAGAGTTTTCCCTATAACTATTTCCATTGTATTGAAATTTATGTTTGGTAAATGGAAAACAAGTTATCACTCAGTACGTATTCTTGCATTTGTTTTCATAAGCTATTTGTTCCAGAAACTGAAACATTCACATTATATTTTAATACGAAATTGCATGAACAAAAAATTAGAGGGAAATATATCTACAACGTTACATCGATCAATATCTTCCTAGGATGGATAAGTCTAATATATATAAATCTCAAGTGGCTAGATGCAATTTATCCAATATTATAATATATATATACACACACATACACTTTTAGAAAGATACTTAGTTGGAGTTGAATTTATGCATTCAATCAGTACTGGTTAATGCAATTGCCTACCCGTTGTCTTTGCGAACCAGAAAAGGTGATGTTTGTTTATTTTTAATTAATATTATTATTTCCTTGATTCTGTTCTATATAGGGTGCATTTGGATTTTTAAAAAAGATTACTTTTTATTTAATTTTTTTAAGAATAACTTGCTTTGTCAAAAAATTTATTTTATATTTGGATAGACAATTTAAAAAATACTTTTAATTATTAAAGTACTTATAAGTTTATTTGGATAAAAAAAAAAGAAAAAGAAAATCACTTTCTTATGGCCAAATTATTATATGAAAGGAAAAATTTATATCGATGAACTTATGAAGCAAATAAATTTATAAGAAGACTTTGCACTCTACCACAAGAATTTAAACATCACTCTCACTCATTTTCTTTCTTTCTCCACAAAACTAATAATTTCTTTTTTTTTTCAAATCTCTTTTTTTTGTACTTTTTTCCAAATCTCTTACTATGTTAAATTAATCAACCAATAATAATAATAATAATTTCTTCACCAAAAAAAAATTAACCAGTAATTTGTTAGTATACAAATGAGAATGAGTATATATATTGAAAAACAATGAAATCAAAGGAATAAATGTGCACAACGTGGTTGGGTGTGGGTGCAGGTGCAGGTGTTGGTGCCGGTGCTCTATGTCTTTTGTGAGTGGGAGTGGGACCAGGAAAGAAAATTTTGCTTTGCAAATAATAATAATTAATAATAGATAGCTTTGGAAGATAATTTTATCAAAAATTACTTATGTTTCTGTTTTTAATTACAATTATATATCTTTTTTGGAAAAACAATTCAAACACTCAAAAAAATTTAAAAAAACACTTTTTTTAAAAAATAAATTTTATTTTAAAATTTCAATCCAAACGCACTCTTGTTCATTTTGGAAGATACAAGAGATCCCGGAAGGGTTTATTTATCTTTGGCCTCCTTTACTACTTGCCTTCTTGGGCGTCTGATTCTCCAATCTTTAGACCGTCTAATGCCACACCCACATCATCGAAAGATGCGTGATATTCTATATTCGTTGTACTAATTAAAGTCTAATAAGTATTTGATAGAAAATTTCTGATATATTTTCATAAGGATTAAAAGCTATAACTCATTCCTTTTCAGATACATCGAATATATATATATATATATAAAAGTGGAAATTCATTTACTTCAGGAATAAGTCTTGTACACTTACTCTATTCTATAACTCTTTATTCATATTAAATTTAATTAATCTGACTGTTAATTTATGTTATATTATATTGATGATCAAGTATGTCAAATTTCAAAAAAATTAGATAATAATAGCCGTATAATTTATTAATCGATATTTACTTATATTTTCAAAAATATGTTATCCATCAAAATAAAATGAAAAGATGAACTATTAAATCATTTTTAAATTGTATGAAATTTTATATATTTGATCTATTTGATATGAACTTTAAATTCAATGATTAGATTGATATGATTTTAATGCCCAAAAAACATTATTCGATAAAATAAGTTTATCACAAATAAATAGATCCCCACCTCTCTCTCTATATATATATATATAGTCACTCAACATCATTAGAAAAGCTGTCAGAATGAAAAAATAGTTTTGTTCAATATCATGCATGTACTATTTAACACGAACTTTGTGGGTTTATTTTCTCTCACTCAGCACTAATTTTAATATAATAGCGTCAGTTTCAAGCCACATGTAGTACCTAGAAAAACATAATTTTGTTCCATTCAAACAAAAGGCCTATACAATTGGTTTAAGAGTATATATACACAAATTTCTCTAGTTTTATATATCTCTGCTCGACATAATTATGTCTATAAAAAGGTGGGAACAAACTGAAGGTCCCTGAGCAGACCAATATGTAGGTTTTAGCAGTGGTGTGTGGTCTAACAACGCGAACATTTTTCCAAGCCTTACTTGTGTTGTGTCCATAGAGCCATATGCACATAAATCGATACGATAATGGGAAGCGCTCACAGTAGTCACACTAACCTTGGCAAAGCCTGTACTTCTTTTGATTCCGGCCCAACCGGTACCAAAGCAAGCTGGGGAGACTCGTTTGAGGTTTCCATGGAAACTGGAAGGAAAACAATGATCACACAGAAGTTTGGGGCGTGAAATACAAAACAGGTCATGGTCATGATGAGAAGCATGGTTGTGGTTTTCAACTCAAGGCAAGCCATGACAACAACGGCGTTGAGAGCATACATTTCGGATTGGGAGACTCCTCAGCAAACAGTGAAACCAAGTTTGCTCTGAAGATCACGAGGGTTGCACGTGATGGCCTCTTCGGAGGGCTAACCGGCGTTGATTCTTCTTCTGGGGCTGCCCCATTGTCCTTCACAAGGGGTAAAGAGACTCCTCAGCACAATCGAGACTACTATTGTTTCATAAGGATGTTCACAGAGAGACAGTCTTTTTGTCCTTGAGATGAAGAAAAAAGTTAATTCTGAGAATGCTTACATGGTGACCTTGGCACACTGTTATGTCACCAACGATGTAGGTCTTTCTGTAGCGGCCCAAATTTGTCGCAGTAAAAATGGTCACGGTTTTGGTATTGAAGTGGAGGGTCCTTCCAAACACCCTGGTGCTGATCTGCGTAAGGTTATTGATAAGGCTTGTCGCACCGGTGTATGTGTAGTAACCAGGAAAAAAAAAGGGGTAAGGTGCACCATGCACCTTAAGTGGCATAACCCACTCTACTACCCTCTTTCCCCTATTTCTTTCCTTCTTTTCCTTCCTCCCCTCCACCCTCCCTTAAGCTCCCCCTCTCTTCTTCTTCACGTTTTCCTTCTTTCCCTTCTCAATTCTTTTCATTTTTTTTTTCCAATTTCTTTGCTTCCACCAACACAAAACATCACCACCACCTCTATTATCATCATCTCCTCTTCCTCCTCGTCCCTTTAACCGCGCCCCCTCTCTCTCTCTTGCCTCTCCTATCTCCACTTTCTCTCTCTAACTCCATTAGAGAGAGCTTGAAGCTTAGGAAGGATTGAAGTGAATTTCTTCATCAATTCCATTCTCCAAGTGGTAAATTAACTCCTAAACTACTCCATTTAAATTATTGAAGTTTTCAATTATTTTGGGAATATTGTTAGGTTTCTTGAATCCTAGAATTTGGGGTTTTTAGTGATTTGGGACTAATTTATATAAGTTGATGGTATTGTTAACTCACAAATATTAATATTATCTTGTTCTTAGAGCAATAGAGCAATCAGGCATTAACACTTGAATTGGTGGCATCCAAGGAGTTGTTCTTCGGTTCTTCAAATCAATAGTTGTAAGTGGATAGTATATCTGTAAGTTACTTTATGCATGATAAACAATAAAAAATTATATGAAGAGTTGAAAGTATGTTGATATATGAGAAAATATTTTGTTTATCGAAAATGAGGCATTATGTTTAAAATGGAAATATTATTTGGAGGCCATAATATGATTATTATACTTATTTTAATATTTTGAGTTAAACTGTAATGAATATTGAATTTGAGAGCATATTATGTTACTTTTATATTGTGTAATATGCATGATTTTGAGTTAAATTGGGGAAATTCTATAGTTAGAACCTCTAGTTAACGACAGGGATGTTAGTCTTGGTGCACCATAAGAAACTGCAGTTAGCAGATGAGGTGCTAACCCGCACATAGCTGCAGTTATGTATGGACTTGTATTTGTCTACGGGCCAACTCCAGTTAGCAGGTGTGGTTCTAACCTGCACATGACTTTTGTCATGTTTGGACTTGTATATGGCTATAGGCCAACTCCAATTAGCAGGTGTGGTCCTAACCCGTACATGGCCTTGGGTCATGTCTGGACTTGTTATCGTTCTGCTTCAAATAATTCCCAATGTGTTTGGATTTATAGGAGTATGTAAAGCTATGGTATCAAGAAATCTCATATTGTGACTAAAAATATAATTTATAAGCACCTATACATTATTATGTTTATATTGATTTATGCTTGCATTTAGTAAACTATAGATATCCTATCTCTCACTGAGTTGTAAAACTCACCTTGTTGTATTTCCACCCTTTTCGTGACACAGTCTTTGTAGATTAGTTGTTCCTCCGACACAATCTTAATAAATTCTAAGTTGGTGAGCCTTTTTGTAAAGGCTCTTTTTGATTATCATCCATATTTTATTTTAGCCTGTAATCGTCAGTTGCTCCATATGTCACAAGCAGGGTCCTTGGATGTATATTATGTTTATGTTGATAAATTATAACTTAGATATTTAGATTATGTTATCGAAAGGATTTGTAAACTTATCTGGTTGTGTGCTTTGAACTATGTTGGCTATTATGTTTAATAGAGTTGAAAACTAAATTGGTGTATGGCTGGATTATGCTAAGATATTATTAATTGCTGAAAGGGCGCATTCTGAGAATGTTGGATGCCCATTTGCTGTGAATTTATTGGGAATATTACAGGTTGTATTTATTTGGAAAATGTCCAAAAAACAGAGGAAACTCTGTCCGTTTTTCTACAAAATTTAGTGTACTAAGACTTGCTGGAAAAAGTATTCTCATGCGCCGGTCATGGCCTAAGTTGGGTTGTGACAGTATGGTCGCCTAATGCGTGTTCTCACTGTAATAATGGGGCAAAGGCTAGCACAGGTGCCAAAACTGGAGTTTCCAATAATTCATTGGTGAAGGCTCATGAATCTAATCATCGCCATGGGGAGGAAGCAGTTGGTCAAGCGGTTAAACATGCTATCTTCTCCAGCAACATCAAAGAGCAATACAACAAAGGTCTTATTAATTCAAGTGGATACACCACTGGTTCTCTTAATAATTCTGTCATCTTTATGAATTGTAATTTTTAAATTTAGAAGTTGATGATTCTGTAATAATCAGTATTCAGGTTTCAAGTTCAAATAAAGAACGGAAACTCCCACTGTTACCAATTAGTAATTACTAATTGTTGACTGCCTGATCCTAAAGCTTGTTTGCTTAGTGCTGGAATATTTCTTAAACAAGTAGTTAGCAGTTACGAACGAAATTTCGTAAAACCAGGTGAACAAGCTATATATCAGAAATTCTGGTCCTACAATTACAGCGAGCTAGTAACCCCTGACCAGTGAAGCGAAATTAAAAACAAGCATTCAATATCAGTAAAATAATCGTCTCTAATGAGCCAATGGAACAGTGAGCGCCCCAAATGCCTCTTTCCTAAGGATACCTGTAGAGGCAGGAATGAAGAAAAAATAAGTGGATGAGAAAAACAAAGGGAAAGTCTAACAGAGAGGGGAGAGGTTCTGATAGAGGGAAAAAAAAGATACCACAATTTCCTCCATGCCTTCTCCCCATACTGGTGTGACTGCAGGTGGCTGCTACATCAATGCTTTAGCACACATGAATTCCTGAGGCTTGTGTGGGTTGCCTCGTTCTCTGCTCCCTCTCTCAGCCCCTGAATATTTAGATCTAACTTCTCAATGCACTGTTCTCTGGCTAACTTCTCCCCCTTTTTTTGGCATCGTTTGGTGGTGTGGCCATCTTTATATAGGAACTGGGCTCAGCATTGTTTGGGCTCATAAAATCAAAAAATTCTTAAAGTGGGTACAAGTTTGACCAGTTATTCTCGGAAACACTTCCGATAAAGTTACTGGCCCCATAATCAGGAAAATGTATGTTGAGTAAAGTTAATAAAACTCGCTTTTATTATAAATGTTAGTAAATGTAAACTGTTAAACTTGTGTGTAGGGAAGAATTTCGGCATAAATCACTTTCCCACGTCAACAACAAGCTTGTCCTCAAGCGTTAAGTTAAGAAATGAGAAAATTTAATATGATTTAGGAGAAAGAATAAAAAGTTTTGCTCTATATTATTTATTAATCAACACATCTCCTCAGTGGATCACTATTATCTCTTGCTTTACCAGTAAATTTTTTATGTCGTGGCTAATGTGTGATTGATAATGAAAAGTTTTGTTCTGTGTTATTTAATAATGGTATGGAAGGGTTTGATGCTATATCTCGTAGGGGTGTGTTTGGCTATAGAATGAAAATATGAATAAATTTTCTCTAATTGAATTTTGTGTGTAATTTCACACAGAATTCAAGCAAGAAAAATTTACCTCCACTTTTATCCTCCAACCAAATATATCCGGCATGAGAAATAAAAGGTGGAAAATTGGGTGTATCTGAGACGTGGGAGGATGATGGAATCTGTATACTATTAGGGCATTTCTGTTAATTCCAAGGAAAGGAACAAAATACTTCAAGTTAAGTTTCTGTTTCTTTCCCACAGTCAAGGAATTTTAATTTTCTATACGGTGGATATTTTGCCAAGACCAAATCTCCCACAAAAACTGAGCATCTCTTCTCTTTTCTCTTCTCTGATTGATTCTTCACGATGACTTTGAGAAATTTCAAGATTGAGTCTGATTTGTTTAAGCCGTCCGTCCCTCTAACAACATCTCTTGCAAGATTGGATGGTCACTGGCATCTGTTTGTCCAATTTTCGCTACAGTGGCAAACCCACATTACCCAAAAATAATATATGTATATTATTTTCCATCATGGTTCTTTGAACTTATCCTAATAAGTACTGATGATGCAGCTATAGAATGATACATCATAGAAAAATTATATGTTTTTATCTTCTCCCGTTTTCTTTTGATTTTTTTTGTAGTTGCCCATATTAACACTTGTGGTATGTTTGGTAATGAGGTGGAAATATGGGTAAATTTTTCATGATTGAGTTTCACATATAAAATTATACATAAAACTTTATTCCCATTTTTACACGCCAATCAAACATAGCCTTGATGTTACTTTTTGTTTCTCTCTACAGTCAAGCTCTTTACTCATCGGAAAAAAAAAAAGTTATCACTCTACATCACTCATTATATTCTCCAATCTTTGCTACAGTGATGCCGCACCCACATTACCAACAAAGTATATAGTATATTCTATCATGGTTCTTTGAACCTAATCTAATGGAGCTAGAAAATGATATATGTTAGTTATAACATTAAAAAGCATATGAATGGCCTACCTAATTAAAGTGATATATATACACGAATAGTGGAAACTAAGAACTATTCTTTTTTTTTGGGCGGGGTGGGGTGAGGGGGAGGGGGTTGGGGGTTGTTTGACAATATTTACTAGTTTCTCTCGTTTTATATATATCTCTCCCATAGAAGTCTATAACGAGGTAGGAACAAACTGAAGGTCCCTAACCAAACCCATATTACATACATACAAGGAGAGTCATTGGGAAGACTGGTTTTACCGTTCTGGCACTGCTAGTTTATGGCCTGGTCTGACTTGAACATTTTTTCGAAACCTTACTTGTGTGCATATAGCAACCAACATATAAATCTGTAGTTCTATACAACAATGGGATGCACTTACAGGATTTGTTGCAACAAAAACGGTGACGGAATTGGTGTTGAAGTGGAGGTCCTCTCAAACACCCTAGTGTAGATTTGCGTAAGGCTATTGTATGGATTTGCCGTACCGGCGAATGGTCGCCTAGTGCGTGTAACGGAGCAAAGGCTAGCACAGGCACCAAAATTGGAGTTTCCAGCAATTCATCGGTGAAGGCTGATCAGCCTAATCACCAGAAGGGGGAGGATGAGGAAGCAATAGGTCAAGTGGTTAAACAAGCTATCTTCTCGAGCAACATCAGGGAGCAATACAACAAAGGCCTTATTAATTCAAATGGACGGACTACTGGCTCTCTTAATCATTCTATCATGATCTTTAAGAATTGTAATTTTTAAATTTATATAGATTGAGAACCATGTAATAATGCCAGAGTTATATATATGTGTATTATGGTTTCTATGTTCAAAAACTTCTTGTATTGTTACAATTTTAACACATAGATCACTTCCTATGTGTGTCGAAGGAAAATTTCAAATTTAGATTTTTTTTTTAATAATTAAAGATGTTTGACTCTCAAAAGAGAGGAGCAAAAGATAATATCAAATGCTTGACAACAAAACCAATATGGAGAAAAAGAGAACTTGATGGAGTTAATGAACAAAAGAGTGCATATTAAAAATAGAATAATAATAGGTTGATAATAAAACAGAATAACATTTCTACATTTCTCACTTCATTACATCCAATAGTAATAAAATGAAAAGTATTGAAATGTTGTTATATTTTGTTATTAATCTATCATTACTTTTAAAAAAATGATTGTATTTTAAAAAATTTGTAAAGTCCACTTTCCTTGTGAATGTTATTAAATGTGATATGTTAGAATTTATGTGTGTACCAATAATATTTATTGAAGTTCAAATAAAGAACAAAAACACCTACCTATTACTCGTTGTTGTTTACGAACCTGACCAAAGGCTTAGCTTGTCAACCTAATGTTGGGATATTTCTTAGAGCAAATATTCTTTCAGATCAGCTTTATATTATTCTCAAGTATTATTCCACACCTCTTTAAATCTAATTTGGAATATTTTTCTTGATTTTTTATCCACTATTACTATCCTTTTATCCTACATCAAGACAAATCTAGTGAAAATCTTTGTTAGTCAAGCTAAAAATAAATTATATTTCTATTGATAGCAATCCTAAATAAATTATAATATATAAATCAGAGAAATTATTATATTAAAAATAAACTTAAAATAATTAATGTACAAAGATAAAACAAATATCATATTTCCACAAGTTATTATCAGTCATTCCTCAAATTGCACTCTAATAAGAGCTAGTATTTAAAGGTACACCTTAACGTCATCGGCTAACGTAACTAAGCCTACAATTTATAGATGTAACCCAGGAAATCTGGAGTTGCGTCGTGAATAAGATTTGATGTTTTAGCCAACCAACTTGCATCTGCAGGGAGCAAGCATGCATGGATTCGTTTTTGATAGAAAGAAACTTATTGAGTATATTTTCCCACAAGATCATAGCGCCAATGAGCGTTGGCTCATATGGTAAGGAGTAAACCCATACTTCACAAAGATATGTATTCGATGTTTATTATTGTTATGAGAATTCTATTGGGAGATGATTTTATGAGTTCCTCTAAGTGTTCATAGAATACGGGAATCATTCCCTTTCTGATGGTGGTGGGATGATTGATGTTAAATTCACCTAAATTTTTATTTTAGAAATAAAAAAAGCGTGATGTGACATGCACAACCATAGTCAATAACCATACATGCAATAAGGTATGGGTAAGTGGAAAATTCCTGTACTCTATTAAAGGTAGAATATGGACGTTACATTTTTAAAAGAGTAAATTACACTCATCTTCCTGAAATTTATGGAAATACAACTCATATCCCTTGTAGTTATTCACCTTACACTTATACCCTATCTGCTTGTCAAATTTTAAATATTAATATTACAGTCACACTCCTCATTCACATAATATCGTTAATAAACTCAGTAGAATATCATTTTTATGATATTAATTATTTTTAATTAATAAAATTAAAAAAATATATTTATCCACTCTATTAAATTTAATGGTATTTTTATAATTTTATTAATTAAAAACAGTTAACATTACAAAAATATCATTCTGTTTAGTTTATTAATGTTGTTCTGTGAATATGATGTGTGATTATAATATAAATACTTAAAATTTGACAAACAGAGAGGGTGTGAGTGTATGGTGGACAACTAGATGGGGTGTGAGTTATATTTTCACAAATCTCAGAAGAGGTGAGTGTAATTTACCCTTCTTAAAATGTGATGGAGATTACCGGTGCTATTTTTTCGTCATTCCCCTTCCCCTTTACCCGTATTTTGATAAGAGTAATTAATTTGAAAACTAGACATGATTTTGCACATGAGTGCTGTTATATATATATTTTTCACTTTTAGATTTTAAGGAAGGTAGATTGGGTGTCACGTAATTTTTTATTAATGAGAAATATTTGCATGGTCATAAAGTGACATATTAGTAAAAATGGATTCTTAAAAATATTTGATTTTTAGTATTATTACTTCAAAAATATAAATATAATAGCATATAATTAGATAATAATATTAAAAACTTTTACACTTACCATGTGTACCAACATTTTTCTTAGACAACAATATTTTATTTCTGGATCAATTTTTTTTTCGAAGTCTCTTCCCAGCATATATGAGGTTAGCCTAGATTAAGGGTGAAGAATTAAAAAATAAAAAAGCGGATTTTAGTAAAGTATAGAGAGTATATATGGATGAGACAAATACGAATTATTACTTCCTTTATTATTTAATAAAAATTATAAATTTTATTTATTCATAATTCATTTAATAAATAAATATATAATTATTAATCTGTTTATTAATTATTTTTTACAGATAGATATCTAATATATTCATTTAATTTACAAGATATATTTAAAAATTATTTATTTTTAATATTAATATTTAGTCCGTTCACTAATTAAGAACTAAGTAATTTTTCATTGTTAAAATAAATAAATAAATAAGTAAATAATCCTTAAGTATGTAACTTCATTTTTTATCACTTGAATATATAAAACACAGTTTGTTACCTCTATAGCTAGCTAGTCTTAACATCCAACCACCAAATTTTTTTTTCAATCTTTTACAGATAAGATTCAAAGGTTGATGATAGGATTCGCCACTAAAAATCACGTAAAGGAACAATTTTCTCACATCTTTTTTGTGTATTTGTTGCTACGTTGAAAATGGGCATCAGAATTTTCCTTTTTCTTTTTTCATTATTAAGGACTAGATCAGATTCTATCTCGTGCTTTTAGGCAATGGGTTCATCAACGGATGGAAAATGTGCGAAGAGATATAGAAAAAAATTAATTTCCATACATTGACATTATAAAAAATAATTACATTGTCAATTAATAGAGTTTTACCAAAATAACAAGTTATGATGCATGAGTAGTTGTGATAATGGATTATTACATTTTATGATTTGTCATTATGGTAAAATTTTATTAATTTACGGTGTAAAATAATTTTATACTATTAATGTGTATCAATTAATTAATTAATTTAAAAAATGATGAAAAAAATAGAGAACATTGTGTATGTGAGATTTTTTTTTTTAACAAGTTTTCTACTAGCCTGTAATAAGGTGGGAACAAACTGAAGGTCCCTAATCATGGTGTGTGGTCTAGCCTCAACATTTTTCCAAACCTTACTCGTGTCCATATAGCCATACTTACATAAGTATATAGAACAATATAATTAATGGGAAGCAATTACAGCTGTCAGCGTAACCTTTGCAGAGATTGTACTTCTTTACAGGCCATCGCCAATGCTACCATAGCACGCTGGCGAGACTGTTTCGAGATTTCCATGGGAAATTGGAAAGAAGATTATGACCGCACGGAATTTTCGGGTGCTGCATACCAAACAGGTCCTGGGGAGCCTTTTTTCGGTAGTAGTTCACAACTCAAGGCAAATCATGACTATAACGGTGTTGAGAGCATATATTTCGTGAAAAATATCAACATTAGATCTAGAAGTTTCTACTTTTATGAAGAACTTATTATTGAATTTTAAAAGCCTAATTATTAGAGGAAAATACTAGAAGTCTCTAGTACTAGAAGCTTCAAGAATGTGAAGCTACTAAATTACTAGAGCAAGAAGCATCTAGATTAGAAGACTAGATATTGCATTAGAATATTCTTAAAACTTATAGATAAAGCTTGAGTCTTTAAGTAGGAAGACTCTATAAATATGTAGTTTGTAATAAAATAGGAGAAGAACCTAGAAGCTACTCCATACTCCATCATAATCAACATACAAAGCCTATAAATAGGCTTGAGGAGCATTTGTAAGTGTGCAAAGTAAGAGTGCTTCAAGAATTGAGTGCTCAAGAGTAATTGAGTAGAGAGCTCAAAGAGTAAGGATAAGCAAGTGTGCTCAAGTGTATGTGTGCTCAAAGCGAGTAAAGCACAAGTGTTAGTGTGCTTTAGTGTATAAAGTTATTTACTAAATAATAAAGAGAGTTTTACTTTTAGTGCCTCCTTACTCTTCATTTCGAATGTGGAGAGATTGTTCAGCTGACATTAGAACGGCGTGTATTTTGCCAAGATCACAAGGGTTGGGCTCGATGGTCTCACTGTAGCAATAATGCGTGTTTCAGGTGTTGCCCCAGTGTCCCTCACAAGGGCTGCAGACAGTTCCACAATAGAGACTACTATTGTTTCATATGGTTGCTCATATAGATACCTTGAAAGTTTTTAGAGTAAAAGAAAATATTTATTTTGATCTATTTATTAATTAATACATCAATTTTATGAATCATTATTATCTCTTGCTTCCCTTACATTCTTAATGTAATATCTTATATGTCAATATAGATGAAGAAAAAATGTAATTCTCAATACGCTTACATGGTGACTTTGGCACACTATCATGTCACCAAAGATGTTGGTCTTTCTGTGACGGCCACAATTTGTCTCACTAAAAATGGTAACGTATTTGAAGTGGAGGGTGCTTTCAAATATCCTAGTGCTAATTTGCATCATGTTATTGTTATGACTTGTCGTACTGGTGTACGGTCGCCTAATGCATGTTCTCACTGCTGTGGAGATCCCAATAATTAATCGTTGAAGGCTCATGAGTCTAATCACCAGGGCCAGGAAGAAGCAGTATAGGTCATGTGGTTAGACATGCTACGGACTCGAGCAACATCGCATATAATACAAAGAAGGGAGATTTTCATATGAAGTCAAAGGTCAATATCTTTATCACAGTTATTTAATTTATTATTTTAATTTTTTTTATTAATTTGATTTGTTCGAAATCTGTTAACAGTGCTATTTTTTATTTTTCACTTTCATATTATTTTATTCTGATTTTTTGTAATTTAGTTATTTTTTATATTTTATGTTTATATTTTTTTTTTGTATTTTTCAAAGAAGACATTGGTCCAACTTCTATAAGTGTATAGTTCCGTTTTTTTTCTTTTCATTGTTGGTATTTTTATTCTGGTGGTTTTAATTATTTTAAATATTTATTTTTATTTATTTTTTAAAGAATTTGGTTTATCCAAATTTTTTGTTGTGTATAGTACACTTTTTTATTTTTATGTTTTTTATTCTGTGTGTTTAAATTTTAATTGCCTTCCATATTTATTTTGTAATATTTTTGTTTTTTTAGTGAATTTGCATTCGTATTACTCTTTGATTTTGTTATAATTCTAATTAATTTTTACTTGTAAATTTTTTTCCTTTTTTTATCCAATTCGGTTTGTCCAAATTGTGTTGCGTGAATAGTTTTTTTTTTTCAAAATTTCAGTATGTCTGAAGAATTATATGTAATGAATAGTAGGACCTTTTTTTTCCTTTTCTTTTCCTCTTTTTTTAAAAAAATTATTTGAATTTTTAATTTATAAAATGTTTACCTTTTAACGGTGTGTATTTTTGGCCAAAAATATATTTTTTTGAAGAACTTGTTTTGTCCGAATTCATATTTTTTATTTTATTTTTTAAAATTTTAATTGTCTTTAATATTTATTTTGTAATATGTTTTATTTTTAGTGAACAGTATTCCTCCACAGTTGCTCAATATTTTCCAGGAGGGAGGGAGGAGATGATATTCCCCGAATAAAAAAAAATGAATTCAAAATATATTTTTCACCAAAAATACACACCATAAGGTAAACATTTTATAAATTGAAAATTCAAATGATTTAAAAAAAAGGAAAAGAAAAGAAAAAAAAGGTCAATTGTTCATTATATACAATTCGGTTTGGTCGAATTGTGTTAAAAAAAGAGGAAAAAAAAGTTGTTTATTGTGGAAAAAAAAAGCACATTCACTTCTTTAAAAAATAAAAAAATATAAAATGGTAAACACTTTATAAAATAAAAATTTGAATGATTTAAAAAAATAAAAAAGGAAAAGAAAGTCCTACTGTTCACTACATACAATTCGAACAATCTAAAATTTTGAAGAAAAAAAAAATGTTTATGCAACTGCAGGATATGCATTGACTCTCAACTTTAGAGGAGTGGGCACCATACAACAAAGGCCTCATTAATTCAAGTGGATATAGTACCGGTCCTCTTAGTAATTCTATTGTCCTTTTGATCCTTAATTTTAAAATTTATAGGTTGAGAATTATGTAATGACGCTAGAGTATATGTGTATTCAGGTTTCAAGCTCAGATATATATACATATAAAAGTAAAGTTTACTACATTTAACAATTAATCAAACGTTTCATGTGGAAGATTTTGTCTATGGTGGCATTCCAGTCAGAGAAGCGCTAAGAGAAGTTTTAATCCCTGCAGTCTTGGATGTTTGTCCAGGGTGTTCTCTGGGTTCTGACTCTACTATTCATTGTGTCCTTCGCTGTCCAATGTTGCAAGCTAATGACATTCTTCATTCCACATTGTCCTTTCTGTCTAAGCTTAACCTGAGTCCGGATCCTCTATTCTAGTGGTTTCTTTTAGTTTTTGTTTAGGATAGGGGTTTCTTATAGTTTTGTTTTCTTGTCATGTTTTAGTTTGATTCGTTTGTTCTCTTCCTACTTGGTTTAGTAGTGATGCTGGGCTAAAGCCCGTTCCTTTGGCTCGGTAATAAATAATTTACATATGATATTTACTATGTCATATTTGTGTTCAGTAATAACAATATTTTTTAAAATCATTGTGTATTAGACATAAATAAAATATATACTTTCGTTTAAGATTCCTTTTTATTTTTTGTGAATATAATAATTATCATAAAACTTTATTTAGTTTTAGTTGATATTTTTAATTATAATTTAATCAATTATAGTAATTTCTATGACTATATAGGTTAACCTGATGAGAACAATTATCATAAATTTATTTTACTTTATTTCATCAATTATATTGATTTCTACTGATATGTGCATTTTATTAAAATATTCCTTCAATGTTATCTTTTTAGTCTCTACTGTCTAACTTTCATATACAAGTACGTCGACAATTTGAGATGTTATCTGTTGTGCTTTCTTAAGAAACACCTAATGCTTTAAAACAAATATTTCATCACATCCATCCCTATTTTTTTATGTATTCCATTTTTATCTGTACCAAAAAACCTATTCCATTTTTATGAATTCTATTTCATATGCTGAATAACATGTGTTCTAAAAAAAGCTCCTTATTCCGCACATTTACCCCCAACCTATGTCTCTCCGCCAGATATATATATCTTTCCACTGCCTCGGCTATCATGGTTTCCAGTGTCAATCCATAATAAAATTAAATCAAATTTATTTATGAAATTTAAAGATTTAGAGCATTGTTTCATTAATTAAGTTATTTCTCAATTTTGAAACTCATTCCCCCCAACAACAAAAAATCTATTTTGGGAATACGCTTAAATTGACAAAGCTTTTATAAAGTTTGGCTATGGTTTAAGGAGCATTATGTCTTACGATTATCCAAATGACAATTATTATGGAAATAAGTTCCAAGGGAATGACAATATGTGGTTACTTCACCTAATTAATATTGGAAGAAACTTTGTGTTGCAGACTTAATAAAAGAATTTCATATAATTTTTTGAGATATTCATCTATAGGCCACCACCACTCATGAGTTACATATGGCATATTGATTGTCCAGGAATGAGATAAATAAACTTTTAAAAGTTAGGTGAAGTTTGAGGAGGCATCAGGTGTTTATCATTTCATTTTACATAAGTTATATTTTATAATTTTAATCAATTAATTATTTATAAAATACTTTTATAAGCCACTAATAGGATAGTGAAGCACTTCAAAAGATTACCACCGACATTAAATAAACATAATTGAAGTTCTATAATGATGAGAGAATGTTGTACTAACTTTTCATTTTATCAAATTAATTAAAAATGTTAACACAAATTTGTTGTAATAGAGATTATTAATTTATATTAACATTGTTGGAATCATTGTGTGTGCTTGATTAGAATTCTCATGGAGAACAAATTAATTAATTTATATTGCATATATTATACAATGATACCTTTCAATATGCCAGTATTATTGCAACTATGTATATTGAGATTAAATCATGAATTTACAGACTATAAATAAATCAAATTACTATAAAGTCAATCAACACCTATAGTTTTAAACATAAAATGACTTTTTAGTTTTGAAATTGAAATGTAGTATATTTTATGTAAATCAATAATATTATTTAGTATTCCACTCTACCCTGCTAACAATATTTGAGTTACCAAGTAAACGAGTTTCAAAATAGTAAAGTTATAAATTTAGCAATAACTTGAATATACTTATACTTCATTTTATATAAAACAAGACTTAATTATTTCTTAATAACATATTCTTAATAAAACAAGACTAGCCTAGCCTAGCCTAGGGCGACGTTATCTACATATTCTTAATAACATATTTCTTTAAAAAAATTATTTAAAATGTTAATAAATCGTACACCGCGCGGACTTAATTTCTAGTAATAAGCAATACAACGTTTTTCTAATCAATAGGCTAGCCTAGCCTAGCCTAGGGCGACGTTTGTGCAATGAATAAAATAAGGCTTTTAGTAACCTAATCAATACCTTAAAGGCAATGGTTAAAGAATGCAAAAAACAGGAAGTTTAAAAGGTTTTGAGACATTTAATTCATTAAAAACTTACAAAAACTCAATTTTCAATGCAAACTTCCCTCTCTTAAAACCTTAACTTGTGTCCTTAGGACACTCATGAGATAAATCCCATAAAATAAAATAGTAATGCAATTATTGTTAATTTAATTTTGTCAGTAATACAACATTTTACGAGCAATGAATAACGTTTTTCTGAAAATGGTTCAATTTTTTATTGATTTTTTTAGTTCTATTTTTTAATTCTTGTAGTTTTGTCATTTTTCATTTATTTTAGTTGTAGAATCGCATTACGTTATCCACCCAAAAAACTCGCATTATATTTGCTGGAAAAAGTTTCTCACAATTCCACTTAAGCAATCGTGTAAATAAAATAGGGAAAGATAAAAATAATCGAAAAGAGAATATTTATGAATTGAGAAAGAGTTAAAATAATAATTAATATATACAAAAGAAAATGACACAATTAACCAAAACTCTAAGTTAATTGAAAAAGAAAATTAATGGGTATTTTCCCTAAAATAAAATGTGTCATTTGCTGACCTTCATATAAAAGTGTAAAAGTTAGCAATCCCTATATATATTGTGAAAATGCGTTCGAGTCGTATAATCTTACATAGATAGTCAAGATCAAAAATTAATTAATAGTCACATAATAATTTTAAAAGTCACGTAGTAACTTTGTATTTTAATTCTAACAATTCATAAATATATGGCTCTAGACTATTCCTTTCACTTTCACACTAAAGTAATAATATATTAATATCAAAATTATGCATATATAACATGTTTCTACTCTCCCAAACAATTCTAGATGAAGAATTTTATATATGAAAAATGTTCTGAATAAGAAAAATAATGCTCTGTGTTATATTAGCTTAATTATGCAAAGGACAAATTATAAAGAACTTCTTTGAGATCTATCAATATTATATTTATTTCGTTTTAGATTTTAGATTTCAAATTGACATTTATCTTCCATCTCTTAACATAACTTTCAAATTTTCAATTTTACCTATCTTATTCGACGCCCACTCACATTCAACAACCACCCAATTTGTTCCAGGAATACCCACATCTTCCATTGTTTTTTTTTTAAAAAAGTACAAGAAAAGCTCAACCACCGCAGATATGTAGAATTGAAGCTGTCAACATGAATATCTTTTCTGGGCTTGAAAAGACCTATAACTTTCTCAGATTCATTCATTCAACATTGATCTAGGAAGCGATACCACACATGTGAAGTCCAATTAAATCCGCTGAGCCATATTAAAATGAAATTGTGCATAGTTTTGCAAACTAACAAAACGCAGATCCTCAAAACTGTACAAAGCAAGTTCTCAACGGCATCTTTATCGGCCTTTGATTCTTGAACCTCAGTTGGTTTTTTGAGATTTGGGGATTTAGGTTTGTTTATTCTTAATTTTGGAAAGATTTAGGGTTTGTTCATGCTTGGCGAAGAGGAATGACATAGAATATAAATAGAATAAGGGCAAAGTTGTCATTTTATATAATTTTCAGGTTTTTAAAAAATTAGAGTTTAGAGATAATGGAAATTACTGTAAAGAAATTAAATAAATTAAGAGAAGTGAGTGTCAATTTAAAATCTAAAAGATAATAAATATAATATTAATAGTCCTCATAACAGCCATGTGTAATTTGCCCTTATGAAAATTATTAATAACTCTAACATTTGGAATCTATCATTGGGGGTGATGTACATAGAGTGGAATGAAAATAATAAGTTTTACTTGTTTTAGACACATATAAGAAATTTTCAGCATACCATATGCATAAGCAAGATTAAAATTTATTAGACATATTAGTTGTTCGAATTATTATGTGATGAATTGTCATAGAAATACTTTGTTTTTAAATCACTCGTGTTTTAATTTCTGTTTAACCGTTTGAAACTTGTTACATTAGTGCCAACTGTGTCTAGCTAATAAATTTTCAGACAAAACTTTTCATGCTATGCTACAGTAGTCTTATCACTTTTTTTTTTTTTTTGTGACCTTCTGGGTAAATTTGTATCTTCATATTTTGATACATCCGTTTCGGTCGTTTGTAGTTGAATTGAAGCATTGATTTTTTTGACTATACGCGTGCTTAACCATGGATTCTCAAATAATTGAGTAGATATATCTTTGATTTTTTTTTTCTTTCTATCACCTGCAATTTCTTTCTTTCTTTAATGTAATAGGGAGACAACCAGACAAAACAAATTGGCATACTTTTTTCATAAGCCGAATCTTCCCCGAACACTATCAATTCAAGCCTTAGATAATGTGTGGAAAATTAAGTTCAATTCTCATTACTTTTAAAATTCTGGTGTATCCAGAAAAGAAAGTAAAGAATAAATAATTGAGAGAAACTGAGGACGTCACGGCACATACATAATATGTATGACGTCATGCAATTCCATCAGAATGTTTCTTTCCATTAGAATGCAATTCCATTATTATCACAATTTTTTTTAATAAACCGTATTTTGTTGCCTCTAGCATATGAGCATCCAATCTACAAAGATTTTAATTATTTTTTAAGGATAACGGTTAGAGGTTAGTGACGATGGGGCTCAGAGCATGCTATCTTCTATCCCATGATATATTAACTTTTTAATATATTAAATTTTATCAATTTTTCAAGATAACTATTAATAAGAAAGAGTGATTCTATTCAAATACTTAAAAATGGGAATCTATTAAGAAACGTACTTAATAATTATTGAGTATGATATAATAGGTAAAATGTGTGAGATCTATCATTATATCCAATAATTATTAAATAAGTATACCGATAAATATATTTTTTTGGGTGTTAATATGAAATGTATAGAGTACTATTTGTCGCATCTTTTCCATGTGATGTGCATCAGAATTTCCCATCTTTCTATTTAATTTCTTTTGGGTAAGTATAGACTAGAATTTATCTTGTGCCTTTAGGCGAAGGGTACATTGATGGATGGAACGCATGCAAAGAGATAAAAGATAATAAAAGAAAAAAAAGATAAAACAGAGAACAATGAGTTCATCATGTGATATTATTTATTTTTTATTGTTCTAAAACAGTTTTGGACCACGTCTATAATAAGGTGGTAGACAAACTGAAGGTCCCAAAGTAAACCCACATATCACATACATACAGGGAGACTCATTGGGGAGGCTGGTTATGTCACTGCTGCATTGCCTAACCTGAGCATTTTTACTTTTCCAAACCTTATACTCTTGTCCATATAGCCATACACCATACACACATAAATCTATCCATTTACAGTAATAATGGGAAGCGCTTACAGTAACACTAACCTGAGAAATTGCGCTTCGTTTGATGCTGGCCCCCCTGGTACCCCTGCACACTTGGGAGCCACTTTTGAGGTCTCCATGGAAAGCCGGAAGGAAAATGATGGATGCAACTGCACACAAGTTTGGGGTGTGAATTACACATTAGGTCCGAAGAAGCATAGCCGTTGTAGTTTACAACTCAAGGCAAGATATTCCAGCCACAGCAGTGTCGAGAGCGTACATTTTGGATTCGGAGACAACTCGGTTGACGACAAAACCCATTTTGAGGTGAACATGAAAAGCGTTTGCAGTCCTCCTGGCTTCGTCGGAGGGATGAGGGCCGCTAGTTCTTGTTCTGGGGCTGCTCCAGTGTCCTCCACAATGGCTAAAGGGAAGTACGCAACAGAGACTACTGTTGTTTCATACCGTTGTTCCCTGAGAAACGGTCTTTTTGTCCTTCAGAAGAAGAAGGCAACAGTTAACTCTGTACGTGCTGACATGGTGACTTTGGCACACTATTACGTCACCAAAGACATTGGTCTTTCTACGGAGGCCACGCTTTATTACAGTACAAAGGATGGCAGATTTGGTATTGAAGTGAAGGGTCCTTTCACACACCCGTGTGCTGATTTGTGTAAGGTTATTGATATGACTTACCGCACTAGGGAATGGTCGCCTAATGCTTGTTCTCACTGTCATAGAGTTCCCAATAGTTCAATGTTGAAGCCTCGTCATGAGTCTAATCACAAGCAGGGGAAGGATGAGGAGTATCTTAAACAACCAATCGTCTCGAGCAGCGTCCAAGAGGAACGCCACGAAAGCATTATTAATTCAAGTGGACCCACTACTTTTTATTTTAATCAAACTGTCAATCAAACTGTCATGACTTTTATCAAGTATGATGGCCTTGTTATGAATAACAACGGTCAATTCCATGGCGATGGCAATGGTGGTGTTTTCAACGGTGGCGTTAATGCCTCAAAGAACTACCTCCGTTGAATATCTACATAATATGATGTACTATACTGTGTGGTACTACCACCAATAATGAAACTGTAGCCGCAGGTCTACGGTTGTTAAACAATATTGTAGTGCTTGACAGCGGGATGATCAACTTCTACTAATAATATGTAGGGCAAATTTTTGTCATTTGTGAAGTAAACAAAGTGAGTTAGAACCACCGCTTGCAAATCCCGCTCGAGCCACCAAAATGATGAGTTAAGTTGGTAACTACGACTAACAGAAAACCAAATGAAGTTTACCTGAATCGTATAACATACCAATTAAACGGGTTTGAGCCGTGTTAAAATTAGATTGGTCTGGTATATATTTATATTTGGGCCCTTCCCTACCTCTCAATTCACCACACTCCCTTTGTTCATCTCTCCCACATATTCTCACATATAAACACAATCAATTGTGTGTTTGGTTATGGGATAAATTTTATTTCATAGATAAGCTTTATGTGTAATTTTATTTCATATAATTTTACATATGAAACTCATCTATGAAAATTTATTCTCTATTTTTATCCTTAATCAAACATGTCCCTAAAGAAAGTATGTGATGACAAGAAATTCTCTTAGACATTAGGAAGTCTGACACCCTAAGTGAGTATGCAACTTGATTCTTATTAATCAGTGCCTTAAACAAACATCTTTATATTAAATGAAATAGTCCATGAAAAATGCACAATTAAATCAAACTAAATAGTCCCCCAAAATAATAACTTTAACTCAAATTATTATTATTATTATTTTTATTTTTATCAAAGATAGATGTGGAATTTTATTGATGAATAAAACCATATAATAGGTCCTATAGGACTCTAAGCAAACAACAGAAAAGGGATAAACTAAAGATCACCACTTATGACCGTATGATAACTAAATCACTGAAAAAACCTAAGAGAAAGAAGTTTGTAGAGCTAAGCAAATCTCATTCAAAAGTTGGAAAGACTATTACTATATCTCTGGCAGTGATTTCAGCATTCTCAAAGACTTTCTTATTCCTTGATTTCCAGATGTTCCAGCAAGTGATGGTGAGTAGATTTGCCGTTCTTTTCCTATCACTCTAGTGCTGTATACCAGTCATGGCTTTGAGCCACCATTGACCAAAGTGAGGTTGGCCATGTTGCTGGCTTATGGATGACACTGAGAGTTGCTGCCAGACTTCTATAGCTCGGGGGACATGATAATTGTTGGGTTTATTGTCTTGAATTATTTTAAGCCTATTTAAAAAAAAATCAATAATAAGGCTCCTTTGTTACTGGATGTGATCATGAGGATTTGAAATTTATATCACTTTAAAATCAAAAGTTTATTCCTTCTTCTTGGGTGGTTGTTGCACCATAATAGAGAAATAAAAAAAGGAAAATTGAGTGTGTGTGTGTGTCTTGTTTGAGTGAGTTTTTAATAGATGGAGAAATTATTTTGTAAGATTGGATGTATTGAGATTTTGGGTTTGTGAGAGATTGCTAGATTGGTGATTGTACTTTTTCCAAAAAGAAATTAGTGAATTGATTTGTTGAGTTGTAGACGTAGACATTATTTATCGAATCACGTTAAATATTTTATGTAATTTATCTACTTTTGCTTCCGATGCCCCAACAAGACAATGTAACACTGTTTTCGAGTCTGATTCGCATCTGGGACAGCCATATATCCACTATACTTGGAATTCTGCTTTTGACAACCTTTCTGACCGGGATATATACCTTCATGCGATGCTTTCCAAATGGATATATTCAACTTAAGGGGAACACTTAAAAGACCAGATACTTTTCCAAAGTGCTTTAACTTGCATGTGCACTGGATAGGTCTCTAGGGGTGGGTGGAAAAAGGGGTATGCTGCTTTATATGCTGAAGCAACCTTGTATTTACCTTTTTTGTTCTGACTCCAATATGGGCTATCAGTACTTCCAGATGATTCAATTTTCAGGATTTCTTCAGCAACTCAAGAGGGCAATTTCGCGTGAATGAGATCTTTGTTCCATTGTTTATTTTGAAGAAGTAGATTATTTACTAAGAACACATCATCATCAAGAAGGACAGTGCTTGGCATCTTGTAACACTCAAATTAATAGTAATTTTTTAGGATTAGTCTATTACTGACTAACTTATTCATGATTACAAAATCAGTGACTAATTAATCAAATTTTAAATTTTAGAGATTAACATAACTAATGCAATTAGGGATAAAATTGATTATTAACTTTGAAAGAAGCATTGTGCACGAACAATAATAATTTAATCAAATTCCTTGATATAAAAACAATAATATAATTGTTAAATATAAGATACCATTTCTGTGATTCTACATAACAAGCTAAATTTTTGGGTAAAGATATTCAAATGAATGGACCGTGCCACCTCGGGTTAGGTCATTTTTGGGCAAGGTAATTTCAAGCTAATTAGGTTGGTTTCAGATCATTAAAATGCTAACCCAACTCAGTCCTATTCTGGCGACAAGCTGAATTTCGAGCCTAGATTTTTTTCTCTATTTTTTTCAATTTTTTAATTTTATAGTCCATATGAAAGGCTAATGGATAAAAGTAAAAACCTTGACTAAGTGGTGATTTCTTTATTGGTTTAGGTGAGAAAACTTGGGAACTTTTTTTTTCCTTCGATAGTTAAACTTGAAACTTAAACCGGATGTAAACTTTAAACTATATATATTGTGGATACTTATTTTAATTTAAACCTTTTAAAGTGAAGTCCAAATACCGATTTAAGTAGTAATGACTCATATTTACAAGTGGTTGTCGAAAAAAAATAAATTGTATTCATCAAGCCATTGGACTGGTCCAACTTGGGCCATTCCAAATTGAGTTCGGATGAACTAGGCCCATCTTTATTTTAACTTTCCAAAAAATTTTAACCCAATGCACGCATTTTTTTAAATATATAAATTGAATTTAATCCATCAACTAATTGATAACTAATTAATATATTTCAAACTAAAATAAAGTTATTGAACCTTTAATATACAAAGTGCTTTATCATTACTTAAACATATATAAACCATTTTGTTGCGAAGCTGCAACTATTTGATTATTAGTGGAGGGTTTGGTTATAAAGGAATCAAAACAGCCTAACTGATCCCATTTAGGTCTGCTTCGTCAAAAGCCCAACAAAAATGGAGTGAGACGGGTTAGTTTGTCAAAATAAAATAGGTTGAAACAGTCAGTTGGCCAACCCACAAAAGATAAAAAAATTTTAAAAAATAGTTTTTAATTTTTTGATGAATTTTTTTAAACTGAAATAGGATATCCTAGTCTCATGACAGTTGCATGATCAAATAGTACAAAGAATTGATATGCCTTTTAAAAAAATCTATACTAGAAGTAAGCCGACTTACATTTCTAACAATAAAGAGTAATAAGGTTCTTTCTATTAGTAATAAGTAAAGGACGTGAACAGAACATGTTCAAATTTATGATGCTGCCCCACACTTGTGTACAAAAATTTTAAAAACATTCCATAGTACAAAAAATTTAAAAGCATTTCATAAAACATATTTAATTTAATTGTTGTTCTAAAATGAATGCTGCAGAGATGTTGCTCCACACTTGCATTGCACTCCTACCTACTAGTCGGCAGAGTAATGTTATTTTAATACTTATTTTTGAGTGTTTCATCTGGACATAATTTTATTACTGTTAGATAAGATGGATGAGTAGAAATAAATATAGATTATAATCTCATTCAATAATAATAAAATGGATGTCTAAATATGACATTTAAAAATATATGTTAAAATAATATTATTATTACTCGGCGATGTCTGATGGGTTTATCAGAGACAACCACTGATATGGCCGCGCTTTTTTTTTTAACCAATTGAGATCTTTCTCTAATTAATGTGAGGATAAAAATGACCATGAAGTGTCAACAGCTGGATGAAAATTTTGAAAAAGATAGTTACTGATACGTAATTTTTGAAACTTGTTAGTTTTTAAATAATTAATCTCCATTTTCTTTGATCTATACCATATTCTGATAATCTAAATTTAACAAAAATGCTAGGATAATTTCTCAATCATACAATTGCTTTTTCTTTGTCTTTTGTTTTCACTTTGAAAATGCGATTCTGTTTCCTTTCCTTTTCTTTTAGAGTTAGCCACTCAAATTAAGGACCATTTGGCTTTGTGGTTAAAAAACAAAAAAGATCATATGAGGAACATTGTGTCTATGCTTTTGTGCCATTTGTGCTAGGTTTATGCTTGAAGGTGGCAGTGGGGGTGGTGGTGGCTAGTTTATGCCTGAGACAAGTGAGAGAAAGAAGAGGGTAAAATGAACAAATTATTTGTAAAAATAATATTTATTAATATTAAAATATAAATACATAGTTTATTTAAAATTGATAACAACCATTATATTCAATTTTGAATTGATGAGATTTAGAGATCATATGGTCCAAACTCATCTTACCTCGTTTAAGAACTCTAGGTCCCATAATCAAATAAGTGTATTTTGAATAAAGTTAATAGAACTTATTTTTATTATAAATGTGTACAAATGTGAACTGCTGAACTTGTGCATTGGGCAGAATTTCTACATAAAATCATTTCCCACGTTAACAACAAGCTTGTCCTCAAGCGCACAAGTCAAGAAATGAGAAAATTTAATATGATTCAGGAGAAAGAATGAAAAGTTTTGCTCTATATTATTTATTAATCAATACATCTCCTTTTAGTGGATCGCTAGTATCTTCTACTCTATTAAGTATTAGATAATATATTTATCAATGTCTCCCTTTTTTATGAAATTTTGTGTATTTGATCACCAATATAATATCATATGATTCAATGATTGGATCAACAAACTTTGTTGTTTGTAAGAAGATATTCGATAAAATAAGTGTAGCATGCATATATATATATATATATATAGAGAGAGAGAGAGAGATTTGTACTCATCACATATATAACCGTTTTGTTGTATGTAATTTCACAGTCCGAGCATCGCAATAAAGATTTTAATTAATTTTTAATCTTGTAAAGATAAGGTTGAAAGATTGGTGTGATAAGGTAGGCCATTTAAAATCATGTAAAGGAATACAATTTTCCCAAATCCTTTCTATGCATATGTCGCTACATTGAAATGGCAACCAGAATTTTCCATTTTTCTTATTTTAATTTTAAGGACTAGATCCTCTTTCGTGGCTAGCTACCGCAAAAACAAAAGCCGATTCTATCTCGTGGCTACCACCAAAACAGAAGTTTATATAAGAGAGTCATGTTATCCCAATTCATCATGTGATATTTTTTGTTTTTTATTTTTCGAAAACAGTTTTGGATCACGTCAATAATAAGGTGGTAGACAAACTGAAGGTCCCAAAGCAAAGCCACATATCAGATACATACAAGGAGACTCACTGGGGAGACTGGTTATGTCACTGTTGCATTGCCTAACCTGAGCATTTTTAATTTTCCAAACCTTATACTCTTGTCCATATAGCCATATACCATACACACAAATCTATCCATATACAGTAATAATGGGAAGCGCTTACAGTAACACTAACCTGAGAAATTGCACTTCATTTGATGCCGGTCCCGCTGTACCACAGCACGCTTTGGAGCCACCTTTGAGCTCTCCATGGAAAACCGGAAGGAAAATGATTATTACAACTGCACACAAGTTTGGGGTGTGAATTACGCATCAGTTCTGAAAGGAGCATAGTCGTTGTAGTTTACAACCCAAGGCAAGATATTCTAGCCACACCGGTGTCGAGAGCGTACATTTCGGAGGACGGAGACCACTCGGTTGACGATAAAAGTTAAAACTGATTTTGAGGTGAACATGAAAAGCGTTTGCAGGCGTTCTGGGGCTGCTCCAGTGTCGTCCACAATGGCTAAAGAGAATTATACGCAACAGAGACTACTATTGTTTCATACGGTTGTTCACTGAGAGACGGTGTTTTTGTCCTTCAGAAGAAGAAGGAGACAGTTAACTCTGTACGTGCTTACATGTGTCGCAACTGAGATCGCGACGGGGATGGCGAAAAAAAGAGAAATTTTGTTTTGAAATATTGGAGTCGCCACCAAGTTTATTTAAAATTGGGAAGCGTTGGCTTGTTTAGAAAAAGTCTTTAAAGCAGGTTCTGAGTTAAGTCATGATTATGTATAGGAAAAGGAATTTAATTCATGCCTGTCTGTCTGACTCGATCTATAATTAACCGTGCAAATTAATTTATAACCCCCTTTTTTTAAAAAAAAAATAAAAAAAATTCTTTAAAAGAAAACTTCGGGAACACCAAATTGTTGCAATTCAGGTATTCCAGAGTGTTGAATCAACAAGCGCTAGCTAAATTGACATTTTTATTTGAATAAGAAATTTTCTAAATAAATGAGTAAATTTAGATTGAAAATAAATATATAAATTATAAATATTTACAAATAAGAGAAAAAAAAAGAAAGTTATTTTTATGCATTTTTATAAATCAATAGAAACAAAGATAGCAAACATTTTTAAGGAAATTTTCGAATCATTAAGTTGTCACAACTCAAATGTTCGAAATATTGGGTTAACAAGCCGTCACGACTAAATTAACTCTTTATCTACAATAACAAAAGTTAAATAAAATATTTTGAAATAAAATTATTAGGAAAAAGAAACTTAACAAAATACATAAATGGCATAAAAAAAATTAGGAAAATTATTTACAAATAAATTAAGTGGTAAAAGTTAATTTTAAAGAGATTCAGAATATTAAGCTGTCACGGCTAAAATATTCTAAAATATAAAGTTAACAATAACTCCTTGATTAAATTATCTCTATTTTGAAAAGATTTGAATATCAATAAAGTCGCTAAAATATTACGAAACATGAGATTAACAAATGCACTCGATTAACCCCTTTTTTTTTTATATACAATTCATCAATTAATTAAGTATATAAATCTTAATAAAATACTCAAATCCTTATTTTAAATCCAAAATGGATAAAACTCCTCTTTCTAAACAACAATTCTAACTTTAACAGGATCCTACAAAATTAAACACAATTAACTTAAGTAAAACATATAAAATAATTAAACCAAAATAATTCATAGCATAATTACACACCAAATGCATAATCATATAAAATAACAAAACCTAAAAATTTACAACTGCAAATACACAAAACATGTAAAATAATTAAACTAGAAATGCAAAATATTACAATTATACAATTACTTTAATCCAAACATGTAAACACAGAGTATTTAAACTAAAAAATAAAGTAAACACAATTAAGTAATGAATTCAATAAAATAAATTCAAATTCAAAGAAACAACTTTAAAATCTAAACAAAACCTACAAAACAAAAATAATAATAATGACAATACAAAAAGTAAATCTTTAATAAAATAAAATACTCAAATATTTATTTTCAAACAAAAATAGTTTTCTTTATTAATTCAGATCAAATAAGCAAAGCTCAAGTCTCAAACTTAAAATCAACCATAATTTAACAAACTAAAATGAAATCTAACTTAATAAGTCCAAAATCTATACTAATAAAACAAATCAGCTCAAACTAATTTCTTAAGTGAGATTTATTTTGAAAATCAAAATAAATGAAACTTTTTATTATCTAAATTCTAAATCAAAATGAAATATGGCTAATCAAATAAACAAAATCAAAAACTCAAACCACTAAAATATAATAACCTTAATATACGTGAATATAAGTGAATGAATAAAACAACCAGTATACATAAACTTCAAATAAGATTCATTATCATTTTTTTTTTAGACATTTTTTTAAAAAAAAACACACATATACACAAATTTGATTTAATTTTTTTATCTCCTTTAATACATACAAATACAAAATTCAAATCCCTATAGCTATCACATACACACACTTAAATAAAATAAAAAAGAAAATTCTTCCTCTATGGTCACGGTCAAATACACATGTATTCAATAAAATAAATATATATAAAAAAAAAATCTCTCCCTCTCTTACTCTCAGACACACACATACACAATAACTTACTTTCCTCTCTCTCTCCACACCCATCACTCTCTCTTTCACTCATTCACGGATCTCTACTTTTCATACACCCACACTCACAACAAACAAAATAAACACTCTCTCACACGGCGGAAAAGAGGAGAAGCAGAGAGGGAAGGAAAGGCAAGGAGAGAGAAAGGTCAAGTATGAGAGAGAGATAGAGTGGGAGATGGAGAGAGAGCCGATGGCCAAGAGGAATCGTCGCCACTCCTAGCCTTGATTGGAGGCCCTCGTGCCAAGGCCGGTGGGGCTCGGGTATCTTTGGCTTAAATCTTCGTCTGGATCGTCGGCGGTTAACGCCGCCGTCCTCGTCCTGTTGTTCGAAGCTCGTACTTCTTCGCGTCCGTGAGCCCGCGAGAGTGGAGAGAAAGAAAGGGTAGTTGTCGGTGGCCAAGTATGGATGGGTGATGTGGATCTCTTGTCGCGCCTACTGGTTCGTGATTAGCGGCCGGCGGGCTTGGCGGAGGTTAGCGTGGTGGTCCAGGGAGGAAGAAGAAGGTGGCAACACCGAGCTCATATTGGAGAACTGTGGAGTGTCGCGGCATGCGGTAGCCGCGATCTGAAAGCGAAGAGCGTGGCTTCAGCCGTGAAGTCTTGGCGGGTGAGGAACCACGGCGCGATGGAGGAAGAGGAAACCGGCTGAAGATTCACGGCGAAGAAAGGTAATCGCAGGAGCTTGGTCGTGGCGATATGATAGTTTAATTGTGATTTTGCTTGTGCTTGAAATGGAATGGGTTTTGCCTAGCTCGTGATTTGTTAGTTTTCTCATCTTTGTTCATGGTTTTGGATTGAAACTGATTGATTTGTTTTGATGAGGCTAAGGCTGATAATGGATTATGGTTGTATTTGTTTTGGTTTCAGGTTGGGGTAGTGGTGATGGAATACAGTGATGATGAAGATTGGAATAGATGATGGTGGTTGGAGGAAAAGAGAATGAGGATAGAGGATGAAGGGGAAGGGAGGCGCGAGGCAGGAGCGCGGCCTCACTATTATTATTATTTTTGAATGTAAAATTTGAAGCGAAAATACCTAGACTACTCTGCTGTCGATTTTTGTTCTTGATGGTTGAACCGAAAATCGTTGGATTCGAAAACTTCTTGTAAAATGATAGTGTTGTTCTTGCTGATAGTCTGCGTTTGGAAATTTTTCTATCCCCCTTGATTATGGTCCCCGTCTCAAATGTATACTCTCTCCGTTGTTGTTTTTTCCAACTCCACCGAAAGAGGAATCACAAATCAAAGACACCATCATTTAGTTTTGATTTTTCTTCTTTTCCTCCTTCCCATGCTTCACGGATTGAATTGGGTAAAAGGAGAATCGGACACAAGTCCGTGAACCTCCTGTTTCTTTTTTTTTTTAAAAAAATAAGTAATTAAAGAAACTGTAAATAAAATAAAGAGGTAAACTAGATACAAATTTTTAGATTTTATTGTTCAAAGATTGAACAAAATCGGATGTTCACAGCATGGTGACTTCGGCACACTATTACATCACCAGAGACATAGGTCTTTCTACGGAGGCCACACTTTTGTACAATATAAATGATGGCAGATTTGGTATTGAAGTGAAGGGTCCTTTCACACACCCTAGTGCTGATTTGTGTAAGGTTATTGATATGACTTCCGCACTAGGGAATGGTCCCCTAATGCGTGTTCTCACTGTTATAGAGTTCCCAATGGTTCGATGTTGAAGGCTCGTCATGAGTCTATTCACAAGCAGGTGGAGGATGAGGAGGAGGATCTTAAACAACTAATCACCTCGAGCATCGTCCAAGCGCAACGCCACGAAAGCATTATTAATTCAAGTGGATCCGCTACTGGTTCTTTTAATCATTCTGTCGTCATTTTTAAGGACTATACTACTCGTGCTAAACCTACAGATTTGGGGGAGTTGGTTCACAGAGTTTTGGGGGACCGCTTTGGTTGGCTGGTGGAAAAGATATACTGGATGGGCTAGCTGGTCCTGATGATGTTGTTGATCCCCTTCTTATATTGGATTATGTTTTCTGCCCCCAAAGCCTTTTAACACTTCTGAGGAGTTGTTGGTGATGGTTTGGCTTTGTGCTCGCTTGCTGCTCTTGAAACTTGTGAGTTTTAAAGGGAAGAGAAAGGAAATAAATATCTTGTAGTGTAAGATTTCAAAATTTTATATTATAAATATTTTATTTTGCTCCAATATTCGAATTTGCAAACACATCATGTTTCTGTGTTTTGATCCGTTGCTTTGGTTTGTGTTTCGTTTTGGTTTTCTTTGTGACTGGGTCCATCATGTACTGCTCTTTGCATTCGTCTGCTTCTCTTTTAGAAAGCCAAGCTGTGTCTAATTATGAAAAAAAAAAAAGAATTATGCAATAATGTTAGAGTGTATTTGAACTCAGGTATCGATTTATTTTCAAATAAATAAAAAGGAGACACTGAGATATGTTGGAGTATTTCCTAGCTTAATGATTTAAAGGTAGGTGACATGGTAGGCCACTCTCCACTGAAAATCATATATATAAAGGTATACAATTTCTCGGTATCTTTCCCCTGTATTGGGCATCAGAATTTTCCTTGTAATGGGCATCAGAATATTACTCCTTTTCTTGCTTTTTTGGTAAAGACTATAATCTATCTCATGCCCGAGATAATAAAATAAAAATAAAATAAAAAAATAATTACAAATACCTTTATAAAATTCTTTTATATTATATTTATCTCCTTTATTTTTAAATAACTTTTCAAAATTTCAAAATTACTCTCGGTTTCTCATCCCTTATTTTTTTCTTCCTCCCTCTCTCTCCCACCATCACCACCCCGTACAAGAACCCAAGCAGTAACCACCACTATAAAATCAAACATAGAAAAATTTCTTTTTCGATAACAATAGCTTGGTATCCCACTCTACCCATCCATCCTTTCCAACCTACCCACTACTCTCTGCCTCCTGGAATCCTTTGATATTTGGGCATTTGGGTTGAGTATGGCACGAATAGCCAAATTATGAACTGTTTGCCATCATTGCCAAGAAGAGGTTTTTTGACATGCCATTGTGGTCTAAAATCATCAGATTCGCTCTCAAATAACAAAACACCTCAAGACTAGAGTTCATTAAAAAAAAAAAAAAGCAAGGACAAGTGAGCCATGGCCATAAGCCTAGCCACCGTTAGCTGTCCAACACATTAGCTACACTGCCGCTCAGCCTCTTCCACCCCTTCATCACGCCACTGTCTTTCCTCGTAGCCACCATCAACATTCCTCCATCGCTGTGCTTGCCGTCATGTCTGTTGTCGGAGTGCTCTCTCTTCAATTGCGAGCATCGTCATCATCTCCATCGCTCCTCAGTTGAACCGCGCTCGAAGTTGTGCAACCTGCAAAACCACCATCCTCTCTCTGCAGTTGTTACCGCCCTTCTCGCCACGCCATAGCAAATCATCGCAGGAGTCATCCCACCATTGTCGTGAGCCCAGACCTACCTTGAGCTTTTGCTTAGCTTTCTTTTTCTTGGTTGTGTTTATGTTGCTGCAATGTGGATTTGGTCTAAGGTGTGGCAGTGGGTGGTGGGAGAGGAGAAGAATGGAAGAAGGGGAAAAGAATTTTTTTTTCAATTATGGTAATTTTGAAATTTTGAAAAGTTATTTAGAATAAAGTAGATAAATGTAATATTAAAAGCTAGAGAAGGGTTAAGTGTATATTGAATAAGTTCAGGGGAGGTCTTTATAATTATCCCTAATATAAAATAAAATTAAAGAAAATAAAATTAAATCAAATTAAAAGAGAATAAAATTTAATGAAAAATTAATTTTGACTTAATAATTGTTAGCTGTATCGATATATTATCTGGTGCAATGAGAAACCTAAAGGAACGTCATTCTTATAGAAAATAAGTGTGTGTTAGATTGTTTTATTAAAAAATAAAATAAAAATTTTACTTTTGCACAAGGGTCATAATAGCATAAATTATACAAGAATAATGATATTTTAACATCCAAAAAGTGGGTATCTGTTCAGACATCCACTTTATAACCATTGAATGTGGTGGATGTTAAGAATAAGTGAGGACCACATCATATCCAATGGTTATAAAATGAGTGTCTGAATAGACACCCACTTTTTAGGTGTCAAAATATCATTACCCATTATACAATAAATCCTTACATTCTTGTGAAACTTGAGGATAACAAGTCATACATCAATATCACAAGTTATTGTTGCATGGAATAAAATATTGTGTGGATTGATTTTATTTGTGAAAATAATTTTTATGAACAAATTAAAATCCACTATTATTGTACAGGATTTAGGATAGTGTAAACTATACAATAAACTCTTACATTCTTACGTAACTTGAGTTACATCACAAGTTGTTGGTGGATTTTTTTAAAATATTTTTTTTGCCAAAAATAAAAATTCTAAAATGATCAAACTCTTTCTTTTTTGCTTTTGTTTTTCTAAAAAAGAAAAAAATCTATGCTAAAGGAAACACTTATCCTAAATAACCAATTCACGAAAAAACAAAGCCCAAACCCACCTAAATTAAATAAACCCAAATGAAACAAAAAAAGAACAAAAAAAAAAATAGACCTGAAACTCCAAAATATAACAAAACCTAAATCCCCAAATTGGCTGATTAAGCATGGAAAAGAAAACCAGACTGGACCGACCGGTCTGACTGGGTTGATCCGGTTATGCCTTTAAAACCGGCGGAGTTAAAAACCAGTCAAAAGCAGGTAAAATCGGAAAAATCGAAAGATCGGTTCGGTTTCTAAGGTTAGCCGGTTCAGCCTTTGACCTTGAAAAAATAAGAAGGAAAGAAAGGCCAGACATTGAAGCTGCTCATCAGATCTACTCCGCTACTCATAAGATCTGCTCCGCTATTGATCAGATTGTCTTCTCTGCTCATCTACCCGCTGGCGAAGCTGCTGCATCGTGCTCCTACTTCTCGCTTCTGCCTCTACTCCGGGCTGCTTTGCACTTCTGCTTCAGGTTTCTGCATCTTGCTTCTGCTTCGCCCTACTTACAATAAGAATAATAAATGTTGGAAGAGAAAGGGTGTGTGATTTGGTGAAGAGAAATGGTGGAGAGAGTGAGTGAGACAGAGAGAAAGATAAAGGACCATTCCTTCCAGTTCAAAGCAACGGGACCAACTTATTCAATTTTGATGTCTTCATCTTTAATGCCCCGTACCAAAGAAAGTGAAAAAAAGAATATTATATAGATGAAATTAAAGGAAATAAAGAATAGTTCGTTACCGTTTCTTTCTTAACATAAGAGCTAGGATTCTTTAGCAGTTAAGAAATAATAACTAATAAATTTTTTATATAATTGAATATTACAAGATATTGTGGCTTATTTTTTACTTAAAATATACTATACTAATATTTTGGGCTCCTTTCATACAAACTATCACGTGTCTTTCATATAGTGATTTAAGTTACACGTATTGTTCATACAGTGATTTAAGTCTCATCTTTCTCATCGTTGAAAATAAATGTAATTATTTAATTAAATACTTAAATATAAACATTTTATTATATTCTGTTTGGACCTCTAAACCTTTGAACTAGTGTCCTGACCGATTCGATGCCTGGTCCAGTTTTCTCTTCCTTGTTATTAAGACAGATCAAAATAGAGAAAAAAAAGGGATGGGGGCGTGGCAGCAAGAAGGCGGCGGAGAAAGGGAGCATCACGACCGCGATCCCATGAGGAGGGAGAAGCTTCACGCAGTGGCATCGAGACCGCCATACCCTCCATCAGCGATGGAAAGGCTGTCTTGTGGTCATGATAGCGGCTGTTTTTCGAGCTTCGCAAATTTCACGGCGACAGCAATAGCATCACGGTGGCGCTGGGTGTGGTTATGGGTAGTGGCGGATTTTGGTGGCTATGGATTGTAGTTTTTAGGCGAAGATTTCTGGGTCATTGCGACTATTCGGGCTAGCTAAGTGATGATGGCTATTCATGATGGTGGCTGGCTTCAAAGTGAGAGGTGTAGGCAATGACTGTATGGCTGTGATGGTGCGGATGAAAGGAAGGCTATGGTGATAAGGCTACAGGTTTGGCTTCTTTGTTAAGTCATGGTGATGATGATGCTGTTAATGAAAACAAAGAAACATGTATGCCAAGATTATGCGATGCATGTGTTTCTGGAACTCCCTTTACCTTGTTAAACTCCTATGATCTAAAATGAAAACTCATTGTCTATCACCCTTTTGTTATTGTGTGTCCCTCTCTGTCATTGTGTATCAATTTTTCTTTTCTTTTCTCTTTGATAGGGATGATTATTATATAGTGAACATAGTGGAGAGATTTTGAGAGGCAGTTAAGGATGGGTCAGTTAAGGTTTTGATATGTGTGTATATATATATATATATATATATATATATATATATATATATATATATATATATATATATATATATATTATTGGTTCAGTTAAGAAATTGACCTATATAAAAAGGAACTAGAACTACTACTAACAAGCCCTAAATCCTAAAAAGGCTTGTCTTACCTGCCATTCCTATACTTGCTACTATGGCTCCTCCCCACCTCTCCTACCTGTCAAACACAAGCAGTATCTTGTGAGAACAAAGCATTTTATTGATCATAAGTCTTGGCAAATCGCCAAAGACTTTAGAGAAAGCTTATAAAGGGCTGTAGGGGAAAGGAATTCCCAAAATCTGGGTCAGTTACAAATGAATTCAACTCTACAAAATGTCAATATTCAGGTATTTATCCTCTCCCTAAGTTGCTAACAGCTTTTCCCTCCAAAATTCACCTCTCTAATTAGCTTCTAATTGCTGCATAGGTAGTTATCTGCTATAGGGAGAGCTACGGACCCATATTTGGCCTATTAGAGCTACCCTTGTTCTTTCTAACAGATACCTTACCATATCTAGGATCCCTATAATTACCCCTCTTATTAGCATGTAAAGCCTCCCATTCCGCCTAAGCCTTATAATGCCATAAGGCCATAGGAGTATCATGCACTTCATCAATTGCAGCAAAATGCTCCCTCCCAAAGGCCCTAAGACTCTTTGTTGTTGAAATCTTCGAAATCTTGTTCTCATTGGCTGTAAGTTTTTGATAAGCAGTTGCCACTTCCTCCTCAGCCTTCTTTTTGGCACAACCAAGTCTCAAGTTTATAGCATCAAGCCAGTATCTGATGACAAAATAGTCTTGGAATGCCTATCTTTTATGCTTCACCTCAGAATCAAGCATCCTTGTACCCTTGTGCAATTGAGTATTAGACCCTTTGAAAAGTTCTTTGCTATAGTTTTGTGCTGCTGCCACTCTCTGCTCAGAGATAGTGGTCTCTGCATCTACCCACTTCAAGAATTTGACTCACAAATTAGTGTCTAAATCTGGGATTGTGTGGTTGCTTGAAGCTGTGGTCGGGTCCGAGTTTGGGATTAGGCCGCTGCTTGAAGGGTCATTGACAACCGATGTCGCTAAGGAGTTGGGAGGTGGCATCCCAGAGATGATGGGTGGGCCGTCTCCTCTGTATTGCCTTGGTCATATGCCACTCTCTTTGAAAGAGAGCTCAGCACCTGAATTCAAGAGAAAAACAAAGAATAAATAAAGAAGATACATGAAATGATGAATGATCAAGTTTTCTTGCCATAGCACCAAGTGTGCAAATTATTGGACCCACAAAAATAAAGAGTGAAGATTACATGTGGAGGACGGAGGAAGAAAGAACCTTTCTAGCTTTGCCGCTGTAACCCGACTTAAGCACATCACTGGCACGTGAGGAATCCTCATTTACACGCAAGCCTCTTGATCTCTAAGTCTCTCTATATGCATAATTTAATATAAAATCCATTTCCAAAACATATTTTCATCTCTGATATAAATCTCTAACTCTTTGGAAAACAAATCATCATGATTACTTTCATAATCAATTTCTAGTATATGTCTCTGATACAAAGTACATGAGTTGCTCTTAATACAAAATATGTGGAAACCATAATCATGAAAATACAAAATATTCATGATAAAATATGCCAGTCTATCTCTATGGTCTGGGACCCTGCCCGTCATGCACACTGGAACACTCTATTTCTAAACAGAATACCAAAAGTACTTCACTTCAAAGTAAAGCTCACCAACTGGGAAATCTCTACTGTGGGCTGTCAAAGCTAGAAAGGTTCTTTTTTCCTCCGTCCTCCACATGTAATCTTCACTCTTTATTTCTGTAGGCCCAATAATTTGCACACTTGGTGCTATGGCAAGAAAACTTGATCATTCATCATTTCACGTATCTCTTTTATTTATTCTTTGTTTTTCTCTTGAATTCAAGTACTGAGCTCTCTTTCAAAGAGAGCTGCATATGACCAAGGCAATGCAGAGTAGGCAACCCCACTCATCACCTTTGGGATGCCACCTCCTAACTCCTCAGTGACATCGGTTGTCAATGACCCTTCAAGCAATGGCCCAATCCCAAACTCAGACCCAATCACAACTTCAACCAACCACACAATCCCAGATTCAGACACTAATTTGTGGGTCAAATTCTTGAAGTGGGTAGATGCAGAGACCGCTATTTCTGAGCATAGAGTGGCATCAGCACAAAACTACAGCAAAGAACTTTTCAAAGGGTCTAATACTCAATTGCAGGAGGGTATAAAGATGCTTGATTCTGAGGTGAACCATAGAAGATAGCCATTCCAAGACTATTATATCATCGGAGACTGGCTCGATGATATAAATTTGAGACTTGGTGATGCCAATAAGAAGCTGAGGAGGAAGTGGTAGCTGCTTACTAGAAACTTACAGCCAATGAAAACAAGATTACGGAAGCATTGAAACAGCTTGCTGCTGATACTATGGCAGTAAAACAACAGCTGGAGGAAGCCCAAACAACATTTCAACAAAAGGCATAGAGTCTTAGGGCCCGTGGGAGGGAGCGTTTCACTGTGATTGATGAAATGCAAGATACTACTATGGCATCATAGCACTCCTGGCGGAATGGGAGGCTTTACGTGTTGGTAGGAGGGGCAGTTTTAGGGATCCTAAATATAGCAAGGTATATGTTAGAAGGAACAAAGGCAGCTTTAGTTGGTCGAATGTGAGCCAATAGCCCTCCTTGCAACAGATAGCTAACTCTACAATAGTTAGAAAGGTGGATTTTGGAGGGAAAGCTGTTAGCAACCTATGGAGAGTATATAGACATTTTGTAGGGTGTGAATTCATTTGTAACTAACTCAGATTTTGGAATTACTTTCCCCTACAGTTCCTTGTAAGCTTTCTCTGAAGTCTTTGGTGATTTGCCAAAATCATAAAGGAGAGCTTGGCTAGTTGAACTGCAATCCAAGCTTTGCTAGAAGAGCTTGGGGAAGGTGGTTTCTTGTACCATGCTGAATATGACCAAGATTGTCATTTGACTCATTTTTTGCACATCCAATATCAATTACATTATCAAGAAGCCATCCAACTATATTTGAAATGGACTATACCTACAAGACCAATAGGTATAAGATGCCATTGTTGACATTATAGGAGTATTAGGTTTTAACACATCATTCTACTCCCATTTTGTCTTCTTACAATGTGAAGAGGAAAATGATTATGTTTGGGCGTTAACAATGTTTAAAAAAATGTTGAGAGGTGATATTTGTCCATTTGTTATTGTTTCAAATCAACACACTGCCAAGTTTATTCTGAAATACATCTTTTATTTTAAGGTAAATCACTTTTGTCCCTGTTAAAACTTCATGTTACATAGAAAGTTGTCATTGCTAATTTGTTCCGCATGCTATTTGGAAAGCTGTCATGCTAATTTGCTCTTCATGCTAAAATTGCTCCTCAAGATCATCCTTTATGAATGGTTTTGATAGTTTGGGAGAGGATGACATAAGGGTTTCTACCTCATGAGATTGATGAGCATGATGATGACATAGAGAAAATTTGCAAGATAGAATTACTAAGCAAGATTTTTTCTTTTCAAGCATGAGATAAAAAATGTTCTTCAGAACTGTTAATCAAAATACTTAGTTATAGTCACAAATGAAATTAAGTGTTAATGTTATCTATGAAAATTGCTCTTAACAAAAGCATTATGCATCCTCTTTGTGACCTATGTGTTTTATTTATTTTATTTGATACTTTAATTTATTTTGGTGATGAGATTTAATAATTGTTGCTATAATTTTCTATTTAATTGTTTGCAGTGTTGATTAATTAGGAATGGTGGGCTTATATGTTTTTTCATGTCAATGTTTTGAAAACTGGTTTATTGAGGTGTGTGTGTGTGTGTGTGTGTGTGTGTGTGTGTGTTTATATATATATATATATGATTCTACTTGAAGAATAGTCAATTCCAACATGAAGAAGTCACTTGAAGACCCAAGATGAAGCCCAATTCAAGTGATCAAGTTGCAAATAGATTGGGCTAGAATAATTAGTTTAAATTAGATGCCTTTTGTCTTATTTTTTGTAATTTTCATGCACCTTTTAATGTCTCCAATTGTAGATGCTTTTTAGTTGTTTTCAAGGTCATTTTTAAGAGTTCCTAGACAATTATGATAGATAGTAGGTGAGTTACTTATGTTTTCAATGATAGTGGGACTTTAATGCTTAGTGGATTGTGTAGAGGATGCAACTCAATGTTTTTGCAATCCATTTAAGATTATAAAAAGGAATTCAATGTAAAACACTAGACAGATAATAAATAGACTTCTTTTGAGTTTTCTCCTATTATGAGAACTTCCTTTTTGTTCTCGGGCAAAGAACTAAATCTGATGATCTTATCAAGGCAATTTATGGTGATCAAACCAAGATATATCACTCACTTTCTCATATTCTCTTGAATGTGGTGTCTATATCTTTCTTTCTTTCTTTTCGGGATGTCTATATCTTTCTAATTAAACACAAATGAACTCAAATACAACATTAAACCACAACATCAAAGTGCAAAGTGATCCCGATTATACTAGCTGATGATTCAAGCCATTCAACTCAAACAAATCTGAATCATATCATTATCTACTATGTCTTCTAATGAATTTAATAAAGCTTCTCACTATTTTTTTCTATATTTTTTGGTATTGTAGGGACACATATCACTTGAAGACTTTTGATGATTTGCTTTTTCTAGAATTGCAATATTATAAGATTTATTTTAGGCATTTTCTTTGCACTAGTACTAGTATGACTTGAAAAAATGTTACTAAATTTGCAAGTTATTTAATTTTGTTTCACTACACTACTATAATTTTTAAGTTATATTGGTACACAGTAGAGGCCTATTCACAATGTTAGTTCTGGTCAAGTTGCTAATTTTTGTTTTTTTGGATTGTACGTAATACTTTTTAATTTAGTTAGGAGAATAGAACAAATAAGAAAAGTCAAACTATTAATAAGGGTGTGGGTATTTGAGAAATAGTATAAAAATATGTAATTAATAGAGAGTGTCATTAGACACATGGAAGTGGCTCCCTTCTCTAAGTACTCTTAAGGAAAAAAAAAATTCTTATTACCATTCACTTTTACTGTACGAGTCAAATTCTTCGTGGTTGTGTTGTGTTTTGTATATCACAGGACCCTGAATTCCAATTGGCCACCAACAGGGTTGAACAAGCACAAATAGCTGTAAATTTGTTCCAAAAGGTACCTTTTCTTTTCAATTACATCTTTCCCATATATCTAGTGCAAACTATTGGGGTTTCGGTTTCAATTTGGTCAGCAAATCATATTGTGGTTTCAAAGTTGTAGTTTTCAACATTGTATTGCATTTCAATTGATGGGGTTGTCTTCATGCCTAGAGGTTATTTACTCCATTTTATTCCTTTGCACCTTTGTGTGAGACATGTTCGTTCAATTTTGTCTAGGTTGTTACTTTAGTAATAGGTGATGTTAGTGCTGAGAAAATTTGGTTGAACTGAGCATGAAAAGAAAAACACCCTCTTATGTTTTAACTTGATGATCTGAGCTTTCATTTTTTATTTGTTTTCTGTCACTGGCTCTTTCATTGTTCCATTTTTTCGTTTCCCCCCTTCCAGATAAAGTTGAATCTACTATCATTTGCTTATGAATGTTGGCTGCATTGGAAAAAATTTTGTTTATGTACTGCATAAATCTCATAACATACATTCTTGAAAAAATTTTTCCCAACCTAATTATGAGCCAAAAACCAAACATCAAAAAGACCGGCAGGATAGCAAAAACAGAGAGGAAGAAAATGATATAGTATATTATTTACACTGCCTTTGACTAAATCTTACAATTTGTAGCAAGAGATGATGTAAATTTTTTCTTTTCATTAGAAAAAGTAGGATATCGAATAAAAAGGAAAACAGACACTAACACTGATGACCAGTCATGCGAAGATTCATCGTGAATAGTGCCAACAGGAGTAATAGAGGAACACTGTTGCTCGTTGCGAAGAAGGAAGCCATAATGTATATTAGCGTATCACCAAACAAAGTATACTATAACTAATGTCTCAGACTCGCATTATGCATACACAGTTAAAGTCACTATTCATTTTCAATTCTTGCAATGTGACCTTAACTCTATGTTTACCCATTTGATTCAGTGCATCCATATATATAGCCATCACATTCCTCTTTCCAAATGCTTTATCCTTTTGTATTTACAATTTTATTTATTAGCTAGTCTAGCTAGTCGTTGGGTAGATGAGTCTATGTCGTTTGTCAATAACACATGTGCATCACTACATGCTTTCCGCCCTTCTTTTATTAAACAAAGGAGAGAGAGAAAGTTTGGATATATATTTCAAACTAAAGCATTATAATTCTAAAGTGTAATTCATTCAGTGTTAAAATACGAAGGTTTCCTATAGTTGAGGAGAGCCACGGTAATTTAGTTATATGCCGAGTGCCAATTTTTCTAAAGAAATAATTGTGATCGTGAGATGAAATGTGAAGATATCACCTGCTTATCCTTCCAATAATTAACAAACATGTCAAATCATTCTATCAACTAAATTTACACAAAATTTTCTAGCTCTTTAACATTTTTTGAGAAAATAATCATGTGACTTTTAAAAATTTCACATGTTCTCATTAAATTTGTGAAGCGAAAGCTTACTTATTATTAACAAATAGATTCTCTAAATTATATATAACTTATTCTAAATTACATTATGATGTGCGCATGAAGGTAAGATCAAAATGAATTCCCGCCACAATAAATTCGAGCGCATTCTATTTGATGAGAACATAAATGAAACTGGAATGTGATAAAATTGAGAAAAAAGGTTCTCAAAAGTTAAAAGTTTTACTTGTAAAGTCTTAGCAGTCAGGGGATGGATGCACATTGATATAAGCAGAGGCCTATTCCTCCACAACAATTTTAAAAATTTGTTAATAATTAAGTAGATATATGGATTTTTATTCCCATAAATTTATTGAGTTTGATTCCATATTAACTTTAATTGAGATAAAATAATAAATATAATATAATTTATTTACTTTTGTATTGATGTATAATTCTTGCTCTTATTGTTAAAATTTTCTGGATTCATAGTCAGTTACATATTTAGTAATAAATGTGCATGTCTGCTTCATGTGATTCGAGATGTGGCACCACTTTCGCCTGGAATCGGAACCGTGATTTACCACGAGTAAGGATTTGTGCCGGTAATAATCAATCTTAAAATTATGGCCCACATCATTGTCTTCGTTGGGTAGACTACGTTACTAGTAATCGAGATTTTCATAACAATTTATACTATTTTAATGTGGATTATCCCTGTGCAGGTGTCTACGTGGAATTGATTGCAGACTTTTAAAGCATTAAAGTGTGACCTTCTCATTATAAAATAATCTTGTTGTTTATGGATTTAATTATAAACTTATATCTAACCAGCATCCTTAGTATTGAAAAAATAAATTTTAATATTTTCAAAATATGATACCTATTATAAAATTTTAAATTTTACCTTTTCTAATATCCTTAATCAATGCCTTTAAAGAAGAGCATCGATTAGCAAAATCGTTTAATTATTTACATAATTTTAAGTTTTCGAATGATGATCAAGTAATTTTTCAAATAATGGTGTTCAGTTTTGTTGGTTCATTTTCCTGATCAGATAAAGTAAGATAGTATACAAGATGATTGGCTAAGGTATAATAATATAAGACTTGATAAATTTTTGGGTAAATAACTCATGTAGTCCCTTAAAAAAAATTTTACAAAACTATTTAGTCTCTCAAAAACTGCAATTAAATTCACGATCTCTCAATATTTTAATAATAGAATACATTAGTCTCCCTATATGTATTTGATTATTTAAACATTAATAGAATTATACATTGACTTGCTAACATGATGTTAAGTGATGTATATGTCATTTGAATTGAAATAGAGTTTAAAATAACTCATTTTGGTAGTTGAAAATAACAAAATAAGTTATTTAAATCTCTATTATAAGTTATAAAGTAATTTATTTTGTGTAATTTTAGATATCAAAATGAATATAATCTGTTCCAAAATAGCTTCATTTAACTTGTTTCTAACGTTTTAATGGTACGTTGTTATTATATTGTGTCACATGTGTGAGTTCACTAATAAAAAACTAATAGAGGGACTAATGTGTCTATTATTTTCAATCTTGAAGAACCACGAGATTAATTTATTTTCTTAAATGATGAAATAGTTCAATGTACAAATCTTGAGGGACTAAATAGGATATTTATTCTAAATTTTTCATACTAGATTGTATATAATATGACATTATATATAAGATATTATATTATATTATCATCTCATCACAATTCATTCTAATTATAGGTAAATATTTAATTGAAAACAAAATAATAAAAAATATTTTTATTAATTATAAATATAGATTTCATATATATATATATATGTATATATATTCATTTATTAAATTTATAAATAGATATTTTAAATTAAAATATTTATTTATTATTTATCTTTAATTAATTTCTTTTATTTTATATAGTTAAATTTATACTAAATATTATTTATTATTTATTCATATATTTTAATAGTTAACAATTTACCACTTATTTTATATTATAGAATATTTATTTTTATATTAAATATTATTTGTTCAAAATATTTATTATCAATTATTTTAATATTTTTTCTTGTTCATTATAATTTCTTTAATGAATATTTAATTTATTATTTTAATTTATCTACTATATTCAATATTTTTATTATTTATTATTATTCAATAAAAGAATACAAGATATCTTAAAAAATTTAGTATATCTGCTTGAAATTTCTTTATGTAATATGTAGATACTTTTAACTTCGTTATTAATTTATTATCATTTAATTTACATGTTAAATTTTTCGCCCCTAAAAATATTGCTCAGGTTCCGTCACCAGTTGTAGCACCTCCATGATTAGATGTGATACGCAGAAGAGAAGAAGAAAAATGAACTAATTAAGGATAAAAAACAGAAGGGAAGAAGAATATTAAGTTTGGCAAAGCTTATGTGCATGGCATTTAAAAGATTTAAATAAATTAAATAATTCCTTATAATTTATTAAGTAAGTTTAGTGTTTGATACCCTTAGACCTCGTAAATGGAGGATATGCTCAGATCTTGTTCCGTGACCTTTATATTATGGATATTATTTAATTTTGATCGCAACATCTCAAACTGACAAATATTACTGTTAAATAATTTATTTCTACATCCCAAAATTTTAAGTCAATAGAAGCACGTGAATGATTTTATATTTAATACATATCCTCCAATGAATCTCTCTTTTAAGTTTGAAGTGCAAGTATTTTTATCACAATGGGAGATAATATGAATCGAATGCCTAGTCACATTGGTCATGAAGATTCTTATCATAATATAAAATTATTTCTTCCAATAGATAAAAGTATATAAAACGGATAAATAAAAGTATATAAATGAATTTACATCTAATAGAATCTGCCCTAACATACTGCAGAGCACTATCAATGGTGACATGCATTATTAGTATTACCAAACCATAGTAGGGTACAATCACCAGGGTTCAAACTATTCGTGTTTAATTAAGCTTCACGGTGAGTTATTGAAAGTTGGTCTAGATTTCTTTTCTTGTAGGGCTCTAATAAGAGACATCATTATGTTGAACCTTATCTTAGAAGAAGGGCAGCTAGAACCTAGAATTGGTTCCACTTGTTTCTTGCCTTTTAACAATTTGTTAATTAAATAATATGCATTTAAAAATATGAGATAATTAAAAAAAAAGAAAAAGACAAGTATGGTAGATTTTCATTTACTATAAAATAAATGTGGTTTTATGACTTGTCCAAACCTATCCTTCCGCCCTGTAGCACTCAAGCCCCTCACCGGCAACACTGTTTCCGACGGTTCCTCGTCGGAGAGCACCGGCGCCTTTTCCATATCCGCCGGAGAAGCCAAGAGAAATCAAGAAAAGTTTGCAGGAAAACCACACCTTCTTCATCGCCAGCGCCGGCAGTGACTCTTCCTTTGCTTCTGGAAACTCTAGATCTGAGGGATCCACTACCGGCAAAGAGCGACACCACTCCATTGTGACTGAATCTCGAGAATCTTCGCTGTGCATGGCCAGCAGTGGATGCCAGACCGGTGGTGATGGTGGAGTGTGTTTGTGGTGCTTGTGATGTTGCGTTTGGCTGATGCTGGCACAAAGAAGGAGGAGCTGCCATGGCTATAACTTGATGCCACCGTTGGTCCGTTGCTGCCTCGCGGTTCTGGGTATCCTCCGCGAAGTTCCTTGCACGCGCGGCCTGCGCCACTGATTCTGACTCGCTGCCGCTGATGCTAAGATGGAAGCCTAGTGTTTGCGCTTACCACAGTTGCCACGGTTTTGTCGGCAATGGTCGCGCTCCACTGTTGCGATGTGCTACACTATGGGAAGGAGAAGCACAGAGACAGAGGTAACATGGTCCTTGCGCCATGACCGTGGCGAGGGTGGGCAGCGGAAGGGCCGCAGCTTCGACTCGACCTCCATGGGAGGCCATCGGTGGAGGTTATTGAAAATCTCAATCGTGCATAATATTTTGTTGAGATGAGTGTTGTTTTAGGGTTTTGCTCAGGTGCCTACTTGAGTCAATGCCTATGGTGCCTGCCCACAAGCTAAAAAATGCCAATGAGAACCTCGTGCGCCGTTGCCTCATTGCCTGGACCTTACCTGGCTCACCTTCGACTCTGTCGTCTTCGCCATCATCGGCCAGGTGGCCTGTCTCCACGCCAGCCTAGCCGTCGTCCTCTCCTTCGCTACCTCGTGCTTCTTCGCCCTCCTCTCCGCCTTCTGCTACATCCAGTTTGCAGTCGATGTCCCCGTCGCCTATGGCTTCTTCTCTTTCCTCTGCACCGAGCTCCGACGTCGACCGCGCCTTCTCTTTCTTCTGCATCGGCGACTTTGTTGCCTTCATTGCAGCCAGCAACATCCTCCTTGAGACCATCGTCGGCACCGGGTCCTCTTACTTTGGCAGTATCCCTCCAAGAGGTTGTGGTCTTTTTTTTTTTAACAGAATTCGGATTGTCCGAATTTAGTTTAAGCTATAGTGCCTTTTTTTTTCCTTCTAAATTCAGAATGTCCTAATTTGGTCTAAATTCATTTTTTCTTTCTCTTTTCTCTTTTTTCCTTTCAAGAATTGAAGGGGTTGGTAGTGGTGATTATAGTGTCAAGGGACATGGCAGAGAGGCACATCACAGGAAAGTGGCTATGGGGAAGTCGAAGTTGGAGCGACCCCTTTCTAAATAAAAAATGGACCCTGATTCGAGTAGTTCCTGGTAGCGTTTCATTTGTTGCAGTGTATAACGGTAATAGTGGGAATTGATAAGTGTAGGAAAGTGTTTGAAGGATTGTGAATGTTCGAAGTTAAACACTGAGAGAGATATATGTGGTTTAACAACAAATTTCTTCATTTAGCCACATTTTAGAAATGTAGTTAAATGCCAATAGGCATCACAGGCATTGACTATACTAGGCACCTGAGCAATCACCATTGTTTTATGGGTAATATTTCAAGCACTTAAATACTCTGCTTATAAAATATACGGGGCTTACTAATTATTTTTTCTTTTAATTTATTCATTTTCATCACTATTCTCGCACTGTGATGGATACATGTACAAAAATCATTATTTCCCTTTTTTTTTTATACGAAACAATTGTGTTTAGCTAAAAGAAAATCAACTAATGCCGGATGAAGTAGCATTAAATGCCAAGAGTATGTTTAGAATGAGAAAAAAATGGAAATGAATTGATTTTTAATAATTTGAGATGATATTATCAACGTATTATTAAATTTACTCAATTCTTATCGTAACTATTTTAACAAAACTTAAAAAATATATATCAATGATATTTTATGGATAAACAAATTTGTAAAAGCACCCAAAAATTAATTTCGACATATTTTTAAGTATCAATATCAATACCAAACGCGATAACTCTTAAATACCATGCAGAGTGGGATGATGAAGTATCAGTGCAATATAATTTTGAATAGGGTTAAATGTATTTTATCCCTGTGAATTTTAGGTCATGTACAATTTATACCATGACTTTTCAAAATATGCATTATGAGATCCTAAATTTTCCAAATTGTGATAAAAATTCTTATTTTTCAAACAGTGTAAAACTTTAAGTTATAGCAGGGTATTAGGTTGCGCATGATAAAAAAAATACCAGGATTAATTGCACATAATATTCATAAAGAAGGTGTTGATGTAACCATAAAAAGATAAGGTGTCGGGTTTTGCACAATTTCAAAAGTTTAAGGCATCACAATATATATTTTAAAAAGTCATAGTATAAATTATAAATAATTTAAACATTAGGGATAAAATACATTTATCCCTTCTACGTATTTCACAAGTGAATGCCTCATTCGAAAATTTGTAAATATTGCGGTGGTTTTCACTTATATCATATTGAAGGGTAACTGTGACATTCACTTTCAGAATATTTAAATATCACTGCTCAAAATCAAAACCACGTTACCAGCATCGATTATACACGCAGAAAAAGATACATCAACATAAGAAAACTCTTTTATTATATTCCACACTGATGGAGCGACCTTACAAATTACATGTCACTCTTAAGAGAAACCGATGCATTGAACACCTTCGCACCAATCTCCAAGTTCCTTTCTCCACCAAAACCGAATGGATACTTCTTCTGCTTGTTTGGATAAAAGACCCCAAAATGCTTCTCTATCTCTGGATCCTTCTGGTTCTCATCAAACATGCCGAACAGGTAAGCCTCAACAGGACCAGGCCTCAGTGGAGTACCATCTTTCACGTGGCGAATCAAATTCTCAAGGTAAACATTTGCATTGTCATATGAAGCAGCAAAACCACCATCCGAAGGCCATCCACTCTCAGACACAACCACCTTCACATATCCAATCCCAGTACTATCAATAGACGCGTGCAGTGAATCCAACAAGGCATCAAAGAGGTTTTGATAACCTCTTGAACCATCCCAAACCACAACATTTGGGGAAGTGAATAAAGCATAAGGTAGAGATATGTCACGTGGGTTGCCAGTATAGCTAAAATAAGGGTACACATTTGCAAACAATGGTGCATTTGCATACACCAAGTAGCCTATGATTGGATCCAAATATGATCTGACATCACTTCTGAAGGAACCCTTTGACGGGGGGTAGGAGGTCCCTATTAGGGTCATGTCAATGGCGGTTGAGACCTTGATTTGGTCATGGAGGCCCTTGGCTCGTATAGCTTGGTATATGTTCTGGATTGCTGGGAGAACATATTGGGCGAGCCAAGAGGTTGAGTCTCCAACGGGCTTCACTTCATTGCCAACTGCAATGTATTTGATCTTGACACTAGGCCAGAAGTTCAACACATTGCTTTGTACCCATTGGCCTGCGTTGTCAGCATTGGTTGCAAGGTTTTGAAGATCGGAATTGGGCACACCAAGCATGAGCTCAATACCAGAGTTCCTAAGCGCTTCAAGAGCAGCTTGGTTTGGATCATAGAGTCTCATTCTCCAAATGTTGTTTGCTTTATAAAGATCTACAACTTCCCGTGGTGATGGTAGGTTGTTGCCACTCATGCCATAACATACACCTATTTGAGCTCCTGCGTTTACCCAAAAATAATGCATAAAACTATAATTCTTCAACTAAGCAGGTAAAAATCTCTCTCTATTTTTTTTTCTTATCAATAATATTATTGAACATGTAAAAAAGGAAGTGGATGAATGAGACGAATGAAGGTTAACTATAATCTCATCCAATAATATAATGATAGGTGTCACAGGAGAGATCCACTTATAAATATTCAAATAATTACTATTATCATCGATGTTTGGAAAGAAGTGAAGGTGCGACTTCTTCAAATAAGGAAAAAAGAATTCTTATTCCTCTATTTATGTTAGACAAATATATAAAATTTTATGAAGGTAGAATACTGGTATTAGCCTGTGTATTAACGGGGCAAATTATCAAAATCCAGATCTTATTCACTTTCAACTGTACATTACAATAATATACTATACCTTTTTTTTTTCATTATAGTTAAGAAGTCGTGGAGAGTCGCAAAAATTACATCCAGAGTTTAATCATAGCCAAAAAGCAAAACATCAAAAAGTTTCACAAGATAGCAAAAACAGAAAAAAAAAAATGATATAGTATACTATTTACACTGCCTTTGACAAAATCTTACAATTTGTTGTAAGAGATTATGTAAATTTTTTCTTCTCATTAGAAAAAGTGGGATATCGAATATAAAGAACAGAAACTAACACTGACCAGTCATGCGAAGATTTACTGTGAATAGTGCCAACAGGAGTAATAGAGAAGCCGGCAAGGCACTGTTGCCCGTTGCGAAGAAGGAAGCCATCATGTATATTAACATAGCACCAAACAAAGGATACTAGAACTTATGTCCGACACTCAGCTTAGCATATGTGAGCTCTTTATATAGAAACGCATTATGCATACACAGTTAAAAACATTATTCATTTTCAATTAATTGCAAGTTGACCTTAAGTCTATGTTTACCCATTGGATCCAGTGCATCCATATATATAGCCATCACATTCTTCTTTTCAAATGCTTTATCCTTTTGTATTCACAATTTTATTAGTTATTCTAGCTGGTCGATGGGTAGATATTAGCCTCTTGTCATTTGTCAATAACACGTGCATCACTACATGCTTTCCGCCCTTCTTTTATTAAATAAAGGAGAGATAGAAAGTTTATATATATATATATATATATATATATATATATATATATATATATATCAACCTCTCTCTACTTTTCTGCCGGCACTTTTTCATTTTTTGATTTTCTTTTACAATTGTTTTCCTTCTTTCTTAGCCTTGGGTGGGTCGTGTGTGTACCGGAAATGGGGTGTTGGAATAACAGCATTGTAATTCTAAAGTGTAATTCAGTGTTAAAATACGAAGACTTACCTGAAGTTGAGGAGAGCCGCGGTAATTTAGTTATATGCCAAGTGCCAATCTTTTTAAAGAAATTATGGTGATCATGAGATGAAGTATGAAGATATGACCTACTTATTCATTCAATAATTAATAAACATGTTATATCATTCTATTAACTAAATTTATACAAAATTTTCTAGCTATTTAACATTTTTTGAGAAAATAATCATGTGACTTTCAAAAATTTCGCATGTTCTCGTTAAATTTGTTAAGCGATAGCTTATTTATTATTAACAAATAGATTCTCTAAATCATATATAACTTATTCTAAATTAAATTATGATGCACGCATGAACGTGAGATCTAAATGAATTCCTGCAACAATAAATTCAAGTGCATTCAATGGGAGTGGCTCCCATTTATCTATTGACACTCCACATTAATTGCTCTTATTTGGATTATTCCTAAAATATCTTTAAGGTTATTTTAATAGTTAATCCTTTCTATAATTTTTTAAACTTAAATTAAGAATTGTATACTAGAATCTCAATTATCTATTGTTATTTTTTATTTATTATTTTTATTTGTGACATCTCTAAATACATTTAATTAAAAAATTATTTTATATTTGCAATTAATGTATTGCTATTATGATGTTGTAAGTTTATATTCAATAATTGCATTAATTGATATTAAACATAAAAATTAACTATAATTAAGCTTCTACAATAGTACAAAAAACGCCTACCTTAAATATAATATTTAACTTGAATTAAAAAGTATAGTGAAATGAAATTCAAATAAATTATAAATTTATTCAAATATAAAATATAACACTTTGTTTCAAGTCATATTTATGCAAAATAATACATAACAGATGCAGTGCATTCCTACACTGGCTTGAACTGGTCAATTTATATTTATCGTGCCTCTATTCTGTCAAAAAAATTAAATAATACTAAATCTAAAACAATCTTTCTGAATTATGAGGAAATTCCAATGTAGTTCAGAGTTCATAATTGGTACTTACCGTGAATTTGAATTTGTCTTTGGTGAATTCTCCTTTTTTTGTCAGTTATTAAGTTTAATTTGGTGCAGGTAGTAATGAAGCCACTAAAATAAGGTTAAGGGTATCTTATAAATGATACAAATGGGGATAATTAATATGGAATACAAATAGATAAATAGGAGTGACAATAACCACTTCCACGTTCAATTTGATGAGAACATAAATGAAACTAGAATGTGATAAAATTGAGAAAGAGGTGCTTAAAGTTTTGAAGTCTTAGCAGTCAATCACCTTTAGTGCTCCCTCTATACTTGAACAATTGTTCACATAGGTAACATTTGTTTATTATATTGTCTCCGAAATAGAAATATGAAGATATTAAAAATGCAAATCTATTTGGTGATGGAGATAAAAATATGAGACAGAAAAATAAAATTTATGTGGAACAAGATACGGAGATAAAAAATTAATATTTTTTTTCTAATAATACCCTTATATAAATTTATTATTTATATTTTTATCGTCATTATCTCTAATATTATCTTTGTGTTTCTATCCTTATCCCTCTACCAAATGCGACCTTATAAATGTTCACTAAAATTAAGAAAAATATTGATAAAATATCAATATTAATAAAATTAGAAATAATTTACTAGAATGCTTTTTTTCTTTTAATGCTCCAACTCCCTCCCTTTTTTTATTAATGAGTTCATAGTACTTAATAATAATATTATTGATAAAAAATAATTATTTCTACCTAATTTTTGAACAAGATCATTATTTCTAGATAAAATAAACTTTTAAAATGGACAATTATTCAAATTCAGATAACATAATGAATGTGTATTTCTAATTCATGTGATTCGAGATGTGGGTACCACTTTCCCCTGAAATCCGAAATGTGATTTACCACGAGTAAGCATTTCAGCTTGTAATAATCTAAGTTAAAATTATTTGGGCCCATGGGCTACAGTATTGTCTTGTTTGTTTAGACCATATTATTAGCAATCCAAACATCAAGACAATCTATATTAGCTTAGGCTATAACTAAGAGCTTTCTAAATAATGAAATTAAATGGTTAATGATATAACAAAAGAGAAAGGTAAGAAATAGAATGATAAAGACTATGTCACTCATTTATTTAGAAATTATTTTTATTTTATCTTTGGCTTCCCAATTTATAGGGCCAACAAAACATGATTTTGAATAGCAAAGGAGAGACATATTATCCCTTGCTATTCATACTTCTTCCCCTGAAATTACTTTTAAACAACAATTATTTAACTTTAATCTTATCATTTCTTGTCATTCCCTTCATTTTAATTCCCCTAGTTGTAGTCTTAATGTGGATTATCCCTGTAAGGATGCGTATGCGGAATTGAACAAACTTTTAAAGCGTTAAAGTCCGACCTTATCATTATGAAATAATCTTGTTGTTTATGGATTTATTTATTTACATAATTTTAAGTTTCGAACGGTGATTAAGTAACTTTTTACGTAATGGAGTTCAGTTTTATTGGTTCATTTTCCTGATCGAATAAAGTGAGATAGTATAAGAATTGATTGACTAAGAAATAATATATAACATAAGACCTAATAAATTTTTTATATTATACCGTATTTGATATGATATTATATATAAAATATTATATTAATTATATTGTCCTTTCGTCACAATTCATTCTCGTTATAAGTAAATATTTTTTTTTAATTATAAATACAGATTTCATATATATATATATATATATATATATATATATATATGTATATATTCATTTATTAAATTTATAAATAAACATTAAATTAAAATATTTATTTATTATTTAACCTTTAATTAATTTTTTGTTTTTATTATATATAGTTAAATTTATACTAAATATTATTTATTTGTATATTTTAATAGTTAATAATTTATTATTTTATATTCTAGAGTATTTATTTTTGTATTAAATATTGATTCTTTAAAATATTTATTATAAATTATTTTAATAGTTTTCTTATTCATTATAATTTTTTAATGAATATTTAATTTATTATTTTAATTTATTTAGTATATTCTATATTTTTATTATTTATTGTTATTCAATAAAAGAGTACAAGAGATTTTAAAAAAAATTAGTACATCTGCTTGAAATTTCTTTATGTAGTATGTAGATACTTTTAATTTGGTTATTATAATTTAATTTACATGTTAAAATTTCCGCTCCCCTAAAATTTTTGCTCAAGTTTCCTCACCAGTTATAGCACCTCCATTTAGGGGTTTAGTAGATATGATAGAAAGAAGAAGAAGAATAAGGAAAATGAACTAAGAAAAAGAAGAAGAAGAAGAAGAAGAAAGGAAGAAGAATATTAGGTTTGGGCAAAGCTTATGTACATGGCATTTAAACGATTTAAATAAAATTAAATAATTCGTGTTAATTTGTTAAGTAAGTTTAGTGTTTGATACCCTAAGACCTCGTAAATGGAGGATATGCTCAGATCTTGTTCTGTGACCTTTATATTCTTCGATATCATTTAATTTTGATCGCAATATCTCAATTGATAAAGATTAGTGTTAAATAGTTCATTTCTACATCCCAAAATTTTAAGAGTAGAGGCCACGTAAATCTTTACTTGAATGTCTTTTTTGAATTTGGAGTATAATCATTTTTTTAATAATAGAGATAATATGAATCAAATTTTTAATCATTTAATCATAAAGACTTTTATATTGTATCACAAAATTATTTCTTTTAAAAGTTAAAACTTATAAAAAAATATAGATGAATAACTTTATATTTAATAGGATGTAATCTACCATAGTGGAGAGCACTATCAATGGTGACAAGCGTTATTGCCAAACCATAGTAGGGTACAGTCACCAGGGTTCAAACTATTCGTGTTCAAATAAGCTGCAGTGAGTTATTAAAAGTTGGTCTAGATTTCTTTTCGTGTGGGGCTCTAATAAGAGACATCATTATGTTACGCAAAGTCACCCTTTCTAAGGATGTCCAGATGAACCTTATCTTAGAAGATGGGCAGCTCGAACCTAGAATTGGTTCCACTTGTTTCTTTCCTTTTAACAATTTGTTAATTAAATAATATGCATCTATTTTTTGGTAGAGAAAATAATATGCATGTAAAAATATGAGATAATTTTAAAAAAAAAGACTATCGTAGATTTTCATTTATTATAAAAAATGTGGTTTTATAACTCTTCAGACTGGGATCTTCATCTTCATTTTTCTAAAATTATGACACATAGTGGCAAATGGATAAAAACATATACATTTGTAGCTGCGCGCTTAAATTTCATTTAAGCATTTTCTGGTATGTATCCGGCCGCCAGCTCAGGACCACCACTTGTAGAGTTCATTATTTTCCTTGCCAGGGACAAATTTAACCCAAAAAACAAAAACAAACAGACGATTATACCCATTCATCAAAACCACTAACAGCTATAGCTTTGGATATATATTATTTGTGGTTCTGGAATATTTAGTTATCATTAGTATAGTCAACTAGATGTGCCATGCTCAACTTCAATCATATGTCATGAGTACAGCAGCCACATTATTATAGTTGCAAATTGAAAATAGCTTGTCCACGATGCCACCTAAAAAAATAATTCACGCACGAAGAAGAAAGATAGAACCAGATCACTGGATTTTGGAATCACAATTTTCGGCTTTTATAATATCTAATCTGGAGTGCAGAGTTCATTATAAATCGGGATATATATCGAATACATCTAAGAGGTCATTATAATTTCCTCCTAATTAAGTACTAAAATTACTCATTCCTGCAGCAATCGTCCTCCCTTGATTTAATAATCAGCTATTTGGAATAATTTTCTTTTCATTTATTTCAGGCTTCTTTTTTGTTTAAAAAATGATACACTATTACTATAAAAGAGTTTTAAATTATCATCTAATAATATAAATGCATTGTAAGACTTTTAAGATCATAATGAGTGGTTTGGTCAATTTTTTTTTTTTATGTGAGGCCAATTTTTTTTATTGATATAATAATATATAATTAGATACCTGTATAATAGTTAATCAAAATTAAATTATTAAAAAAATATAAGTTCGGTCACAAAATGTACTTTCTTATTAAGAAATATAATTGGTTATATTATTTATATATAGGATAAGTATGTATTTATACAAAAATAAGTCTTAATATATTTATTTTACTAAGTGAATCTTTATAAACATTTGATTTTCTTAAGTTTTTCTAATTAATGTCTTTGATTAAGAAATAAAAATGAAAGATTGTATAGGAATTGAGAAAATAATTAAAAAATCTTGATCTTTTTAAAAAATATTAAATTAAAAGACTAAAGGGTTATTTGAAATTATTTTTGTTTTTGTGTTTTTTAAAATTGTTTTGTAAATTATTTTGAATAATAATTAATGAAACGAACTAATTACAAATGTGATATCATATTCTTTTTTGTTTTAAAAAATAAAATTCTAAAATATCTTTCAGTTGTTTTCTAATTTTTACTTTTAAAACACAATTTATTTTTTTAATTTTCTAAATCAATCTGAAAAGAATAACAACTTTAAATAAGTTTTATTTTTTATTTTTAAAAACTGAAAATTATTCCGTAAAATACTTTTCAAATAATCCTTAAATTATTTTTTTAAAGAAAAAATTATAGTTAGTTAAAAAGTGAAAAAAGAGAGAGATTTTATTTAATTTAACGTAGATAGAGATAAAATTTATATAAATTTATTAATATTTAATTAAAATTATGAAATGATGCTTGTTTTTCCAACTAATAAAACCTTAAACAGTTAATATGAAATGGAGTATGAGCTTGAAGCATATTAAATTTAGAAAAGTTGGATATTTTCATCACGTACGCTCGTACGGTGCAGCATCAGTCTAAGAAAACCACTATAGTTGAGCCAGTAGTAGGATATTTGGATGAGAAATTCTGAGATATTTTGAGAATGAAATAAAATATTATTTATTTTATTTTATTTACTAATTAAAAAAATTAGTTATTATATTAAAAATATAGAAAAATAAAAAATAATAATGATTCATAAAATTTATATATTAATTAATAAATAAATTAAAATATTTTTTTTTCTCTTAATGCGTCTAAATATTACTCATTTGGACGTGGTGCATTATTATAGATTTAAATCATAGTTTGGAAATTTTAATACTCCCAAAAATAAAAAAAATTACCATTCAGCAGCTGACGGCGTATTTTAGAAAGGCCCCAATTGCGTATATAACGTCAATACCAAAGCTGGTCGGCGAGTTACCGGAAGCAAGTTGAGCATGGGTCCATGGATTGGACGGATCGATGGTCATCCTTTGACTCACCCACTTTAAGAAGAAAACCAAACTCTACGTTGATTCTGTTAACAATGCGGGCACCTTTGACAAGTTGTTACCATGAAAAATCTCATATAATTAGTATTTTTAATACCGCTACTCAATACTAATATCTGTAGTTAAATGGTATGGACTTATTCACTCTTAATCAAACGTCAGAGGTTTAATTTCTAACTTTAGATATGGAACAACTTTTAAATTTTTGGGCTAGCCGTCTCACCCATCAAATTGCCTAACAAGCCATCGTAGGGATTAGTCACCAGGATTAATAGTTGATACCTTGGTCATGGAACCAAAAAAATACTAATACCATGTTTTATTTTTTTTTGGTAGGTATACCCCATGTTTTATTTATTTCAAATGAATCATTTCTCACATACAATAGTGATCTCATAAAAAATTCATGGCTCCTTTGGAACATAGCAATGCTTGGTTTGAGAATGCTCATTGCTTCTATTAGTATAAGTGAACGTTTTTCTATTAGTAAATAAAAGAAAAGGTGATATGCTTTTGCTATTGGCTTTTTTCTTATGATAAAATTTTGCTATTGGCTTTGAAAAAGAAGCAAGTGATACTTTTTTAGAGCAACTTTTAGACGGTGTAAAGAGATTAACAACTCTAAAAAGTCACAATAATACCAAATTAAGCTAAGCTAACGGCTATTCCAATCCATAAATTTCCATTGAGTTTAGAATATTAACTATCTAAACAAAATAATAGAAGAAATCAATTTCTTGTTTTGCAATAATATATATATATATATATATTTCGAAGGTCAATTATATAACTATGTATATAGATTTATCTAACTAGTATCTTAAAGGAGTTAGAAATGGAAGGTTTCATGTTAGAAAATGAAGGTTTTGTATTTTAATATGCATAAGATCCGTTAAAAAAATTTAAAACTTACTCTTTTATGTATTCTTAACCTGTGCTTGTTAGAAAAATGTCTAACTATATTTAGGAATTTGTTTTTGGTCTTAATCACCAATATTTGGAGTATACAAGGCCTCCACTAATTTATTTCTTGAATTTATTTCTTGGTGCCAGTGCAAGACTTAAATTTGAGATATTATATTGTTTAAAGAAAGCAGATATTAAATCATTTGATCCAAAAATCTAGAAGAATAACACAACTTTTTTCATTTAAGAATCCTTAAGTACTCCCATCCGTCATTGTAAGTGCTTTTATAGGAAAAACAAATTGCCCAATATTATCTGTTATTTAAGATTTTCAAGAAATTAAAGTATTAATTAATATTATCTTTTTCATTTTTGTATGTATCTGTGTATTTTAAATGATTTCTATATGCCAAAATCTTAAGAAACACTTATATCTAAATGGAGAAAGTATAGATACTCTATCCATCTTCAATTAACTGTCCGATAGTAAATATTCATTTTTATTTCTACTGTTTTATTAACAGGTACCAAACGCTAACTTAAGAATAAAATAAAAGTTGAAATTCTAGACAACTATTAGAAGAGCCTTTTAGTTATGATAGTGCCCCAAAACTTAATCTCGCAACAATCTTTATAGAAATACATTAAAGACGAGAGATCTTAAAATTTAGCTAAGTCATGAAATAAGTATAATTAGAATGTTAATAGGATAAATCAACTCTATGTGTATATATGTATATTCATGAAATGAGATGTCAACAAGATAAAAACTAAGGAAAGGAGACCAAGACTTTTGATGGTGAACCAACAGGTAAAAGAAGATATATAAGCATTACTTATTAAAAAAATGATTGGTGCATAATAAAACCATACTACAAATTTACACTACATATTTTATCATCATTAGATGTAATGAGCGGTTCTCACTCATTCCACTCACTCGTTACATTTAATGGTTATAAATATCTAGTACAGATTTATTATGCATATTTATTGTGCACATATCAATATTCTTAATTATTAGATATAGCAAGTTCACCAACACTTTCGAGTTTTGATGGTGAAAGGGGAAGAAAAAGATATTTAAGCATCAATAGCCTTGAGAATATTGTATTTATCAGACTTAAAATTTCTTGTACGGTACGTATGGTCAGTCAGCTGTATTTACATTCGTGAATGTGAGGGACCGCACGAGAGGGAGTCCCAATTCAGAGGCCGAATAGCGCAAATCCTTCGCGGATTGTTTTGTGCAAGAGACCAGAGGCCCTCGCGAGCTGCTCTAGTGCTTCTATTGAGAATAAACCTTTGCATATGGCAGGTTGATCTCTTTCTCTGTGTTAGGGTAATATTAGGATATCGTGTTATTTTAGAGTGATTGTAATTTAATATGTAACAAATTTGTAGTCGTTGATTTGATTTATTGGTGATTTATTTCTCTAGACCTATATATATAAATAGGCGAGACCTCATTTTAAAGCATTCATTTAAAAAATATAGTAAATATTCAGTCATCTTTGCTCTCTTTTCGGTTCTAACACTTTGGCAGCCATGGGGGTACATTACAGTAGGTTCAACTAATCACTTTGTTACTGAGCATATAATATCATAGAGGATTCTATCCATTTATCATATAATTTTCAACCTTGATCAGTGTTATCGATTCCTATGCATGCAATTCTTAATTACCTACAAGCATAATCCTTTATATTGTGAGAAACTGAGCGAATCTCTTTTAACTTTCCACGTGTTAAGAGAAATAGCGGGAGTGTTGCTTTACGCATAGATGCTATAAATTGTATTTAACTTTGATATATTATTTTATCTAATTTTATCACGTAATTACAAAAATTTATTTTTTACATAAATACTCCAAAAACCTCATATAAAATGACCTATAACTACTAATTAACATAGTAAAAACCTTCTGCACTCACGTTATTTCAAATTTTAACTCTAATAGTTTCGTACCTGATCAATCTAAAATCTTATCACTAGCTAGCTGGACTCTTTGAAACTGAAATTTAAAGTTGTCATATATCACTAGTTGTGTATAAATTTGTACTCACTGAACATTGTCAATCACTACTGAATTTCACTCTCGAAAACAATCCCGCGTTTGTGAGCTTTTCCTTTCTTCTCCAAGATTCTGTGCTCCGAATCCCTTCATATAATAAGTAGTACTATGAAAAATATTATCAGAATCTTTAATTGAATTTATGATGATTAATAGATGAAATAAATTTAAATAAATAAACAAATTATCCGTCCAAAAACAAAAACAAATCAGGTAACATCATTCTTACAGCATAATTTTAGCAGAATATATTGTTATATAGCAATTTTTCACACATATGCAAATGTCTTTTTCCGCTAGCAGGTGCTCAAATTGGGTTTTGCTATGCCATGCTGGGAAACAACCTACCACCAGCAAACGACGTCATAGCCCTCTTCACATCAAACAACATCAAGCGAATGAAACTCTATGCCCCCAATCAATCTGCTCTAGAAGCACTCAGAAACTCCGGCATCGAGCTCGTGCTCGGTGTTCCCAACTCCGATCTACAAGGCCTTGCCACCAACGCTGACACCGCACGCCAATGGGTGCAAAAGAACGTGTTGAACTTCTGGCCCAGTGTCGAGAACAAATGTATTGCAGTTGGCAATGAAGTGAAGCCCGTTGGAGACTCTACCTCTTGGTTCGCCCAGTATGTTCTACCCGCAATCCAAAACATATACCAGGCTACAAGGGCACAAGGCCTTCATGACCAAATCAAGGTCTCAACATCTATTGACATGACCCTAATTGGAACCTCGTACCCTCCGCCACAAGGGTCATTTAGTTAGGGGTGATGTTAGGTCGTACCTAGACTCAATCATAGGGTACTTGTTGGTGTATGCAATTGCAACTTTACTTGTCAATGTCTACCCTTATTTTAGCTATGTAACCCACGTGACATATCACTCCCCTTTGCTCTTTTCACTTCACCAAATGTTGTGGTGTGGGATGATCAATATAGGTATCAAAACCTGTTTGATGCTATGTTGGATTCGGTGCATGCGGCAATTGACAACACTAGCATTGGTTATGTGGAGGTTGTTGTGTCAGAGAGTGGGTGGCCTTCATATGGAGCTTCTGCTGCTACTTATGGTAATGAGGCGTTTACTTGGATAATTTGATTCGACATGTTGGTGGAGGTACTCCAAGGAGGCCTTCGAAGCCTACGGAGACTTATTTGTTTGCCATGTTTGATGAGAACCTGAAGAACGCCGAGATAGAGAAACATTCTGGGCTCTTCAGTCCTGACAAACAGAAGAAGTACCCGTTTGGATTTGGTGGAGCTCAAATTTGATGTGGGAATTAATCCAAGTCCTCAAAAGTCTGCGTGATTTCGTATGTACTAAATAAAAGAGAGAATCTCCTGTATATTGTGTGGTTTATTCCTTCAGTTTTTGGATTGACAAAATGTAATTCGATTGTTAAAAAGACTTTGTTATATGCCTAAATAGTAGAGGACTTTGACATGAAAAGAGAAGTAAGGTCGCGGTCACAAAAAGCCACAACAATGATATAAATTTAACGCGTGATTTATCAATTGGATTTATTAATTCACAATGAAAACTAATAGGAATACTTTTTATCGATAATTAAAAGATACTTGACTCTGAATCAGTGAAGGAAAAGATATAGCACCAAATGCTTGCAATGAAATGGAAAACAAAACAACAAAATGAGGCCAAACGCCACCAAGACAAGGCCAACACAAAAACACAAAGCACATAAAGCAAAGAGTTCTAGCTGCTCAAATCTAAGCCTTAGCCAATGCTCAGACCACATCCTCCTCCACATCTGAAATAGTCCCAAACTCTTTCCCAACTACCACTTGCACCGCTCTAAGAGATCATCAAAGTCGATGCCTATTAAGCACGTGCACCGTCACGGAATACGCCATGACATGGACGGGAGGGACGAATTAAAATTAAAAAATTACAGAATACAGACACAATAATATATATAGTTAAAAATTTAAAGAAAAAATATATTATTCAAAATATCATTTATATTTATATGTGCTTCATTTATATTTTATTATTTTTATAAACTCAAAAAATTATATATTATTTTCCATTTATAACCCTATTTATATTGTGTTTTCTTATATTAGATTAAGAAAAAAATAAATTTTAAATAAAAAACATATAAACATATGACATAGATGTATCATGCAAGATCTGACATAGATATGTAGTCGACATAGAGACATTGCACCTAAATAATATGTACGTGCTCCGTAGGTCAATATAGTCCTGATCGTCCGAAACCAGATCAACGCTAGGAAACTTGGGCTTCTTAGGCTTTCTGCCTGCAGCTTAATGCTTGGGGATCCCGGGATGAACCATTTACTTTCTTTTGCAATCCCTTTTAGCAAGCCTATCTAAAATCTTCTCTTCATAGAAATGTTTAGACAAATCCTCGCAGAGTTTGAAATCTTGGCCCAAAGGAATGAGTGGCCCATTACCACCAGCCTCCTGAAGAGAGTCAGCCACGCCCGCCACGCCTGAAACGTAAGGCATGACATGACTCCTTTGGGAAGAGTAACAGAAAGTATATTTGAGGGCGAGGGGGCATATTTGCGAACTTTTCTAGGTGGGTGTAAGTCATAAGTGACATTATATGCTGTAGAGTCTGAAGAAATTTTGCCTTACTTGAACCGACTTTAAAATTGGTATGATTTCAGACTCTCCGTTCCCCCATCTCTTTCTCGTAAGTTTTTCCAGTTTCTTGTACCATTTCTTTCTTTGATTTTGGTTGAACTGAAAGTTGGAAAATGGGTTTCATGTTCACCAAAACCGATTATACATTAAAATTTAACCGTTTTTGTAAATGAAGCTTTATGTCATGGAACTCTAGACTAAAGGTGTGCACTGTTTGAATAAACGTAGTTTATGGGGTTGCTCTGGCTTATAATCTGTGAAATTTGTTTTTCAATTTAATACGCAGCCTCTATATTTAGACTGCCCATAACTTGATGCTACGAATCTAAGTTCTTGTAGAAATTTGCATCCAGGAAGTGATTTGATGTCTGTCGCAACCGGGAATCACGACGGGACGGCGAAAGAAGAGAATTTGAAAATTATGGAATCGCCACCAAGTTTATTAAACTTGGGAAAAACATTGGAAAAACCCATTTATTTTAAAGAATGGTCCTTGAAACTAGTTTTGAGTTCGGGAGTCGGTTATGCATAAGGAATGGTAAGAACTTAATCCTACGTACCCCTAATACACCCATCCTTGGACGGTACCTTAAATTAATTTGTGCAAATTATTAATAACCTTTTGAAATATTTATTTTTCTATTTTTTACTTACAAGAAAATTACGAAGAAAATAAACTTTCTTTAAAAAGAAATTTTGGAGCATCAAACTGTCACAATTCAGATGTCCAAAATATTAAGTTAACAAGCCGTCACAGCTAAATTAACATTTTTATTTAAATAGAAATATTTAATTTAATAATTAACTCAAATTAACATAATAAAAATAATAGCAAAGTAACAATAAAATATTTACAAACAAAATAGAATAATATTATGAAAATTTAATTTTGACTTGACAGGGATCAGAATCGCCTGCTCCTACGTATCCCCTGGTGCAATAGGGAATTCAAAGTCACGTAGTTCTTTAGAAAATATTTGTGATATTGTTTAATCTTAAAGAGATTTAGAATATTAAGCTGTCACAACTAAAATATTCTAAAATATAAAGTTAACAAACCGTCGCGGTTAAATTAACTCTATTTTTGAAAAGAGATCTTGAATATCAAGCTGTCACAGCTAAAATATTCTAGGACATGTGATTAACAAGCCGTCCCGGCTCAACTAATCACCCCCTTTTTTAAAATAAAAAAAATTAATTAATTAACTAAATAAAATCTTAATAAAGTAAAATACTCAAATATTATTTCAAATCCAAAATGAATAAAAACTTCTTCTTTGTTTTTTTTAGGCATAAGCTAAATCTAAACCAAGCAAACCAACCTAAAAAAAAACTAAAAAACGGAAATAAATACTCAACCAAACCAGTAAATTCAAATCCAAGTACTAACTTCATAAGTTTATTCTAACAAAAATTACAATAACAATAACTTAAAATAAATAAATAAATAAATAAAATAAAAAAACTAAAAAATCTTTGATTACCTAATTCCTAATCTTACTAGATTAATTTTCCTTTTTTGTTTTTTTGTTTATAAGACACGAAAAATCAAACATTTATTTTGAACCCAGAATAAAATAAAATCCAATTTAATTTCAGACTCAAACCAAATCAAATCCAAATAAATGAGTTTTAAAAGGATAAAAAAAATCACTAAAAAAAATGAATAAAAAGGAACCCAAAGATTTAATTCAATAAAGAAAAATAAAATAAACAAACGACCTTAACTAAAATAAAAACTCTAATTTTAATAGTAATTGACAATATTAATTTATAAAAAAAGAATTAATTTAGGCCAAGACATATAAACATGTAAAGGAACTAAACTAAAAAGAAAATTAATTCATAGACATAGTTACACATAAAATGCATAATCATAAAATAAATAAACTAAAAAACATAAGTATAAATATACACTTAATTCAAGCAAAACACATGAATAATAAAATAAAAAAATAATTAATTTAATTGAAACACATAATAATAAAAAAAATCATAATTAACTTAACCAAAACACATAAACATATAAAATAATTAAGATGAACAACAATTAATTCATAGACACACATACCCAAACTATGTAAAACAATTAAGCTAGAGATATAAAATTATTACGAATACGCAATTAATCTAATCAAAATATATAAACACAAATTACTAAAATAAAAATAATTCATAGACATGAACTAAACCTACAATTTAATAAAACATAAAATAAAAGACCTAATGACAATTTTTCCTCAAAATTCATCCAAAAAAAAAAAATTCTCTCTCTCTTTCACGGAGACACTCTCTCATTCTTTTTCTTTTTTTTTTGTTTTTTTTAATAAATCAAACACTCTTTTTACTTTATCTTTCTTTTTTAAAATTTCAATAAAGCAACTCTTGGACCAACATGTCACGGCAACAACCATAACCAAAAATAATAATAATAATAACAACTCAACACTTACATGATTAACACTTAAAAGAAATAAAAAGAACTAAAACTTTAAGAGTAAAGGCTTCACGGACACACCAAAGAAAGGAAAAAAAAAATTTATTTTCTCATGCGCACTCACACACACACTAAGCACTCCCTCACTTTCTCTCATACATGTAGACACGGTTTCATTTCTTTTCTCTATCACATACACTAACACACACCCACACACACACGGTCACTCACGCAGAGGGGAACGAGAGAGGGAAAGCATGGAGAGTGAGGGAAATTGAGAGAATGGGGAGACCACCACCACCGCCACGGTGAAGGAAGGAAGGAGACCAGCCGTTTGCGGGAGGCGGATCCAGCGGTGGAGCTCGCACGGAAGGGAACTCACAAGAGGGGGAAGGCATGTGTGCTGGGCTGTGCAGTGGTGGATCTGCTGCGGAAGGCTGGATCCGGCGGCGGAGGTGGTAGCTCAGTGACGCGAGGGGAAGTTGGCTGCGAGCTTTAGAGGACCGATCCACCATGGAGGGAGGCGCAGTCGGTGGCTAAGGGTGGAGGTCGATCTGCCATGGGGAAGACGCGATGGTGGCTCCGGTGGCTTGTGGTGGTGGTGCGGTTGATGGTATGGCAAATCTGAGAAAAGAGGAGCTCCGCCGGTCTTAGAGGGCAGAAGGTGGCGGTGACATGGTGGAAAGACTGTTTTCATGGCGGTTTGGGTGGTAATGGCTTGGTGGTTAGTGGTGGAGGCTCGCAGCTGAAGAGGATACTATGGTGGTGGTGGTTGTTGGAGAAGGGATGTTGAAGATGATGATGATGTGATGGAATTGGAAGGGTGGCCACGGTTGGTGGGAGCTGGGGAGATAATGAAGGGTTGTTGTGGTTGAAATGGGAAGCTATGGTAGAGGATGAAGGAGCTACGATGTGAAGAGGAAGCGCCGAAGAGGCCGCGGCGGAGATGGGAGAGGCCGCGGCCTCTCCACCCCTTTTCCCTTTTGTTTAATTTTTTTGGTTTTGTACTGATATATAAAAAAAAAATAAAAAATACCTATGACACTTTCTGATATTGCTGGGGCTGGGTGTTAGATTTCACTTGTAATTTTTGCAGGATCCTTCTTCTATTGATGTGTTTGAATTTTTTTTGTTTTTGGTGTTCTGACAATTTTCGATCTGAGGGTTTCTTGCTGATGATTTTTCTTTCGTCCTCCTTGATGATTACCTATATAGAGTTGTTAATCAAAACCATTTTACATGTGCCCAACTCATCACCGAAATTAAACTTAACATTTTCCAGGTAGTGGAGAGACAACATCATCATGTTCTCCACCAATTTTATTTGAAAACAAAAAAAACTCTCATCCCCATGCTTCACGGGTTGAATTGGGCAAAGAAAAGGAATCTGAAGATCGGGGCCCGTGACTCCTCTATCTTCATTTTTTTTTTTGGAAATACAAAAACAAAAAACAAACAGCAAATTTTTTTATTTTTTCAAAAGAAATAATTAATGAAACTGTAATAAAATAAAATAAAAGAGGTAGACTAGATGTAAATTTTTGGATTTTATCGTTAAAAGATCGGACAAAATCAGGTGTTCAAAATGTCCCTGTTCTTTTGTTATTATCAGCTGAAAATTTTATGCACCTTTCAGGATATATTGCTCGCTCTTCTTATAGGTTTCAAATTTTCACTCTTGATCAATGGCCATCTCTTTTAATTTTCTTCAGCCAATATATATACTGCTTTCATTCTTATTGGTTTCCTCTTAATCTATTTACTATATAATGCATAAAATTTTGGTAGTTGTTATTTCATGTTTGATTTCCTTTTTACCCATAAACTTTATTCAGCAGGGTCATGAGAACCTTTTCCCAATGGAAGAGTCCTTAATTTGCAATTGGTTGTTTTGTTCTGTTGGATGAGCTGGTTTTTTCTTAGTGGTAAATCTATATAAGGTGCTGTACAAGTATTAGAGGATTAGGATTCTTGTTCCTTTTTACTAACGCAGTTTCTAACTTGGTATTTTCTGCACAGCTCTTTTAATATTATATTATTTATTTATTTATTTATTCGATATTGTCTTTTCCTTTCTTTTGCATGGGCAAATGGCAACCAAACAAAGTAGCGCAATGGCTGAGCGAGAAAATTTTTTGTACCGATACAGCTGATATCTTAGGTTCTCTGTTATTTTGTTTCTCTCCACATATGTTGCAAGGTGATCTTTTTATCCTAAGTGAACTTCTGCATTCATGCTTCAGCTTGACTTAGGCGTGAATAGTGGACCTCTAAGATTTGCCGTTGAGCGGCCTTGCAATGTGGCAACTTCTCCCCATAAATATTTTCTCACAAAAACTCAAATTTTAACTTGGATTCTAGCTGCTCTTCCTGTCTTCTTATTCTCTATTCTATTCTTCATGTTAGTACGTCATTGGTCAAACATCTTATTGTTTCCTTTTCTTGTTTAGTATGAACATAATCACGAACTATGATACAGAGAAATATAAATTTCATAACATACTTAGGTTTGAGTTGCCTATCGTATTTGGTCCTTGTCTTTTATAAACATGTTCACCTGAAATTATTATTTTTTTATCCATTGCCATTTTTCTCTCTTCAGTTTGTGCTTTTTTTTTTTTTAACACCATCCCACTGTAAAAAATCTCTCCTCACCCACACAAAACTCCTCTTACAGATTGCTTTACTTCCTTGCTTCCCATCCTGATTTGTAAGCCATTTTATAGGCGTAGTTAGTATATTTTCTCTTCTTGGGGAGCCTTGCTGATGTGCCTATCACTTTTTGAGGCTGCGATGCAATTGATGTTTAAATTCTGAATTATGAATAAATACATTATTGAAAAACATGCTGACAGAGAAAATGATATTAGAGTTGAGAGAATTGAGAGAAAACTAAATAGGAAAAAAATATTAATCATGAAAATTGAAGTAATACAAGAGAGAAACAACCCTATATAGGTAGTGAGTGTAACTATCAATGAACTTACATCTAAGTATCTAACTAACTTAGTAATTTTCCTAATTGACCACCATGAGCATAAGCAAACTCATACTTAACTGCTCATGGTAGAAGCAACTAATCCCAATATGGGAACAATATCAAGTGCTTAATCATATTATGTTGTGAAAATAGAGGGCCGGAAAGACACAAACAGATTACCACAAAATAAATATGCATAAGCATAAAGCAAAAATGACAATAAAACGATGAACGTGGTTTGGCTTAAAGCCTACATCCACAAGCAAATGTGACAAATAAATATTTCACTTTGGAAATATAATGAAGATACAAAAGATGGACACACTTTACCTAACCCAAATCTCAGATACATCCAAAATACTTATCAGTATTTTTCTTATTACTGTATACTCTCAACTCACTAAATAGAGAGACACAAAAGAAACAGATGACTCTTTAATTATTTAGAAACAAGGAAGAGAGGTTGGATTGTACTCTGTATGTTGTTCTTGTTAGGGTGGGGGAGCCCAACAGGAAGAAGCACAACTAATGGGCCAAGTGAGAGCACCATAACACTGGGTCGGATGCCATATATTGACTCAAAACCTTAAGGCAATGAGTCATGAATCCTCCTACATTATATACTACTCACTTAGTCCATTCTCAATCAATGTGGGACTTCATCTCTCACACTCAACCCCAACAATTACCAATTGTTAGGAAAATATGTCACTTTTCCTCCTTGAGAACCACCATAAACAGAGAAATAAAATAGAAATATAATCACAACACAAGAATTTAACGTGGAAAACTCCAAAAATCGGAAAAAAACCATGGCCACTGTCAAAAGACAACCATAGAATATCACTATATGAAAATTATTACAACACATAAACTTCTCTTTTAAACACCCACACCCTCCAAAGCAAATATTTAAACTACACCTCACAACACTCTAAAACAAGAGTACAGAGGAAGAAAAGTCAAATACAAGTTTAAAGTGTTTCCGACTGGTGCGAATTGAAATGGAAAATTTAGGCTCATATATATATCCTTGGCAACCCCTTCCTATTCCAATTCTAAACAATGTGGGACTTCGATCCTAACTCAAATTTCAATCAAACACTAACAATCTCCACCTTGATTGAAATAAACACAACTTCATCTTCCGTTGTCAACACCAACAATTCCTTCGACAATCATAGTTCAAAGAACTATCATACTTCACCATAAAAAGTATACTCATTTAGAATAGAACAATTCCAAGAATTTCACTTTGGCATGTGTCGAAATTTTGTTGAAAAGTTATGGTGCAACTTTCACATTGGCTTTTCCTAGAAATTCTTCAGCCATCGACATAACTCCCACCACACACCCTACATCTCAAAGCCAATCAATGCCCGTGTGATATTGTAGATCCACTATCAACAACTTATCCTTTTCCATGGCAGCATGGTAATGCCATAAGAATACACTTTTTACCTTCTAATAAAGATCATCATTTCCCTCTAGGAGAGCAACATTGCAAACGTCAGATTGAGAATCTTTTTCCAACACCGCGCCACTTAGATAATTTTTCTTTACATGCCCAGGTTTTTCGCATTTCTAGCATGTCACACTCCTTCCATGATTCTTTTTCCCATAAGTTTTACTTGTAGTTACAAACAATGAATTAGAAGAAGTGCTATCCTCATTTTTCATTCTTCTTTTTTCAGTAAGGATTTTACTAGCAACTTCTTCAAAATTCAAAGTTTTCTTCCCATACATTAATACAGACTTGATATGCCCATAGGAAGACGGTAGAGACAATTTAAGCTTTAGTGTCTTATCTTTATCATCAATCTTCACTCCAATTACTCTTATTCAGAGACAATACCATTGATGACACTAAAATGGTTAGAGACCTTCATGTTATCATCCATGCACAGATTATGAAATTGCTCATTCAACAATAACCGATTTGAGATGGCCTTTACCTGATATAACCCTTCGAGTTTCCCCCAAAGTTCCTTGGCTGTCGATATTCCTTGCATATTTGCAAGAACATCCTTAGCCAAACACAGACGAATTTCATTTGCTACTTTCAAATCTAGTTCCTCCCAGTTTTCATTATCCATATCGGCGATCTTCCCTTTCAATGCCTTGTGCAAACCTGATTGTATCAACACATCCTTGGCTTGTATCTGTCATAAACCAAAACTGATTCTTCCATCAAATTTCTCTATGTCATACTTCACAGCACTTGAAAAACTTGACATTGTTGCAACTGTATATTAGAATAGTATAAATCAACTGTTAACCGTGCACAAGAGAGTTCCCAGGAAAGAAAGGTGGGTCACAATGGACACACTTAAATACCAAGTCTTTCCTTACCCAGAACTTTTTCAAACCGCACTCTCACAGTAATACACTGCCTTCTAGCAACAACAACCAAGGATGATCTTCAAACATCAGGGAGAAATTCATTTTTGATGTGGAAGATCAGACTAAGCTACAACCACAAAGCATATTAAGAATAAATCTCACCGAACCAAAGCTCCTAATACTAATTGCTGGGAAAATATGTCACTTTCTCTCCTTGAGAACCACCCTAAACAGAGAAATAAAATAGGAATACAACCACAATACAAAAATTTAACGTGAAAAACCCCAAAAATCGAAGAAAAACCACAGCCACTGTCAAAAGACAACCAAAGAATATCACTATGTGAAAATTATTACAACACACAGACTTCTTTCTTAAACACTCACACCCCAATATATTCACACTCTCTAAAGTAAATATTTGAACTACACCTCAAAACACTCTAAAACAAGAGTACAGAGGAAGAAAAACCAAATATAAGCTTAAAGTGTTTTCGACTGGTACGAATTGAAATAGAGAAATTAGGCTCATATATATAGCCTCAGCACCCCCCTCCTATTCTAATTCTAAGCAATGTGGGATTTTTATCCCACTCAAATTTCAATCAAACACTAACAATTTTGCATCTTAAGTGCTGCAATTGAAGCTCTATATACAGAGCATTCTAAACGAAATTATTCTGCCGAACGATTAATGGTGCCAACTATTTGCCTCTTGGCTAAATTCCCACCCATAATAAATGCTCGGTGCCAACTATCGCAGCACACAACATTTTTCAATCTTATGTTTTGTAAAAACAAGCCACACCTAGTCTATATATTAAAATAGATGATAGAAGCCAATATAAAGCTATACAAGGCTAACAAAATTAGAAAGGAAAATCTCATCAGAATATATCTCCAATGAACCATACTAAAGCAAATTATGGTTGAACAATTGTCATAACCATGAAAAACTAAAATCTTTTGACACCATCAACCAAAAAGTAGTGTCCAACACATGATAGCATCAATCTATCACAGCAAGCACAGATATATCAAAAGGAACCAATTAGTCTTGAACCAAACTTGAGCTTGTAATTGCGTGAATCTTGAACCAAAAATCAATCTTCAGCTAGAAGCTTACACAAGACCATACTATAATGGCAAGTATCAAAGCCTGTAATTCTAGAAATGTGCACCCAACAGACTAAATCACAACCAAATCCAATCAATGAGACAAACTATCAAACACTTGGACAGCGTTCGTTTCTTGTCCAAGATAGGAAATATAGGGACAGAGGGACATAAAGATGTTTGGTGGTGGAGACAGGGTACAATTTTCTATCCTCAAGAAAAATTTTCTGTATTTCTATCCCTCCAAAAAATGGAGACAGAGAGGATAGGATACAAAGATAAAAATTTAAATTTTTTTTTCCAATAATACCCTTTAGCTAGCAACCTCCGGTGGTGGTTAGGTTGCTGGATGGTGGCAGTCAATGTCAGTCAACGGGCAATCAACAAGGTCAATGTCGTTTCGGTGGTTGATCAACACCGGTCAATAACCAGTGAGGGTATATATGTCTTTTGTCATGTATTTGTTGCATTATCCTTGTGTTTCTAAACAAAATACAAAGACAGTTATCATATCTTGTACTCCACAACCAAACACGATACAGAGACAGTATTTTTTATGTCTCCGTTTCCATTGTCTCTACTATCTCTGTCTCCACTGTCCAGAGACACTTATCAAATGTTACCTTGATGTGCAACTAATATGCATTTTACCATCAAAATCAGATCAATACAAACACCATTTCTGAACCAATAGTCTTCAATCTTGATTTAACAAATTTTGAAACTATATATATAAGGGGAATGTTAACCTCCACACCTTCATATAGAAATTAGGGTAGATTACGCTCACCTCTCCTGAGGTTTGTTGAAATACAACAAACACCCCTTCTATTTGCACACCTGACACTCACTTCCCCTGAATCAAGTGAAAACTAACTACCTTTTAGCAGTGTTAATTTCCTCAAAAGTTAAATTACTATTATACCCTTTCATTCCCCTCCCCAAAATTATTCTTCCTTTATACCCTCCCTTCCTTCCTCACTACGCTTCACCAACATCAAACCTTTCTCTCCTCTCTCTAATTAACCCAACAAACAAAGAAAGCGCGGCATTCATTCAGATCTTATAAACCCAAAAAATGAAGAAGAACACACACAGTAGCAACATCATCTAAAAACATCTAGAATCATTAAAGAAGCATAAATTCAATATGGAGAACCAACCCTGTTCCAGCAAAAGCCAAAACAAAAAAAAAGAACAAACAAAACGCCGAGCAGCGCAAGCCCTTCCACATCGACTCCTCCATCCTCAAAACCGGCGAAGACCTCACCCTCCCTCAGGACCCTCTTGCCCCCGACCTCCGCTGCCCCCTCTTACCGAGGCCTTTAACAAGAAAGCTGAGCAGCGCATGGAAAATTCCATACCGCAGCTCTTGTCCAATGCCTTCGATGACGGTGGCGGCAGTGCACCATGTGCTGACGCTGTCCAAACCCTAAACTGCTCTAATCTTCACGTCCTGATCGCGGTGGAGCGGTTCAACCTGAAGGCCTTCGGTCCATCGCCTTCTTCGAGTACCAGATGCCGGTGAATGCCTCTGCCCCCAACGAGTACGACATCGCATGGAGCTTCCACAACAAGAGGGAGAAGTCATGGCGGAAGCGATTTCTGACGATTCAAGATCGCTCTCATCAATGATTGCAGGTACAAGGTTGTTCACGTCGGCAGATGGCATTTTAGAATATTGAAGTAGGTTCACCAACGGTGAGCTGCTGCTGCTTACGCTTTTCCTTGGTATGGTATAGTCCATTGTTTCAACTCCTAACACTAATGGGAGAGGGTGGTCGGAGGTGGCAGTGGGGGGCGAGATTGGCTGTCATCGCTGCCACCGATGCCTTCGATAGAGGGTGGGTGAGTGGGTGTTTGTGTGGGGGGCTGGGTATGTGTTTGTAGCTGTGTGTGGGGTTAATGAGGGTAAAAAGAGAGAGCAATTTTAGGGAAGGGAATGAAAGGGTATAATAGTAATTTAACTTTTGAGGAAACTAACACTGTTAAAGGGTAGTTAGTTTCACTTTTCACTTGATTCAGGGGAGGTGAGTGTTAAGTGTGCAAATAAAGGGGGTGTTTGTTGTATTTCAGCAAACCTCAAAAGAGATGAGTGTAATTTACTCTAGAAATTAATAATCTATACATTTATTTTTAGACTGAAAGCCCACTTTCTTATTGTATGAAGAAACCCATAATTTAGGATAAATTTGTATTTTTATTTCATGCACATTAATTACTAGTGTAAGCTCAAGTAAGGATTTATGTTTTTCTTTTTTTTTTGTTGATTTAGGAGTAAGAGCATTTAATTAGGTAAAAGAGTAGTTAATTACACTAGTAATTAATGTGCATGACAAAAACACAAATTTATCCCAAATTATGGGTGTTTTTGTATAACAAGAGAGTTGGCTTTTGGTCTAAAATGAAATATATAGCTTGTTAACCTCCCCGTGAAGACGTGGAGGATAGCATTCAAATAATATGTAATATTACTTTGCATCTCTAGTATTTTAATAAAGTTATTTGTACTATCATAAGTTGGTGCCCTAATGAGATAATCATACTATCAATATTGGATGTGACGATAAATGTAATCTTTGAGAGCCATCATTATATTAAATAATGATAGTATAGGTATTCTAATGGAACACTATTGCCGATATTTTAACCTATGGCCATAAGCTGATCATGTTCGCAACTTCTTTTTATAGTTTTTCCGATGTTTTAACCTATGATGATAAACTGACAATGTTTGCAACTTCTTTTATAGTTTTTTTGTATGCTTTTAGGCAAATTTTTTGTAGCGTATGTCGCGTTATGTTGGTGTTTGACTTATTGACTTTTTTCTGATTCAAAATTAGGCAAGATATTTTTCGAAAAAAAATATTGAAAATGACATTACCATCCCTTGGAAATAACGTGGATAGTCGTAACAGGAATGTGGCTTCCAAATGTTAATACGCGTGTTCAAACTTCAAACACAACAGGCAATGTTGCTAATCGAATTTCATAAGTGTTGTTAAACGCCATAGGCGATTGGCCGTGGGTGTGAGCTGAAGGTCACTAAATGGCATTTTCATTGAAGTGGAGGTTCGAGACAGAATTTGTGCCTAATCGCATGTGTTTGCCGTTTTGCTGACACTTCGAGTAGTGTGCTCCATAGCTTCTTCTTCTTCACTTGCGTTCTACTCGTGAGGACAAAGCAGAGGGAAATGGGGAGCACCACCAGCATCAGATTCAGGGTCACTCCAACAACAATCACATGCTCATCTCTCTCCTCCCTTCTTCTCCCAAAACCCCATTCTCTTATCCCTTCCAAATCCACATTCAAACCCTTCTCTTCCTCCAAACCCCTCAAACCCATGACCACCTCCCCAAGACCCATCACCCCACACATTCCCAAATCCTACCCCGAAGATACCGCAACCACCATCACAGCCACCCCATCTACCCTCAACCTCAGGTCCCGCCTTCAAAACGGCGAGACCCTTTACGGCCTCTTCCTCCTCTCCTTCTCCCCTACCCTCGCCGAGATCGCCGGCCTCGCCGGCTACGACTTCGTCGTCGTCGACATGGAGCATGGCCACGGCGGCATCTCAGACGCCCTCCCCTGCCTCCACGCCCTCGCCGCCGCCAACACCGCCGCCATCCTCCGCCTCCCGGAGACCTCCGCCATGTGGGCCAAGAAGGCCCTCGACCTTGGCCCACAGGGCATCATGTTCCCAATGATCGAGTCCGCCAAGTCCGCGGCCGAAGCGGTGTCGTTTTGCCGATTCCCTCCCGCCGGTGTCCGCGGGTCGGCCCACCCTGTGGTCCGGGCCTCCGGGTACGGAATCGACGAGGGGTACTTGGGTAATTTCCACGAGGAGTTGCTGATCATGTGCCAGGTTGAGTCCGTTGAAGGTGTGAAGCACGTGGGAGAGATCGCGGCCGTTGATGGGGTTGATTGCGTGCAAATGGGGCCGTTGGATCTTAGCGCTAGCATGGGGTACTTGTGGGACCCAGGGAACAAGAATGTGAGGGTTTTGATGAGGGAAGCTGAGGGTAAGGTGTTGGAGAGCTTTGGTGTTGGTGATGGTGTTGGGGCTTACCTGGGCGGCTTCGCTTTGCCGCATGATGGGCCGAAGGATCTGAAGTCACGTGGGTATCACATGGTGTCTGGTGCTGTGGATATTGGGTTGTTTAGGAGCGCTGCTGTGGAGGATGTGAAGAGTTTCAAGATGAGTTTGGTTGAGGAAGAGAGTGATGATGATGATCATGAGCTGGGAGAGGGTAAAGATGGTGATGAGAAGTACTGGAGTGAGTGAGTGAATGAATGTAAGAGAGGCTTTTTGGTTGTTTATTTTTTATTTTTGTCTTTGAGGGTGAGCCTCGGTGGTGCAGTGGTAAGGTTGTTACATTGTCACTTGGAGTTCATGAGCTCATATCATGGAAACAGCCTCTCCGTTTCGGGGGTGAGGGCGTGTATATCTACCCTATCTGCAACCCATCGGTTGGGGAGGCTTGTGTACTTTGCCACCCTTTTTATTTATTATTTTTGTCTTTGGATTCTGTTTTTAATCTTGATTTTGCTGGCACAGTTTTTGTAAATTAGGTGATGTAGTTGATGTGATTTTTATGCTCAATGAAAAATGATTTTTTTGAAGCATTATTGTTATCTATAATGCCTTTTGCCTGCAACAACGTTAATCTTTTGGGTAGCTACGTTGCAATCTGGTAGAGGATGCTGGGTTTGTGGGGTTGGTAAAATTTGAAATGCATTGTGCTGTCAATATTCTACTATCTTGTGGGAATGCTTGTTCTCATATATATATATATAGGCTATTCCATGTCTGCTAGATAGGTAGTGTTGATCAATGGGCACTTGGGCAGAGTTATGCAAGTTTTTTTGTCTTCGAGTCTACTATATTTTAGGTCTTACACTCCTCAGCCTCCACATCACTGTCTCTAACCCTGCTGCTATATGCATTTCAATACTTGATTTGGATACATTTGGCCAGGTGCATTTGACTTTCAAATATCTTCTATTAATTTCCTTTCTAGATGTCCCTGTTGTGCAATTTATGCCAAAGTGAATATACATGCTTCTTGAGTTGTATTCCCCTTTAAAATACAAAATTCTATTTTAAATCTTTTTGATCATTCCATATACACACACAGTTGTCATGTATAGTTTTGACCATGGATTCTTTTTTGAAAAAAAAAAAAATCAATGACATATTGCATTGATCTTGTACATGTACTATAGAATAGAGTTCATTTTTGGATTCTGAAATTGTTGGCTGTGAACAATGCCACACTTGCTGTTTGTTGTTGAGAGAGAGAGAGAGAGGGAATTTGGATGCAAAACTTATCTTCAAATGATTTTGTTATTGTAGTTCCATTTTGTGTTGTCTTTCTTAGTTCTTCCTACACTTCTCTTTTTGCTTTCTTTTGTTCCCTTCTATGTCTTTTTTCTGGTGCAACCAGTTACCACTTGAGAAGGATGAATTGAAAAGATTAATTTTGTTTTGTATTCTGTTTAGCTTGTTAAAGCTTTTTTTGAAGGTATATTTCTATTGACAAAAGCTCAAGGTTGTGCTAAACAAAAGACCATATCTTTCCTTTTGTTCAATGGTATTTGTCTTGGGAGTTTTTTTTTTTTTGTAGTGTTTTACTTTTGACTAATGTCTTTTTGTGTTACATAATGAATATGAAGGTACTGTTATTAGCTTGGCCTCTCATTTTTTAATGAGTTCATTGCGTGATTTTAGACTAAGTACCCGCTTATTGATGTTACTGAATCTGGGGTAATTGATTATTAAGGTATGTAATTTTCTATTTTGAAGAGTTGGTGTTGGCTTTTCAACTTTTAAGAGCAGTGCATGAGTTTATCTTGATTGCAAGTCTATTGGTGTTACATAATGAATCCAGAGTTATTGCTTATTTGCTGATGTTCATATTTATTTGGAATTGGGTTCTGGCTTATTAGTTGTGATGAGTCCAGTGCATGAAGTTACTGTTAGTGCAGGCCTACTGTTTTGAGGCATGGTATAGAAATGCAGGATGCTAAGGTTGTTCTATAGAAGTTGCAGTGAGCAAGGATTTATGCTGATTTGGAATTCACGCGAAATCTACCGTATTAGGATTTGGTTTTGTTGTATTATCAGGTTCAGAATAATGCTCTACTCTCCTTTCGTGGATAGAGTTAAAACTTTTTAGTCTTGCCATGTGAAGTTTTGACCTTGTGCAAAATGGTTTGGAGTAGTTTACATATTCTGTTCTGGCAGTGATCGTTAATTTTTCTGCTAACACATTAAGTGGGTGTTTGTGTTTTGCTACAACTAAATGGAAAGGAATTTCTTCTTATTTTTTAGGCTACGATCAAGTTTCATGAATTTAGTGTGTCAAGGAAAAGGGAAAAGCAGGGTACTGTCAACCTTCAATGATGCAGAACTTGGATGAAGGCATAAGGAGTAGAGATTTCGAGTACCAAGGGGAATGTGTATGCACTATGTTGAATCTGTGTCTTATTTATAAATGTCTGTAATTAATAGTGGGTGTTCCTGTGCTACTGTGCAGACTAGAGGGGCATATCTATCATATGTTGATGCCCCAACGCACTTGCTCTACATCTCATTTATCTTAACCATGCAGTAGCCAGTAGGTGAATAGCTATTACTATCATAGCTATTCCTGCCAAGCTGCTGCTACTACTTTATTCCTGCCAAGCTGCTTGAAAAAGTTTTATACGTTCCCAAGAGTTTCATCTCTAAGGAAAGTTTCAACCCCCAAAACCCCATCTTTGACCACCAGAAAGCTCTGCTGAGCAACCTTGGTTCTCCCTACCTTAGCCCCACCGAGACATTGCTCCGTGTGGAGGCATAAATGGCAGGGCTTCACAGATAACAAAGACAAAGCCCGTTTTGTTACTTTCTTCTCTCTTATTCATTCAAGCACAACAAAATCAACCAATTTCACTTCACCTAAACCTAATAGATCCTATGGGACCCAATCACCACCACTGGGGTTCGTTCAAGTCGATGGAGATCCCACGCTAAACAATGCCATCGAAGAACCCTTCGCCACCCGCCCTCCAATTTGGTTAGTTGAGGTTACTGCTGATGCTTACAGGGTGGCAAATACACGGGCAAAGGTTCTCTCTTCTCCCTTTTTTTAGTTGGTATGTTTCTTTCTTTAGTGGTTGCAATTTTGTAAGCATGTTGTGTGTGTGTGTGTTAATGATTGAGATTGGTGGTTGCATGGTGGCAATGGATGTGATACGTGGAGGCTAAGCAGCTTTGGGTTCCGATGGTGCACAGTGGTGGCCTACATATGTGAGTGATGGCTGGTAGCTTTGGGTTCATAGTGTTGATGGTGGTTAAGGTGGTAGTGGTTGTGGCTTTAGGTGGTGGTGATGATGGTTGTGACAAATTGAATCTTTTATGCAATTTATGCATTTATTTCTCTCTATACACTTGCTGATTTGCCTATTTATTTATTTTTTATCCTCAGTCTCTTTTTTAACTTTAGCTGCCGATGATGATCTTATGGGTATTAATTTGTTATCAAATATCTAGGTGTAAGGTATGTCAAGGTTTGTTATTTGTTTCAGACCTTTATTTTGCATATTCTCAATATTTTTCCTAGATAATCATTAGTTGCCTTATTACTTTCTTTCATCGTGAGATGACTTATCTATGTTGCATTATCTCTTACAGGATAAGAGGTTGAGAATGAACACAGGACTTAAAATATTGCGTGAGAGAGTGAAGAAATAGCAAGAGAAAGTGGGACAGAAGGTATGAATCTTTGACCAATGCAACGAAGTTTCAGCAAATGTTATTGGTTTCCTAATATTATCTTGCCTTATGCTTGCAATAAGATCTAATTAATTGTCAGTTTTTCTTAATTTGATCATGTGTTGTTCATTTCTTTTTCTTTTTTTAATTCAGCATATGAAGGAAATTAAAGTGTTCAAATGAAAGTAGCTTCATGTTATTATCTGCTATTAACTGTTGCTTGAGAAAAGATGATTCTTAAAACTTGAAATGAATTTGAAGTTATATTTTAGTGGTGAGGTTGTGGGTTGCTAGACACTCCATGAGAAGTTGTAGACTCGGTAGAGACTTAGTGGAAAGGAAATAAGTTGTCTGTTTCCTACTTGGATTATATTGTGATTGGAGTGGTCAATGGATTATAATAATTACTGAAAAGGTCTAAAATCTTTTAGTTCCTGTCCATCATGTTGTCCTATCCCTCATGAAATCAATTAAAAATTTAACTTGGGCATATAATCATGCACCTCAGATTTTGTGTATAAATTTAATCGATTCCAATATGCATTATTTAGTTTAATATATCTTATTCACTCTTTTGCAGAAGAAATTCCTTTGTTACTAATGAGTTTCTTCCTTCTTTATTTGTACTAGGATTTTGGGTTTGTAACGGATTGGGACTGTGATTTAAATTGATTTCCTTTATTTTAGATTGTGTTTTTCATTATATTACATTCTTGATGAAGTATTTTTCCTTCCTTTTCCCACTACTCTCTTCTTTTTCCATTCTTTTTCTTTGTTTTCTTATCTGCTAGAGAAATGTTCTTTGTTAATGCTGGTTTAGTCATTGTGCTCAGAATGACGTTCTTTGATTACAGGTTTCCTATTTTATCTTGGATGTTTTATTTGGTTTTTGTTACTCCTGCTTTAGTCTTTGTCTGTCTTATGCAATGTCCAGGTAGTGTTGAATTAACCATAAAGCATTTGTGATTTAGATACTAATGCATTTTAAATCTATGCTCAATTTAGACACTGATGCTCATTTTAAGCCTATGCTATCCTCAACCGCATGCATTGAGTGTGTAATGCATTTAAAGTACAAATGTTAAGCAATCATCACCAGTTTAAATAAACATGTAGCTTACTTATCTTTCTCATGCCATTTAATCATTATTTTCTTTGCATTGAAACTATCAGGTTGATCCTTTTTTCTCATTCCTAATGCACCCTCTTTCAAATGATGCTATGATGCATGACAGCAAAATCGGCTCTAGTGCTGGATTGCTTAGAAGGTGAATGTGAATTTTCTTTCCTATGCTGTGAAGCGTAGTTAGAGGTCTTTGGTGCGCCTCTAAATCTTAGCATTGAAATACCATTCATAGGATGTATGATGGAAGGTATGGCAATAGATTTGTGGTTATCTGCCTTCATATTTTTATTTCTCTAAAAGTCTAATTGAGATTTATTGTAATTGTTGTCAATCAAACTCTTAAACACATTTTTCACTCTTTGCTTTTGTGAAGATTCAATAACATTCGTTTTCAAGAAGTTAATGACTCAATGGAATAACAAGTTCAAAGCTATTGGGATAAGGTTAGATAGATCAGTTGGTTCTCAAAGCTAATCAAAATTGTTTCGTTTAATTTAATATATTGCTAATTCATATGAATGGCTGTTTAGGTATGAACATCATCTCATAGATGATATGTTATAGTCTTGTGGTAAATCTGCAAGAGAATATTGGAAAACAGAGCTGCCAAGCACAGCAGTATCAGTTCTTGAGAAAATGAGAGGAGGAAAGAAAAGTTGTAACTTAGCAAGGCAAAATGCTCTATACAATGTGCATTAATTATTTTGTCAACATATAGATGTTAAACTCTTATTATTCGTAAAAGACTCGTGTCAATAATTTTCTTAACACAGCATTGAGTACCTTTAAGGAATATGATCGTCAAGTGATTTTATTTTGTATAATCCGTGTAGCATGTTTTTCCAACTAGTTATGTTTACATAATCCTTTGACTATCTGGGATATGTAAAGGGGTGGTGTTTTCTGGCTGTGTTTTTAATTTTCTGTTGGTGGCAGTTTGTTTGGCATCTTGCCTTTGACTATCCTCTCTGTTGGAGGATCATTTTTACTAAATAATTATATATGAAAAAAAAATTATCTCACTAAATATGTTTTGGCCTTTTGGGTACAAAGTGTGGTCGAAGCCTAGATTATGTAAATTGAGTGCATTTTTTTTTATCTCGGCTCCAACTGTGAGTGAGACACTTCATTGGTTGAATAGTATGTCTTAGCCATGAAGAAGAACTTCCGTCTTGTGAAAAACCGTGTAGTAAAAAGATAGGCTCTTTCGGCTGAGGTAAATCAGTTTCGCTATTCAACATTACAACCACAGCTGACATATTTGGCCTATCATTAGGATGATGCTGTACGCATAAAAGACCAATATGGATGCAACGCAATGCTTCAGATAGAATACACGATTCCTCCAAACAAGTATCAATGAACTCCGTTGGGATTTGCTCTTGCCACAATCTCCATGCCTACAAAAATCCCCAAGAATTACTAACAGCATTTTCCTATATGGAAATTGAAATTACTTTTATTACTCACATGTCCAACAAGATTAGAGCTATGGTCTGAATAAGATAGCCCTTTGTTTCTCTTTCCACTGACAACCTCCAGCATCAAAATGCCAAAGCTAAATACATCTGATTTGGTGGAGAAAATCCCATTAATTGCGTATTCAGGTGCCATGTAACCACTGAAAAAGTTTAAAATTGTTATTTTGACGTTTAAGTCATATGCCATTTAACTTTAGAATCATGAAAGATACTTACTATGTACCTACTACTCTGTTTGTGTTTCCTTCAATTTGATCACTACCACACATTCGAGCCAAACCAAAATCGGAAATTTTGGGATTCATATCATTATCCAATAAAATATTACTTGCTTTCAAATCTCTATGTATAATCCTTAATCTGGAGTCTTGGTGAAGGTAAAGAAGCCCTCGAGCAATTCCACATATAATGTTAAATCGCTTCGACCAATCTAGAAGTCTACTTTGTGAAGAATCTACAAAATTTTGTAATTTTTATTTTCACGATCATTAACCTTAAGAACAAAATTGAATTTCTACAATTAACCACATGATTTTGCAAAGACACTTACCAAAAAGAAAGAAATCTAAACTTTTGTTAGGCATATATTCATAAATGACCAGTTGTTCCTCTTCCTTAATGCAATAACCAAGGACCTTAACAAGGTTCCGATGCTGAAGTTTGGAGCAAAATACAACCTCGTTTCTAAATTCTCGTGATCCTTGTGTAGATACATGTGAAAGCCTTTTGATAGCGATATCTTGTCCATCTGGTAATGTACCCTTCAAAAATCAAATTTGTTAAAAGATGCAATGGGGAGCAAAGGGAATCATGAGTTTTGCCCACTATCAATTACTAGTAGGCAGCATTTCCACACTTACTCTATATACAGGGCCAAAACCACCTTCGCCAAGCTTATTGTCATTTGAGAAGTTATCAGTAGCACGAGCTATTGAATCAAAATCAAAGAAAGGTAGCTCCAAATCTTCTTGTATAATTGTGTCTTTCTTCACTATGGTCCTCATAATCTCTGTTTTTTCTCAAATAAACAAGATTAAAACATTATCCATGTAGCGATTTTAAACTGGGCATGAACCCATGAATGGCAGCCCAATCCAATTGAGGGAACAAAATATAGAAATGGAAGAAAGGGGATAGCGGGAAGCCATCGAAACTGTCAACTGTTCTCTCTACTCTTCCCTCTCTAGGTTCTCTCTTTCTCCCTTTTCTTGGTTTTCTATTCTGTTCTATATTACCTTCTTCATGTAATTCCTACAATATCCCTCGAGAAATACTTTTTAATCTGACACACTGTTATAGAAGAGCAATACAAATCGCATTGTGCAATGCTAGCGCTGTACTCTATTGTTCATCAATGCTACAGTTTAGCTTATTACAATCTAGTGCTTGATTATCACAACATAACATTATGTGCTATCTTTATGTAAGTTGAGAATGACGAGCATCCTTAGTTAGTTCCAAGCTATTCATAACAGTTCCTACACTAGATATATTACTGTTAACTCATTTTGGGTGTGCATGTGTCCATCCAAAGATAGACTAAGAATTACTTGTTCCACAGAACGAGGAAGGAAACAATAATAAGGAGTTGGGTTTAGAGAGGTTACCTCGAAGTTTGGTTTTTGTCCTCCAGTAAATGAATGTGAAAATCAAAAGCATCATAATGATCACTGAGACGGTGCTCATAACCACGACCACGATTTTCCGATCATCTTTGGTATCTTAGTAATTGGCATGACATACAACGAAATGAAATGAAATGTATTGTCACAGATATACCTATGGCTATATCCTTGTTTAGCTTAGAAAGTTTTTATACTTTGATTTTATTTTGTAATACCAAATCATGCTAATGTTCGGATTAGAATAAAAAACTTTGTATAGAAGTTGAAAGCCGTACCTACTTCAGAGGCAGCCATTCTAACATACAGATCTTGCCCAGCATCTTGAACCTTTCTCAAATCCATTAGATCACCGAACCATATGATGCAACCAATTCCTTCTCCAGTGATATCTGAATTTGCATAAGCCGTACAGGAACAATTTTCCCAGCATCTGGCCCTGCATTCCTCCAGTGTCATACTTGCATTAAACCAAGAATTTACAGTGTCTGGGATCTTCGAGTTACTAAATTTGATGAAACCATCTTTTTTGTTATCCTTGCAGGTCCAATTTTCACTGCGCACACATCCTTGACTCCAATCGTTTGCGGTCCAGTTTTGAGGTGATTTTGGCTTGAATCCCTGTAAGCACTGGCATAATGGGGACTCACTGATATCACAGTTTCCGAAAGATCCACAAAGCTTATAATTGTCACAATTGTCCGATGGCTCAGTTGGGTACTTATCCCAACTTTTATTATCTTGATTCCACACAAAGGACTGAAGAACACGAGCGGTTTGGTTGATGACGATTCTTGAAAGCACTGATTCATATCTTGGGCTGGATATTAAATAATACTCACCATTTTCTAGCTTAAAATCAGTAGTGAACAATGGACTATATGTTGGCGATGGCAAACCACTGAATCCGACACCATTCCACGGGCCACTTCTGTACAACATTGATGAGCCATTCCATATTGCCATTTCGGGATTCTTGCCTGGTTTGACACCATAAGTAAACTCACCTGAAGATGGGTTGTCCCAATTCTTCCAAGAAGTTAAGGGCGTGTGAAGGCCAGAAGTTTGGTTCCATCTTAGCTTCATTCCAGGGAGTAACGTATCTGTAGGATAGTCAAAACTCTGCCACAAGTAGCTTACCTGGGAATTGTTGTCACTTAGGACCAAGTTGCCAGTATCCAAGAGATTCGCTATGACAGCACTAACCCCCTTTGATGATGCATTTGTTGACCAATAAATTGTGCCACTTTTGCTGAGAAGAACAAGGTTCCCGTCTTTGCTTATGCTCAACATGCTGGAGTTGTCTTTGATTGGTTTGTCACGGTTGGCAACCCAAACAACAGTTTTGACTGGGATTTGTTTGAACCAGATTCCTAGATATCGGTTTGTGGAACTACCTGGACTGAAGAAGCCCAACTCGAAGGTATTGCCCTGTGAAACCAATGTTGTTCCATCAGTGAGTGACCCAAACTGGGTAATGGTGTTGGTCTCAGATGAAAAAACTATAGGGGAAGACAGAAGTAGATTGGCAATAACAAGGAGGAAAGGTGGGATTGCCATCCCGCATTAACTGTAGCATAAAACCCCAAAACTTTGCCCTGAAGCCCTGTGCAATAAATAGGGAGAGACTGGAATTTCACATCAATTATTTCATGGAGGCTATGATATTTCAACAGTTGAGAGACTCGCCTTTTAGGGTGGATAATAATATTTTAACACCTAAAAAATATCTACTTTATTATTGGATGTGATAGTGATCCTTGCTTATCCTGAACATTTATCACATCCAATGATTATAAAATGAGTATCTAAACAGACATCTATTTTTTTATATCAAATTAGCATTACTCTTTTATTGTAGATGTGATGAGTTTATTGAATGAATGAGAATAATAATAAAATATGTGTTTTAACATGATTTTCACTTTTTGAGGGTTAAAATAATATTTTTCTTTTGTCGAAACTATAGTAAAATTTAGAGAGAGAACAAAACAAAGTGATTGACATTTGGCACATATCTTGCACTTTTAGTAACTTTTATTGAAAATCTTTTCCCAAAACTTACTCATAAATTGAAAGGTTAGATATTATAAATCATTTTTGTGAAATTTTATATTGATCCAAAATTATTTAATATGTTTTTTTGTATGTATACAAATTAACATAATAAATACCTACAATATATATATATATATGTGTGTGTGTGTGTGTGTGTGTGTAAATTAAGATCTATTTGATCACTAGCTTGTAGACGTCCAATTTTTTTAAAAAAATTGGGATAGACAAATAATATGGTATGTAATTATAATTTAATTTAATGATTCAATTGGTAAAAATATATGACTAAATACTCAAATAGGTCCCACAAATTTATATTGGGCGACAAATTAGCCCCTCAGGTTTTGGAAATTTCAAATTGGTCCCTTACATTTCAAAAAAAGAGACAAATTGGTCCTCAATATAGTTCCATACAGTGTACAGAGGAACCAATTTGTCCATTTTTTAATTGTATAAAATTGTACGAAAGATTAATTTGTCCCATTTTTTGAAATGTGAGGGACCAATTTAGGATTTTCAGAACTTGAAAAACTAATTTGTCCCTCAATACAAACTTGAGGGACTGATTTGAGTATTTAGTCAAAATGTATTCTATAAAAAAGGATTGAGGGTGTAAGTATGCCTTGCTCCGATATCCATAGATCCTTTCTCTTTTAATATATTAGATTCATATGAACTTATTACTTTTAATTTCTTAATTAGTATCTTTAGAATACTTGTTAAAAAAATCTATTAAAAAATAATTATGGAGATATATTATCATAAGTATAATAAAAATATTATTTTTACATATATTGTGTGAAATATTGTGTCAACTCATATAATAATTATCATCAAATGGGATGTGAATTTCATTGAAGTAGGGTTCATACACCACACCTCATTTAATAACATGAGAGAAGACGGTATGCTATCCAATATATGGATAAATAACAAAGCTCTGCGGCAAAATAATTTTCAGAACACTTTAAAATCTCTCTTATGTCTTGGGTAAGAGGGTTAGCATAGGGAATAAATTTATTGTACAACTAAATTACATAACAAATATACACCATACACATTACTATCATTGAATGTGATAAGTGGTCATCACTTATTTTATTCATTAATCAAATCTAATGATAATAAAAAGCATGATATATATTTATTATATAATTTAATTATACAGCTGAGTGCACTCTAGTGTGGACTGACTTGTGTCCTGCATATCGCACCAATTGACTAGAACACAGGCAGCGTTCCTTCATATATTTCCAGTTACGTGCGCAACTTACCTAAAGGTACACGCACTTGCGAGGCGGGGCATTGCCGATTCAATCCTGGAAAAACTTAAAATCTTCCTCAAATAAGAGTGTGACGGGCTGACTTGTTCTCCTGCATGTCGCGTCAAATGACTAGAACATATGCAGCTTCTTATATTTCCAATTACGCAACAATCACTTGTGAGATGGACAGTGATTTAGGACGACTATATTGTTCGAGTTGTGTTATTTGTATTTATTTTACTAGTGTAGTTATCCATGTAATGCACAAGAAATAGTCTAAAAAAATAAAAGTAAAATAGTATTTATAAAATGGATAGGTAGAATAGAGAAGTTAGCAAATATAATAAGATACATTATTATTTGAATTTTATTGATTGCAAAAAAGTGACGAAATCCCTTTGGCTGCATAGTAGAAGCATGGTAAGAGCTGGAGTTAACCATCTGCAAGATTTAAAAAACAGATGTTTATAGTCAAGCACCAAATTTTATATGTTTATAAAGAGTTGGTAATGAATAATATTAGTAGAATCATATTTACATATCTCTTGAAATAAGATTTTCAAATATTTCCTTGAACACAACATTGATACATCCTTCAAAAATTCCATCATGATTTTCCAACAGAATTTTCAAACTATTTTTGCTTTTTACTTGTAAAAGTGCAACATATAACCGACCATGAATAAAAACTGATCTTGGTAAATATAACCCAACTATAGAGAGTGTTTGACCTTGTGACTTGTTAATAGTCATAGCAAAAGACAATATAATTTGAAATTGTCTCCTCTGAAACTTAACAGGAACTGTCTCATTATTAGGAACCATGTTCATCCTTGGAATCAAAACAACTTGACCAACCTGATTACTTGTTAGTGTAGGAAGCTGAACTTTACCTTTCTTACATCACAATGAAAATCTAGGACTATTACATCCCTTGGATTTTGCAAGTTTTTCATAAAGCCACATCATTGCGTTGCAGTGTTGACATTCATGATCCAGATCTCTGAGACCCCAAGTATCTAGATTTTAACAAATATTAAATGTAAGGAAGACTACTTTGATAAATAAGAAGTAAAATTTTTCGTTTTAATAAATTTCTACCCTCTTCCTCGTTTTGTTCTGAATGTATGGTATATCCTGTGACATGAGAAATAGAAACAAAAATCTTTATGAGTTTAAACAGACACACATAGAAAGTTTAACTTTATTTAAAAATTAAAATTGTTTACCTTCATTAACTGAATCATGATTAAGTTGGAAGTCATCATGGTCGTCACCCAAGTTTAAGTCATCATAACCATGGAGCACTATAATTTAAAACAAAAACAAAGAAGTACATAATTCTTTATATGAAAGGAAGACATATTGTCACCACTCAATTTTTGATTAAATATTTTTTGTGTGGTTTCTCTTTTGCATAAAGATACAAAAATTAAGCTTACTGTCTTTGCTTCTTCATTAGCTCATTCCTTTGCTCTTTTTATGAGTTTCACCCAAATTTCTTTCAAATCTTTTTTTAATTTGTTTTATTTATGTTTTGTTTATGAAAAAAAAATTGTTATTCAGCCCATTTTCATATATATATATAAAGAAAACAAAGGCCCAACCAATTTGACAACCACTCTCAGCTCGTTTCCATTATTAAAAAAAAGTCAAAGGAACAGGAGAACGATCCAGGGGCTCCTATTCCTTCTATGCCAAGATATACATGTGAAGTAATAATGGGGATGATGGAAAAATAAAAGAAATGGCAGACATAATGATATGGGTTCCTCTCCACTCCTTGATGCAAAATGATGCTTTTCTTTTCCATTACAAATCAAAGATCCCTATTGCCAAACTGTAAAGGGGAGGTGATTAATGATTTTGGTCAAAGAAAAGCAACCATATAAACCCATGGGGAATACACACGGAACGGGTGGGGGAAATACACAGAGAACAGGGAGAAATAACACCGGGACTAGACACAATTCCTCATTACAGGGGATAGGGGATAATAGAGAACAGAGAGGAAACATATTTTTACAGATCCTCCCAAATTAGTGATCAAACCAAAATCATCACAGCCTCCTTCCACCATTCTTTGCCACCATAGCCAACTAACCAGGCAAACATCATTCCAGTTCAAACATAAACCAAACATAATTGTCATCAACAACCAAACACAACAAAAGAGTCCATACAATCCAAAGTTCATCATCAGTTCATCTCAATATACAAAAAAAAAAAAACAGAATTCCCAAATCAGAACCAAACAGATCTAAATATTCAAAAAAAGAAAAAAAAAATAGAAACAAAAGAAAAGGGGAGGCCGGCGGTGACACTGACAAAGCTCCACCGCCCCATTTGCGGCTACCGCCGCATCATTGCTCTTCTGCCACCAACACCACCAATCACTACCGCGCTCCTCTGCGGCCTCTTTTCCCATGGATCACGGCTAGCTTCCCTCTCCAACCACAACCACCACAGCTCCTCCCCCCACCGATTTCTCAGCCGCCACCATGCCCACCTCTCCCTCACTACCCAGCTACCATCGCTGCCTTTCCCGTTCGCTTGCTGATCTGCCTTCCAACCGCGTGACCACCACGACATTAGGAGCATCGCATCGCGCCACCCTTTCTCCACCCTGTACCCCCGGTTGTGTCTCCGCATTCCTCGGTCACCGCCGCATGGAAGGGGGTTGGTTCCCTTGCCCTTCCCCCTTCCTCTCCCCTGTCACGACAAAACCCATCCGCACCGTCCGCAGATCCTTCCTCCGCCTAGCCGCACCGCATCACGCGCGACTCCCCCTTCACCATGAACACTCCCACTCTCTCTCTCCCTCCGCGTGTGTGTATATGTGCGCAGCATTCTCCCCTTCACTCCTCTCTGTATTAGCTTCAAAAAGAAAGATAAAATCCCTAACTTTGGTTTGGTCTTCGTTTCATAATGTTAAAGGTATGAGATTTTGCACTGGGTGTGTGTATGTGTCCACAATGTTCTCCTTTTTGCAGGACTGTGTAATGCACAGGAATAAATGAATCAAGAGAGATTACTTGAGGATAAGGGAATGGAAGTATGAAATCATTTCTTACTGTGATGGTGTGTATATAATATATATATATATATATATATAAGCAGATGAAGAGTCAGCAGAATTAAGTGTGCTTCCAAACTCTCATCAGGCGGGAGTTCATTCATGAGAAAGCAGAATTCATTCATTGTATTGTACTGGGTAATTATAGATGCACCAGCATCAATTGTTGTGAATCATTAAGAATTGAAAAATAATTAGTTTGATTTGCAATTACAATTAATGGATGACTTGGAATTTGTTGAAACCTCCACACATAATGTATCAGTGGACAGTAGTTCTGGACTGAGGGACAATTTTTATGAATTCTGGATTTTCGTTGAAATGCAGATTCTAATTGAGAATTAAATTATCGTTGGAATACATAATGAATAATAATAATAATAATCAGATTTGGAGGGAAATAGATTCATCCTAGATAAGACATGTTAGCATTTTTTTTTACATTAACCATTTTTATATTATATTATCAGATAACTGATTATCTAGTCTTGTTGAGGCATCCCACTCATGTTTTATTGTTGTCGTCCTTAGACATATATATCATGTTCACTTTTTTTAATTGGTGAAATGAAAATATCTGTCTTCACTTAAAAAATTAAAAATATAATTAATTATCTCATCTATTATTTTAAAAATTATATAAATAAAATAATATAATTAGATGACAGTACAAAAAAATTAAAACTCATGATTATTTCCTTCTTGTACCGTGAACTTGCAAATAAAATAAAAGTAGCCGTCGGGTTCACTCACTTTCAATTTATTAATTTGTTGTCATTTCCTACTTGCATGCATCCCCATTTTTTGGACCTGCTAATCCATCCGCAACATGACTTGGAAATTGAGCATAAATCTCATTCACAAAACACACACCAACCAGGCATGGTTCTTGTTGGGAACGGGACCATGAGGGGTGACTATCAAACGCTAAATAATGACATTATTATTGCAAGATAACTTCAGCTTTTCCTTCTCATATGCAGCATGAACCAACCACTTAAATCCTTTCAAAACCAGCGTGTTGAGAAAGCTACCTCTTACTTGTCTTGGGATTTTTAATTTTCACTTAAATGTATTTTTTATTCCTAAAAATTAAGTGAATTTTAATTTTTATTCCCTAAATGAAATCTATATTAGTTATATATATATTCTCCATAAGCAGAAACATAAATTACATAAGAGTTGATGTTATATAATCTCTGATAGAAATTATATACAATGATAATTGAATAAAATAAAATAATAGGATCTATTTATTCATTTAAAGGCTAATAATCATATCACAATATTAGAGGTTTTTCATCTTGAGTTAATAATGATCTCCATTTTATATGCAATTGCTTTCCATTGATAATTATCAATACATTAGGTTCGTCAAAAATCATTTAATGCCTTTTGACAATCCATCAAAATATCTTTTAAAATTTTGGTGGAAAAGTAATTATCATAAATCATCAAACAAATATATATAAGTTTGTTAAATAATGTCCTTTTTAGTTTTTTTCAACTAAACACGACGTTCCTTTTATTATCTAAGTAAAAGAAAAGGATGATGTGCTCCTTTACAAATGTTAAAAGGCATATTGTCTTGATATTAAATTTTAGAGTAAAACCTCAAATTGATCTTTAAAAAAAATTATAAGATATCAATTTAGTTCTTAAAAGAGTTGTAATATCAATTTAAGTCTTCAAAAATTAAAAATTATTTCAAGTTAATTAGTCCAAAAAATTAATTCTTTTTTCTAATTTAAAAAGAATTTGAATATTTGAAGAACCAAATTCATATCTCACAATGGTTTTAAGGGCCAAATTAATTATATATATAAGAAACCAAATTGCAACTCTCTCGAGGACCAATCTTTACCCTAAATTTTAAACAAATTATATTATTTATACATCAAACTTTGATATTAAAGATATTGATTTTCTTGCATAAATATATAATATATCTATTTCATTTTGATACATAGTACCTTGATATCCACCCATGTACATGTTAATATACAGTGCCTGGCTATTGGAAGTCTTTAGATATATTCAAAAAATCTTTTTTTTTGCTGCTAAAAAATATTTTTCTTTAAACATAAGATAAATGGACGATATTTGTAATTCATACTGACTTTATGTAGCGACTATTTTTTATAATGAGTATTTAGCGTCTATTTTGGGGCCATATATATAAATGCTAGTTGTTTGACCCGTACGATACACGGGATGATAATAAAAATAGTTTGTTGACTATTATCAAAAATAAATAATTTTTTAAATATATTTTATAAAAAATTAAGTATATAAATTTATTTTGAAAATAAGTTAATAGTTAAATAATTAAATAAATTCATAAAATATAAATATATCATTCTATTTTATATTTTATTTTGAATATCATGTTTATAAGGGTAAAAAAATCTTGATAGATGACTATAACAATAAAGAGCATATTTTAAGAAAATTTTACATATTTTAAAAGTTGAAATTACTGAATAATAAAAAAAATAAGTTAATAATTTTATTATATCATGAGCTATTTATGATGATGACAATGGGTATCCATAACTGAGAGGATATGTTCCATGCCCCCGTCCTGGTTTAGAATTTTGTTCCCCATTTCTCATTTCCTATGGGATTTGAATACCAATGCATATTTACTAATTTATTAAAAGAATTTTAATTTTTTTTAAATATTTTGAAATTTAAAATATAAATATCTATAATAACAAATATTAGTAATGCAACATAATATAAATTAAAAATTAAAAATACATATATATAATACAAATTTAATATAGATAATTGAAAAAATAAATATATATTATCCATGTCTCCGTTCCGTTTAACAAATGGGGACTCCACCTCTATGAAGATAAAATTTGTCCATATTGGCATCCACACTTCAATGATTTTTTTTTTTTGTTATCATCTCTAGTCATTTATATTTTTTAATAAGTTAAAATATTTTATTTATAAAAATATGAAAATATATTTTCTAATTAATAAAAATAATTAATAAATTTAATTTATGTGATTTCAATTACACCCATTTTTCTTGTACATACTTTTAGTGAATTAAAATATCAATTTTTAAAATATATATTATAATTAATAATTAATATGTTATAATTAGTAAAAAAATCACATATAATCCTAATTTATATTATTCCAATTATTAGAGTAGTATATCAATTACACAATTATTTTCATAAAAAAAATTATGTAATCATTTAATTTTTTAAAATAATTAATATCATTATCAAAGAAGTGTAAATCATGAAAAAAATTTAAATATTTTAATATTGAAAAATTGAGGTCATATTTTTCAAAAAATATTAATATCAAACAATTATGAAATTGATAAGTTAAAATCTTTAGGTTTAAAAAATTAAATATGGTATGGTGAAACTGATAGATATATTTTTTTTTATAATTTTTAAAGTTTTTAAATTTTAAGTTATAAACCCATTCTCCTCCGACCTCGCCCTTATTTAGAATTTTGCTTATTATTCTCATTCTCATCTTTGTCACGGGTCTCCATTTCTCATTCTCTGTAGAGATTTAAATCTCTATTGATATTCATATGTTTATTTAAAAATATTTAAAAAATAAAAAAAATTCAAAATACTTTGAAATTTAAAATACAAATATCTATAATGACAAATACCACTAATGTAACATAATTCAAATTGGATAAATACATATATGATGCAAATTAAATCCAACCACTAATGTAACATAATTCAAATTAGATAAATACATATATGATGCAAATTAAATCCAATAAAGATAATTAAAAAATAAATGTGTGCTAATATTTTCCTGTTATCATTAATTATTATAATTATAATTGTTTTGTTATAATTAATACTATAATTATAATCATTAATTATAATTTTTTTTGTAATTTAATTATAATAGCTTTATTATCTTTAATACTATAATTATATATATAAATTTTAATGGTATAATATATTCAATTATCATTTTGTTTATATTATTTGTTATTTGTTAAATAATTTTAATAAAGTGAGATATGAAGGTATGATTAGAAAAAATAATTAATAATTAGAAAATAAATTAAATCTAAAAACTCACTTTAAATATTAAGATTATGAAAATAGTAGAGTATAATTTTCTCTATGAATGATACATAGAAAATTATCCATGTAATAAATCTTAATTATTTGTATTATGGATAGATTATAGATTATATTAAATCCTTAAAAAATAAGTTGATTATAATATTAAGTTTTATTAAAATATCAAAAATAATATAGTATAGCTTATATTATTGTATTTTTATTATCAATATTGTTACAGCATATTGTGGAAAATTTTATATATCAAAATAATTTTTAATAAATTATATATTATAGTAATTAAATCTAACATGCAAAAATAAAATGATATATAATTAAGGTTATTCCTTAAGATTTTAATTTAAATTTGAGAGTGATTGTTTGATTAGAAAGTGATTGTTTGATCATAGTTATGTGTTAATTTGTGATATTAAATTTTTAGTTATAATTTGTTGACCAAGATAATATTTGCTATGATTTTAATTAATAAAATAATTTTAAATTGATATAATTACTATAACATGATCGCATAAATTTAAGGTTGATTTAATAATATCTATTTGATATATCTTCTCTAAATTCATGGACCTATCCAAAGCTAACTTAAATTATGATTACAAATACATATCTCATTGATTTTTACAATATATTGTTCCAAAAATTTAATTTTAATGCATTATTAACATAAAAAGATATTTTACATAGATATTCAATTATCTAAAATTAAAGTATTCAATGCTAATTACCATATTTAAATGTAATTTGAATATAATAAAACTAAAAGAATATCATATTTAAATCGTATTAAAAACCCAAAAAAACTCACAAATCCTATTTAAAATATGTGAATAACTTCCATACTTAAAAATTTTATATTAAAATTAAATGATAATATAGTATATTTGAGTTTATTAAAAAATACTCAAGGATTAAATAAAGAAAATTCTTTGAATTTAAGTCAAAATAAATATATAATAGTAAATTTTTATATTTTTAAATTAAAAATATATTTCAAAATTTAAACTAAATTATTTAAATAAGTATTGAATTAATTCTAGAAGATTTTAATTTATTTATCTTGATAGGCATATTTTCAAATAAAATATATAATTTTAAAATATACATCTATTATTATTTATAACTGACATTATTGTGATAGATTACTTTAATTACAAATTGATAATTACATATTGATTGAAAACTATCATATAAGTTAATTTCAAATTATGTATTCATTGATAATATAGAAATCATGTGTTCCATATAGAACTATAATACATTTGAAATATTCCATAACTATATATTAAGCCAAATATTTTTTGATGAATAAGCCAAATAATATAATCATAAACAAATAATTTGAAATTTATTAGAAAGAAAAATAATACTATTTCATAAATTTAAAATATAGAATAAAAATTTACAAAGTCAACCATCAGAAAACATTTATAAATTAGTGATATTGCAGTATCTAATAATAGGTTTTGAAATTAGATTGTGAATTGAAAATGAGATTATGATTTATAATTAATATCTCATAATTAATAATTAATTATGATTGATGTGATTGACATTTATCAATTAAGTATAATAAATATAGATTGAGGATTCAAATTTCAAATGAAAATTGTGGGCCCTAAATCGCTCTAGAAGTGACGTCTATAAAAGTTTCCCTTATAAGAGTCTGAAATATTAGTATTATAGATAGATTATAGATATATTTATTTTCATATCAAATGATTTTTTATTGTACTGGGCACCATTAATATTTTTATCACTCCAATACATTTATATCTAATCCATTTTTCAATGATTTTTAATTCTATATTTTTTTCCATTCTTAATGATTATTAATCCCATGAATATATCTTAATGATTTAAATTTTATTTGTTCATGTAATCTTTAATAATTGTAATATTTGATTTTATTAATAATTAATAATTAAATTGTAAATTAAGTTAAAAAAATTTATAGCCATAAATGTTGAGAAAAGTGGGTCTAAATCACTATATGAATGATATGTGTGCCCTAAAGATCTGTACGAAAGATACGTGTAATAGGTTCTATGAAATGACTTTAAAATATTATAATAGTAGATTCTTCCAGATAGAAGCATGGATAGTACATCCTACAGCCAACACAATCAAAAGAAGTCAATATCCATACATCAAAACTAAAGAAAGAATGATAAAAAAAAAATGAAACAAAAATTAGAGTTTATGTGAGACTTATAAACTCGTCCATAAAAGTCATTTTGATTAAGTTTACGGTTAATGGATTGCTAAAGCTCGGGAGAGTCCATAGCCGTATAACCCAAACTTTAACTCTCCAGCACTCATGCAGAGGAGCAATTTTTGCCAAAGGAAGGATAAGTTTCCCCACAACAATTAAAGCAAAAGTCAAGAAAAAGTGGGAATTAGACAACTAATGTCAAGGGATAATAGGGAGCAATTAAGAAAAATGACTAAAATTTATAGTAAAGATTGAAAGCCGCCATGCATATCTTGGTTTCTAGGGATTCAATCAAAAATCAGAATCCGCAACTTTCGATTGTAATCAATTTGGGATTCAATCAAAATAACAATCCGAAATTAGTTTAAAAATTGGGGGATTTATGATCAAAAAGAAAATGATGATCCGCTGAAAATAAAAAGATCTAATCAAAATCCAAAATAGCTTAGGGATTTAGGATTCATGATGAGAACAGAATAAAAAGTCATGATTAGCTAAAAGAAAGAAGGATCGTAATCCGACCGAAATCCAAAATAATATAGGGATTTAGTATTCATGGTGAGAACAAAATAAAAAGTCATGATCATATGAAAATAAAAAAACTTAATTAGATCAAAATATTAATTGAAAAGAATATCTAACCTTATTTTTGGGGATATTGTAAGTGCTCTGAGATTATTAAAAGGAAAGCATAAGTTTTTGAAGGTTTTGAGAGTTATTGAAAAGAGAGCATAGCTTGGTCATCCCCTTTACGTTTACTATATCAACGCACAGAGACAATTCAAAAGGGAGATTTTTTCTTGTTTTCCTTTCCCATTTGTGTTTTTTGTTCTCAGCAGGTTGTTTCCTTTTTTGGTTGATATGATTAAGGCTTTCAATTTTTTTTCATATCACATTATTTTTTATTATAATGAGCACCATTAATATTTTTATAAGGGTAAATATATCTTAATGATTCTAATTTTATTCTTAATGATTCTTAATTTTAATTCTAGATTATAATTTTAATGATTCTTAATACGGTGAATATATCTTAATGATTCTAATTTTATATATTCATGTAATCTTCTTTAATGATTATAATATTTGATTTTATTAATAATTAAATTGTAAATTAAGTTAAAAAATCTTTAGATATAAATGTTGAGAAAGTGGATCCTAAATCACTATATGAATGATATGTATACCCTAAAGCTCTGCATGAAAGACACGTGTCATAATTTTCTGGAAATGACTCTTAAATATTATAATAATAGATATGAGACACCATATCGACTCATACTTTATTCATCATTGGATAGGGATGCGGACCTCATTCAAATAGGATCCACACTTCATCCAATAATAAATAGGGTGAGTCGATAGTGTCACAAACACTATTAGTACAAATAATATTTTTCATACCATTCATATTTGGTCCTAATTACCTAACCTTTCACAAACTAATAAATCCTTCCATCTCTAATTTTGGCTTATATGTAGCTTATGACGTTTTAAATGTAGCTGTGTCAAATCAAATTAAGCAACAAGTATTCCAATTCACATTCAATTGAAGAATAACTATAGTTTCCAAGTGAGACTGTAGTTTAGCAACAGACTCTTGCATGTATAAATAAGACAAGGGATGTTGTAAGTTCAACTCCCATTCCATCACATATCCTTTAATATCTTAGTTAAAGAATAAAAAAGAAGAAGAATAACTCTAGTGTCTTTTTTTTTTTTCCTAAAGGATCGCTAGTAGTAGTAGTTCTGGTGCTTGACTCTCCTTTTTCAATTTTTTTTCCTTTCTTTGCAATACTAAACTTAATAACAATATTGATTACAACTTTTGGACTTAAACAATATAATAAACTCTAATTATCTTGATATCCAATTAATTTATGTCCAAAACTAAATTATAATATTGATTTATGTCAGCTACAAAATTATTTCAATAGTCTCTTACTTGGACGACATCAATCAAAACAATACAAAAACAATGCGCAAATTAATTCAAAATAAGTGGGAGTAATGATATGTCAAAATCAAGATAACACTCTTAACCAAATGGTTCAAAATGTACAAGTGTCTTATGACCTCAATAATGCATAAAATCATACTCACAAGAGTAATTATATCATACATATAACGTACTCATTTCCAGGTGACCCAACAAATTAAAATGTGGTACATGGATAAAATGGAATGCACAACAAAATTTGCATCAATATATGATCAATGAGTAATTCCCAATAAAATGGTCTGACATCTGATGCACTCAATTTGTCAAATGAGATCAAATTTACTCTCAACATAATAACAAAATAAGTCCGAGTCTGAAATGTCTTCACTATATGTCATATTAATATCAAAGTGTGCATAATTAATAACAAAAACAACAACATGTGGCAACATAAGTATCTGCCCAATATGCTTTTCAAGATTGAACAAAATATCTCAGGAAAATAACAAAATTGAGATCGAGTGCAATATGTCTCAACAATTTGTCATTGTGCAATGCTTATTAATAGGTAAACTACATAGACTTATAATGGCATAAACAAGAGTGTGGGTTAATATTGGTCTACAAAGCTAACTCTCACTCACTCAAAATGTAAGTCCCAATTTTAATTTGCATTAATTAAGTATTAATTGAGATTATTTAAGGATAATTAATTAGAAGTAATTACCTTAATTAGTTGATCATGGATAATTAACTATCCATGATTAATTTTAGCCTCTTAACTAGTTTATTATCCTACGATGCATGGAATGATTAATAGTAAAAAAATTAAATATTAAATTCATTTACATGCTTTTAAAAAATTATATTATTTACATATTCGTGCAATTAAAAGATTATTGTATTTTTAAATAAATATATTAAATCCTGTAAAATACAATGAAAACAAATAATTAAAAAAGTGGAATAGAACTGTAAATAAATAATCTATTAAATATCATTCATGTAGCATACATATTATGAAAGAAAAAGAATCATAACTGATAATCAACTTTACAATGACAATACACATATGAGATGCAGATAACAACATATTAATTAAATTAGAGTTAAATATATCTGAGAAATAGTTATGCTTAATATATTAGACCCTATAGTTATATCTTCAACTAAATCATAATTCAATGACATTACGAGAGGATAATAGGGAAAAGAAATGTAGATTGGTTAATATTTTGTAAATAAGAATAGGCAATATAAATAGGTTACAATGTTATACATTAAAATAAATATGCAAGAATTAAGAAAACTTAATCAATCAAATACTCATTAATTTACTGATCATAATCAAAATTAAATCAATTGAAATCAATTAACCATAAATCACTATCAGATTCAATTACCAAAAAAAATTATGGAATCATTATATTTAGTACTAACACGAATGTTACAATTGGCCATTTTCAATCATTATATGCGGATTTAGATCATTTATTGTATCAAATATTTATTTGATGGTTAACCAATAAGGAAATATTGTTGGAGGATCGGAATATTTGAATGCTAATTTGTACTAATTGGAGATGTTTCGTTTATGATAGAATTAATCTTATTTGTATTTATTATTACTAAGTATTTACTCTCAATTTCTAATAAAAATTTATAAATACTCAAATCTAAAAAAAAGAACATATTATATTCTCTAAGAAATGATTTAATTGAACATTATGAATTTTGATTGGTAACAAAATATAATTAAATTACTTATTATAATTGATACATTTTATGACAACTCAAACAAAAAATATCTGATTTAATTTTTCCAAATCATATATCAAATATTATATATTCTTTAAAATAAATATTTAATTTTAAAAAATAATTATACTATAATAGCTTATTTTCAAGAAGAAAGAGAAAAATCACAAAGGAAAAAAGGATAAGAGTTAAAGGACAAGAGTAAGATGGACTAGCCTGCAAGGAGCTCGGTATGCAAAATTCTTTACTTAAGCAATCATTGGATAGCAAGCATTTCAAGAAAATGAGCTAGTACTGCATACTATTTGAAGAATCTTTACTTACATTCCCCACTTCCTTTTCTCATTCTCAAGTTATGTTTATTATACATTATTATGAGAATTGTTTTTCTCTTGTAATTGAGTGATTGTCTTCTTCTGAGAGAAACAGAAAATTATCGTAAAAGGAATTTTTGCTGTTGAGGCTTTTTGTAAGTGATAAAAGCCAAATTTGTGAGGTTTGTTAAGTAATAAGATTCTTTTGCTTCTATTGTGAGAGAATATTAAATTCTTTGTTTTGATGGCTTGCAGTTGGGATTAGTGTAAGCTTTGTGCTTTGGTGTAATAATCTTGTAAGACTTTGGATATAGTAGAAAATCTCACCTTGGGTAGGGATTGGACATGGACTCCAAGTTGATGATGAATCATCATAAATCTTAGTGCAAGCTTTTTTATCCTTACCTTTATTTACACTTACTATTATTGTTTCTCACACAGAAATACTACTTGAATTTCCCCTTGATTGAGGCTTGCAAACTGATATAACATATTTAAAAAATTATCTTATACAAATTTTTTAATTGTGTCCCCTAGTTTTGGGAGACATTCGTGTTTGTATATGCTAAACTAACAAGAGATATTGTTTGAAAACTCTAATTGTGTGCTAAACATATGGGAAAGGAAAGGGCACTTGATTTAACCCTCTTCTCAAGTGCTTAGGTCCATTAGAAAGATTTTCAGATGACTAGGACCCTAATTTCACTTTGAGATTGTTATCTACATTAATTGGTCAAATTATACTAACCTAGTTTTCTCAATCCCTTGTATGAATTAAGGATGTAGGTTTTATTTAATATCACATGTTATCGGTCCCATGACAACTCAATTTCCCCCCAAGAAAAGAAGGTTCCATAGCATGGTTTTATTGACCAAGCTGTGATAACTAGGACTACATGGTTCCTACCCCTATAAGATGTGACACAAATCATCTCCACTATTAGTAGGACACTTATCAGTCTAGATAATCGATGAACACGTCTCGGTAACATCAATGACACACTATTCCCTCTCACTTCACTCACAAACTATTAGGTCTTCACCAAATAAAGTCACTACCCTGGCCAATCATTGCTTAGCCCCTTCACTCTTAACAAAGCCCATAATTATAGAGCATATGGATCGGCCTGTCGGTCCCTTTACTCAACCTGCATTGATTCCTTTCTCTTTTAACAAAGATGAGGACCAAAGGCTTGTGGACTATTCAATTGGTCCCTTTACTCAACCGTATATTAAGTCCTTTTGATTTTAAGAAAGCTTAGCTTAGGACTGGAAGGCTTGTGGATTGATTAATCGGTCCATCTACTCAACTTACGTTGAGCTCATTCACTCTTAACAAAGCTCAAAAGTAGAGGTCTTGTGGACCAATTAATCGATCCTTCTACTCAACTTATGTCGAGTCCCTTCACTCTGAATAGAATTTGGGACTGGAGGACTTATTGTGGATTGGTTAGTCAACTTACTTTGACCTTTCAGCTTGGACAACACCTCCTCTTCCATCACCTCTAAATTAAAACCATGATTAATGCCCCCAATCCCTTGAATTAGACCATAATTACTGCCCTCAATCCTCTAATCTATGCTCTCAATCCTTTCTTGTCTCACTTAATGACTAACTATTTATACTTTGTGAGGGAGAGGCACCAAGCAACTTCAATTTTAGCTTCTACACTAGCCTACCTTTGCCTCTAACTAGATAACAGCATAAGTTATAAAAAAAAAGAAAAGCAATGTGTCTCTTACAATTTTTCCCACCTCTTTTTCTTCTATTACTTGTATATCGCTCTACTAGTGAACATAGTGAAGATCACAAATAAAAGGCTATTTAAAATTATGATCATATCAATATTCAGTATATGAGGAAATAAAGTAACAATTTCTATATTGTAAGGAACATTAATATAATTTGATATAATGGGGGAAACCAAAACAAAAATATATCCTAAGTTAATTTTACCAAATTACCTGTATCACACTTAGTAAGTTTTTGGTACAAAGAGTGCTTGAAGCCTATATTATGCATATTGAATTAAATTGATCTTATCTATCTAGGCTCTAACACTGAGATTGTTACATTGGTAATTGAACGGCATATCTGTTGCCTAAAGGAAGATTCTTCCTCAATTGAACCCTTTTCTACTAAAAAGAGAGGCTCTTTCGGTTGAGGTAAAGCACTTTCACTAGTCAACATTACGATCACTGATGTCATATTTGGCCTATCATTAGGATGATGTTGAGCACATAGAAGACCAATGTGAATGCAACGCAAGGCTTCAGAGGAAATATATGAGTCCCCCAAACGAGTGTCAATGAATTCCATTGGGATGCACTTTGTCTCTTGCCATAATTCCCAAGCCTAGAACAATCCATAATAGTTATTAACAATCACTTCAATATATGAAAATTGGAGTTGTTTTTGCTACTTACATGTCCAAGAAGATTATAGTGGCGGTTTGAATTGGACAAACCTCTGTTTCTCTTTCCGCTTATAATCTCTAATAATAGAATACCAAAGCTAAATACATCAGATTTGATGGAGAATATCCCATCAGTTGCATATTCAGGTGCCATGTAACCACTACAAGAAATCACAAAACAGTAGTTAATTTGATGTTTGATTCATGCGCAATATAACTTTAGAATCACTAAAGATACTTACTATGTCCCAACAACTTTGCTTGTGTTCCCTTCATGTTGGTCACTATCACATATTCGAGCTAAGCCGAAATCAGAAATCTTAGGATTCATGTCATTATCTAATAAAATATTATTTGCTTTTAAATCTCTATGTATGATTTTTAATCTGGAGTCTTGGTGAAGATAAAGAAGACCACGAGCAATTCCACATATGATATTAAATCGCGTAGACCAGTCTAGAAGTTTAGTTTGAGAAGCGTCTGCAAAATTTTATAAAATTTGCTTTCATAGTCATCAACCTTAGGCATAGAATGAAATTCTAATTAGTTGAATACAAGACTTTCCAAAGACACTTACCAAAAAGAAAGAAATCTAAGCTTTTGTTGGGCATATATTCATAGATGAGTAATTTTTCATTTTTTTCAACGCAACAACCAAGGATCCTAACAAGGTTCCGATGTTGAAGTTTGGAACAAAATATGACTTCATTTTTAAATTCTTTAGATCCTTGTGTTGATCTATGTGAAAGCCTTTTGATAGCAACGTCCTGTCCATCTGGTAATGTACCCTTGAAAAGCCAAAGCCAAACATGTAAATACATTTAACAGTGAGCAAAAGCAGCTATGGCTTTTGTTAACTTTAGGGTGTGTTTGGTATAAGTCAAAATGAAAGTAGTTTTTTTATAGATTATATTTATGTGTTACTTTTCATCACATATAAAATCTAACCTATGAAGCATTTACCTCCTATTTTGTACACACTAAATTGACTTTTAGGGTGTGCACGTAAAGCTCATAAAAAATTACACCCCATTCCCTAACCAAATAGAGATAAAAAGCGGTGGAAAATTTCATATTCATGAGACTATATTTGATTGGATGATAAAAATGAAAATAATTTTTTTATGAATGAAATTAATATATAAAATTATACATAGATGTCATTTACAAAAAGCTTACTTCTATTTTCATCTTCCAACTAAACACATTAGAGCATGAAACTCAACAAGAAAAATTTTCAACTCAAATTTACTCGTAACAAAACACTGTTGAATATTCTATGTGTGGACTAGCATAAATCATTTTGTTATAATTTAATTTTAATTTGATCCCAGATTAATTAGATGCTAAAATATATTTGACCATATTGTTTAGCCCAATTTTATAGTTAATTTTGTTATTGGGCTTGATTTTATTTCGTTATTAGTGGATATGGTATTGTTTGGTTATTATTATTGGGAACTGTAATGGCGAGCAGCCCATTTTATTACTAATCTGCGAGGTCCCTGCTCTAACCCTTATCAGTGTGTTGTTCTATGAGGCAGTGCACAAAACTTCTTATGGCCCGAAGGGTGATAGGAGGAGCTCTGCGGATTTCTCTCTGCGATTCTTTTCTCGTGAAAGGTAGAACCCAGTCATGGACTCATCAACCTCGACCATTCCAGGTAATTTTAAACACCTAATCTCGATTATAGCATTTGTCATATTATGAATTGGACTAAAATTTTCATCAAGTGGTATCAGAGCCAATCCAATTCTGATATGGATGATTTCTTTATTTCAAACCAGGTGTTAATGATATATTTTCGCATATGATATGAACCATAGTATCTAATTTGAGATTTTACGATTTAACCGATTAATCTCGAAATTGATTGAGGGTTATTGTTGCTAATCATTTTCTGAACAAATTGACATAAAGATTGTGTAAAATGATTGAGTGTACAGAGAGAATTTTATCTTTGAAAATTAGAGCCCTAGAATAGAACCCGATTTCAATTTGATGAACCTGAACCCATACTTGTGCGAAATTGTTTCGATTACCTTAGGGCTTTTGTAGAGGATGAAATTTCGAACCCATTGATACCAAAATCATGAATTTTCACCGAGTATTGAGAGCGAAATCATAAAAAACCCGAAGCCACCCACTTAGCTTTTCACAGATTTTTATGAAATTATATAGGATATTATTCGAAACAATATTATATGGGTTTTGTAGAGCGTTGAAAGACGAATCCATAGACACTAAAATCACTCAATTTCGTTGAGAATCGAGAGAGATATGGTGTTCGACCCGTTTAAGTATAAAGCGGGTCGTCTAAATCACGAGGACATTTGGAGGTTGAAGATGATGAAGCGATAATAGTGAAGCAGGTCCCAGCGCCAAGCCTAGGAGGCGTGCAAGCGCGTCTTGAGCCCATCGAGGGCCGTTTATTAATTATTTTTGATTTTGGGTTTTTTAATTTTTTAGAATTATTGGTAATTTTTAATTATTTTTTTGGGCAACGAAAATAATTATTATTAATTTCCCACTACATATATTGTTTAAAAGTATTTGATACTCTCCAAATTTTGGTCTAAAAATTTTTTGTGCGCATTTCTAACACTGTTTAGCACATTATGTTCAGCATGTTCTCAGTTTTGGTATCGTTTGATAAATTAAATAATTTTATGCTTTATTATATGCATATTATTAATTATTGAGATTATGTTTTATTGCTATTATAAAATTTTGTGATATATAATTACGAGTTATCTTTGTTTTAGACCATTTTGTATTGTTATTAGGTATTTTTCATAGTTGTGAGCTCGCCTTCGGGGGACGGATTATGATAAAATACTATTGTTGGAAAACTATTGTTACTAATGTGGCATTAGGAATTATTTTAATAATACACCTACCCTATCGGTTTGTCTTTATTGATATAATTCTTGATGATTGGTAATTATATTTTAAAGTTTTGAGTATCCTCTCGATATTAGCTTTAAGAATATAATTATTTTTGTAATGTGGGAGTTAACATGCATTGTAATTGAGACCCTTAGGCGGGATTGCATTTGCATAAGATAACTTTATTATGATCATAAGCTCTATTTCTTTTTGTTGGATATGCTTTGATAAAAATCTCCCATTAATGTACAAATTTCCAGTTTTGCCTATGAATATGAACTCTTTACCAAAGCTGAATGGGACAAATTATGAGGGCTGGGCTGATTCTATTAAGTTGTTCATTGCTATTTCTAACATTGATCTTTACCTTGAGAATGAGCACGAAATTCCCACACACGATTCTTCCATTCCGCTTTATAGCAAAACATGATAAGTGGGCTCATTCTAATAGAGTTTGTCGATGACCATGAAGTTTACTATGGACAAGACCATCAAAGATAATGTTCTGAGGCGAATAGTGCTAAGGAGTTTCTTGAGGTAGGCAAGAAATTCAAGAAATTTGATAAGGCGGAGAAGGCTTACTATCTTTCTTCTTGTGACAAAGACTAGATATGATGGTGTGTGTGGTGTTCGTGAGGATGGTATGAAGGTCACCAATTGGTGCAATAAGTTGAAATCCATGAAAGTAGAAGCTGGGAAGTGATTTTACGGTTTTGGCGGTGTTGGACTCTCTTCCCTCCGAATTTGATGTTTGAAGACTTACAATGCGCAAAAGGAAGAGTGGTCTATTGATGAACTTGTAGCCATTCTTACTCAGGAGGAGCAAACTATGAAGAAGGGTAAGGCTCAAGTTGTTCAGTTGGTTTCCATGGAGTCATGACAAGAAGAAGAAGCATTTTAAGGAAAGAATAGCAAGCCTCGATTCAAGAAGTGGAGTGATAAGTGCGGACCTCGCCCTTGAGTTCATGAAGATGCTGAACCATCTGGTGTGAAAAAGAGATTTAATGGCACTTGCAAGTTTTGTGATGTATTCGGGCACAAACAATCTGATTGTTTTAAGTTTAAGAAGTGGCTAGAAAAGAAAAAGCAAGGTATTCATCTAGCTCTAGTGTGTTTTGAATCTAATCTTGTTGACGTCCCTTCTCATACTTGGTGGTTAGATTCTGGCACAACCATTCATATTGCAAAATGCGTGCGAGGAGCTCAAAACCGAGGAGAAGGCCAAATGAAGGGGAGGTTATGCATTGCAGTTGGAAATGGGATGAATGTCAAAGTAGAACATATAGGAGTAGTTGCTTTGAAATTAAGTAGTGGGCATGAGTTGATTTTGCGAGACACTGTTTGTGTACCTTCTATGAGAAGGAATTTGATTTCAGTTTCAGTTTTGGATGAATGTGGCTACTCTTTCCATTTTGGATCTAATAAAGTTATTTTATATTATGAATCTACTGTTGTTGGCCATGGTGTTAAATTGAATGGCATGTATATATTGGATCTTGATCCTCTCTCTCTTGAACAATGACATTCCAATGTTAATAATGTTGTTGGGCAAAAGCGTGGAAAAGCTGTTGAGAATTCTTCTATGTTGTGGCATAGAGGTTGGGACATATATCCGAGAAAGGATGGAGAGATTGATCAAGGAGAACATTCTTCATAGTGTGGACTTCTCGATTTTGATACACGTATTGATTTTGTGAAAGAAGCTCACTGCTTTGAGTCGGGAAGAAGAGAGTTGGTAGGAGTGAAGGTATTTTGCAGTTGATTCATACGGATATCGTGGTAGTTTACTCCCATTGCTTTGGGAGGATTTAGATATTTCATCACCTTTTTATTGATGATTTCTCAAGATTTGGTGGGTTGATTTATTCGTGATAAAATCGGACTCTTTAGATCTTTTAAGACTTTTAAAGTCGTTGAGTTGAAATTTGACACAGGTTAAGTGTGTTAGATCTGATAAAGGTGGTGAATTTTATGGAAGGTATAATGAAACTGGCAGGAATCCTGGTCCTTTTGCAAGGTTTTTGCAGGATTGTGGCATTGAGGCACAATATACTATGCCTGGAACTCCCGGCAAAATGGGTGTCATTTGAAAAGCGAAATCGTACTCTCATGGAGATGGTTAGGTGTATGTAGCCATTCAACTCTTCATGATTTTCTATGGGGAGAAGCCTTGAAGGCAATGACTTATATTTTAAATCATGTGCCAAGTAAGTCAGTTCCAAAGACTCCATATGAACTTATGGCCGAGGAGAAAGCCTACTACGAAGCATTTTCATATTTGGGGATGTAAAGAAGTCGGGCTCTGATCAATCCGAAATAAAGCTTGATCCTAAAAGCGATTAGTGGTTTCTTTGTTGGATATTATGTGGCTCCGGAGGTTCTAGATTTTATTGTCCTACTCATACAACCCGAGTTGTTGAATCGAGCGTCTTTGTCTATTTTGAAAACGATTTAGAACATGTTGTAACTCAGGAGCCGGGTTTTGTTAGCTTCAGAGAAGAGCATGTCACTATTCTTGTACCCATTACTCTTTTGCCCGAGTCTATGCCGACTGTTGTCACTCATGATGAAGCCATTGATCCCATTATTGAATGCGATGTTGATCCACAAGTTGATTATAATGTTGAATCCAGATATTGTTGTGCCACAATTGAAGCGATCGGGCGTGTTCCTACATCTCTTGAGTCTACTAGATTGGGGATTATGTTGTTTATTCTGAGGAACATGAGTATGCTTACATTGAGGATTCTGATCTCGTTACCTTTCATGAAGCTATTTCCGATCCTCATAGTTCACAATGGCTGGTTGCTATGGAGGATGAACTAGCTTCTATGCGTAGGAATGATGTTTGGGATTTGGTGGAATTGCCTGAAAGTTGTAAACCTGTTGGTTGCAAATGGGTCTTTAAGACCAAACGTGGTGCTAGAGGTGAGATAGAAAAGTACAAAGCCAGACTTGTTGCTAAAGGGTGCAACCAGAGGGAAGACATAGACTATAAAGAGACGTTCTCTCCTGTCTCTACTAAAGACTCTTTTCGCATTGTGATGGCCTTGGTTGCTCATTTTGACCTAGAGCTTCATCAGATGGATGTTAAGACAGCATTCTTGAATGGTGATCTATTTGAGGATGTTTATATGGATCAACCTGATGGTTTTGTTGAAAATGGCAAGGAACACATGGTTTGCAAATTGAAAAGATCCATTTATGGTTTGAAGCAAGCTTCTAGACAGTGGTACTTGAAGTTTGATCACGTTGTAAGCTCTCTTGGCTTTAAGGAAAATGCAGTTGATCAGTGCATTTATCTAAAGAATAGTGGGAGAAAATTTATTATTCTTGTTCTTTATGTTGATGACATCCTTTTGGCCAGTAATGATGTGGGTTTTTTGGATGAGACCAAACAGATGCTTACAACTCATTTTGATATGAAGGATCTTGGTGATGCATCTTTTGTTTTGGGCATTGAGATTCACCGTGATAGATCTTGCGGTATCCTTGGTTTGTCTTAACAAGGATATATTGATAGAATCCTGAACCGGTTCAATATGCAATTTTGTAAGCCCTGTGTTGCACCTATTCAAAAGGGTGAGAAGCTTTCTAATGCCCAATGTCCTCAAAGCGAAAGTGAAATGGCATATATGAAAGAAAATTCCTTATTACTTCTTTGTTGGCGACCTTATGTATACTCAAGTTTGTACACGTCGTGATCTTGCTTTTGTTGTTGGTGTACTTGGGAGGTACTTGAGTAAACACTGGTGTGGCACATTAGCAGTAAAAGCGTGTTTTGAGTGTATGCGAAAAGGTACCAAAGATTATATGCTTACATATGGAGGTCGGATCATCTTGAGGTAACATGTTATTGTGATTGATTATGGTGGTTGTCCAGATGATCATAAGTCCACAGCAGGTTATGTATTCATGTTAGTCGGAGGAGCTATCTCTTGGAAGAGTGTCAAAGCAGGACTCTTACGGCTACATCAACCAGGAGGCGGAGTATATAGCTTGTTATGAGGCTACGTCAAGCGATATGGTTAAAGAACTTTATTCTTGAGTTTGATTTTATGGAGAGTATCTCTAGGCCTCTAACCATATATTGTGACAACTCTCTTTGTAGTGAGCTTCTCTCTTAATAATAAGAGCTCAAACGGACAAAGCACTTTGGAGACAAAGTTTATGTTTGTGAGAGAGAAGATTCAGGAGTTTAAAACTAAATGTCGAACATATCCTCTGAGCTTAATGTTCTTGATCCCTCACAAAGGCATAGCTGAAGGTTTTTGTTGATCATGTAACCCGTATGGGTGTAGTGAGGTCTTTTAATGTTTTGGATTAGTGGGAGTTTATGTTTATGTTTTGTTATGACCTCATATTGAATAATATTTGAGACATTGTTCAAATAACGATTTTTGTTGCTATTGTTATTGCCATATGAATATTCTGCGCAGTTTAATTATTATAACCATTATTGTATATTTATATATTGTGATGGCATATTGTGGTGACATTTTGGACCCAGTCTCAATCTTGTTATTATGATAAGATTCATTGAATCTTATATGGCATCTTGGGCAGATGCTTGGGTTATTTTGTTGGGAAATAGCACATTGTTCAAACTTTGGCATGCCGTTTTGTTGTACTTTCCCATTTATCCATATTCCACCTTGTTGTTGGGTCACAGGATATAAGTGTCTTGCAATGTATGATATCACTATTCCTTCGAGTATGATTTTTTGCATTGTTGAGATACTTGTAGTTCCATTTTGGACCTTTCGTGGTTTATGATGACTTATTTTGGCATCTTGTTGTGGCCACATATAGTTAATTAGTCCGGTATATCATAATATTTTGATTTATGTTGTCCAAGTGGGAGAATGTTGAATATTCTATGTGTGGACTAGCATAAATCATTTTGTTATAATTTAATTTTAATTTGATCCCAGATTAATTAGATGCTAAAATATATTTGACCATATTATTTAGCCCAATTTTATAGTTAATTTTGTTATTGGGCTTAATTTTATTTCGTTATTAGTGGATATGGTATTGTTTGGTTATTATTATTGGGTTTAGCCATAATGGCGAGTGCCATTTATTCTTGTCTACTTGCAGAGCTCTGTCCTAACACCTTATCAGTGGTATTCATTGAGGTGAGGCAGTGCACAAAACTTCTTTATGGCGAAGGGTGATAGGAGGAGCTCTCTCTCTGCATTTCTCTCTGCGATTCTTTTCTGTCGACAAAGGTAGAAGCCGTCGTGGGCTCATCAGCCTCGGCCAGATTAGGGTAATTTTAAACACCTAATCTCGATTATAGCATTTGTCATATTATGAATTGGACTAAAATTTTCATCAAACACACCTTTAATCTAATTCGATATCGAAAACGGTTTTATACTTACTTTGTATACAGGACCAAAACCGCCTTCACCAAGTTTATTGTCACTGGAGAAGTCATTGGTGACACGTGCTATTGTATCAAGAGCAAACAATGGTAGCTCCATATATTTTTCTTTGCTTTCTTTTTTCAGCAATTTTGTCCTGATGATCTCTGTTTTCTCTGAAATAAACAAGATTAGTTAAATTATGTAGCGTCTGATAGCCTCGATATATGTTTTCTCCCAGATAAGAAATATTAGTTAAATCATTTGGCTATGGGTTTGTTTAGACTAGTATTATTTGGGTGTTAAAATCATTTTATTCATCTCAAGAAATTATTTTTTATATATTTCGATAGTTTTAAAATAAAAAACAGAATCATCTTTCTTTTTCTTTTTTTAGAAACTAAAAAATAATGATTTCTTGACTTTTTTAATTATATATAAAATTTAAGTTTTGTGATCATTTATTTTAAAATATGAAATAAATGAACTCTATAATTGATTAAAAATATATTATCAAACTAGAACCTCGTAAGATCGCAGTTTTATATATAACCCCTCACTCAAAGCTAATTAATCCAATTTTTCTGAAGAAATCATGCTTGCCACAAAATGTACGGGAAAATGATCCTCTTTTGGATAGTGCTAGTGATGTGATTGGTTAAAAAGATCAGTTCTGTGGGCTTGTAAGTCTACATTTGTGGAGGCAAAATTTGGGTATTCATATTAGAGAAATGTTATACGAACCATGGCATTTGTTGAACAGAACAGGCATGAAAGCAGTTATAAGGAACTGGGTTAAGAGAGACTACCTCTAAATTTGCTTTCTGTTCTCCAGTAAATGAATGTGAAAACCAAAAGCACCACAATAATCAACGAGATAGAGCTTGCGATCAAAACCACCATTTTCTTAGAACCCTCTTTTCTATCTTGGTTGACATGCAGCAAAATGAAATTAATAGTCAATATAGTACAAAGAAACACTAAAATATCTTCGGCACCTTTATGTGGAGGTTATGAAGTTTCACATTTTCTTTTAGATAAAAAAATTTCCATTATCTCTCTTCTTAAATATAGTTATATTTATAGATAATTTTGTAATTTCATCATACATAAAAGCACTATTAAAGCCACTCCAAACTTACTCTGCATACTACATCTAATGGCACATTTGGTTTGTAAATTTTCATCTGAGCTGGAAATTTTATAAATAGAATTTATATGTAAAATTATACATGAGTTTATTCACAAAAATTTTCATCTATTTTTATCTTCGGACCAAACACACATTATAGATAAATCTGACTTCTTTTCTGGCTCATGTACAAAAAAGGAAATATTTAAGATTTAAATACTCTTCCTTATTCCAAAGGTTCACCGGACCTGAATAGAATCACATAATTATAAATGTCTTTTAAGCTTTTGACATATAGATTAAAAAAAATTAAAAATGCATAAACACACATAAAAAATATTTTCTTAAAGAATTGTGCAGTGATTATTATAAGAGGTTTGTGTGTGTGAAAGATAATATATGCATGGGCAAAAATGAAATAAGATATTTGACACTTTCTTAAAAATCTCAAATGATTAATAATATTGGAAAAATTTATTTTCCTTATAAAAGAAGACACTTATAACTCAAGGGAAAAGTACCGATTTTGGAGGCAGCCAATCTAACATACAGATCTTGTCCACGGTCTTGAAGGTGTCTCAAATCCATCAGATCACCGAACCATATCATGCAACCAATCCCTCCCTCACTGATCTCCAAGTTCGCATAAGCCGTACAGGAACAATTTTCCCAGCACCTGGCCCTGCATTCCTCTAGTGTCATATTTCTATTAACCCAAGAATTTGTGGTATCTGGGACCTTCAAGTTACTAAATTTGATGAAACCGTCTTTTTTCTTGTCCTTGCAGCTCCAAGTTTCACTGCGCTCGCATCCTTGACGACTCAGATCCTTTGCGATCCAGTTCTGAGGTGATTCTGGGCGGAATCCACCTAAGCACTGGCACACTGGGGACTCATCGATGTCACAGTTGCCGAACGAGCCACAAATGTTATATTTGTCACACGTGTTTCTGGGCCACTTTAGGGACAAATTCCACTTGTGATTCCCTTCGTCCCACATGAAGCGCTGAAGAACGTGGATGGTTTGGTTGATGACAAGCCTCGTAACTAACGAGCTGTTCCATGGGGAGTATGTGTAATAGTATTCGTCATTGCTGCGAAAAAAATCTACGTGGAATTCTAAGTGACGCTTCGGCGTTGGCACATCGCTGAATCGGACGCCATTCCAAGGGCCGCTTTCGTAGATCATTGACGAGCCATTCCATATTGCCATTCCCGGGTTGATGCCTGGTTTGACACCATAGGTAAAGTCACCTGAAGATGGGTTTTCCCAATTCTTCCAAGAAGTTAGGGGCGTGTGAAGGCCAGAAGTTTGGTTCCATCTTAGCTTCATTCCAGGTAGTAACGTATCCGTAGGATAGTCAAAGCTCTGCCCAAAGTAGCTTGTCTGGGAATGGTTGTCTCTTAGGACCAAGTTGCCAGTATCCAAGAGATTAGCTACGACAGCACCGACCCCCTCTGTTGTTGGATTTGTTGATGACCAATGAACTGTGCCACTCTTGCTGAGAAGCTCAAGGTTTCCTTCTTGGCTTATGCTCAGCTTGCTGGAGTTGGAGTTGTCTCTGATTGGGTTGTCACGGTTGGCGACCCAAACAACAGTTCTGACTGGGATTTGTTTGTACCAGATTCCTACAAAGCGGTTTGTGGAGCTACCTGGACTGAAGAAACCCAGCTCGAAGATGCCACCTTGTGAAACCAGTGTTGTTCCATCATCATGGAGTGGCTGGGATTGGGTAATGGTTTCAGTTTCAGATGAAACTATAAGGGAAAACAAAAGCAGATTGGCGATAACAAGGACGAAAGGTGGAATAGTCATTTTGCATTGATTGCGCTGCTGCAGAAAGCCACACAAATGCTTGTAGCTAGAAAACGCAAGAGTTCGCTTAAGCGGACTGACTTGGTCTAATGTCTCGTGCATCGGCATCATTGACTGACTTGATGCACACTGCATTGACCGGCTTCAGTGACTTGAAACACGGGCAGGTCCTTCAATTATTGGCAACAAATTTTTCATTATAAAATATATTTAAATTTAAATATGTTTCTAACCTTTCAGAAATGATTTTTATAAAAAGAAAAAAAAATCGAAGACAAATCCACTCTTAAAGTTATGATGAATTAATAACTACTTCCCATTCTTGAATAATTATCCATCTAAAAAAATTATTTGAAAATAATCATTTATTTTAAAAATTTAAGTAGTATTAATTATTTTTTTTAATAATATTATATTAAATACTATTGAGGGATGAGAGATATATAGTGGAGTAAGAAGAGAAAATTTAAATATTAAAATAAAATAAGGACAATTTAATAAATTATTTTAACTTTCTTAACTTTGATATTTTTTAATTATTTTTTAATTTTAATATATATTTATAATTAGATAATTATTTAAAAAAGGAGAGAATAATTTATTTGGTTTTCACAAATAAATATAAGAAAAGATATTTGAACCCGACCGAAGGGGACACCCAAGACACCAATGCAAAAAATAGGGAAAATTGTGGTGAGTATATATGTATATGAGCCATATTTTCATTTAAACAGTTTGGAGAAAAGGTGGGATTCAAATACTATGGTTGAACAAACGGGCACAATTTTTATAAGAGTAAAATATAATTTCATCTCTCTTAAGATATGATATTATTATATTATTCTCTCCTCCATTTTTTAATATACATCTCCTTTTCCTATGAAATTAAGATGAGCTACACTTTAATTAACTTGTTTTATATGTTTTATTAATTAATTATTTTTCTTGCTTATTATTTTTATTAAAATACCCTTTATTAATAATTATATATATTATTTTTTTTATAAAACAAAATGCATGTGACTTATGATATAAAATATTGATATATATGATTTAATTTTAAAATTGCTATCGTATTAAAAAAATAATTTTAATAATAAAAATAATTAGCATACCAAAAATTGTTGAAAATAATTAATAATAAAATTAATTTGTAATAGATATTTTAAAAAATAAAAAAAATACATGTTTTTCTCAATTATTAATTTTAGAATATTAATGTGTATTTTTATAGTACCATCAAAATATTCTTCTGTTATCTTATCCGTAATTCATCTTTATATACACAATAAACAAATAATTTTTATTTTTGTATACATTAATATTCTAAAATTAATAACTGAAAAATATGTAATTTTTTATTTTCTAAAATACAATTATTAAAAATAATAATTATTACCATTAAAAATTTATTCTATTAATAGTAAATTTTAAAAACTAAATTAAATATATGTATGTATAAATATAAAATTTTGTATTAATATAACCACATATATCTTAGTTTTTTTGAAAAATAATATATCTAACTATTTACTAAGGGTGTTTTGGTCAAAAACAAATAAATAAGTATAAGAAAACAAAAATGATAAAAATTTGGAAATAAATTAAATTATAGCTTTTCTCAATTTATTGTAAGATAAGAGTGTATGTTTTAAAAATAAAGAGAAGAAAATATAATGAAGGTGCGTTTGTATGGATTTTGAAGTCCTAATGTCATTTTTAACCCAAAAATCACTTTTCAAGCATTTAGATAATTTATAAAAAATAATTAAAATTGAAAAAATTAGTTTTTAAATTTTTTATGAAAATAAAAAAGAGTGACTTTTAAAAAAATAATTTTTAACTTTTTAGTTATATAAAAATTAAGTTCTATACTATATTTTTTCAAAATCTGAAATCCACACACCCAAAGTCGCCATCTCTCTTGAACGAGGGAATTATATTTTCCTCTTTCCATGAACTACTTTTGTTTGTTTCATCGTTCGAAAGCAATGCTGTCGAGAGGCATACATGACATGTACAGCAACATGACCAGAAATTTGTGAAGGAGAAAATTTGATGCATTGTCATTATTGTCTAACGTTTGGGACCACGGATCACTTTACCTTAGTTAATTTCATGGTGTTAGATAATTTGGTTCGCTAGTATTTTTGGATTATAGAATGGTTCATTGATCTCCACTATTAATTTTTTTTTGATTAAAATGATACTATAATTTTAATTTGAATATATAATCAATAACAAATTTATGAAATAATAAATAATTTTAAAATTATAATGTTATCCTTCTCTTTAATATCCCATCCTCAACTCCCCCAACCCGCCATGCATGGCAGCATACCTCTCTCGCATTTGGATCTGGAACAACTGTGAGGGACACTATGTTTACAGCCCGTGAAATCCAATTTGAAGGTCCTCAACAACTGGGACATTAAAAAGCAACCAAGTAAACAAAATAGCAAGCCCCATATTTACATTTATTAATGAGAAATAATGTTGGTGCACACATTGTGACCAATAAATTCAACAGAGAGGGACATGGTTTGAGACTCGGGGTCTTTGAACTTCGAAGTTGCATTTGATCAATTGTACAAAAATGGGGCCTTTGCGTTCTCCCCGAGTGCAGGTGCAGCATAGGCCTTTTTTGGATGAAAATTGATAACAACTTTTTTTAAATGTGGTTTTTTAATTTAGAGAGCAAGTATGTCACCCTTGCATAAAAAGAGAAGAGGAAAGGTCAGGAATAGGGAACTACGGTGGTTCCTGGAGAAGGTGGCATCAAATAGTGACACCGACGGATATCGGTGCTAGCGGTGATTGATGGGAGAGAACAGTTGAAGGAGAAGACATTACATTACAGGGGGTAATTAAAAATTAAAATGAAGTCAATTTAGTAATTTTAATGAGAATAAATGAGGATTATTACAAAATCCAAATCATGCGAGGGTCTAAAGAGAAATGTTAGGCTCATAATAAAATTTTACAACAAACTTACACTAAATACTTATCACCGTTAGATATGCGGAGTAACTGGAATGAGTTGGAACCACTCATCACATCTAATAGTGATAAGATATATAGTGTAGGTTTGTTGTGCACCAATCATTTTTTGAGATGAAGTTATCCTTTACCCATTTTCATACATACATGGCCCACGAGTAAACACATTTATACCAATAATTGGAGAGATTTTTTTAAAAAATAAATAAATGATTCGGTATTTTACTGATTCATTTTATATTAAGGTATAATATGTTTTTAAAAAGAGTTTTTTTTTGTATGCACTGATAATCCAATCGAGAAATGATTGGGGAACAACTGACTGGGACAATTATTGCACACCCATCGCTAAAAGACAAAAGAGAGCTTGGGGTGCATCATGAACTTTAATAAAATGAGTACACACTAGAACCCTCTCTACATACCACTCTCCACATATCACTCAATAGAACAAGGGAAATCCCTCCCACACTCATCTAAGCACCTTCCTCACTCAAGTATCCGTGAGCGACCATCGTGAGGCATTCCTTCACACAACCACTGTGAGCCACGCCTGCTCAGCTTAGTCCGACGCACCACCACTGTGAACCAAGCTCGTGGCACACCTTTGCAGCTCACTTGGCGTGGCAAGCAGGGTTAGGTTCCTCGCCGATGACTTCCTTGTTATTGTTGTTGTTCTTTATTGTTGTTGATGTTGATAGCGGCAGAGGAGTTTGGCGATGGAGATTGATTCGACCTCATCTCATATAAGTGTTTGAAATGAAACAATCAATTTATGTGATAGGGTTTGCTATCAAGAAAATGAGAACATGATCATATCATGATGTCACAACCTGTTCATGTTGTTTTTAAATCCATTTCATGGGAAGAAAAAAGAGAAAGAATCTAAGGTCAAGATGAACACAACAACTTGAAGAGAAAGAAAAGGGAAGAGAATTGAAGCTTGTAGGAACTGGAGGAAGAAGGAGAAATGATTGGAAGAAATTTTGATTTAGCTATCTATCTATGGTTTGCTAGCAAGGAAGAAAGAAACAAAGTGAAGTAAAGACCAGTTTTGATTTGAATCCCCATCTTAGTATGACCAGTTTTGAATGGCTCTAAAATTATTTATGACATATGTTTTGCATTACTTATGCTGTCAAGAAAAGGCAAAATAGTAAGAACTAAGAACTCCATTGTTTGAGTGCTGCATAATAATAGAGCTATGGATGCTGAAGTTAAAGAACTAAAGTTGTAATATAAATTTGTATTTGCTATCATATTTTTTGTATCATCATTAATTCAATCATTTGATCCCTTTTGTGCTTCGTTTATTTTCTTTTCCTAAAGAAATATTTCTCTTTCCTTTTATTTGGGTCTAGCATGATTGTGTTTAGTAAAAAATAACTAAGGTGATTGGCTATGATTCTTGTACTCTTTGATGAAACTACATAGAGATATTTGTCTTAGAATCTTTCCGTGGTAATAAGAAACTTATGTATTGCACATCATATTTATTTTGCTTTTTGCCAGGGGATTTGAAGCTCTAAAACAAATTGTCAAGCTCTCTTATTGACTTGGGAGGTACAAAATAACAGTTAAGAATTCCATTTTTGCATATAAGTCTTTAAATTTATGCATATAAGTCTTTAAACTTATGCATATAAGTTTTTCTTACAGCCTATAAGTTTTCGTGGGTCAATAAAAAGCTTCCCCAAGAATGTAAACGTATAATAAATCCATGTGCAAGTGTGTTTAGCCAATTCAAAGTGCACTTCAGTACCTTTTCAGAAAAACTTATAGGCTGTGAACAAAACTTATATGCATAAGTTTGAAGACTTATATGCAAAAAATGAAATTCTTAACTGTCATTTTAACACAATTGTATAGTGTGTAAAATGACCTCCTGGACATATAAATTTGTTTGAAAAGGTACTGAAGTGCACTCTGACGTGGTTAAACATGCTTGCACATGGATTTACGATACACTCACATTCTTGGGGAAGCTATTTTCTGACCCGCAACAAACTTATAGGCTGTGAGCAAAACTTATATGCAGAAGTCTAAAGATTTATATGCAAAAATGGAATTCTTAGTTGCCAATTTGACATGGTTGTATAGCGTGTGTAATGACTTCCCCAGGGGTTTGTACCTTTTATAGTTTATGCCCACTATTATAGCAGTTTGAATTCTATGAACTATCATAAATTACTTTATGTGAACAACAAATTGCAAACCATGGAATCGAACAGTCATCATAACTCCATGTGCAAGCATGTTTAATCATGTCAAAGTGCATTTTAGTATCTTTTCAGACAAATTTACATGTCTAGGAGGTCATTTCATAAAACGCTGGTAAGGTTTATAACTATTATACCTATTTAGACAAAGTGAGATGTCCAAAAGATCATTTCACACATTATATAGCTGTGAAAAAATGGCAGCTAAAAACACCAGTTTTGCATATAAGTCTTTCGATTTTAGCTTATAAGTTTAGATCAAAGCTTATAAGTTTACTGTATCTTAATCAAAAGCTTCTCAAAGCATGTGAATGGACAGTAAATCCATGTGCAAGGGTGTTGGAGCATGTCAAAGTGCGTAGTAATGTCATATGAATATGTGTTGAAGCTTTTTAAACTGCATTATCACTCCTTTATAATAAAATCTATTAGATTTATCAAAAAAAGAAAAAGAAAGAAAATCTATTGGTCATAGAATATGATTTCAATTTGACAAATTGGAATGACATGTATACAGATACTGCTTTAACTGTTAAGTAAGCAACTTTTGCTAATACACTTTCATTCTCCTAGCTTTATGCCTTAATGCAATAAAGTTTACTAATTTGTTAAAGTTATCTAAAGTCACACAAGTTCAATAAAAAGAGTATGTATAATCCTAATATTCAATTTAAAACTAAAACATACATAAAATAGTTCTTATTTCCTACAACAAGTAAATTTGTCTCTTCTATCCCATGGCCTTGTTTTGACTATCCTTCAACTCCAATAAGTTTTTTGGCTCACTGAAGTGGTACCTTTCAAGTACTTAATAAAATTTACAATTACAATTCCAAACAAAAGCTAACACCTAAACTTTCAGACATCTGTATCACAAAATTTTCCACCCATTCTATTCAAACGGCTTTCACTGTAGTTACTCTAGTAGCAATAGCAGCCCTATTGTAGCAATTACTACTTTGTTCACTTGGTCATCCAAGGTCAAGTCTTACAACATTCTCAACTATTCTCCTAGTAGCATGCAATTTGACCCCCCAAAGGAGAACATACACATATAAGAACAACATTATCATTTCTTAAAAGATTTATGGTAAAAGAAAAAGGCAACAATGATATGTAATGTTAAATGTTATTAAGGATAAAAAATGTAAATGCTAATGACAAAAACCTAAAATGCTCTAAGTACAGCGTCAGTTAGTGGTGGTAGAGAGTGCTTGAGGTTGCCAGCATCCCATTCACCACATCTTCTGTCACCATTTCAAAAAATGTACAAGCCATAACCTTGCCTATGGCTTTCATGCCATGCTCCCTCATAACAGTGGCAATTGGCAAAATGATAGACCCTAAATCCATGTATTTTATCTCCAAAATACTCTCATGCATATCTATCTCCATTTCTGCAGCAAATTGTAACATTCAAAGAGCTTATTAGATGAAGGTAACTGCAATCTAACTATTATAGTTGGACATCCGAATTATGCAGAGGTTAACTTCATTAACAGATCATAGAAGGATGAAAACAACAGGAACTTGGAGCTCTAACCAACAAAGCCTCGATTACACATCTAATGAAGACAAAATCAGGCATTAAAACTCGCATTTTAATAGAAATTTAGTCTCCAAGACAAACCAGGAAAGACTTTTCTCATGTCCACTGGACAAAATTGCTGCCTCGTGGCCAAAAATTCAAGGAAAAAGTAAATATTGTCCCTGGAAGACCAAAGCATAAAGATTAAAGAGAAATGAAAAATGTCTGAGCTCAAGATTGATGATGATGGTGATTGATCAAAGAGCTCAATGAATAAATCCCTAGATAAATAAATCAATAAAAGTGATTGTTAGTGAGAAAATAAGAGAGAAAAAGGAAAATGGAAAAAAATGCCAAAACAGAGGAAAACAATGACCTTGTGACCGATTGGAGGCTCGCATCTGTTAGAGGTGTGCGTCCGGTGGGGGCTTGAGTCAGGTGGGGGCTCGCGTACAGAGGGGACTCGCTTCCGGTAGAGGCCTGCGTCCTTGAGACTGCATGAAAAAAAGCAGCGACCTTGGAGCAGAGCAACGACCTTGAGCGAGAAGAGCAGTGACCGGAGCAAAAGAGAGCATCAACCGATCTTGAGCAAAAGAGAGACCTTTAGTGAAAAGGACTGATGTAGGAGAAAGTGAGTGGAGAGTGACGAAAGTGACATGGTTTCTGGTTTTTGAAAAATAGGATTCTAATGTGTGCTCATTTTATTCAAGTTCATAATACATCCCAAGCTATCTTTTGTCTTTTAGTAGTGGGTGTGCAAAAGTTGTTCCTCATGCTTGTGCACATAACAGCCCTCAATCCAATCAAATTATCTTATTTAGATAACTTTTCAAGTAGTAAATGAGAAACTCAATTAGCTTTATTGATTGGATACAAATCAAACTCTACAAAAGCAAATATTAACAATTGAATTATATATCTATTAATATTCAATTTTTAAAAATTTGATATATTTTATTATATAGGAAAATTATAAAGGGTAAAACACACTTTACCCCTTTGAAGTTTAGCTTGTATGCAATTTAGACCCTGAAATTTCAAAGTGTGCAACCTGACTCCCTGGAGTTAGCAGACCATGCAAAATGACCTTCTGTTAGTATACCATCCAATTCTCGCTGTCAAGTGTCATATGCCCCTCACATGATCACTTGTACGGACAAAAATACCCTTGCTGAAATTTAATTTTCTAACCTAACTCCAAGATCGGCCAAGAGGTAATAGAGGGTGACTTGTACATGTCAATGGTTGGCTAGGGCGGTAAAGATGAAAAGGAGCTTGGCCAGGAGGAGGTGGAAATCGGCCGAGATGAAATAGAGCTCGTCCTGGGTTGAGGTAGAGGTTGACTAGCATGTGTTAACAGTTGACTGGGGCGGTAGAGATGAAAGGAGCTTGGGTGGGAGAAGGTGGAGATCGGCGAGAGGAAATAGAGCTCATTCTGGAGGAGGCAGAAGTTGATTCGCATGTGTCAATGATCGGCTGGGGCAGTAAAGATGAAAATGAGCTCAACCAGGAAGAGGTGGAGGTTGGCCAGGAAAAGGCAGTGGTGGCCAAGCTCTTTATATATGGAAAATTTGTTCTTATTTTGGTTCTCTAGTCAACTGTATTACTAATCTTTTATATGAAAAATTCAATTATTATTTTAGTGAATTTTTATGAAATGTGTAGCTATTTCAACTTTATATAGATAAACTAAACTAAGTGAAATTTATTTTATTAACTTTTAATGGACTTTTATTAATTATGAAAAATGTAGTCCTATGACAAGATGTTTTGCACTTTGACTATTTTTAATTTTTTTCATTTTTCGAGGGGTAACACCAACGACTTTTTAAAAATAAAGCTTGTTCTATTTTGTATATGAGATTTTAACTATTATTGTTTACAAATTAATATTGGTTAAACATATATGGAAAATTAATATAACTAAAAGTTGTGATATGCTGCTTAAAGAAATAGAGACATGATTGAGTGTATCAAAATAGAAGGGAGTAATTTTCTTTTAATTATAGTGAGAAGTTGCAATGTATCAATTAGAGATAGTCAATTTAGAAATATATAATAAATAATTATTTTTGAATTGTAACTTGAAACTGTGATATGATACTGGTGGTATTAGAGCAATTGAGAAGAAGATTGAATCAAATGTCATTTTTAAAGTACTTGTACACCTAGTAAATAGATAAAAACATTCGCACAAAGTCTTTTGTTATCATAGGAGATTTTCGAGCTAATGTCTTCTAACATTTTCAGAAAATGTGTTTACAATGCAAATTTCAAAACCTATTTGATATTTATCTATTAGTTTGAGAAAGAATATATGTATGTGAAGAAAACAACTTGAACGGATATAAAACAAGATAACAAAAAATGTAAATAGGTAAAAAAGAAAGGAAGAGAAGCTTGCACGAGATATTTATATTGGTTCAGTTCCCAATATTGAAACTACATTTAGCTCCCATCTTAGGTGAGTGTTTCTACTAAATCGAAAGTTCCCAAATACAAATCAACGTAACAAATCTTACACACAAGATGCAAGTGAAAGAACCAAACAAAGAGTAGTATTTGACAAGAGCATTTCCAAGCTCATCTCAAGAGTAGTCTTTTACAAGAGTCTCACTCCAAGCTCACACAAAGAGTAGGCTTTGACAAAAGACTCTCAAAACTCATATTAAGAGTAGTCTTTTATAGGAGTCTCTCAAAGCTCACACAAATAGTAGTATTTAACAAGTGCATCTCCAAACTCACACCAATATTCACCCAAGAGGAATCTAGTTCCTTAACAAATAAAGGCTTTCACAAATTATGGCTTTTATCACTTATAAAAGCCTTGCAATCAAAATTGCCTTTTATGATTATTTTTTTTTCTCTTAGAAGAAAATAAGCACTCAAATACAACAAAAAACAAGATTCAATCTCAAGGTTTTTTTTCAAATGATTCCTCAAAAAATAACTTAACCTTTTTTTAATATAATACTTATTGACATAACTCTTAAGAACTAAAAATTATAGCACATAAAGTGCATTACAAATATGAGTAAAACCTAAGAGGAGAGAAAATAAAGTGTGTCAATGGTATTATTTAATGAAAGGTCTCTTTTTCTCTAGGAACAATGACAACCTAATGCTTTCTTTAATAGAGTATAGGATTTGATCACGGTTGTAGGCTGAAGGATGATAGTTGGTGTAGATTGCTTTCTCTCTTTCCAATTTCATGAGTTGTCTGATTCAAAATTTTTCCTTTTGCTTTTACCCTTTTGTATAAGGATTCTCTTTTCTCTCTTTTATGTGGTGTCCTTTTTCCTTCGTGTTGCATAATGCTTTTGCTCAAAGGGATATTGCTTCAATTTCTTTGCCACAATTCGTGTTTTCCTCCAATTGTCGAGGTGCCATATCAGCCTTCTAAGAATACAACAAATTGCTTATGCTGACACTAGATATCTCCTACTCAAATTGGAGATATTCAATTCGGAGTTGTTGTTTCTTTAATACGTTATCTAAATGATGCGTGAAACACCAAAGCATGTGTCAAATTGGTCAATAATAAATGTTTGTCATCAGTCAATGTTCCATAAGCTAACAGGTAATCATAAAGAAAGAAAGATATAATTGAGTGTATCAAATTTGGAGAGTTTCAATTGTAATAAGAAGTCACCATGTGACAATCTGGGATAATCCATTTAATGATATGTATTATGTAGTAGATATAAGCCTTGAACCAATAAGTTATTGTACAAGTGGTAAGCAACTTTGTCCCACGTTAGGATAATGACACACATTTGAGTCTCAGAAAGCACACTTGTTAGGAGAGAGAGTTGCTACGCTTCATTCCCAATTGCAAGAGCAATATTTTCCATAATTTTTTTTATCAACAAAATACATATAAGCCTTGTTTCTATTAGTGCCCCCTTCTCTTTTTTCTAGTGACTTGGTTAAATAATTTTTGGACCTCATGACCAAAAGAGAAAAGGTAGTTTTTAGACCAAAGTAAAACTTTCCTTAAGTAATAATTTTAGAATCACACTATCCATTGGCACGGCTATCAAGTTTATCTGAGGACACAAATCTTAGAACAAATAATAATTTTCCTTCCATTAGTTACTAGTTAATCTTTAATAAAATTATTTAAATAATTTTTGTCGAATTCAAATCAAAATGAAAATGAATGCTTGTGCTTCTTGTGATTGACCAGTGAAGGAGAGCATGAGTTAACCAAATAAATGTTTTTTTTTTGCCATGGATAACCTTTTAATTTTTGGATAACGAGTTAACCTAATGACATAACAAATTCAGTGCAGGCCTTTGCATCTAGGTTCTAATTTTTTAGGTCAATGTTCAGCTCTGCTTTTCTCTTTTAGGGCAAATGTTCAGTTCCGGGTGAGTTCCTATGTGGTACCAATTATATTTGGTATCACATGGTGACTATAAATATAAACTAGAGTTGGGGTGCTTTTATAATTTTCAAAAAATATAAAAGTGGACTACAGTTATAAATATTGAGTTCACAAAATTACATATCCAACAAAATGATTTAACGCATTCAAATGAGGTGATCATTAGCATTAAATTCCAAACAAAAAATCTTTAGAACAACATCATTTACATGGATCTATGTATGAACAAAATCATTCATAGGTGAAGAACTTTTGAGATGACTGCAATGTTCATTTTTTTTTTTACGAAAACCCAACTATGTTCACCTCCTCTTCCACCAAGAAAGTGAAGGCCTTCCAACTTGAACAATCTCCGTTCTACAGAATGACCCAACTCTACTTCTCACCATTCTCAGTAGTAGTTCCTGAAACACATGTTTTATTTCACTTCTGCAAATTTCAACCCTAAAAAATGCCAACTTGATAATGCGAAAAAAAATCGTGGCAAGTGCTGGTATCAAGAAAAATGAAGCCTTTATTGAACTACATTCAATTGCATGCAAAAGGGTTATAGAAATAGAAGTAAGCATTAATGTTTCAGATGCTATCAAAATTATTGGAAGTTGAATTTGCAGCCATTATTGTGCTTTTTTTCTTTTTTCCTGTGTTCTGTTCCTATTAAAAGTCATTAACCTTTTTCAAAGTTCAAATGCTCAAGGGCCATTTTGTTGTTTGAATCTTTGTTAAAGGTCTTGCCAAATTTCAACAGCAGAATTAGCAAAGATCTGCTTTCAACAATGTCTTTGGAAACTGTGTTAAGGATCCATGACATGATAATTGGTTGTTCCAGCCCTAAGAAGCACGAAGCAGTTCTGTATGATCTAGTCTTGGAGTGGAACCATCAATGAAGCCAAATTTGTTCTTGGTAGAAAGAACAATGGTCATGGACCTGCTCCAAGAAGCATAATTGTTTGAAGTGAGCACCTAGGTTACAAGAATGAGACCAGGGTGATCAAAATGATGTAGAGCAAAGGACTAGATGCATCATCAAAAGGTGGATTAGAAGCCATGGCTTCAAGAATGACACAGAAAATGCAGAAAATGCAGAAGAACACACCAAGAAGGTGGATTGCAAAAGGAAGAAAATGGCTAATCGAAAGCGTGTGAGAGAAGGGAGTGTGAAAGATTATTCAACCGATACCATATTGAATGAAAAATTATTGAATAACATCAAATGATTTTTATTAAGCAGTGAACTTTGTATTTATACATGTACAGAGGCAAGGCTAAAAAGAGCGGGATAATAACTAACCAATCAACATAATCATTGCTTTGGTTCTAACTAACTGACTAGACTTGAGTTTAACTAACTATAACTGGTTAACTTTAATAGTTCTTGATGAGAAAAACAAAAGAAATAAAAGCACAAAAACGTGAGCAGATCTATGCTTTATGGTTTGAAATTTAAAAATATAAAAAAGGGAGAAAATGAAACTGAGATGAAAAAAAGGAGCTAAAAGAAAAATCGAAGCTAGGAACTTCAAGGAGCGACAAAACCTATCTACTGCCAATTGAGAACCCGCTAACCAAGGACAATGGAGTCGTCAAGATCACCTCTGCACCCCGTCGCCATGGCCATAACCACCACCTCGGCCTCATTGTGGTTGTCGCTGCCTCCCACTCCTCCTCCATCGTCGACCTTAATGAAGTTGGTGGTGGCTATATGAACAGTCCAAAAGTCCCAACCCGATAGGACAAAAAAACCACCAACTGGCTAACATAATTAATCAATAATTAATTATCATTATTAAACTTGTTAAACAGTGGCAGATAACTTCGGTTAAAAAATTTAATAATTTCAGTGAAAATGGTTAAAATATCTATATGGCAACTAACTCAAAAAATAAAAAATGTGGGTATAAGTAATATATAAAAATTGTGGATATAAGTAACATTTACATATTTTTAATAGATAAGAATATTGGGGGAATACCTATAATTTTAACAACTATGAAATACTTTTCATCACAGCCATCAAATTTATTAATAAGGGGTTGAGATTTTGTCACCACATAGTGACAAATTCATCAATCCTCACATAAGTTCTCGCCTCAGTTTTGTTGTACAGTCATACACAAATGTTCTCTTTTTTGGTCCGGATACATAGACGGTTTATTCATAGATATACGTAGAAATGGACTAAGCCCATGACCAAAAGAAATAGCTTTGTTCAATGAATCTTTTCCTTGAAAAAGAAAGAAAGAAATGGATTAAACCCATTAGGCAGTAGATTCCCCAAAATGAAGGCTAGGCAATAGAATGGAAAATGCTAGACATTCGAAAATTTTCTTTTCCAGAAAACAAAAACCAGAATAACGTCGCATAAGTACTTTTGAATGAATAAATAATTCTTATCACTACATTTAATCCCACCACCATGTATTTTGAATAAAATTTTAATTATTTATTTTAATTGTATAGCAATACTCATTTTTTATTGGCCCATTTTAGCTTTTTTATTTTTGTTGAAACCATTGTAGCATTTATAAAATACGATAATGTTTCAACAAAAACAATGCAATATGCTTGGATGAATTGGACCCCCAAAAAAGAACAATTACTGTTGGACGAACAACCCTTTTTTTTTTTTGACGAAGCGAAACCACTAGACCTAAGGACCTATTTGGTTGGTACTTTCTATTTTTAAAATTTTATGACAAAAATATTGAAAATGATAAATTTTTATTTTGAATTTTCATTTTCTACTTTTATTACTCCCAACCCAAGAGATTAACTAGCTTATATTTAGAGGAAGGTGTATTTTCAGATGCAGATCAAAGAGTCTTCTGCACTTACAGAAAAATAAGGTTTACAACATTTTATTTAGTGGTTTATAACATTTGACTAAGTGGTGTACAACTTTCTCATGTAAGATTTACAACTTTTTTTGTTTTTGCAATCACCTTTAGGAATGTTTCTATTGTCCATATAGATTTACAACATTTATGCATAGGTTTATAATATTTTCACATAGATTTATAACTTTCTATTGACTCCACTTACACATATACTTCACCCATTGGTCCACCTCATTTCTTTATCCAACAAAAAACAGAATGTTTTGCACCTGAGAATTCCTCTCAGAGGAAACAACTCCATGCTTTAAATACCTTTTTGAACTTAGTTATTTGCTTGATGTGAGATTCAATAGTCTATGACCTCTTAGATCATAAAATAATAACTTTATTATTGTGCTAAGACTCACTCAAATGATTTAGTATAAAAACATACAAAATGATGATTTGATCATATGAAAAAAGAAGCATATTTTTTTAATTAAAAATTAAAAAGAAGGACGATGATAATTATAGAGAGGGACTTTTGCTCTAAATAACATTATTAGAAAGTTATTTTATGTTTTAGAGTTTGATTATTAATATAATATTAATAAATCTATTCGATGGAATAGAAATATATTTTCAACATATATACGCATTAAAAAAATATACAAATCAATTCTGTTAATATATTTTCCACATATTTAACTTTTTTCAACATATTTAACTGCCAACAATTATTATAATTTTCTTTTGAAAAAAATAATATTAAGAGTGTCAACTTTTTATGTCATTATTTTATTGCTTCATAATATAAACTTAGTACTGTTATTCTGTCACGCGAGCTCTCTAATGATTTATTCTCCTTCTCTGTTGGAGGTCAGAATACTTTCGAGGTAGTTATTAACTGAATTTGCGAAGGACAGTCCAAGCGCAAGTCAATGTTCACTATTAAGTTTTTTTTTTTCCCCTTAATACCAAAAAAAAAATGCACCATACTTTTCTTTTTTCTGATTTAGGAAAATTTGTACCCTTGTGTCAGTGTGAATGTATGAGATCATCCGTGCCAATTATGATACGGTCTCTTCAAAGGGGGAAAAGTGATAATAAAAGCCAAAATCAAAATTATTTGTAAGGCGGGGAGGCCCAGTAGATCGAGGTGCAGCAAAACCTGCACTTTAGCAACATTGCTCTACACGCACTAGCATGCATATTATGTATATAACAGAGATTACATAATCTCATATCAAAATTTTACATAATAAGATCATGTACGTTCTTTCATCCTCAATTCTTTTACTTTACATATATTATCTGAATAGTGTCTCTTTTGAAATCATATAATATTTTGGCACAAGAAATTTCATCCTCTATACAGTGTAGTTTTAAAGTGCTAGCAGTTCTCACGATTGTCAACTTTCAATTGGTATAAGTAGGTTGATAATTTTTTTAATAAAATTTTGAATTCATTTAGATTAATAATACACAAATGATGGTAAAATAGTATTACTTTTTATGACGATAGGATCACAGAAATTGTGATAATTTGATTGATTGAAGTGATTTGATGTTTGTTTTCATTAACTAAGATTATTTACTTATTTTTTCAAACAAACAATGAGAATGAAATTCCTAGGACTGTTCAGTATTTGAGGGTTTCATCTAATTTAATTTATATGTATAGTTAGCATTATAAAATTTATATAAATATCTAATTATATATCATTATATTGGTAAAATCATTTGAATCAGCTACTATTATTTGAAAGTCTTATAAATAAAAGAATGTAATTATTGTCAATGGATGATTGAAAAAAAAAGAAGTATATGATTATAATAACAAAAGTAATCTCTTTAACTAAAGATAAAAATAAGAGGAAAAATTTTATAAATTAAACTCACAAATACTCTATAAAATTTCCTCGATTTACTTTTGATCTCCCGATTCTAAAAGATTAATTAGAGCACAGTACATTTTATTATTTTTTTCAAGAGTGGTGTTTGGCATGAGGAAAAAATTTTCATCCAAGGTTCACGAAGAGCAATCAAGAGATGTTGATTTAATATTTTAAAATGTTAAGAATGACGAATAAAATTTTAGAATGAAACTTGCGGCCTTGACATTTCGCATTTCAATTTATACTGGTTATTTTCGAGCCAAATAGTATTTTTGTTTTTTTTAATGGGAGAGTTCAGTACATTTTAATACCAAAAGTTTGGATGAAAAGAATAATAACACAACTTGATTTGAACCAACAAATTTAATAAGAGCTGATATACTAAAGATCATGGTGACTTTTTATTTTTATATATATTCTCAAGGTTGCACGAACACTCGCGCGCGTGGTGAAACCGCTTTGGAAAATTTTTTTTATATACTATTATAATTTATAAGAATCATTTATTTATTTTTATTTTCGTAATTTTATCTTCTTTGTTTAAGCCTGTATGCTAAGGTAAAGTAGATTATTGTTGAGAGAAATGTTATTTTGATTTATATTTTATTAGACATTGATATATTTATATTTATTATTGAATTAGATATGAATCTTATTTAATTTAAGTCTTACACTCTATTTAATAATAAATATGTGTATCGATATGATATCTCGTAAAGTGTGAGTTAAAATAATACTTATCAATCGTAAAGGCTCCAAAACGATTCGTTTCGTCCAATCCCTTTCTTCGTTCTACGCTTCCCTTTTTCTTCTTCTTCTGTTCTCTGCGCCTCCCCCTTATTAATTAATTAATTAATAATATTATTATTATTATTATTATTATTATATGTATAGATATTCACTGAAGAACGAACCAAAGAGAGAGACGCAGAGAGAGAGAGGCAACAGAACGGAGCTCCCTCCATGAATCTAAACTCGCATTGCGGCGCGTGATTCGCACTTAGCGCCTCCAAAGCCATTGTCAAAAAACTGCACAATTTTGTCCAACTTGCACAAACCACCACCAGTACTCTCTCTCTCTCTCTCGAATTTCAATCCACAAAGGTACACAAGAAAGAACCATCCGCAACCTTGTTTTATCGTTATACAAACTCAATCACGTTCATGACACTAGGTTAAAATAAATTAAACTTATTCGTTATTTTTTGAATTTTGAAATTTCTTATTTCAATTTTGTTCAAAATTTTCAGGGGTCTGGTAGTGTGTTGTGTTTTGGTGCATGTGTTGGATTTGTTTATTTATTTATTTCTGTGAATGGGTGTATTTGTTGCATGTTCTGCTTTTTGGGGTTATGTGGGTGGGAAGCTTTGGCACATTGAATTTTAGGGTTTCAGTTTTTTCTTTTTTGTTTTCTCTTTGCAATTTTTTTGATTGTTTTCTAAATGGTGCAGAGGGATGTGTGATGGATTCTCTGGTGGGTGAGAGGTGTAGAAGAGAGTTTTGGAGCCTTGGAGGCTGCTTCTCTGGTTGAATCTGTCACTCATTCATGAGGTTCAGTTTACTCTGCCCTTTGGATTTTTCTGCTTGATGAATGATGAATCAGTTTTGATTTGACTGTATTCATCAGGGATTAGGCATTGTTTTGGTGTCAATCATTATATGAAAATCTGAGTATGAATTTATGGGGTTGACTGTTTGTCAATGCATCTCATGCCTAATCCCATTGACATTCCATTATATTCCATTCCTCTTATATTTCTTTTAATGTTCTGTGTTCAGTTCAGATCTTGGTGTTTTGATAGAGTGAATAGGTTTTCCTTTCAGAATTGTTCTGGATTGGATGGGACACTATGCAGCTGGGTGATGTTACTGTAACTTGAATATTTGAATTTTGAAGCACCATTAGCATTAGGTTAGGTCAGATGTCAGCTAATTAAACAATTGAGGCTTCTGTTATGTGGCTGAAGTGTTGCCACTTGCCAAGCATAAATAATATAAGCAGGATAGAAGAGGAATGTGGAGCAGAAAATGTTAGAAGACCCCAATTGGAAGTATAATATGAATGTGCTTGCTGGTTCATCTCATGGAAAATGAATAGTGAATTTGGAACTCCTCTTCATGCCGTCATTTAGTTACTTATGGCCTTAGGAGATGGCAGAGAACCACCTTGTCCTGTATGCCATGGAAACCTTGAACCTTATGCCTGGGGACCAAAAGAAAAAATCGAAGAGAAAAAGAAAGTTAACCTGCAATTTCAGTAAAAGTGCTGCCTTTTGAATGCATTTGATTTTAACGGTGAATTAGATATGTATTCTGATGGACTCTCTGGTTACTTTTGGTAACAGCTTGTAAACAGTTGTAGCTGCGAAAGATGGGAAAAGTTATCTTCCTGTTCTTTTTTATGTGTGCTTATTTCATTAACATGCCATGTCATCACCAAAGGTCCAAACACTATGGAGATCTTTCTTTAGACAAGAACTTCAGCAGATTTCATATCTGGTTTCTGAAATACCATTGATATTTCTCTGACTGGATAAAGAAGTGTTGTTTTCCTTTAAAACTATGTCTATATGTTGTTTAGAGTGTAATTTATCTCTAAGACAAGGAGCTGGTGGTTTTAAATGCTCACTAGTCATATATCTTTTCACTTGTGTATTTCTGAGATAAAATTAATATATGTAGTCTTTGGAGGTGAGGGTGAGATGTTGGAGATGGGTATGGGGGTTACTAGTTACTATGGTTATCTTTTTGTTTATTTGGGGCCAATGGAAGCATGGAAGATAATAACTCGGTATCTTTTCCTGATAGATGATTTCAAAAATGGAATCATGGGCATTGGGTTTTTGTTACGCTTCTACCTAATGATTCCATTAATAATTCTCTTTTAATTTTTGTTCCATTTATTTTTATAAATTATAGTCTGAGTTCGTAAGATCAGTGCTTTATCTATTTCTTTGATGCTTTACAGGAATATGGCTTTCCAGAGGTATGTTCCTTCTGGTAAAGCACCTATTGTGAAGATGAAACATTTGAGTATTTCCAGTAAGGTGTCTGAGAAAGCTCAGCCTGCAATGGCAAATCAGAATCATGACATGGATGTGGATGTTGACCTTAGGGAAGTTTATTTTCTCATGATGCATTTTCTTTCTGCTGGGCCGTGTCAGAAGACTTATTTACAGTTCAGGAATGAACTTCTTGAGCATCAACTTTTACCTAGAAGGTATCATGCTTGGTATTCAAGGAGTGGGGCGCGTAGTGGTAATGAAGATGATGATGGTCTATCATTCCCTTTAAGTTACAATAAGTTGGTGGAGAGGTATTTATGGTACTTTCTGTTTGGGTCTTAGCAACATACTGTTGATGAATCTGTGTCCACTTTGTTATTTGTTAAACTCTGCAAAGTTTACCAGCTCTGGTCCATTTTTGCATTCATGTTTATCATCTTCTTGTTGTATTAACATTTTATTGTAGTCTGATTCTGATGTATTCGCTGCACTTTTTTGCTGTAGTTAGTGAACAAATGAGGATTTAACTGTTTTTTATGTAACCCTACTACTTTATGATCTTTGTGTTGATGTCGTAATTAATTATTATACAGGTATCCTCACATTGAAAAGGATCACTTGGTAAAGCTTTTGAAGCAATTGTTATTAAATACAGCCTCCCCATCTCAGGGCATGAGTAGTGGAAATGCTCCAAATGCAGCTGATGTACCTACTCTTATGGGAAGCGGTCCATTTTCACTTTTAAGCTGTATGTGTTGTTATTTGTGCTTCAATTATTATCAGCTTTTAACACTTTGGAATGCTGTGAAAATTCCCAAACTAATTTGCAATACAATTAAATCTTGCCCTTATTAACTATGTCTTCAATAGTTCAATTAAATTCTCTTTGCCCTTTTTTTCTTTTGTATATATTTGATATTTTCTCTATTACAGGTGACAGTGATAAAATAAATGAAGAAGTCAAACGGCCGCCTCCTCACATGCGCTGGCCTCATATGAAAGCCAATCAAGTTCATGGTCTTAATTTGAGGGAAATTGGGGGTGGTTTTCCAAGACATCATCGTGCACCATCTATACGTGCTGCATGCTATGCCATTGCAAAACCTTCCACCATGGTACAGAAGATGCAAAATATCAAGAGGACAAGAGGACACCGTAATGCTGTCTATTGTGGTAGGTTATTCTGTGTAGTGCTAAATCATCCAACATATTTTAGAAATTCTCTCCAACTTAGTAGTGCTATTACAGTTGATGAAATCCGAATGGACTTTATTTAGGGTAAATTATACTCACCTCCCCTGAGATTTGCTGAAATGTAACAAACATCCTCTCTATTTGTCCACCTGACATTTACCTCCCCTAAACTAAGTAAAAACGAAACACTGAAAAGTAAAATTATGTTTGTACCCTTTTTACTTTTATTAATCCAAAACCTACCTACCCAAAGTTACTTTCTCTTCTCTTTGGTACCCTCATCCCAGACCCACCCATGTCTCCCATTGCCAAATAATCCTGCCTCTCACTGGCACTGCCTCCCAGTCCCAAAGAAACCGCCCTTCGCCGCAACCCCGACGAGGTCCCCCACTGCGCCACCTATAGCCTCTTTGTCCTTTCCCACCTCTTTGCCTGCATGACCTGTGCTGCCATCTCCTACGATGCCACCGCCCCCAACTCCACCTCTCACGTGGTGGCTCACGCAGCCTCCATGTCTCACAGCCACCAGATCGCCATAGACGTCGACTGCACCAAACTCTTCTGTTGTGCGTGCCGCGACCAGGTCTACGATTGCCACTTAAACGCTGCCGTCGTGATCGCACGAATGGCGGCATCGACACTCGGGGGCACCGGATCACCGGCGATACCACCGCCGCAGTCAGAGAATCTCCGAAAGCGAAGGAGAGTTGATTACCGCCCCTAGGCACCGAATCTGCGCGAGAGTGCTCTGATCAGGAACTTTGATTTGGGTGCTTGTTGGTTGTTGACAAGTTTTGGTTTTGGTTTGTGGGTTGGCTCTTGTTTTTGTGGTTTTGGTTGTTAAAACCTTCATTTCCTATTGTTATTATTGTTGTTATTGTGAATGAATGTGTTTTGGAGTTTGATTAGATTAAGCCCCATGTGTGAATTGTGATTTGGGTGCTTGTTTGTTGTTTACAAGTTTTGATTTTGGGTTCTGGGTTGGTTCTTGTTTTTGTGGTTTTGGTTATTTATGTGCTCTGATTGGGAACTGCTTGGGCCTGCTGCTGGCGATGATTCCTTGCCAGATTTTTGGCGTGGACTGCGCGGTTTGAACTATCTTGGGAATGCATGCTTCATGAATTTTGGGTAGTAGGATGCGTGGGTGGGTCTGAGGTGAGGGTAACAGAGAGAAGAGAAAGTAACTTTGGGTAGGTAGGTTTTGGGTTGATAAAAGTTAAATGGTATAAATGTAATTTTACTTTCTCAGTGTTTGGTCTTTTATTAGTTCAAAGGAGGTAAATGTTAGATAAACAAATAGAGGGGGTGTCAGTTACATTTTTGCAAACCTCAGGAGAGGTGAGTGTAATTTACCATTTTCTTCTTTTTCCTTTTTGGGTTACAATAGAGACAAATGATTGGGGAGGGCATATTACATATCTTTAACACTGGTAACAGTTTTATTTAAAAGATGAATGAGGCAAAGTGCAAGATCACCACACCACCCCCCCCCCCCTGCGCGTGGTGGGGGATCATGATGTAGGTAAGAAACATCAAGAGGGGAAAAGAGGAAAACCAAAGAATTCTTGTGAAAGCATTAAACAGATTTAAATTCTTTGCATTATTGTTGGGGTCCTGTAGGTGAGAGAATGGCACAATTAGGTCTGGCATTACTATGATTGTACTGCTGAAAACCTAAATTGAACCAATAGCTCCCAAGGGAAGAATCTGTCTCCAAAATTTTAATTTTTAAAGCACTTAGCAAGATTCTGTGGTGTAGGGAAAAATATGGTGTAATTGATAAAATGATGATTTAATAAAAAGATGTACTGATGTAGCCGTGAAATTGAGTTGGAGTGGACTCAACTTTGTTATTGGTTATCCTTCCAACTGCTCCTTCATTTAGGCATTTTATTATCTCTATTCTATCCATATTTCTGTTTTTTTAAATTAAAAAAAAAAACTTCATAGAGGTTCAAATCTCCAGATGTAGTCCAAAAATGCTAGCGGTTTTTCTCTGCTAAACCAAAAAGTGTAGATCATATTTTATCATCACCTCTGGTTAGCAAAAATATACTTGTTTTTCTTTCACTGATTTTGTTTTATTAAATCCATTTTAAATAATCCTGATTAAATGCTATGGCTGTAACTGCTTCAGCTATTATAGATAGCCCTAGGTCTTACCGTGAATATTTTTTCCCTGCTGCTTTCTTGAATTCTTCTGTTTTTTGGGGTCTGGCTGCTTCTTTGACATGCAACTGATTTTACTTTAACATGTGTACTGCAGCTATATTTGATCGGTCAGGGAGATATGTCATTACTGGTTCAGATGATCGACTTGTAAAAATTTGGTCAATGGAAACTGCATATTGTTTGGTCACTTGCCGTGGACATGATGTGAGTCTGTTCCATACAGTAAATATGCTCCCTGCATTGATTTAATATTTGTTCTTCACATTGAACTATATGCTATATTTGATAGGGTGACATCACTGACCTGGCTGTGAGTTCAAACAATGCTTTAGTTGCCTCTTCATCGAATGACTGTATCATTCGAGTTGTAAGCTTCGTGTTGCTAATTCTCAGCTATATCTTGTTATTGTTTTCTTCTCTCCATTCTCCCTGGGCTTTCTTTGGGTATTTTATGTTTGACTATTTTATTTTCATAGTGGCGCTTGCCAGATGGCTTACCAATATCAGTTTTGCGGGGACATACTGGGGCTGTTACAGCCATAGCATTTAGTCCCAGACCTGGGGCTGCATACCACCTTTTATCGTGAGTTTTTTTGATAAAGAAAGAAAAGTTTATAATATAGTCTTTTGCCTGTAATTTGGATGCTAGCCATGTAATCAACTGCACTTAATCACGAAAATGCATTTATTGATGATTATGACAAAAATCCTTCCCTTCCCCTTCCCTCATAACTTGTGAATATACCCTCAATACATATAGTTTGTTGAATATGGCATGAAAGCATTCTTGGACCACAAGACATGCAAAATTTCAAACTACAATTTACCCAGCTATCTATTATTGCCAGAAGAGTGTAGTCATGTTTTTTACTTTGTCTCTGTCTATTTTGGTTATATCAAATTCTTGATGATTAATCCATGTTATTTTTCTATTTACGTTAGGCCTGCAATATAATAGTTTAGGAAATGATTGGGGGCTACTTTCAGTATCACCAGTAACTTTTATTAGTTTATGAGAGATCATCTGTGCTAGTTGGATTGATGCATTATTTATTAAAATGCATCTTTGATTTCTTCTTATTATTGATGCCTTGAACTGGTGCTATGTTGTGTGATTTTGACAATAAGAAAATTTTCCTTTCAGCTTCAGCCTACAGTTTTTTGTATGCATTTAACCTTCTAGCTTGATTTCCCTGTATGAATATGATCCTTACCCTTGAGTGTATACAGCCTTTCTGTTGTAAATTAATATTGTGATGTTTTGTATACTTTGCAGTTCCTCTGATGATGGAACTTGTAGGATATGGGATGCAAGGCACACCCAGTCAAGTCCCAGAATATATGTTCCGAGGCCTTCTGATTCTGTAATTGGTTAGTTGATTCCTTTGTGAATTAAGATTGAGTGATTCTTGTTGGTGAACAGAACTAACTTAAAATACTTTGTTGATTTTAGGGAGGAACAGTGTTCCATCTTCAAGTACTTTGCCACAGAGCCATCAGATTTTTTGCTGTGCCTTTAATGCTAATGGAACTGTCTTTGTCACTGGTAGCTCTGACAATCTTGCCAGGGTATATATCTCACTATAATACATTCTTACTTGTAATTGGCAGACATGCATCAATATTTAGTCTTTATTAATTAAAGTAAATGTGGGTTTATTGTTTGCTTTGTTGAAATAACCATTTGTTTTACATTTTAGTTCATTTCCCTTAAATTTGTTCTCATGCTGCATGTTTATGTATTGTGATGGTCTGAAGAATGTGTTCCTCTTCTCTAAGTAAAAGTCTCTCCTTTTATCGTTGTTCAGTTCTTGTATAGGAAACGATGTCCATGTCTAGTGACCATCATCTTTGGATTAGTAATAGCTGACCCCATGGTCGCACTTTGTCCATTACTTGCACCTCCTTTTAGTTGATGACTTACAACTACCCAGCTGCAATCCAACAAATTGTTGACATCTAAGCAAGTGTTTGGCTTAGCATATTAGCTAGCTTTCAGAGAAGTTTATAATCAAGATGTTTAAGAGAGAGAGTTTGCCTGCAGTTATAGTGAAAACCAATCATGCACTAAATTTTTTTCAAGTGGATTTTTAGCTTTCCAATTTCTTAAACTAACTTAAAGGGTTCTGCAGGTCTGGATTGCTTGTAAACTAGGTGCGGATGACACTGACCACCCAAATCACGAGATAGATGTGCTATCTGGGCATGAAAATGATGTAAATTATGTGCAATTTAGGTCAGTATGTTCCAGTATCTGTGGTGTAATTGTTGATAGCTGAAATTTTTGCATGTTGATGCCCTTTGCTTCATGTTTTGCAGTGGATGTGCAGTAGCATCTCGATTTTCTCTGGCAGAAACTTGGAAGGAAGAAAATCTTCCCAAATTTAAGAATTCCTGGTAAGTGTGTGCACGTGTGTGCATATCTTCAGGAACTAGAACTAGTTTTTGAGCGTTCTACCTTTGTCCTGGCCCTCTCCTCTCTTTTGCCTCTGACAGCAAAAAGCATCTTTTGCCCAATTCTCAGTGTCTGCTATCTAATACATCTAGTATTTTGTTCCAGGTTGAATCATGACAATATAGTTACTTGCTCTCGTGATGGGAGTGCTATTATATGGATTCCCAGATCACGCAGGTCACATGTATGACTTTATCAAATATAATTTCCCTTGTATATATGCTATCCATTTCTTTTGGCGAAGTGAGGGTTGCTTGGCTACTTTATTATTCAAATTGGAAAAGATTAGTTAGATTATTTGACAATGAGTTGGCTACTTTATATTTTAACTTGTTAAATTTATTTCATTTAGGGAAAAAGTGGTCGCTGGACACGGGCATATCATCTGAGAGTTCCACCTCCACCTATGCCTCCTCAACCTCAGAGAGGTGGTCCTCGTCAGAGGATTCTACCCACTCCGCGTGGTGTGAATATGATTGTTTGGAGCCTAGACAACCGCTTTGTCCTTGCAGCTATTATGGGTGAGTTGGTTCTGTTTCTCTCCTCTTGTTACCATCTTTTCCTTCTTTGTTGCTTTTGCGCTCTGAATTTTTTCTGTTTCTTTCTTCTGTCTCCTTGTTGCCTTTGTCGTCATGGGTAAAAGTTACTGGGGGTGATATGATTTTGTTTGTTAGTAAATATTTAACTAAAATTGAGAAAAAGGTTTGTCTTAAAGTAGCACAGGAAATTGTAAGATAACGCAACTTCCAGAGTTTTTTTTTTCCTGGACACAACATGATTTAGATTATTTGCATTTCTCTTTTGTCTTGTCCAGTTTACTGATTTGATGAATTAGTATTCAGGTTGACCTGTTACTACTTAAGGTATTTTCACTAAACCTTTCACTCTGATTTGTCAGAATTGTATAAGAACCTACTAAAGAGGCTGGGTTAGATGGCTAAAAAAGCAAAAATAGACTTTCTTGAATTGAATCTTGTGGTATTTGAGGAGAAATTCTTCTCTCGAGTCTACACAAAGTCATGTACTCGTGTCAACTAATCCAATAAAAACTAACACATCATTTTAAATGTAAAACAGGTGTTTAGCACATACACTTGTGTAATTATTTTTTTTTTAGTGACCAATAATGATGTATTGGTTTTTAACAGGCTGTTTACCAGACGTGTAGAGAACAGTGAATGCAGTGAACTGATAATACTTGAGGGCTTCTGCCATTTCAAACAATGAATTTAGTGTCTTAGTATCAACTAGTATATCTGAGATTGTTTTGCAGTGCCCTTATGATTGCAATAGGATGAGTATATCTGAAAACATTTTGTGATTACTTAATTTTTCATGCAATGCATTTCTTATCATGCCACTGTTGTGCATGGATCATGATCGTGAAGCATCCTGTTTATTTTTGTTTCATGTTTTTGGTGGCAAATGGTAATAGACTTTTGTTTATCTGACTGCAAAATATTATGGCAGATTGCAGAATATGTGTTTGGAATGCTTCTGATGGCAGCTTAGTACACTCATTGACTGGGCATACTGAATCTGTAAGTGTTTTCTTTCTTGGTTTTCATTTAAATCCTTACGTGGATACCATTTTTACCATCGTCTGCAAATATTATGTATGAGTTGTGATTTTATGGTTTTTATGACAAATTTAACTCACGAGCATGGCATCTGATGCTTATTGTTGTTTTTCTCAGTTTTTATTTCTGCAATTTGATTTGATGATATTTCATAGAATTGGCCTTTTTGTTTCAATGTTCGCTATAGAGAAGTCATTTTTTATTTATTTGTGTTGAGATTGTGGGTTTTAGATAGGAAAGGAAGAAAAGAGAGAAGAAAGACTCTTAATAATATGAAAATATATTGATACTATGTATTATGATGCCATGTGGTGTGATACAGAATACAAAGAACTAATCCCCATTTATAATAATACTAGAATCCTAATCCTAATTAAATAAGGAAAAAAATCAAGAAATAAAAGTAAATATGAAAACTAATTCTAAGAGATCATTTAAGATGCTCTTCAGTATTCTAAGATATGATGTGGAAAAATGTGTTATACTGTATAACCATTAAGTTGGCTTGGCTTCCCTTCATTGGCCACTGCATTCTTCATTTTTCAGTTGCTTACTTTACTACTTTTCTATCTTATATTCTTAGTTTTTGATTCAAGTGCTGAAGGGAAAAAAGGTTCATAATTTTGAATGCTTATTTTCTCTTGAATCCATCTGATTTAATGTGTGTTTGTTTCTTTGTTCCATATAGACATATGTTCTGGATGTTCATCCGTTTAATCCTCGGATAGCTATGAGTGCTGGATATGATGGAAGAACTATTGTGTGGGATGTAAGTCATCTGTTATTTTTTATCTTGCAGATTTCTTGGCATTCCTATATCTTTTAAATGACTTTCATGTTTCATGACATTAGATATGGGAAGGCATGCCTATCCGGATATACGAGATATCTCATTTCAAGATGGTGGATGGGAAGTTTTCTCCGTGAGTACAAGTGTGCAGAACTTGATTTTGCACTAAATTTTCTAGACATAGTTGGATGTTTCTGTATTGTTCAATAGTTACTCTCATAGCATTTGTAAGAATTTACAATTGTAAATTTTTGCTAATAATGTCATAGACAAAATTGTGAAGTCCCTATCATTTGGAATGCATTAATTCTCTTCCCTTATGATGTTTGCTGTATCTTTTAATGGTTTGTAGCATTTTTGTCTTATTTGAATGTTACTAAGCAATTTCAAATCTCATAGTATTAAATTTCTTATATGGTACGTCAGTTTAGTGTTTGCCTGAGGATGTGGCTTAATGTGGTTTTCTTTGGTTTAACTCTACCTTTGACGATCTATTAATAAGGGTGGCTCGGTTCACGAGACTTCCTCCTGATAGGGTTTGGGAAGGGTATATATATATAGTCTTACTCTCAGAAGTAGAAAGACTATTCTTAGAATTTGACCTCTAAATCATAAGACTAATCTTATCATTGTGCCGAGACTCACCCGCACCTATGACCATTTCTTGCTCTTGAAAAATTCAGTGAAGTCTAAAGGAATTCATGAAGTGTTGTGGAAATAGAGTAGTAGATGTCTGTGCATGCAAAGCAACAGCTATGGCTCATCATGTAGACAGTAGTAGTATGTACTTTATTGTAGACTGTTCATAAGCTTTTCAGTCCATGTTCCTTGTATTTTTTTCTGCATTTTCACTGCTGTCTTCTATTTCATAATATGATATCCATTATCCGAGTCATATTATCATCCATCTTTATCCAAATCAAGTTTTAGACAGAAAGACCCAACCTTGATTTATAAAAGTAAAAGAGATTTTCAGGTGACCTCAGAAGAGGTGAACCTGCAATTTTTGTCTCTTATTTTTAGGATGCATCAGACCTTCTAGTGGGTCAGAATTCTGATTAGAGTTTGTTGCGTCGACTATGTTGTTTACTTGTTCAATATCAACTAACAGGATAGGGCTCGTTCTGATTTTTATAGTATAATAGAATTCTAAGGCTCATTATATCAGTACTATGCATTATACTAGCTTAAATGCAAATGTTATTTCTGAGTCCCAAAGATTCACATGTGAAAATTGTATTCTGTATTTAGTTATGAAGTTGCATTTTAAAGATGCAAAGAAGAAAATCATGCTGTACTTGCATAAATTTGAGGTATGCATTGCATGTTGAAGTGTCATTTCCTCTTAAACGTGTTGCATGTTCAGGTTGAATACATTGCTGTATCCAATATAGATGCTGGATCACTCTGGTCATGAATGTTTTCTACTAAAATTAAATAACCATGACTGGTGAGAAGACATGATTTATTGGAGACTATTTTTATGTTCCTATGCTTCTTATTTTCTACAAGACACAATGGCGCCATTTGATACAAGTAACCAATCCCACCTAGTGTGGAAAGACTTGGTAGTGGTTGTTGCTGTTATGGTGCTTACTTCTCATTATATATGCGCACACATATAATCTTATGTGATTTTGCTACGTGGATTGTTTTGTAGCCTTGTTTTGTTATTGTTTCATAAATTCATTTGGATACTACCTGAATCAGTTTGTTTGTGTTTTGGTGAATTGTATTTATGTCATAGGGATGGGACATCAATTATACTTTCAGATGATGTTGGTCAACTATATATATTAAGCACAGGTCAAGGTGAGTCTCAGAAAGATGCAAAATACGATCAGGTATATACATCTCTGGCCCCTCACGATTTTCTCTTTTCTTTGCTACTGTTTGGTACTAATGTTCTCTGCCAATATTGGCAGTTCTTTCTTGGAGATTATCGACCTGTCATTCAAGACTCCCATGGTAATGTAATTGATCAGGTTAGTTGATTGCTTACCATTCTTTTTTATTGTTAACGCCTTGTAAGTTATAACATCTGTTTTGTCTTCTTGTGTAGCTGTCTTTTGTTGTTGTTTGCTGTGGGGTTGTTTTTGGAAAGAGAAAGAAGAAAGGGGGGGGGTATGGTGAAGTTTTTCTTTATTTATTAATGTTCCTATGTTTTCTTATTTACCCAAGTGAAAGATTATGTACCGAAATACTCCTCCTTTCTATGTGCGTTGAGAAGATTTCATTGGGCCAAACTAACTTAACATTTTATTTATTTATTTGTTTTCTTAAATGCATTGAGAAGTCAGTTTAGCCCAAACAATGTAATGCAGGGGTGGAAAAGATTTCTTTGGTATGTAATCTTTCACTACGAGTAAATATATTTTTATCTATTTATTTATTTTAATAAAAAAAGTAGGAATTTGAGTATAACAAGGCCTGATGTTGAAGTGTACTGAGGCATTTAATTTTCACTGTAACCCAATAACATAAATGGTGCATGCATGATGGACCATCCACTGCTACCTGATGTGATTAGTTTTGTAGAGATATAAAATGGCTTCCTTTGAAGTTGTGGCTTTGTTTTCAATGCATGTTTTATCTAGAGGCGTATAATGTCTGCATTTCCTAATTATTAAGTAACAAACTTTGAATCAGGAAACTCAAATTGTTCCCTATCGACGGAATCTGCAAGATTTGCTTTGCGATTCAGGTTATTTGCCCTTCTTGGGTCTGTCCTTTATATATGTTTCTACTTCTTTGCTGTATTTCTTATGTGGTTATATGCTGTGAAATTTCCAGCAATGATACCATACCCAGAACCTTATCAAACTGAATTTCAGCGGAGACGATTGGGAGCTTTAGGCCTTGAATGGCGCCCATCATCACTAAGGCTTGCTGTTGGTCCAGACTTCAGTCTGGACCCAGATTATGTCATGCTTCCGCTGGCAGACTTGGATGTACTTACAGAACCTCTGCCAGAGTTGATAGATGCTATGGATTGGGAACCAGAAATCGAAGTGTTTAGTAATGATACAGATTCAGAATATAATGTCACTGAAGATGGCTCTTCTCGGGGTGAGCAAGGATGTTCAAGCTCCAATGCCTCTGGTGATTTAGAGTGCAGCACAAACAACAGTGAAAGAGAGGATGCCCATATGGACAGCATTCGCAGATCAAAAAGGAAAAAACAAAAGGCTGAAGTAAGTATGCAGGTAAAACGTAGACTGAATGCTACTTATCATGTTTTTTTTAACTAATTTAAGTTATTCCTGTTTTCTTTTCTACAGACTGAGATTATGACTTCTTCTGGGAGACGAGTGAAAAGGAGGAATTTGGATGAGTGTGATGGCAATGCTTTCAGCAGTAGCCGAAGTAGGAAGGGAAAAAGTAGCCAAAAAACATCAAGGAGGAAAACTTCTAAATCAAAATCATCCAGACCTCAAAGAGCTGCTGCACGCAATGCTCTACATTTATTTTCTAAAATTACGGGTACACCAATAGATGGAGAAGATGATAGTATGGTTGGTGATTTTTCAGATAGTGAATCAACATTGCAAGAGTCTAATATTGACAGTGATGAATCCGATAGAGATTTACAGAATGACCAACTGAAATATTCAAAGGGAAAAGAAGTAGTATCAATGTATGAATCAGAGGGCATGAAATCTCACGAGTTAACTGAGACAGATACAAATGCAGTGAACAGGAGGAGATTGGTTCTCAAGTTGCCGGTTCGTGATTCATCTAAACCCATGCATGAATTTGACAACTGGGATGAGTTGGTTGGTTCATCATCAAAAACTGCTCAGGAAGTTCATGACTTTAATAGGAACAGATCAAGTTCAAAGGATACAGGGTGTTATCCTGGCAGCGGAATTTACCATTCAAATGATGGAACAAATCAAGTAAACCTCAGCCATGTAGTAGACCATGTAGACTTGCTGGAGAAAATTAGATGGGGAGTGGTTAGGGCTCGTTCATCTAAAGCTCTGAGAGTGGGAGAACCTGTCCCGTCAAATGCAAATCCTGACTCTCTGGATTGTCTTAATCTTCCCGCTGAAAAAGAAAATGTTAAAGAGGAGAAGGAATTTGGTAAATTGACCCCTCCTTTAGAAATCCAAAATGAAGATAAGGTAGATAGATGGACAGATATCAATGAAAATGGTGATGATACTACTTCACGTCCTTTTAATCTTTCTGAGAACAGGGAAGAGCTCATAGCTTCCAGCAATTGCAGCAATAAAGATGAATCACTAGTTTCTGCTTGCATGATTCCTCAGGATACAATTCCTCCATCTGTCGGCCATGGTGGGGCTGAGCGAATACATGAACCAAATACTGGTTTTCCTTCTGTTTCAACAAAGCTAAGGTCAAAAAGAGGTTCAAGGGATCCTGAATGTTCATCCAAGCATGAAACAAAATCTCCATTGACAAAGAATAGTGCATGTAGCACTATCGCTGACAATAATTTGAACAGTGAACAGTGTATGGTTGTCACTGAGGATGACAACAGCACGAGAGTAATATCTAATCAGGGAGAAAATGGATCGCAAGAAAGAGATGCTCAAGTTATCCAAAATAGTACTTCAAATGATTCACTACAGCCACGTTCACGAAGAGATAAAATGTTTAAAGCTGTTTATAAAAGATCAAGATCACATAAGGCTGTGACGAATTCTGCTGATGGTTGTGGCTTAGGAGAATCTACTTCTAATGGGAGCAATAATAATTTCAATGCTGCAGTGGATTTCAGTAATGGGACAAATAAGGCTGTTCATAACAATGGATTGATAGAGTTGGAGCCAACCACATGTGACCCAAAAACTGAGGGGAATCATCTTGAAGTGCAGCATGGACAAGGACATGAAGATTGTATGATTAGAAGTCAACATAATGTGTCCACCAGTAGAGGACAATTCACAGAAGAAGAAAGGGGTTCTACTTCAAAATCGACTGTTGGTTTGAGGTCCACTAGGAGCCGGAGATCTAGTTATAATATTCATGAAATTCGTGAAACAAGTCCTGTAAATAGAAGGAAACCACCACAATCAGCTAATAAAGGATCATGGTTGCTGTTATCAAGTCATGAGGAAGGATGCAGATACATTCCACAACAGGGAGATGAGGTTGTATATTTGAGGCAGGTTGGTCATAAGATATCACTCCTATTACATTTGATTGCATGCTTTGCATGTGTGGTGCCCTTTTTTTTTTTTTCTGGCTTTTATTGGTTTGAAGTTTAAAGTGAATAATGTGTTTACCTACGAAATTATCTGTTTTTCAGGGGCACCAGGAGTACGTAGATCATTATAGCCGCAAAAGAGAATCAGGGCCCTGGACATCACTTAAGGGACATATACGAGCTGTAGAATATTGTAGAGTTCAAAGCCTTGAGTATGCACCAGATATGGGGTCTGGTGACGGCTGCTGCAAACTGATCATTCAGTTTGTAGATCCTGATTCAAGTGTCTTCGGCAAATCTTTTAAATTGACTTTACCTGATGTCACTGGTTTCCCAGATTTTCTGGTTGAAAGAACTAGGTTTGATGCTGCTATGCAAAGAAATTGGACACGCAGGGATAAATGCAGGGTTTGGTGGAAAAATGAGGGTGAATCTGATGGTAGTTGGTGGGATGGTCGAATTATGTGTGAAAAGGCCAAATCTTCTGAATTTCCAGACAGTCCATGGGAGAGATATACTATTCGGTACAAGAATGACCTCACTGAAACACATTTGCACAGTCCCTGGGAGCTTTTTGATGCTGATACTCAATGGGAACAGCCTCATATTGATGATGAGATAAGACATAAGCTAGTATCGGCACTCACCAAATTACAGCAGTCAGGCAATACTATTCAGGTATCGGTCTAAAATTTTTATGGCAGAATTTACTTGACTGTGCTGGTAAATGCAAATATTTTCTTCTTTCTTATTGATATCCAGGATCGTTATGGGGTTCATGAATTGGAGAAAACTTCGAACAGGTCAAAATTTATAAACAGGTATTCTATCTAGCCTTTTTGAAGTGGCTGTGTAAATAGTTCATTTAAGCCTTTATACGAAAGAAATTTTTGAGGAGTACCTAAAAGTTGTCATGTATTTGGATATATGATAAAAAAAAAAAATGCTCGTTTTAAGTGTTTTAAAACACACTTCTTAATAAGCTAAATATTTTAACCTTATCAAATGGACCAAAAGTGAAAAATGTGATTTTTAACTCAGCAAAAAATTTTAAAAGAATTCATAAATAGTATTATGAAAACAAGTCTTGTGTAGCGTTTCAACATTTACTTGAAGATTTCTGATAATTTTTCAGGTTCCCTGTTCCATTGTCTCTTGAATTGATACAGTCAAGGTTGGAGAACAACTACTACCGCAGACTGGAGGCACTGAAGCATGATGTGACAGTTCTCCTGTCAAATGCTGCCGCATTCCTCGAAAAGGATGCAGACATGTCAGCGAAAATCAAACGCTTATCAGACTGGTTCACGCGCATATTATCATCTTTATAGCTCTTAGATTTCATTTCAAGGCACTTAGGGCAGTAGTATTAAGGCCAGAGCAGTTCGGCTATTTATTTTCCAGGCTTAATTTTTTTTGTAGATAGATTTTTTACTGTGACCTGGGATCAGTTTTTTCTTCTCGTTTACTGAACTAGCTACTGAGTGTAGGGAGGGATAGGAGGAGTAGTAGTAGCAGTTTGCCGTATAAAATTTCTGCGGCTACATTCATTGTTGTATAGAGATACCTCATTGATGATAGCAAATGCAAAATTCGCATTTAGATTCTTGTCCTTTCTCTACTTGATTGGGCCAACTACTATCTCTGCTTCAGTTTTTATGGTTAAAGTTTCCAAGACGTACTTTTGGATGTAGCGGTGCAATTTGGTGCGAAGATAATTGGTTACGAACAATCTTATGAGAATAAATAGGTGGGTCCAACATTTATCAAAAAAGGCTTAATCGCATTGAAACGGAAAATAATTAGAGTGTGTTTTGTCTGCATTTCACGAAAAAAGTTTTCAAACCATTTAACATTTCTCTCGTGGATGGCGTAATCTAAACTTGTCCATGTTCTTTCAGTTAATTACCCTAAACCGAAAGCGTCCACCAGAACAACTTAAATTATAAATTGAAATCACAAATTATTCAGTTATACTGAAATCTAGTATGTTTTATGAATAATACCTGCCCCCTAAACATTATTTTGACACTCTTAAGAAATATTCGAGACGCTGTGATAACTTCATTAAATAGCATTGATATTGATACAGATGTGTTCACAAGCACCACATAAATATAACTAGACTTCTTTTAATACGAAACTCGAGTGGCCTATGTTCCAGGTTTAGTGTCATGTACATTAATGTTAGGCATTATATGAAACAAACCGCACACGATATTTGAAGGCTGCTGTTTGAAATGATTTCCTTGTTAGCAACATAATAATAATAATAATAATAATAATGATTGGCATTTCGAAGTTTTTCTTAAAGGAAAAAAGGAATGGCATTTTGATTCTCAAGTTTCCACCCCATCCTTCTTGCATAAAAAACCAAGAAAATTCAGCCCTATCCATAAAATTTATCAAAATGACCAACGAGGATTTGTCCATTGACATGAATCATTATTATATCAGCAACTACAGTTAAACAGTTCCCAGCCTAGCAAAATATGTTGGATGTATCCAATATGGAACCTTGAATTGAGCATCATCCCTCCTCAGTCTCTCCATCGGAATCCACAATTTGGGTTGCAGCAAACAAAAAAAAGTGTCATTCCTTCTTCCCCTCTGGCTGTTGCCTGCATACATTTTGAAAAAAAAAAAAAAAAAGATTTTCAGACCCATAAAAGTAATCAAAATACAGTTTCTGAACATGCAGCTTTCAGTTCATCTAAATAAATGCATTCAAAATGGTAGCGAAGAAATGAGCATTAGTTCTTGAATGCACAATGTTTCAGATTCGAAGGTACACATCAAAACATCTTCCACCTGCATAACATAGCTACATTACTTTTGAAGACATAATATGAATGCTTTTGCAGTTTATGGTTTAGTGTGCATGGAAAATTACAGTCAAAGCCAATTGGAGGTCCCTAGTAGAGGAACTAATTTTGCAGTTTGAAGAGAAAAATTTATATAAAACTAAAATACTTCCTATGTAGCAAAAGGAAATCTACAATTGTTTCTTGCTTTGATTAAAACTGCAGAAAGACAGAACGAATGATCAAGTACTGCTTCCCCCCCTCCCCCCCCCCCCCAAAAAAAAAGGGCAAAATTTATGCATTTCAACACTGAACCATGAACACTACAATAATGGAAACTAGAAATGCCTTAGAAGCCAAGCTTCTACAAGTCAATCTTGTTCAATCTAACAAATGTAAAACAAGATGAAGGCAAAACAATCTCTCGAGCTATGTGTGATCTATATGGCTCTGACATGTCTCATAGTACATATGCAATTGTCATGTAAAGTGTGTAACTCTAAACAGTTCATGTTGGGGTTTGATAACTCAAGCAGCACAAAGCATGATATTTGTACACTTCTACAGATTATCAATTGCCAAGACTTCGACATATTATATTATCAAGAACCATTAAAGCTGAGGTTTGAATTAGAGACATCTCATCACAAAAAGCTTTCCTTCAAAAGGAATAGACAGTTTTTGCTAGTTCAACTTCTGCAATTCATACTTCTTGAAAACTGAGTTGGAGAAACTTGAAAGATAATGCTAACTAGTCAATTCAAAGTGATTAGCATGCTTTGTTGCATGGTTTATCCTTAGGACCTAGTTGTTGTTTTTGTATCATTGTGAGGATATCTCTTTCATACTAAATTCTTTCCTTCTAATAAAATCTGTTTTACGATCAAAAAGAAAGAAAAATGGAAAAGATAAACTCATGACTGCCATCAAGTCCATATTATATGACTCTACCTTCCCATCATTCCATGCACACACACAGAAGAAACGAGAATCCCTTAATTGTAGAACTAATGAGCAAGAAAATCATGAGGTTTGTAGCAAGCCCTAGCCTTGGCATGGAACAACCCCTCTTCCCTCAAAACATCTTAACACCAGTAAGTAAAAATAAGAGCAATTCTTCATTGCCACAATCAGTACTCAGTCAGTCGATAAAATAGCAACCGTACCTGGAAAAAGACAGCTTCTCCATGATTGCATTGAGTGCAGCGAACTGACTTGGTGCGAGGAAGAGTTGGATCTGCAGCTACATCTTGTAACACCTGAGTGCGCTCTCCAACGGAATGATGAACCTCATTCCTATACACACAGTTGTTATCGGCAACTTCCTGCACAAACAGCCAGGAAAAAAAGAAAAGAAAGGAAAACGGTCAAACAAGCACATGCCAATTTAGTTGCAGGCATCAGAACTGGAAAACAGGTCAAACCCAACAACACTACATTCATAAGAACAAAACCAAAGGCAACAACTTGCTACAACAAAAAACCAGGAATCCAACGTAAACAGCACTTTCAGCCACTGGTAATTCTATATTTCAAAACTAAATTATTTACTCCCTTGCAATTTGGTAAACAAAATGAGAAAAAAAAATAAAAAAAGATGAATGTTTGGGCAAAAAAAGTACTTGCTTTGATCAATGATTTGGTAAAAACAACACCAAGACAAAAGGAGAATTTTTTTTTTTTTTTTGGGGATATAAAGGGCTCGTTTGTGCCATTATTAAGCTAGATAAAACATATTTTTCTCATTATAAATGGTACATTTTATTTTTTTTTTCCAAATGTTTGTGTCAAACTTTTTAGTGAAAACAGAATCAGTAGAAAAAATACAACAAGATTATATGATTGGCATCAATCATAGAGGGCCAAAAAATGATGAATGGAGAAGGGAAGAAGGAAACCTACCTGGTGATCGCAATTGCGGCAAGCATAGAGAAGAATCTTCTGTTCCCTGTCTTCCTTAGGGTACAGAATGTTGTTGCTGAAAACCAAAACCCACTTTTCATCAAATTAATTAATTAATTCATTATAAGCATTTCAACAAACAAATAACGTGCGTGTGCGTGTTCGCAAGAATCAACTTATTTACGATTACATGTTCAAAATAAGAATCATTTTTATTCGAGTGATGGGTAACGAAACAAAATGGGGTACGAACCATTCGCGGCAAAACTTCATGGTACTCATCTTGGCTAAGGAAGGATGGAAGGAGAAGAAGCCCTTACAGTAGACGCTCACCCACAGAGTTTCCGATGGTCCCTCACTGTTTTGCTCTCTTTTGCGCGCGCGGGCTCCTCTTGTTCTGTTTGCTACTTCACTCCATTCATGTATTATGCATGATGATGATGGCCAAAATGAAATGACCCAAAGTCGCCTGTGTTTGGCTATAGATATATATATTTTTGTGAATTTAAATTTCAAACATTAATAGAATAATTTTTTTTATATTGTATTCTAATCAAATCCACTGCATAATTTTTAGGATTTGTTTGGATTTTCTTATAAAACAAATATCTTTTTTTAAATGGTCTCTTTTAAAAGGGTTTTTTAAGGAAATAAAAAATGTTTTGTATTTGTATATAATATATATTGATATATTGATATATAGATATATTGATATTGATATTAATTGATTTATATTTGGATGTAATATTAAAATGTCTTTATTTATTATTATATATCTTTTTAGGTTTTTGTTTTGGTACTCCAAGGGTACTGGTACCCTTTTAAATTCAAGAGTTGTGATTTGATTATGAGCATTTAAAATATTAATTGATTTAGTTAGTGGGACACGTCGCAAACTTTCAGCCATAAGTTATCTAAAAGATATTGGTACCCATAAATTTTATATGATACCGGAGTAATCCCAATCTTTTTATATTAGAAAAAAATCTTTTTTTACAAGATAGGAATTATAGTTTCTTAAAAAAAATATTTTTTTATTTTTTCTAACAATTCTACCTTTATTTAAAAAAAATTATCCAAACATACTAAAAAATAAAAAATATTTTTTTAATCAAAATAATGGTACCTAAATGAGCATTTAAAATAGCAATATAAGAGTCAAACACAGTCAGTAAATATGTTAGGAGTTACGCTATGTATCACAAAATTATAAGCAATGACATGTGCGAAAGTGAGTTGGCCTAATAAAAATCATGCAAGGGTGAAAATTAAGTACAGAAGGGTGCAAATCATGTGGTTGGGATTACTTTCGTGTATTTCATATGGTTTTGCTTTTGAGCCATAAAGAATTATCTATATTAACATTTGATGACTATGTTAATGCCTTGTTCAACTGCACTTTTTGAATATTGGCAAATTGTAAAAGTAATTTCAACAAACAATTCTACCCATGTACCGTCATTACTCTTTTAAGTATATTTGTTGCTGAAAGCAATGCTGCTTCCGATCCATTATCTAATTCCCTAACAAGTCTTAATTTTTAAAATTTTATTATTTTCATAATTATTTTTTCTTTTAAGAAATTTATACAATATTACTTGGCCTTTTTGTTAATACCCTTAATAAATAAATTATTGACACTTATGTGTAAATGGAGGAACTAAGTAACAGAGAGTGCCAAAAAAGAAAGATTGAGTTATAAAGGCAGTTTTGTAAAATACAATCAAATCTTCCTAACATTTAAGTTCATTCAATTATTTTTTAAATCTTTGTGCACAATAAAAATGCTACATAATTAATGCATTATAAAAATTGAGATGTTTCACTATATATCTTTATGTTTTTCTTTTAGGCAATATACAAGTGATATCATACAATTGCACAACAGAAAAATTATTTTTGTCTCAACTTATGAGACTTATCCCGAATCCCAACTTCATTGAGCATTCCAATAAAACCCAAGACTTAAATCACAGCACTACAATTGTATAGTTCAGCGCATCCGAAGCTGCTGGCTGAACAAGGAATGGAATATGATGCTGAACCACATGTTAAAGAGGAGCGGGAAAAACTGTTTACCAAATCTTCCCAAACATGCTACACTTAGTCGTGATTGATATGTGCACCGAGCATTTACTATAAAAAGATTGACAGCGGATTGCATCTTCTAGATGGCAATTTTTGCTCTAATTTAATTTTTTTAGTCCATCCAAAACACCCCTTTTTCTTTTTGCTAATCAAAATAATAGTTTAACACAAGCTCCACCATATGAGTGATCATCCATCTTCCCCTCACTCAACCAAGTTTAACATGAACTACAGTTAAACACCAAGCAGCACAGCACAGATCGATACTTCAGTATGATTATCCTTCCCACAACAAAGTTTTATGTGACTACAAATTTTTACTCTCTTCCATCCAAGGTTGGACCACAAAATATGTTGAATCTATCAAATATGGAACCTTGAATTGAGCAGGCCTCAGTCTCTCCATCGGTGTCCACAGTTCGGGTTGCAGCAAACGAAGAAAAGACACATTCCTTCTTCGCCTCTCGCCGTTCCCTGCATACATTAAAAAAACTCAGATACAAAAGTAATTACAGCTTCTGAACATGCAGCTTTAAGTTAAACCATATAAATGCATTCAAAAACACCAGCAAGCAAAGAAATGAGCATCATTTCTTCAATGAATTCAAAAAGAAGCACAACATTTCATATTCAAAGGTTTACATGAAAACTTCTTTCACCCACACAGTATGGCTGTAATACTTTTGCAGACAAATATGAATGCTTAGAGTTCAAAGATTTTAGGGCAAAGTCGAAAAAACCCCCATTCAACTTTACTCTATTTGCACTTTACTCCTGTTAAACGTGCAAACTGGTTGGGATACTTTTCAATTTGTGTGGATCACTACATTTTGTCAACAAACGTTTAGCCTTTTGATTGGAAAAGGCATGTGAGATGCATGTGCCAACTAAAGATCTATATTGAGAGAAGCACACGAAAGCAATACTAGAAAATAAAATTTCAATTACATGCCTCTTTCCATCCAAAAACTAACGTTTCCCAACAATATGTAGTGATCCGCACATATAAAAAAAGTATCAGGACCAATTTACATGTTTTTAACGTAAGGACTAAGTGTACATTGAATAAAGTTGAAGGGAGTGTTTTGGACTTTTCCCAAGATTTAAGGGTAGCATGGACAATTGCAGCCAACTGGAGGTACCCCATCAAGCCTGTCCTGTGCTTAGTTAAGGAACTACATTAGCATTTTGTTCAAGAGAAAGTAGTTTATATAAAACCAAAACACTTCCTATGTATCAAAAGAAAAACCCCAGTTGTTTCTTATTTTGAGGTTAAAAAAACTGCAGAAAGACAGAAAAAATGACCAAGTACTGCATTTCAGCAAAATTTCTAAAAGAGGGCAAAATTTAAGCATTTCAACAGCCTGTCTTGAACCATGAATACTACAACAACGGATGCTGGAAATGCCTGAGAAGCCAAGCTGAATAGAGGTCAAACTTGTTCAGGCTAATGAATGCCGTTGCACCAAAACAAGATGAACCGAAAAAGATTTCTCAAGCTATCTGTAGAACTCAAATGTGTCTCCTAGTATATATATGCAATTGTCAAGATCATAAACCCAAAGAGATCATGTTGGGATTTGATTACTTAAGCAGCACAAAGCATAGTATTATTTGTACACTTCTACACATTATCAAATTTCCAAAACTCAACATATTCTGTAATCTAGAACCATTAAGGCTGAGGTTTGAGTTAGAGACATTTCATTCCCTTCTTACCCTGAGCACAGACAACCTTTCCTTGGAAATTAACAGAGTTTTTAGTTGTTCTCATTCTGCAATTCACAATTTCTCACCATGAAGAGGGAAAAAGTTGAAAACTAAAGCTAACAAGTCAATATAAAATAAATCACCAAATCCATAAAACTTTACCTCCCCATCATTCCATGCACAAACAGAACAAGGGACAATCCATTAATTGCAGAATTAGCATTCTACTTAAGAGGGAGAAAATCATGAGGTTTGTGGCACTGCCCTAACCTTGACATGGACATGGAACACCCCCTCTTCCTCTTAAACATCTTAATAACAATAAAATAAAATAATTTTTTTTAAAAAAAAGGGGCAACTCTTCAGTCCCTGAATCAGCAGTCAGTATGGACTTTACCTGGAAGAAAACAGCTTCTCCATGGTTGCATTGACTGCAGCGAGCCGACTTGGTGCGAGGAAGAGTAGGATCCGCGGCTACATTCTGCGACACCTGAGTGCCCTCTCCAACAGAATGATGTATCTTAGTTCTATACACAATGTTGTTATCAGCAACTTCCTGAGAAAAATAAAATCAAATCAAATCAACCAAGCACATTCCAACTAAGGGTGCGATTGGATAAGATTTTTTGGGAAAAATCATTTTTTCACCCAAAAAACTCACTTTCATATACTTGGACAAAATAATCAAGATATAAAAAACAAAATATGTTTTCAACTTTTTCAGTTATACACAAAATTTAAGCTTCATAATGAACTTTTTTTTTTTTTGAATTAAAACAAACACACCCTAGGTTGCAGACATCAGAACTGGAAATTGGTCACATCCAACACCATATTCATAAGAACAAACAAACCAAAGGCAACAACTTGGTACACCAAAAAGGCATGAATCAAAGGTACAAAGCACTTTCAGCTCCTGATATCATTCTATCACTCAAAACAAAATTAGTTGTTTTCTACCAATAATCTGGTAAACAATTTTTTTGAAAAAATAATGGTAAAAAAAAACAGTTCCTTCTATAAATAATTTGTGTGGCAAAAACAAATTGATTTTTTTTTTTTGGGGGGGGGGGGGGGAGGTGGTAAAATTAGAAACTTAGTTGTTTGGTATGAATGGATTTGGTGGCATAAAGGGTAAGAGAACCTCGTGATTGCAATTGCGGCAAGCGTAGAGCAGAATCCTATGCTCCTTGTCTTCCTTAGGGTACAGAATGTTGTTGCTGAGACCAAAACCAAAACCAAAAACCCACCCATTTTAATTAATTGTTAATAATGAGTGAAAATCGAACGATGAAAAAGACAAAAAATGGGTACGAACCATTCGCTGCAAAATTTCATGGTAGTCATCTTCCTAGTTGAACGAGAAGAAGACATAGTGCGTGTGTTCCCTCTTTGCTCCTTTTCGCGGGCTCGTGTTTTGCAGTGTCTGCTACTTGAGTCTTCAGTGCACTCTTATGTATAACGTTGCTCTCTGTCAAGGCTTATTTAACTTCCAGTGCGATTGGATTCGCTTTTAAAAAAAAGTACTTTTTTAACTTAATTGTTTTAGACTTTAGTGGAGCTTTTTTTTTCATTTAGAAAAATCTATTTTACGTCTCACAAGTATTTTTAATTATTAAAAGTACTTATAAATATGTTTAGATAAATAAAAATAAAAGTATATTTCTAAAATCAAATTATATAGAAGGACAAGAATAAAAGTTTAACAATGTAAAAATACTCATGACACATTTTGTTAATAATCGATCTTTTATATTATTCTTTAATTCTTACATCACAAACAATTAATACATTGTGATTATACATCCTTTTTCTATAGGTGAAAGAGGTCTGTTTTTAAGAGGTACATGGATAGTTATATAAGTGTCATCTATAACTTTAATACAATCGTTAAAATGATGTTAGGATCATTCTTCCTACCTAATATGATTAGGGGCATCTCTAAATAAAATTGAGTGTATTTTAAAAAAACAATAAAGTCACGAATACAGTTGGAGTGTATGCTTATCAGAGATGTGTGAGCGCATGACTCTTAGGAGATGTGAAGTGTGCGTGTGACTATGAGGAGTAAGAAAAAAGAAATATTTTTAAGAATTTTTCAATAAATAGGGTTGTAATTATAAATAACACTAAGGGATAATTTTGGAATGTAACTTTATTAAAAACCACATCTACTTCTACTTTTTTTAGAAGCTAAGTATCACTGGCTTTTAAAAAAATGGTTTTATATCCACTTTTTTTTAATGAGTTTTGTATTTATACTCATGAGATGTGAGATACTGTGTCGACTCACATATCATCTATTATTGGATGAGATATGAACCCTATTTTAATTTTCTTTTTTAATTTGAAGTGCTTTTTTCTAAAAGGCCAATCCAAACACCCTAAAAAATACAATTGAAGCAACAAATAAGTGTTCTATTTTAGAAAAAAATCAATCCAAATGCACTCTTAATGGCTAGATTTAGGCAACGTTTGTTTCAATGTATATTTAGTTATTCTAGGGAATAACTACTTGGGAATAATGTGTTCTAATGTTTGATACAAGTTAAACAAAATAATTCTCAGATTTAGTATAATTGTATTTGACATCCCTCTATTTTACAAAACTATTGTTGACCTCTCTTGAGGTTCATTAAAATTACACTAACATCTCCTACAAATACTAGTTCATTAATTTAAGTGATAAAAAAATATAACATGGAATAGATACATAATTATTAATGAAAAATTATAATATTTTAATAATATTTGACATATATATATTAATTAGAATACTTTTTATCATAAGTTATAATCATAAGTTTTTTCATGTGATTGAAAAGTATTTTATTCAACTGATGTATTAAATATTACTAAAATATTATAATTTCATCATTAATACTTATGTATATATCACATTATTTTTTTGTCACTTAAATTAATGAACTAGTATATATAGGGGTGGTCAGTATAATTTTAGTTAACATCAGGATAGATCAATGATAATTTTGCAAAATGAAAGAGTATTGAGTGTAATTACACTAAATCTCAAGAGAGATTAATGTAATTTTCTCAAATATCAATAAATTATTTGACTCCTCACCCCCTACAATTTTCATTTACTTACACTCATCTAACTTCATAAATCCATTATGCTATCAATTTAAAAAAAATTGTTAATTTTTATATTGATCAAGATGAACAAATTTTAAACAATTAATTGTTTATTTTATATTTGTCTGGAAGTGTAATTTTCATTTTGGATTGTAATAATAATAAATGTATTAAGGGTACTTTGAAAATTATGATATATATATATATATATATATACATATTTCCAAGAATAGATATTATAAAATAAATAAGTCTTAAATTTTTTTTTGATAATCTCAACAAAAAATTGTGGAAATGTTATATGCTAAACAAATAATTTATTTAAAATATCTAGGAATAAAATTCTAACTTTATTTCTAAAAATCTCAACAAACAATCATGGAAATGTTTAATGCTAAACAAACAATTTAATTAAAATATCTAAGAATATAATTTCAAACCTTGAAACAAATGCCTCCTTAAAAGAAAATTTTGCAAACCAGGACACTAAGGGCACTTGTTAAGGAACCTAAAAGTAAAAGTCTATATATATAGAAAAACTAAATTTATTAAGATTTTATTGCATTAAATACATTTATTTAATCAAAATTTTCTATTTTAACTCGCTTAATCATTATCCTAATATCACTGGTTAGATAGACTCTTAAAAAATTAAGCGAATAAAAAGGTCATAAGTTCCTCTGATAATTCTTTCTAAGTCCAAAGGTTTTCCTGCCTTGAAATGAGACATTTTGCACTTACTGTAAACACTCGATTTTGTTCAATCTTTTAACAATAAAATCCAAAAATTTCCATCTAGTTTACCTCTTTTATTTTATTTACAGTTTCTTTAATTACTTCCGAAAAAAAATATATATATAAAAGCTAATTAATTACTAGTTGTTTTTAATTTTAATTTATTTCAAAAAAAATAAAAAAGAGGAGTCACGGGCTCCTCTCCCTTTCTCCCCCCGAAGATGCGCATGTGACACATATAGACAAGAAAAATTTTCAAAAATATGGAGAACATCATCATAGTGTTGGTAGACTTGGTGCAAGAGGTTGGAGTTTCTTTCGGTGGAATGGAGGCATCCGAAGAGCATATCTATACATATTGGGAGGAGATCAAAAAAAGAAAAAAAGGGGAAGATCACAAAAAAATTTTAAACACAGAAACGTGAGACCTGCAAAGAAATCATCAGCCAGTCCAGCAAATACAATTTAGAAACGAAAAAGAAAGATCAAGGTAAACAATCAGCAATTTCATCATCATCATCATCAGATTTTCAAAAAAAAAAAGAAAAAAGAAAACACAGGGGGCCGCGGCCTCCCTTTCACTGCCGCGGCCCCTCCCCTTTCTTCTCCTTTCACCACCACTCAACCTCTAATCTTCATCTTCCATCATCATCTCTTTCATCTCCCTCAACATCATCAGCCGTAACCACCACCACCGCGAGCCAACCGAGCCCCGGCCGCGAACCGTGAGTCTCCACCCTCTCGGCCTCCGTCGGACCTCCACTTTCAACCACTATCACTTCCTCCTCTTCAACCCTATCCCCTCATCACCTTCACCAACACCCCCATAGCCGCGCCATCTACCATACACCGCCAGTATCTTCGATCTCTCAACCGCAAGCCAAAAGCCATTTCCACCATCTTCATCGAATCACCTAAAAGTCCAAGTTCACAACCACAACCAAACACATTCAGAAATTTCGTTCTTAAAAACAAAATGAGAAGCAAAGGTTCAAAAATTAGAAGCAATAGCTCTCACCGTCATGGCCGCCGACAGGCTTAGCCTCCACCGCGACTCCGCCATCCTTAGGTCGCCATACACCCTCCCCTCTTCAAAGGCCGCAATTGCTGCAAGATCTCGATCCCTGCTGGCGGCAACAGCATTTCTTTCCCACGAAGACCCATCGAAAATTCGCTTCCTTTTCCCCTGTGAACGCATCATCGCCAGCGGACCACCCAAGCTCCCACACCCACTCACCCATCCGCGGCCGGCAGCCACCAGCCAGCCACCACCGGGCTCAGGACTCACTCGCGCCACCTCACACAGCCCTCCACCGATCTCTTGCTCCACCATGAAACCAATCTCCCTCACAGAAATCGCAAAGCCATTGCCTTTTCTCCTCTCACGCGGCGGCCTGGAGATCGGCCTGCCTCACTCGCGCCGTCTCAGCCGCCGCCGGCTTCCGTGAAGCTTCTTCTTCCTCGCGGCCCTCCCCGCTACTCCTTTCCCTCTTGCTCTGTTTCTCTCTCAGCCCCTCACTCCCTCCTCTCTTCACTGTATCCTATTTCTTTCTTTCCTTTTAACCGTGCCTGCTTTTCCTTTATGTGACCGTGTGTTCATGTGAAGAGAGAGAGAGGGGGTTGTGTTTGAATAAAAAAGAGAGAGTGCTGTGCGTGAGTGAACCCGTGAGTGTGTGCGTGTGTATGGGCGTGTGAGAGTGAAAGAGTGATCCGTGTGAGGGAGAGAGGGGAAAGTTTTTTTTTTTATTTTTATTATTATTTTGTTAGATTAGATTTTTAATTTAGATATGAGTTGTATTTATTTGATTAGTATTTGTTCAAAGTCTTTAAATCTGGTTTGTTGGATCTGAGCTGGTTATGATTTAAAAAGATTTTTTATTTAATTTAGTTCAAAGGAAATACTGACACGATTTGTTTTACTAAAAACTTTGTGTTTTATGTTTTTTAGTAACTTTAGATTATTTGAATAGAAATAAAAAGGGTAATTTAATTATTTCTTTCATTTTGAATGAATTAAGTGCTAATATTACTATTATTATTATTTTTTTAAAAAAAAATCGTTAAAAGGAGAAAAGTGATATTTACGACCCTTTTGTTTTTTATTGTTTGTATACGTTTTGTTTAATCACGTGTTTATGCTTTTTATTATTTAAGTATATGTATGTGTTAGCTACGTGAATTTGAGTTTTGGGATTGGAGAGCTAATTTAAAGTTTGTGTATATGTGTGTTAAAAAAGAGGTATTTCAAAAAAAAATAATGATAATGAATTTTATTTTAAGTTTGTACATACTGGATGGTTTAAATTTTTGGTTTTGTTTACTTGATTAGTATATATTTCATTTTAGTTTAGAGTCTAAATAATAAAAAAGATTTTCATTTACTTTGAGTTTCAAGAGTTTTTTTTTTAAATATAATAAAAAATATAGATTTAGTTTAGGAAGTTGATTTGGATTGAATTGTTTCATTAGTATAGATTTTGAATTCATTAAGTTAGATTTTATTTTAGCTTGTTAAATCATGGTTGATTTTATGTTTGAAATTCGAGTCTTACTTATTTGATCTGAATTAATAAAAAAGGAGGTTTTATTTATTGTTCGAAATAAATACTTAGATATTTTGCTTTCAAAAAAAATTAAAAAAAAATTAAAATTACTTAGTTATTTGATTTTTAATAAATTGAATTAACTAAGCCGTGACGACTTGTTAATCACATGTCCTGGAATATTTTAGGCTGACGAACTGATATTCCAAATTCTTTTTTTAGAAAAAAAACAAAGCTAATTTAATCGTGACGGTTTGTTAACTTTATGTTTTAGATTATTTTAGCTGCGACAACTTAATATTCTAAAATTCTCTTTCAAAATTAACTCTTCACCACTTAATTTATTTGTAAATAATTTTTCTAACATTTTTCTATACTATTTGTGTATCTTGTTTTATTTATGAATTTCTTTTTCCTAAATTTTATTTCAAAATATTTTATTTAACTTTTGTTATTGTAGATAAAGAGTTAATTTTGACGTGACGGCTTGTTAACTCGATATTTCGAACATTTGAGTTGTGACAGCTTAATGATTCGAAAATTTCCTCAAAAATGTTTGTTCTCTTTTATATTTGTTTCTATTAATTTATAAAAATACATAAAAAATAATTTTCTTCTTTTCCTCTTATTTGTAAATATTTATAATTTATATATTTATTTTCAATTTATTTTTGCTCATTTATTTAGTAAATTTCTTAATCAAATAATAGGGTTAATTTAGCTATGACAGCTTGTTAACTTGATATTTGGATATCTGAGTTGTGACAATTTGATATTCCAAATGTCTTTCATAAAGATTTTTTTTTTATTTCTTTTTTCTTACAAAAATACCAAAAATAAATCTTCGCTTCTTTTTAGATTCTATTTGTAAATATTTATTATTTAGAAGATTTCTTTTTTTAAAAGTTATATGCTTATTGTCAAATGTTTCGTTTCAAATAAAAAAGGTTAACTTAGTCGACGACGACTAGTTAATTTTTTTTATAGACATCTGAACTGTGACAGTTCGGTGCACTAAAAATTCTTTTCTTTTAAGAAAAATAAATTCCTTTTAATTTTCTTGAAATAGGAAATAAATGTTTGAAAAAGGTTATTTATTTAATTTGCACGGTTAATTAAAGGTACCGTCCAAGGACGGGTGTACTAGGGTGCGTGGGATTGAATTCCTGCCCTTCCCTATACATAACCGACTCCCGAACTCAAACTGGTTTCAAAGACTATTCTCCAAAAAATGGGTTTTTCCAACGTTTTCCCAATTTTAAATAAACTTGGTGGCGACTCCAATATTTTCAAACAAAAATTTTCTCTTTTTCGCCGTCCCCGTCGCGATCCCGGTTGCGACAGATGGCGACTCCACTGGGGACTTCCAAGAGAGTCAGGCCTGTTTTAGTTAATTGTGCAAATTAAATATAGCCTTTTGACGTTTGTTTTCCTTTTCTTAGTTTACTTTGTATAATATTTCTTTCTTTATACCTTGTCTCTTTACAGAATCTTACATTTCATGTGTTTGATAGCTTTATTTGTTAAAACCTTAGGATAGATGACTGTTAATTGGATGTTGTACATGATGTTTGTGTCGTTTTGCAGGTATTAGTCATGGGTAGTTTTAGGATTTCAGGTTTGTATGCTCTCTTCACACACAACACCTACACATTAATCACACACGAGTGGGGCCCTATACCCGGGTCTGAGTGCAACTTGAGATAGGTAAGAGATTGTGTAGTGGTAGCCATTTTGGATGTTCATCCTGTTTGGTTATCGCGAAAATCTCATCTAGAGTGTGATTCTTTCATGAATGCCCTACACCTAGCGGTTCACCTGCTGTTGTGGGTAACATTCTGAAATGAGTCTTAACTCTAGAGACCATAGAATTCTGAGAATATAGACCCACCCAGTGAAAGTGTTCACAAGGTAGAACGACCATAGGACCATAGAATTAACCTCCAGAATTTACCTCACATAGGACACAAAGAGAGCGTGCATTTTCCTTAACTCCTTTCTTTGTACATATTTTCCTATCATTGTTCTGTGTACATAATTTCGGTTCATTTCCTAAATTGTTTACTATTCCTTCTTTCATTTAAATCAAATTTTTTCTTTCTATTATGGCAGGTTTGTTAGAAAGTTGAACTGAAATCTTATTGTGAGTATCTTTGGGAAAATGGAAACAAATATGAGACCAGACAGTCAGAAAGGTGAAAAGTTGAAAAGAACTCTACGTCTCAAAGCCAAGACACCTGACACTAAAAGTCTGAGATCTTTGGGTCAATTGCTGAAGTTACCACAACGCCTGTCTCTCACCAGAAAGTATGGAAAGGTTTTGAATCTCTTAGAAGTGGAAGAACAGGAAGAAGCAATTACAGCACTGGCACAGTACTATGATCCTCCGTTCCGATGTTTCACTTTTCAAGACTTCCAGTTAGCACCGACCATTGAAGAATTTGAGAAGATCCTGGGGTTACCACTAGAAGGAGAAAAACCTTATCACTACCAAGGCCATTATCCTTCTTTACAAACCCTATCAACCGTCCTAAGGGTAGGCGTAAAGAATCTGCATGAAGCACAGAAGTGTAGAAATGGGACTTACGGATTCTCAAGGGATTATCTCGAACAGCATATGCGCCGTTTAGCTCAAGTTGAAGATTGGGATACTTTCATAGATGTACTGGCCCTCACCATCTACAGACCTTTGTCTTGTTTCCGAACATTGAAGGCCTTGTAGACTTTGCGGCTATTGACGTATTCCTTGCTTGCAAGTTCCACGGTCATAATCCCGTTCCAACCCTCCTGGCAGATGTTTATTGTACTCTGAACTTTTGCCATGAGAGAAATGGTAAGAGAATTCTGTCTTTGTTTACCAATGTTATATGTGTGGGCTACTTCCCACATATTCCAAAGGAATTACAAGGCGCCTTGTCCAATTGAAGACCTACGAATGCATAATATCAAAAAGAAGAATGGACAAGAGTGGGCTCAAGACCTGGCCAAATTGGATGAAAAGATGATACGATGGTATCCTTGGAGGGAAGATGGTCAAACTCTGATTTATCAGTGCGAAAGCTTTCCAAATGTACCTCTCATGGGTACCCGAGGATACATAAACTACAATCCTGTCTTGGTGTTACGCCAACTCGGTTATCCCATGATGGGACCTCCTTCTGAAGCCGCAGTTACTCCGTTTATCTCATATTATCAAGACTCCAAAGACATTGACCTATTCCAGAAGATCCGGTCCGCCTGGAGCAAGGTTGTCAAGAAAGGAAAAGAGCTGGGAGTTAGAAGTTATGCTGTGAAAGAAAGTTATCATCAATGGGTGAAAAATAGGGCTCAAGAGATCAAGCTGCCCTTCAAGGTCATAACTGTTACTCCTCTGGACAATGCATCAACCTGGGGTATCCATGAAAATGAAGAAATCAAAGAAGTGAAAGAGAAGCTAGACAAGGTTGAACAAGAAAAAGTGCGAATGGGCGGAGTTGAAAAGTGCCCACCATAACTACGCAACATTAAAAACGAAAGCATCAAAAGGATCAAGCTCTAGAAGGAACAAGCAAGAAATTGAAGATGGGGCATGAACACATGATGAAAACCAAGGAATGCCTCAAAGCTGCCAACAAAGAGCTTGGACTTCGGAGGCAAGAGCGTGACAAAGTGCTAGCTGAAAATCAACAATTGAAAGACTTATTTCGAAAGGCCAAAATTGTCAAGAAACGCTAAGAGGCGAAGAACAAATGAAACAACAAATGAAAGAATTGAACAATGAATACCAAAGGAAGATTGAAGAGCTAAGTCAACACATGAATGATGAGATCATGGAATATCAAGTTGCACTGGAAGAAGAAAAGGAAAGAGTTGCAAGTTTGGATTCAAATACAACATCGTAACCACATTATTCATGAGTGAAGACTAGCTTCTCAAACTTGGCGGGATTAGCTAATGCGCCATTGAAGATGTTCCAAGATACTTAGGATTGGCCGAGCAAAGAATAATCCCTTTCAAGACCCCAATCGAGATTTGTAATTTTGTTGACTATTGTAAAGACTTGATTGGAAGAATGAAGCAAATGATTACTGAGAGATTTTGAGGAAGGCATTTGTGGCTTTACAATGTATTCTCTTTTGTTGTTGTGAGAATCAATGTAAGAAGGATGATGGTTATAATATGCCTTCATGAATAAAAGAATCTTTGTTTCTCTCAGATTGTGTTGGTCTCGTAGCAATGTCCATGACTTAGTACTTTTGAACGAGACGTTCTGAGGAACGGTTATCATCAAAGATACTCACATCAAGACTCGGCTCGATGATTTCTAACAAATAGCCATGTTTTTATCTCTTACCTTTCACTAAAATTGTTTTCTGAATCAGGTAAAACTTCGTCACAATTGGGCGCCCAAGGAAAACCGATACCGATCAAACTCGAATTCACAATACCAGAGCCCGGACCAAAATGGTGGAGAGGGAATGGTGACGCAGAAAAGGTATCCCAATCACAACTTCTGAAGGAGGAAGAAATCTGAGCAATGAAGTTGACGCGGTGAGAGGAAAACTGAATGAATTGTCAAATAACCAAGGAAGATTGGAGGATATGATGCGGGCCATACAAGAATCACTTAACCTATTGGGAGCTCATTCAGCGAATGTGCAACCAAAGACCACGACACTGGGTATGCCTGTGGTTCCGAAGTGCGACTCTAAACGTCCTTTGTAGGGATGAATGATATGGGTGAAATCCCGAATAACCTCCATGGGCAACCACCGCCCACGATACCATTGGTAATCCCTATTGGAGAAGGTTATCATTCCTTGGAAAATGTGCAAACTCATGAACATGGGCATGTTACCCCTGTCTGGGAGCAACCTCGTGTAGTCATCCAGAAGCAACCATCCTCCTCAGAAAATAGTCGTGCAGAGGCAGAAAAAGGAAAGTTCAAAGAGGAATGGATGGAGAAGATTCAAGAGCAAATTCGGGCTATTCAAGGACCTAGCCCCTATGGGTATGTGGAGGTTGAACAACTCTGTCCTTCTACTGATGTAGTAATCCCTAAGGACTTTAAAGTTCCTGACTTCTCAAAGTATGATGGGACGGGTAATCCTCTATTTCACTTGAAGAGTTATTGTACTAAGATGGCGATATGGTCAAAGGATGAAAAATTCCTCATCAATTTTTTTCATGAAAGCCTGACGGGACCTGCTCTGGAATGGTACATTCAACTAGACCACTCAAAGATTTCTAGCTGGAGAGAATTGGCAGATCTGTTCATGAGCCAATACAAGTTTAATCTTGAGGTGGCACCTACATGGGAACAGTTAAGCTCTATGCAGAAGAAGAAAGATGAATCATTTAAGCAATACGCACAAAGGTGGAGAGCCCTGGCTGCCCAAGTTCAACCGCCACTCATCCCAACTGAAATGTGTTCTTATTTCTTGGGAACCCTGGGATCCCCATACATTGGGGCAATGGCAGGAGCAGCATACAAAGACTTCTCTGAGTTGATAACTGCTGGAGAAAGAATTGAAAGCTTAGCAAAAGCCGGCAAGCTTCCCATGAGCAGTGAAGACGCAAGAAAAAGTTTCCCACCAAGGAAAAAGGAGACAGATGTGAATTATGTGCATGGTCAGCAATCCTTCGTCCCACGATACACACCAACCCGACCACGATCATACCAAACACATATCCCTCCTTACTCATCTTACCAAGCCACACCAGCCACAAACACCGTTCCATATTCTCAACCCTAAGTTAACAACATCCACATAAGGCCATATCAACCTACTCGCCCAACATACACCCCAACACCTAGACCAAATTTCCAAAATTAAAACCGTAATCGATTCCCCAACTTCCTACCTTTCCCAAAACTATCTATTTCCAATGCTGACTTGTTTCAAAAGTTAGTTGACGCTCATCTGATCTCAGCATATCCTGTACACCCGTTGGAATCACCATACCCAGCCTAGTACAACCCGAACCTAACCTGTAAATACCACATGGACATAGCAGGGCATTCCATTGAGGATTGCGAAGGTTTCAAGACAGCAGTAAGAAGATTAATTGCTTGTGGGAGACTAGACCTTCAAGAAGATTCGAAGCCAGACATTGTTAACAACCCGATCCCAAAACACGAAGGAGGAAGTCGTGTGAATGCCTTGGAGGTGGAAGAACCTCTGATTAAGAAAGTTCTGAATCTTCGAACACCAATGGAGGAAGTGTTCAATGGCTTGAAGGAGGCTGGGTATCATATCACAGCATCTGCATCCATGATAAAAGAGAATGAGAAAGATGACGTAAAGTCGAACTGTATATACCACTCCGGAGGTTTTGGTCATGATATAGAAAGTTGTTGGGGTTTCAAAGCTCGAGTACAAGAATTACTCGACCTAGGTGTGATTCAAGCAAAAAAGAGGTCGAATCTCCCTGAAGAGGTGAATGTGATCGATCATTTCGTACTCCGTATCCCTCCACTGAATCGAGCTCCGAAACCAGAGAAAGTGGTGATCACTGTGAAGAAACCAACACCATTCAATTACGAGAATACACATGTTATCCCTTGGAACTATGAAACTAATGTGGAGACAAATGGAGACATAGGGGAAACCTCGAAGGTCCAAACAAGTGAAGTGGTAGCGGAGGTAAAAGGAATAACAAGAAGCGGGAGGATTTATGGGCCCGGAGAGCTGGAAAAAGGAAAGTTTGCCGAGGAAGAGAACATGGGAAGGAGTTTTGGTGCGGAAAGAAGGGGAAGAGAAGAAAATGAAGAAGAGGAGTTCCTAAAGATCATGAAACAAAGTGAGTACGACATACTGGAGCAATTGAAAAAGGCTCCTGCTAGAATCTCCCTGTTGTCACTGATTTTGTCATCTGAATCTCATCAAAAGGCAGTGCTAAAGGTCTTGAAAGATGCTTATGTGAAACCGGATGTCTCATTGGAGAATATGGTGAACATGGTGGATCCGGTAAAGCGTGTCAATATGATCACTTTCTCAGATGAAGAGATCGTATAACAAGCTAACCCACGAGCACTGTATATAACCCTTAAATGCAAAGGCTATATAGTGCCCAAAGTCCTCATTGACGGAGGGTCAGGATTAAATGTTTTGCCGGCGTCGACCTTGAGCTACTTGTCAATAAGCAAAGACAATATTTCACCACAAATGATGATCGTAAGAGCTTTTGATGGAGCAAAGAAAAACATCCTGCGGGAAATGGTGCTGCCATTGGAGATCGGCCCAAGCCGATTTGAGGTTTTATTCCAAGTGATGGAGATTGAGTCTGATTACAACATGTTACTGGGAAGACCATGGATTAACAATGTTGGTGCTGTTCCTTCAACTTTGCATCAAAAGGTTAAGTACATTGAAAATGGTTCGGTCATTACGATCCATGGAGAGAAGGAAATCATTGTATCTAAACCTGTCTCACTTCCATATGTTGAAAATGTGGAGTTAGTGGAAAACAGCTTATGGCACAGTCTGGAGGTGGTGGGGTTGAAGCAAGAACAGAACGAGCTCCCAAGGCAAGATGTCAATCAGATAGTGGCTCATATCATGACCAAAAATGGTTATCTGCATGGCAAAGGACTGGGACCACGGTTGCAAGGTATCAAGACACCTCTACCTATCTCAGGGAAGCCTAATCGATTTGGTTTAGGATATGAGGCATCATTAGAGGAACAGATGAAGACCATGGCTCTTGAGCAAAAGAAACCAAAAGAGAAGATGAAGCAAATCCCTCATCTGAAAGAGACATTTCCTTACCCAGCCGAAGTGATTGTGGCTGAAGAGAGTTATGAAGCTAGCTATTGTCCAACCATCAATGTGGTGGATGTCGAGAAGCCTGAAGAATGCAACAATGCTTATGCTGTCAACCACGATGTGATGCTGATGAATTGGGAAGCCGAACCAGTGATTGATGTTGTTACTTCAAAGTAATCATTTGGGATTGTATTGATTGTATTTGCTTTTATGTATGCTACTTTGAGACATCATTTGAATAAACTTGCATGTTTATCCAGCATTTTTTCTCTTTGTCATCCGTTGTTCTTTTTCTTTATCATTATTTCCTCAAACCATTAATTTGTGCCTTTTATTAGTATTTTACCCATTATTTGTCTTGGCATTCCAACCCACCACAATTACTTTCCAGGGATTTAAGTACAAGAGTTTTGCCACATGAAAGGGATTTTGAAGGCCAATCAATTGATTCTCTTACTGCACTTGATTGTGATAGCTATGAGTCTGAAGAAGATGAAGAAGCTGTTGAGAGATTTTCAGGGTTACTAGAACACATGGATAAAGGATTTGACTTAGACAATGAGGTGGTCGAAGTAATTAACATGGGCACTGAAGAAGAGAAGAAAAAGCTGAAAATAGTGGAGAATCCTGAGCGGACAGAGATGATTGCTTTATTCGAAGAATACCTGGATATTTTTGCATGGTCTTATCATGATATGCCAGGACTGGATCCAGATATTGCTTCACACAAGATCCCTTTGTACCCAGAAGCTGAGCCGAAAAAGCAAAAGTTGAGAAGAATGCGGCCCGACATGTCGCTAAAAATAAAAGAAGAAGTGACAAAACAGCTAGAGGCCGGGTTTCTAGAGGTGTCGAGACACACGGATTGGGTGGCCAACATCGTGCCTGTGCCTAAAAAGGATGGGAAGGTTAGGATGTGTGTTGATTATCGGGACTTGAATAAAGCCAGCCCGAAAGATAATTTTCCACTCCCTCACATTGATGTCCTTGTTGATAATACGGCCAGGAATCACCGATTTTCATTCATGGATGGATACTCCGGGTACAATCAGATTCTCATGGATGTTCATGACAAAGGAAAAACTACGTTCATAACTCCGTGGGGAACATTTTGCTACACAGTCATGCCATTCGGGTTGAAGAATGCCGATGCCACTTACCAACGTGCTATGGTTGCATTGTTCCATGACATGATGCACAAAGAAATTGAAGTGTATGTAGATGACATGGTCGCTAAGTCCAAAGAGGAAGAAAGCCATGTAGCAGTCTTGCGAAAGTTGTTTGAAAGGCTCAGAAAATACAAACTGCGGTTGAACCCGAATAAATGCATCTTTGGAGCTTCCACAGGGAAATTACTGGGATTCATTGTCAGCAGAGAATGGATAAGAGTGGATCCGGATAAGGTGAAGGCTATACAAGAAATGCCAGCTCCTCGAACTGAAAAGGAAGTGAGAAGTTTTCTTGGGAAACTCAACTATATTGCTAGATTCATTGCAAATTTGACTAGTACTTGTGAGCCTATATTCAAGTTGCTGCGAAAACATCAACCTGGAGAATGGAATGACGAATGCCAGGAAGCCTTTGACAAAATAAAGACCTATCTAATGAAACCTCCAGTTTTGATTCCTCCTACGCCAGGCCGTCCTTTAATACTGTATCTTACAGTGTTACCTACTTCACTCGGGGCAATGTTGGGGCAATATGATGAATCCGGAAAGAAGGAACATGCCATTTATTATTTGAGCAAGAAGTTTAATGAATGCGAATCTCGCTATCTGGCAATTGAAAAGACCTGTTGTGCGTTAGTATGGGCTTCCAAAAGGTTTAGGCAGTACATGTTATACTACACTACTTGGCTGATTTCTCGAATGGATCCGTTAAAGTACATATTTGATAGTCCTCATGTGTCATTGAGAATGTCAAAATGGCATGTGATGCTGTCTGAATTTGATATCAAATATGTCACTCAAAAGTCCATCAAAGGAAGTACAATTGCTGATCATCTAGCTGAAAACCGTATGGAGGGTGTACAGCCCACTATGCTTGAATTCACGATGACGGTCTTGACACTAGAAAGAGAAGATGAAGAAGAGGGGAATGTGTGGAAGATGTACTTTGATGGAGCAGCCGATATGAATGGATGTGGAATAGGAGCTGTAGTAGTCTCACCAGCTGGGAAACAATACCCAGTTTCCATCAAATTAGACTTTGAATGTACCAACAACATGGCAGAATATGAAGCATGTGCAAATAGTTTGCAAGTTGCGATTGACTTGGGAATCAAAGAACTAAAGGTCTTTGGAGACTCTGCGCTCATAATCTATCAAGTTAATGGAGAATAGTGCACAAAGGATCCGAAATTGGTACCTTATCAGAAGCATTTGTCTCAGTTAATTGAGCGCTTTGATAACATATCATTCTCTCATTTAACTCGGGACAAGAACCAGTTTGCGGATGCTTTAGCGACTTTGGCCGTAATGACTAATTTGGAGGTCCATGCTAATGTCCAACCCATCCATGTAGAAATGCAAGGTGAACCAGTTTATTGTGGCAATGTGGAGATTGAGCCGGACGGCCAACCATGGTATCATGATATCAAACAGTACATTCAAAGAGGAGAATACCCAGCAGGTGCAAATGAGGTGGATAAGAAGATAATTCGAAGATTAGCCATGGCTTTCTTCCTGAATGGTGAAGTTCTCTACAAGAGGAATTATGACACGACTCTCCTCAGATGTGTAGATGCTCATGAAGCTTGAATAATCATGATTGAAGTTCATGAAGGGATCTGTGGAACTCATGCTAATGGACATATGATGGCTCACAAAATCTTAAGAAACGGTTATTACTGGTCCACTATGGAGAATGACTGTATCGGTTATGTTCGGAAGTGCCACAAATGCCAAATATATGCAGATCGAGTCAATGCTCCCCCAGTTCAATTGCACAGCATGGTGTCTCCTTGGCCTTTCTCGATGTGGGGCATGGATGTTATCGGTCCGATTAACCCCAAAGCATCTAATGGTCATCGTTTCATCTTGGTGGCGATAGATTATTTCACTAAATGGGTGGAAGTCAAGCTTTCATATGCTAATATCACACGTAAGGTGTTTCGATTCATCAAAAAGGACATCATCCGCAGATATGAAATTCCGTAAAGGATCATTACAGACAATGCTCCTAACCTCAATGGTGCCGAAGTTCAGAAGTTCTTTGAGACTTTCAAGATCAAGCATCACAACTCAGCTCCTTATAGACCTCAAATGAATGGTGCAGTTGAAGCTGCAAATAAAAATATCAAGAAAATCATCGCCAAAATGGTTGTGAACCACAAAGATTGGCATGAAATGCTGCCGTATGCTCTGCACGCGTATCGTACCAACATACGATCAAGCACAGGGGCAACTCCTTTCTCATTGGTATATGGAATGGAAGCCGTATCTCCTATAGAGGTTGAAATCCCTTCGCTCAGAGTTTTGATGGAAGCTGAGCTGGAAGAATCTGAATGGGTGAAAGCTCGATATGAGCAATTGAACATGATCGAAGAGAAGAGGCTTGCAGCCATTTGCCACGGCCAGTTGTATCAAAGCAGAATGGCTAGGGCTTTTAATAAGAAAGTCCGCCCTAGAGATTTTCATCCAGGAGATTTGGTTCTGAAGAAAATTCTCCCTAACCAAGAAGACATGCGGGGAAAGTGGGCTCCAAGTTACGAAGGTCCTTACATTGTCAAGCACGCATTCTCAAGTGGAGCGTTGATTTTGCGAAATATGGAGGGACAAGAATTGCCTAAACCAATCAATAGTGATGCCGTCAAAAGATTTTATGCTTGAAAAGGTGCTTAAAAAGCCCGTTAGGCTGAAAACTCGAAAGAGCGACCTAAGCAAAAGTTAGGGCAAAGCAGATACTTAAAATCCCGTTAGGTCGAAAACTTGAAAGAGCAACCTAAGCAAAAGTTAGGGCAAAGAAGATACTTAAAAAGCCCGTTAGGTCGAAAACTCGAAAGAGCGACCTAAGCAAAAATTAGGGCAAAACAGCAAAACAAAAGAGCTCGCTAGGTTGAAAATTCAAAAGAGCGGCCTAGGCAAAAGTTAGAGCAAAAAAAGATAAGCATCTTCGCTGGTAACTGAAACTGGGACAATTCTTAATAATCCAGCAAGTCAAGCAGATAAAGGCTGAAACTGGGGCAATTTTGAAGGGAATTTGAAGACATGTTGTCAGATATCATGGCTATGGTATTCAACTTGCTTTAAGAAGTCAATTGATTGAGCCACCAAGAACCTAAACTGGGGCAAAATTTTGTATTCCCCAAAATTTTATCTTTCACATTTCTGTTGTTCAAAGCATGTTGTTATCTAATACACCAGACAATAAAGACGTTCGTTCAGTCAATCCTTCACTTCTCTTTAAATGCATGTTTATTCATAATGTCTCAAGTAGGATAAATTTAAGTTTCAATTACGCAATCTAACAATGTTTACAGCAATACATCAATGATTAGCATTAATTCAGAAATTTCAGCTAAGCTTAACAGAAAAGCAATCAACTTTCGGAAAAAGGAAATGGGAGAAGAATAAAAATGAACAAGGTCACAGAAGAAGTGAAAGCCTTTGTTGAGCCAGAAGGTCCAATGCTAGGATTGTGAGTTTGATCGGTTAAAGTTCTCCTCAAAGCTTGCTCGATTGGGTTACGGTTAGTTTTTCAATATTGCGTAAGCTGAAAGTGGGTAATTCAAGGCTTTGTGCATATGATTTGAAAAATAAAAAAGACTGTTTTCTTTTTAAATTTACGTTTTCAGTCGGCCTCAGATGCCAATTTTACATTTTCAAGTCGGCCTCAGCTGCCAATTTACATTTCAGTCGGCCTCAGATGCCAATTTTACATTTTCAGTCGGCCTCAGCTGCCAATTTACATTTCAAGTCGGCCTCAGTTGCCAATTTACATTTTCAGCTGGCCTCGATTAATTGTTTTGGTGGCCTCAGATGCCAATTTACATTTGATCGGCCTCGATTGCCAATTTACGTTTTGGTGGCCTCGGATGCCAATTTACATTTCGATCGGCCTCACCGCCAATTTACATTTGATCGGCCTCGGATGCCAATTTTACATTTAGTAGCCTCGATTGCCAATTTACGTTTCACCGCCTCAGATGCCAATTTACATTTGATCGGCCTCACCGCCAATTTACATTTCAGTCGGCCTCAGATGCCAATTTTACATTTTAGCTGGCCTCAGTTGCCAATTTACGTTTTCAGCTGGCCTCAGATGCCAATTTACATTTCAGTCGGCCTCAGCTGCCAATTTACATTTCAGTCGGCCTCAGATGCCAATTTTACATTTCAGTCGGCCTCAGATGCCAATTTACGTTTTCAGTCGGCCTCAGCTGCCAATTTACATTTCAGTCGGCCTCAGATGCCAATTTTTTACATTTCATATCGGCCTCAGTTGCCAATTTTACATTTCCAGTCAACCAATGGTTGGTTTTTAAGTTTTAGTCAGCATTATTTACCTTAAATTCTTGCCAGCTTGTGCATTTGTATTTCACTTTCTTATATATACAAATCATCTTGCTGTTGAGATTTCTATTGTTTATATTTCATGCATTTGTCGAATAAAATCGATGTTCATGTTTTTATTCATTCCTTATGAAGAAAATATAAAACTTAAGTTTTTCATATTCTTTCATAAGAAATGAATAAAGAGGAGCAACTGTAAACACTCGATTTTGTTCAATCTTTTAACAATAAAATCCAAAAATTTCCATCTAGTTTACCTCTTTTATTTTATTTACAGTTTCTTTAATTACTTCCTAAAAAATATATATATATATAAAAGCTAATTAATTACTAGTTGTTTTTAATTTTAATTTATTTCAAAAAAAAATAAAAAAAGAGGAGTCACGGGCTCCTCTCCCTTTCTCCCCCCGAAGATGCGCATGTGACACATATAGACAAGAAAAATTTTCAAAAATATGGAGAACATCATCATAGTGTTGGTAGACTTGGTGCAAGAGGTTGGAGTTTCTTTAGGTGGAATGGAGGCATCCGAAGAACATATCTATACATATTGGGAGGAGATCAAAAAAAAAAAAGGGGGAGATCACAAAAAAATTTTAAACACAGAAACGTGAGACCTGCAAAGAAATCATCAGCCAGTCCAGCAAATACAATTTAGAAACGAAAAAGAAAGATCAAGGTAAACAATCATCAATTTCATCATCATCATCATCATCAGATTTTCAAAAAAAAAAAGAAAAAAGAAAACACAGGGGGCCGCGGCCTCCCTTTCACCATGACCCTCCCTTTCTTCTCCTTTCACCACCACTCAACCTCTAGTCTTCATCTTCCATCATCATCTCTTTCATCTCCCTCAACATCATCAGCCGTAACCACCACCACCGCGAGCCAACCGAGCCCCGGCCGCGAACCGTGAGTCTCCACCCTCTCGGCCTCCGTCGGACCTCCACTTTCAACCACTATCACTTCCTCCTCTTCAACCCTATCCCCTCATCACCTTCACCAACACCCCCATAGCCGCGCCATCTACCATACACCGCCAGTATCTTCGATCTCTCAACCGCAAGCCAAAAGCCATTTCCACCATCTTCATCGAATCACCTAAAAGTCCAAGTTCACAACCACAACCAAACACATTCAGAAATTTCGTTCTTATAAACAAAATGAAAAGCAAAGGTTCAAAAATTAGAAGCAATAGCTCTCACCGTCATGGCCGCCGACAGGCTTAGCCTCCACCGCGACTCCGCCATCCTTAGGTCGCCATACACCCTCCCCTCTTCAAAGGCCGCAATTGCTGCAAGATCTCGATCCCTGCTGGCGGCAACAGCATTTCTTTCCCACGAAGACCCATCGAAAATTCGCTTCCTTTTCCCCTGTGAACGCATCATCGCCAGCGGACCACCCAAGCTCCCACACCCACTCACCCATCCGCGGCCGGCAGCCACCAGCCAGCCACCACCGGTCTGTGACCTCACTCGCGCCACCTCACACAGCCCTCCACCGATCTCTTGCTCCACCATGAAACCAATCTCCCTCACAGAAATCGCAAAGCCATTGCCTTTTCTCCTCTCGCGGCGGCCTGGAGATCGGCTGCCTCGCTCACCGTCTCGGTAGTCGCCGGCTTCCGTGAAGCTTCTTCTTCCTCGCGGCCCTCCCCGCTACTCCTTTCCCTCTTGCTCTGTTTCTCTCTCAGCCCCTCACTCCCTCCTCTCTTCACTGTATCCTATTTCTTTCTTTCCTTTTAACCGTGCCTGCTTTTCCTTTATGTGACCGTGTGTTCATGTGAAGAGAGAGAGAGGGGGTTGTGTTTGAATAAAAAAGAGAGAGTGCTGTGCGTGAGTGAACCCGTGAGTGTGTGCGTGTGTATGGGCGTGTGAGAGTGAAAGAGTGATCCGTGTGAGGGAGAGAGGGGAAAGTTTTTTTTATTATTTTTATTATTATTATTATTTTGTTAGATTAGATTTTTAATTTAGATATGAGTTGTATTTATTTGATTAGTATTTGTTCAAAGTCTTTAAATCTGGTTTGTTGGATCTGAGCTGGTTATGATTTAAAAAGATTTTTTATTTAATTTAGTTCAAAGGAAATACTGGCACGATTTGTTTTACTAAAAACTTTGTGTTTTATGTTTTTTAGTAA